>JAPFBE010000003.1:65895351-67145351 GCA_034336665.1 Luscinia megarhynchos
TAATCATTGTATCAGTTTAAATCACAAGATTTAGGTTGGAATAATTTGCTGAAATGCAATATGGAAGTTTCCATAGCATCTGTCCCTCATTTTGTTTGCTTAATTCAGCCCAAGATGTAGTTGGCTTTCTGGGCTCTGAGCACACACTGCTGGCTCATGTTCTGCTTTTCATCCACACAAACCCCCAAGTTCTTCTCTGCAGGGCTGCTCTCAACGAGTTCCCTTCCCAGTCTGCGCTCACGTCTGGGATTTCCCTGATGCAGGTGCAGCTCCTTGCACTTGTACTTGTTGGACCTCATGAGGTTCTTGTGGGCCCACTTCTCAGGTTTGTCCATGCCCTTCTGGGTGTTATCCTGTCCTTCTGTTGTGTCAACTGCACTGCTCAGCTTCGTGTCATCTGAAAACTCTCTGAGGGATGCACTCGATCCCACTGTCAATGTCAGTGATGAAGCTATTGAAGAGCACAGGCACCAAGACAGGCCCTGAGGGACACCACTTGCCAATGGCCTTCACCTGGACACAGAGCCACTGACCACAATTCTCTGGCTGTGTCCATCCAGCCACTTCCTTATTGACCAAGTAGTCCACCCTTTGAATCCCTCTGACTCTAGTTTGGAGATAAAGATGTCATAGGGGACTGTGCCAAAGGCCATAGAGAAGTCTAGGAAGATGGCATTGGTCAGTCTTCTCCTGTCTCCTTCTTCTGTTGCTGCAGTCACAAGTAAAGGAGATAAATTCCATAAAATTTATTCAAAAGCCACAGTCCTTAAAGCCAATTATCATTTCTTATAATATCGGTATCCTTGTGTGTGACTTGTAAATATTTTAACAAATTAATCATACCCTATGAAAAAGGAATCAGAAAGTTTTAAGTATTTGACAATGAATTTGACCTGGCAATGTGTTCAGGTGGCCCAGAAGACCAATGGCATCCTGGCCTATATCAGCAATAGTGTGGCCAGCAGGACCAGGGCAATGATTTTCCCATTGTACTCTGCACTGATGAGGCCACACCTCGAATCCAGCACTGAGTTGCAGGCCCCTCATTACAAGAAGAACATTGAGGGGCTGGAACACATCCAGAGAAGGGCAATGGATCTGGGGAAGGGTCTGGAGTGCAAGCCTGATGAGGAGCAACTGATGGAACTGGGGTTGCTTAGCCTGGAGAAAAGGAGACTCAGGGGAGACTTCATCACTCTCTACCACCACCTGAAAGGTGGATGTAATGAGGTGAGAGTCAGTCTCTTCTGGCATGTCTCAAGTGAAAGGACAAGAGGAAATTACCCTAAGCTGTGCCAGGAGAGGATCAGATCAGATATTATAAGAAAAAAATCCACCTAAAGAGTGGTTAATCATTGGAATAACATGCCCGGGGAGGTAGTGGAGTCACTACCTCTGGGAATGTTCAAGAGTTCTCTGGATGGAGCACTTGGAGGTATGGTTTAGGGGTGATTATGGTGGTGCTGGGTTGCTGGTTGGACTAAGTGATCTTGAAGGTATCTTCCAAGCTTGATGACTCTGTGATCCTGTGAATTTTCCTTGTTTAGTTTATATTCAGTTCAATCAATTTAAATGATCAAACCAGAGCAGCAGTCAAGCCTAGATCTGTGATGAGGTACAAGACCTGCCAAAGTAAGCTTCTTACCCTTGTACTTGGGTGGCTTACACCCTGCTCAGTGCTTTGCCTAGCCACTCTGAAGAATTTTTCTGAGAGGTGCTTTTCTGTTTTCATTAATGAGGCAGTGGAACTTAGGTGGAATTCAAGCTATCTGAAAATTGCCCTGCAATAGTTCCTTCTTCTCTAATTCAGTTGTACACCAGCAAAAACTAGAGAGGAAGATATTAGAGTAAAGTACAAATTCCTACTCTCATTCCTTCCATACTTTGGAAGTTTGTACTTCATTTTACCCTATGAAACCGAGACTCCAAAGCTAGAGGAGGAGAACAGTTGCAAACTTGTGATGGTTTCTTCATGAGGAATAATACAGTTATTATTATCTCCTTTTAGTAACCTTCTGCAGACATGGGAAGCCTACCAATGTAGGAGAGCTGAGCACTGTAATAACAATACCCAGGGAAAACAGGCTATGAAGTGAAGGGGAGGAAAATGGAAAATGACTTCTCTAAGAAGGGAGTGATACACTCCTTAATTCTTAGAATTTATAATACTTATAATTCTTAGAAATTATACATTCTAATTTCCTTTGTATATAAGTAAGATTTCCACTTTCTGTATTTCAGTGACACATTCTCAAGTGCTGATAGATAAGGATATGATGACTTGAACTTTGCAAGGTTTTTAGTGTTCATGCTTGTTTTCTGCCTGCTTAGAAAAGGGGTTGAAGAACTGCTGATTACTTTAGCAATGATGGATTGTTATCAGTCAATAAATAATCACAATAAGCTGATATTATTAAGAGTCAGATAAATTTAATTATTAAGTTAACGAAAGGATTTCTTATTAGCTTCACAACTTTGAAGGTCTAATGGTAAATATAGCATTTTGCATTGAGTACTTTTTTCTGTCACCTCAGTATTCCTAATAGTGTAACCATTTCCCATTACAATGTGGCATTTGTTGTGTCCTGCTTGTTGTGGACATTAGTTACATGACTGTTTCTACTGAAAAATTATAGGAATTTCAGAAAATAACAGTAAAGTTATAAGAATAATAATATTAATTTAAGGACATGCTTAAAGATCATACTGAAAAGAATTGCTATATTGAAACCATGAAAACATGTAGATACTATCAAAATTACTGCCCTTTATCTCTTCAGCATACTTGTATGCTGCTTGCATGTTTTAAAATACATGCATTACTCATTGTTGATTAATATAGAATTTAAAAATAAAACTGTGTATGGTCCTAGAAAAGATACACTACTTGCCATTAGCAGATAACACCTATTTTAAATCACAAGATCATCTTTGGCAGACATCAGTGGCCATGGGGTTGAGGTTAGAGAAAGGATGCACTTTGGCTGCTGTAGAATAAATTCCATAAATATTTAGAGCAGCTAAATTTCAGCTTGGGCTCTGCCAAAATCCTCCTGGGGAAAAGTCCTAATACAAGGGGACACAAGCTGCTCTTTATCAAAAGCAAAACTGATAAACATATCTCCATGTGATGGGGTTACTAACACTCAAATAATTCAGCAGGCGGCATTACAGTTGAGTCTTCTGAGGAATACCATCACTTTAAAAATGAGTAATATATAGTATAAATTACTGACATAATGAGATTTTGACAAACTTAAAATTAGGATAAACTAATGAAGAAAATTGGATAATTAGTCAAAAGGACAACTCATCTTGACTCTCAAACTCCTTTAGAAAATTTACAAAGTAGATTTCAACTTGGTATTGAATTAGGTTACATACACATTTCATATATATAATATATAAATACTATAGAAAATGAGATCACTGAGTTACCTTGCACAGAGAGAAACACCTTTGAGTTGTTCAGATTAAAGTGTAGAACTTTATAGCTGTTTCTTCCAAGAAGATACTGAACTGCCAACAAATTTTGTTGCAGTCTCATCAAATCCCATGTACACACATTAAAAGACCCCACAAACAGCATTTTGGGAATTCCTGCTTTAGTGTGTTCAAGAGTATTGGTGCACTGTTTATTTATTCTTTATATCAATAGTTATTGCTTTGATTTATCTGTAAAGCTTCAGAAGACTAAATAGTTAACACAACAGATGTATTATACTAAAGGGGAAGAATATTCATTACTTGTAACTTGAGTTACATTGTCTTTTTTTTCAAATATTGACTACTTTATTTGTTGTGTATTTGAATATTTTAGAATCATAGGGCCACCTCAGGAAAAAGCAATATTACTATTGGTCTTGCCAGAAAATATTCAAAAAGATAATGAGTTTATGGTTGCACTGAGACCATAAAATAAAAGAGGTATATCCAAATTCTTCTTTAAAAGTATCTCAAAATATCTGGAACCTGTGCAATGTTAGCCCATTCAAGTGTTTCATGTATCTCTACAGAAGGAGAGAAAAAGTCAACAGAAAATATGCCCTAAGTCAAGGCTGAGATGAACAACATTCCTCTGTCAGAGCATGGGAAGAGGCACCTGTGAGAATTACAGACTGAGTCTTAGGTGCAGGGAACCAGAAGAAACATGCAGAAATCTGTTAATCTGCTTATCATTGAAATTAAGATATTTCTTCAAGGAACAGATGGAGACACTGGATAAACTGTGGGATAGGCAGTAAGCACAACTTGTGAGATCAGAAACTTGCACAAAAGATGAGGATACTGGAGATATGGAGATACTGGTTGCATTTTAAAGCTCGTTTGGCTGACAAGCGAGGATTTGGTATGCTTTTCAACAGAACTGAAGTATAGCAGAGAAAAAAAACAAACAAAACAAACCAAAAACCAGAAAGAAACAGAACCTTACTGAATCAACAACCTTGCAAAGTATATTTTTTAATATGTAAAAGTTCTTTAGAGGGATTAGGAAAAATGAGTTACATAAGCTTCAAGCCCCTTAACAGTCTCTCCAAGTATGGAGTATTTCAAATTGTAATAAAAATGGAAACAGATTGTTCTTTCTGTCCAAGCTTTTGTTCAAACGGATGCTCTTGTAAAACTCTTGCCCAGTTTTGAATTATCTCAGAGCTAAGACTTTTGCACTGCAGTGAAGGGAAATCTCCTCTGAATCAGCTTGGAGTTGTCCTGAAATAAATCAGAGAGGAGACTGAAGTCTATGTCTGCATATGAAATATTTTTTTTCTTCCAGAAATTAACTTCAGTAAAATCTCACCATTTTTTTGTGTTATATTACTGGGGTCTCTTTATGAGTGCTTTCTATGGATTCTGAAATTCTTTGGTATTTAGACTATCAATCCAATGTTTCAAAGATCAGGTCTACATTAGGTAATGTTTTAGCATAAGAGATTTAACAGCTCATTTTTAATGTATGTGCAGAGAAACTTTGTTTGGCTTTAATCTTTGTGATGAAGCAATTAGTGATATAGTAAATAAACTACTGCAAGGTTTGCAGTTACTATTTATTGTTTCTATTCAAGCAGTATAATGGTGACATTTCAGTATTTACATGAGGACTTTTCACTGTGGCAAAAGCCTTGGGAGTTAGTCTGGGGTCTGATTCACTTAAATTAAAACATAAGAAAAGCTGCTAAACGTGCCAAGAAACAACATAACACTGCAACTTGAATGTATTTTATTCTTTGTGATGTACATCACATACCAAGGTCAAAAGAAAAGTACACAAAGCCAGTAACTAGAAGAAACAATATACAGGCTGCCTTTTATTAACACGCCAAAATAGATGCCTAAACTGAGAGGGAAGTGGAGTACTGAGTATTTGTGCAACTAAGGATCTAGACTCTGAGAGTTCACCTCAAGCTGTACTTTAATCTGCTGTGATGTAGATTTTCCCAAGGTACTACAAATAACTGGTGATATATGGAAAATGATCACGTTTGTGAGACAAAAGATGATTAAACTAAAAAAAATTACCCCTGGAAGACAGAAACATTCCAAAGGCCCTGGTGTTTTGGTTTTTTTTTTAATAAAAGTTTCAATACTATGATGCATTTCTAATGCAAGGGGTATCAAAATACCCCTCTGTTTGGTGTTTTGTGTAGTACACATCACATGCTATCTTGAACTGTCCAAGCCTTGTCTTGGGGGACACATAATACCACTGAGGCCAAAAAAAAAAAAAAAAAAAAAAAAAATTAGAGAGAAATAGGATTAAAAATTCTTAGTGGGAAACCCCCAGTATTCCAAGCAAGCAGAGACGAACTCAGGTCTTTCTGAAATAAAGACAAAAACAAATTACAGAAGTTTAGAAAATGCTTTTGAAACCAAACTTTTCAGACATGATGAAACCTGCACTTTGCATGTGAATGACAGACAGCAAACTCTAAAATTGCCACTTCTTCAAGTAAAAGAACTTACCATGAATACAAACAGAAAATAACAGCAGACTCTAACATAGTAAGAATTGCTATAAATTCAAATGTATACATTCACAGTTTTAATCTCCAATCATCTTCTCTTGTGGGCAATGTTTCCAGTTTTGTAAAAAGTTCTTAAGAAAACTATTTTAAGTTGCATTTAAAAAAAAAAAAAAAGACTAGATCTTCTGATGGGTGCGTTTTTTGTTATTTGGAAATTGTGTTCAAATGGTTGTGCTCACACAAGCACTTTGGAACACATAGCATTTAATTCTAATGCAAATTACAATGAATCTGTATGAGTAGCAATTATGAGGCTGAAAACTGTACACATTTGAAGAGGAAAATGTGGTTATGAATCCAATTTAAAATTGGCAGTATATATCAAAAAACCCAACCTCTTAGATGTAGCATGACAAATAAAAGCATTCAATTTTGCAAAGCAAGTAATTATTTTAAAATTTGGGGTTACTTTAGTTCAAAAAAAAAAACTCCTCAAAGATTCAGAATTCTCCATGACAGTGAATAATTCTTTACCCTGGGTGTGATGTGTCAAGAGCCTCCAGCAGCTTGCTAGGTGGGCTACTAAGGAGTTTGGATAGCCTAAATGGCAGGTAAAGGTATTTCCCCAGAGGAAAGTTGTCAAAATTAAGCTGTCTTTGAAAAGTAATTCAAGTCTGATGCATTGACAAATATCAATTAGATGAAAAGAAAGTCACTTATCATGTAAGATATGAAATTGCTATCATTTTGGCATTTTAAATTTTAAATTCAAATATATATTGGAGGGGGGGTTGCAACCAGGCTAGTTTCTACACTGTCTAAGCAGGGTTTACCATCAGGCTAAACTGTACATTGATCAGTTTATGCACATTTTCCCTCTCAGAGTTGTCTAGCCCAATTCCCTCTGGTACTATTTTGAGGGTTTGGGTTTTGGTTTCTTGCTTGAGTTTTGGTTTGGTTTTTTTTTTTACAGGTGGCAATATAACATTGAGCCTATATAGAGGTGAGCAGGATTGGAGGGCAATTGGGAGAACTTGTCGCTTTTTAAAGTTTCCTTAGTGTTGCATTAAGATGAAGTGCTAAAAGACAAACTATGATCCTTTCAGCTTTTATCCTGGCATGTTTGGATGTACCCCAGGTGCATATAAAGCTTTCTTCTCAAGGATATCTAGAAATCTTCCTAAACCTGCAAATCTTGCAATTCTATATTATACTGCATTTTGCTAGCAAGATTTTGTTTATTATTGCTGCTGTTAAGTATCCTGCAAAATACACTTGTTTGAGTTACATAACTGGAGAAACCAGCTGAAATCCTTGAATTAGCCTAGGAATCGTTTGTTTTCAGTTATTTTCAGAGTAACACCAATAGATCTCTATATGTGGACTTTGTGGGGCCTTTCTAAAATATGCCATATCACAGGGAATTGAAATATTTACAAATAGAAATCACTACTGGTAATCACCCCACAGCAGGGTTTTTTTTCACTCTTTCTTATAATTCTCCTAGTAATTCCAAACATTAATGTTTCCCTATTCTTTTTAATATCCATTAATTTTATAAATAAACCTTATCGAATACCTTAACAAGGATAACCAGAACTTTTGAATGCTTTCTGTTAAGGTACTTCACAAAAAGATAGGCAAATACAAATAAAACTAAAGTACTCCAAAATACAAGCAGTATTAGAACTGGGAATCAGTAAGACTCAGGCTAAATCTTGGAAAGTGAAAACCTGGGACAGGCTTATGCTTTCAGCTTCACCTGCCTCAGAACCTCTTCAGTGCATTTGTATTTTGAAGATTTCTTAAAACTCTTCTATATTTTAAAAGTAGTTGCTACAGGTCATTGCTATCCTTCAACTCTTCTCATTCCAGGAGACAATGTCTGAAACAAGGGACAGGGAACATGCCTGAACCATAGAAGTTCTAATAACAGCAGTTTTTGCTATTTAGTGACCATCATAGTCAAGACAGATTTTTTTGAGCTCCAGGCTTCCTTTTGCAATCTATGTGCTATACAAAAACACTTACATGGTATAAGGAATATGTTTACAAGCTCTGGGAACACAGAAACTATTCTTTTCCTTCAGGAACAATGCCTAAGGCTGTTTTATCAAAGCAACTTTTTTACAAAAATTGAGATCAAACTGATTTGTTGAACAGAAAACGTTTTAGGTTTTTTAACTGAGCTATTTTCTTCCCAAGCTAAAAAGGACATGTTAAAATAGATAATCACTATTTTTTTTCTGTTTGTGACTAAGAAAAGTCACAAAAGAGTCTTCATAACTAAGGTGTACAGGGGCAGCAAAATATTGTGCAATCAGTATTATACATATATGCAGTTGCTATATGCAGTCAGTATTATGTGGTAATAATACATTTACTTCACAGTACCTATTTTAGTTTTCAATTCTAGCAAGACAGGCTTCAGCTGTTTACGGATACCACTAATAATTACAAATACCATGAATAGTTACAGTTCTGAAAGTTGTTTTGATCATTCACATGGTATTTATGTCTGTTTCTAATCTCTGAAAGAAGAAATGTAGTTCAAATTCTGAACACTTTAGGTGCATAACTGGCATTAATTAAAGATATGACTACAGACTATATAAACTAATAAAGGATGAATGCAGACCGATGACTATTCTTGTGTATTTTGTGGTGATCTTAATTCAGCATTTAAATTCTGCCAAATTCCTTCAGCTTCCTAGTTTCTATATTTGTCATGGCTATTCTTGTCATTTAGAGAAAAAAAAAAGGATAAATCACAGCAGATTATTATAGTAGAACACCTGATGCTGTAGCTTTTAGCATAGGCAGGTAGCAGAAATAGATAGTTCTGTTTATCAAACAAAATATGGCAAAAAACCCCCAAACAGAGACACAGAGAGGTGACTTGCAAGACACATCCCTGGTACAGCCAATGGCTTGTTCAGAATGTTATGTGTAAGACTCTTTGCTTCTTCAGGTTAAAAGCTTTTGCCAGTTCTACTAGGCAGGGAGGAGTGAAATCTGATGTCTGTAGTTTAGGCTATTAATTCTCTGACACTCAGATATTTAAATATCTCTGGTTCCTGATCATCCATGGGGGCTGCTAGAGTAGGCCTGCAGCTCTTATAATTTTCTTCCAGAGAAACTGGGAATGTGGGAGGAAGAAGGAGTGGAAGTGGGGATGGAGCACAGCACGTCCTGCCTTAACACAGAGTTAAGACATCAGCAGAAAATTATCTGGATCTGGATGTTAGGGAACATATCCAGTTTCCACACTATAGAGAAAGTGGGCTGTCAAATGAAGCACATAAATTTCTTAGATAGTTGAGGAAAAACACTGATGTCTTTGAAGAGCTCCAGAGGGAGATCCCATCTGATTAAGTGCAGGCATTTAAGAAACTTAAGACAATGAAAAGAAAAATGTGCCTCTTTACTCATCATTCTCACTTCCAAAAATTTATACAAGGAGATTTATTTGTCGCTCTGATCAGTGTCCTTATGTCACTTTGACAAGCTTCTTATAATTGAAATGCTACAACCCACAGCCCATTCAAAACAAGGGGAGATAAAACATTAATACTGAGCAACATACATGTACTATAAATTATACCTGGAGCTAGTTTTATCTAGTCACCAAGCATAATGGTATTGCTGATTTGAACTGAGTGCTCAAACTTACTCTCACCTCCCTTTAACTTTGGCCAACTCAAAACAAAAAATAGGCATAATTTATTGTTGGTGTTACACTGTAGTTTTAGTTACAGAGGTATTTTGTTTCCTTTCTCATTCCCAATGACGGGTTTTTTTCCAGAAGATTTTTTAAAATGCACTCTTCTGCTCCAATTTTGCCACAAAAAAAAATTTTCTTTTATATGACTGTTTTTAACCCTCTATTCTTCCCCTGCCTAATATCCAGAAAGGGACTAACTAAATCCCTGTCTTGATCCTTGGCCACGAGAGACAGGCATCTAATGAAGTTCCTGAGTGCTCTGCAATGAGTAACCTGGCAAGGCTGACACCTAAGCAGAAGCTGCTGAGAAACCCCTTTGCTGCTTATGAAAAAAATAACAGAGCATGTGGGATGAATGATATGAATCCTATAAAACCAGCAAATAAGCTTTGAATAACCCTGGTAATGTATTTTTCTTCAGTTTCTTGATCAGAGACTAATTGCCCTCCATGAAGGGAAAAAGTAATTTATAAAATCAAGCCTCTCAGATAGGAAGTGAAAATTTATTGTCCTACTGTTTCTACAGAATTCACCTAATGACCCCATGATGATTATCTCAGAAAAGTAATTAATTGTTCCAAAATGCTTTTCAGATTTAAGATTACTACCCTGACATTCTGCAGAATTAATGTCTCCTCTGTCACCCCTTCCAGGACCTTCTGCTGCCCAAACTATTCCGCACTTCTCACTGCTTTCCATCATACTTCAGTCCTCTCCTGTTCTTGTATTACCTCCAGTTTCTACTTCCTACTACTTTCCCAACACTGCCAATCTCTTCTCTACTTTCCTTCCCTCAGAATATCCCCAGGCTCGTGCCATGATTCCAGCAAGGGACAATCAATATGTGCTTTACCTAGTGGTAAATTAGAACACATAAATAAGTTCATCAACAGCTACTCAAAAATTATACTATCATCTGATTCTTAGTTTTATAGTGGGACATCACTTTGTCTCTTGTATAGGCTAAATTTTGATTCAATTTGGTTGTCTGATATTTCTTCCCATCTTTCAAACTGGCTTAAAGGTATCTGAACTTCTCAAAAGTTGTGGGAGAAATGTCACAGCAGCTGAGCAATGCAAAGCAGTAACAGCATGACTTTCTTCTCTTAAAACACCAAGAAAAAGAATTAAAGTGAAATGCTCTTATGGTAGCAACTGTAGCCTTGAAAATATCTCTGCTGAGGGACACTCCACAAACCCCTCTCAGCAATCTGTTCCAGAGCTTGGTGACCTGCACAGAAAAGAAGTGCTCCCTCATATTCAGGTGGAACTTCCGTGCATCAGTTTCTGCCCCTCGCCTCTTGTCCTATTGCTTGGCAGCATGGAGCACAGCCTGGTCCATCCTCTGATCCCTCCCTTCAGATACTCAGATATTGATGAAATCCCTCTCAATTGTCTCTTCTCAAGGCTGAACAGGGCCATTCCTTGTAAGAGAGGTGCTCCAGTCCCTTGATAGGCTTTGCATCCCTCCACTGAAGAGAGATGCTCCAGTCCGCACCAGGACTCTGTGCCTGTCTTGCACCGAGGAGCCGAGAAATGAAAGATGTGCTTGTCTTTAGAGTGCTGTTTAGCCTTATATACCTCTGCTTAGCTGTGCAGCCCAGGCACCAGCGGCAGCCTCCGCACGGCCAGCCAAGGCATGAGGCAGGTCTTTCTTTCCAGATAAGTGCTCTGGCATACGCGGAAACCTGAGGCGGGGTGCGATGGAGAAGTAACTTCTTGCAGGGGCAAAGCCAGACCCGGCTGGCAGAGTTTCCAGAGGGGGAAGCTCTCGGGGCAGCCCTCGGGCCCCGGCCCTCGCCCGCGGCTCCCCCGAAAGCGTCAGGGACGGGCCCAGCGCTGCCAAGGGCAAGCGGGCGGGGCTCCGGGGCTCAGCCTCGCCCCCTGCCGGAGCCGCTTCCCGCTGGCAGCGGCTTTTTCCCTCACGGAGCCCGAGCGGGCCCGGCGAGCGCGGCAGGGCCGGGCCCGGAGCGCCGTCCCGCCGCCCCTGCCCGCCGGGGCCGCGCTGCGCTCCCTGCCCGCTAGGGCGCGCCCCCGGCCGGCGAGGCGCCGCCCGCCAGGTGGCGCTGCCGCCCCGCGAGCCGCCGCCGGCCGCCGCCCCCGCCCCGGCCCCGCCCCGCGCGGCGACGTCACCGCGGCGCGAGCGGAAAGGGGAAGCGGGAGGCGCTGCGCGCGCACCTCGGGGCGCTGGCCCGCGCGCCAGCCCCGCCCCTCCCATCCCCCCCCCAGCCGCGCGGGAGAGGGCGGGGCCGGCCGGGACCGTTGGGCGCGCGGGCGCCGCCATTGTTGGCGGGCAGGGCGGGAAGGCGCGACCGCCCCTCCGCGCCCCTTAGCGCTCCTCAGCGCTCCTCAGCGCCCCTTGGCGCCTCCCTCTCCTTCCCCTCCGTCCCGCGGCCCGCCCGGGCCCCGCTGCCCCGCTCTGCCCCGGGGCCGCAGCTTTGTCGGGACAGGCGGGTGTGCCCCAAACGCGCCCCGAGCCCTCCTGCCGCGCCCCCCTCGGTCCCGGCGTGCTGTGACCTTGAGCAAGAGCGCGCGGAGACCATTTGTGGGCTTGTTTTGGAGGGGCTTTCTTGTTTGTCTTCGGGTTGGTTTGGGTTTTTTTGTGAAATAATGCTTCCGCAAAGAGATGGATCGGGAAAAGCAACACTTTAGTTGGGGAGGGTGTTGGTTTGGTTTTGTTTTGGGTTTGATTTTTTTTCCTTTTTACTGAAGTACGCCACTCAAATTGTTTGGAGGAATTTGAGAAAATCTGGTGTCCTGCAAGTCATAATGCTCACGAATTAATTTTTGATTGGAGAAGCCCTTTGTTTGTTCTTTCTCCTGTGTGTGACTTTTGGAGGAAGAAGCCTTTTGTAAGCTTTCGTGGCATGGTGCTGCTGTCTCATGTCCCGATCCCAGGGAGGTTCCCTGCTGCTGCAAGAGCTGCTGTTGCAAAATTCGGTTTCTCTGCAAATCTTCCATGACATTTTGAGTGTGCATGTCATAAACCAATTAAAGCATGTGTCAGCTCTCATTTTGTGTGAAGACACCAAAGTGTTCATAAGACTTGCAGGTGCATGTTATTTTGGGACAACCACAAGAATTTTCATTGAGCTACATGGGTGTAATAAAATCATGTGATGGTTTGGATTGGAAGGAACCTTAAAGATCATTCCATTCCAACACTGCTGCTGTGGGCAGGCCACCTTACACTACACCAGATTGCTCAGAGCTCCATCTCATCTGGCCTTGAACACTTCCAGGGATGGGGCATCCAAAACTTCTCTGGGCAGCTTGTTCCAGTGTCTCACTGCCCTCACAGTAATATGGGGAAACTTCGGATGAATGTCTTGTACAGATTTACACATGAGCTGTAACTTGTCATATTTTTTTTGTTTGTTGTTATTTAGCAGATAACTGTAAGTTATTCTGAGTTTAATGTGAGATAATACTATGATGTTGTAGCAACTGTGGTTGCATTTCTTGAAGATTAATGTGGTTTTCACATTGTGCAAGTTTTTGAAATTGTTACCAACATGAGCTATGCAAATCTTGTTAATTTTGTTGTTCTAGAAATTTAAACAGTTTCAGGAATGGTTGTGGATTTTTAAAATGCGTTCAAACATCATTAAATACTTACAACAAGTGCATAGATGGCATCTGAATTATTTTTGAATCATACTGAAGCCCAGTGGTTAAACCTGGATTCTTGGGTGTCAAACTTCCAGCCGAGATCTGGGAATCGTGCCTAATTACTTCCCTGGGCCTGGGATTAATGCCCTCTCTTCATTGTTAGCTTGATGAAAATTGGTTCAAGGTATAATTTAGAAGGTTTGCATTATTTCAATTATCATCTATTCTCTTGTCCTCATAAATTTATGTTTCATCCATTGGCCCATCACCACCGATCCTTAGCCACTAAAAATAGCATCCCTTCTGCCAAGCTTTCTCATCTTTGTCCTTAAATACCCTTGAATTCCAGAAGGTGCCTTTTGCTCTTTATTTGTTCCATTAATTTCAGATTTGTGTATACAAATGGCTTGCTAACATTAAGAATGGGGCAGGAAACAATGCCAGGCTTGACAGAACTCCATGAATGCTTGGGAATATTAGAAAGGGCATCATTTTATCCTCAGTAGGTTTGAGGATTTGGTGTGGTAGCTTGTCATAAATATGATTATAGTATTGCTGTGATTTTACTGGTTTTGTATTATCAATAGTGCTTTTATGAGTTATCTTTCTGTGTGTAATGTAGGCCAAAGAAGCAGCTGTCTTTGAAAACAGTTGAAGCTCCAAAGTAGTTGAAGACAATCTCTAGTACCAGTTTTCTTGGAAATTCTTTCACTTAGATACAAATTTTTAAAATTCCAGTAACTGAAAACATGAATGTTGGTGTTTTAAGATAAGAAAGTGTTAAGGTTATATTTACCTGCATCAGTTTTTGTTTTGTTTTAGGTTAGGTTTTCTTTTGTTTGTTTGTTTTTTAAAATAAAAGTATGCTGGCCCCTGGTGTCTCTTTCTTTACAATTAGAAATTTGCCAGGTGTTATGAGATCTCTGTCTTATCTTTTACCATCTTAATCTGTAGAATCTGCTCTGGAGTTCTTCAGGAAAGCACTGACACTGGTATTTTTAGAAGAAATGACTCAGCTTGTGTGTTGGATTGCCAGGGCAGACCCGGTGCCAGCGCAGGGATTGATTCCCAGCTCTGTGCCTTGGAGTGCCCACACACGGAGCAGCAGCTCGTGTCCAAGGGAGTTGTGACAGTTGTGACTGATCACCGTGGCTGCCGTGTGCAAAGGCAGCACACAAAGCCTTGCTTAATTCAACTGCTGTGTTAAACAAGATTATTGCTTTACCAATAAATACCAAACAAAGCCCCAGTTAACAGTGAAATAAGTCACCTGTGTGTGCTGTTTCACAGCTGGAGCTGACAGGGCAGGGGAGGAAGGCACTCACATTGGCTCCTGCCGCTCCAGGGGGAGTGGTGCTGCCCCTGCTCCCCACTGGGACACACCACACAGCTCTCTTCATTCTGGGGCCAGCAGCAAAAGTAAGGCAAGAGTGCTTCCTCTCTGGAGGCTTCAGTGCTTTATGCTGTAGATAGGCTCATTAGTGGCTTTCCCCTAGCACTTTTGAAGGGTTTTTCCTGAAGTGGAAAGCCTTCCCAAAATTGCTTTACCTTTCATAAGGTTTAGGGATGGCATCTCCTGAATGTTTTATGGATCACAAAATAATTTTCAGTTAAAACACCCTATTATTCCTTTTATCTGGTGTTACTGTTTTCTAGTTCATGTTACTTTTAACTACTGATGTCCTTTTTTTCCAAGTTAATCAGGCCCATGGTCCTCAAGATCATGAACAGGAAAGGTTTAACAGAAGACTGGATGCAGCACTCAGTGCCATGGTCTGATGTTCACATAGTGATGTTCATTCCTATGTTGGACTCTATGCACAGAGTCTTTTCCAATATAATTGATTTTGTCAGCTCACAAACAGGGAGGGCATGGTCACAGCAGCCTGAACTGCCTCCAGTGTTAACCCCTTTAATCAGCTCTGCCACTGTGGTGAGCACCAGGTCCAGTAGTGCTCTTCACCTGCTTGTCTTGTTCAGTACCTGGACTAGGAAGTTGTCCTTGATGCACACCAGCATTCTCCTGGATTTCTTACAGCTAGTTGTGTTGTTTTCTCAGCAAATGCCTAGGTGGTGGAAATTCTCTGCTAGGATGAGGTCTTGGAGTGTGATGCACAAAACCCCTGCCCCCTTCTCCCCTACATGTCTCTTTAAAAAAACCTCATAGCCTTTGACTACAGTTCTGTCCCAAAACCTTTCCCTGCTATATCTCAGTTTTCTAACTGCACCATGCTTTCCAGCTCCACTTGCTTGTTTCCCATGCTGTGTGCATAGGCATAGAGGCATTTCAGCTGAGCTGTGGGCTGCCCCAGCTTTTGGGAGCAGCCCTCCCTAATTCCTCTGGGATGATTTATAGGTATTTCCCTCTTGTTTTCTACGTGTCTTCTGGTTCTTCTCTGTCACTCAGAAGTACGTCCCCTTCCCTCTAGTGCATATAGAATGTATCAGGGCAACAGTGAAGCTGAGCCCAGCTTTTACACATCCTGGACAGCTCTAAACACAGTGTTTTTAGAGAGAGAACTCTGTTTTAGGAAAACTAGTTAAGTCCTACCCAATCTCAAAAGGTGCAACTAACCACATTGGGGAGAAGGATCTGTAAATCACTTACTCTGGTCTGTAACTTTTTGTGGATTTAGTGGCATGAGATCCCTCAGTCTCATGGAACCCAGACGTAAGCCTAGAATTTATTATTCAGGAAGCACTGCAGGGAAATACCCACTGTGAACAGACACAAGTTGGTTACATTCTCCAAGGGAGTCATGGAAAGAGCGGATTTTGCAATTAGTAATTTTTCATTAAGAAATTAATTGTGTCTCAGTACCTATGTGTGTAAAGTACTTTGACATTCATTGTTACTGATTGTGATGTGCAGATACAACCGATGTTGCAGATGGTGCCAGACCAAATGAATATGGACAGTGTCAGGAATTTGACTACTGCTTGGTGCAGGTGTTTGGGATACTAGAAGTGAAGTTCACTTCTTCCACCTCACAAGGTGGAGGAAATGGTAGAATAGATCAAGGATGAGCTGGCATCTGTTGTGAAGCAGCTGAAGATGGGATAACCCAAGAGGATAATTCATGTGCTGAAATAGGAGCAGATGTTAATTAAGACAGCCTGTCTGGCCATTCGGGTGCCAGTTCTGTAGCATGTGTCATCAGTACAGGCTTGACAAACAGCCTGTTCGTGAAATTTTGGTGTTGCTTGACATCATAATTTGTTAGAAGGTGGAGATGCTGTGGAAAATTTAATCATTGGAGCAAACCCAAATTCCAATTTGATGTTAAAACCAACTAGGTGCCATTTTGACGTTTTGTTTTGTTTTGTTTTGTTTTGTTTTTTAATGAGAAGTTCAATACAAAACTAGTTGCTTTTGCTAGAAACAAAATAAAGCTGCAACAGAATTTTCATATTAGACTGAGCAGGTTACTGCACTTTAAAACTTCTGCTGCAGTGTGGAACTGTTTTCCAAAACAATTTGCCCCAAACCTTTTCTTCAACTAAATTCCTTTCTTATTCTCTCGTCTTGGGTGCAATACCATGCTGATGCAGTATGTGGCCTTCAGTCCAAGAATTAGCTTGGTTTTCTTCATCTAGGAAATTTTCCACAAACTTAGTATGTGGAAAACTGCATTCATAAAAGGGTTTCTGCCCTGTCCTTCCTGGATTAGAGCAATACTCCTTAAAAACTCATGCAAGAACCCTTAAAAGACAGGACTTCAGAATGTTATCTTCTCTCAATACAATGGACATTATGACTGTGCAAGATCAATGTGTTGAATACAAGTTAAAGGTTAAATTTGCCAATTTAGTGTCTGAAAGATTAAAAGCAGTTTTAAAATAGAATTTAGTAAATTTCTGAGCTACTTTGACTTTGAAAAGTCAAGTAGTCAAATACAATAATGAAGTAAGGGTTATGTTACATTATTTTCTCGTGGCTTCTTTGGGTTCCTTTTTCTCTCACGTTGTGAACCTATTAATCATTTTAAAAAATATATCCTTATTGTATTATATCTTGAAGTTAGTAGTTCCACGGTATTTTTTATATTTTACTGTATTCATTATGCAGAGACATAGCGGTGTGCTTAAATACAGACACATAAAATCATAGAAATGCACACTTGAGCTTAGTGAAAGAAAATTAAGGCAGGTGTGTGGAGCCACTGTAAAGGAAAATGCAGAAAAGCCATAAACCACCTTAAGTGTGTTTAAAATTCAATTTAGTTTGCTCTAGAGCATCAAAAAACACAGGAGGTTTCATCATTCATATAGGTATGGCTTGTGTCACTTCTGAAAACTTTTCTGAAAAAATCAGTGACTTGAGGCAGAAGCCTTCATGCAGGAAGGCAGCAAAAAGAAAGAAAGTGACTGGACAGGAATGAAAATCAAAACTCCATACACCGACACATTTAAGAAGTGTAATAAGTTTAAGGGAAAATGATTCGTCTTGGAAATGGTGTTTCCTTTAACAGAGATTAACACATATCTTCATGTTAATATTTCTGCAGCTTTTCTTCTGCAAAACTGCTAAGGTCCTTAAGACCCATCTTAAGTGAATGTGTTGGGGATCAGAAGGATCCAGATTCCTCTAAATTTTATGTGATGTCCATGAAGAGCTTTCATTTTCCCAGAAACCTACATGCATGGCTTTGCCTGCTGACTTGAGAGATGGAAGAGACTTCCTTGATAATTTCAGATATGTATCCATACAGTTCTTAGAAGTGAAAATGTTGCTAACTGCTGAGTTTACTCACCCACTTTCCAGGATGTAGGTGCCACAATTTAGTTGTCTATCCAACAGCTCTGTAAATACTTAAGCAACGCTGTAGTGGGATATTAAGGAATATTGCCTTTGAAATATTTTATCTTCAATATAGAAGGCACACATAAATCTACTTTTGGAATGAAAGAGTCTTTTGTATTATATTTTTTTTCTTAAGGATTTTGTGTTGGGAATTAATCTGGCTTCCTCCCACAGTCCCTGTAGGCACACCCATCAGTGACTGAGAGACTTTCTTTTACACAGAGATTCATTTAAGAACAGAGGAGCCCCATCCGTGCAGCAAGAGCAGAATATGATATTTGGTCCCTGAAATTGTTCCACAAAATCATTATTTACAGATCTCGGCTGTACATCAGAGAGAATTTTTATCTGAGCAGATTTAATAGGGAGGAGTGTTAAATAGCATTGGTATTTTTTACTTGGAGGTTACTGATTTACTACCCGAAGCTGTACAATACGTTAATTACCAGAACAATTGGACCTATTGAAGTTCTGAAGTGAAAGCCAGAAATTATCAGATAAATTTAGAGTTGTGTAATTTTCTCATACCCCTTCACTTGGAAAGCCTTTCTGCTTCCAGTATAGGATGAGGTCTGGCAGCGGGGTTAACCCTGACCCCTGAGTGTTCTATATAGACTTGTTCATTTCTGCCACATTCTTTCAGTTTAAATTTAGATTTGCTGGCAGCTATTATGCCTCTTGCAATAAGCCTCATGACCAAACATTGAAACAAATACGCCTTTCATCACAGATGTTTTTTGCCGAATCAGATTAGTGAAGAACACTTGAAAGCCGAAAAACAATGTGCAGAAGCCTTTGGTCCAAAAGCCACTAACCTTTGAATGTCTGGAACTTATTTTTTTCAAGGTGTTAGAAAAGAGCAAGTAAGTGTTTAGATAATTGGGCACAATCTTGCACCTTGTTTTACCTCTAATTTGTTGAAATTTCATTGGTAGTAATGAAATTTCAGCTATGTGAATGAATACAGGGTCAGGATGCGTATGAATGTGTACATGTAACAAAGTCATTAAGCTATTCTAAAATAGACTGTGGTTGCTGTAGGAAGTAGCAACATAGAACTGAGTTTTATGCTTGGCTGATTGCTAAATATATCTTAGTAAATCTTATTTGTTGGGTTAATTCTTCTATACAATAGCTATCTTAAGCACAATAGCTGCATCTGTAACTGATTTTAAGACTTAATTTTCTATTTTCCGTGTAGGGTGATGCTTGTTCTATGATTGCGAGTTTTTTAATCTAGCGTGAGTACGTGGGATTTGAGAAATCTATAGAGCAAAGGAGTTCACTTTTAAGGCCAATAATTTGTTCTTGGCCTAGAATATGCCATGATCTTCATAGACAATGTTGTTCTACCTTGAAACACTTGTTGGACAAAGGATTCTCTGGTCTCACTTTCTACAGCTGCTCATCTGTCAAGGCTAGGACATGAGGAAATGGTCTCAAATTGCACCATGGAAGGTTTAGACTGGATATTAGGATTTTTTTTTTTTTTTTTTTCCCGCTGAAAGGTTTGTCAAGCATTGGAACAGGCTGCCCAGGGAAGTGATGAGTCACCATCCCTGAAGGTGTTTAAAAGATATGTAGCTGCAGCACTGAGGGACGTGGATTAGTGGTAGACTTGGCAGTGCTTGGTTAGCAGTTGGATTTGATAATGCTAAAGGTCTTTTCTAAATGAAATGATTCTGTGTTCTAAGGTAGCATGTAAAAAGTGTTTTTGTAAAGCACTTCTGTTTCTATGCTTTCAAGGTTCTTCAAAAGGTAACAGCGTTCCTAAGCATTGCTGAATGGCTATGGCTCCAACAAAGAAAGACCTTGAGAATATATGGAGTGTTCTCTCTGTAACCTTTTAGGTAAAAAAGCCAATGAATAAAGCATGCTGTGATTCTCTAGATATTTTAAGGTGAGATTTTTTTCCTTCTGAAGGGCAAGACACAAAAGCTTCTAAAGGCGCCCTGACCCTGCTGCCTTTGCAGTTGCTATGGGCAGGAAACTGGTGCTCAGATCTTCGGAGCACTTTGATAGTGTCCAACCTAGTTGCTGGGGCTGAACACTGTGGAGCTGTGTTCCTCATGAATGGATTAGGCAAAATTTATTCACTGACTAGAAGTCCTACTGTGCAGGCTGTATATTTTTGAATGTAAGTAGCATCATGTTTTTTTTCTGTTTAGCAGGAATTTCAGGCAACCTTTGAAATACGTAGCCAATCAGCATTTGTTCCAAATGGTGCTTTTGTGCCAAATTTCCAATTAATGAATGGCATTTGCTAGCTAGACCCATTTGGCTTTATCTTCAAGGATAATGAAACCCCATCTTTTTCCTCATCCCCTTAATAGACACAATATAGAGTCTTACTGAACTAAAAAAAAAAAAAAAAAAACTGAATGGAAATGCTAGGAGATTTATAGTTTGGTAAAACTCCTTAGGACTTGCATTTTTTAGAAATGACTGTGATTTGAATTCTGTAGCATTAAAACAAGAAATTCATTAAAATAAGGGGGTTTGGCTCATACAGTTGTTTGAAATAACATTAGTGAATATTGAAGGTAGTGTTCCAGTGGGTAAATATTTGTCGAGATAAAGGTGAAATGTGCTTCCCTGTACTTTTTATTGTAATGCAATATCATGTGTGCTGTTGCATACATTTGGAGTCTTAGAAATTATTTGAAGTCTTCATGAGTTTTTGTCTTTGCATTTTTATGGAAAATGCTAAATTGGAGGCACCTCTCAAACACCCCTCAAAATACTCTTTTTTTGTCATGGAACGGGTCTGTTTCAACATGTGGAAGTTGCTCCTGTCGTATTAAACTCAGAAATACAAACTTCTGAAATAAGTTCAGTGTTTGTCACAAGAACAATTTTTGCATAGCTCACAGAAACCAAACACACTTTGCTCATTTTCCTGTGTGATTGTTGCTTCAGAATTGTTTACTATTGTTAAGTAAGAAAACATATTCTTGCAGCCCCTTTTTCGTAAATTGCATTTTAACTGTTTTGAGAAATAGAACATTCATATTAGATTTTCGCAGAATTTATACGTTATTGTTTGTAGAATTTGGGCAGGTGTCAGTGTTTTGTCCTTGTTGAGTCTTCTTTTGAGTGTTCTTTAGTATTGGAAAGATCAGTATGTGAGGAAGCAAAACCAAAGGAAAACATTTGCTTTGTTTGCAAATGAGTGTTGTGGACATATACCAATATGCACATTTCCTGTGTGAGATAATTTCACTCAGAATGGATTCAATATGAGAAGTGTCTTTTGATACTCATTTTCTGTGGAGCGTCCTGTAGTTTACTTGGAAATAGTTGGTAAGACAATGGGAAGCAATCAAAGTATCTCTTTAAATCATTTTAATAGCTGTAGAGTGGAAGTACAGCTTAGCACTTACAACAGCATTTTGGGCAAAGAACTCAGAGGTTGTAAAAAATTGTGAAATTCCAAATAAAGATTTGGAGAAGTAAAAATAGGGATATTTATTTTTCTGTGCTTTGAAACAATTCCTATGAAGATCATACTAGCCCTTCTGAAAGGAGAATGTGTCTGTTGCTAATATGGGACTCAGTGTCTCATGATTTGGGACCTTAGTTACTGTGGAGAAAATGAATAATTCCATTAGTAATAATATATGTCAGTGTAATAGTGGAGTGAATCTCCTGGATTCTATTTGTAAAGGTTTTTTTCCTACAATAAAGAGCCAATTACAGTTATCTTTCTGTCCCACTTGTGAAACCCTCCTAAGGAAACAAAGTGCCATAAAGATTTATCAGGTAAGAGTAATAACAGTACTCATCTATCTTCCCTAGGTTCTGAGGAGTGTTGGTTATGATGCTCTTAGGATTATGGTAGGATGAAAATGCATTATTACTGTTTGTCTGCTCGTGCTCACTATGGAATTATCTTCTGTGCAAAGATATGTATTGTTTGTGAAAGGAAGGAGGATGAAAGAACTGAAGTAGCTTCAGGACAGAGACATCTGGGGAGCAGTAGCTGCCTGTGTTGACAAGGAGGTCAGTGTGACTAGTTTTTATAGTGGATCATTGGAAGTGATGTGAAGAAAGAAAACAAGGCATAAAGCAGCAGTATGCATAGGGACCACCATGGAAAGATGCTTAAGGAGAGTACTGGAAAGGATTTTGAGAAAACTAAGGAATAAGAAAAGTATCTTTGTCGATTACATTACAATGGATTAAAATTTTTGTTATACAGTAAAGCTCTTCAAATAAAAAGGAAAGATGCATTCTATTGACAAAGTGAAGAATAAAGTATTCCCACCCTATGGGCAGAGGATTTTACAAGTCTTATATTTAGAATTATAGTAAGGAATACAATACAGTGCACATTATGACCTTCAGTATTCTGGTTCCTGTTGGCAGCGAGCAATCAGAGGAGAGATGCTGAAATAGAAGTGGCTTAAGAAGAGGCATTAAAGTACTTTAGTTTTACTTTTGGTTCTTCTTAGCTTGAAATAGCAGCGGGTCACCCAAGATGAAGTGTTAGAAAGCCATTCAGATATACAAAAGTCATTTGATTATGTAAAACAACTATGAATATGTGTCATCAGGAGTGATAATTGAAGCTTTCTAAATGGAAGAAATGCTCAAGGACAGGGAAAGAACTGGTCAGCTTTTTATTTGGGGGCTGGAAGAGAAAATAAGCATCTTCAAGTTACAAACAGCTTGAATATTTTAAGACTTCACTATGTTTGATTTCTTTTAGACCCAACCAGAAAAAGAATCTGAATGGCCAGACTCTATGTCATGGCTTATGAAGAAACTGGAACAGTTGAACTTAGATATTGAAGAAGCTCTGAGTGCTGGACCTTCTCCCTCCAGTACTCCTTCTTCTAAAAGGCACAAGCAACTGGTAAGAATGTGTGTGTGTCATATGATATGTTCTCTAACATTTAGCTACAACACTCGTCAAGCCATTGTTTTCAGATCCAGCTGTGTTTCTGAATAGGCCAAGGAGCTCAGGTGTTAGGGTGAAGTTAAAAGTTTTCACTAAATAAAATTAAATCTCTAATTTCATTAGGTAACTAATGGTCAAATATCCAGAACTGTGATAGGGTGTGCTTGTAAATTTTCTGTCAGTATGACTTAAAATTATTAAACACCATTTTGGTTTTTTCTAGGAATATTTGCTTGTGTGTTTTTCAGATTGTTAATTTAGGTGCTAGCCTATTATTACTTGTTATATTTATTTAAAGATATAACAGCAAGTGAGACACTATCTTCATTTAGAGTTGAGCTAGTGTCCTGGTCACCCCAGCACAACTAAATATTTTTTTTTCTTTCTTTTTTTTTATTTGAATAGTTGATTTAGAGCTGCAATTCTCTAGTTAAGAATATTTTTTGATTACAGATATCATCAGATGATGACAAACAGTTCCTCAAGCTTTTATTTTTAGGGTAAAGGGAATTAAAGTAGCACTGACATTATTTTATTAAATTTTGAATAAGCAAGGTTTTTTATATAAGCAATTAATGGAGAATGACCAGCATGAGAAATAGAAGTGTTGTTCTCTGCTTCAGGCTATGATTAAATTCAGTTCTTAAGATAGAATTGTGTGGATTTTTAGCTCTGAATGTTGGCTTGTAATTCGTGGAAGGTGATCTTTTGTGAATGTTTTTGCTGTCACTGCTGCTTCATTTTGTAAAAGTAAATTCTTAAAGTAAGCATCCTTGTGGATCATCACAATGTAAATGTTCATGTCTCTCTAGGTGGTATGTTCAGAATCTTGCACTGTCTCTCATTTCTTTCTTACTGTATGTGTCAGCCAGTCAGAACCAGCTCTGTCCAACTGAATTAATTTCAAAATTAATTTGCCTATTAAGGGACAATGTTCTGTCTTCTTGCAGGAGAATGCTCAACGTGTTCTGTCAAAATACAGTGGCAGTGTAGTCTTCTTTTCTGTCTGAAAGTGAAATCCCAGCCATCAGATTTTAAACACTTCCCATTGTGACACAGTCTGATAACCAGTGATCCAAACACCAATTATTTTATGGCTGTGCCTATTCTACTGAGGTAAAATCTGTGGTTTGGTTAGGCATCATTCTTTTTTCCATGATGGCTTGAAGATCACAGGATATGACTTCAAACCCTTCCCTGAAGCATTCAGTGAAGGGCATATTGCATATAAACTGCAGAAAAAATCTTAATAGGTGACATTTTCAAATGAACTTTGATACATAAGAATAGCATAATTAGAAATGGTTGCACAGAGAATGCCATCACCAGTATCACAGATGCTTGTACTTCTCTTCCTGAGGCCTAGTGGCAAGACACCTTCTAAGTACAGAGTGGCCTGAACTTTCATCACAGCCTTTTTCCTGGGACATATGCTGCCACCAAAAGCCTCTACTAGGGTGTTAGGATGTTCCCAACACCAGCCCCAAAGTTGTTTTACTTGATGAGATATTTGAGCAGTTGCAGTCCTCTTTATCAAGCCTCGTCTTCTTCCCACTCTAAAGAATAGAAGACATATCTTCATTTTTATTGTCTGTGGACAGGCAAATATGTAAGTCAGCCACGTTTTATTGTAGCCTTTTTGACAAACGGGAAATTACCTTTAAACCTCCAAGAGCCAATTTCAATACAGAAGCTTCACAGGTCACTTAATGCAAAGATTTTCTGATGAGACTAGCAAGATCAGAGCAAGAAAAGAGTCTTGGAAAATCTGTTGTGGAACTGATGATGGGATACCATTTGCTGTCTCCTGCAAAAGAATTTGTACATCAAGAGAATCATCTGCTCTGATTTTAATATTAATGAATAATTTGCCTGAGAATGGTGGCATTAGTTTTACTTTATAGTCAAAGAAGAGATAGATCCTCATAAATCTCTCCATAAATGTACTGTGAAGAAACAGATATCACAGATCTCAAAATGACAGTTGCAGTGGAAAAAATAACAGTCTGGTTTTCACACAAGTTGTATGAGTAGTTTGCATTCTATCAGTTCATGCTATTATTTGTACCATATTTCTAACTATAGTTTGTCATTTGTTCCACACATATCGAATGTTTTCTTCTTGTCACTTACCATGAAACTTGAAAAGAAGGAAGGCCTCTCAAGCATATGTTTACTAATAACTGTGTAAATTTGGCTTCTAGAAAATGAACTGCTTTTGTATTCTTTGTATGGTTTTATCCTCAGCTGGGTACTGACACAGGAAATTATGATGGACAGTGGTTTTGGGTGAACTGTTCAAAGATGTAAGGCTGACTTTGGAGACCCGAGATCTCCAAAGCAGGTGACTGCTGTATGAGTATTTTTTTATTTGTTTTAGTACTTTATTTTTCATGAATGACAGGGAAATCCTGTTTGATTATAGTTACCCCATCTTATATTAGAGGTATAACTTCCATTGAACAAAACTTTGCGTAACGCATTCATTTAATGCTTTTGCATTAGGATATTGTCTTCGAACTTTTGAAGGGCTGCAGACTAATTATTTTGTCATTCTTTCAAAGCCTCCTCATTTTACATCCCCACAAAATATACTAACTGGGAACTGGGCAGTTGCTGTTAAAGATCAGCAGCACCTTTGTCACTTTGTGAAGGGGAAGAGCCTCAAAATGGGCTGTTTAGAATGATTGTTCCCAACTTGAGACTGCTCTTCTTGCTTACTCATCCAGTTATTCCTTGGGCAAACCAGGGTATGTGAAACATGGGGGAATGTTGTGCAGCTGGTTTCTTCCTGACACTGCATTCAGTGTGGCCCCAGAGTTAGGACATCCACCTTTTAAAAATGGTGTGGGAGTGGAACAGTTGAGTGAGAACTCCCCAAGTTTGGGGGAATAAGGAAAAATTTATTTGAAAAGCTCAGAATCTGTAATTTGAAAATGAGAATTTGCTGGGTCTCTGTTTAGTATACAAAAGTTAACATGAAATAAATTTAAAAGATTGTTTAAAAATAATTTTAATAAAACCATTTCTCTTTCTAAAAAGTGGTTTAGTTCCTTTAAGTTTAGGGAAGATGTGCTGCTATTGATTAGTTCTCCAGTTGTGTATATTGGATGTTAAGGAAGCGACTTCCCATAATGGCTTGATGTCTAGCTTAGCAAAGTGTAAAAATGATGCAGCAGGTGCTTTAAAACAAAAAACAGATTGAAATCAAATGTTTGCCTTACATCAGAGGGGAAAAAAAGGCTTTGAAAAGATAAAATTCCAAAGTTTTTATCTTAGAGTTCACATTAAAAATATTTCTGGCTTGTCTTTATTTATAGGGTTTTAAAAATTCTTTTACAGTCCCCTGTTCAAGTAGAGACAGGCCTTTATGGAGATCATCAAGAAAAAGGATCTTGGAAAAACAGAAGAGGAGAGTACCAGGATCTAAATAGTTTACCTTACCAAGTGTCAGCTGGAGCACGACCTAAAACTGATGTAAGTAGCTACTTATCTGACTCACAGGTTCAGTAACCTCAAAATTTACTATGTATCATTAAAATTGCCTGTGCATTTCTTCTAAATAATTTGTTCCACACAATATCAAATGTTATCTGTAGCAAATATTGCTCTACATTTGGTTTGGTTTGCAAAGCAGGTACAGATAAAAGTTAAGTCAGAGTTCAGTTAATGAGGCTCCAGTGCTGTGGGGTTATCTAATCTGATTTTAGACCAATAATGAAAACTTCTATATCTGCACTAGTCACTTGGATCACCCCCATAGTCAATGGAAAGAAACAGGCAATTCTAAAGAGTAACTCATCTGGAGGTAACATGTGATGAATTCCAGGCATCAGAGCCACTACCACACCTTTTTCTTCATGGCTTATTTTAGAAGTACTCTCTTGGGATTTTTTAGCTGGGCAGCTGGTTATGCCAAATTCATGGTGAATTCTGCACTGCATTCTCTGCAAGACTGAGTGCTCAACTCTGGAGTTTTAGTTAAATCCTATTTCTAACCAAGAGTAGCAATAATTACTTGGGATTCTTCTTTAATAAGCTGATGACTGAAGCCTGCAATCGAAGTCCATCAAAATTCATCAAAATGTTTTCTCAAAAGGCTTTGATTTACTTTCCCAATAGCTAAATGTAAGCTTCTTTAGCATCAGTGTCTTTGTTTGGAAATGTAGATGGATTCTATCTCCCTGTTTTAAATTACTTGTGTGCCAGCAGTACTTGTGATCATTATACAACATAAAAAGTGACTGCACTGGATTGAATCAAAAGTATTTATTGCCCTATATCCTTTTTTTGGCAGTGGCCAATGTTAGATGTTCAGTAAAGAGGTGTAAGCATGGTAAACAGACAGTAAGCCATCTCAACGTCATTTGAGGTATTTATCATGCAGTCACATTGAAGACAGACATTATATTGCATTTTTGTAATTAATAGCCCTAAAGAGTCTTTTTTGACTCTGGTTGTGCCTTTTGTACTCATTTGTATTTGTTTGTTCTTTTGATATTCAATGTCTTGTAGCAATTATTTCCAAAGTTCAGTTGTGGCGTAGATGGTACAACATCTTTTTCTTATTGTTAATTTGTTACTGAATTATTATTTTGGCTGTAATTCTTGTACTGGCAAAAACTGAATCTCAGACATCTTGTAGGAAGTAGTGAATACCTTAGGTTGGTTTTGTTTGTTTTCTTTTTTTTCTCTAGCAAGTGGCTGTATTTATTATTGATTTTCATTTTTCTGCTTATTTTACATTCAACATCATGACGTCCTCTTGCAGCAATATGCAGTCAGTTTTTGTTTTTAGTAACCTCTGTGGTTGAATATCATCAGAAAACTCTGTTCCTTTTTATTCCTCCATTTTCCAGTTCACTTGTAAGTGTACTAAAAACATACCCATGAGACTTTCAGGTAATACCCATCCACTGTAAAATAAAATAATTATTTTTTAACCTTCTCTTTTCACTTTTAGTTAGCAATGAAAATCCATTTTTATTTCTTGACATCTTTTTTGAAGTTCCTCCTTCATAGTATGGTTTGAGTTTGATAATCAACTTCATCAGAGGCTTTTTGAAATGGAAGTGTAGCAGCCAAATTGCCTGTATCTGCACAATCATTCAAAGAAGTTGGCCTCCAAAATCCCAGTTAATTCTAACCCATTATCCTGTGTTACTGTCCATGTGTTCTTAAGGATACTTTCTGGCAGTTTTCTGCCATGCATATCAGTTCTACTAGCATCTCTTCCACAAATGACCTCAGAGGCATTTTCAGACATTGGCATCACAATTGCCACCCTCTTTTCCTCCTATCTCTAAGCCAATAGATGTTAGCTGTAATTTCACATTAAGCCAATATCTCAGCAGTTCTCTTTCCCCAAATGAGGTGCTTATTTTAAGTTTTCTATGCAATTTTGAGTAAAGCAAGATCTGTTATATTAAAGAGATCTTGAACACTGTCATATTCATCTACCAAATGCATGCCACCATAAAAATTCTCTATATCATTAAATGAACCTATTCCTGTGCACTGAAAAGGAAATTTGAAGGTTGGCTCCACTTTCTTGCTAATTGAAAACATTATTGTCTTCCCACTAGCTATTTCCTTTCCTTTGAAAATAAGTTTGCTGTTTTCCATTTCTGCAAAAGCACAAACATTTGTTCTGACTTGTTGCCTGTTTTAGTTGGAATAGATAACAGAATTAATTAAAAAGAAACTTGCCAACTTTTTTTTTTTTTTTACCTTGGCCAAATATTCGGGAATGTACAAGAATTACATCTTAGCTGCCTTCCCACCAGTACTATATAAATGTTTTCAAAGTGGTGTTGCAGTAATACTGTTGTTTGGCTAATGGTGTGTGGAAGGAAAGGCAGAGAAAGTAAGTTTTGGGGTTTTATTTTCCTTTTTTGAAGTTTGCTTTTTTTTCCTTTTTGTTGAAAATCAGGAAATAATAGTACGATAAAAAGCAATTCTGCGAATCCTCATCAGTACAGTACATCATATCAATCATTTTTGTATACTGGAGTAAGAGCAGGGTAATGCAGAAAGTACAAATGTTTCTTAGGGCACCAGCAAGTCTAGAAACCTACTGAAGGCAAGAATTTATTGGGAAATTAGTGAGCTGTTTTTTAATTGGACAATGCTTTAAATTAGGAATAAATGGTGAAACTGGGTGTTTGCAAATGTCATTTAGGAGAGCTGATCATTTTACTTCCTTCCTAGTGCTGCTTTTGGTGCTCTTTTCTATGCAAATTCAAATAATGCTATGTCTAGCTCCAGGCATGCAGTCCACATGAGTCTATCATACCTCTCCAATACACAGATTTTAAACTGCTTATTCCTTAAGATACAGACTTTTCCATACTTTTTTGAAAGAATATAGTGAAGTTGCTCGTTATAGTAAGTAGTGTGGGACTGAATAACGAAAGGTCTAGTTCCTTCCATGTCACACCCAGGCTGCTTCTGTTTGATTCCCATGATCCAGATGGTATAAGACATAACTTGGGAGTAACACAGACATAAATCAGACCTCTTGCATTTTGATGTGTTTGTCCAATTTTTCTTCTCTTCTAATTTTTTGTGAGTCAGAAGGTCCAAAATAACTTATCTGTCTCCACTCACCAGGAGCTCATATATGCAAGAGATTTAAAGAAACAAATACTTAAGTTTTTTAGATTAGCAAATATAACACTGACCAGTTCTAGAAATAGCAGGGATGCTTCAATTCAGGGATGATATGCAGAGATGAGGCAGGACATACTTGTTCAATTCTCAATACAAGGCAGTGATGTTAACTGCACACTTTTCATGGATACCAACTAGGCCAAAGGCCTAAAAGGTACAGTGATGTGTTCTTTGGCAAACTTGTCACAGTAGGTATGCTGTTAGTACACCTGTTTTTATGACTTGCACTTCTTGTGATATTTTGGTGGAATAAAAAAGCAAATCATGGGTTTTGGGCTGATGTCTCCTGTCCTTCCTTCCCCCTCGCTCCCCCCAAGGCTGCTTCACTGAAACTTTCTTTTTGAGGTACTACAGAAAATATATACCTAAGGTGGCAGGGAAGCCAGGTGCTTGGGAGACAAGCAGTAAGGTTTCACCTGACAATTGCTGGAATTTGTAAATACATCTCTACATTACAGAGCTTCCATTAGCACAGAGGAAAAAAGCAAGATACATCTTGCCTTGAAGTAGTCACCTGAATGGAGGTTTCTTTTTGACATGCTTTGTGCCCCCAAAGTGCTGATGTTGCTTGGTCAAGTTTTTGAAGAAGTGACTGCCCAAGGCATTAGTGCTTAGAGCTGGATAAACTAAATCCCTCCCAGGGCATATAAATTACAATCTGGCATTTGATGGGTAGTGCCTGCCTCTCTATGCTCTGAGCAGAGAAATCTTTGATTGTCTAACTTAGGAGTCTAATAGTGGTGTGAAATATCCATCAGTAAACACCCTCTAGCTCTTGCAGGTAACACAGTATGTTCTGCACTATGCAATCTGTGAACAAGCAAGAAAACAAAACCTCATGTATTGGTAAAAAGGGCTTTTTCCTTTATCTGTTGTAAGTCTGCATTTTTGTTTTCTTTTTAAGTGCAGTTAAGGAGCGCAGTTTTGATTTCTTATGCTTTAGTTTGACAAATGGCTTGAACATATTAAATAAATAGGGCTAAAATTACTTATTTTACAGTTTTGGGGCTTGTTTTATCTTGGATTCTCAGTCTGAGTCACTGCTCAGACGTGATTGTGTAGGCTGATGCAAGAGAGTAGCTGGAGATGAGGCAGGGCAAACTGCTTCTTTCACATCAGTGTCAGCTTCTGGTAGTTTAAACTGTTTGTGAACTGTAGTTTATCTGTGCTAAGGTGCTTGATTCAGAAAAATGAGGAGCAAACCTCTATTGTAACCTACAAGACTGAAGTGTTTATGATTCCTTCAAGATTTTTTTTTTCTGAGAAATGCAAGTTGATGCTATAAATAGTGTTTCAGAATTTAGGTCAGAGGTTCCAGAGATGTCTGGTAACTTCTGACATTGTTTAGCAATATAAAACTAATAAGGCAGTAATCTATGGTTATTATCTCTCTGTAATAAGTGTATTGCTTGTCTGACCCTCTGACCGTGTTTGAGACAGAGAAATTAAAAAATAAAAACAGCTGAAGCAAAGCCAGAATCACTGTTTCTTGTGCACTACTTGTTCAATATTACTGGCCCTGGACCACCAGGGATCAGAGATTATTCCATTAGTGAGCATGTGTGACAAGCAGAAAAAGTTATCATATGGCAACTCATAACAGCTTTTAATTTTACTAGCACCCTTTGGAATTTTGAGGATCTTAAGCTATTTACAAGCCTTGAGCTGACCCTTCGTTTCTCCACGAAATATGTAAGCAGTAATAATTGTTCATGTGAGATAAGAAGTGCCTAAACCCAACTCTGAAATAAGTTTCATGCGCTGTCACTGCTAGATGGAGTCGTAAATGTTTCCATTCATGGTAGAATTTATAGCAACAGTTACATCCAGTAGGGTGTGTTTCCCAAGGTGAAGATAAAGCACGTCGTGCTTTACTCTGACCTTGTCCCCCATTGACAAAGTTGATAGTAAAGCCTCAAGAAGACTTGTGCAATCTCTGGGCAAAGATTTCTTATGCCCATCCTGGATTTGGGCTACTTTGTATGATAAATTGCAAGAAGATGAAGTAAGGAGCCTAGACCTGAATGATGAAGACATGGCATTTAATGCTCCATTTCCTCAAAGAGGTAGTGTGTTTGAAGACACAATTATTTGGCTATGTTGCACCTGAAGATTTTTGCCTAAACTTCAACTAAATGCACTGTGAAAGTAGCATTGCTCATGCAGAAGAGGTACAGAAATTTTTGCAGAAATCAGGTTTTCATTCTCCAGGTCTCAAAACCAGCTGATTGCTTGCAACATGGTCAAGAGCAGAATCTCTATACAGTCTCTGGTTTTACTTACTGGACCATCCTTCCTCTAAAGATTGCTAATTCCAATTGTTCCCATTCTTGGAAAAGCAAAGTTCAAACTGTGTCCTTTAGTCATATGAATTGCTTTCCTCTTTATCCTTAGTGTTGCTATTAATTATGTCAGAAAATAACTCTGCAGTACAGAGACAGGTAGCTTGAGACTTTGTCTTTGCATAATCTTTCTTCTTGTGTTCAGTACTTAATCTCACCAGTGTCTCAATGGGACAGAGTCATGCTGAATTAGTTAGGTAGGTGACCCACTCCACTTCCAAGTGTACCCCAATATGTGGATTTTTGTGCCTCTGAACAGGATGGCTGCCTTCCTGTTCTCCCCCTGCTCTGCCTGCACAATGACGATATTGAGACACCCTTCTTTCCCAGGAGCACTCCAGACTTGCAGTCATTTCTGAGATGATCAAGTGCTCCTGAAAGACAAAATCTTCCCTGCTTTAAAACTAAGTAGTTTTTTGGTAGTAAAATAATTCATTGCCCAGTGAGAGCCTGTACTAACTCTAATGAAAATCAATAATAGGGAGCGAAGGGCAGATGCCTCCCCTGCTTCCTGAGAGCCGTACATCTGTAATACTCCAGACTTTCCCATCTGCTTTGTTTCCAGTGCACTCGACAGCACTCTGGCCACAGTATGCTCCTAACCAGGACTGGTTGAGAATGTAAGAACCCAGCATAGTTCCTTCTCTTCATTTTTGTCTTTATTTCCTTCCCCCAACAGTCACCTCCTTCAGTGGGGAAAATAGATCAAAAAAAAAAACTTGTGGATCAAGATAAAGGCAGTTTAATAAGGCAAAAGAAAAGGTTCTGCATCCAGAACCAAAAGAAAACAAAATATTTATTCCCTAATTCCCATTAGCAGGCGATGTTCAGCCTGGGGAAGCAGGGGTTCAGCACACATAATGGTTGCTTTAGAAGGCAGATGTCATAAATAATAAAGGCCCTTCCCTGCTTCCTCCTTTTTTCTCTTAGCTTTTAGTGCTGAGCAGGCATCTTATGGTATGGAATATCCCTTTGACAAGCTTGGGACAGCTGACCCGGGTGTCCCCTCTGAAGATCTTGTCTGCCCCCAGCCCACTGGCGTTTGAGAGTCAGGGGGTAAGGCTGGAGAGAGACCCTTGGTGCTGTTCAAGGGCTGCTCAGCAGTAGCCAAAATACTGGCATGTTATCAACACCTTTCTTGCTACAAAGCACAGCCCTGTTGAGGGCTACTTTGGGGGAAATTAAATCTGTCTCAGCCAGACTCAATGCAATTTCTTTTTTTTTAATTAATTGCTCAATTCAGGTTTTTTTCTGATAAAAATGCTGTCATCAGCTGAAGATGATAATCCTAATGTAGCTATGCAGCATTTAAAATTACTTCAAACTGCTATGGCTAAATCACTTGATTTATGAAAATATGTATTTAATTTAAAATTACATTAATGGTGTCCTTTTAACACAGTATTTTGCATCAAATTCATTGTTTTAATTTAGTTTTCATAAGGATTACCTGGAGGCTAGGGACATGCTTTGTGTATTTTATTTTTAAAACTCATTTAGTTATCTATGTAGGAAAGGAAAGGGCTGTCTTATTCATAGAATGCCATTGATAAATAATTTTAAAACATTTAATTATTCTCAGAAGTATTTAGACAAGATAATTTATATGTTTTTTATTCATATAAAGTAAAATTGAAATTTCTAACTGATTTTGGGATACAGTTTATTCAATGTAGTTCAAAAGATATATGAATTCCAAATCTGTATTGGAAGGAGTCTAGAATTGGTTATTTTTATTGCTCAGCATTACATGGCTATTTATGTCATTCAAACTGATAGTGTCTGTTTATATTGCAAGAAAAGCTTTGAACAAAGGAGGAACCACAGGAGCAATTGGAAAATAGAGGTCACCCACCTCTGCAAGGGCAGCCAGCAGGTCCACCAGGGGTAGCAGGAGCAGCAGAGCAGCTGGGCTTGGTGGTGATTTTGCCAAAACCCCATGAGCAGATACTGCCAGCAAAATTTATTGACTGAGTACTTTTCTAAGCCAGCCCAATCCCTTTCTCATTATAACTGTCCCAAGCTCACACAGTGAGATTTGCCATCTAGGTCCAGCTGTAGTGACAAAATGCATTGCAGGCTGGTATTGATTAATTAGTATCTACATACCAAATTAATCCTACATGTGCTTCTTGACTTTTATAGACATATTTATCGTATGTAAATTGAAATATTCTAGAATGAAATTTGTTATGTTTATTTACAGATCTTCTGACTTAATTATCTTGCAGAAACACTTTAGTGTTGTATTTCTGATAACACTGACTGTGTGCAGGAACACAACTTCATTTCATAGTAGTGCAGTCTTGCTAATAATATACACTAAATTTGCTGACTTAGGTTTCGGTGTTAGCACATAGCCTCAGAAATGCATTGCTTTGCAAGACAAACTGAAATGTCCTGACTCTCTGTTCATAGATATGAGATTCAAGTTGTGAAAATAAGAATCTCTATGCATGTGTAACAAGAGGTGGTTGGGAATCATGACAATAAATTATACTAAGCCTATGCAAATCTCTATATTTGCAGAGAGAACCTCACTTCCATGCAGCAAACTTTGTGCTCAGTTAAGTGCAAAAGGGAAAAAAATTCCCTCTCTTTTCTTTTCCCTCTCTTTGCATGTTTTATTCTGTCCACTGGGCTCATGCTTTTAGATGCAACACACGGTTTATATATCTGGGTGACAGTACAATTTTCTACTGTGTTTTATAGCACCCAGAGGAAAGAACAGATGATAGAGTACACCAGCTCCCATGGATGAGAATGGCAGGAATGTGCTGGGTTCAACCCTACGAGGTTGCCTCTTATATTTTTGCTTGTGGGATTGGTTGAGCACAGTTTTCTTCAGGGAAGTATGTACAATTATAGCTTATCTGTCTGCCCGTCTGGTCAGGAGTTTGCATTTTCTTTTTTCTGGCCCTGTGGTATATTTGTTACAACAACATGGAAAAAAAAAAAGAGTGAGCATGTTCTATGTTATGATTTTATCATAATGCCTCTTTTAGAGTATCTATTACTCATTTTCTTCATCTTGGCCTCTGTTTTACTACTTCTGTAATTTTTATTCAGGCAGAGTTTTCCCGGCTATTTCACATGTTGATCAGATGACGCATGATTGAGACGGAGCCTTTGACTTTTACAATTGTTGCTCACAGCAAGAGCAAAGCAAAGGGATTCAGATATCACCAGAGATGTATAATTAAAAATGTGTCCTGCCTGTGCTGACAAAGTGCTTCTGTAGCATTTCAGAGCTTGGGCAGAGCCAGACCCCGGGTCCCACTTAAGCAGTGGTGCAAAGGTCTCTCATAATACCAGCCTCTGGCTCTTTGTACTCTGAAGAGCCTGTAGGCTGCTCTTGCCTGTTTCCCACGCTGAGGAAGAAGGAACTTCCATCTATAACACACCACAGACAGAGGCCAGCACAATACACAGGGAGAGCATTTTTTATGCAAATGAACAGAGCAAATTGTGCATCCTGTCTCTCTAACAGAGATAATCCCTCTCAAGGTACAACTTTTTCTTGTGCTTCTACTGGGAGGAGGCAGCTTTGCCCAACTCCCACCCCTTACCCTGGTGTGTATGTAGCCCTTTGTGAAAAGGATGTGCACTTACACAAGGGAAGTACAACTTCAGAAAAATTATTTGGTAAAGTTTTCTATCTTGCTACCACTCATAGGGCCTTTTTTTTGTAAATTCCCAGAACTCAACACAGAGTGATTTTGAGATTAATTTTTAAATGGGACTTGCTGATAATCCTCTGTAGGAGAAGGTCATTAAAATGTACTAATCTTTTGATCATTTGATACAATCATTTGATACAAAACCAAAGTGCTCAGAAATAAAAGTGGCTGAAGCTTCTTTACTGCAAAGTGCCCTAAGAGAAATTTTCAGATGAACCACCCAATTAAAGCTTGAGAACATTTTGGGTTAGCCAGAAGGCTGGCTGCAGATTGGGCTGAAAATTTCCAGAAGGACTTGCATGTCTTAAAACTTGAGCTAACAAATTGGAGTTTGCATCTCAGACTGTGAGTTTGCATTGAAACAGAGTTAGCACAGCCTCAGAGAGGAACTGCAGCAACCTACAGTCTGAGAGACCTCAAGAGGACTTGTAGACTATTGCCTTTTACCTATACCTGTGTCACTCTGATGTAAGTTTCCCTGACATCTTTTTTAAGACCCCCCCACTGACAGGCTATAGAGTCGGTTCAAATTATGCATTTCAGTACCCACTGATCATTAGAAAATTTTACTATGCTTTCATAGTGTAAAATATCTTCTTGTGTTCATTATCAGTATGCAGAACAAGTTTTGTTCTTGTTCTTTGCCTTTTGCCTTCCCTCTGCAGGTCAATCTGGTTCATCTAGCTTTTTCTTGTAGGTTCTGGTTTACAGACTCCTTGTTTCATCTAGTGTCTCAACCTGCACACTAAATATTAATCTGAGCATGTTCAGAGCTAGTTACATGTCTCACAAGTTCATCTGGAAAAAATACCAAAAAGACTTTTAGCAGTTGAGGCTGTAGCAGAATCTGGGCTCTCTGTAACACCCATGGGCCTTGTGAGTTGCATAGACTGAAGTGGATGTTATCCTTCATGTTCACTTTCATCTTCTCTGCAAATGTGGTTGCAAAAGTCACAGTTCCATTAATGATATTAATTCCTGTAGCCTGTTTGTCCTTACTCCTAGAGTATCATAAGAAATGTGTTTCATTTGTTTGTGTAAATTGACTAAAACTAATCCATGGTTGAGCCTACACTACACAGGATCCCTGTACAGATAAATAGAAAATAATTCATCAAAACATAGCTCCTGCCAGGTTGGTTCTCAGGAAATTTGCAGCCTGATTCAGGTGAAAAGGGAATCCTATTCTCTTTTAAGTTCCTAGGCTGAATATCTTTTCACTCCTTTCACTAACTTCAGCACAGCAGGAAGCTCTGTTGATGGAAGGCACATGGCACCCTGGAGCAATCTGGAATACCACACGGGCAGAGGAGGGTGGATGTGGACAGAGTGACAGAGATGATGAGAGGACTGATGCAGGAGGGCTGGCAGGACCTCAGCAGGTGGCACTCTTCCCTCTGGATCAGCGTGGGGAGGGAGCCGCTCCCAGCAGTGCACAGCATCACTCTGCTGACACACCAGCTCAGGATGCAGTGCGAAATCCAAAGCCTTGACCTCTTCTGATCGCTGGGTTTTTTTATGGAGTCGTCCTTGATTCCTGTATAAAAATAGTTTACTAAAGGTTCTTGAAATTTCAACTCAGATAATCTGCCTAATGAGATGTCTATCTATAGCCATGGCTCTGTAAATTATTCCTTGCTCCTTCCTCAGGCAGAGCAATCCTAACGCAGCTGTGCTTTTGATGTTGGACACCAGTGTCTTTCTAGACTGTGCTGATCCTGGACTGTACAGTTGGGGCATTTTGAGCTGCAAATCCTTGTGTTCTCTACAGATTGTGTTCTGTGTTGCGCTGGCTTTTCAGCCAGTCAGTCAGTCAGTCTGTTTGCAGTGAATTTAGTGAGAGCTTAAACAACATAAACTCAAAGTGTAACATGGCATGATTGTACTTTACTTTTTAATGAACTCTTTAAACAGGGAACATGATCTGAGTGTCTTGTTCACCCTAGCCCTACCCCTTGTGGCAATATAAAAAAAAGAATAATAAATTTTAGTAATAAATGGTTATAATGAGTTTGTAATCCCCAAGCTGTATCTGTACCAAAGCCTCAAGGATTTCTTGCCTGCTTTAAATGTTGTTTTCTGAAGGTATATTTGAAGTTTCACCAAGGACTTGCATTCGAGTCCTTGTACCACAGCAGGAATTCAACCCAGGGTCAGGATTGTCTGATTCTTTGCTGACAGAGGCTTGCACAGTTGTTGACTTTGCTTTAATTGAGGAGCCTCCCTTTGTTACAGTCTCTTCAGGAGTTTCAGGTAGAAGGTAGCTCTGAGTCGATTTATTGGCATTTCTCTCCTCAGGGTATATTTTTGTTAAGACATATCAGAAGAATTAGTTTTTGTGCTAACCATTTCTTTCTTTGTATGCACCTCTTTGAGAGGGCTCCTTTAGACATCTAACTTCAGTATACTTATGTTCTACTAGGTAGCTTGTTTTGCACTGAGACTGATTTTGATGCCTAACTGTCCAGCTGTATATGCCTCTGTGATGTGGAGTTCCAGCTGCTGGAACTGATTGCAATCCCATCAGCAAGAATAGCTTGTGCCCCTTGGGGAAACAAAAGCATTTTTCTGCCCCCCAGAGCCCTGGCTAGGCTGTCACACCTGTAGCTCCATTCCTCTTTACTGCCATGTGTGTCACAGACTTACTCTCCTCCTGCAATGCCATTCTTTTAGGATGTGGCAAATGAGAGCATGGTGGGTTTTGTTGACTGTCTGACAAAGTACATTGGGACAGTGAATTTTTTTCTGTTGTAGCTCCTTTGGAAGTCTGTGGCCAAGCTGCCCACCCAGTCACTGCCTGTTGGACAAGACTGAGTGTTAGTGAGGAGTCTTACAAAGGTGATTGCAAAAGATTTAACTCAGTCTTTCTCACAGTGCCTGAGGTGCTGGTGTCCCAGGATTGTACATCCCTAGTTTGCATGGGCTTCTTGGGGAGTGCTGTCAGAGGAAGTACTTCTGATTTATTCACAGCAGGTAGAAACATGATCTTTTCTGAAAAATACCTGTAATATCTGTTAAATATCCATAATTCCCAGATCATTTGAGATTCAGCCCATAGTGGTTGAAGTTCAAGATTAATTTTTTTAACTGTATCAAAGGTTCATGAGGTTCAACAATAGACATAAATTGCAAGTTATAATGCATGGTCTCAGACTAAACTAAAAACTTGCAGTGAGGATAGAGTAGGTCCAGATTCCCCTGACAAAAAAATGTCATCTGGGCCCTATCTTAATATTAAACCACAATGACAGGAAGTGCATGTGCATGGTAGACATTCTTGTATCAAACAAGCCTGTGGAAGGTTTTTTTCCCTTTAAGACATGTAATACTCCAGGATATTGAAAATTATATTACAAAAGTTCCCCTCAAGCTCTTAAATTAATTACTGGTATCAGACATTCTCCAGCTCTAAAGACATCAAGTTTATTATGGGGTAAACAAAAATTGTGTGGGAAACTAAAATGATGTACCACATGGCACCTCTAAAAATACTCAGTAATTTGAAGAGATGGTTTGCTGGAAACAAATTTTGCAGCAAACCAAGCTGTAAATTTTCTATAGCTTTGAAAAATCACCATGAAAGAAATAAGAGGACAAAACACTGAAATGTTTTGTACGCTGTCCCACTTCTTGAATGTAGGTTTGACTGATTGTATTCTTTTCATTGTACATAAGAAGACATGAGACCTTTTCAACTATAAACCAGTGATGATTAGCATTTTAGCTTTGGGACCTGAAAGCATCCTGTAGACATGACTGAGTTCATACCCAGCATTTCCTGACAGGCATTTCTGTAATAATACATTTCATCTGATTCTGGAATGTTCACATTCCCTGCTTTCTTTGTCTGGAGAAAAGACAGCCACATGAGGTGGCAATTCACAAAGAGATGAATTGCAATATTTAAGTTTTCAGACCTAAGAAGGACATTTCGTGGTCTTCACTGTCTTCATTTTGCAGCTGGAAGGCAGAAAGTCAGAATGGAAGTGATTGGCCAACATCTTCCATGAGGTCTCTCACAGTACTGAAAGGATCAACCAGGTCTTTTGATCCTCAGTCCCGTGCACCATCAGTCACAACATTGTCATTCCTGATATGCTGGACTCCTTGAGTACTCCCATCAACATTTGCTTTGCTTCTTCCTGCCTAACCCAGAATGTACAAAATACCGTTATTTGGAATGTTATTTGCTCCTTCAAACTTACAATACAATCAGGTACATCTTGAACATTGCTGTCTGAGGCATTCAGGGTACTGTGGATAGATTTAGTCCCATTAAGATCAGTGTAGTTGCACTTTTTAGTGACTCAGCATCCCAATAACGTGGTTGACATCCAGTAGCCTCCCAGTTTATACCTTGCTCTGTCTGCAAAGGTTGCATTTGCAAAGCAAAGTCTTCTGGCAGATCCCTCATTCAGCTGTAGCACATGGCTGAGGGTCTTGGGGATAACAGTTCCCCCAGTCTGACTGACATGTACACAGTTGTTTTGTGGTAGGCATTTCAACACAGCAGATCCTGGGTCATCCTGATTTCCAGTGTGTATCATCTGGCAGTTCTCATTCATTGAATCAGCAGATCCTCTCCTGGAATGGCCTGTTCTTTCTCTTTGGTTTTGGCTGGCAGCTTTTTGGTTTTGTTTTTGGGGGAAAGAAGGTAGGAAGAGGGGGCAGTGTTTTGTTTTTGTTGCTTGTTTTGTTATTTTCATTCTTTAGGGTCTAAAAAAGGGAAAGTGTAAGCACGAATGAGGCTGCTGGGAGCCACACATTTAGTTGCACAGATCAGCCATCTGCTTTGCATGCTCTACCATTGCTCCTTGTTATGCACTTATTATGGGAATATTTATTATGGGAATGACTAGCTGTTTGCTCTTGATATGCTTCCATCTGCATATAAATTTGTTAAACCACTCCCCTTAGGCACATGAAAGTTTGGCTTTCCCTTTAAAATGGCTATAGTTATATAATTAGATTTGCCATATCGTCAGTCACATGCTCAGCTCCTGCATCTACTGCAGGATGCACATGTGGAAGATTGACTGGCAAGAACAATTTGCACAACTCCTCAGGTACTAAAAAGGTTGAATTTTAGAATGACAGCCAGTAACTATTAACCTCTGTAGGAATTTTGGAAGCCTAAGAGGTAACAATATGGTAAAAATAACTAGGGATGAGCCATAGGCACATCTGGGTATAAATAAGGGCAGTGGATGGCTAGAATGATGAAGTGGCCCTGTTGAATGGTGTGTGCCCCATACCTGGCAGATCTGCCTTCACTGAAGTTCCCAGTGAGATATGAGGGAAGCTATGTGAGCAGAAGACCCCATATGGGCCTTCCTTCTGAGAGGATCTAGAACAGGACTGAGCCATAGTTAAGGGTGGGAAAAACAGGTTCTGATTCCTGAATTATTTAAACTTTTCAGAGTTGTGCAGTTCGTGCGCCATGCAGGCAGGAGAGGAAAAGCAACCAAAGATGGCTTGGGATTTAAGGCTTTGTTTGATTGCAGTTTGCTGGTCTTGTTTTGTTTTTCCTGCAGCAAACTACTCAAAATTACTAAATTGTTACTATTTTCTCACTAACTCTGCTCCTGTTAAATTCTAACTGAATCCTAAGAGACAAGGCCAGACCCTCAGCAGTGTCCATTGCATTTGGCATATGGTACCACTTTTCTTGACTAGCTTGAACTTCCAGAAATCATGTACTTTTGAAAATCAATTATTCTTCTTCCCATGGTAATCAATATTTAGCATTTTGTCTTCAAAAACTTTATCCCAGGAGCATGGATGTTTTAAGTGCTTGTCAGAGACCCAGATATCCCTAGGGAAATTATGTGTTCAGGCATATCTCACTTCAAATAATTTTTAAAATAAACACTATGCTTTGTCTTGTGTATGAGTTATGACTGTAATGACTTCTGGTTCTGAGTTTCCTTTCTCAGCATTTCCTCCCTCCAGACTTCTGATGATAATGCTGCTCATTGTGGGAATGAGCACATGTATTTACCTGACATTTTGCCAATATGCTGTTACACTGTTTTTTATATTGGAAACTGATGCCCTGAATCTCACATTGTGAAGATCAAAACTGACTCCGCAGCAAAGCATACAGTAGATCAAAATCTCAGTTTCAGGGGTGGATATAGCCAGTCAGTGGGCACTGGGCTTTTAGGGGATGCACAGGTGAAGCATAAGGCACAGTGGCTTACTGGGGGCAGTTCAGTCCCTGAATGTCCTTCAGCACAATGAGCTCAAATAGACTTTGGCATAAAATTACAAGAGCTTTGAAGAATCCAGCTGCTCTACTGGTGGCTGTGGTAAAGGCATCTATTTTCTCTGTTTAACCCTACCTTATCCAGGGAGCTCTTGATGAAATTTGCATATTGAAAGACAAAAGATAAATTGGGTATTTTCAGGCATAATTGCATTTATTGTTGATTTTCTTTGTTGCTGCTGTTTTTTTACCCCCCAAGAAGACATTGGTTGGAGTTGGTGGCTTATTTTTTCTGTTTGATTCATGGCTTTTGAGTGAGTATATTGGTGTTACACGACATCCTATCACTAACTGCTCTTCTGAAGGTTCTCTTCAAGTGTTTTGCAAATCATTGCAACATTATAGGCTCACTGTTGGGACCAATAATTTAAGACGTGTACTTGTAACTTAAAACTGCTTTGCACATAATGCAAAAGCAGGCAAAATTGTGGCTACTCGAGTATTTAAGAGCAGTGTTGTCAACATTGGGTAAGAAGACACTTAGTCTTTAGTTCTAGTCCTGCAGGTCTAGGAATACATTTGTTCTCATGGAGCTTAGCAGGAGCCCTTCTACAGGAATTCCTCAAGGCCTCAGACCTCTGTGCCCAGGGGAAAGTTCAGCAGCATTGCAAGCATCTAGACCATAGGTTCCCAACTTTTAGATAGTTGATGCCTCGCTAGAGTATGTTGATACTGTGTTGTTTCTTGTTTCATCTCTTCATTAAAATCTCTCTCTGGTCTACTATATGTCTTCTTTATAACTTTTCTTGTTCCATAACTGCCCTTACACATTCTGCATCCTTACTTCTCCATTGACAGATCCAGGACTGAGGGTAAAAACCTGAGGTTGAAAACCCTACTTTATTTGGCTGAAATCACCCAGAGCCACTGGGCTGTCCCTGCACCATGCTCTCATGTGATTATGATGTAGGAATATGTAACACAGACATCCAACATTGCTTCATAAGGATCTGTATGGATCTGATCTCTGTACTTCATCTGTGACATGGTCATGAGTCTCCACTCAGGTCTACCTCATCCCTCAGAAAACTTAGAATAAGAATCCTTCATATTTTAACTCCAGTACAAATGATTCCATAGATATGGAGTCAGATTATTCACAGTGGAAAATAATTTATTTCTGTTTACTTAATGGGCTGCTTCAGCGAAATTTAAAATAATTGCAGAATAATCAGAAGGAAATTGCTGGCAGATGAAAAAGCTAATTTGTATGAAAAGAGTAAAAATGTTGTTTAGGTAGGCTGTATTTTCTTTGGATACATGTACCTCAGCATAAGAATTTCATTTATAACACTTGATATAAATAGTGTGATAACACTTCACAGAACCTCCACTTATCAGGGGAATTCCAACTTCTTACAGAAACTGAAGCACGCTGGTTGTCATGCCATCCTTGTAAATATTTTATGTTGGCTTAAGACTCAAGGGCAGACATCTATTTTTACTTAGTGTTTGTGAAGAATTATGAACCTAAAAAGCTTTTGGTATAAAGCATTTAGCAGTAGCAAAGCCAGTTCAAAGATCTCTCCAGAAACAGAAATTGCGGAGCAACTTTTTTGTTTTTATATTATACTTAATGTTTGCCATACTTCTCTGCCAAACATGTCTGTAATAAATGGTTGTTCCAAATGACAACATGCATACATACATTCAACAAATTTGCATGGAAGTCAGTATTCAGAAAATGTAGTCTTCCTCTTCCCTAAAAAACAACTGCTTTGCATTGACATCTTCAGCAGTAACTTGCTGCTTGTACTCTTTTTTCTTCTTTTTGTTTTTTTTCCCAGCTGCAGCCTAGTATTGCCTGCTTGCCAAAATAATGAAATTCTCATGGCAGAGACAGTGTATCCTGTATTGTCTGGTGTCCCAACAAAATTTCCTGGATATCTGCTGGTTTCTCAAGTAAATTACATAAAACTTCTATTTGGGTCATAATCTGAAGTTCTTAAAACCACAAAAAATTTGTCATGTGCTCATGATTAAAGTGAGAAAGTTTAAGAGCTAAAGACTATTACTGTGCAGATTAGCAGTGTAAATGTTGAGCTGCCTGAGCCATATGGCCTGGCTCCTCAGCTGCATTCGTGTGTTTGCACACAAGGCAGAGAGATTCATTCACACACTTACATGTACCCAGCATTAATATTGATTTTAAAATTCAGATTTCAGTAATTTCATGCTCTTTCTGTATCCCTGGCAGGCTTTCAAAGCCAGTCACATCACCAGTGTGCATGGCCATACCTACTTGTCAGCTTCTGCACGTGTGAGTGCCGGGCTCCACTCGGTACTGCTGCGAGAGGCCAGTGTGTGACTTCAGAACTAATTAAGTTTGAATACAGAGCTATGTTTGAGAGCCAGAGGAAGTGCAGGAAGGAAGCTGAGTGTCAGTGAGTCATGTCAGATGAATGCATGGCAAGTAGTTATTGATAACATACAGCCAAACCACAATGTTGATTTTGGAAGATTTGGCATGGGAACTAAAAGCAGCATCCTGACCTCAGCTGTGATTTGTTTGTATTTAGATTTCCAATAATGCTGTTTTGGTTTATTTGGAAGAATTGTTTCTTTGCAAATTCCCTGTCTTTATTTATCTCACAGTTCTTGCTAGAATAAGGACCCTCAGGGATTGGAATGTTTAATCTGTGTGAACAAGGCTTCAGCATTTCTCTGAAGACTGCCTACCATTTTCTGTGTGAAGGAAAAATGTCTCTTTAGTGGCAGGCACCCTGCCTTGTAATTTCCGTTGTGTGAGCTTGGACATCTGTGTGATTACCCTCTGGGAGCACTAGCAGCTTGACACACATGCATCTAGTCTAGCTATTTTTAATCATTGCTTTTCAAGTATCTGTAGCGAGTTTGGTGACATGAATGGGATAAGTGTTTTCCAAATTTGGGTCCTTTGGTATTTTCTTTTTGTAGTTCCTCAACCCCACTACAATCTCAAAGTATCATAAAGGTTAATCACTTCCAACTGTCCAGGAAACTTCAGTTCTTGAAAATATTACAGTGCCCACAGAACTTGAATGTAAAGCTGCATTTGAAGAAATAAGAAATATCAAATATCTGTTTTAAGTGTAGCCATAGTTATTTAAGAGCATGACATACTGGGAATCAGGTAGTCTTTGGGCTTTTTAAAAGTAATTTTCAAATTTAAAAATGATTGTTTATGTTTTTGGCTTAATTCATAGGAAAGATGATAGTTCTGAATCAGCAACAGTTACTATGATAGTGGTTCATTCTGCTGGAGAGCTTTTTTATTTTACTCTTTGGGACAAAACTAAACCCAGGTAGCAATCTTTTCCTTACTTGTCCCATCTTGTCACGACTCCAAGGACTATATCTTTACTGTTTACCTTTTTGAAAGAAAAACTTCTGTACCACATCTGTCATTGTCAGTGTGTGAAGTAGTTATAAAACAAGACCTGAAGAGTAATGATCCACTTCAGGTCTCAGCGCTCTAACCAACTCTTATTTTAATCAGTAGAAGACACTTGAAAAAGCACAGCACAGTGTTTGGACTCATGATGTTTTAAGTGAGGTTATAGAAGTAAAATTTGATGAAAATAAATCTTATTGTACTGATCATGAAGAATATCTTGTATTATGAGTTATAAGATGGTTATTTGAAGGTTAATAGAGCAAGAGATAGGGAAAAAAAGGCTTTAAAGAATTCCTGTAAACTGTATTTCATTTCCTTGGCCACAGTGTAGGATCAGGTAGATATATGTCACTTCTGAGAGATGTTTGTATGCTCTCTTCTTGAAGACTTCTGATGATGGAGACCCCACAGTCTCACCATGCAACCATTGTTTTGCCATGTTTTAACATTAGAAATTTCGTTCTTTAAAGTGTAGTCTGAAGTTTCTTGCACATTAAATTAATTTCCTCTTGTTCTCCTAAGCTGTGGAAAAAAGATTTTTCCTTTCTTGTTATAACATACGTTTGGAAACTACTCTCAGGTTTCAGCTCACTCTTTGCTAGATTAACAGTCCTACTTCATCCAGTTTTCCTTTGCAATTACCATTTTCTATATCAATTTTTTGTTTCTGATCTCTGGTCTATGTTTTTTTTGACATACATTGCCCAAAGCTGAATTCTTCAGATAAATGCAGTTCGGATAGGAAGCACACTAAAGTTCATGGAGCTCTATCTGACACAGGAGACTCTTAACTCACAAAAGTAATCCCCCTGGATTCAGCAGAGACACTGAACTAATTGCTTCTTTGTGAGAAAGGAGTCCAGTCCTGCCACTCAGATCTACCAAACTTTATTTCAGAGATCATTTTCCTCATCCATCACTTCAGTCATATTCTTTTTTTCATTCCCCAAGCCATGCCTCTGTCCTTTTGCTGTATTGAATGTAAGGTCTTTATTTTCACTTCAACCTCTGTAATAGCCCGTTCCTTTCTTATCATGCACACTTCTTGGCACACTCACTCACCTTCCATCTCTCCATTCCCCAATCCCAAATTCCTAGACTTAATAGTTCCTTTGTGATCTCTCTTAGCTGCGGCCTCACACTTTAGGAAAATTCTTTGTAAACAGCCAGGGCACAGCAACAACCTTCCTTTTAAAGCCTTCTTAAAACTCTGTTTCTGCAGACCTAGGTGGGAGCTGGGCCACTTGTACACCACACAAGACAGTGCACCAACTCAGCACAGCTGTGGTGCTTCTTTTTTCTCTCTGATCTGCATGCATCTCTCTTTTACACTCACAAGGAAAGCTTTTTGGAATATAGGCCACGATTTATATGTCAAATGAGAAGTACTTCACACAATAGATTGGTCTAGAGTTAACATGATAATCCTGACAACAATGCTGGTAAAAGTTCTAGAGAGATATGGCAGATCCTACTGTTCCCTGCACAAGGAGCCAAGTATTTCCGAGACAACTCTTATATCTTCACATATGTTTTTCCAACCCATAGAATTCTGCTTTAATGGTATTTCCACAGGAGAGCAAGGTGAGCCAAGGTCCGGTCATTAATGAGGCTTTTCCATGTAATCGAGTGGTTCAAGAAAACATTATGAAATATTATCTTGGCAAAGGATGTCGATGTGAAGAACAGCTGGTAATCCCATGGAGATCTTGCTCATCTATAAATTAATACATGTCACTGGGGATACTGACAATTTGTCTTGGAAGTGAAATGGTTGAGAAGAGATTTTGGGACTCAATCAGTGAAAGATATGACACTTATAAAAATAGAACTATATTTATGACACAGTACAACAATTAATTGGTTTTGGATGTATTTATATTTATAAGAAATCAAGCATCTATTTCTGATATCTATGTGTGTGTATAAAAATGAAACTTCATTCCATTGGGAGAGAGACAAAACTTCCTTTGTTAACTTTTCAGAGAAGCATGGCTTCTACCAAAAGAGCTCAATAAAATGTATTTGCTATTTTGAGGGGCTCTTCATTGAACAAATGGTTTTCTTACAGTTGTCCTCCTCCACTGCTTCAGTTTTACAGCATAATGAAAACAAGATGCAGGAAACTGTAAATGAGATAGGACCAGAAGAACAGTTTTAGAGAGGTAACAGCTGAAGACATTGATTAACAGTTACATAACTGGAAGGAAGGCCAGAAGATATAATTTTTTCTCTTTTATCCATGAATATATAAATATACACATAGACATAAAGAAAGAATGGTTGCTAAATATGCACTGGTGGCATAAATATGAGTATGGATAAATAGGTAAGATAATCAGACATCCAGAAAACTGAATTTGCTTTATGTAGTTAAATTTAATATAGATTTGTTGGCAGTAGACTGTCAACTTTGCTATGTGTGTACAAGAGGATTGACACTATATGTTTTATTATTATATGGTAAACAACACCTCTGTGCATCCTTCTATCCAGGGACTCCCAAACAGAAACAAGGTAGTTTTATGTATGCACTAGTGAATCCCTTCAAATTAATATTCATCTCTGTATTCCCTGCCTCTCTTCTTCCTAGCATATGTACTCTTCCACAGAGAAGCCCTCTCCACCTGTTTGATGCAGATCCCATCTCTTCAGCTTAGGAAACCTACTTTCATCACCAAAGTAACAGTTCAGTGCTCTCACTTTTGCTTTTATACAGCACTACCAAAATCAAAGAGTTTTCCTCTCTATATTTTGTATCTCACTAGTCTTCAGGTCTGGTCTTCTTTATTACCTCTTCTCCCAGGTAACAAGTGACAGGATGAGAAGAAAGGGCTCCAAGTTCCACCCGGGGGGGGCTTAGATTAGGTATTAGGAAAAATATTTTCTCAGAATAACAGACTGCCTAGGGAAGTGATGGAGTCACCATCCCTGGAAGTATTCAAAAAAACATGTGGTTGTGGCACTTGAGGACATGGTTTGATGGTGAACGTGGTAGTGGTACAGGGTTGACACTTGGACTGGATGATCTGAAAGATATTTTCCAACCTTAGTGATTCTATGATATGTGTTATCTTGTTTCTGCTAATGATGGTTAGCTGATTTTAGAATTTATTTTTATTTTGAGAAAAACAGGTGTCCAGACACTGATTTTTTTATGCTGAATTTTACACATTTAAGTTTTTGCAGTACTTTTATGTGTTTGATATTTTTTTAATGTAAAAGCATCTTTTATTGAGTGAGGTGTAGAAATATACCTCCAAAAGTTCAGGGTTTGTACCTTGGAAAGAAAAGGAGCACCAAAGGGAGCACTACAATTTTTTTCTGACTAGTTATTTTTTTCCTATTCCAGATTCCAGGCTATGACTCTAGACACATTGTGATCCAGATTGTGACTGTTTCCTTTGTGGTCAAAGGCAAAAAGGCTTCTGATTGCAGATGTGCATCCCAGTTTCCATCCCATAGCCTCAGGAAAAGGGGAAAGGGCAGCATAATTGTATTCTTCCTTCCTTTGAATATCTAGTGGCATTTCCAACAAAGGCAATCCATTGTGTACCTGAGAGGAGTATCATCTATCCCTACATCTGCTATTCAGTTCAGATAGCCTAGGGGCTTACTAGAGTTACGAATCATTCTGTGAAAGACCTCCTGAGGTCTTTTGATATAGCATCCCAGATCAAATTGATATGCTGCATTTGCCTCTTCTGACCTATGCAGTGATGCTGATGGATAAGACTTTATTTCTGTTAGTTCACTTGCTTTAGCAAGCACTGGCTTAAGTGCAGCTTCTGCTGTGTGTAGTGGCAGATGCTGCCAAACATGACTCACATTTTCTCTTCATTCTCTGGTATAGCAGACTTTTCAGTTGCTTCTCAGCATGAGGAGCAAACTTATTTCTTAATTAAAAAAACAAACAAACAAATTGGCAGGAGCCTCAGACGCCGAGATATTTTGGGTAAAAGGCTGTGCTCATTAGCATTTCTCCAGTAGAGAATAGCAGATTTCCAAACCATGGTGTCTGGGACAGGATCCTAACCCTATGAAACTATATGGCTCTGAAGAGGATGGAAGATAGTACCTCTCCAAGAATAAACAGCTTTTCAATCACATTTTTCTTGCTGGCTGTCATGGATGAATAACACACAATAGTGTAATGGTTTCCTTTCTTAGAAAGAGAGACTGCAGTGATGGAACTGTTCTATGGCATTTAGTTTATCATATGAACTTTCTGTAGTATAGGATGTCCACTCTTGTCATGTGGACAAGATTGTCTGAGTAGCTAGTAGAGCTCCCACTGCCAGAAGCTCTGCCCACATCTATTTACCACATTTACATTTCCAGCTTAGCCTCTTTGCGGATGTGGTGGAAGGATGGAGAATTCCTTTCTTTGCAATATCTTTCTTCCCTCTCCCCTTCTTCTGAAGAAACCAGGCTGTTCTCTTCTGCTCACCTGTATAGTACTGCCCAGGCAGGATAGATCTCCTCCTGTACTTTCAGAAATACAAGGTCAGAAGTTTGTTCCAGTCACCAGCAGGGAAGAGGGATGGAGGTTCTGTAAAGTCTTTTCAGCCAGAGGCCTCATGCAGTTCTTCTCTGGAGGGTTTCAGAACCCACCACAACAGCCTTCAGGAGAGCATATTGTTGTCTGGTTGGAGGATATGTGAATGTAGCTGTGCAGTGAAATGCACTTCAAAGTACCTGCTGCACTCTGCTTTGCCAGGCAGTGGTAGAAAGGACACTCCTGCATGTGTTTGAAAGTTGATTCCAGCCCCAGCTACTTGCTTTGCCACCATCAGATGATCTCATGTGAGCTCTGAGTTGAACTAAATTGTCTTTCACTTGATTTTGTTTTGGATCCATGTGAAATAACAGAGAATACCAACTCTTCTGCTTCAATGCCAGGCTGTTTGCAGTTTCTCTATTCCTTCTGTTTTCATTGAGCCATCTAGCATTGCGAATCTGCTTCTTCTTAGAGACCTGAGAAAGCCAAAGCAAAATGGTGTGAATGTGATTAGGATAGTCTAGCATGGTCCCATAAAATTCCGGTTGCCAACTGCACTCAAACTATTTCCGTATGTATCTTTCCTGCCAAGCACAGAAAGTGGCTGGAAAGATAGTTCAGTCAGGACTGGGATTTTACTTCTCAGCTGGGCCAATAAGTCTAAGAGCCGTTCTTTTAAAGAGTCTTTGCTTTATATCTTTTTTTATTTTCTCTTTCCGGTTAGGTCTGCTTCCATAGTTTCTTCTTTGTCCTGTATTCAATCCTCATTAAAGCTCTGTTAGATTTTTTTGTTTATACTTTTCTCATAGCAAAATAGAAAACAAAGTTTGGAGAAGAAAGCTGTAATTTAGGATCTCTTCCAGTTTCAGCCTCTATCTTGCATTCCTCATTGCTCATCCCAGCATGCTGAGCCCTCATGAGCTGGCAGCTGTTGTGGTCCATGCATCCCAGTCACTCTTGAACTGATTTAAATTCCTGCCGTTGCAGGAACTGGCTGGCAGATTGGCCTGTTATTAGGTCTTGAGCTGTGTTATAAGCAGTTGCCAGGTTTGTCTGTTTCTGCGGTGAGTTTGGCTCCATTTCCATCTTGGAGAAATTTTTCATGTTCTTTTTCAAAAGCTGGCATTGCTGATACCAGAACAGAGTACTTTTTGTAGCACTTGATTTGATTTCTGTACTTTAGGTTGTTTTCTTTCCTCTCAAATGACTGTACTCACCTACTGATAAAATTCCTTTTCCACAATCTTTGATTAATAAGTAACGTGGGCTGTGCTGGCTTGGGAGGAGAGGATCCAGAGCAAAGTGCTGCATTTTACTAAGCAGCAAAATGAATCTATTTGCACAAAATTACATGGAAAGAATACACTTCCAAGGAACCATGTTATTGAAACATGCTTTTCTGCTTCTATTAGTTTGATCTGCAGACTTGCTAATTCTAATTTCATGTAGGCTTAAGGTGAGCTCAATCTCAATGCAGAGATACCCTCCTACATATGACACCATTTGAATGCAAAGATCCATCCCTGGTGATGATGATTCAGTACTGTACTGTTACAGATCTTCTCATCAGTGGTGAAAAACCATGACATTATTTAGGTGGCTTTAAAGGGAAACTATGTGTGAAGTAGAAGGTATAGAAATTACAGAGATGCTGCAAAGAAAAAATAAATTAATTAAAACTAAAAAAAAAAAAACTAGGTCAATTTTGGCCTAAGTTTGTTCAAGTTGCTCCTTTTAAATATGAAGAGCAGAGAAAATAGGCAGATGGGAGTACAAAAAAGGGAAATAAGCCAAAGTGATTAGCCTGGTGACCTTCCCTTATTTCTGCTGGATTTTGTATGTATGTGCACTGTGCCATTGTTTCTGATGAATAAAATTAACATATTTAATTTATATCCTAAAGAAGCCTAAATTCAGTAATTTTATCAGTACTGAAGTTCCAATTTAAAGTGCGAGTTTTAACTTTGGAAATTGTTTGATTATTGTAATTTGATCTTTTTTATATATTTTGCATATTTATGTGTTCAGATTGAAGATATCTAAAAAAAGAGAATAAGAGTTTTATAAAATAGCATTTGGACTAATTAAGAAAAGAAAATAGCTCGGAACAATGGCATTCTTCTGGGGTTTTGTTCATATGCCATTTTTAAACAGTTGAATGTTGAGTCACTCAGTAACAGATTAGCTTATTCATCAGCTTTCTAAGAGCTAGGTTTCAATGGATTTCTTCCCTTTTTTATATTCTTTCAAATGATTTATATAAAGGAAGGTTTTCACTATGTTGGTAAGGGTTTCCCAAGAACTTTCCAACTAATGCTTAGTTAAACAGACTGAGTAGAAATTTATACTGTAATTAGTTTGATGAGTGGATTGTGTTGCACAGACTTTTCTACTAAGGAAATGAAAAATTAAGCCAAAGAAAATTAAGGTACTTCACTTGTGGCTGTTATTTATTATTTTAAAACATAATTGTAATTAATGTTAACTTTTTAAGCACCTTGTAGTGTTCTCTTTAACTCTTCTCTGAATGTTTGCTAGGCATTTTGGGAGGCTTGTTATTTGGATGAGATCCACAGTGTCTTTTTCAGGGAGGCCAGAAACATAAATTTTGAAGGGCATCACTGTAGCCTGGTGAGTAGACTTACATGGAATATGCTGCTGACAATATGGGACTTAACCTCTGCCCAGAGAACTTGGCTCCTGTGTAGAAATAGGTTTATTCAAGCAGTTTCATTTAAAACATATAGTAGCTTGAAAAAATAATGAATATGGATATTTCTGGCATCCAAAAAGCTGTCTGAGTTCTTTTGTCTCTTTGCTAAACACTACCACTCAAAACCTCTTGAAGAAATGTATGTCATAGTATAATTTCCTGTTTCATGAAAAATCTGTGTCCTATTCCCATTTTTAAAATTCATGCTTTAGATGTTAGTGTTCTGGGGTTTTACACCTTTTATAATATGCACTTCTGGAACATCTTCCGTGCTATAATTTCCCCCTAGGAACAACTGCTCCTTTCTTTTGAAGCTCTCTCCATAGTTTTAACAGCCCTGAGTGGTTCCTCTGTCAATCCTCTAAAAGTTTGTGATTCTTTTTGGAGATGATCAATGTTTCTTCTATGATGTCCTTCATGACACTGCACACTAATTCACAGAAAGACATTGCCTTGTTATCAGTGTCATTCTCCTTTCTTCTCTGTGTGTATCCTAACATCTCATGAGCATTTTTTGGCTTGAGCAAGCCAGAGGGTGGAGTGTCAGTGATGGTAACAGACTGCTCCATTTATTTAGGAAATAAACAGACTCTCTTCTTGCTGTAGCTATCCCAGCTGCAAATGTTTCCATATTGTCCTACACTTCACCACCTGGCCAGTTACTACATCCCCAGGTCTCATTTTCAGGCTGCTCATTTCAGATGCTGTAGCCTGTTATGGCTGCAGTGGTTTTAATGGTAGATCTTGGGAAACCTGCTGCCTTTTCAGTGGAAGAGGTTATGGAGGTGCCTGCAAGAACTGTTCCAACAGCAAATCCTGGGGAGATGAAGGGGGGAAGTAGAGGTAAATATAGGGAAGGCAGGGCCTTGTGAATAGTATCTGAGTAGCAGGGACCAGGACCTGCAGGAGGAATTTCACAAGAGCAGAGAATTTGTGTCAGCATGCCAAGGCCACTTATGAGCCTCTATCACATTCTTTTGCATTACAAGGCATCACCTTCTATTTATCAACATCTTTTCTGTCAGTTCCTCTGTAATTCACTTGCTGAGCATTCAGTAAATATGTTTGCTACATTAATCCAATCCTAACTTTCAGATTGTTGGAAATATGTGTGTTTTGAAAAACTTACACAAATGTCTACTGTCTCCTTGGAGGCAGCTTTGATACCAACTTTATGTTTTTCACTGAAAATGTATTTACACTGAAGAAAGCAACTTGGCATGAGCAACTGTGTCTGTTAGCATCTACTTTCACATAGTCTTTTCACACCTCTCATGATAGCTGTTACATTTTTTGTCTAGTTCAAATTTTCTACATTTATTAGGTACCTTCTCTAAACCTGACTGACACAGAGAGGTCAGGAAGTACGACTGCAAACCTTCATGGGACTATTCAGTGAAGCAAGACAAATGCTGCACCGAGCTGCAGTTCTATGCTGTTTCTACAAAATGCAGGTGATTTTTTGGACTTTTTACCTGTAAGGAGAGGTGGTCATCCTCTTTAAAGGCAAAGCCAGGCACGTTTAAAGAGTGCTTTTTCAGGAGAGTATTTTGTGAGGAGGCCAATACCCCATACAGAATAAGTTGCTCAGCTGTAAATGGTTTTATTGTAGACACCTGTTACTAGATTAAGTCAATCCCACATGTGCAGTGTACTGTTAGATTAACTCAGTGTTTTGTTACAAGTGCCAAAATTTAACATCTTGATGACTTAGAATATAAAAGCACTTATTTTCAGTTAAATGTACAAGTGAATCACATATTTTCCATATAGGTTTGGGGTTTTTTCATACCTTCCATTAATTTGATTCTTCATTATTTATGACAAAAATGTTGCAATGGAAATTCTGATTTTCTCTTGACTCCTTATTTTCATTTATTCTATACTGCTCTTGAAATGAGTCTCTTCTATGCAACTGCCATAGCCACTGCTGTGGACAGTCATGTTCTGTAACAGGCATCTTCCTGGGAACTAAAGAGATTGTGTTACAAGGAGATGTCCCTTTGCAGTGAAGATTTTCAAGTGGTCTGCACTTTAAGTTCCTAGCCTCCTTTATGTTCGTTTAATTAGCCACTAAAAACAATATTACTTGCTATATTTCATATCTCTTCTCCAAAACAAAAAAGGCAAAATCTTAATATGTGCAATTATGAGGTTTATGTGTTTGGTTTTTTAACTAAAATTAAGCATAATTATTAAAATTGGGCAGTAAATAGCCTTAACAACCTGCTTTGATGATCACAATTAGTGTCTTCCAAAGTATTACTGCACGAGTATTGTGTTTGTTCAGTATTTTGAACTTCTCCAGCAAAGCTAATTTATTCTGAATACCAAACCAGTAAGATTTACTAATTGTTTTCCATGCAAAACTGTTAAGATAGCCGTGGGTTTTTTTACAGCCCTGTAAGAATCTCAAAACAAATTGAGAAGACTCTCAAGGGTGACATATTTAGCTGCATAATGTCAGCTATTAGATAAAGGCAGTGACAAGGATAGTGCAGTTAAATACCTACTCTCTAATTACATTCCCTGGGAAAATTAGAAGTATAGAAAACACAAAAGTTATTACAGTAATGTACAAATTTAATGCTCTTGATTACTTATATTAAATAACCTTTCTGATGAAACAAGATCCTTAGACTAGACCTCTCTCTTTGGCTCCTAGGAAAATTTGAAGGCAAGCTACACATAGGTCTTCTCAGGAAAAGAATTTCACTCTTTCTAAGTATACTTTTGCCTTCAAAGTGTATAAACTAGTCATAAAATATATACACTGCTTAGACACTATGTGATATGCTCAATATGCCTTGTTCTATAAGTTAGCATAGAGCTTGCATTATAGTATCTTCAGAATAATAATATTAAAAAGCTAAACATTGCAAATATCTTTTTAAAAATCCCATTTTGCTAATTTCCTAGGAGAACACTTGGTGTTAAATTATCCCTGGTACCACATATATAAATCTTTCAAAATATCAAATGCATGTTACATAAACAGCTCATAGTTATTATTCTACTAACAGTTACTATATGATGCTATTATTAAAATATTATTAAACTATTATACTCTTGTTTCACTCTTATGCCAAAGAAATAAAATCTGTAATGTGTTGCACAGAAACAAAACCAATCTTTCAGGTAGATGTCTGAGAATTGTAACTGATTTTTGTTGCATTATTGTAAAAAAACGCTGTAGAAAAATCAACAGAAATCACTAGTGGCACTGTTTAACATATCCTGACTTGTGGAGTCTTTCTGTATTGACCTTTTCTTTTATGTTTCGTAGTTTTCCCTTGTAACAGCAGAAGAACAAGGTCTGTAATTGTAATTAGATCAATCTGACAATGAGTCACTCTCTGGCAGCTAAAGAGGAATTGGGAGAAAAATAATCTAATCTTAAACATGAGTGGTATTTGCTGGAGGGAAGGGAGGAAGGGAGGGCGTATGTAATTTTTTTTTAAAGGGGAATGTAAAACTTGCCAGGAATTCCTTAATTTTTTTCTTAATTTTTTTGTAATCTTGTGCTTCATGATCTAGAATAGCTGCTGAATATATTGAAAAATCAGAGTAGCATTGAAATCACCAGTAAATACATATTTCCTTGCATATACAAAATGGCATGTTTCAGTTTTTAATTGCATTGTTGGGAGAGAACTAGTGGCAGAAAGATGACCATGTCTATTTTTGTATCCATTATCCACTGGCAGCAGTTCAGAAATTGTAAACATCTCTAGCACCTGAGCATCCTGATCATAGAACGGTTTATATTGGAAGGGACCTTAAAGGTCATGCAGTTCCAATCCCTCTGCCATGGGCAGAGATGCCACCCATGAGATCAGGTTGCTCAGAGCCCCATCCAACCTGGCCTTGAGCACTTCAAGGAATGGGGCATCCACAACTTCTCTGGGCAACCTGTTCCTGTGCCTCACCACCCTCTGAGTAAATAATTTCCTCCTAATACCTAATCTAAATTTTTCCTCTCTCAGTTCAAACCCACAGCCTGCTCCCATCAGCATGGAAAGTGCCTCTCCCTTTGTTTTTTATAGGCCACTTTAAGTTCTGCAAGGCTGCCTTGAGGTCTTCCTGGAGTTTTCTCCAGGCTGAACAACCCTCTCAACTTGCCTTTATAGGAGAGGTGCTCAGATCATCTTCATGGCCCTCCTATGGCCATGCTCTAACAGGTCCATCCATGTCTTTCCTGTGCTGCAGACCCCAGAGCAAGACACAGTGTTCCAAGTGGGGTCTCATGAGGGCAGAGCAGAGGGGCACAATCACCTCCCCTACCCTGCTGTCACACTGTTTTGGAGGAAGCCCAGGATGTGCTTTGCCTTCTGGGCTGTGGCACACACTGCTGGCTCATGTCCTGCTTTTCATCCATGAGAACCCTCAAGTCCTTCTCCCCAGGGCTGCTCTCAATGAGTTCCCTTCCCAGTCTGTGCTCATGTCTGGGATTTCCCTGATGCAGGTGCAGCTCCTTGCAATTGTACTTGTACACAGAGCCACTGACCACAATTCTCTGGCTATGTCCATCCAGCCACTTCCTTATTGACCAAGTAGTCCACCCTTCAAATTTACATCTCTCCAGAGATGAGGGTGTCATATGGGACAATGCCAAAGACTGAAGAGAAGTCTAGGCAGATGACATCTGTCAGTCTGCCCTTTTCAAGTTGCAGTCACTCCATCATAGAAGGCCAACAGATTGGCCAGGCAGGATTTGCCCTTATGAAGCCATGCTGGCTGTCTTGGATTACCTCCTTGTCTTGCATGTGCCTGAACATTGGTTTCATGAAGATGTTCTCCATGTCCTTCCCAAGTTCAGAGCCTCTCTATCTCCACATGTCTTCCTTTTTAATCTTTTTAAACAATAATACTAATGATTCTCTTTTTCCAGTGACCATGGAGTTTGCCTGACTAGCATGCCTTTTCAAATTTGATGGAGAATGGCTTTGCAACAACATCAGCCACCTTCTTCAAAGTCCTGGAATGCATGTCATCAGGTCCCATGAACTTCTGGCTATTCAGCTTCATCAAGTGGTCCTGAACCTCCTTTTCTCTTATAGTGGGAGAGACTTCACTCTCCCAGCTCCCACCTGGAGGTTCAGGGAATTGAGAGACATTCAAGGGCTTGAGATCCTGTAGAGGTGAAAATCACAGTTCTTGAGAGGCTTAAGTACTACCCCAATCTTGGCATTTAAATCTACAGCTGGCTGTTGTGAAATGCTGAGCTCTGGTGATTTCTGAGTTCCTTGTCTTCTCTGGAGCTCAAATGCCTGATTAGACATTTTATTCTCCATCCTCTCAAGATCCAAGATTGGATTGAACTTTTGAGAATAAGCACATAACTGAGCAATGAATGTTCCCTTTGCAAAATGTATAGCATTTAGTATAGCATCTAGAATGAAAGTTTAAGCAAGGCTGTGAGGTCTTCAATCCAAGGATGATCCTTTCATCCTATATATATGCATGGGGTTTGACCTAGTTTTTCGTATATTGTGTGTTCCCATTTAAAAAATGACCTTATTTCTGGTTGAATCTTGATTGTGAGGCACTTTGTAATGTAAGCAATAAAATAACGTAACACTACATAAATGGTAAATTGCATTCCCTATGTTGCTGTCTTGAATTTGTACTTTAATCTCATATGGATAAAGCTCTCAATATGTGCTTCAAAGCACTGTGAGTATGAAAAAGCTGACAGGTAGTGTACTGAAAATTTACAGCACAGGATCAAAAAACTAAAACTTCTGGAGATAAGAGAGGTGGGTGGACTCTGGCACCAAATGTGGAGAAGGTAATCTGAGTGTCTCTTTCTTTCCTTCAGAACTCTATAAAATAAAGATAGAAATATCATTGTCTGCTTATTTACTTAAATAAAAAGGTTCATGCTAGAATCCATTTTAGTCAAGAGATAGCTTAGGCTTGCCCAAGATTAGATATGAATTATATTAGATTTGACATGGAATGAAGGTGAATATTGCAATACATTGTAAGAAAAAACGCAGCAAGAAATCAGACTGTTATCTATAAAGAGCCTTAAGAATGTTTAGCATGAAGACTGGAGGAACTCCAGGCAGTGCATCATGGTGCTCCATACACCCAGCATTTGCTGCCTGCTTGGGCTTGTATAGCTATGAATTCAGACTAAAGGGATACTAATATTCTGAAAAGTCAGTGAAATGATGATAGTTCCTTAATCTTACAGTTGATTAACATGTAAAGCTTCTTCTCCTTTCTTAAATCATCTGCCTGGAGTTACATATTCTCATTCTTTAATCATGTAGATGATAAGGAGGCTTGACACTCTGCACAGCTGTTGTACTTGGTGAGCTAAAATATGCTGTAATAAAGTACATCATTGAGTCTGTTTTGATACTTGTCCTATTTGGCTTGGTGTAAACACTAATGTTTTAATTGATTTCTTTCTTCTTTTCATCAGCTGTAAAATATTAGTAGGTGTTTCTACTGATAAATGGGTTTTAAAGACAGCCTAAGATACCAGAGGGCCCTGAATGTGAAGGTGCAGGTGGCCATGAAGCCCCAGCTATTGCTGCAAGGGATGAAACATTTGAAGTTACATAACAGACAGATCAAAATTCCAGATATTATATAATTAACTCTAGTGGCTCATAGTAAGGTTCTATATATTTGATGATCTCCTTCAAGCTCTAATGAGTGTTGTAGGTCCTAGATTAAATCAAGACCTAGGCTCCAGTCCTGAGGTACAGCTAATCCTGGGAGAAAGCCCTCAAACTTTTTTCCATCAGCTGTCAAGAGGTCAGCAAATTTTGAAAATTCATTTGCATTGAGTTACATGCATGAATTTACATGCTTCTCTGGCTGAAGAGCTACTTACATTTCTGTAAAGGTCCTGTCTTACTCCTAGTGCAGTAAGTCCTCAGATACATGTCACTATGAATTGTAGCATGGGCAGCAGAATGGCTGTAATGTGGCATCTCTCCTTTATTCTCATGTCATTGTCCCATGAAGCACAAAATGATTGCTCCAGCTTCTGGAGGAAGGATTTGTGTAGGAAATCTGTCCCATAGCAGAGCAAACTGAGTCTCTCAATAGCTGAGAGCTGTTGTTCTTTGTACAGACAGCATGGAGGCCCAAAGGGATGGGGAGCTGGTTCATCTTACAGCCATGAGACTTTGGGACAGCCACCTTAATTTCGCTCCAAAAATTAATAAAACAATTACTAATCAAGTGTACATTTCCATGCTGAAACAGAATTCAAGCTGTAAAGGCAGAGACATCTCAGCATCCAGTTTTCCAACAGCTGGTATCGCCAAGGTTGTTGCAGATGTGCATTCTGACAATAGTCCAGAAGCCCAGCCAGAGAGCATAGGAAGCTGAAATTCCATTCTTGCATTAATTAATAGGTTTTGCCCACTGAGAAGCCCTTTTCAAATGTTTCCATTCTATTTTTTTCCCTTGGAACATTACAATATACCAATTAGGAGATATCTTTTTTGAAACTGCATAGCAATAACTGCTTTCTGATCTCAGCTGTTGCGTCGTAAGTTGGCAATTTTTTTAGTTGCTGTCACTGAATGGGTACAACTGGGCAGAAGATAGATGTGGATCAGTAGGTGTACCCTTTACTGTGAGGTTTTTCAGTTTTCTGGGTTGACACAATAATTTTCACTTTAAAATTTTTATTCTTGTTGGGCCTGACCTGTAGTTCATATAAATCAGACCTACCTTGATTTAAGATCAGCTGAAGGAATGATGTTTTTTCTAAAATCAGTGCTTTTCTAAAGATTAATAGTGCCTTAAATCTAACTGTAAAAACAAATTTTAAGCAGTGGCCATTAACTTGAATTACACAACAGAAAAGAGAGAAAACTTATATTTGTCTCACAGTGATTAAGGACAAAAAAGTAAAGCCATGCAAGGTGATAGAAAAATCTCCATGCTTTCCATCAGCATTTAGTTGTAGTCCATGATATGTGTCTGAATGGAATAAAAATTGTTCAACAAACATGTCATAAATGTTAAACAATGCTATGAAAAACTTCTCTTTTTTTTCCAATTGTCTGAAACTTCCCTAATACCACATTTTATAATTCTGTAATTTTAAGTTCAGTTTATTCCATTTAGAAATCATACTGAGCTATGGATAACAGTAGCACTGTGAAGAGATTGTGGAATTTTCCACTAAGGTATCCTTGAATATTTCTAGGAAGGTCATGGTGCTTAGCTACCAGAAAAATAAAAAGGGGAACAGAAATTAATTGTTTGTCTGCATTGCAGAGAACCATAAAACAAGCTCCTCATATAGGAGTACAAGGTATAGAGATAGTTTGGTGAATATATTTGTTTTGGCTGTCCATGACAGCTGAGGAGTAATACATGCCAATTTTATAACCTCTCTGTGGGAGGGCAGTTATTTTCCTCCATTTCAAGGAGTGAAGTGTTCCTTGGTTTTTGTTTGCTTTTTTTTTTTTTCTTTAAAATAGTTTTTGCCAATACTACATATATTGAAATTAATTTGAATCTGCTTTAGGCTATGCAGGAATGAGGGGGGAGGAGTATGGAGGGCAAGGCTGGGGGGAAATCTGAGCTAGTTCCTAACAAATTTATGCTCTCTCCTGTTGTCAGAGAAGAATGCATGCAGGTGACTAAGTACCTCATTGTGACTTTTGTCAATGATTTTAAACATTGATATGACACAGAAGAGTCAAGGTCAATGCTTCTGTACAGACATTTTGTGATGTCTATAAGACATAATAAATTATGTCTTATATATAAATTATAAAATATGGTTATGGCTGTGGAAACCTTAACATCTCTGACTTGCAGTTTGACTTGTGTATTAGAAGTGATATAGCTGCAGAAGTTAGAGACCAAACTGCTTAAGGGTTTGCTCTGCATAGCAGTAATCCAAGGGTCACAGCAGCAGTGGAGATGTTCATGCCTAGCTGAAGAATATTCATTTCTTAGTTCAGTCAGTGCTGCGCTGACTTGCTGGAGGTTCCAGATTAAGCCAGCAGCTCCTTCAGTATGTGGGCACACAAATTTATGCTCTCTCACAGCCTCAGCAATTTTTGCAGGGTGGAGATCAGTAGGGTGGGTGAATCAGAGGTGCACACATACACATATTATCTAAAAATGTGTGTGTCTATGTGCATATGCTTACTTGGGAGGGGAAGAGGGGGTGGTTAGGGTGCATGATGTTTATGTTGTAGAGAACACTTCTAGATCCAGTGTGTCCAGGGTGTGTTGAATCAAATACACCACCACAGTTAGTGTATAAAAATTAATACAAAATTAAAAAAAAAAACAAAAAACCAATTTATTCTTCACTTATCCCTTCTTTACCTTTTACTGAAAAATGACCACTAAACAAACCTGCGCTGGTTTTCCTCAAGAAGCCTAAAATGTTGACCAAGATTTTAACTGATGGCTAATACACCAGTTTACTGGGAAAAGTGCATTTTTGTTTAAATTACAATGATGAGTTTTATTGACTGTGAAGGAGAATACTTGATATCCACTTAGAGCCTAGCCATGGTGAAACATTTCTGTGGACACTCAGTAGTGAAAACAAACAAATTGCTGCTAATGGCGGTCTGAAGTTCATTCCCAGCTAAGTACTGCTCTGGGCCAAGCTAAAATAACACCACAGCTGTAGCCAGAGCTCACAGGGCTTGGTTTTCATGTGCTGCCATGGATTACTGCTAACTGCTGTTTGCTTTAGCAGTCACTCATTTCCCAGGGCAGGATAGCCATCCCCAGCTTTCATGGCTCTCTTTGTTGTTGTGTGACCTCTTGTACCTTTCCCACTTAATTCTATCTTTAAAATAGATATAGCACTGCTTCCTACTCGAGAGGGTAAAAATGATAGCAATGTGTGACTCACTGTATTGTTCCAGGATCATAAAAAGCTACTCTGGCCTCTCATTTTTGTTCATCTCTGTTTGGCAGCCATTGCTGCTCTTTTTTGTCTTTCTTCCTCCCACCTCCACCCCATCACATTTCCACCTGACCCCCACGCATATGTTGTGACAACTACATTATCTCCAGTTTTTATTCATGTCTTTGTTTATACAGAAGCATGGCTGGTTATCTTAGCACAGGACTGAGCATTAATTGTTATTTGCACAGTTCTGAGAATGTTGATGTTAGTCCTGCTGCAGAGTCGAGAGTTCAGAATGACTAAGTGCTTCTGGGACTTGCTAAAGGTGAAAGCATAATGGAGAGGACATTTTTTGATTTTATCAGGATGGAATTTGCTGAGAACTGTATCCTGTAAGGAAGTGATCCTTAAGGGTGGGTGCTGGGAATTGGGCAGGATGAACTGAACATTTAGGACACTATGCAAAGAAAAGTGCATACATATTCCACAAGCTAAATTGGCTAAATTCTTGAGGTTGCCTGTACCTGCTTTGCAAGAGCATAATGCCCAACTGTCAGGTTAGAGTTAAATTAGATTTTAAAATATTGGCTACTATTAAAGCATATCTAAAAGCACAAAAGTGGGAAGTGCTGTTGAGAGTTTGTGTAAGTGAAAGAGAATGGGGGTATATCCACTTTACACCAGGTGGAACCAGACCTGTTTGGCTGCCCTGGTCACCTTGAAGGGCCGAGGGGCATCTGTTTCTGTGGTGAAACATCTGTGTTCTGTCTCTCAGGTATATCCAGCTGGCCACAAAGGGCAAAATAGTGACAACAGAGAAGCTGTTCTCACAGCTTGCTTTGGTTAGAACATGGACTTCCACGAGCACAGTAGAGAATCCCTGAAAATTTAAGAAAATTACCATGGACATATTACAGCAAAGTAATCTTCTGGAGTTTTAAATATCAATATCTCCAAAATAATAGTAAAAAGTTAATAATTTTACCTATTCAGAGGTATTTTCTAAATTAATTACAGTGACATCCAAAATAATAAAATAATAAAATTCTTGAAGGTGAAGAAGGTATCTAAACTTAAGATACCTTGGTGCCCTTTTTTCATGGTTCCAAGTATAAATATTGATAGAAATAGTCTTTCTGTTCTGTGAAATGCTTGCCAATTTGTAAAATTTTCTTATGTGGTTTAACACAAAAAGAATGTTTTCTGTTGAAGCTATCAAAATGAAAACTTTTAATAATTTGCTTTTTTATTTGATAATTCACTTTCCCTGTTGAAAAGTCATGACAATTGAATTTTCAAATAGAAAAAGAGTGTGGGAAAAAGTCCTCAATAGTTGCAAGCTCTAAGTTACCACTTCTACTGATTCCCATATTATTGCTCTCATCCTTCTGTGGGATTTATGTATCAGTTGCAAACTACTGCAGCATTTTTTTTTTTAACCCTAATGTAAATGCTGGTATCTGAGCATACCTAGATATGTGGTATGGCATAATCAGCAACAAAGAGGTTCTTGTCAACACAGAGGCTTTTTGCTATCCGTTAAATAATAGGAAAATTTTCATGTTCAGACTTCCACTAGTTGTACTGGGGCCAAATTTGGGAGAGCAGATATTTCACTCTTCAAGACCATGGAATAGTAAACACAGTCATTTTATCCCATAGGGGAAATCATAGGAGAAGCAAAGGTAATGTAGAGTGAATGACAGCAAAAAACCCCAAGATTACAGAGTATTAACCAAAGTGCTTGCATTAGAGCAACATGTGGGACAGAGGAAATGGAGCTGTAATGGAGCTTTTATGATGAAAGCAGCAAATTAAACAGTAGAAACTGTTTGGGGATAAAATTAATGTTCTGCTGCTTTTGATTCCCATTTGTCAAGATGAGTGCTCGTGCTGGTGCAAGACAAATAAGCATGGCCAGCTGAGCAACAGGGATGAATAGTATCATCCAATGTGGTGGCAAAATGAGCAATTGCAATGGTTTAATACAGTAAAAAACAGAGGCACACCCTAGCACTCAGCACAAGTGGCTGCTCCTCACATGTTGGAACTGAATCCTCCTCAATAAAAATTTGGTTATAACCCCCGGGCTGTAATTGCTTGACACTTGGAAATCATATTAGCAGCTGCTAGAGGTAAAATCTCCCTGGTTTGTTAATATAATGAATTTTTTTTAGATAAGTATGATAAATTACACTTACTGAAATGCATGCTCTTTACTGTTAGTCTTGTAGCTCATTTTCTTCTAATCTCTCTTGGAACATTGTTGAAATGGTTTTCATTTTTTATATACTTTATTATTGCCCTGCTCCACTTATTGTAAACCTTTTTTTTTTAAATGCTGTTCAAAAGCTTTCACTTTAAAATAGTTTCCAGGCAGTTTTCTATTTGATCAAAGCTTTCAAAACAGGAACCATAAGAAATGCCACATTATTTTCTAAACCTCTATCAATATTACATTGGCAAAACAGATACATATTTGTAGCAAACAGAAAAAAGCAATTTAATAGCTCTTTCTTTCTATGACAGTTTTTTGAACCAGCACTGATCTTGGTGCAAAATTAAATGAAATAAATACTTAGACTAAAGTAAAATGTATTTTAAAAACTGCGAGTGAGGGTAATTTTGCCAACTAAAATACCAAACTAGGGAAAATAATTTTCAGATTTTCATTAAGTGCTCTTTTAACAGCTGTGCACAATTATTAAATATGCTTTTATATCTCTAGGCAATATTTACAGTTTTACCTTTTTAGAATACAGCTCAGAATATTAAGTTTAGAGTTTTCAGAAGACATGACTGAGTCCTCTGAATTCTCACAGATGCTTGGAGCCCCCCTGTAAGTACTGAAAGGCTGCAGTGAGGTCTCCCCAGAGCCTTCTGTTCTCCAACACTCAGCCTGTCTTCCCAGGAGAGTTGTTTCAGCCCTCTGATCATCTTTGTGGCCCTCGTCTGGGTCCATTCCAACAGAACTATGTTTTTTCTGTGCTGGGGTCCCCAGAGCTGGATGCAGCACTCCCAGTGAAATCTCATGATAGTGGAGTAGAGGGGCAGCATCACCTCCCTTGACCTGCTGGCCACTCTTCTTGTGAACAAGCAAGAAGATTTGCTTGACTGCAGACTGGGGAGCTGTTTAGTTTTCTATCTTTGACCCCATTATGAATAGTTTGCAGCACAGGTTCAATGGAAGAAATGGAGAATTTTGCCCTCCCCCTACTTTCTAACCTGGTGAGGAGGCCAGCGTGTTGTGATGCAACAGGTATGAGGCAGAATCCCATCCAACCAAGATCTGTCTTTCATGCCACAAGTGACTTCTCCAATAGCACTCAGGCTGCATGTTAAATATGGTCTCTAATAAACACCTCTGCAGTGGTTGTGTCTTAAAGGAAAATTATGAGCCCTGCTGTCAGCCTTTGAAGATCCATCTTAAGCATTAAAATCCAGCAGCAGTTTCAACCCTGCACCAAAGATGGGTGCCAAGTCTCTGAGAGAAATTGAATTTCTGACACAGCAGTCTCAATGGTATTTTCTGTGGAATAGCTTCAGTATTGCCATTATTCTCAGCTGACTAACATGCTCTAGGGAACTTGGAAGTGCCATCTAGACTGAAGAGTTCATTGCAGGGGCTAGGCAACTTCAAGTTAAGGCTAACGTTGCTGAGTGTCATAGTTCCCTTTTTGGGCTGTAGAATTTTATTTTGAAGTAAGAACTGGGATTTTCTCTCCTTCTGTCAACATCTTTCTGAAAGGCTTTAATAAATCTTCTATGCAGATGATTGAGTTTTGCATGTGGATTGCTGTTTTCCTCCTTTAAAACTGCCTATATGTCACTCTAATTAAAGCCTAGCAGGTTATTAAATTGCTAGAATGAAGAACCAGCATGATTTTCACTCTTTATACTTTTCAGGACCTTTTTCAGTTTAGAGTGCTTTTCTTCAGTATCAGTGAACCAGTAGGAAGTCATACAGATTTATCCTTTTTCCTCTGCAAGGAGTGTCATGTTTCAGATTGGTGCTGCCAGTTGCTCACCACAGAACATAAGCTTACAGAATCCAAAGCCTTTTTTATTAACAGCAGATGTAAAGTAGTCCTGTCCAAATGCCAGGGTTTATTTGATAGCAGTGATATTTTTGATAGCATATCTATGTTGAATAAATTCTCTGGCTTTTTTATTAAATGTCTAGAAGAGTTATTTGCATTCTGAACAGATACACTAATTACCTTTTTTATTTGTTTTTGGAGGGTGTGATTTCCTGAGAGTGAATGATGACAGTTTGACAGGTACTCAGAAATATCAGTGGAAGATATGGGCATATTTGAAACAGGAGCATAAAGGAGCTAATAACTAATAGGGGTTGATGTGGAATAGGGAAGCAAAAGACTTTGATGCAAAATGGTCTTTATTTTCTTTGAAATGGTGTATGATATTACAGGAGTGGCTGGCATTGCAGAATCACTGTGCTGTTGCAAATTAAAATGGTTTTGAAGTTTTCTAGTCAACCATTTCATAATCTGTGTCCAAAAAGAAAGCTTTATGTGACAATAAGCTTTCTGGGATGTTATTAAGTCATTTAATCCAGTTGTTTGATGAGTTCCATGCCCTGATCACTTATAACCATGTAAGATTTTGTATGCATCGGAGAAACAGTTTTTTGATGTATATGTTTATTTTCCTTGTTGACTTTATACTGGTGTTATGCTTCTGCTTTCACTTCCACTTCATCTGAGGAGTTCATTTGAGTAATTTATTTCCACACAGAATGCTTTCAGGAAAATCACAGAATCATTGAGTCATTTAGGTTGTATAAGACCTCAAAGATCATCAAGTCCAGCCATTAACCTAACACTGTCAAGTCCACCATTTAACCATGTCCCTCAGTGCCACATCTGCATCTACACATCTTTCAGATACCTCTGGGGATGGCGACTCCACCCTTCCCTGAAAAAATAGCCTGTCTCAATGCTTGGCAGTGATTTCTGTGAAGTTGTTTTTCTTAAAATCCAATCTAAACTTTCCCTGGTGAAACTTGAGGCTGTGTCAAGTTCTTCATAAATGTAACATGTCCACTTTCCTTCCACCAATAGTTCGCACAGCCATTCTTGAGTTAGCTGCACGGACGCTGAGAGCACAATTGCCTCATTCATGTCGCTGGCTCATCCTGCCCTGATCATAGAGCACAGGTGAACGTGGGATGGCCCTGCTGAAACACAGGACTGCTGAGGGGGAGGAATGGACCCAGCATCTAAACATTTCTGGTTTCTGTTGGCTGTTTTACATGCTTCAGCAAATAAAACATGGATATATCAGCAGAGTGTGTTTATCTTTGGCTTCTGTTTGACACTTCCACTTGCAAAATTGTTACAGCTGGAGTTGTACGCAAATGATTTCTTTATTATTCATAGCAGCAGGTGCTGCAACAGTCTTTTGGCTAGCGTTGTACTCTCTTGGTCCATGGTTTCTATATATTTGATTAGCTGGTGCCATGCTGTTCAGATGGGTTGCTAGTCCTCCAATAAATGTATTTTGTTACACAATCAGTTATATAGTGTGTTATCATTTCCATAAATCACTTTTAGTTGGCAGCTTTCTGTTGCCACTTGGGATTGTTCCAGCAATCATTTGCATCCCTTTTTGTATAGCATCCTAAAAAGATCTTAGGAAGTTAACATAGCTTGAGTATGATTTTAATAGCTGTCCTTCTGGCAGCACTAGAATACACAAACCAGCTATCCATGAAGGACTGACGTATTTATTTTTGATTCACATATCATTTATGTATTCTTCAAGAAGTGCTTATCCAAAGATTCAATATAACAATTTAGGCATCGACCGGGCTTATGCCAGAGTTGTGATGCTAAAAATCAGGTGCCTGTCCCCAGGCAAGGTGATAACACTGCAGCTCACTGAAGAGGGGAGAGACAATATGATATGCCTCACTCAGAAAGGCATCCCAAAAACCTGGCACACTCATGTGGGACCTGCCTGTCCCTTGCCAATTGACACAGTGTGTGCCTGAATTTCCTACTCTGTGGAAACGAGATGCTTTGCCACTAATGAAACCTGATTTGGACTCAGCCATTCGTTATCTTCCCATCAGAAGCGACCACTCCACTTGATCCCTGCTGGCTAAAGATAGGTCAGCTTCAGATGCTGCTCAGGCAGCAAAGGAGCAAGAGGCTCTTTTTGAATGACATTGCCTTGCAGAAGGCAAAAAAAAATGTAGCCTAGCTGTGCTTTTCCTATTATTGAGAGCTGCCTAATCAATTCAGTTCCATGCTCAGAGGAGGAATTTTCCAATATCTCAGTAAAATCCTTCATTAAATAAAAGGTAAATAAAAAGCATGTTTTCATAGACAGATTCCTATCAAGGCTCAGGAGCAATATTGACTGAAGAGATAACGGAGCACTTGGTGTATCTGATGGAAAGGTGCAGACAGTTGTCAGTGTGGGGACAAGCAGATAACAGGAACAGGGAGTGTGTCACTGCAAGGAATGGGAGTGGCTGTCTTTGCAGTTGCCTGCATATTGGGCACTTCACCCTGGTACCTGGAGGAACCAGTTCACCCTTGTGTTTAATTTAAAAAAACATTGGGTGCAGTTTCACCCATTATGCTAGTTTCATTTACAGCCTGCATTGCTGAGAGAGTTGATGGATCTGTGAAAGGAAATGCATTTAATCACTGTCAACAACCTCCTCATTTGGGCACTGAAGGCTATTAAAGAGAAAAGTAATGGACCAAGAGGTGCATCCAAGTGTGGTGTTAATGGCACCCCTTTCATTTAGCATGGCAAACCCAGAGCAGCAAAGTGAAAAATACGAAAAAAACAACATGGCAGGTCAGTTTGCCCAAGAGCCTCAGGCAGAGCAACCCTTTCTTGGTCACAGATGAACTGGAAACATGCATCTACCTTTCTGAGCAGCAGTGTCCTGTTTCTTGCCCATCAGTAGAGCTGCCTACACAACTTTTCAGCAGCCTGTCTGCTCCCTGAACCCTACTGGCACTGCATGACCCTTTCAGGCATGTTCTAGTGTGTTGTCCCTCATGTATCCTTGCAGCCCATACTCTGCTTGTAGAGTGTGTCCCTAGATTCATTCACTGCAAAACAGGGAAACCTGATTTGTGTATGGGTGCCAGGTTGTCATTAGCAAGCAAAACTAGCTATTCTGCACTATTTTTATTGATAAGCTCTGGATTTTATACCTTGTATAAGATGGTGGTGACTAATAATTACATAGATTATCATCTTGAAATGTGGAACTTATTTGAAGGAAAAATGTATCATTATTAAAGAAAAATCCCTTTCTTACAGATGCTGTTTCAGAGGCTGTGCAAGGAAAAAGCAGGTAAGGCTGCATCATTTCTTGAAAGTTTCTTGGTGGTTTGTGTAACCATGCATGCATTGGTGGAGGGCCCAGGGAGTCTCTGCTATTAAATGGGTGTTCAATGCATTTGTGACAATTGCTTTCATGCTGCTGTTCATGACCTATTGGTGTAGGATTAAGGTCCTTCTTAGGAACGCTGATAATTCATCGCCTTTCAGCTTACACCTTGCAAGGTAGGTTCTGAAATAATGGGGATAAACCCAAGCATTTGTTACTGGTGTCAGAGTGGGACTCGAGGTCTTGCCATGGCACGGGTGTGTGTGTGTGAGAGGTGAGTCGAGAGGAGGAACTCCTCAGCTTTTTCTGTCTCAGTGGTCACTCAGCAGCTGAATCTGATGAAGAGGCTCGTTACAGAGGCATCTTTTTCAAAAAAATTTAACAACCCTCTGGGACCCACATATCCCAAGTGGCAGAGTCACAATGCCTGATTTCTCCCTTAGCAGAAGCCCACTATCTGGTTGAAGCATTTTCCATATTAACAGCATTAGTGAGTTTGACCATTATGGAGGAATTATTTAGGGCCAGCAAGGCACCAAGACCAGAGCAGTAAGCAGAGCTAAAGACTCAGATATCCTGAACTGCACATACATTGTCATGCCAGGAGCTGGAAAGGCTTGGATAGACAGATATGTACACACATAGATCCTGGTTCAGCAAGATACTTAACACACAATTAAACCCACATTTGACAAAAACAATTAATTGCAACAGGCATAAGAAACTGCTTGGATGATTTGCTTAATTGAGAGTAAATGTCCTTATTAAATTGTAATGAAGCACAATTAAGAAATACAGAGAAAAGGAACTGCTTCCCAGAATGTGGGTTACTGGGGTTTAATAACAGCCTCACAGTTTTACAAAAAGAAATGTCCCCAAAGTCTAGATGAATCCTCCTTCCCACAGAAGTCTTTGCCAGCTGGAAATATTTCAGTCATAAACCAACTGACCTCTGGAGTTGTCCATTTCTGACTGTATTTTCTGGTTTTTTAGTCAGGATGTATGCACTGTGTGCCAATTAAAAGGAAAGCAATTGGACATCGCTGTTGTAATTACCCCTCTGTCCCTAGATGACTTAGCATGTTTTTTTTGGCCTGAAGGACTAGTTTAAGCCAGTTTGCTCACTCAATGATTTCTTCTTGCATCTGTCTCTGGTCTAAACTGCAGTTCATTCCAGGGGCCAACCTTAACTCAGAATCAGATGAATGCAGCTTTTTGGAGCCAGTTTCCCTGATTCAGTGTCTCTGCTGGCAAACGTGGTGGCTCAGCAAAATTCCAGAAACCCTGGGCTAGAAAACTCAGGTCTCCGTAGGAAACTCCACCCTCATGTAGTTAACTTCAGGTCAACAAAACATGAAGCTGCTGAGCATAGTGTAAATATACATATTTTCATTCAAGCTCTATACACATTAATTTTCCTGCTTTATGATTTGGTTGTGGATTTATTCCATGATGGTATTCATCAATGAAACACATGCCTGGGTTTTTCCAAAGCTAAAATATTTCAGAAGTTCTGAGATTGATTAAGCAATTGTTTTAATTGTATTCATTGTTGGATCAAAACCTCTCTGTGTCACTGAAGGCTCACTTTATAGAGAGAAGGAAAACATGTCAATGGCACATGCATTCTAAATTAAACTAATTATTTCAGCAGTGTTCCCATTTTTTAGTATGATGGATTTTTAATTGTTTTACTTTTATGACTATTAATTTTGTCACTAGAAGAGATAAAGTTTTAGCACTCATCCTAATGTTAGAACTGTAGAATGATGGTTGAAAATCTGATGACTGCAGGCATGAAAAAAGGTCATTTTCTGACACAGTTTGGTCACTGGGGTGAAACTTTAGTCATAGAAATCTAGCGTATGGTAGCACTGGTAATAAATTTATCATTAAAATGCTTCTGGCAGAAAATGTCCATTTCTTCAAATAGAACATTTTACAGGAAAAGGTTAGCATCCATTAATTTTTATTTAAAATACTTTCTGTAAAATAGGCACACACGTCTCATCATACAATGATTTAACAGTCTTCAAAGTGAGAAGTGTTAATTTTTATGTAACTTTGAAACTTTCAGCTTTGAAATTTGTTATATTGAAGTATTAAAAAAAAAAACCCAGAGAGAGAGATATAAGGAGAACACATTATTTAAATTTTTTAAAAGGGCAAATCTATGTCTTGAACTGAGGGACAGTTCCAGATTTGCAGTCATTAAACACTTCTGATATTTTCTGTGCTTCCTGGAAAATAAATATTCTGTTTTGGAATTTCTTGCATGAGGAGAAAACCTGTCCTGCCTGTGTCAGCCTCACACAGAACAAGCACTCACTCAAGTTTGTTTTCTGCACTCTCCCCTTACATCCCTATTTCTTAGTCTTTCTCATTCTCTTTTGTCATTATTCCTCTGACCCCGTTCTTGGTGAGAGCTGTAGAGCTCTCAGGGGCCAAAAGAGTCTTTTCCCAGTATGCCAGTGGGTCACTCTGGCTTCCCCACCAAAGAGCACCTATAACCCCACCCTGTCAGGAGCTGGGGATGCACAGGGCAGCTCAGAGCTGCTGCAGCCCTTTCCCCAAGGCTGGGCTGCCCTCAGCTTCCAGTCATTCTCCATGTGAACCATTTCTGCATGTGAGAGGGAAAAACCCTGCCCTTTGGAATGCTGTTCTCTCTCTTGATGAATTTTATGTTACTTTTTTTTCTTCAAATAAATGCATTATTTTGGGGCTTCCATTACTTGGATTTGTAGTGGTTGCCTCACAATATGTTAAGCAGGATATCCAGAATGTGTCTAAGAAAAGCTAAAGCTGCACAGACCACCCAGCCACACCAGAGAACCTCATTTGAAGTACCAGCATTGCTGGTAATGTCACTGCATGCTTGCCAGGCCTTGTGTCATTACTTCCAGATGTAATAACATTGGTACTTATAACAGTGCACGCACTGGAATTAATGATGATCTAACCATTCGGGAAAAAACTTAAATAATGATGAGATGTGATTCTAGAGGCATGAATTTATTCTGCTTTCTGTTTTCTTTATTCATGACAGGATGCAGCATGAGCCAGTGGCTCCCTGGGGACTGGGGCAGACACAGGAACAGCGGTCAGACAGTTCCAGGATGGGGCCTGGGGACAGGGATGAGCCAAGGTTGGGATGGGATGTCAGTATGCAAGTTGGATCACATGGTTGGGGAGGGCTGTGGCAGAGAACAGCCCTGCCACAGCATCATGGGGCTGGGATGGAGAGCTCTGGGTTGGGCTGAAATGGAGCTCCACAAAGACTTGGAAATTTGCATATTTATATAATTTCATACTATTAAGGAAATACAATGTTATTTGGATTAGACCTAGGCTGCCGATGCAGTGTTGCCCACACCCTTTGAGATGCAGTTAGCAAAGTGCAAGAGAAGACAAGCAGTTTGGAGTGGAAAAGCTGGTTTCACACAGACAGGCTCACCCCTGGCCTAAGGTGAGCAAGGTGTCTGTTGGCTTTCTGCACAAGTGGTAGACAGGATGGCAATTCACACTTGTACTCCTTGTATAAGCAAGTGTTACGAATATGTAAAAAATACCCTGTTCTGTGGCTCTATCAAGACCTGTGAAAACACCAGATTCATCCACTGAACTCTGCTTTTTTTGGGAATGAATGTGGCTATCTGGTGGTACCTGTGGTTTCAGCCATTCAACCATGTTCCTGCTGTCATTAATAGATTTTGCCATTAATAGGACTGCCCTGGCCCCATCACCATGCAATAGACCACTCTGTTCAAGTCATCTTCATCAATGCATTTCTTCTCATATTGCCAGGTACATGACACCAAACCCAGTCTGCACCACCTATCTCTTCTGCCCTTGCAATGTAGGAGGTCCTAACTGTCTGCTGTGGTACCCCAGAGAACAGCTTGCATAGCTGCTCCTTTTGCTGCCAGATTGCTGCTGGGTTTGTAGGTAGCCTGTGGCAATCACTATTAAAACCTGGCTGACTGATGCTGTGTGTCCTTACTATCCTCAGTATATGTCTTAGCAAGAAACCTTCCACTCAGATTGAGCATTCTAACTGCCTAATGTATTTTGAAGTTATCACCACATAGCTCAAGATGACTAACACAGAGCACACTTCATCACTGGTAGGGAAAATGAGCCCTCACTTTGCTGACAAAAATTTGAAGTCGGATTAAAAGCTGACACATCCTCTATTTTAGTGGTATGTATGAAACACTAAATATAGCAGCGTGCTCGTGTATTTGCTGATGCATGGTAATGTAGTCTGTAGCAGAAGAGCAATGGGCTGGCAAGGAAGATGGTGCACTGCAGTAACATGATAAAATCCTCGTGTGACCTTGGCCATTTCTGAATACTCCACAGATAATTGTGTATCCTTGACTGATATAATGCAAAATTCAAACAGGGGTAGTAGTGGTCCCAGGGCTTTAATGAGCAGCCTGCAATATTTGCTCAAGCATAATGCAAATTGATTTCAGGGAGAGGTCTCCACAGTGTAAGAAACAGAGCTGTGCTATATAGCAGCTGTGTATAAAAACTGCCAACAATGGGCCTGATTCTGGGAAATGGGAGGGAGCTGTAACTCCATCTGGCTCTTGTTAGAAACTGAAGGTGCTTGATTCATCACAAAATCAAACCTGAGTACAGTACTTTCAACTGATTACACATTTTTATGTTTCCATAGTCATATAAGGTTTTATGCTCATGGTTTTATTTCACCTTTGCTGCAGTCCCTGGGCAGGAATTATGGGCTAATCACACTCTGAACAGGGAAATGGATGTGGCTCACAGAACCATATCCTATTCTGGGATTTTCCTCTTGCTCGTGGGGGGATGGAGGTGATTTCTTTCAGCCTTTCACTTGCTATGGATGTCTGGCAAGTGTGCTTGTGGTGGAGCTGAGGCTGTGACTGTGAAACCTCTTCTCATCCTCTTCAGAGGGGAGCAGCAGCTGGGTTAGACATTTAGCAGTGCCTTGCAATACCTAGGCAGTACTTGTGTCTCATGCTGTCATTACTCCAGCTATACAAGTTTACCCAAAATGAAAACCTGACCTTAAATAACTGGGGAAAATAAAACAGCTCAGCCAATGATCCCGTGCAATTACTAGAAAGAGAACAGGGTCACTTTGACATGTTTCCAGCATGAAGTGGAGGTGCTTACTTTGGACTAAAAAAAAACCAGGCTGTTTTCCTGAGGAGTGAAAGTAAACTGCTGAATAAACCCAGCTGTTTAATAGCCTTGGCCTCTTAACTAGTTATTCTCTGTGTTGCTCAAATTAGAAGTAGGTAGAGTAGGTGCTTGTCCTGCAGTCAGTGCATCATAGGTTCATTTCATTTGGCTCCAATTCTAACTTTTCTGCAGTGCCAGTTTTGCTTCCAAAATTAGGCAGTGAGATGGCCTCTTCCTTTCATAATCAGAAATGATAGAATAAAGCCTTTCTTGATTCTTTCAAAAAAAGGCAAATCTTTGCTAGTCAACTCTTACTGATATATTGGAGCAGTTGAAGGCACACTGAGATCTGTTCTCAAAAGCAAAAGGAAAATGAGATATTGTGGTTTCTTAAAAAAAGTAACCATAGCAGCCAGGTATTGATTAGAAATTTATATGTTTATGTTTACAATTTATATGTTTATATTTTGTATGTTTGCTATTTATATGTTCATATTTTATAGGTTTATATTTTATATGGGTATTATTTATTTATATATTTTTATGTTTAGGTTGTGAATTATAGACAAAAGCTTGATCCATTAAGAAATACTCTGAATTTTATATGACATTTCTAAAGCAATATAGCAGCAGTGTATAAAAACACTTTACACACATGCAACTACTCAATGTTATTCTAAATATCTTTCTGTGTTGTCCTGCTCCATAGTTCTTTCTGTGAGTTTCATTTTTAGTCCACATTTTAAATAAGAAAGAGAAATACTGGAAATAAAGATGATAAATGTTATGAATAATATCTAGTCCATAATTGTACAAAATATAGGTCGTTTCAGAATGAAGATAATATAAGCATTTTTCCTAACTCAGTTTGGCTAGAGCTTGGACTCCTAAGGAGAGCTGAACACTAAGCAGCTGGTAGATGAGCTTAGGTTTGTAACAGCTCTTGAGATGTGACAGGAACCTTGCTGTAAAAGGTGATCTAATTCAGATTGATAAATTGCTCTGAAGTTTTGCCTCTGTTGGAATTAGGTGGTGTTGTTTTCCAGCAATGAAATTTATGAAGACACAGGATTCTTGAGTCATTTTTTTCTGTGACTGAACAATTGCCTGACAAAGGTTGCAGACAGACAGCCATATTCAACGCCCTTGCTCCTGAGCAGCCAACTTCTTTTGAACTGGGGGCTTCCAAGAGTCATGGCAGAGGACACATTTTGCCATTTAACATTTATTCCAAAATCAACAAATGCCCAGAAAATTTTCATTGAATAATAATAATTTAAAAGTATATTTGGTTTTTGCTTTGAATAGACCTTTTCCTCAGACCTCTCTGATAGCCACAATGCAAGCTATGTTCTTGTGTTTTATTTCCTGTGCAAGACATAACTGCAAAAGTTTGAAGGTTAGACAACCTTTAACCAATGTTAAAGTATACAAGCAGCAAAATAAACCATTAGCTTTTTATTATGCTAACTAAGCATTACAGCTCTGAGACACACACAAAGAATAATCTATATGGTAGGAATCTTCTGTTTTCACAGAAAGCAATTCTAATGGGTAGCAGTTCCAACAATTTTAATGTTTCCTTTTAGAAAACATTTCCCTTGCAACCATTCTTTAGGTTCAGCTTTTGTTATTTAACTCTTTAGCACCAGTTCCTAAGGATTAATATTTAAGGTTTTGTGCTGCATCAGAGTGACATGCATCATCTCTCTGAACAGCTCAGCACATAAAATGGATTTTGCGCTGTTTCTTTGTTTGCAAGTCAGGCAGGAAAACACAGAGAAAAGCTTCTGGCTGGAGCATACTGCAAAGTATTTGGGACAATAAAGCAATCAAACAAATCAGCCAGCTTCTGGACTTCTGCAACATAGGACCTTTTGTGGGGCTGCAGTCAGGCTATGCCACTGTTTTCTGCTATTGAACAGCCTGCCGAGGTGCAGCCTCTGCTCCGAGGAGATGGCCATGGCTCAAGGACACACAGTGTCTGTGTAGCTGCAGCTGGCTATGAGCAGAGGCACCTCTTTCCACTTCAATGGAACTGTGGCTCATGTCAGAACACAGCACAGGACCTCTAGGCATGATCCTCAACAGCCTGCATTAATTTGAAGGAAGTAATCACTGCATAAGCCTTTCCCTAAATATAATGGGACCACTAGAGGAGGACAAAGAGCTATGTAGTGTTGATGTCAACTACTAAGAAACTGGAGGGTTGCTAGAAGGCTTTTCAGCTGAAAACCTTCCAGTCTCTGCCCTTCCTGTTCTCTGCATTAGATTCCACCCAAGCCAGTGAGTTGCTATGACAGAAATGCACATAGAGTTGCTGGTATTTATTGAGCACTCAGCACAAATTAATAAATTCCACCATGCTGTCAAGCCACTGCTGAAATGCAGCCAGAGCAGGAGACTGGGGCTGCAAAAGACATACCAAAGCCATCCCATATATAATTCCAGTGCTTATAATGGCATCTGCCAGTTGTGATCTTGGCTCTGTGTCTTTATGAAGGCAAGAAAACAGATGGCCAAAAGGTTGCTTTACACGTGGGTATTATTAAGTGGATCTGAATCTGCCATTCCAGCCTTCATGAATTGTAGGTTTTGACATGGAGTTTGGGAAGGTAATGGCTGTAGGTTTTTATTTGATATTTATCTATATTGGGTACATACTTACCTTGGAGTATTTATTGGTTCCCAAAGGCACTGTTATATAAGGTTTCCATGACTTAACTCTGAGAAGTAAACTGATTCTAGCATAGCATCTTGCAGGTATATCCTGTAGAAAATTAGGGATTTTTCATTGTAGAGTGAGACTGTGCCAGTTGCAGTCACCAGCACCTTTTTTGGGATTATAGTTAGTCTCTTATTGATTCATTTTTAGCTGTAGAGAAAATTATTTGTATCTGTAAAGAGAAAAAACAGCCTCTAGTTTTCACAGATTTCAGAATCAAGCAACGTCTCTAAGTAGCTGAGGAAATGGGAGATATTATACATACATATATATATAACGAGAAGGATTATATTTCAGAAAATTTATGTAGTTCTTTCAGTAAACTCTTAAAAATGCTGCTTACTTGGATTGCTAATAAGTTAATTTATTATTTTTGAATTTTTTGAACTGAGGTAGTGACAATTGGCCTCAGGTCCAGAGTAGTGTCCTTGTGAGCACTGTACAGACAGAACAAAGTCCTTCCCTCACAAGCCTTACATTAACATCTGTAGTTTTCATTTAAAAAGGTGACTTAAAACATTTACATTTGTTTCAAATTCAGCGTTCAAATAATTTGTCAGGAGCTTATTTTCGTGCATGTTGGTCCATGAACTGATTGGTGTCCAGGTTACAGTCCCCATCCTGCCAGGTGCTCTTTGCTGTGTCATTTATTCATTATAAGCTTGGCTCCAGGAGGGGCTTATAGTAGCACAGTGGCTGTATGAGAGCCTCTGTACCTGCTCATGCATGCCCAAAAACTCACCTGAGTGGTCAGCATTGGCTCAGCCAGCTGCAGCTCGAGGCTCCTTAGTACAGAAAAATCAGAGAATGAGTGTCTATGGGATGTTGGTGATTCAATTGTGTCAAAAAAGACAGAAGGGTCTGGGGTACAAAATAGGAGGGAGAGATTCAGAGAGTTGTTTTTTCTGTGCCTGCTTCCCAAAGCAGTGAAGAAGGAATACGGAAAGAAATAATTATAACATCCCCCAACCAATTGGTCTTCTTTCCAGTCTTCCCCAGAAGCAGCTGCCTTACTGTCCATGCCAGGACTCCATCGAGAGCAGCCACAAATTTTAATTTCCAGGCTCTTTGAGTAGGCAAAGCATGCATAAGGCCATAGGTGTTTTGGCATCAGTAGCTGACTATTGATATTGGGTTCTGTTTGATTGATAAATGTATAGCACATAAAGTTAGCCCTTTACTTTCACACACTTGTCTGCTGACCAACACATAGTCAAAATCTTCAATTTACAGCTCTCTGGACTCTCATGTGTTAAGGAAAAGGTAAGATGAGTTTCCAAAGTTAAAATAAATATCTGTTTTATTTTTTCACCTATTTATAAGACAGACAGAACTGAGGCAGTACACTCAATGGCTGGATGATGTATTGGAGAACTCAATATATTCAGCAGCACAGTTTAAAGTACATCTTTTCATTTGTTTCTTTTGTTGCTGTGATCCTCTTCTATGACCCCATATTTCTGGAATTTTTTAAGCGTAGCAACCTTATAGGGGTGATATCCAGAGTATTAAGCTACACCTAGGTAAGTGAGAGTATACAGAAATATGTGAGAGTGTCTCTAATTTGCTGTGATGTATATATGATATGTTGATCTAAGTATAGTATATGTGCTTCCTTAGGGCACAGCAAACCCTGTGTCTTATGAGGGCTCAGAAGGAAATAAATTTACTCTGCAAGTGTTCATTTGAAATGGCTACGCTTTCTTCTTAAACAACACACTTTGGATAGGAACAGAGAGGTTCTTTCCAGTGGTTTTTTCCCTTGGGTTTGATCCTTCTTTTATAGAGTCGGGCACACTGTCCTTGCTGATGTCAATGGAGGCCAAGTGGAGCAATGAAGTACTGGAGTTCTGGGCTGCAGGGCTGTCGGGCATGGATTGCTGTCCTTTGGAAATGGCAGAGCCCCCTCCATTTACAGCACTAGCTTTATGTCATCAGTATTCTTTTAGATGTCACAGAGAAGCTGCTTCTGGGTTTTGGCAGGAAACACTCCCCCACACCACTTCAGACTCTTTCCTTCTCTTTGCCTTCTCTCCTGAGAGCAGAAACTCTGTCAAGACAGCACATTTATTTGGGCCAGGAGCAGAGGCAGCCGATACTCAGCTAGTCATTTTGATTGCCTGGCTGGTAGGGGCTGGGGGAACAGATAATGTCAAGATTTCCTCTGCATTCCAGATCTGTTTTCCTCCTACGGTTAGCGAGCGGCGAGTGTGACTTTTCCCACTGAGCTTTTCCCACAGTCAGTAAGACTTATCTGACAACAGAGTTAGTGTCAACTGTCCAAAACTAACTAGGAGATATCTTCCTTTCACCACTCCTGTGCTGTTATTGCTTATCAATGTCACTCTCCAGCTTAAATGACTGGTTAATTTACAGACATACTGAGACAAATTCACTTCTGTTGCAGCTTCAGTGAGCTCAGTGGAGTTACACTGAGTTTGGCCGTAGGTGTCTGAAAAGCACAAGTGGTAGGAACGTGATACTAACAGAAACAAGAACATTGCAACAGTCAAAACAAAAAGGAAGCCCTGAGCTTTGGCAGGATGCCCATTTCAGATTTTGGAGTGTGATCCAACAAGGTGTTCATGTTTTACAGCTGGTGCTGCAAGAGAAAAGTTGTTATTCAACAGCAAAACAATTCCTAAGTCTCCACATCAAAACACAGCCCATGTTAAAAAGCAACAAAGGAAGAAACAAGTGATAGGCTTCCAGAACACAAATTCTATTGAGAATCATGATGATTTTGCTTTTAGATCTATTAGAGACTTTTAAAAGACTTGAGTGAAACTGAAGCACACTCAACCTGAAATTTTCAAATGAATCTAAAAGGGTTGAATATTGAAATACTATTAGAATTCCACAGAAACAGGAAATGTAAGATGAAATTGATACCTCCAGCTTTACCTCCAGTCCAAGATGGCTTTCTAAGAACCTCTCCTGTAACTGGTGGTAGAGAAGCATTTTCAAATTGTAACATCTTTTTCAGCTAGATCAAGTCCTGCTCCATAGGCCTACTTTAGCACCTCTTCTAGGCAGCTGGTTTGGGATGGAATGAGACATCCTCTCAAGGACATGTGCTTCCAACCCACCTTCCCACCTCCCTCAATTCTCTTTTAACAGTGGGTGCCCAAAATTAGAAGAAGGGAAATCTGTTGCTTTTGAAATTTTATTAACCTTTCAGTTTCACAGATAGAGTTAAAATTATCGAAGTGCAAAACCAAGCATTCTAAAGTTAACTTGGTTAATTCTGTTAACCTGGACTAGCAGTGCAAACAGAGGTCATTGCATCCAGAGCACTTTGTTCATTGCTCTGCTCACTTCTCTACACCATGCACAAATCCCACCTACTGGTTTTGTCAGTGATAGTCTTCTGGACTCCTCTGTATCTGTTCCCTTCTCTACATTTCCTTCTTTGCAAAATCCAGTTTTAGTTTTCCTCCTTACCACTATTTGGTTTCCTCTTAAAGTCACTGCTACTTTAGAGTCTGGTTACCCTCTTGCTCATGATGCCTTACAGTGGTCTTCCTTCCTTCCTTCCTTCCTTCCTTCCTTCCTTCCTTCCTTCCTTCCTTCCTTCCTTCCTTCCTTCCTTCCTTCCTTCCTTCCTTCCTTCCTTCCTTCCTTCCTTCCTTCCTTCCTTCCTTCCTTCCTTCCTTCCTTCCTTCCTTCCTTCCTTCCTTCCTTCCTTCCTTCCTTCCTTCCTTCCTTCCTTCCTTCCTTCCTTCCTTCCTTCCTTCCTTCCTTCCTTCCTTCCTTCCTTCCTTCCTTCCTTCCTTCCTTCCTTCCTTCCTTCCTTCCTTCCTTCCTTCCTTCCTTCCTTCCTTCCTTCCTTCCTTCCTTCCTTCCTTCCTTCCTTCCTTCCTTCCTTCCTTCCTCCCTCCCTCCCTCCCTCCCTCCCTCCCTCCCTTCCTTCCCTTCCTTCCCTTCCTTCCCTTCCTTCCCTTCCTTCCCTTCCTTCCTTCCTTCCTTCCTTCCCTTCCTTCTGCCTTTCCTGTTGCCTCTATTCCATACCTCTGTGTTGTCCAGAGCATCTTACTCCTCTCTGGTTCTCAGGGAAATGGGCAAATCGTTCTGCAAGATTTCTAAACCCATGCATAATACTTCTTATCCCCCCTTGCAATCAAACAAATTATTGTTTTTCTTTCTGCTGGTTAATAGGCATGCCATGTTCTATCATCTCATCACTTGTGGGTTATGTCTTCTTGACCACCTGGGGATTAGCCCCCTTTCTGGGTATTAACAAGTAAGGTTTAAAAACTGAAGACCAAAAGGATTGAAATTCCAGATTCCTGTTTATTCTCCCAGATGATGACTTGCAATCACTTCTGAAAATTGGAAAGGGACTTACAGTCTAAAACTTAGGGGCATAGTTTATAAAACCATGAAATTTTTGTGCCTGAACAGAGTATTTCCTTAACAGACTTAATGCCTCGATGTAAGTACATTCTGGAGTCTTTCTTGCAAATAAGAGACAAAGAAATTTCCACTGTCAGAAATGGAGCTAAACATGGAAGTGTTGGAACACATTCATCAGGTTCAGCTGTCCAAGGGAGATAAAATTATACCCATATTTAAAGTTGAAAAGAAGTCATTGTGGGCAACAAAAATAATTACTACTTCCCATATTAATTATCATATGTTTCTGAATACAACAAAGCAATCTATAACATTCTCAAATGAGAATACAGATGTAGGATCTAGTATGGGTTTGTAAAACGAAAAAAGAAGCTGCTTTTGCACAGAAAAACAGGAAGAGATAAAATTTATCTTGGCTTTCCAAACTAATATTCCAGAGATATTCAAAACAGAGATGAACTAATGTGAGAAATCAGTGTGGGAAGGAAATTTTGGTCATAGAACATAAACTTCATAAAAGATCCAAAGACACATAAATTGAGCTTGTCAGTTTTCAGAATAAAGAGAGGCTAATAATAGGTTGCCCAAAGGATTTTACTGGGGCAAGTATCATTTAAAGCTTCATTATCTTGACAAGTGAGTGAACAGATGGCAAAATCTGTAGCAAAATCAAGATTTCCTAGGGTCCTGAAGATTAGAAAGATTTCTGAAAACCCAACTCAAATAATCAGAACAAGGTGATTTGACAACCTCAGTGAAGGTGGGATTTCAGCTTACCTGAGTGTGAGGTAATACTCAGGAATTATCTAAATGTTCACTGATACTGCATACTTAATGAAGTGTTACCAGCTCAGAAAGATATCTAGGCAGCATTATGGACAGCTTAATTAAAACTGCTCAGTGAAAACAGCTGTTCAATTTGCAGCACTAGTTGTGAAAGCAAATAAAACACTGATTTATATGAACCATAAAAACCAGCATTGATATTATTATAATGTAATCATATAAATTCAGGGAAATGCATTACAGTGATGCCCAGCATCATCAACATTACAAAACTGTCTGCAAAAAGAAACATTCAGAGAAGTCAGCAAAGGATGGTGAGCAGGGAAGATACAATCATTTCACTTGCCCCATGAAAAAATGTGGCACTAAATTCCTACTCACCTCTAAGTCATTGGGATATCCAATATATGCAAGATACAGAAGAAGCAGCACACTCTCTGTGCTGCAACCTTTTTCCCCAATTAATGTGGATCATCAAATCAGCAAGAAATGGAGGGCTTTATGTTCATATATTCTTAAGAAACATAGTTAGAGTAGCCATACTAGATTAAATTTTCCAGTGAAGCATATGGCAACTTTTGCCGTTACATCATCAAATTAATAACTTCACCTTAATGTGAGACTGTTACTATTGTTTAGTCTTAATTGTGGTGTTGGTTTGTTGGGATTTTTTTAAGAATGATTAGAGTACTTATTTTAGGAATGGAGGCTGTCCCTGGTGATTATTGAGAAGACCCTAAGTTTCATCAATTCTGCATTAAAAGGGTAATTTATACTTGTGCAAAGCAAAGTAAGAGCCTATTGCTACTTTCTGGTAGTACATACAACCTATTTGGCATTTATCTTGCCCAGCTATAAAAGATAAGCTATAGGACAGGAAAGAGGTAGATAAACCCAAATCTACTTAAGTCCTAAAGAAGGATAATGTTTCACAGATGAAACAGTTTTCTTTATGGCCTGACTGGCAGCAGTGAAGTACTTTAGATCATTTTAAAACCATTTAGCAACATTTCAGAATAGAAATAAGGAATAGCCTCCAGTATGAATCAGAATTAGACTAGTTTTTGGTTTTCATACTTATTTCTGACATTTTTTCCCCTTTAGCATTGACAATCACATATTTTTAAGGCCTGAACTCTGAAAGTATGTATGTGATAACTTTGATCAAACCAAGGATTATTTAATATAAATGTTCTCTGTCAGGTAAATTAACTGATCTTCTGTCTCAAAAGCTATCACTGTGGTAATATCCTGCTGAGTTATAATCCCTTTAGCACCTATTCTCCAAGCAATTTGCATGGGTTTTTGTAATGTAAATGAGTCAAAAATATTCCCTGAAATGCAGAACAATCTCAGGTAATTACTGCTGAAAAGATTTGTGTCAGCCCAAAATGACAAAAAGGTGTTGAAATGAATCTGCATGACAGTAGTGTAAGTAAACAAGATGAGCAACAGCTGCACTGTAAAGGTGTTCCAACATCATGTGTAGGAGCTGACTTCACTAAAAGTCATTGCAATACTGAAGAAATGAACAGCAATGCATACAAGCAAAGTAATAACCTTTTCTTGCCTCCTGGAACAGTCCTGAATGCATATCTCCTTCATTTGCATGGCACTTAAATGAAGTCAAGGAGAAATGTCTTGGTGGAGTCTCAAAAAAAAGTGTCTGTTAATATGAGGGGGATCAGACCAGCTGAATACAGTGTTTTGGAGGGTGCAAGGAGGAGCTGAAGCCTGCTCTGTTCTTTCTGGAATCAACTTTTCAAGTAATTATTAATAAAAAAGGTTGTGCTTTCTGGCAGGCAAGTGGTGGCACACTCAGTAGAGACCTGTGGCTGTGATCTCTGCCATCATTCTGATCACATCAGTCTACACAGCAGCAGGTGATGAGGAAACACCTCCTCAAGCTCTCCCTACTTTTGCTATGCTTGGTCAGCTACAGAGTAGTCCCTGCTACTGCCTTTCTTGGGAATTAAGTTGCTTTTCCATGTACTGTTTTCAATCCAAAAGAAAAAAATATCTTTACATTTTCTAGCTTTCTCCCATGGTCCTTGATGTTAGTATTTATATAATAGCAATTTAATGTGACTATTAAAATTCAGTTATGTGAAAAGCACATGAGTGCATAGCTTAGCCTTTTTGCCTTTTGCATGCAGAAACTGGAGCCTATTTGAAAAACTACAAAAAGTTATGCTTTAATTTCTCACAGGTGAGTTCTTTTACATAGACTGTAATTCTCTAGCATCACATCACTGCTCCTATAAAGTCTGCTGCCTACTATGCAGTGACATCTTATGACTTACCTCTCTAAGCATATTAGTATAGTCCACATAAAAATATAACACAGTTTTGTTTCCAAGATAATGAATCTTCAATGGAACTATGCCATTGTGCAAACCCTCTTACATGCAGTAGTCAGGAAGAGCACAAGCAAAGAATACTAAGGTGAAGGAGCTACAAATTTGTTGTCACAAGTATTTTTTAGACTTGAAATTCATTGCAATGCTTTTGCCTGCCTCATTATATGAAACCATTACTGAAGCACTGTTGGACATCATTTGGTAACTTTTTTCCCCAAAGCTTTCTGTAATGGTTTCAAGGGCAGTACTACAGGCCTCTTTGTGTTTCAACCAAAAAAAGTAAAACACTCAGCAACTCAAAGTAAACCCTTCTCTGCATAGCTCTACAAACTGAAACTGCAGTTGTTACTGCTGACTTGTTAATACAACACAGACATGGACATTTCCTGGTTACTGTAAACACTGAAATGCTTTTGGAGTTAATGGAATACAGGTGCTGCCTGACACTACCAAAATGTTCTCACAGAAACAGGGACATTTTCGGACAGAAAGAGCTGCAGATCCACCTAGTCCAGCCCCTTCTTCACAGCACGAATATCCTGCTTCTCAGTGGGAATACACAGATATGTTAAATGTCATGAAACAGGCATTCTTCCTCAGCTTAAGCTCCTTTATATTCCCAGGAATGGCTGTACCACTCAGCCTGCTGGAACAGAGTTGTGTAATGCCAGGGCTGGGTGATGGAGTGGGCTTAGGCAGGCTCTGAGCTGGCTGGGAAACCTTCCCAATGGAGCTGTGGGAAATGATGCTTACAATCGAATCCTCACCAGCCTTCACTTCAAATGAGACTCAGACAATGCTGTGGACAGACAATTAGCCCTTCTGTATTGTGGAATCAAGAAGAAATTTAAAATCAGCTTTAGTGATTCAAGATCCTGTTGAACTGTTTAGGTTAATAGGGATTGGCTTGGGCCCTAGGCAAATTTTGATTCTGGTCATTATAATCTTCCTACCTGAAATTCCATCCCCTATTGCAACTGGCCACAACACTATTTACTGGCTAAAAACATGAGTGCCATTGCTTTTTAATTCTATTAAGTATTTGTATTTAAAACCTGTTAAATAAATTGAAATAGTAGGTGTGTGGTCAGTGATGAAGGTTGCAATATATTGATACTTGGCAATATGCTGCCATCAGTCAGTAGCCTCATTACTCAAAACGTGTGTGCAGAGAAGTATTTGCAGAATCTGAAAAAATGTTCTCGTTCTTATATGTAAATTGGTTTGGGGAACAATTTGCTTTGCATTGTTGTTAGAACCTGCTGTCAAGATTGATCACATTTTCCTGTGTAATCCAGGAGAGTTATGAAAAAAAAAAAGGAAAAAAAAAAAAGAAAAAGCTCCCAGGTCTCTGAACCAATATCCTGCTATAGCGTGTGCTAAATTGCCATTGACTGCTTCAAGGCAAGGCTTATTTACACAAATGTTCTAATTATTTCTACTATGATGGTAATAACAGTTAGAAGTTTAGAGAAAAAAAAACTCAAATTGTGGTTTAGACAAAGTCCCAATACAATATTAAGGAAATGAGGACTTTGAGAGCAAAGAAAGATGTAGTTTAAAACAATTTTTTTTTCCAAAGTGACCGAAGAAGAGGGGAGAAATCAGACACCAGAAGCTGGAATGAGAAGAACAGGGGCAATATTCTGTGCTGAGACATTTTGTGTTTCAACATAGCTGCTCACTTATTCAAGGGCATTAATCACTTCAAAATTTCAAGCTCAGCTCCGGCTAAAAACCAATATATCTACACATATAAAATGTAGTCCACCTTCCCAGTTGCTTAATCATTGAATAATTGGCTATTTCTACAGAGACTGGCTTTGCTCAGCACAAGATTTCATATCCTCAATGTAATACATTTTAAAGATGTCCACAGAGCATCTTACGAAAGGAAGTGAAAGTTTATTGGCACTGGGTTTGTTTTGTCCGTTCTTCTCCTCTGTTATCTGAGAAATGTACAAGGGCTCTTGTGGCTGCAATTCTTCAGAATTTCAGCTGGAGCAGCAGCTTTGGTGTCTACTGTTCCACAGAAGTGCCCTGTTTATCACAGGGCAGTCCATCCAATCATCATTTGTACCAAAGCTGCCTCTCTGTCCCCTTCTTCACCATCCTCATATAACAGAGCAACCTTCTACCTGTCACACAGGACCTTCACCTGGAGTTTATAATGTCCTATGACAATTATGCTGTGTTAGTACAAGAGACTGGAGAGGTAGAGGGGTTATTAAAAAATAGCCTGCAAGAGCTAGATATAAGCAGAATGCAGGATGGAGAGAAAAGTGCTTTTTAAGGCTAGACAGAATGTGAAAATCCTGCTGTGTTAAACCCAGTTATTAGCAGTTATTTTCCAGAAAAAAAATGTATGATTTCTCTTATTTTTATTCTTCAAGAAACAATGGGTTTTGTCAGAAGGAGGTTTCCAGGTGAAAATTTTTGATTGCTGTAGAAAAAAAATGTCATTACACATTTACCGTTTCGCTTCCACTCCCATTTACTCTGCCTGGATAGACACAATCTGGTCTACTGCATTGCATCCCAAATGCAGATACCCTGGCAGCTCTCTGCAATCACTGCTCATTGCAGCTCATTCTGCCTTTATAGTGCATCAACTAGAGGCTGCTTGACTGAAGTCTGAAGGCCCTTCCCTTGCCTCCTCTATTTGTTCAATATTAAAAGCATTCCTCCCATGGCCTATGTGTTACAGGATCCCAGCTTTTGCAGTCTACTCATGTTTTCAAATACACATTTGTGTGCTTTTGTTAAAAATGTCCCTCGTTCTTGAAAGTTGGTCTTCTGAATATATAAAGATATCACATTAACCTTCTTGGAGACTCTCTTGCTAACTCACCTTGCATCAGTGCCTCCAAACACTAATTCTGGTATGTCAGAAGTACACCAGCAGTTACTACTCTGGCCAGTACTGTTTCATTGCTGTCTCATACTCCACCCTTCCTACCCCAATCAGGTCTTCTCTCCATCAATGTCCTGTTTTATGTTTAGTTTGCAATCTCCTGAGGACAAAGATTGTACTTCAGCTCCATCCAGTTTTTGGTTCCAAGCACTTTAAGAACACAGTTTGTTACTAATACTAACAACAAAGTACCATCCTTTGTATGAATAGAATTAAAGCTTAATTTTCCCCCACCAAGCCCCCGTGCCCTCCATGCCTCTTCTAGCAAGGGAGAGGGAGTGCAGTCAAACAGCAGACACTTTGTTACTGTAGTCTGTATCTGGGCATACTTAGAGTCTTTTCACAGTGGATACTGCAAGAAGTTCCATTTATTTCAGCATTAATCACTGTGAACAAAAGTGAAAGAATTTGGCCCCCAGTAATGAAAGCCAGCAGTGCTCTGCTGTTGGCAAAGTGCAGAGCAATCCTTCCCAGAGCTTCAGAAAGCTAAAATGAAGCAGGATGAGCATATAGGTACCAATCTCTTGATAAACTAGAAATGAGTGAAACTAATTTATAATTTATTCTCGTTAAAGCTACCTTAAAATGATGATAATTTGTAAATGTAAATAAAAAGCAAGGAGAGAGTACCAGGGCACAAGCTAGAACATTTTGTCCTCATTCATAGTGATTCTTATTTTTCTCTTTCCAAAATATTTGTTTGTTTACTTAGATGTTCAAGAGGACACCTACTCATATGCCCTTGGTGTTTTTCACATAACTTCAACCACAGAATTAGTATGAAATTCACTGGAGTCTGCTGTTAGAAAAACAAGCAATGGAAAACTTCAAATCTTTTCTTCCCTTCCAGTGGTAACCCAGACTTACAACATCCCACTCAGACCATTTAACCTGTGATAGAAAACAAACTCCAGAGCTCTGGGACCCCCAAAGAAATAAAGACCACTACCAAAGTTATAAATATTGCTTGATTTGTTTATGTCTAGGCTGTCTGAGCTACTATTTGAAGCTACAAAAGCACAGCAACACCATTTTGAGTATAGTAAATTCCAGGAAGCTTCATTACAGTCAGTTCCTGAAGAATGAGATTCATTATAAAATCTGGCATTGCACTGATTAGCATCAGACTGCATCATTGATCTTGTGGATCCTGTTATTTCCCCTTTTGCTTTAGTATTCCTTTCTAAGGGATACTAGTGTAAGGAGCCTGTGTTCTCTAAACAGCACACAGTAACCAGCACACAGTAACCAAGGATGCCACTTCCCACATTTTCCTCCACAAGACGTGTCCTGTTCTGTTCTTCTACAAGTACATAGATATTGGGAGGTGATTAAACTAACAAAAAGATCCTGACTCATAGTAATTGAGAACAAGAGGATGGAAAGGAAATAAGTTTTACATTTATCATAGTCTTTCAGTAGTTTACCAATGGCAAACCAAGACGTAGTCATGTTTCTCTTTCTTTAGGTCTGATTCTCTTCTTACCAGGTGCTTTGGAGTTTTACTAGGACTACGTCAGGCTGCATAGTGGAATCTGTAACAAATTTTTAAAAACCTGCTAATTAGAGGCCAGAATACTACACAGTATCAATTAACTTGGTGTTTAATTCCCGTGGTGATTGGAAGGAACTATAAATTGCTAAACGTGTAATAAGTGTATCAGACTTCAGTGCCACAATGGCATCAGATCATGGGTATAACTATCTTAGACTTTTCCCCGACATTTTACATGCTTGCAAGATTTAAAGACAGTACTTTAATTCCTGGCAATGTTCTTATCAATGAGCAAAGACAAATGTAATAATTGAGCTTCTTTTAAGGCATCTGGGAACTTCCTCCTTTCTGTCCATCATATGCAGTGGTTTCATTGCAATTATTCTGAAAAGAACCATTTTAGCAAGACTAATATCAAGCAGGAAAACAGCATTTTCTTTCCCCCAGAAATATTAGCCATCTTGTGCTGGATATCAGAATGTTTCAAGCAGGAAACACAAGTACTGATCAGCTGGCTACATACACACTTAACCAACCTATACAAAATGTGACCAGAATTTTGTCAGTTTTTCTGACATTCTAAAAGGAAATTAAGCATGTCTTACCTATGAATGATTCCTAGTACATACCCTCCTTCAAGCAGATTCTGTAGAGTAGCTCCTATTGTAACTGCTACTAGGAGGTGTAATACATCAAAAATACTCATGATGGTAATTTGACTTCTGAACAGCTGACTATGATTAAAAGCATTAAATAGGAATAGGCCAGTTGCTGCATGAGATGTGTTCTCATTACTCAATAGCACTGTTTTCTTTGGGGCGAAAACTGCTATATCTGATCTTGCCTCTGGATTTAATTTTCCACAATAAAGTACCTGAAATTAGTAAGATTTTTGTCAGTGCCTGCCACAGAGTTTGGTCTAGGCTTGCCAGTTTGGTTCTGTTGCTGATTATGAAATACAGCCATATCACTGCAGTTTATCTTAGTAACTTGTGGTGAGATAACATGGGATTAGCAATTGCTCCTATCTAGTCACTAATTAGCTGCTTTCAGTAAATCTGGAAGTCTAGGGATATTTTTGATAAAGTAAGATCTTCAAAAACGGTACAGAAGGGAAGATAATATCTTTTGTTCTACTGCTGCATTCTGGGCATCGCAGACAGCAGCTGAGGAAAGGGAGATTTATCTTCCAGACAGGCAGGGCACTCTAAGATGGTGCATCCAAGTGTGGCTGCCAGAAGAGCACTGCTGAAGGTTGCAGTACTGCCTGACGTGGGCTGGTGCTTGTGGGTGGTGACACAGCAGTGTGATATAAAACCTTCAAAACTGAGTTTATTATTTCGCCTTTCGACTGTGTGTCATGGCTCATCTTTATAGGGCAGCTGAGTACAATATCAGGAATTAATTTCTCATCTCTGCCTGGTTCCTAACTGACAAAAGCCTGTGTCAGAAAACAGGCATAGTAGGTCTTATGTGCTGGTAATGGCTGTGTTGGTGAGAGATTAAATAAAGAGAGGCAGAGGTCAGAGGCAGATTTACTGGGCAGAGGAGCTGATTGTAGGAACTGTAATCCTCTCTTCTCCCATTAACATCAGCAGGTGTTTGCTCTGGGTCATGGGATGTGGGAGTATTTACATAATTATGCTGTCTCCCTTCCAGATCTTGAATGCATCCATCCCTGGAAGGCATCCCTTTTTTCAAAAGTGTTTGTCCAGTCGTTTGGAGGACACTGTAGCTGGAATTGCAGGCAGAGGAGTGACATACAAAACATCTGCACAAGTTCTGGACAAGCACATCATCTCCACTATATCAGTGAAGCAGAGTAGTTTAAGAAAAACCTTTTTAGATGAACCTTTTAAGAACAGGGACAAAGGAAAACAAATTCACGTCACAAAGTGAGCAGAAGACATTATCAAAACAGTGTAACATGGAATACATCAGTCTGTTTGCTTTTAGCTTCTATTGGTGTTGCTGACATTGCAGTTACAGTTTATATCTAAACAAGATGGGGATATCGATAATGTTTAACACGACTGCTTTACCTGGGAATGGAGCTCTTTCAGAGTAGAGCATTCACTTGCAGGAGCATCAGCCTTGGCTTTGCACAAGACAAATGCTCTGCCAAAAGAGCAAGCAGCAATTTATTGTGACTAAATGAAATTAAGCTGCTGTTGTCCTTCTCAGCTATCAAACTCTCTGCTTGAGGAACATCCAGGATAGGGAAAGGGCCACTGTTAAAGCAGTATTTCCAAGAGCACAGAAGAAGCAGACACACAAAATGGCTTTCCTAAATGGGATAAGGGCCCTGCTATTGCTTGCTGTCTAGGCTATGGATGAAGAAATCAGGATTCATTTTAGTCTGTAAAGTGTAGAAAAAGTGTTTGCCAGGGTTTAATTTTGAAACCTTTTCAAAAGTGCAAGAGCTTGTAAAGAGAAATGATGCAGGGGGAAGGAGGTGGGGAGTAAGTGGGTGGAATGCAGAGAAAGTGGCAAAGAAACGGGAAAGACTGTGTTGCGAGGACTATGGCTTGATCTTGAGTGGAGAGTTGATGAACCTAGGCCTCTGGGGAAAAAATAAATAAACAAACCTAATTTTCTTTCCGCAAAAGTTGAAGCATGGGCGAAGCACCTATTACAGCCTCCCGGGGAAAAGGCAGCGCGTTGCCGGCCAGGTTTTGTGTCACCTCGTGGCGGGTGAGCTCTCCTGGAGCAGTGGATGCCGGCTGTACACCAAGGCTGGGGTGGCCAGGCTGGGGTGGCACGGCTGGAGTGGCAAGGATGGAGTGGCAAGGCTGGGGTGGCACGGCTGGAGTGGCAAGGCTGGGGTGGCACGGCTGGGGTGGCCAGGGTGGGGGGCAAGGCTGGGGTGGCACGGCTGGAGTGACAAGGCTGGGGTGGCACGGCTGGGGTGGCAAGGATGGAGTGGCAAGGCTGGGGTGGCACGGCTGGAGTGACAAGGCTGGGGTGGCACGGCTGGGGTGGCAAGGCTGGAGTGGCAAGGCTGGGGTGGCAAGGCTGGGGTGGCCAGGCTGGGGTGGCAAGGATGGAGTGGCAAGGCTGGGGAAGCGGCGGGCAGCTCCGGTCGCTGTCCAGGGAGCGCAGAGGCGGCAGCGGGAGGCGGCTGGGAGCTGACAGCGGGGCAGCTGCGGGGGCTTGGCCGGACAGTTCCCAAATGAGGGCCACGGGCACAAGCGGGGTCACGGAATTTAGGCGGGGGGCCGCGGGACGTGCGGGGTCCCGGGCCGTCGGTGGTGCCTGAGCCCGAGGCGGGGTCCCGGTCAGGAGCCGGGCCGAGCCCGGGGCACCTTCCCCGCCCCGCGGGGCCGGGGCGCTGGGGAAGGAGGGCGGAGGGCGGCGGGGCGCTGCGGGAGGCAGGGAGGGAGGCGGCCGGCGGCGGCAGCGCTGCCCGGGGCCGGGGCGGGCGGCGCGCAGGTGAAGGCAGGGCCGCCCGCCCGGGGCGGCGGTGACGCGGCGCGGCGGGGCTCCTGCCCGCGGGCCCGGGGCCGCCGTCCCGGCCACAGAGCGGGCGCGGAGCGGGGCTGCCCGCGGCGGCATGCGGAGCCGCCGAGGATGAGCAGCCAGCGCCGCCCGGCCAAGGCGCAGCTCCGGAGGTCGCTGAGCGAGCAGCTGCGGGACTCCACCGCCAAAGCCTGGGACTTGCTGTGGAGGAATGTCCGGGAGCGGCGGCTCGCAGGTCAGTCACCGCCGCCGCCGCAGGGGACGCCCGGGGCACGTCCCGGCCCCAGCGTGCGGAGGGTCCCGCTCCAGTGGGATGTCTGGGGACACCATCTCCGGAGCGAGGAGACCCCGCGGCTTCGGCCGGGCGGGACCGGGAGCTCCCGCAGGAGCGCGGTGGGCAGCGGGCGGGCTGCGGGCAGGAGCGGGCACGGGCGGGAGCCTGGCACAAGCAGGAGCCCGGGCTCGGGCAGGAGCCGGGCTCGGGCAGGAGCCGGGCTCGGGCAGGAGCCTGGCACGGGCAGGAGCCGGGCTCGGGCAGGAGCCTGGCACAGCAGCAGCCGGGCTCGGACAGGAGCGGGCACGGGCAGGAGCCGGGCTCGGGCAGGAGCCTGGCACAGCAGCAGCCGGGCTCGGACAGGAGCCAGGCTCCGGCAGCAGCCGGGGTCAGGTAGGAGCCGGGCACAGGCAGGAGCCAGGCTCCGGCAGCAGCCGGGCTCGGGCAGCAGCCGGGCACAGGCAGGAGCCAGGCTCCGGCAGCAGCCGGGCTCGGGCAGCAGCCGGGCTCGGGCGGGTCGAACCCCCAGCCCGAGCGGGCAGCACCTGCCCGGGTGCTGGCGGGCAGCGCGGGGCTGCTCACACCAGCGCTCGGGCTGAGCCTCCCCGTCGCTCCGTGTCGGAGGCACCTTCTGAGCATCTCCGAAATGAAGAGGGTTGCCTTTGCCTCCGGGAAGCAGGCTCTCCTGTTTCTCTGATCAGTTTTCCGAGTCTAACCAACCAAGTTGGTTCCTCATAGGGTTTGCACGTGAAAGTACCACAACTCCCAAAGAAAAATGGTCTATTTCATTTCAGGTGCTTCTGTAGCTTCAGGTCACCTACCTGCTCTGGAAAACCGGCTTCCTGCAGCTTTTCCATCCCCAGCTGGGGACCAGAAGGACACAGAGCAGGGCAGGTGTTCCAGGAGTCTCATTTACAGCACTGCTTTTTCAGCAGCAAAGTCGCTTTATGCACACAAGCGTACATCCAACTTGTATTTGTAAAATACTCCGTGAATTAGAAGATCTAGAGGGTACATGCAAGTGCAAGGTAGAGTTATTATACTAGACAACAATGCATCAAGATTTATGAGCAGGATCATGTATAATGAAGTCTAATTTGTAAAGATGGATTCCTCTGTCACATCCTACAGCATTATTAGGAGTTTGGTGACCTTGCCTAGGGCACTGTGACATGCTGGTATTGTATAATACAGAGGCAAATGATGCAGGTTTTCAGACTGTGTCTACAGCACATTAGTTCTTATGTACATATAATTAAAGTAATAGATAAAAATTGCATGGTAGTTTGTTTAAAAATTAATTTAAAGTGGGCAGCTTCAACAATGAATTACTAAAACAACTAATTTTGTACTATTATGGTTAACCAAAATACTAAACTTCCAACGTTTTAATTCAGTTTTAATTCCCTTATTCCTATATTGATAGCAGATGCCAGCAGACATTCTGCAAGGATACTGCTGGCTATTTTTTTCTTTTTTGGTCAAAGATAACTATTGCTTGATTGAGCAAAGAACCTGGGCAGGCTGCCATGATACTGTAGCCAACTTCTTAAAGCAGCTGGGTATTAAAATTGATGGAGTCAAAACTTTTTATTTAAGGTGGATAGAATGCTAATGTCCTGGGTTTACGCACTGCCGTAATTTAAGTGCTATTCATAATACTCTGCTGAGATGCTGATGCACTTGCCCTTTAATTAAATTAGTTTTCTGACGACATAATGAAATGTGTGCAAATATCTGTTGATGCCAGATATGTTCTCTTGTTCTGTTGCTTTTCTGTCTCTGGCATTTTTTCTCCTTGTTTTTATATTTGTTTGTCGTGCTGACCTGCATAGCTGCAGTGAATATTCCTTGGCCCCTTCTTCCAGCTTTTGTTAATGAGAAGGCAGGAAATTTAAGCTGATCTAAATGTGTCAACTATTTGCTGGTTGCCAGCCCAGCTTCTTCTCCATCACAGTGGATCTGGTTCAAATCAGGTAGATAGTTGTGCAAGTTCTGCTTTTTCCCCAAAGCTGGCATTGTAGTTCAGCTCTGACTGGTGAAGCAGCAGTGTAACTGGTGACTAAGGTTAAAGAGCAATGATCAAAATGAAATGCAGTTTTAACCATCAGTGTGCTGTCATATTCCAACCATCAAGCCACATAAAAACTTGTCATTGAATCTTCGCTGTGATGACAGCTTTGCAGGCACACAGTTACTCTTTTGGTCTGCTTTAGTCTTTTATCTATTTATTAAGGATTAGGACATCAGTTGCCCCAGATACACCTGTAAAAAAAAAGCAAGCACATTTTTATAATTCATGAAAATTATAGAATTGTTAGGGTTGGGTGAGGTGCTGGGAATTCTCCAGTCTAGTCTCCAGCTCAGAGCAGGATCAGCTCTGGGAGCAGAGCAGGTTACTCAGGGCTTTCCCCAGGGCTCCTTGGGAAGAGTTTCTGGCCTGGGAGGAGAGGGCAGCAGGACACTGTTGGGCAGCAGGGGTGTGAGCTGGAGAAAGGAGCTGAGTCCTGGCTAGAGCAAGGAGAGAGCTGAGCTTTGACTCAGCTGCTCCCAAAGAGGCAGAGAGCATGGCTGTGTTGCTGTGGAAAGTAGGTTGTGCATAAAAAGACTGCTACAGTGTGCTCCTTCCCTCCCTCCCTCACCTTTACAGCAGAGGTGATGAGCAGCAGCCTGGCTCCTGGTATGCTCCTGGACAGGGCTGCTCTGTCCTGTCTCTTATTCAGGACAGATCCGTGGTGCCCAGCAGCTATTAGTCACTTTTTCTGATTCACTGACTGGGATTTGTTTTTTAAACAATGGGTGTACCCTCTACAGTGCCAAAAATTGCATCCTTACAGGGTTTTTTTGTGCTTTTTGTAATTTTTGCAGAGGTATTTTACACTGTTCCCACTATATTTATGGTTTAATTTGGAATCCACAAAGTGAATGGGAAATTTACCAGAATTTTAACTCCCCGTGGGGACCTATTTGCCTGAAAGTTATATAAAATACTGTTGGTTTAATGTAATCCTGAACCACTTTTTGTTTAAGGGATTTGACTTAAGTATTTAACAGATCCTCCAATAGTGATCACCTAAGGTAATTCTGAGATCCCTGCTCAAATCATGATCACCTATTACAATAAAACAACAAGTTGCAGTTCTTACATCCCTTGTACCACCTTCTATCTGGCTTTCTTTCAGTTGCTATAGACTAAAATAAAATAAAACTAAAATTTAGTTTTTAAATTCAGTACTTTGAAGTCAGGAAACACCAGAGGTAAGGACCCCTGTGGCTGTATTGCACAGCCACCCTCATAGGGCAGGATTGTCATGACTGACATGATCACCTCACCCTTTTTGTGCTCAGAATTTCTCAGTCTCATTTACTGCAGAAAGTGATGATCCCCATTGCTGAATGTCTTAACTTAGAGCCTGCTGTACTGCAGCTTTCTGGAACACTGGACTAAGCACAGAATTACAAATTCCCTCAGGAGCTCATGAGCCTGCTGCTTAGGAGCACTGTCTTGCACATGTCATGCCATTAATGTTTTAGTTGTTCCCTAGAAGCTGCAAGGTTACATTGCTCCTATTTTACAGATAGAAACAAGAGGCAAAATGAGACTGAACCCTGGAAATATCAGCTCTTGAGAGGTAGAACTTGAATTATCTACTGTAGTATTCAAATTATGACTCTCAGTCACTGCTGTTGCACAACATTTTGTGCAAAATCAGCATTTGGGGTATAACTGTACTGCACCCAGGGAATGAATAACTTGCAGTTTCTGGTGGTATGGTCAGATTTTGTTTCAAGTGACTTGGTGTAAAAGAGAAGAATGGAAGGTGCTCTGCCACAGGGGCACCATTTATTTGTCATAGTTTCAGAAGCCTGGGGGTTTTTCTGTCTCCCACCTGCAAGAGCTTCAGCAGGGCTGATACATGACCATTGCCCATCATCAGATGGGATCCTTGGAAACTGCACGTGCAGATGAAGATGAGACTTTGTCTTAGTGACTAGTGGAAAGAGTGAGTTAGAATTAAGCAGTTGACTTCAATTCTGAGACTTACTAAAGTTTGCAAAATTAATTTTATGACCCTAGCATTCTTCTGATAAGAGAAAGCTTTGCTTCCAGTTTCTGAAGTTTAGCTTTTAGCTGTTATTTAACAATCAACACAGGTTGCTACCAGGAATTCTGCTCTGTTAAGGCTGCCTCCACTGTGCCTGTGGCACAGATACACCCTCAGTCCTTTTGACAAATCTCTTCTCACTGTCCTTTGTATGTTCTGTGTTCTCACAGCAGAATAAATCCCTGCTTGATCTCCTCTAGCTCTTCTGGTGCAATTCCTCTTATCTATCCATTGACATCCTCTCTCCTTCCTGCTGTGACAGCTCTACCAGACAGGACACCCTTGAGCACTGTCCTGACTCACACTCAGCTACAGAGCTCTCCAGAAGCTGAGAGCCTGGGGTCCAGTTTCAGATGCTCTCCTGGTTTTTTTGGCTTGGCCATGCTTTGGGTAAATTCGGGATCAATTTTTCCACCACACTTCCAGTGGTTTGCTCAGACTGGCATTTCAAACTGTTTTAACCCAGTTTTGGATAGGTTTTTCAGGCACTAGTCCTAAACTGACTCTTGAACTTCCCCTGTGAATTTGCTGGGTTTGTTCCAAAGGATGAAGCACTTAGTGTCTCAAATCAAGTACAATGAAAATGTGTGGTGGGACAACATACTGTGGACTAAACTTTTCTTAGAAATTGGTTACCTGAGGCTCCAAAACTGAAACAGGAATGAGGCAGGCTTTGTGAGTAAAATAAAATCTCAATCTAAAGAAGCCCAAAATTAAGACCTTTAAATGGAACATTTTAGAAGTCCTCCTCTTAGGTGTCCTTAGCTGTTCAGGAGGACTTTCTAAACTGATTAGCAGCTACAAGTGTCTCATCAAATGTGACTGAAATGCATTTATATCAGAGATGAAACAGAACATTATCTGACATAGGTAGAAAATGGAGAATAATTTGTCCAGCAGAAAGTACCTGCCACATTCAGCATGTGGCAAAGATAACAAGCAATGCACCTGCTTCTCTCAAAAGTAAATTGTGGTTTTATTGGGTGCAAATGAACAAGCCTAAGTTTGTAATTACACCTCTGACAGCATGGTACTCCTTGACACCTGCTGATCTCTTCATCCTAGGGAATACAGAAGTGAAAAGTGGGTCTTAAAAAACTAAAACTAATGGCCACAACCAGAAATATGTGATTTTTAGCACAGTTTTCTATCATGCCTGTATGGAAACAAGAGCAGCTATGTTTCTGCAGCTAATTAAAGAACCATCAAATCTATAGCTTTTTCATAGTTTTTAGTTTTCATTTTAAATGAAACATTTTCAAGAACTTACTTTTGAAGTTTTTACTCTGCAAAGATGAAGTTTATTTTGGGATGAAGTCACTGGAAACCCCAAAGGAAATATGTGTACCTGGCTCCCAGGTCCTCCGAGAACCCCTGAGCAAAGGCAGGTATCCCAGTATGGGACCAGCCTTGAGTCTGCTGCATCTTGGCATTATTACATTAATGAAATTTATTCTCAATTAAGGCCTTTTTGCAAATGTAGCAGATTAATCTACTTTAGAACCATTCAGGAAATGAGTGGATTTTTAAAATAAAATAATATTGCAAGATCAGTTTCATTAAGAAGTGTGGGAGATGCATATGTGGAAAATGTGGTATTTGGTGGGCATACTTTTATGTTCTATTTTAAAATCATGCACATAACATTTTTAGAAAGCAAAGTGGAGATGTTGCAGTCTGTGTCCCCACCAGTGCACTGGAGAGTACAAGATACTGATTCTCATGTATGTTGATAAGATGTGTATGTGTAAATTCCTCCCTAACCCAGCCTCATCAATGGGAAAAGACTGTCCTTTGTCAAGGAGAAAAGTTATGAAAGACATTCTTTATTCGTGATGGAGTGCTTTAGGGAAGAAGGAAAGTGACTTATGAGTGATTCATTTAGCCAGGCACGCCAGGAAATTTTCTGCTCTCAGTCCTAAGGAAAATGTAGTAGCCAAAAAAGTAGTCATTGATCTCATAAATTAAATTAATTGTGCCATACAGTCTCTATTAATGTGAGGAGGGGTTTTAGGTTAGTTTAATTAAAGTATGAAGAGGCTTTTCATTGCACCTACATTTTATGGATATCAGTCAGTATCCTGTAAGTTTCATCTCCTTCCACAGGCACTCCTTGAAGGCCAGTGGCTTGAATCTGGAAAGGGGGCAGTGGTGGCAAAATACCACCATTGTTAGTTCTGCTGCTGCCAGGCTCTCATGACCCTCAGCAACAAGAAGTTAATTCCAGAAGTACAATTACAAAAATACCAATATGCTTGACCTGCCAAGTATTTCTGTATCAGCATGAGGCTGTGAAGGGGGGGTGATGGAGGACTCCCCACTGTCTCAAAGTCCAGAGAAAGATGTATTTTTCTCATACTCATTCCCATGTCTCTGCTGCAATTTGCCATGTAAGATTTGGAGTGATCATAGAGAAGTAGCAGATGTTCCTAGGGTGACAACAACATTCATCTTCTGGTTTTACTTTTAATACATAGGTTTTGTATTTGAATGGGTACTGCTTCCATCAGAGAAAGTTGTATCAGGGATTATTTTCCTAAAAGAAGTTCGATTTTGAATACTTAATTTCCTGACAGTAAGAGATACAAATCTCAGCTGATAAAATGAGGAATTGGTGCTGGCAATAGAACTGGATACTATTTGAATCAGTCAGTTTCTATTTGATAGCTTTAAAAATATTCTTGACAGGTCTTCCTCTTTCTTGAGCTTGGCTGTTCACAGATTTCAGTGACATATTAATCTTTGGAAAATACACTTTCTTTTCCTAGAAAGTTATGATGCCAGTTCTTTTTATAGTACAGCTGTTTGGTTGGTTTGGGTTTGTTTGGTTTGGGGTTTGGATTGTTTTGTTTTTGCTTTTTTTCCTACTGGCTTTCTGTGGTTCCCTGAGCATTCATAAGGTTCTTTCAGTTCTCAGTAAACAAATATTTCTCCTTTATTCTCTGCACATATACATGGCCTCAGTTCATTCCACCTGCAGATGCTTCTGTGTGACAAGGAGAAGGCTGATACTCTGTCAGTTCTCCACACTGTGACTTTATGGAGTATTCCTGTAAGCATTGTACTTATCCTTATGTTTGCAGTCCAAATATTGGAAACAGTTCATAGAACTATTTTCCAGAAGCAGTAAATATAACATAATACTATTTAAGTTGCTGTACATTTAGATAGATGTGTTTATTGGTGCTCATATTTTTCTAAGATATATAGGAGCTTAATCACTGATAAAAATAGATAATGAATTTGTCTGACATTAAACAGTGATGACAATTTTCATTCCAAGATTGCTTCTTTAGATCATTCCTGGCATATTAAATACTTCTCAGTTATTTCCTACTAGGTGTTTTTGTATTTATTCATATGACTGTAATCCTATAGGCTGCTTACATATCCCCATGCAAGTGACTTTATTTATATAATATCTATGCCAGAACATTGATGTGGAACACTTACATCCACAATAAACTTTTAGCTGCTTAGTGAACATCAGTAGTCTATTGGTGGCTGGCCAGCTAATTCCAAAACATGTGAAATTTCTGGACTCCCATTCTTTTGCTTTCCCAGCTACAGTAGGATGTAGTGTTCAGTTTCTGGGAATCATGAAGTCCCAATTCTGAATTTTGTCTTATTGCTTTTTGCTTTAATTTAAAAACCTCTTCACAATGCCCCATATTGTCATATTTCTAGGGATTCCAAGAACTAAGATTTTAACAATTTGATTTTGTGCAATTCTTGACAGGCATTGGCCTTGCTTCACAGCAGTGCTTTGACTCACATTTGTCTTCTGTGCTTCTTGAATTTCTGGAGAGACAGATGTTCTATTTTGCTCTTCCTTATTTCTTTGGTTTTTCTGGCATACCATGGCCAAATCTTGTGCTGCTGTATATCATAACTCCTTTAAAAATCATCTAATTGAGCAACAATTCATTGAGAAACCCAGCTTTCACTTCTACTTAAGCACATTTGCATACCAAATTTAAAAAGAAAATGTGAACTTCAAAATACGAAAAGCCAAGAAAAAAATCATTTTGTAAAATGTCAATTTCAAGCTAACTTCATGATTATAAAGAAGTGATGCCTGTCTTGTGATTCTTGAAAATTTGGATTTGGGAATGTTATTTTCAATTAATTAAGAATTTGTGATCTTTTCTTTTGATTATTAGAGGCTTAAAAATATGACAGTGTAGAAGGTTCCTTGCCTGACATTAGAGCATTCACAAGAAGAATGCTTTTCTGTAGCTCCTTTGCACATCCTGTTTACAGTTAAAAAAGGAAAATATTTTGACAATCAGACCAACCTGGTGCACTTTGGACTGCAAATAAGCAAAGGCTGAATGCAGCAGGGATGTGTGCAGCAAAGAGCTATGCTCCAGGGAGGGATTGGGAACACCCAGAATTCATGGCACTTGGTTCCATAAAGCACCAGACTTCAACAATCAATTTAATTACTTCACAAAACAGTCCCTTTCATGTGAAACAGCCTGCCTGTCATCCCAGTAGAGGGCAGTAATTTACATACAGAAATGTCAATTAGTGTGCGCGCACCTCGTGCGTCACTCGGCATTAGACACAGCAGCTGGTTTATTAAGGTACTGCAATACTCAAGGCAGGCCCTGTCCTCAAGGACAGAGTGCCACCCAGGAGCCTTATTTCCTTTTTTTCTTCCTTATTTCCTTTCCTTTCTTTTGCAGCAGGACACCTAGCAATGTAGAGGTAGAACCAAGTGTATGAGAATTAAAGAATAAGATGTTTTCAGCTAGCGTGGTGATCAAAACTAGGCATACTCTGCTGTGTATAATCACCAGAGTGAAGTGCATTTTAACAGATCATTTCATAGAGATACTAATTTTTTTCTTTGTTGCTGTTAACAGCAAGTATATAGAAAAGATTCTCTATAGAGCCTTTTTTACAAAAATCATTGTTACAGATCCAGCAACGTGTTGTAGTACAGTGGAAGAGGAGGCATTGGAACTTATAAATGTTGTTTTTCTTTAAGCTATAAGAATTTCTTTCATAATCTATTTCAAAACACTATGACTTAAAACTTACACTCAGCAAAAAGTTGTTTAAACCACAACTATTTCTTGAGCAGCAAGACAAGTTCATTGACTTCAAAATAGCTTGCTTAATTTTATAAATACTTCACAAATTTTACTTGTCACAGATGTAAAATATTGTAGGGATAATTAATTTCTTCTGAAATTAATTTAGCCTGAGCTAAATGAATGGCACTGGTGCTTCAGTAAACCAAAAGAATGTTTTCTGGGGAGGACTGGTTTCCAGGCCATGATGATGCAGAAGGGCACTGAACTTTCACAGGTCATTTAATACAGAAGCACTTTAAGAGACAGCCACTAAACTGGAGTATTGGTTTTGTTATAGAAAGAATTTAAAGGGATATTGCCTCAGAACAGTAGAATAGTTCAAATGTACCTTACATCATGTGTAGATCTGTCTGAATTTGAGCAAAAATTCGTTTGAATTGTCTTTATATACAGTCTTCTGTTGCTGCAATTCATGAAGACATGTAGGGTAGCTGCCAGCTCCATAAAAGGACAGCTTAGGAGAGTGGTGAAAGATGTAAGTCAAAACTAAAGTTAGAAATGTAACTTCTCTCAGTCAAAATAGCAAAAAAATTATACATAGCATTACAAAAAAGGGTTCCTAAAGATTTAGGGACCTCCTGTACTGGTTCATAGCTTGGTCTTCTCTAAAGTGTGTTGCATACCTGTATAGATTTGTTGGATTCATTGCATGAAGGAGTGAGGACCTAAGCATTTGTCCCAACCTTTAGATTATTTTGGATGTGCCTCTCATTCCTCTGCTAAATATGCCTCTTTTTTTCTATCCCTGTCCCCCTCATCCTGATCTGAATGGCATGCTCTTTCATGGCTTTTCCAGAAAAATGCTGTGATAAATTATTGGAGACTGAGCTGTTTATGTGTCAGATGGCTGCTGAAATGATATGTGAATGGCATCTCATGGTCTTGCTCATTTTAAGAGGTGTCTTTAACATAAGCACGGATTTTTAGTGAAATAAATCAATTTTACAAGGAGATTTCAGCCATTGGATTTATAGTAAGAAAGAAACTTTTTATTTATTACATTAGAAAGACCACAGCTGGGAATGCACCATTAATAGACACAAACAGATGGATTCTGGCAAGTCTGTGAACTATTCACACTCCTTTTTAGCAAATATTTTACTACAATCTCAACTTGCAAATGTTACTTCAGAAACAAATATGTAACCATCTATCTCAAGACATAGAACTAAAGAGTCATGAGTAACATTAAAATATTGTAATTTCACTATGCATGTGATACTCTTTTTGAAATTTAGGAAGTAGTGTTTAAAAATATCCCAAAAGCTTGCCTTGGTACAATAAATGTTTTAAATTATAAAGTCATAGAATCATTTAGACTAGAAAAGACATCTATGATCATCAAGTCCAAGCATTAACCCAGCATTGCCAAGTCTACCACTATATGAAGAAATTTTCTTAATATTCAATCTAAAAATCCCCTAGTGCTGTTTGAGGCTGTTTCCCTCTTGTCCTATCACTTGAGAGAAGAGTCCAATCCCCATCTTACTACACCCACCTTTCAGATTGTTGTAGAGAGAGATGATGTGTCCCCTGAGCCTCCTTTTCTCCAGGCTGAACACCCCCAGCTCCCTCAGCTGCTCCTCACAGGACTTGTGCTCCAGACTCTTCCCTAGCTCCCTTTCCCTTCCCTGGACATGCTCCAGCCCCTCAGTGTCCTCCTTGCAGTGAGAGCCCAGAACTGAGCACAGGATCTGAGCTGTGGACCCACTGTGCCAAGTGCAGAGGGACCATCCCTGCCCTGCTCCTGCTGCCCACACTAGTCCTGATCCAGGCCAGGATGCCACTGGCCTTCTTGGCCACCTGGACATGTTCTGGATCAGGTCCTGCTGCTGTTTGCCAGCACCCCCAGGTCCTTTTCCACCAGGCAGCTTCCCAGCCACTCTGCCCCAGCCTGCAGTGCTGTGTGAGGTTGTTGTGACCCAAGTGCAGGACCGAGCTCTTGGTCTCACTGAATCTCACACCATTGGCCTCAGCCCTTTGATCCAGCCTGTCCAGATCCCTCTGCAGAGCCTTCCTGCCCTCCAGCAGATCAACACTCCCACCCAGCCTGGCCTCACCTGCAAACTGTCTAAGGGAGCACTCAACCCCCTTGTTCAGGTGCTTGATAGAGGCATTAAACAGGGCTGGTCCCAGTACTGAGCCCAGAGGAACACCACTGGTGTCTGGCCACCAGCTGGATGTAACTCCATTCTCCAGCACTATCTAGCCATTCAGTCAGTTTTTTACCCAGCAAAGAGTGCACTTGTCCAAGCCATAAGCAGCCAGTGTCTCCAGAAGAATGATGTCGGAAAAGGTTTGAAAGGCTTTACTAAAGTCCAGGTAGGCAGCATCTTCTAAGTGGGTTACAGAAGGAGATCTGGTCAAGCAGAACCTGCCTTTCATAAACCTGTGCTGGCTGGGCCTGATCCCCTGGTTCTCCTGCACATGCCACATGACAGCACTCAAGATGGTCTGCTCCATGATTTCCCTGACACTGAGGTCAGGCTGGCAGTTCCCTGGATCCTCCTCCTGACCATTCTGTTAAATGAGTGTCACATTGGCTAATCTCCAGTTAACTGTGACCCACCCAGTTAGCCAGAGCTGCTGGTAAATGATGGAAAGTGGTTCAGTGAGAACTTCTGCCAGCTCCCTCAATACTTTTGTGTGGATACTATCCAGTCCATAGACTTGTGTGTATCTTAGTGGAATAGCAGGTTGCTGACCATTTCCCCTGGGATTATGAAGGCTTTTTTCTGCTCCCTGTCTCAATCTTCAGCTCAGGGAACTGAGTATCCCATGAACAACTGGTCTTGCTATTTAATACCTGAGGCAAAGATGGCATTAAGTACTGCACCCCTTTCCTTATCCTTTGTCACTGTGTTTCTCCCTGCATCCAATAAAAGATAGAGCGTTCTTCAATGTCTTCATAAAGAGCTCGGATGCAGAACTTTAAGGAGGCTCAAGGCTCCTCATTTCAGTTACACTGAGTTAAATCCTTTGCTCCTGGCCCCTGTCCCAGTCCCAGGGGATAGCGTGTCTGTATAGATGTGGTGATGTGACGATTTTCAGTGGAGGCTGGCACCACTTCTATTTTTGGAAGTCATCATCTGAGAGAAGGTAAATGTTCATCCACAGAATAGCTCACTGAATAAAGTATCAGAAATTAATTATACAATATAGGCAGCTGCTAGGGGAGTTGGTAGTAAAGAAAAGTGATGGGTGGTGGACTGCTGGGTAACAGTGTAACTAGTGACTCAGATCATGTACTCGCAAGTAAAACCAATGTGTAGCACACATTTTTGTTCAATTGTTAAACATTAATTTGTAGGTTTAAAGTTTTATTCAACATCACTGTATTTCTGAGATAGGAAGGTAAAAATGGCAACTGATTCCTCTTTTCTTTATTATTTATTACTTTCTTTACCATATCTTCTCTTACTTTTCTCCGTTGAGAATTTTCAAGCCCCATGACAACATTGAGCCCACCAGCTTCCTTTAAATAAACTGGGAAATGGTATTACTAAAAAGGCACGGTGAAAATTCAAAATGTCAGTTACCACCCTTAATCACTAAATATACATACATTGAGCCTCTTCGTGAATTTCTGCCACATGGTGAGGTGTTTTGAACTTGCCCAGTTTCTTTCCGGGGAAGAAACTTTTACCACTTCATTATCAACTAAAGAACTGGATCATTTGTTTTCCTGACAGTCACTTTGAGGAAAATAAAGAACATCTCTAAAATCAGCACAAACACTCTGAATTCTGATGTAAGGATGGCTTTTATCATCCTGACTTGACCCACTCCATCATTCCTGAACAAAAAGAAACGTTATTCCACAGAGAATCAGAAACATATAGTTTTATATCAGTTTATAGTTTTATATCAGTTTTATATCGGCTTGGCAGATTAATATTTTATAACTACATTTACATTCTCTGTCTATCCCTAACAGCTCCAAGTGCTTTTGTTTCAGAAAAAAAACTGGTAATTTGATTATGGTCTGAATTCAGCAGAGCATTTAAATGGAGTATAAATTTAAATTATTAAATGTTCAAATCATATTGGACTAGTCTGTTTTGTTATATTTAACTTCTAAACCAACAGTAGATTCTTTTTAAGAAGATTATCTATTAAATCAGTATGGTTGGATGTGTGAGTTCATCAGGAAGAGGAAGGTACCAGAACATCATATTTCCAATATATAATAAAACAGAAGATACTATGCCTAATCTGATTCAAATAGAGGACAAATACATTTCAGAATCTAGGTTAGACAAGACACCACCAAATAAAACTGACTCTGAAACATCTGGTTTGTTTTATGCAAAACCATAAATATGCGTAGTTAGTAAATGGCCTAAGCTGTTTCTTTGGAAGGCACCCTAAAAAACAAGGACAGCAGGACAAGGGTTTACAAAGCTAAGGCATATACATTAATCGTGGCATGGCAGCATTTTAAAGAAACTATCAAATTCAGAGGGATTATAAAACAGCTGGCTGAATTGTAGGTAGGGACTGTTTTAAATCTCTAGATTCTAGGTCACAATAGAGGCTGTAACACGGGGCACTCACTTTTGTACTCCTTTGTGTTCTCTTTCTCTTAAGGGAAGATCATGACTTTTGGAGGGCTGGAACCATTATCTCTTCTTTTATGGAAAGCATCAGTTGGTGCAATCATTAGGGATCTTGAAACTGGGAAGAAGTTTATTGCTGTGACAGATCGGGCAACATATGGAAGGAAGTAAGATGTTCTCCAGAGACAGATTAAGTTTTTGCCAAGGCATTTGACTGAAATTTTGGAAAATAAACAGGTCATTAATTGCCTCCAGATTTAGCTACTGCAAATTGTGCAAAGATGTTGCAAACCAGATGCTTTCCCCTATTTGTTTTTACAACCCTTTCTATTTATAGATGCCCTTATTTGATGACTTACTTCTCTAGTAGAGGGCATTGTTTTACACCGGAAGCCCCATCTCAGTTTTGCCAGTAGATGCCTGACTAAAACATACATGTTCACACAACTGCAGGGCATGGAACACTCAACAATAACATAAGTAGACAATAATCAGTAGGAAGAAGTTAACATTTAATTCTTCCCTGGGTTTCTTAGCACATAGCAGTTTTCAGCCATTCTCTGTGCAGACCCTGCTAGTGAAATAGTAGAGGCTCCTATCCCAAGGACAGCATCCTTAGATTAAGCTTGCCAATGATGGTATGAATGCAATCCATGTTGGCATTTCTCTGGCTTTCCAAGTTGTGTGACACAGCCACTGATGTACCTGTCAGCCATGTGGGAGCATAGCTTCAACTTGAACTCCAGATTAAGGTTGGATCCCAAAATGGGAATGTAGCAGCCAAGTCAACTAAGCTGTACCAACTGACAGAAATACTTGAGAAAAGAAATATTCATTCCTTTTCCACTAAGACTTCTTTTAGTCTTCAGAATGCAGGCTCTATTTTATGCTCTATCCACACAGTCTTGATTCATGTTATAAATAACATACTGAGTGAAAAGCATCTGCCCTGATTTGAAAGCAGTGAGTCTAGTGGGGATGCCTTCTAAAAGGATTGAGCTAGTCACACCAGGTCCTTTACAGTCAAGACAGAAATAGGTACTTCTGAAAGCCAGTCCTGTCATCCTGAAATAGATGTGTGAGACAAGGGGAATGAATTGCCCTATGGTGGTGCTTATTTCTTACCATAATCCTAGCCAAGTGACAGCACCAAAGACCTGCTTGCAGTGACAGACTGGGAAAAGCCATCTCTTCAGCTGCCACCTAAGTGCCTTTGATATGGAAATCAGTGAGCCACTAGCAGTGCAGAAGTTTAATTTTAGAGATTGCTGCTCATAACATCCCTGGCTTCATTTTAAGGTACCTGCTCAAGCCAGCAAAACAGGAGATGGAGCTGATGAGGCAGCTGAGACTTCAGTGGTATTTGTACCTGCACTTAAAGGTATATGTTCTGACAGTAACCTGCCAGTGTACCTGAACTTTGCAAAATGTATTTCATTTCCAGTGTATTCTGGGGAGGCAGGTTGTGAATTGCACATCTTTAGAGGACATTCTGAATTCATTGTAATAAAAACGGTGTGATTTTACCTGTGAACTGTAACAGGCTAAGCTAAGGGGGCAGCAGTCATGCAGAATTCATAATGCATATTTTAAAGTGCATTTTGAAGTTCACTTTTCAAACTAGTAGGTAGTTATTTGATGTATGAATATTTATTTTACTGTGTCCTCAGCACAAAAGTCCATCAGGCTCAGGTATCCTGTTTTTCACAACAGCTGTTAGTGAATGCCTAGGAAAGAGTATAACAGCATGACAAGTTTATGGTATGACCTCTTAGCTTCCAGGTTTCAGTAAATAGTTCTTTGCTGATGTTGTTAACAGGGCTGCCAATTAGGACCAAAGTAAATGGGAGGTTTATGATGTGACTGTGCACTTCCTAGCTGAGCTACACCTAAGCTTGTGAGACACACCGACGGTTTCCCGTTTGAAATGTTCTGCAGACGTGTAATCCCTCACATCACAATTGCTATTTTTAAAAAGTTATTTTCATGTCATTCCCAGGTGTCATGGTCAGAGTTGCCTCTGTGTCACTAGTCTGAGGAAAGTGAAGTGCCACTAATCTGAGCAAAGTGGGAACAAAGTTTATTTTTAAAGCAATACAGGCTTGCTAGTGGCTCGAAAGCAAAACATTCAGAACTCCATTTGGTTTTAATTTTTCACCCAACCTTTTATGTTTGGTAACATATTAGGAACCAGTGAGTATATTATTTGCCATAAGCTCCCCAGGACATAAAAGGAGAAAAAATAAAGACTGAAATACATGAATGTCTGCTTCATTCTTTTTCAATCAAAGGAGAGTACATAGAAAGTACTTTAAAGACCAATTCTGGTCTCAGCTACATACATGCAAATCCTGAGCTCTTACAGTGCATACAACGAATTCTGGCTTGGAGTAAAAGATCTCCTATGGCATCATGGTCTGGAAACTTCTTTCAGGACCCGGTTTTGCCTCAATTTCATGTCCTTATAGCTAAGAGCAGCACTCGCCTGCCAAAATCTGATGGAACAAGAGGCAAAAAATTTGGCAAATATAAACAGGACCAACCTTCTTCACAGGTCAGGTGCAATTTCAGTTTTGCAATATTTTGTTGCCCAACTTGAGATACTTCAAAGAGGTCTTATGTCCAGACTGAGGAAACCAATCTTCCCAGAAAGTCAGAGCTTTTCAAGTGTCATGGAAAATAGACCCGAGATGAGTAGTTCCTTTTGAAGGTTTTGGCCAAGGAATTTTTCCAGTAAAACTACATTCCATAAACATGGAGCAACACCTTAAGTAGACAACAACAAATGAGGAACACCATGAGGTTGATTTGAAACAGAGCTGTGTATTCAGACAGTGGGACCGGAAGAAAGCCTGTGAGAAGGATGTTATAGGATGCCAGGATAAACATGAGGGCAGATGGCAGCATTTTCATCACTCTGTAATTGAGAGAGTAAAAAGAAATTCACAGCTGGAATGGAACTTATCAACCACCTCTCTTGGTGTGCCTATTTCGAGCAGAGGGGGAATCAGCAGAGGAAGAGTCTTGGTGAGTGGCTGCTGGAGGAGGGTGTGCAAGGGAATGCATGGGCTGGAGAGGGGAGAAGGGAAGTACACCTGTATTGGGGACTGGAGGAGAAGGAAGGAATGTTTGCTGGAAAACATTTCATCTTGCATGCATTGCTGGTTCCAGGCTTTTTTTTTTTGCCCTTCCTGGACACTGGAAGCATTCTCCAAAGGCAAGTTGTGGGGAAAGAGAGCTGCAGGCTGCCTGCCTTTTTCAGAAGGAGCGGCATGGTGGCTGGAAAGGAGCTCCAGGAAGCCCTTTCCCCTCTCTTGCTCCTGCTGTTTGGTGGATTTCCACTCTGTAAAAACAAACAACCACCTGCAGCTTTATGCAGTGAGACACATCAGCTCTGATGTGGTGTGTATTTAGCACAGTGCAAAATGTGAGTGAAAAGAAGTATGCAAGAAATATGGAGTCTAAAAATTAAATACTTAAATTTTCATAGAGCAGTTGATTTCTAGAAGACAGAAAATCCTATCCAGGGATTTGTTCAGTTCATAAATATTGATACTGTAAACTGTCCCAATACTGTTTTATTGTGGATGTTCTGCCAGGAATTATTGTAGGGATTTGTTTGAGCTTTTTATTTTTTGTTAAAAAAATACATATATGCAATTTATACTCCTAAATTTTATGATATGAAGAAAGAAATAATTTGGGACTAAATAGGCAGCATGCTTTCTGCTCCAAACAGACAGGGCTATACAGAACACTTGCTGTAGCTCTTGATAAATTCTAGCTTTGGGTAAAGAATAAGTGATCTATGCATGTCTCATATTCCCCTGGGCTTCTTTATTTGTGAGGTTGCTAATCAGACACCAGCATGGCTGATACTATGCAGCCAGAAAAGTGTGCAGGTGTTGGTCACACTTGCTGTGAGGTGGTGGCTCAGCCTTAAACCTGGGACAGTGACCAGATTCTCTGCTCACCCATGATGTTTTTTGTATTGGGACTTTGTTCTGGCTCTGGTGACCAGGGAAGGGAAGAAAATGTGTACACTCTGTTCTGGTGATGATGGCTTGGGGATTGTACAATAAAAAAGAGGAAATTCAACTGTCAGTGAACAAAATAGTTTATATGTATCTACATATGACTATATCGTAGAGTATTTCCCTGCGTGCAAGGCTGCAGTCCAGCCCTAGAGTCCAGACTCAGCTTATTGGTTGGTGCCCATTGCTCTGCAGAGCCACATGTACAACCCTGCATCCTTGTTACACAGAACTGATAAGATCTGATAACATGCATTTAATAACACATTGGGAAATCTCTGGAATTCTGCAAGTTTAGGCAATAAGTGTCTCATCTGAAGGAATCTACTACAGGTGTAAGACCATTTTAAAGGGTGTTTATTTTCTCCTTAGCTCATGCCATTAAAGTAGATTTTATCCTGCCTCTAGTGGCCTGATATTGCTTGTAAGGAAAATTAATCTTCCTAAAAAATTGTGTTTCCTTTTTTTGTACGTATAAGTACCAAAATAATTAAGAAAGGCAAAAATTACTGTTATCAGCCAGGAAACTGGTGTACAGAGACAGGTTATATAACTTCCCTCAAATCTTCCAGCAAGTCACTGCCAGCTAGCCCTGTGCCCTAACCATCGTGTCTGTCTGCCTTACTGGGCCAGACTGAAATCATGCAACAAGTATTCATTGATTTCAAGGAGCCTGGAGAATTTCATGTTCCCAGACACCAGTCCCCTGCTGCTGTATTTGAAAATAGCATTGCCAAGAATTATTCTGCTCTGCCTTGTTGCTTTTTAAAAACCTTTACAAAATCTAACTTTGGCATTGGTTCTCTAGCACAGGAAAAAAGGAAAAAAACTTCTGTCAAAACCATATGAAAACCTGAAATTTTCATCTATTGCCCATTAGATCATGATAGTACTGAAGTCCTGTTGAAAGGAAAATAAATAGCAAGGCCCTTACCTGAAGTCTGCAAAGGTATGAACCTTCAGCTCAGCTAGGAATGTTTATCTGTGACTGAATGACACCAGCCGTAGGGCTGTGTGGGGATTTACAATGTATTTGGATAACTATAAGAAACTAAGTTTATCTAAACACTTCCTTACGTTATCAGTGTGCTATCCAAACACTTTGTTAGTGAGACTGTGAGATTAGGATATGTGTAAGCCCACCACTACTTAAATATATTTACAGACTTCCTGTGAGTTTAGTTTTAGGAACTTGTGTATAGATTCAGCAGATGGAGTTGCACCAAGGATATGGAAACTACTTTTAGCTCATTTCTGTCATAATGCTCTCCAAATACTTTAGCAGAGGAGGTCTGCCACCTGAAATGTCTTCCGCTCTTTTGAACTCTATTACTCAACTGTTGTTTCTTTTCTTAATTTACTGTTGAGAACCACTGTCTTTAGGGACTTTACACATTGTGGGATGCTGGCTATTCCTGTCTTGTGAAGAGTTCAGCTAAGGCCAATGGAGTCTCTATTCATATGTTGGTGTGGTTTGACTGAGGAAAATGTTTAAAAACTGGACAGGAGTGAGACCATAATGCCTAAATTAGCAGTCAGGCACTGGATGAAACAGCTGACCCCTTCCAATGATCTTACCAACCATCCAGGAGCTCCTGATCCCTTCTAAGCCCCTGGGAGAGCAGAAGGGACAGCGAGGTCACACCCTCTGAGCCTGACATTGTGGCCAACAGACCAGCAGCTTTCACTTCACCAGCAAATGTGACAGGAGGGCACGGAGAGGCTGTGCCCAGGGAAATACTGCCATTCCACAGTCTGCAGCCACAGACCACAGGAGCAGTTATTTTGATGCATTTATGCACTAGCAGTGCTGTTAGGAGCCCACATTTACATAGGCCATGGGGCCAGTGGACAGATGCAGCTATTTTTGGAAAAATATAATGCTGGAATAGGCATATAGTGATTTTGTACGTGTTGTATATTCTACCTGCGTTCACGTGGTTCAAGGAGGTCCTGAGCCAAGAGCTGGAATTTTGTGCTTAATGGCCCTTGCTGAATTTTTCTTCCAGGGATTTTATCCTTTTTTGAATTCTGCTAACTTCTGGCAACCACATTATCCTGTAACAATGACTTCCAGTGGTCAGCTATGCGTATATGGAGAACTATTTATGTTCATTCATTTTGAACCTACTCCCACTTACTGTTCCCAGCTTTATCCACTGCCAGAAAAGACCTCTTAATTACCAAAGGGTGGGCAGACACTTGTAATATCATAAGCATGTTTGTTGGTTCACCCTCAATTACTTTTCCAAAATGTTTTAAAATCCACTTTGCTTTTTCTTTTTTTTTGGTCCTACTGAGCACTTGTATTGGGTTTTCATAAACCTACCCAAGATCTGTTTCCTTAGTGATAACAGTTCCATTAAATCTCATCACTGTGCACTGTGTTATCTTTAGGGTGTTTTTTGTCCTGTACATTTACCAGCCCTCAAAAGCTAAAATGTTAAGGCCTTCTCAGTCAATACTGTAGTAAACACCTTCAGTGTTTACAATCAATTTCTGTTTTGACTGGCAGACTAATTTGGTATCGTAATTTATTTTGCCAACTCATTATGCAGTCCCATTATAAAAACCAGACATAGATAGTGGACAAAACAGGTTCCAACACTAATATCTATGTGAATCCTCTGGGAACCTAACTGTGAACATAGATTATTTACTACTACTTTTGTTTCCTGTCTTTAAGCTGTCATTAAACCACAAGTGGCCTTTTCCTTTTTATCTGTCATAGCTGAGGTTCTTTATGATTGCTTGGTAGAGGATCTTGGAGGAGCCTTTATCAAATCAGTTACTATTCATTTTGCTTATTTAACATCCTGAGCACCTCCATACGAGAATTGATGAGATGAATCACACTTTTTTTGCCTTGACCCTCCTCTTCCTGGCTTTTGCATGTGTTCTTATTCCCATAAGTTTGTCTGGGTGGCTGGTCAGTCACTTTCCACCATCCTTTTGTTCTCTAAACATACTACGGTTGTACTCCTGCACATAATTTCTAATCCTCTATTCCTGTGGTGTGGCCAGGCTGCTGATGTTCTTGTAATCAGGAGGTGTTTTATGTAGCAGTACTATGCATTGAACAGGTGGGTCTTAAAATGCAAATGGATAGTCTTCTGATGCTGGAACAGGGACACTGGGAGAAAAGAAAAGGATATACTGTGCTATTCAGAAGCCTCATGTCCCAGTTTGAAGTTTATCTCCAAGGGTGTGTGTAAGCCTGTCTCTCATGCATAAGAAGCCCTGCATAGCAGTGTTCATTTTTAAAACTCGCTGTCAGACAGTTGACACAGCAGCTGACTTTCCTCCAGAGCACATCAGTATCGGGCAGTGAGTGAAACAATCCTCTGTTGTAATTCTGTGCAGCTATTAGCCGTCTCCATCTCGATTCCTGGCAGTGCAGGAATCTCACATAAACTATTTTCCTTTTGCCCCAGTCTGATTCCTGGCAGCACCAGATGAGCTGCAGAGCCTTGGCGCCCCAGCACCGCCTCAGGAAGAAAGTCAAAGTGCTGCTGAGCCAGAGGGAAACCTTTCTGGCTGCTCTAGAGTCCCTGCTGTTTCATGGCCTGCATGAAAGGGTTTGCAGCCTGTACTAATCCCAGAAAACAACTCTCAAACAAATGTCTGTGTTCAAACATAAGACGATTTTTCCTAAACTGCAGGCAATGAACTTCTGCTTTTAAAAGTCCTGGTCCCAGAAATAGGATTCAAAACACGTGAAGTAAGTGACAGCTTCATCTTAAACACAGCTTTGGGTTCCCTGCATGTGAATTTTTTCTCTTCTTGAATTTGAGAAAGGAGAAACTGCCTGTACTTAGCATATGAACTGCTGTGCAGGCATCTGTAAAGGCAGAGATAGGCAAGAAATATAAGATGTGTGGGTAGGATAGGGATATGTGGATAGGACTTCAGTATCCAGGATATATTGCATATATAAGGTATTGGAGTTAGGCCATAATCCAGCAAACTGGACTGTTCTTCTACCTGCAGAATTATAGAAAGGAGTCAAGAGACCAGAAAGTTGAAAGCAGATGCCTGAATTTTTTTTTGTGACTTGAAAATAGGAGTTTCCTGCTTCTTCTAACTACATGTCACTAATGTTAATAACAAATGTGCTCCTCTAGTGGATAGGAAACTGTTTTGTTCTCATAGAACCAGTGCTTTCTAATGAAGAGGGGCTGTCAAGTTGCCATTAAATTTTAGATGTGAAATAACGAGATAAGTGCAACTAACAATAAAAGGGAAATGGGTCACTTTGGGAAGATCAAGTGGCTGATTACTGTGTAAGAACAGCAGGTTCAATCCAAGCCTGGAGAACTCTGCGCCAGGTACATACAACATCACAGACCTATTCCTCTGCAAGGCGTGCATTGTAAGATGTAAATCAGCAGTCCTGGGTTTTATATACATTTTTGCATTTATTTATTTATTTATTTATTTATTTATAGAGATACTAATGAGAAAGTGCTGTTCATGTCAATTTATCCTCAACTACCCCACTGCAGCACTGCCTCATGGAATAATACTCTAAGGCCAAGGCTGTGTGTAGAAGCTCACACAGCTGTCTTGCCCAGAAAAGCCAGTTGTAAGTAGACAGTTTGTTATCAAATATATTTTAGCATTTCTAGAGTACATTGGGTTGTTTTCTATAGTTGATGTCAGTGCCCCACTCACAGTGAAATGGAAGCAGATCTCCAGTACTGCTTGAGATACTGCAGTATCTATGGGCAGCCCTGGGGTGATTTTTCCAGCCAATAGTCTACTCCTTTCTCACACCAAGCACCATTTCAGGGAGAAAAGGTGGCAGAGAGACATAAAAATCAATTAACAGAAAAGAAGTGTTACAGTTCTGCCTGTGAATGCATACAGAGAAGAATATGACTCCTTGAGCTGACTTTGCCAGTTATAGTAAGTCCATGTCGTCATCAGAAGCACTGTGCTGTATGAATAAGCCTTTAACTAAAGATTCCTGCTATCCCAGAGTATTTCAGTATCCATCAAGTCACTGATTGTCATGTTAGATGTGACATGTGGTTATTCCACTGTAGATATCAGTGTGGACATTTCTGATTCATTTAAGGAAAAAAAAAAAAAAGCCACACTAAACCCAGTCATGGTTTTATGAAAGAATCTCCTTTCCTGCATGGATCAGTCACAGCATGGGAGCATGAGGTTGGGTTCATCTCATGGGCTGTGCTTTTGTCAAGACTGGCAGCAATTTCAGGTGTATGCTGGAGCTGCCTCACAGTCCTTGTAAAATGCACAAGAAAGCTTTTATTTTGAAGTGCTTTTATGAGATGCATTAGCATGAAGTTCAGTGTTGCTGTATTACCTATTCCAAAAATCGTCTGTAGACTGAGAAATATTAATTAGTGTTATTATATAACAACTTGGACTTCTGTAGTACTTCTTGTCTGAGAGGTTGATGGCCAAAGGGGTTTCCATACGAATGACACATTTTTGAAAATAAACGGCGAGTATCAAGGCAGTCACCAAACAAGGATACAGTCATTTTAAAAGTATGTAAGGAGGGCTACTTCTTTCTTTTGCCATGCACAACTTCAAGCACAGGAGCTTTCAAACACGCACCACAAGACCAGCTAACTCTTGTTGTTTCTTGTTTTATTTGACTACTATGCAAGTACTGGACTGAAGCCAAAGAATTCAGCCTCGGCACAGGCAGCACTCTCAGCACCGAGCCTGGGGCAACCCTCTGGCTCTGAAGTTGTCTTTGGACCCTTGTGTCTGGGAGGAAAGGAAAGTCATCATTCTGCAACAGAGGCTTCTTATTCTGTCCTTGGTGACCTCTGGGTCAGCTGGGAAGTTGGCAGGGCAGCTCTGCCCTGTGGCCTTACCCTCTGCTGGGGGCATGGGAAGGATGGGCAGCCACAGGGGCACTGAGGCTGGTGCTCTGCTGTCTGTTTCAAACATATAACTTGGGCTTGCTGAGCCCTTAGTGGGCTTGTTCACTAGTATATACACCTTACTTAGGCTCTTGCCGTGGTTTTTGTTTCTTTGGACTGGCTTTTTGACCATTACGGCTTCCTAGACTTTGAAGTATTGCAAGGAAGAATGCAGAATCCCATTAGCTGAAAAAGTCAATGCATTTTCCAACAGAAAAAGAAATCCTGAATATTTAAGCACAGTGGTATTAAATGTTAATACTTGCTTTACATTAACAATAGCATTTTTTAAATAGAATTAGACCAAAGAACTGTAGATTAGTCAAATAAGAATTTCCCTGCACAGAAGTAATGTCTCTTTGGATAAACACTGTGCCTGTCATTGATGTTTGGGAGTCTCTGGGATATTTATTCCTGAAAAGATGGCAGCAGAGTGACTGACACACTGGCTTGGCAAGCTGGGGTAGGAATGGGAGACATCTCTTCCCTGCTGTTCAGGCTCTCTGTGTTCACACCTGTGAAGCAATCCTGCCTCTTGTCTTTGCACAGCAAGGCAGAGAGGAGACTGGTCAGTCCTGCTGCCTGGCTGCCAGTGCCCAGCCCTGTTTGGGAGTATAGGTGGTAGTAATGCCATGGCTTTGCTCTTGAGTTTGAAGGCTCTGCTTAGAGTCTCAGAGAAGGAAGACCATGCAGCCATACCTGCAGCAAAAAGCAAGACATACAGCACTTTTAAGTGCTGTTAATGGTAATAACAGGCAATGGAGGCTTCCAGTCTACAACATTCATTTTCAGTTTCTAGTACCTGGAATTATAATTCTCCATTTGTATGGCACTGCACAAGTCTCACATTGATGAGGAATAAAACTCATAAGGTATAATGAGAGCAGATTGCATTGCAGTAAAATCATGCCCTAAGGAGGGGTTTGCATAGAGCAAAATTTTAATGAATAGTTGTGAACAAGAGCTGTCCTTCCCCCTCTCACATTTAGGTGACTATATCTGCCCTGTCCTCTGTGAAGAGGTGGGTCCCAGGCAGTGCCACCTCATGGCCCTGCCCTGGTCGAGCATCTGTGAGGCAGGGAGTGGGAGGAGAGCTCCACTGTACCATGGCATGTCATGAGATGTTGTTGGCCTCAAGGCTGGAGAGCAGGACACAGACAATAATGTCACCACAAGGGAGATGTCCAGGTAGAGTTTCAGGAGGTCAAGATCCCCCCATGGGATGAGCCCCTTCTGTCTGGGGCTTGCAGCCACTCCAACAGTGCTGTCAGCTGCCAGGCCCCAGCTTGACACTGGTCTCATGGGAAGGGGCATGGAGATGGCAGCATCATTCCTGAGCTGTGATTCTTAGAAATCACTAATTTCCTGTGATTCTTAGAAATCAGCATACACTAGGGGTGTATTAATCGAAATATTGGTATTTTAAAATATAATGAAAAATTATTTGACTGCTGCCCACCTGCTGATAAAAATGGCAGTGTTCTGTTTCCGTTTGATTAGTCAAAGAAATGGCATCTTTTGCTAACTCAGTGGTTGATATGTGAGGATAGAATGAAAACACATCCCTCTGTCTGTTGAAAAAAAAATGACAACAAAAAAGAAGGTGTTATAGCAAGAAGCCTGAATAACAGAACCTCTCCATCCCCTTTCCCTCTTCCAGACTGTGAGCAGTTCTTGGTAGCATTAATGTTAGAGACTCTTGGGTTCTGTTTACTGCTGAGTGACTGCTGCTAGGTGTTGTTGAATTTTTTTCATCCCAAGGGCTTAGCTTGTTCCAGTGCTTGTTGTACCGTGTGGTTTTGGAGATTCAGACAGCCCTTCCGTAAACGGACTTTTTCTTGGCAAACAGGGGTATGATTTTTAGAAAAGTTAGAGAGGGCACCATCTTCAGAGATGAGTCAACCTCTGGGCAGCGTAGAGCAGAGGAGAAAAAGGTTTTTGGGAGCCCTGGGCACTCTAAAACACGCATTCTCGAGTGTCTTCGGCTATTTCTTCTTTGCTTTCTGAAGCGGCCCCTCCGTGCTGGGTAAACTCCGGCCAGCCGGGGGACTGCCGGGGCAGGCTGGGGCTGGGACCGGCTATGGGGACAGGCTGTGCGGGGCTGGGACAGGCTATGGGGACAGGCTGTGCGGGGCTGGGAAAGGCTGTGCGGGGCTGGGACCGGCTATGGGGACAGGCTGTGCGGGGCTGGGAAAGGCTGTGCGGGAGCTGGGAAAGGCTGTGAGGGGCTGGGACCGGCTATGGGGACAGGCTGTGCGGGGCTGGGAAAATGCTGTGCGGGGCTGGGAAAGGCTGTGCGGGGGCTGGGATAGGCTATGGGGACAGGCTGTGCGGGGCTGGGACAGGCTGTGCGGAGCTGGGAAAGGCTGTGAGGGGCTGGGACCGGCTATGGGGACAGGCTGCGGGGCTGGGAAATGCTGTGCGGGGGCTGGGAAAGGCTGTGCGGGGCTGGGATAGGCTATGGGGACAGGCTGTGCGGGGCTGGGACAGGCTGTGCGGGAGCTGGGAAAGGCTGTGAGGGGCTGGGACCGGCTATGGGGACAGGCTGTGCGGGGGCTGGGAAATGCTGTGCGGGGCTGGGAAAGGCTGTGCGGGGCTGGGATAGGCTATGGGGACAGGCTGTGCGGGGCTGGGACAGGCTATGTGCGGAGCTGGGAGAAAGGCTGTGAGGGGCTGGGACAGGCTGGGGCTGGGACAGACTATGGGGACAGGCTGTGCGGGGCTGGAAAGGCTGGGGCTGGGACAGACTATGGGGACAGGCTGTGCGGGGCTGGAAAGGCTGGGGCTGGGACAGACTATGGGGACAGGCTATGCGGGGCTGGAAAGGCTGGGGCTGGGATAGGCTATGGGGACAGGCTGTGCGGGGCTGGGAAAGGCTGTGCGGGAGCTGGGGCTCTGCGGGGTTGGACCGGGACAGGTTGGGGCTGGGACAAGCTGTGCGGAGCTGGGACAAGCTGGGGCAGGCTGTGCGGAGCTGGGGCTGTGTGCCGGGCTGGGAAAGGCTGGGGCTGGGACAGGCTATGGGGACAGGCTGTGCGGGGCTGGAAAGGCTGTGCGGAGCTGGGGCTCTGCGGGGTTGGACCGGGACAGGTTGGGGGCTGGGACAAGCTGTGCGGAGCTGGGACAAGCTGGGGCAGGCTGTGCGGAGCTGGGGCTGTGTGCCGGGCTGGGGCTGTGTGCCGGGCTGGGGCAGGCTGTCTGTCCCGCTCCACAGGCTCACTTCCACAGGCTGCACTGGGAGCGATTGGCCCGCACAGATCATGTGGGAGAGAGCCGGAATCCCGAGCTGTAGTAGCTCCTGGCACTCCTCGGTTTAAAGCGCTCGCTGCTCGCAGCTCCCCGGGGCTCGGGGCTCCCTCGCCCGAGCGGCGATGCTGAAGCAGGTGCCCCGGGCGGCGGGCACCGCCCGCCTCTACCTGAACGCCGTGTCCCCCGAGGGCCAGGAGCTCTTCTGGCGCTGCGACCCGCCCGCCCGCCGCCCTCCCTACAGGACCAGCAGGATCCTCGCCCGTCACCAGCTGGTGACGAAAATCCAGCAAGGTGAGTCGCTGCCAGGAGCGCTCCGCCGGCGCGGGGCTCTGCAGGTCTGCTCTTTCGTAAGAGAACAGGTTTCAATGCCTCATGTTTCAGGCTCGCTTCCTGTCTCTATTGCAAACTAATCCGGCTAGAGACAGGGTTAGAAATAGTCATTCATACCTCTCTGTTTCCACGCGTACACACACGCACCGACAGCCAGGAGACAAACACTAGGGCATGCTTAGCGACTTAGCTAAATTACCTTTTAATCATAAACTGCTGTGGTATCTTAGGTGCTGAACTTCATCTTGTCTGACTGTCTGAGCAGTTACTGGCACCAGTCCATCTGCTCCAGTCAAACCTGCCCCTGGTAACCCACAAAAGAAGAATAGAGGGTCACCCAATTAAAAAAGAAGCAGAAGTCCAGTGCAACTGGAAGAAGGATAACGTCCTTTGGAAACAAGTGTGTATAATTGTTAGGGCATTAGAAAATCTGTCACATATCCTTAAAAATAATTGCTGACTTGGCTTTCTGCAGCTGCTTAAGCAGTTATCTAAGCAGTCATTACAAATGTATCGATTTGTTTTTTTCTGAATGTCTGTCTATGGCACTAAAGCTAAATGCAGATTGGCCTCAGAACAAATCCTTTGGCCTGCATGCACAATTTAAAATCATCTTCACAATAGCTAATGCAAAGATAAAAACCTTAACCAACTGTACTGATTTTTTCGGATTAAAAAGCAAATCAATACATAGTTTTGTATAGATCATGGTTTTGTATGGAATCCTGTTCTCAAGAACACCAGTTTCCAAAGTGGATGTGGTCCTACATGCAGAAAAATGTCATGCTGAAAAAAAAATTCCTGATGGTAATAGCCACTTTGTAGACAGCTTGCAAAAAGGTGTTTGATTTGGCTAACTAGGGGCAGGCATAGAGATAACATCATTTACTGTCACACATGTCATATCTGGCAAATATCACAGTAATTGGTGTGAGGTTTTGATCAGCAGCAGTTAAATGGAGTGGCTATTTCTGTGTTGCTTTCCAGTAAGATTCTTTAGACCTGTGGCAGTCAAATTCTGGCAGAAGTACAGAATATAGTGATGAAATTTTATTGCATTTATAAAGAAAACAATGCATAATTCTTTGGCCAGGTTTAAAAAGATGAAAAAGATAGTTTCTGTGGCAATTAGGAAAATGTGGTTGTTTGCAAGGCAGTGTCAGGAACTGGTCATGTTTGAAGGATACTGGTCCTCACTGCAGCTCTGATTTCAGGAAGGATATTATGTCATTCTGTGTACCCAGTGTATGGCCTGGATTGAATGGAAAGAAAGGGTAATTTATTTCTCTACAGGTTTATTTGAAAATGTTTTGGGTGCAGTGCTAGTATACCAACTTAGTGTTCAAACAGCATTAACTGAGGTGGGGTGGATTAACACACCTCTTCTACCTGTCATGGTGCTGTTTAACATTCCCTCTTGTTACCTGTAATCTGTCTGGGACAGCCAGGGCTGCTAAAGCCAGCCAGTGGTGCTGAGACTTTGGAGAAGCTGCATGGTGAGGGGTTTCAAAGTTGTACCTTTTCTTCCTGCAGCTTGTTGCATGGATGGTCAATCTGTGTTGAATGACCTCTGCTCCTCTTTTACAGCCTTCCAGCCTGTTCTGCACAGAGCTATGGAAATTATATTTGTATAGTACCTTGATCATGTGATGCATGTTACTGTACAAGTATATTAAATATCTATGTATTTTGTGGCACTTAGAATAAATACATCATTGCTTCCTTCATTTCTTTTATTGATGTAAACTAGGGACAGGATCCATTGTTGGTCAAGTGTCAGTTCATTAGCAGTAAGGAAATTATGTGTGCAGATAGATGCTGATGTTTCTATAAGCTCATATGTAGGCAGACACACATCTAGTGCAAAACCAAGGCATACAGTTTTTCTACAGTGCCCCAAGTAATGACTAATAATTTTGATTCAAATAGTTGTGTTAGCAGTTCCAAAATCTAAGCCTAGATAATATGATTCAGTTTGAAACCTCCAGTTTAGACTCTGGATGAAAAACCTAGATCCATAAAGCCCTTACAAGACTTTCACCAAGCTTTGCTGGTGTAAGCAGTGTGAGGATAATGCATTAGCCCTCATCCCTTTCCCAGAGGGTACTGGAAGAGTACTCTAAAATGGGTGGAGTTATCAGTCTGTGCTTTTAGAGGTGAATGAGTTTTACCCCATTAACAAATGGGATTTCATAACTAGCAGAGTGCCACAGAGAAACTTATCAATAATCTATTGAAAAGTCGATTAGGAGATGCAAGATGAGAACCAAAACTTGCTTCCAGTTATGCAGTTGAGTAAAGCATGTAAATCATTGCTTGAATTCATATATCTTTCATTTTAAAGCCGTTAAGATAAAGTATTTGAGCATAGCTACCCCAATTCTTGTGTTAGTACCTCTCCAATCTAGTAATTTGAATTGTAGCATATGTTTAGAAAAAGATCCAGCCTGCGTTGTTGGAATGGTGAATCCTGCCTTGTAAATTACTTTGCTGAAAACAGATCTGCCACATGTTTAAGTACTAAGCTGCCCTGGGGCTTGTTTGAATACCTGCTCTCTACTGCTTACCCAGTTATTTTTTACTTGCTGTTTTTCAGACTGGAGGCACCTAAAGTAGGATTGTTATATCAGGGAATTTTTTTTTCCTTAGTGAAAGGAATGTTTTACAAAATCACAACATATGCAATTTACAATGTAGAAAGCAGTCAAAGCCTCCATTCCTGGTTAGTAATGCAGTGTGATGCAAAGTGCTGCATATACTGCTAGCTTTTCAGTCATAAGCTGCATGTACTGTTCTAAACTATGCTAATTTATCATAGCACTATACAGCTTTTCTTCCTCCTTGAAGAACACATGTGATGAAGACTATTTCCTTTGTATTTTCCTTTGGTGTTAGTTAAAAATAAACTAAATGAGTCATTAGAGGAATTACACTATTTAATCATTTCTAAAAAGAAAATCACCACAAGGGAAATGACAGGAATCAGACTGTTATTTCAATCAGACCATACTTTGAAAGTCCAAAATATTTGGGTCATGTACACCACCAACTCCTTGAGGCAGAATTATGATGTGGTCTGTGAATGTGAGTGGAAATTATCTGTTTGATAATAATTTCAAGATGTGATGCTTTTGGTGATTCCCTTTCCCCCATAAGCCCGTTAGTTTCCACACTGAAGGGAGCACATGTCTCAGCATAAAGGAACAGGGTGTAGCCTGCTTGGTCTGAAGTATTTATTCAAACTCTGTATGCAGTAACTGTATGAGAATTCATTAACGATTACTCATGTTTTCTTTAAATAAATAAGGTGGTGACTTTCAAGAATTTATATTACATGAGTCACAAAGTTGTTATTTCTTTCACAGTACATGGCTAAACTCAGTGCAGAACAGAAAATACAAAAAGCAGCTGTAGGTAAAAAGTAATGAAGAATTAAGGCCATACCCTGAAAATGTTAAATTGAAATAATTGACTGTGCAGTACAGGTAGAGTGTAAGTCAAGGTGAATGAAGCAACATCTGCCCCAGCACAGACAGGCTGGCAAAGAAATATTCTTTTTCATCTACAATAAAATTAGATTCTTAGCCTGCATGTTCAGTAAGACAATAGTATGAAGAAAGAAATGAAAATAAGACAAATTCCTATTCCCAGTGCATAAATTCCTGCCCACAGTGCTTAATGTTCTGTGATTTGTCTCAGTTTATGTCCACAGGCAAGAACAGTTGAGGAAAATTGTTCGATGGAGCGATACTAAATCAGACTTTCAACTTTTCAAGGCAAACTCTCCATTCAACTCTCAGCAGATGTTTTATACTCTTATGTGTTGCAATTTCAGTTTTGATCTTGTATGTCTACTATTACCTTTGAGTCACCTGGATTTGTCTGGTTTGAGCAAGTTTTAGCAGTGCAAACAAATGCACTTTTCTGTCTTATAGTCTTCCCTTTGTGATTAGTTCAAGGTGTTTAATTCTTCTCTTTTTCTAAGCATGAGTAGAATTTGTGGAAAGTGTTACAGAGGTATACAAGTGACTTGGAAAAAATTATGCAATTCAAGTGACTTAAATTTCAATGGTTATTGTGCCATAAAAGATTATATACTCTCATATTCAAAGGGACAACAGGGAAGTCATGTAGGTGAAAGTGCTGCAGTCATGGGCTGCTTTAAAAAAGCCCACATCAAATTCCTGGTATGCACACAGGTGTGGATTACGGGATGGGAAATGGGATACAATTAAAAAATTAAAGACTGTGAGTTTGGTCAGATGTACAAAGAGGACAAAATACAGTTGTTCAGGCAATCTGAACCATAGCTTTTCTCATGTTCTGGATGCTGGCCACTTTACCTACACACGTTTAAACCTCACTGACTGAACAGAGGAAAGTGAAAGATTAACCAACAAGATTCAGCCTTGGTGGTACAAACACCCTCACTTATGTCATCTCTGACCAGTGCTGGTGGTCTACTGCCTCTTGAGCCTGTAAGCTGGTAAATCAGGGCAGCAGTTTGTAGCTGCCTTCCAGCCCCCAGTGCCTCCTCTTGTGTTGCCTCTGTGACTATACTCCAGCCCAGGCAGCAGGAGAGGACAGAACTGGGGCTGGAGTTGCCTGGAGCACCAGGAGGAGCTTCCTTAGCTGCAGAGCTGCTTTGCAGACCACAGCTGGGACATGGTCCATCCCCCTCCACTGACAGCATATTTGTGGGGCAGGTGTGTGGGGTCTTTGGGTTGGCTGTGTCATACACTCTTTAAGGTCCCTTAGAAACTGAGACCCAATATCAGCTGAAGCTTCCTCATCATCTTTTCTTCCTTATACACTCTTTCCTCAAGTTCTTAAGCCTAGACTTGGAGAAACTAGAGTTCTTCAATTAAGTAATAAGTTTTTTTTTTAAAAAATACTTTTATTATCTATTTGTACTCTGTAATGGTTGAAGTATTAGAGTGAAACTTTAACACAAACATGCCCTGAGATGTGTTTATATATATATTAAAAATGTTGGTGTATTAGAGTGCAGTCCAGCTAATTAAAGTTTTAAAAAGCTGTTCTTCATAAACAACAGGACATTTAAAAGGGAGAAACCTTCACTGGAGCCACTATCTGACAAAAAGGTTCAAAAACTGAAGTTATCTGGAAATACCTGTGTGATATGTAACTAGAAGTGCCCTGTGGGGTACTGAAGATTGGATTCAATAATAGTGGCTATTTCTGCTTCACAGTCACAGTGTCAGGGGCACTTCAGCTGACACATGCAGGTTGGACACCAAAAAGTAAATATTGGCTCTCATTGTGAGTTAGGAGACTTTTGCTCTCAGTTTCACTGAAAGCAAGATTTCAGCCAAGGTGAAATTTTAACTTGAGGCTTTCTTGTTTTGAAATTGTGAAATGAACAGCTGTAGTTGTGCTATATATCTTCTGCATTGATCATGGAGGAGACTGAATTTCATATTAATCCCATCGCATAAGTAGCAACAGTAATATTAAAAGACTTTTTAGCCAATAAATGCAAGATCTATGCTCAATAAATTAATCACTATAGTAATAATAATCAGAAGGGAAATTAGTTTAAATTTAGAAGTGATAAGTCACTGTGGCATATAAAATGCTACATAACAGAAGTAAAATGGAAATTATTCACAAAAGTGGATTAATTAAGAGAATATGTACATAGCATTTTTGTTACTCGGTTTCTTATATCTGTTTTTATTCAGAAATCCCTGAAAATAAAGTGTGGTATTTGTACCATGAGCGCTGTAAATGTTAATTTTAAAAATCTGCAGTTTTAGGTTCCAAACAGATACTATTATTTCTTGGCAATAGATAGCTATGTGCTTTTAAATTTTTATTCCTGTGCAAGCTGTGAAGTCATTGATAGCATCTTAGCCTCACTCATTTTTTTATCTTACTCCTATCATATGATATTCTCTGACATTTAATTGCACTTAAACAAATATATGAGCTGTTTCATATAGGACATCACATATGTTTGGATTAGTGCCTAAGGGACTGAGCAAACAGGACCCTTGTTACTAGATTATTAAACAATTGTCCATAGTTGAGTTTGTTACACCTTTTAGTGGCTGCTTTTGAGCATAAAAAGATGAATTACATGTCCTGTGAGCATGATCTAGTATATACTAGGTGTGTAATTTCTAGTTTATACTGATTTTATAGGTACATAAATGTGAGCAAGTCAGGAAACCCTCATCTTTGTGCCTTGTGGTGCTCTTTTTGCTTAAAAACCTGAGGAGTTTCCCATTTCAGGTTCAGTTTAATGGGTCAGCTGAGCACACAATAATATGGTGGGAGAGAGAAGGGCTCAAGCACCTTGAGCTGAACTATTTAGAAGCTGTTGAAGAGTAGACAGTATGATTCAGAGGACTTGGGAGTATTATGGCTTGGCTGAAAAGGATGTGTGTGACTCAGTTTGAAAATATCTTGTGGGTTTTAGCCTCTTGTTTGTTACAGGACTCAGTTTAATTCTGCTGGGAGAAAACAGTCGCTCCAGAGCAGTTCAGAATACATGGGATTTTGACTAATACAGACACAGAGATGAATAAAAGTTTCTGTCCTTCTGATAAGTTAGGTAAACTCAGCAAAGTTTAAAATAATGGGGTGTGCAGTATGTCTTAAGCAAATACCATCTGCCAGGCATGGAAACTGCCTGCCTGGAAAATACCAGACATTTTGCTTTCCAGTCAAAGCCCTTTGCCAAAGAAGGACTCAGCCCTGCTACTTACTCAGATGAATCTTTGCCTGTGCTAAAGGAGCAAAATAATACATCCTAATAATGTCAGCTGGTATTGTTTTAATGAGCTACATGTTGCAGGCCTTTGGCAACAGTTGTGCTTCCTTTTAATTGGATTGTGGTTGGAGGAAGGTCTGGTTGTGTGAGCAAAGTTTTCAGGATTTGGAACCAAAATCTCTCTATATTTATTGTCATCTCTCTCCCTTAGCCCCAGTGGCCCAAAGGGTAACTGATTTTTTCCCCCTTAATGTGTCACTAGTGTCTTTCATGGTTTGTTTATTTTATTGATTTTACTGTGCTTGTTTCTAGTCCTCCACCACTTCAATGGTTTAGGAATATGGATAAAAGCAGTAAAATCAAATCAGAATCTCTGTAATTTAATTCTAGCTTTCATCCTATTAGTCACAAACACACACCCTGGCATCCAGCACCACCTGACCTGCCATTTTCTGGGATATTTCTCAGCTTCCTTCCTGGAATCATTTGCAGGAAAATACAGCGCCCTTGGCTTTAAGAAAAGGCAGTAGAGTTTTTACTGCTGAATGGGTTGGGAAGTGAGGATGAAGGTGCAGCTATTACTCCTGTGTAACACTTCTCTGCAAGGAACTGCTGCCTCTCCAAACCCTCCAGTACATACTGAACCATGTGGTTTTTCCCTAAATCTCTGACAAGGCTTCCCCCTTCCTTACTGCATGTATCCTTTGGGCCAATTACTTCAATGTCCATTTATCCACATTATTATCCAGAAACTCCTGCTTGAAGACGTGGGAGGTGAGTTTTGGGTACCCCCTGGGCGGCTGAGATGATTCTCTGGCTCTGTTTTGGGCTTCTCCAGCTGGCTCAGCTCAGTCTAAGCCTCAGAGAGGACTGGTCATAGGTAGTGAGGAAATGAGCTGAGTGATGCCACCTGACCAAAAAACGAGAATCAGTCTGTGTTTCATTTAGTAGTGTCATTGTAACCCCTCTTGCTGCTGCCACAGAAGGGGCAAAATGAGGAGAAACCTTGTTCACAAGGTCTAAAGATCCAATATTAAAGTTTCTGTAGCATTATCCCGCAAAAGAAGTAATACAATTTTTAATGCTTGATGTTTCTGATGGAAGTGCTTGAAAGTAAATATATCCTGTCATTAAGTGCCTTTTCATTCCTGCAAAAATGCAGAAATAAATTCTGTTAAAAGGCCAAGTACTTAAGTAATTTTCATTATATCGTGCTGTGAAACAGTTCATATTAGCTAACCACAACCCCCTCCTTCTTCTTGTGAAATCAGTATCCCAAATCTGTGTAAGGTCAGAACTTGCAAAAAACACTCCAAGTAATTAGATCATATTGCTGATCCAAATAACTGCAGCATCATCAAGTGTCCTTCCAAAAGACCCCAGATCTGAAAAGGGACCAAAGACATAAGATGACTCTAGATTTGAGGAGGAAGCAGTACCTCTGTCAATGCTCAGATGGCACAAGGGCAGGACTCGTGTGAAAGGCACAGTCCTTCACCATCATTTCAGCTTCAGGAAGCACAGAGTGTTTCATTTTCCCTAGTCCCCAGCTGATATGGGAGTGGGAGTATGGACAGGACAAGACTCTCAGAGCCACACAATGTGGCTTTTTCATAATATATTTGGCAAACTTTGATGTTCTGCAGGATGAATCCAAGTTTTGTGTCTTTAATTGCATCTGATGGCAGCAGCTGAATATCTAATCATTTTGTAACTTCACAGGTAATGGCTTTCTCTTCCTGCAAACATTTATCTGAAGAGGATAATGTAAAATCCAAAAGTTAGTGCTTGGCACAGAGGGTGAGGCAGTAAGTCCTTGGCTGTAAATTTTTTTTCCTTTTTCTTTTTATTTTTACAGCTATATTTATATATATTTCTGAGGACATTTTAAAACTGCTGTTCTGTCAGCTTCACTTCATTAAAAGTGTGGCAGTCTGCCTAGGTCTTATCCAGAGTTAAGAGGAGTTTCTTGTCTCTTAAAGTCAGCAAGCATCAGTATATATCTGTCCTAAAAGCTCTTTCCAGATTAAGAGACTGAGATATCAGAATACTTTTTCCAAAACTTTATCATTCAAACTGCTGATGCTGCATTAAAACTAGACAGCCTTGCCAAAACCTGAGCCATGGCAGCAAAAGCTGCATTTCATACTACTGCCTGAGTGCTGTAGCCTGGATCAAATAATACAGGCACTGATTCACGGCCAGCATTGCTCTGTTCTCATCCAGTGCTTCGTGCTGATACCTGGAGCTGCCTTCATCGCGGTGATGGCTGCTCAGACATCACATCAGTGGTGCTCCTGGGGAGACAGGTGGCTGCAGTTCAGCCCTGAGCCATCCCTCCCCAGCAGCTCACAGCCCTGACATCCTCCTGGCAGGCCATGGGTGCAGCCAGGGGCGAAGGGGTGCCCTTGCACTTGCACGTGGGGCAATTGTCAGCTCAGACTAAGAAAGGTCTGTTTGCCAGCAGCTTCTGAAGGAAGGAAGAGATTTCCAGTGGCTTTTTAATACCCTTTTATGCAGAGCTATTTTTAGACAGTGCTGCTGCCAGTCATATCAAATGCTTTGTGTCTTTTGAGTTTTCACTGAGCTGCATAATAAGCGTTTCAGCTCCCTGGCACATAATGGCAGTGTTATTTGCTGAAAGTCTTATTATTTTGAGTGGCCTCTTATCTGAAGATCAATTCATTAGTTCTGGCCTCTGAAGTTAAAAAGGAAAAAATTGCAGTTGCTAAAGAAAAAATTAAATTACATTTTGTTTCAGTAGTACTTATTTTCTCTAATATTGGGTACTGAAAGTCTATTTTAAGACTGACAAAGCAGATGATACATATCTCAGGGCTGTAATCTGGCCTCTGACATCCACAGCTTGTCAAAATGTATGAGAGAACTGGACTATTGCTGAGGGAAATTTAGTTTCTTTTCTGTTATTTGGTTTATCTTTTTAGTCAGAGAGTGCAAACCAGTTTCCACCAGTTTCCAGGTGCTTATGGAAAGCCACCAGTAATGAGAGCTGAAAGGAGAGGTCACTTAGGTTACTCAGCTAAATTTATTCAGCTAAGTAATTATGTGTTACTCAGAAGTGTCTCAGACCTTTGAAGTTCTAGAAAGACCTTGTTATAGAAAGTTGTGTTTTGGACCATTTCTGAGGAAGACTTTGGTCAAGAAAGTTGCTGCATTGCTGTTGGACCCTGGTTGGGCATGGGGCCTAAAAGTTATACAAGCAGGAAGACAGTTTCCAGCCACCACCAGGTATAATATTATGTGAAAACTGGAGGAAGACTGTGGTCTAAAGTCCTGGAAAATCCCCAATCTTGAGTCCTCAGTGAGGATTGGTACAAAACTTTTGGCATATTCATGGTAGCTCTGCAGAGCCACTGACTCCCACACTAGCAAGACCTTTTACAGCTCCATGGTGCCTGTGAATGTTTCTAGGAACAGAAAGATTTCAAAAAGAACTACTGAGACCAATAAAGAGAGCTTTTGCAATCGGAATATATAGTACACAGAATTTTAAAGATAAGAATACAAGTAGTTGAGTGAGTAGCTCTTCTTCTTCAGCAAGACATTTCTGTTACCAGAATGCTTTCTTCCCCCTGAGCACTGAAGCTGACAATTAAAAATTTTCTGTCTGAAACTATTGCCATATAGCTTGTTTTTTAGAAAACTTATGAAAACTCAAAATTGTAGAATAATTGTCTTTAGTGAATATTCAATAGACATAGCCACGATCCATTTAAAGTGAACCAAAAATGTGCCTCTCTTTTTTTTGAGTATTCCTTATTGACTCTGTAGCAGCTGGAAAACTATAGCAAGTTTTAATTATCTTCAGAAAACAAAAAGCTCTTGCCAACACATGCTGGTTATTATCAGCAGCTGCTGTATGCTGACATACTCTTTCAGTATATATGAGGCTCAGCTGTCCTAAATAATCATTATAAAATGTAAAATAGATTTATATGATGTTAATTTCTTATTAGATACATTACTACTGATGTAATTCATACTGAATTTAGGTCTGCTTCTTTGTGCAGCTATAAGAAAATTATTTAAAACCAGGATTAACATTTAAGAGGTGCAAATAGCTTGTACCAGGAGTTTAAAATATTGAACTGTGATAATTTTTAAACAATCTACTAAAAATAATCAAATTCCCTGTTGTCATGGTTTTAGCATTTGTGTGTGTAAAATTTGACTTCCTGAAACTTTATAGCAATGAAAAAGTTACAAATTAATTTTCTGATTTAAGTAAAAGTATTTACATGTCATCTTTGTATTGGCAGATGTGATCTTTATGGCAGTGGCCATCAAATCAGATGCTGCCATTCTGTTTATTGCATACTTCAGCAGAGTTTGTTTTTTAACAAAAAACATATATATATATATATGTATGTGTGTGTGTGGTATACTCTTCAGTCTGAGACACAAATAAATACATGAATCAGTTATGCTTTAGAAATGTTTAGAAAGACACATAGGTATGGTAGATTTTTTTTTCAATGTAGCTTGAGCCTGCATCTTCTCTAAAATGGAAAATTTTCCATTTTATTTTCCATTACCTTCTATTCTCTGTGATATATTTTAATTTTGCACTGAAAAAGTACAAAAGGTATCAGTCTATCTGTAAAATGTGTTGTTGGCACCAAGGCAATTTTAGACCATTTCTTGCTCACATGAGAGCATGACAGAGATTTGATGGTTTCCATTCTGAGGCTTAACCTGGAGGGAAATGTTACATTCAGCAGTCTGGACTCCTGACATTTTAAGAAGTTCTTTAGGATGGATTAAAAATATGCATGAGACTCCACATAGTTCTATTTCACTGAAATGACTATTGACTTTTGGACTTGAGTTTTCACCCAGTTTGTTTTTCATCAAACTGCAGTCTGCTGAAATACAGTCCAGGTTCCAGTTTTAAGTAGAACTTAGGTGGCATTCACTGAGGCTGTGTCCTATGGTTACACAATGACCTCACACCAGCTGGGTAAGGCACACATTCCTTTGCTGTCTTAGAGACCCAGAGTTCAGCTCCCCAGCAGAGAAAAAAACTGTGCTGAAACAAAATAGCTCTAATTTGCATAAAAATAATACATGCAGGAGCATCACAGTAGTACCACTAAGTGCAAGAAACAATCCTGGCTATAGTAGAAACCATGATTTCTTGTTTGGTATGTCTGCTTCATTGAAACATCCTAAACCCTCCAAACCTTCAATGTACAAGAACTGCCCAGGCAACAAGACCAGAATCACAGAATAATTTAGATTGGAAGAGACACTGGGGGGGTGTTCCAGTGCAGCTCCTGGTCAGAGCAGACACAGCTGGATCAGGACCTTGTCAGGTTTAGTTCTGAATTCTCCAAGGACTGATATACAACTTCCACACATGCTCTGGGCAGCTTATTTGACCACCTTCATGGTGAATTTTCTTTTCTCTTATGTCTAATTTGATTTAAAATTCTGTGACCTTGTTTCTGTTGTCCTTCATCCTGCAGTTGTGTACCTGTAAAAAGACCCTGACTTCACTTCCCTGTTAAGTAGATGAAACCATCAATAGCTCTCCAAGCCTTTTCTTCTCAAAGTTGACAAGCCCAGCTCTGCTGGTCTTTCCTTCTATGTCAAGTGCTTCAGCCCTCTGCAGGGCTTGCTGTGATACGCTGGGGAACCCCAAGATGAACAGAGTAGCCTGTACTTTCATAAGTGTGGATAACAAGAAAGCAATTAAGCACCTTGATCTGCTAGCTGCATCCTTCTTAAGGCACTAGTCTAGTGTGACTGTGGTATCATTGGCCTAAAGGGCAAAGTTATGTTCACTTTGTTGCCAGCAGAACCCTCAAGGACTTTTCTGCAAGGCTGTCCTTGTCCAGTTAGCCCCAGTCTGCCTGGTTGCAGAGGGTTATTCCATCCCAGCTGCAGGACTTTACATTTGCTTATGTGGGATGTATGGGGTTCCTGTCAGCCAGTTCCTCCAGCCTGTCAAGGTACTTTGAAGAGCAGCTCTCCAACATCTCAACCACTCCTCCATGGTTTGGTATCATTCACAAATTTGCTGAAAGTGTACTTTATTCCATCATCCAGGTTGTAATTAAAGGCATTAAACAGTATGAGCCCAATATCATTGCCTCAGGATTACCAACAGTAACCAAAAACCAGCTGGACTTTGTACTGCTCAGCACAAACTGTGAGAACGGTGGTCCAGTCATTTGTCTCACCATTTGTTATCCTTGTAATCTATCATTCACTTACCTGGTTTGACTACAAGGATGTGGTGGGAGACCAAGTTAAAGACAAGCCTCCTTGTTCTGTCTCTTTCCCTAACTAGTTTCTAACAGCTCATGGGTTATGGTGTACTTAATGCTGTCTACAAATGACCCAAGTTCAATATCTTGCCCACATTCCTATGGAATTAGGGACAGTAAACCTTTCTCACTTGTAACTTCTTTCAGCTTCAATTTTATATAAATTAATAACTGTACATCAGCACAGATAGTTGAACCAGGACATCCAATTTCATTGATCTGTGCCATAAGCACTATGCTGCAAAGTCAGTCTCAGTGGACCTTCCAATTCTGTATTGGTATTGGATCCATAATTCATTGAATGAAACTAACCTGTGGTTCTGCAGTCTTTAAAAAGAAAATAGGATGAAAGCAGAGAAAAAACAAACTGACTTTGTAGCTGTGTTTATTTGTGATTTGTTTTGGTGAGCTGTTAATGTGTATTCAGTCAAGTCCAATAGGTTGACGCCATTTGAATTAAGTTGTTTTATGCTAGCCTGAGGAACTGCAGATTAGTCTAATAAAATTTGGAGCAAAGAGATACAGGGTGAGATAAGAGGGGAGCAGCATGTCTGCTCCACCCTTCCCAGTATCTTTATTTCAGCATGGGTACAGCATGAGGTGAGGCCACATCTGCAGAGCAACTAAACAAGCCGCAACAGAGATCAAATGTAAGGCAAATGAGGGGTAAGCAGACAGACAAGGTAGGTAGGTCGCTGTTGTCACTAATGCAGGAGATAGAGGAGTCCACCAAAATATCTAGGGATGCTGAATCAGAAGTTGTTTTTCACCCTGGCTCCTGAGTCTCAGTCTTGCCCCAGGCAACGGATAGCTGTATTTAAACTGTCATTATCCATTCAGGATTACAAATATGACTCAGGTAAAGGAGGGCAAGTAAATGCAGGTCTACTGCAGGGATGTACACATAAGAAAATTAATCTACACAGGTTTTTAGTCCTATGAAGACAGAAGAGTTTGGAGCTAAAAACAGGCATCTAGTTATCGTGATCTACTTTTTTATATATCTTCTGTTCCAATTCCTATCAATAGAGGAAGAAAAAAAAATCCTAGAAAACAGACATGTTAAAAATTTGCTTACTCTTTCTAGGAAACATTTAAAAGGCCAAACACCATCACGGATATCTTTATATGATCAGAGTAACTGGACTGCAGGAATTAGCTTAGCCAGATAAGTAGCTTTATTTGCTTTAATAATAAAGTAAATTTAAAAAAAAAAAAAAAAAAGGTACATCTCTGAAGTATTGCTTTAAAATATTTTGACTTTAAAGAGCCTGGAGAACTTTAGATTATAAGGAGTTCATTGTGATTCTGTATCTGGAAAACCTAGAAAACTTTACTAGTCTCTTCTTAATTGGTATGTTTTGTACCACATCAAAAACTGCAAAAAGTTCCCACTGGCTAGCAGAAATAATTAAGCTTACCATTTTTTATAAGTGGTGCTTTTGAAGTAAAGCATGACCTTAAAGATGCAGGTTCTTTAATCTCCCTGACCCTCCTCCTCAGACCATTGGAAACCTTTGAGGTAAGCAGAAGTGACAGGTGTCCAGCAGCCTTGGAAAACTCTGGTAGCATCTCTGTAAATTGGAATCTATAGCTATTACTGCAATTTGAAGATCAGAAGATGGACACAGCAAAGCTCAGAGATTTTCATGGAGTACAGAGCAGCGAAACCAGAGTTACAGTTCCAGAATCCCCAACACTGTGTTCAAGTATACTAGATCATACTGCCTTGCTAGAATAGAAAGACAAAAGGCATGCTGGCACTAAAATATTACTATTTATTTCATGGGGCCTTTTACCTACAGCCCTTTCCAAAGGAATTGGCAAGGACACAGGCATGGCAGTAGCAATGTGACAGATGTGGCACCAGTGAGGTGCTTAACATGTCTGCACATCAAACAGAAGGTATCAGTCAGGGCCTGTAGCTGGCATGGAGCACCCTGGGGGACACCCTTGACCTTATATAAAAACTACATCACGTAACACCTCTTATAACTGAACTGAAACTCTAACCAAAATGATCTCCATTGAAGACCTGAATGAAATTTCTTGTGCTGGCAGCAGTATGAGTCTCAGAGTGAGTGGGGCAAGGCCTGGGGCTTGTTTCTGCAGTGTTGGCTGTAACCTGGGTGCTGGTCTGGAGAAGTGAGTCACTCACTGCTCAGCCCCAGCTCTGGGCAGTGTCACTGGACCTGTAATCCAGCTGAAATGCACATTCTTGCCAAAAGGGCTGGTTTTGTTCCCAGCCACTTCCCTCCCCTGGATCGAGGCTGGTAAAAGTGTGACTACAGGATGACTTGTCCAGGTCATTGGTCCAAAAGATTGTGCTTGTATGGTTTTATTACAAGGGAGGTGATAAGAATGAGTAGTGAGGAATGGGACAGCTCTGTTTGATGTCAATCAGCAGTGTTACTGAATTAAAAGCAAAGACTGTAGCTGCACAAGCTATACAGATAAAGTCAAAAAAGCAGCTGGGTGTATTAGATTTGTTTGCACATTTCTAATGTGTCCTTATGTCGTAACTCAACAGAATTATTTTAAATAGACGTTTCAGAGTATCTTAGTTGGAAATCTAATTAAAATATGGCAAGGTTACGCACAGAACATATTTTAAATTGTTGTTCACATTTGTTTAGAAGAATCCTGGGTAAAATCCATTTTTCCCTTGCCTGGATTGTTCTGCCTTTGTTGTCTGTGGTCCACTGATATTTGCAACTCTCTTGATTACTATTGGAAAGCAGATATTAAACAGGGTGTTTCATTCTTAACAAAAGTTCCCTAGAAACTGGCAGGGCTAAAGGATTTAAAGGTCTCATTCTGAAATGCAGATCATATCTTTTTATTAAGAATTTCTTTGTGGATATTGGAAATGTAAAGTTGACATTTCAAGAGAGATCAGCACAAGCAAAGCGTAACAGTGCTTAGGAAGAGAAAAGCCAGATTCTTCTGGCATTATTCATAAGGAGAAATATTGGGACCTCATGTGAATCAGCAGGTGGGAGGCTGTATGTGTCGGTAATATCATAGTACTCTGAGCATGTTTGGGAAATGCAGAGGTTCAGAACAGGTCTAAGCTCTTGGTTTAATTGCTTATCTATCTACTAGTCTGATTTTTCCCCTCTGTTTGCTTTGCTTTCTTGCCTTATCACTCTCTACCATAAGAAATAACAATGCAGATTTTGGCCCTATGTTTTGCATCTGCCTACAGAGATAACTTTCCATAACTGCCATTTTCATTTTGGTATTTTCCCCTTCCTTATCACACTATGCACATGCACCCTCTTCCAAATCTGCTAAGAAAGTATGCTAGCATACTTAGTGCCTTTACATGTTTGACAGAACTCTAGCATGCATAAGATCACTGATCATTTAAAAAAAAAATCTGCCTAAACAAAATCTTCCTTTTTTTGTTAACTTTATGGACATTTCTTTCAGTGTTTATGTACATTTTAATTTGACTGCATAGAATCTGCTTATGTAGTTGCCCCTTTAGCTCTTTTTTCTTTTCATTTTGCCTCCCTGCTCTGTAAAGAAAATGGAGATGGAAATATGCCTTTAAGCTGATCATTTAAAAAAATCATTTTGAAAAAATCAGATTTGGAATGTTTTTATTATGTATCAGCTGTAGTTAAAAATACAAGTTTTATATTTGGGAGCCGTCGTTGCTGCACATTTACAAATCAGAGAGATGAACACTCATCTGCAGACGCACTCATGAGCAAAAATAGCACATTCCCAAGTGGTATCATTTGGGGAGGCTGTAGTACAAATGCCCTGGCAGCTGGGAAAGCAGGACAGAGTGCAAGGCAGCACTAACAGGGCTTCTGTGATAGAGGGGAACTCATCACAGCCCTCTGGAAGTCCCCTTGGGGGCCATGTGCTGTTCTTGGCAGCAGCCTGACCCTACAGGGACACTGCCAGGCTGGAACCAGGAAAATTTCCTAGTTTTGTAGTGTTATGGTGATTTACTTCATTCAAGGTGTTCTCAGATCTTTTTCCTTTGGACAAGGGTGGTTTCTTGTCCACAGCTTGTTCAAGAATGGACTATACCCATAGGAGTGTGGCTGCTTGGGAACCCCACGCTGCCACGTCCCATGATTTTAGTTATTTAAGCACTGTAATAATACATGTGGAATTAAAGCTCACTGAAAGTAGACTGAATTAAGGATTCTTGCCTACTCCATGCATGTTCTAAGACACTTGCAATACAGCACAAATCAGCTATACAAAGACATAGCATATGCTCATTATGCCCTAAATAAGTCTGCCACATGCTATGGAGCAGATGAAATTCATCTATGCAAAGAACTCTCTATTGCTGTCTTCACCCATGAGAATTTTGGGAGTGCTCCAGCAGCAATGCATCCATCACTCAGTCACCTGTTTCCTTCCTCTCTCCTGCAAGGTGTATTGCCAGTTGCACCTGTGGGTGTCCCAGCTCAGCCCCATGCAGGAGAGCTCTGGCCTGTGGACACCCAAGGACAGCACTTCAGGCAGCATATCACAGCAGGCTCTTGTGGCCTTAGAGCCTTCAGCAAATCGTGTGACAGTTTGTTGTGGGGCACTGTGGCTGTCCCTGCTGAGCTTTTGGGTAGCACAATAATTGAGAGACCTTTGGCTGTGCACACTCCCTTTAGTTTTGTTATAGCTATGGCCAGGTGCAGAGCCCGTGCACAGAGATGGATTGTTTGTCATGCAGTGGGCTGCTCCCTCCTTGCAACGTGGTGTGGATCCAGCCTAGGAGGAATTTGTGGGGAATTACAAAATGGCTTGTGACCCAAGATGGGAATGGTGAGCTCATGAGCACTGAGGGACCTCTGGGACAGCAGCTGCTGCCTGTTGCAATCCCTGTGGCACAGCTGCATGCAGACAGGAATGTCTGGCACGGAGGGAGTGCACCAGTGAGGGGATTACACGCTCATGGAGATTAAGACAACCATCAAGTAGTTTTGCATAAGGCTCTTGAGGTTAGCCAGAGGCAACCATGCAGATGCAAGTTTTGAACACCATCCCAGCCCAGAAGTTAGGTGCCATCACTACACTGTCACAGGCTCAAAGATTGGTGTTAGAAGTCAATAAGTGGGGGATTTGAGAGAAGACCCAGGTATGATCAACTAGTGGCTAGTATGTAAGATACTATTTGCCCCAAGAAGAGTTAGTTTAGGTGAATTGGGCAATATTTACTTGCCTTGAGGACCACATCAGCAGAAAGGATTGCAGATGTAAGGCAGCCCCAAAAGCAGGTAGCTGAGGTTCTGCTGACAGTGTGTGTGGTGCTGACATGTCCAGGAAGTCTGGCATTTACCTGCTCAAGGAGAAAGAATCTCCTTTTGCTCTGAAGAGAATAATTGCCTTTCTCAGTGTCTGTGCCTGCAGTTACCTGCTGCTTTTGTGTATGAAACTGCATCATGGGATAATAGCAACCAAAGGAAGAAAATCCTATCACTGTTCTGTGGTGGAGAGCACATTTGTCCAACTGAAGGCTTGATGGTGGTGCTTATAAAGGTGCCTGTGTGCTCAGTGTCTTCAAGTGTGCCCAGAAATTGCAGTTTTCCTCACTGCAGCCACTCAGTACCACTATAGTAGGGAGTGCAGTGCTGTGTGATGTCACCATTGTTTATTTTTACACTGTTCATGGGTCCCTGTTTGAGACTGAAATATGGTTAAAAGCTCTAGATACAGGCTTGTGCATCTTCTTTATTAGCTAAGCTCTCAGAAACTGCTATAGTTATGGGTCATAACATTTAATTAAAAAATAGGTAAGCATTAAAATACCAGCATTCCAAGTGTCCTCATAACAATTAAGTGGCACAGAATAGGCAAGAAAATTGGGAAGTGCAGTGTCCTTTGTGAGCTGAGCACCATGCAGTGAGTGATAATGGAAGAGGAGTCTCCAGCAGGGACACTGCCATCAAACACACAGTCTGCAGAGACAGGAACTCTGCATAAAAGCCTGTCCTAATTTGCCTGATCAAAGCTTCCTGTCAGATTCAAGTGCAGACCTTCTCCACCTAGGGTCTTTGTAGGACAATGTGTGTGTGGTGGGGGGAGTGTTCAAGAGCCTGTTCAACAAGTGCCAAGTGCGATTTGTTTAATGCCAAACTTGCTGTGTGAGCTTAGATGTTTGTGCCAATGTCAAATATCTTAATCTGAGCCCTAAGTACTGATATAACTCTTTTCTCAGATGCACTGTCAAAGTTAGGCAGTGTATAAGTTCAACAAGGCTTGTGGCTTATGGTGTCTTCTTAATGAATATCATTGCATTGGATATTAACTGCCTCAGCAGTGTCCTTATTAAAAATTTAGCTTTCTATTTCTATAGTAAACAAGATGATGCTTGCCTTGCAATGGATAATACAAACTAGTTCTTGAACACTGGCCGCAGCAAAGGCTTGTTTGTGGTGAGTTTGCACATCAGGGTTCAGCTCTGTGCAGATTTTCTTTGGCTTAATAAGGATTGAATTTGTGCCGAAGCCTTTTCTTTAGTGAGCCACTAAGAGGCTCTCTTTCCATTACCCTGCTGCTTATTTTCACGAAACTTGTAAGAGTTTAATACCTTTGAGCCATCTGTCCCTCTTTCAAATCAGCCAATTCGTTCAAAAGTTATTGGTGGAGGTGATAAGGAGCCTGACACAGAAAGGGAGACAGACCAAAAACACAAAGCCTGGCCACGTCACTGGCTTTTCCTTAGGAAAGCAGTCTGAACATAGATTGAACCAAAAAAATCCTACAAAAAGTCTTTGTAGACTAGATCTCTTTCATATAAGGTTCTCCAAGTTTTGAATTAAAATTTGCTTTAAAAATAAGTAGAAGAGAATTTCACCCTGTAAATAGGACCTTTCTCCTATTTTTCAAACGAGGTATGAGAGAAAGCCTAAAACAGGCCTGAGACCAAGAAGTGATATTTGTACAAAAAGCACCTGGTCAGTTAGAGGAACTGTCCATCTGTGGCAGTGGGGTCTGCTCAGAAACCTGCACCTGATGGACATGGCCATCTGACTTGCCAGTTCACAGACCTCTTCTGCAAGGCTATCATTTACCTTTCATGTTGTTGTATCTGTCCAGGAGCTCTGGCATTACCTGTCAAGTTCAAATCTGCTCACATTGAATAAGTATCTTGAATCAGCCCATGTCAGCTCAGGGAACAGTGTTATTTGCATTGCAGCGACAGTACCATTCTTTCAGGCTTTCAGTCATCATTTGACAAAATAACTTCAGTGCTTCAAAAAGCTTACAGTAATGGCTCTAACCCTTATCTTGGTGCACTGTGTAGAGTTCCACCCAAACAAAGGAGGTTATGTTGAGCAACTGAGTGAGTCATTGTAGGTTCCAAACTGACTATAGGCTTTGGAACAACATTTGGTTACAACAGATGGGAGAAGCACATGCTAAGAAAGATATAACTATCAGTAATTGAAAACATAGCAAGGCCAGAGGCAAATGATATGTACATATGGCTTCTGTATGAGTACATACACAGTATTTCTTCCACACTCAGTAATTAAAAAAAAATTAAAACATTGCCTGGTTGGAAATTTAGGTTTCTCATGCTAAAAAGTGGCATATAATTTCATTAGATGGTAAAATGAGACTATCATATAACATTTGTCTCCACTTTCCCTGTAATAGGGATAAAATATTCTTAGGGCATAAATAGCAATGGACTTTAGCCATAATTGAATAGTTGCTTAATTATGTTACTGTACTGCAGCAGGGAAGTGTTCATGCCCAAACCCAGGGCTGTCTAGCAATGCCTGATAATCCCACAAAACAGGTCACCAAGTGTCTCTGGTGAGAAACAGTCTGATGCTGCAAAAAAATCAGAATTTTCATCGTGCACTTGTCATGTGGGATACCATAGCAAATATGCCATATGTGGATCAGATGTCCTGGTCAGAGGTTGAAGCAAGCTGGGGCTTCTTTCCCACTAGGGTCCCATGTCAGGACCTAGAGGCCCATCCATCAGGTGACACCCCAATATACGCTTTACCCTTTGGGCTGCTTACCTGTTTGTCATCTCTACATTTTCTGATTTATTAAATTATGATACAGCACAGTGGGAGAGATGCAGTAAGACAGCCTTTCAGCATTAAATCCACTTTGTAATAGTTTCATGCCTTGAAATTCATTTAAGATCTGTATCACCCCCCAGGCTGAGTCAGGCCAGAGGCATTGGGTGTATTTACCCAAGCATGGTGTCTCAGGCACAGGCAGCCCTTCACACCAGGTATAAACAACATCTCTTACCTACCCCTGCAATGAGCAGGTGCTTTCATTCAGTGGCAACAGCTTAATAGGATTGCAAAAGCTGTATGTGCCAGTCATCCCATTGCAGGGTAATTTCTAATGACCTGCCTCTCTGTTGTGTCTCATTTGTGGAAGAAGCAGTCACAAAGCTCATCAAAGTGAATTTAGCCCCATTTGTACTTGCCTGTCAACTGTCTAAGCTCTTGTTTAAGCATCTTGCTTATCACAGCAAGGAGGTACTAAAGGTTATTGTAGTCCTGTCCTTTTTAATTACAGCTGGACAGTAGTTTAATAAATGGCGACAGAAGTACACAAGTTTCAGGATAGAAAATGAAGGACTGTATTATACTGGAGCTGTAACTTAGCATCCCACAAATCAGTCAGCTGTAGTTGTAGCATGTTACTGCAGTAGCCTTGTTTCCAAGGCTTTGATATATATATATATATATATATATATATATATATATATATATATATATGGTCTTTGCTGCCTTATTAATATTCACAGAATGAGAGAAATATAGCCATGAATATCTACCTAGCAATAGATCTACCTAGCAATAGACCATTTTGGAAAGACACAAAAGTATTGATTTCTATTTTGCAGAGTTCAGTGATTAATTTCTCCACAATAGTTGCCATAATTAAGGCTCTCTCTCCTGAATGTGAACAGATGATAGCACACCACAGGCAGGGGTTTGATGTGCAATGAAAAAACTCAGATCTTACACCTTTTAGTGGAAGTCAAGAATATATATATATATATATATATATATATATATATAATCTGTACGTATGTATATAAAATCAGGATGGACACAGATGTTTGTGTTGCTGACATGGCCAGGAGTGTGAATTATTGAAAACCTGAGTAATTAATATTTTCTGACAGTGTGTGGTGACTGACAACATTTATGGGGCTTGGCCATCCAGATGCTGGAGCAGATGCAAGTACTCAGGGGTGCTGAGCAGAGCCAGAAATTGTCACAGCTCCTTCAGAGAGGCTAGGGACAGAAATGAGTGTCTCAGACTGTAAATTAAGTACTTGCTTTGGATATCCCATGTCACTCTAGTTTCCCACACTAACCCAGTGAGAAAATCAGGCAGCTCAATGCTGTTCTTCATTACTTTTATTTCTTATTTCATTTCTTCATGTCTCTGGAATAGGATTTTCTTCTAACTTGGAGTATTCCTTGGAGCTCACTGAGAACTGGGAAATATTTTCCTAATACTGAGCAATTACAGTGCTTTTTGGATAGAGATACTGTGAAAAATCATGTCATATGTGTGTCTGGTTTGAGAACAATTAAAGTGTTTGAATTTACATTTACATGCATGAAAATCACCTTTGGACTGAGATTAAGCCCAGAAATCATCAGCCCCAAAGGCACTACCTTGACAGAACTTCTAGGAAATGTAAATGAGGGTTAAGAACTGAATTTGTTGTTGAGCAATTATCTTCAAAGCAACTAACACTAAACTAATCTTCTGCAGAAAGTGATGGAGCTCTCTTGCATGGGAGAGGCAGGCTGCAAAATCCTCTGTTAACTGCACTTGTGTGATATGCTCGGTCTTCAGCAATGGAAAAATGGGCTGAGAATAGGCAGGGTGAATGAGGGACACTGGTGGAGACTGAGGTTTGTAGAAGTCTTGCAGCCAGCACTCCTGAGTGAGGTAATGCCTGGTAGGAAGGGCTGCAGGGGCAGGCTGGGGGTGGTTCTCTGACGCCTTTTCCCCTCCCAGGATGATTTAAGTCAGGTTTGAGCAAGTAATGTCAGTGCCCAAATTCATGTTCAGACTCATGTCCATTCTCAACCACTCTGATGAGCCGTTTGTGTGTAAAATGACAGGCTGGGAGTTCTGCCTTGTAGTACGTTATTAGAAGGGAAGGGAGTGTCCCCTGCTTTCAAGAAGAGAGAGGCTTCCTTCATGTTTCACTCATCACCGAAGATTTATTACATCCAAACAAACATTTTTTTCTTCTTGGGCTTCAGCCTTGGAAAACTACAATGCTACATTTTCGAGGCCAATTTAGTTCTTGTGCAAAGTTTAATAGAAAAACTCTGTTAGGGTCATCTGTCTGCAAGCAGTACTAATTTAAGAAACTTGGAAATCTCACTTAAGTTTTATTTATTTTTTATGATAAGAAGGTGCTAAAGACAAAAATCAAAGGCAAAAAGACAGAAATCCCAATGTAATACATCATTTGAATGACAATGAGTATGGGTTAAATGTATGCTTGCTTTTTAAAGAAAACAGAATTACGCTTCTTGCAAATTAGGTAATAGAAATGTGTTTAAGGAGCTACTGCAGTTTTTAAAAGCCTTCTTGTTACAATAAGAAAGAAAAACAAAACTTTGTGCTTGGTTTCATTTTAATGGGTTAATCAGCAATTAGAAAGTTGAAAGCAAGTTGGTACCCAGCTCTGTACCTATCCTGGGAGTACATTTGAGCACTCAGAGCACGACAGTCTCATTTTTATCACCAGAGAAAGAAAACTGTAGCCATAAACTGTTCTTTACTGGAGGGAAAATCACAATTTGTTGCTGGATCTCAGTGTCTCTGGCCCTGGTCTCAGTGCTGCCCCCTTTCCCAGTATCTGGCATTCAGTGATTTGTTAGTTTCAATTAAGTCACTATAAAAAATGAGTAGCTGGAGGGCACTGGTTTATTACTGGTATCCAACTCTGTTTTCATTTACTAAATGACATTCTGAAAGCTTCTATTCTGAACATAATCACCTTAGGGTATGTGCTGAGCACAGCCCTGGATGATTCAATTATTTCTGAATGCTCTTCTCTCCCCAGAACATAGGGCTTCACACATTAGCAGCATGTTTAGTATTTCACAGTTGTTCTCTTTGCACTCATCAGGGTTTTCCCAGGAACAGGCTGGAGGTATGCAACTTGCTTCTGCTTCTTGTAATCATCTAACCATTATGTCTCTTCTCAAAGCAGCTGACTTCCCCAGATGAGTGTGTTAAAGCTGATATATATATATGTACGTATGTATATATGTATGTATATATTTGTTTGTTTACATATCCCATATCTCTGAGTGGGCATTTCTCCCTCCTGTCTAAGCTAGCTACACATGCTCAAAGTAAGTTTGAAGTCTTTTTGCCCTCTGCTCTGCTCCTCAGCACTCCAGCCATCTCAGCTGCCCCAGCTCAGTTCAAACACACACACACCAGGGTATTGCTGGGCACACTGGTATCTCATTCTATCAGACTTAAACTTTCTCAGGCCTTTTGTGGCTGGGAGATGTGATGGGCTTGAAACTTTTAGTAAAAACTTGCCAAACTTGACAGTATTCTGGTGACCCAAAGTGTCCTTCAATATCTCAGCTGGTGAACTGCTGAAGAAGTCAGATCTGCCAAAGTCCCTTGAGCTGATGCAGAGCCAAGTTTCCAGATTCCCTGTGCCCTATTCACCACCCTGGAAATCATGGCAAAGGCTTTCATACTTGCTGCTCAGGGCACTTCTGCTCATATGAGGGTCTTCTGAGTTCATGGACTCGGGATAAGTGACCTCAAAACACCTCAGAATTGCCAAGCTTGGAGCTCATGACAGGTGCTGGTGTAGCTGTTGTCAGTGACCTAGGTCTTGATTTCATATCAAAGATTGTGTTGTTGCATCCTTGTCCTTCAGCTGGAAAATCTAGAGGCTTTAGCAAAGGCCAGAGCCAAGCATTCTTTTTCTGGTATTTCTGAAAGGTGAATATGTTAGAATTTCATTTTGGAAGAAAATTTAAAACAATCACCTCTGATCCTGCATCTCCTGCATGTGGCAAGTAGTGCAGACACATAACTTTCCCCATTGCTCAACAATCCCAGAGCAAACGGAAGAACAGGAGAAATCAGTATCTGAGAGCCTCAGGACCAAAAAAAACTTACAGAAAGTGGAAGCAGAGATGGTCTTACTGAAGACAGAAAAATCCATCTTTTTTTTCCTATTTTCTAACTTGAAAATAGATTTTTATTTATAAAACAACATGAATGACATACTTATTCTGAAAGGATGGGTGTTTGCCTCTACTCAATCTTGGAAATCAAAACTGTATTAAAGCTTAGCTTCTATTGCTTCTGTAGTGCATGTGCTGTTGCAAAAAAAACTGGAATACAAGCGGAAGTCAAGGCATAAAATATCAATTGAGACTTTGTGAAGGCATTGTTAAAATCTTGCCATCTGTGAAGGGGTGAGGTTTAGTATTTCTTCCATCTGCAATTCAATGGACTTGTACCAATGCAAATCTGATTAAATCAAAGGGGTAGTCACTTCCAATTATTTTTATTAATGACCATGGATATAATCACTGTAAACACAGAGTTTCTGTCACTTAATAGAAAGGTTTGACCTTGTAAAGCTTAAACCCATTAGTTCATTTAGCCTGGCCTCCTGTCTATCTAATGTGTCAAAAACAGGTTGTTTGGCTTCAATATCCTTCCTAGAAACTCACCCTGTATTGACTAGGAGACAAAATTTTTTTAGAAAATATAATGTATGAAAATCATATGCCTAACTTCTAATTTGAATTTGTCTGTCCTCACATTTCAGACATTCTACTTGTGATTTCTTTCTGGAGTGAAGAGATTTTCACTGTCAGATATTACTGTATTCCAATAGAACTATTTACAAGTTTGGGTTTTTTGGATAGGCAAAATTACTGCTCCTCACTGTGCTATTACTTTATTCAATATATAAATAATTTCTATAACTGTTTTTTGAAACCTCTCATTTTTTAAAAAAAGAATGTAAAATCTGTCCCAAACATCCTTGCCCGTTTATTATTTCCCTGACATATCCTTAGGGATCAAATTGCACAGCATTTTTTTCCACAGCATTACACAACTATTTCTTCACCCAGACCATTTTGGAATCAATGGCTTCATGATCATATCATCTTTTCAAAGGATGCACTCACTCACCTGAAGAAGGAATGAGTTTTACCTCCTTAGGGCAGGGGCTCTTTGGATGGATGGAAGGAAGGCAGGCAAGTGCAGGAAAGTTGCTGATTATGGGGAAGAAAATTGATTCTAAGGAAAGCTTTAAAATCCCTTTGTGGCTGTCCTGGGGCAGTATTTTGGATTTAGAGGTTGGCAGTTCAGCACTGTTGAAATGGAGGAGCAGGAAGCACAAGGAGTTTTGGGGGACGTGAGTAGCACACACCTCCTATTTGTTGGGATGGTATCCTGTGGAGTTTATTGCTCACAGTGGATACACAGTGATACTGCCCTGGGAGTGCTTCTGTAATATTTTTAGTATGTTTCTAGTAACTTCAATGAAAAAAAAGTTGCATTTTAAGGTGGAAAATCTCTCTCACATACATTCCAGTCAGAGTCAGCCTCTTGAAAATCTATTTAAAGAGCAAGCCATGGGGCTGAAAAGCGAGGCAGGAAAATCTTAAAAGCACAAAATTCAGTGATTTGGAATAAAGGAAGCTTAAAACAGACAACATCTGTTGTTTTCAATCCCATGGGATTTTCTGCCTTTTTTTTTTTTTTTCCAAATCCCAGCCCTTAATGAAGAGCAATGTCAGATTTAGAAAGAAAAAAATATATATATTTATACAAAATTAGAAATGTGTCTGGAAATCTGAAATCCTAGAGTATGTAAGCCAGTGCCTGCTCCAGATCTCTCTTTGCTGATGGAGAGAGGTCCAAGCATTGTGTCATCACAACAGTTTACAAGTGCTACCATATATTTAATTAGTCTACAATGGGATAAATATTTGTTGGAGAAAAAGAATTTCAACTTAATTTTTAATGGCCAAAGCCAGATGCAGAATTGGACCCAGGGGCTAAGTGGAATTGCTATGGCATATACCATAGCATAGGCTTCTTAAAATACTTTTGGAATCACACAATTTCAGGGGAATGCAAAATGTTTCAAAGAATAACCAGGGTTATTAGATTTTGCTAGAAATAGCTTTTTATAGTCAACAGGTTTTTCAATACTTTATTTCAGCATACTAAATAGATGCATATGTAAACGACTTTCTGTCAAAATAACTTCTGATATAAACTTTGTTTTCCTAAAGTTTTGGAAACTTTAAAGCAGTTCTGAGATATTGAATCAACATACCAATGTTTTAACCCTGTAATAGCTGGCACTGCAGAACTCTTCAAGTGTCCTGTGCTTTCTACTTTAGAAAAGGAAGTGTAAAGGGAAGGAATCTGGAAGTAGCTACAACACTTCACACTTTCTGCTGCTGCAGGTATGGGAGTAGCCTTTTGGTTTGAGTATAAGCTCATCACATGCATTGACATATTTTAGTACATTATGCCATGAAGCCAGACAAGGAAATTGCTGAATTATATCACAATCTCTAAACAAACTGACCTGCTATGCAGATTTCTGGCTTAAGAGAAGAATTAAGTTGATTGTGCAAAGCAAACCTGAGCTTTTTGCCACAAGTACATCCCTGAAAATTTAGAATCTATCCTGCTTGTGAGTAAAAGTTCATACATCCTTCACTCTGTGAGGGAAACCAAGGAAAAATCTTTGGATGCCTTGTTAGCAGTTGTCTTGACTGGAAGGATCTGTCTAAGTTATTGCTATTCCTTGCTCAGCAAGTTGCACTGATCACAAGTGCCACCGAGCCAACAGTCCTTCCTCATCTGAAAATCCAGTTACCATTCCTTTTTTAGCCACATACTTTGCCTATGCCCTTTATTGCTGTTGCAGCCTTTCAGCTGGCCGTCAGAGTGCAGTCCCATTGCAGTTACCTTCTTGCACAAGGCTTTGGCAAATCTGACGTGTCGTCTCTCCCTGCCAGCTGCCTTGGCATCCACACAGCACAGGAGCTCTTGTGCACCCAGTCACAAAGACTCAGAGCTGCAGGTCGTGCTAACCTTAGGGAACCTGCACTGTTAGCTGTGCAGAGGTACACAGCTGGGCTGCTGAAACTCTGTGTCATAGGGAAAAAGACTTTGAAGGATGACTGCATGGCCTTCTCAGAGCTGGTGGAGCCATTGCATTTCCTCCCTGGACAAGTGCAGGGAGGACCCTGCAATGCAGCTCTTTGCTCATAGCCTCCCTCTTCCCCCCAGTAATTATAGTCCTGTTTGCCAAGCCAAATGAAGAGCTGGCAGGGGGAAATGCACGTGGAGCTAAGCAAGTCCTTCCCTTTGCACATATGTACTGTTACATGCCTATAGCAATAATAGCTCTAATTTGTCCATGAGCTGCACTGAGGAGTGCTTTCAACATACACATCTGTCCTAAGCTCCTTCACAGAGCCTTTACAAGCAGCATGTATGGAAAGAATTCAACAGCTCTGGAGTGCATCACAGATACATTTGTTAAAAGCAATGTGTGTATGGTGTTTTTTGTTAGTGGACTATAAAGTAATGAAAAATCTTTGATTTTCTATTCTTATTAACGCTGCTACCCCATTTCTGATACAACTGAGTTGCAGTGGTACAAGGGAGGATTAGCTTGATTCCTAGCTTTATTAATGATGCTGATACCGATATTTTATTAAGGCTCTTGTTATTTTTGCTTATCTTGGACTGCTCTGAGAGGTTTTTTACGCAAGTAAAAAGAAGGGGTGTGAACTCTGTGGTAAATCTACTGATTCAGTATAATATTGACAGCTTTATCTGGACTTAAGCCACTGTATATAGGATCCAAATTTGAGCTGACTTCTGACTGTGGGCACGTAGGATTTGTAATTTTTTGTGTGTGAATTTGGTAGTGTTTCAATGTTTGCAGTAGCCTTGTAAGTCTAGATGGTTTAAGGTTCATTCACTGTGTGAGCTGGCCATCTGTTCTCAGTAATTGCAAATTCACTTCCAGTATTAATGAACTGTTCCTGTGTTCTTGCATTTCTCTGAAATGCCTCCGGCAACTGTTCCTTCCTCACATGGAAAAGTCACAGCAGCTGTGGGATTCACAAGGACCTCAGTGCTTGTCTCTTGCTACACTTCTCTCAGCAAACCGCAAAGTGCAAATAACTTTTCTGACTGCCTAATAACTGCAAACCCATTAAGTGTAAATTCTGTGACACCAGAAAAAAAAAAAAAAAAAAACAACAAAAAAAAAACAAGCCACTTGCTTCAAAAGAGCCCTAATCTGATTAGAGACTGTATGAACACCTGGGGTTGCTCTCAGGGCTGCCTAACTGGAACACGTTAGAGACAAGGACCCAGCTTTTCCTTGAGCATTAGCCAGAGGGACTGCAAGCTGCCCAGTGGAGCTGGGGCTGGAAGTGTGAGGTGAGGATGTGCTTCCACATCTCCAAGCACCGCCCTCCCTCATAGTTACCTTCATAAAGTGGAAAAACACTCGTGCCACTTCCCACATTTTTCTTTTGATAACAAGCCACCAGGCTTCTGTTTGCTTAACAATGAAAAAAAAATGTCTTTGTGAATGCAGCCAGATCTGCCTTAAATTTATTTACCCTTCTTTGATAAAGGACCAGTCCCAGCAAGAGCCCCAGACAGTGCTCCCAGCACAGAGGTTTGATGTGCAGGGTGTGCTGCACCCTTCACAAACTGTGTGTTGGTCTCCTGCTCTGGAGCTGCTGTCACAGCATGAGCTCTGCTGTGGCATCCCTGGTGCTGCATGGGGCCAAGCCAAGTGCCACAGCCCAAGGATCCCCATCACACCAGTAGGGCAAGGGGCACCAACTCAAACAGCCTCCTGCACTGAGGTACCTGCCAACAGCTACCACCAAATATCCTTAGGAAATGCAAAAGCCAAAATCCTCTTCTTCCACACTGAGCTGCCTGAGATGTGTGCTTGAACACAAACTACCTGATCAGTAGTTTCCTGTAAAATGGCCATCCAAGGACACAGTGGCACTTACATTTTGTATCATACCTTAATGCTTTTGAGATGTCTGACCACCAGTCAGAAGGTACTTAAACCTACATTCCCCAGTCTTAATAGAATGTTTCACCACAAGGTTACCAAGTACTTGAGAGCAGTACAAGACAAATAAATACACGTTTTTACTAAGGTCATTGGTTTTTATTGGACTGCCCTGAAATATCATTTTAAGAATTGTGTGACATTTATGCTGTTTAATGTTCTGTAGCACAAGTGTGGAACATGGCAGAGGTTACAGAAGACACAAAAGTATTTAACTAATCCAGCTGGCAGAACATAAAGGAGCTTAAAATGGGACATAATTAAGATAGGTGTATACACAGCACAATGCCAGATGAAATCCAACATTGCAAAAAGCAGGGCAATCAATATCTGTGAATAATAATCTGATCTACATCGACCCTTTGTAGTTTTCTAGATAACCTGTCACAAGCTTGCAAGAAGACATTTATATGTGATTTCCAGCCTTAGGCTCTGTAGGGGCCATTTTCCTGTGCCTCCTGTGGAAGTCCAGGTTTGATGTACTCTCTTAGAACACAGATCTGGGCAGGTCTTCTCTCCTAATTTTTGTCTCACAGAGGGGTGAGATATAATCTCTGAATAACCAGCAAAGCCCCATTTGGAGTTAAACTGGAGAAACTGAGTATTGCTTCTTTTTGTTACACTACCCCTATGTGTTTTTCAGCATACTGAGAAACACCCTCGGATTTCTTCTCCACAAACAGCCTCCACGGTGTTTTTCTGTGCACATGTGTTTGTTGCTGCAGTTTTCCAGCAAACACTGCTCATTAAATCCCCCTTTATGCTTGGCATCCTTTCTGTTGACTGCTGCAGCTTGCCAGGCTCCAATGAGCCATGTTCAAAAAGCACGATTAATTTTAAAAGTGACCCATTAAATTTGGCTACTCATTGTTAATTCGGGCTAGTCAGAAAGCTACAGAGGAGTAGCTTCTCTCCAGCCAGCTGTAGCTTCTCATTTTTCTGATCATCCTCCTCATCCATCTCCTCCTCAGTTTTCCAGCTGCTGGTGAGCAGAGCTGGCTGCCCACAGCAGGTCTGCTGCTCCCACTGCCCTGCCAGGACTGGGGCTCCTCTCTGCACCAAGGGAAGTGTTAAGATTTTAGTGTCAGGGAAAAAAAATTATGTCATTTTTGGCTCTCATTGCTCATCTCCTCTTCCCTGGATTGCGACGGCCGGGGCCAGGGCAGGCGTAAGGGCTTCACGGCCTCTAGTGGGGAATGGCCAGAGCTGCAGAACTTCCCAGGCACTGCCTGCCGAGGAAAACTGTGCTTCTTGTGGCCGGGGATGTTTCCTATGGAAACAAGGCTCGGCCGGCGTTGGCTGTGCCCGCATCTCGGGGAACTCTGCTTTCTACCTGCAAGAGTATTACTGTGCAACTTCGCACCAAAAATGCACCAAAAAGCCCATCGCAGGGTTTGCATATACGGGAAATGCTGCTTTGAGATCCCTTGTGAGTCACGTTTGTAAGTGTGCCCGTAGAAATCCTGACCTTTAATTTTGTTTGAGAATTTGAGGCTTTAAGAGCACATCTCTTCCGTGACGCTGTCACATAGTCCTGCTGGGAAGGGAGAGGGGAGATTCCAGGTTGCTGGGGCTACCCAGACCATCACAGCACACTGCCTACTTTGTTGCTTATAAACCTAAACTGGTGCTTGAAAGACCCAAATCTTGTATTTTCTTTCTTTCTGTTTTTAGCTTCCCTACTTAGAGTGGTTTATTACAGCAGTCATTAAATATAGCAAATAAAAATGAAGCTCAGAGATGGATTCTTCATCAGAGTCCAGTGAAGCAGTTTCCATGTCAGTAGGAAAAAAAGGAATTAATTTAGACCACTCAAAACTTTCCTGCAAAGTGGCTGCACATGCAATACCTTTTCTTTTCTTTGTTTTTGCTTGGCTCTATTAAAGGTGGGAGAAAAGACAAGGCTGGACTGCAAGCTCACTTTGGGTTAATCCAACAAGCAGTCCTTCAAGTGAGCAAACAGAAATGTGTTGCCTCCTTAAACATCTTGCTTCTTGCAACATTTTTGTTTGAAAACCTCTTTCTCAAGTCACAGGTTGAATTCCTTGGTTTACTTAGAGCATCCAGAAATATTTTTTTAAGTATAGTGAAATGGATTTAGATTGAAGTTGTAGGAAGTTGATCTGTAAGTGTTACTGAAGTGGTTAGGATGGGATTTTCATTTTAGAAGCACTTATTTCTCATGTGTTGCAAACACTTGAAATGACAGAATTACTGGTAATGACTTTTCTGAGTTCATACCACAAATGCCAAGCCTGCAGAGACTGAAAATGACTCACATGGAACCATTCTGCCTTGTCCTTGGATGCAGAGCATCTCATAGAGGTTTTTTTTACCCTCTCATTTTTCCTAGAAGTGATTTTTGAAAGCAAAACCGCAGCGTGGCCTTTTAGTGCTAGGAAGTCTTTGTTGCTTTTGCCAAGAGAGGAGGACAAGACCAAGTGTGGCATCATTCACCAAGTGTGGTATGCAGAAATAGGTCTAATTTAGACCATCTTAGGAGGTAGTATTGTAAGTCAAATAAAATATTGCTGTCTCTGACTCTTCTAAAAAAACCTTTTTTTCTGTTCCCTTGCACTAATGCTCTTCATTTCTAAAACCCAGTAGTGGCCTCTGCCTTGGCTGCATTGGTTGTAAATGATAGTCTCACATGTCTGGGTACCTTCCCAGCACTGACATACATAATCAAGATCCTTATATCAAATCTCACGTTGCAGGAAATTACTCTGGGAGAATCCATCATCTTCTTTGCCCAAAGCTGCATAATGTACTGCCAGTTTTTGTTTTTCTTTCATTTTTCCCCCTCTGTAAATCATGTTAAAAGATCTGAAGGATGATGGCAATAGAAATATTATTAGTAAAGTTTTTTGTGCATATGTGAATTGAAAGAAAATGAATTTGTCAATAGCATAACTGACCAAAGAATCAAATGTTAGATTTTTTTAATTTCTGAAAGGTCAAGAAGACAGTGTTGCATACCTCAATCATGCTGAATTTTGCTCAAAAAGAATCTGCATGTTTAAAAAATAGAATTTTATATCATTAAATAGTCACCAACCAGACTCATTTGCTTTCTCTTCAGTCAGTGTGAGGATGAGAGAATCACACACTGAGGGGCATTGCTTACATGGAGATTCATGCCCATTCCCCAAAGTGCTCATTCAAAATAAACCTCTGATGTCTTGATTACAGCCTGTTAAGCTCCAGAGCAGTTCCTCAGAGGAGTTGTCAGCATGTAAGCATTTTTTTCTGCTGATATTTGAGGCAGGGTTGTGCAGAAAATCTTTGTCTTTTCTTCCTGGCAATTTTCTCCTGTGATAAGAAGTACTGTTCTTATTTTAGCAAATCCCACCTTAAAATCTTTGGGAACTGCATGGTACTCTGTGAGAGGTGTGAGTGGAGCTGGTTTTGTTGCAGGAGATCTTATGTACATGGATGTGTTGTGAAAATTTCATGTTTTCAGTGGATGTGAAAGAGGAGTTGCTGGGATGTTTGTTTCCTCCCAAGCTCCAGTCTGCAGTAGTAAAGGTAGTAAAAACACTTGTACCAGGAGAGCTGCTTTATGGAGAGCTCTGCTTGTCTGTTTTCCTAGGTATGGCTATTAATTTTTGCATGTCAAATGTAAGAGCTGAATTGCCATGGGGTATTTAAGGCCTAACATCCTTCACTCAACAAATACACTTTCTATGAAGGGGCTTTCAGATGCTGGGAATGTTTTGGCCATAATTTTAAAATGCCTGCATTTAGGTCCTGTTATTTATTTCTGATCTGGAAATGCACTTTGGTCAGGCCTTAAGAAAATTAGTATCAGTAGAACACGTACTTTGAGATTCCATATATCCTATGGAATTACCTTGATGTATTTGACATAGTCTCAGATCCTGCTTGCTCATAAAGAGATGTTTGGGAAGATAGCAGTCTAGTCAGATAAATTTCCTGAAATAGTCACAGACCTGGCACTGAGATATGATGGTGATAAATCTATGCTTAGTGCTGTGACACAGTCAGCTGCCTTAGCTACAGCTGCTGTGAGAGACAAGAAATTTCACCCTGTGCAGTGGCCGTACCTGTTACAGAAACTTCAGCAGTGCCACTAGAGCAGCATTTGGATGGATGCCCTTGAAGTCTTAGGCAGTACAGGATGTGTTCTCAGCCTTTTACTGCTCCCCAGGCCAGTGGTGCTCTAGCACTTGGCTGGGTATTTGTGGAACACTCTGTTTCCATATGTATTAGTGCTCGAAACCATTAAGTGTTCCACAGCTCTTTTACAAGAGGAGTAATTACATCCTGTTGGCAGAAATTACTCCCGCTGTTTAATTTGGAAACCATGTTCTTTGCTTCCAGCATTGTGTTGTTACACAGCAAAGAGTGGCTGCATTTTCTGCCCAGGGTGGTGGCACTTCTCTCTGACGTGTATGGGGGATGATAGCCATGGTGGTGGTGTCCCTCAGGGATGACATTTCAGGTTTGTCTGTGAAAAAGTTAATTTTAAATGGTGTAGGCATATAGCTTCAGAAATCCAACTTTTATTCCCAGCAAAAAAATATCTTTTCTAGCTCTCATTTTCCTGCACAAGGGATGCTGGGGCAGTCCCCAGGTGCATTGGGTCTTGAGGCAAATGCTGATGCTGAACTTTTCTCTCTTACTCTGTCCTTTTAAAGCCTTTTATGTACAGAAGGAAACTAGCACAGCAGATGATTATTGTCTACTAATGGTGGTTTTAATTACTGATTTTCAGGACACCCAATTAACTTTCTGCTGAAAACAAGAATTATTTTCCTCCCTTGAAGCAAGCCAGTGATTCATATTGTAATATAAACTTCTTAAAGTTTTGACTCATGCAGCAATTCCAAGAATTTTTATTTCTGAACTCTTTGAAACTCTTTTATTTCTGAACACTTTGAACTCTTTATTTTAACATACTAGTGAAATACTGTGCCTGTGTCACCCACAAAGTGAACCTCACGTTAAACAGGGCTCGCTGTCACTGAAGCATGGCAAGTGCCACTTTTGGGGCCTTAGCCATGCCTTGTCACACAGTGTCCCCTTGGTGGGAGTGTACAGCCACCCTGTCCCAGACCCAGCCTGCAGGGGCACAGGGGCGAGGTGGAGGTGACATTGAGTCTGGCAGAGTGGCACTGCTGGTCCTTGTGGAGGGAAAAATATTGGGAAACTTATTTTTTAGAGTGTTTGGAATGGGGATGGAGTTTATCAGTTGGATGAGAGCAAAGGGAATTGTGTTGTGCTGGGCTCTGGGAGCCCCTGCTTTGCCCGTGCACAAGCGGGAGATCGGCGTCCTTTGGTGGCGTGATGAGTAAAGCAGAGAGGCACTGCTTGGCTTTCCTAAGTGAGACTCAAGCTGTAGAGTCCAGAGCTGAAAAACATTTATGTTGGCTATTAAAGGGAACACATGTGACACAGAGATATGCCATGTTAACTCCAGAGATTTTCCAGCAGAAGAAAGACTAAATGAAGCATAAATGAGAGAGGTTTTTCTGAAAAGTTAGGTAATGCATGTTTTGATTCTTCAAAGAATGGGTTTGATGTTAAAATGCAAATGTGAATGGCTTTCTCATCAGGTGGAGGCAGCACAACTGTCCTACTTTATGTAACAACCACAATACTAAATGAATGACAAATAGTTCAGGATCTCGTTGAGAAATGGCAGTCAGAGGTAAGAACATCTACTGTGTGAAAGCTTCCCAGGAGAAAATCCCCACTCAACATGTTACTATTACAGTTTCTGTTTGCTTTTTTATTTTGATTTTGCCTCGAAATATGCATTTTGATTCCGTTTCAAATAGTAATAATCCAGTACTTTCTTTCCTTTCCCTCTGTCTTCTTGCTGAAAGTGGTGCAGCACTTCGTCTCTATAATTTAACAAATTCCATCATGTTTAGGAGAAAATATGAGTGTGTTTCTCGAGGAAGCCTGAAAGCAGGGTTCATGCATTCCTGGTAGCACAAAGTAAAACCTTAGCCTCAAGTTCTCCTCCAGAATCTGGCAGGATTAGCAGAGGACATGCAATAAGAAAGTGGGATGAAAGGAAGGGGTTCATGCAGTGGGGCACTGGCTCCACGTGCAGACTGCTCAGTTTGCAGTTGTACCGTGGTTATCAGTGGCGTGGTAGCATGATTAGGGAACAGCAGCAGGAAATGCTGTCAGAATCTGGGAGGCTGGCAGTTGGGAGCAACAGAGGAGATCAAAGGCTTGAGTGTGTTTGCAGACTGGAGAATAATTGCAAGTCGCTCCCGAAATGTGGGCTGGCAGGGCAACCTGGCCATCAACTCTGTCTGGCAGTGTGTTCCCATGGGAGAGGTGAGTACATGGCACAGGGGGGCACATCAGCAATGCTGCACTCAGTTCTCATTCCCCATGCTCCAGCCCCCATTCAGCTTGCATCAGGGGATTCAGAAAAGCTGTTAGAGGGGAAATAGCTTGTTTTAGCAAAGGAGAGTGAAGCAGGGCTGTGCTCCAGGATCCGAAGATCTCCCAGCCAGTCTTGTTGCCTTCAACTGGATGTGAAAACTAATGAGGCAAACTTGAGCTGGACGACCCAAGTGTAGCTCACCTGTGGAGAAGTTTCAGCTGAAAATGGATGTTCAGACAATCAGAGAAGGACAGCTGCAGAGCACTGGTGCAGAGCATCTGTAGGCAGTGCTCATCTTCATAGACAAGCATCTTCACCTTGCTCATCTTTCCATCAGCATCCTCGTGTCTGTTGTTTCTTCTCAAAGAACTCGAGGCTTTCCCGTATCTGTCAAGTGTCTCATGCATTCTGCCTTAGCAGAGCAAAATCTAACAGTAAGGATAAATAATGTGTTCTTGAGTACCTTAGAGTTTTAAGATGCGAAATGCAAGGGGTTTAGTAATTCTATTTACCACTATTTGCCACTATTATAGGCAAATACACTACAGTCAGAGTACCTTTAAACTGTTAAAAGTTTTCCTCAGACAGCCTCATGGTAGAAGACTTGACATATTAAATATTTACAATTCCCACAAAGAGTTCAGGGCCAAGCCGACACAGCTATCCTGGTTGCATGGAGAAGTCTGAGCTCTTCTAGTCGCAAGTCACTGGAGGGAAATGGCAAGTCATTAGTCCTTCTTCTTCCTCTTCCCTATGTAGTTATGGGGAGCTGAAACCATTGTGAATTTGGTGGGCCAGCAGGGTCTCAGCAAATCTCACAACCATCTCCAGGTGAGGGGGAAGTGGGGGCTGCACAACAGTGACAGGAGGAACTGTCCTGCTGTCCTTCATCCCTGGGACAACATCTGCACTACTAACCAAGGAATAGTGAGGGAGTCCCACAGCCAGGGAACACAGACGGACTCATGTTCACACTGCTTAGGAAGAAGTTGGTAGAAGTGGTCCAAAACAGGGAACAACAATTCAGGATATTGTTTCTTGGGACCTGAGCTCATTCCATGTCCTTGGGTCCAGACATACTTGGCTGCTGTAGGGCTGTGTTCACAATTAGCAAGTAGTGTGGCCCAATAAGAGATTTGCAGAGAGAAAAAGTCCTGATAAACCATCATCTCTGTTACCAGATCTTTCTGCCTTATTGGGGATTTACTCTAGTTTGAGGCTGTGAACTGAACACTCACTAATGGTAGCAGCAGATCTTCCCTTTCATCCCCAAAGAGCTCAGTGCACTTTCTGGAACTAAAGCACGTGAAGGATGATGTAGCATAAATATATTTATTGCCACCTGCAGCAAACTTTTTTTCTTGTTATTCAGGTGATGGTCAGCAATCTCAGGGCAGAGAAAGAGCAAATCTTGACCTCTTTACTATAAACATTACTCCAGACATTAAACAAAATTCTCTATAAAAGTCCTTGGAAGATCTCCATCCATATAGTGCAGATCACACTGAGGTATTGAGTATTTAATCTCTTCGGAAACCTTTGCTAGAGATTCAAAATTCTGTTATTATTCAAGTGGATATGTACTATTGATGGGTCTCATTTATGGTTTCCAAATACACTTTAAAGGTCAAATAAGTAATTTTAATCAGTTATGTGGGGTTTTTTGACAGCTGATAAGTACTGAATGTACCACAACACCTGGAAAGCAGATTTGCTATATTTACCATTGCATATTTGGATTGGGTGCAGGGATAGTGCTCTGCCCACACTCATTTCACTCTCCATCATCAAATTACTGGCACTGGTCAACCAGTGCATCCACAGGAGAGCACTGTCGTTGCAGCACTTGAGCTCTGAGTCACAGCTTGGACAGGGGCCCAGGACCTGTGTCTTATGGCTGCTGGTTAAGAGAGTAATAGCTACATCAGAGTGATGCTGTCCTTGGCTCAGAGCATTCCTGGCTACCTAATCCATACTGCTTTCTCCTGGGCTGCCAAGCTAGTAGGCATTTGGAAATTAGTCTGGTGTGGTTGTTCTGAAATTCTTGTGTGTAGGTCACTCATGCCATGGTGGTGGAGATCACAAGGTTGCAACTGAGTGTCCTCACTCACTGTGTGCAGGACTGAAAGCAAAGAAAGTGAGAATATTTTCAACAATACCAGTCATGGACTGGGAGCAAGGCTTGAGCTCGGGGGCTGTGGGATCAGCTTCTATCAGGTGAACTACAGGGCTGGCTGCAGTGCTTATGGGAGCAGCAGTACCTACAGTGATGAGCAGAAAGGCTGACCAGCCCCAGAATGGAACAGAGGAGATTCTTCAGCTTAGGGAAAAAAGACACTCAAATTGGATCTGGCAGAAGCCCACAAAGTCATCTACCACATGGAAAAACTGAACTTGGGAGAATTGTGGGGCATGTAATAAAGTGGTTAGAGAGTCAGAATAAACAGACAAAAGTGCTTTTTTTGGTGTTTTTCCACTGCATTTTTGGAACACGGTAGGGTAGGATGAGCAAGACTCAAAAAGGGATGAGTTCCACTCATGGAAGACTAGTGATGCAATAGTCCAGCTCCAGCAGCTGGCAGGAGAAGCTCACAGGTCCCAGATTGCTGGGAACTGAGTGGCACACTTAGGGAAGAGACACTGTTGGCACATGCTGCTCTGCACACTTTCCCTGATCAAAAACCCGAGGAGTTCTTCATCAAGAATACAGCAGCAGCTCAGCTGCTCTTCAGTGTGGGCAACAGTCAGGGGGACTCATGGGCCACCAGGACACAGGCAGCTGTTTGTAAGGAAGGAGTTGGATTTAGCCCTGACAGCACTTTAGCTGGGATGCAGCTCTCACCAAAGAAAAACCCTAGAGAAAACACCAGGATTTTGCAGCCTATTCAGACTGTATCCAGATCTGCCCAGTTATTTTTCATTTCCACAGCACAGTTCCTTAAGAAGATCTGGAGGGTGGAGGATTAGAACAATTAACAGTTTACAAAAACTCAGCTCTGTTTTGGTGTTTTCATGGGAACAAAGTTCGTAGTGCTGGTTTTATGGTAACACCTTGCTTTTATACTCCACGCTTTGTTAAACATGGTAATGAGCTCGAAGCTGTGTAGTGCACTTAGTGCTGTGCAGAAAATAAAAGTATTTCCTGCCCACACTTCAGAAGAGCTGCTGTGATGGTGAATCTCTTTTCAAGCTTAGGGCTGCTAGCCTAAACAGTGAGTACACTGGGCTAGTCTGTCAGAAAGCTCTGTATTGCAAATGTAAATTTATCTTTGTAAGAATGACAAGCTCCTGTTCAGAGCACAGCTCTATATAAAGCAGTTCACCAAGGCAGGAGGTTTTACCGTATCCCCCCACCCCTAGAACAGAGAGGAGTTTTGTATTACATTAATCAGCATCTAAGCCCTGAAGGTCACAATTATCTGGCCACTATTTTTCAGTATTAGTGATTTTAGTACATGATTAACTTTCATGCATGCATCATTAAGATGAGGAATTGTTTTTGAAGTTTCAAACAGAGCAGCAGGTCTTAGCTGTAGTATTTGCCATACTTGCCCAACCACTCTTAAAAGGGATGATTTATAGAAAATCCAGCTGTGAGTTTTCGTTTCTTCAAGAGCAGGAGGCGGGACTAGAAAGCAACCTAAAAGCAAGCGGAGCATTGATCAGAGTAGAAATGATGTAGAGCACAGCTCCGCAGACAACAGCTAAGCATCGTGGAATATTAGCTGGCAGCGATAAGAGGCGGAAGCAGAGCGCCGTGACAGAGGAGCCATCTGTCAGGAACTGGGAATCCGATTTCAAGGGAGCAGAAAATGAAGTAAGGAAGAAAGTGATTTTGGTTCAGAGGTGCAGTGGAGCCCAAGGATATCTGTGGACAGTAAGTTTCTATTCTGGAGCAGGGGTGTTTAACACAGCAGCTAATAGAGTTTGAAAGGGCTTTTCAGCTTCGAGAACAGACATAAGTAGCTCCTGTATTAAGCAGCTTTTACTTCAAGTTTTTATTTATTTGTGAGATGTAAATAAGCTTATCTGTTTGAGGTCGCTTGTTCTAAAACTTGTAAACAAACTTTAAAACTGCTGGTGTCCTTTACTTCAGAGGGTGTTTTTTTGTTTAATAAGGTCACCTCCTGTCGAGGATAAGATTTATTCATAACCTTTCAGAAAAATATCTTAGAAAAAAAGGCTGTTTTGGCCCCAGCTGCGAGGTGAAAAAGGGTAGGCAAGAATATTTTTTCTGGAAGGGGGAAAGGAGTTCCCACCCAAATAGATCTAAACTAACTGGAACTACAGTGTATAAACACCCCGGGGCTAAATCCTACCCTCAGTTACACTGATGTAAGTCAGGTTTAAGTCTACTGTAGTTAATAAAATTACTCCTGATTTAATTAAGGATAGAATTTGGTTGCACATTTCTTAATAATGAAAAAGCCCCATGGTTCTTTCCAAAGTGCATTTTATGTTAGCAGATTATTAAGGACTTGCTTGAAAATACGTTAAAATTAATTGAAAACTCACACTGTGATGCATCTTTTGTCATATACTTGTATCCTTCCCTGAAATTAGCACAAAAGGCAGCATGAGTTATTGTAAGAAATCCTATTATTTCTTGTTAGCAGGTTCTCAGATAAGGTTTGCATTGCTCATAATTTCATGCTTATTTCACTTCAGTGGCTTGTATTTGGGGTGATATGTTTTAATCCTAAAAAGGTTTGTGGAGCTCCAGCTGGGAGTGATAAGATGATATTATCTGTAGCAGAAAAGTGTCAAAGTTCTGTACAAGACCCCAGACTGTCTGATTGGGAGTGAAACTGTTCTATTACAAATTGTACAGAAAAATTACTCTTGTTGCTGTGGTTTTAGTGTACGAGTTAGAAGCAGAAGCATTGGCTGCTGACTGAGAAAAAAAAAATCAAAAAGTAAAACCCACTCACTATTATGGCCCAATATGGATGACAAAACACTGTAGCATGTGTGGGAAAATGGCTGCAGTCCAATGTCTGGAACCATTTATCTTCTGGTAGAGTCTGGAAGATGACTGTTTTATGTATTTTACAGAAATCCCTGCTGATTGATTTCATTTACTTAGGAGGAGGGGTCACGGTGACTGATGGCAGGGACAACTGGGGCAAAAAGTGGATTTTTTGCATTATCCTGACATCCTGTTTTGTTTGGGGTTATTGGCACTTTTGAAGGGACCATGCTGGACATGTCTTGCTGCTGCATTTGCTACTGCACACAGCCAGAAGTTCACTGCTTTTTTCTGGGTCTCAGCAAGCTGAGAGTTGCTAGTTGTGCTTCCACTAGTGCCAGGGACATTTTGGAAATTATGATTTGCAAAGGTTTGAAGGGGAAAGGACAGAAGGGGGTACAGGTCTCTGTAACCTGCCAGAAGCTTGGCTGATGGTGGGTGCTGTTACTGAAGAGGGAGGAAAGACTTTGTGAAAGGTCTGGGGGAAAGTCTGTTTTCAGTGTGAGGCTTGCAGAAATATCTTGTCCCTCTTTAGCACATAAGATTTGCATGCTAGGGTGATGATACTGTTTTTTTCTGACATTTGTTGCTAAAATAGCCTTACAGTTCCTGGTTTGTTTTTTTTTATTTATACAGAATAAAGAACTTGCCATGCACGTTAGAAACAACAGGGATATGCTGTACATCAGTGTTATTAATGTATTTCTCTGTTATTTTTATGTGTGCTCTAACAGCCTGTCTGTCAAGGTGTTTGCCTTCAAATCAATTCAGCTCACATCACAGCATGACAGGCACTTGTTGTATACCAGGCATGTCTACGGGCATTTGCTTTCATGTTGCAAGGAATGAGTGCCAAGATTTTCATATGATGAAACAAAAGGGTGGGGGATATGTTTTCTAGTCAGTAAGTAGTGCTACTTGCTAACACTGCTACTGTGTAAAAAAAAATGGAAGGGAAAATGGATTTTTCAGTTGCCAATATTACTTCATTTGGTGCCCTTTAGGCTCTTCAAAGGGTCCTCTACTAACGACTACAATACCAAGTCCAATGCAGAATCACATAACAAACGTGGGGAAAGGGAAAATTATTGTGTGTCCCCCATCACATCCAGTTTCCTAGACATAACCACTTAGTACAGTCAAGAGATTTTTCATTGACACAGAGAGAAGGAGAGAAGGAGAGAAGGAGAGAAAGAAAGAAGAAGAAAGAAAGAAAGAAAGAGCAAGAAAATCTTGTAAAGTATCCTAACTGCTGAAGAAGTTTCCTATATTTACCACATATTTTTATCAGAGCAGTAGGAGCAGTTAAGCACTGAACAAGCAGTTAAGCTTGAACAGTATCCCAAGAATAAACTCAACATCCCCTTTCTTCTGTACAGCATCCTGCCATGCACTATCATTCAGCCCACTCAGGTTCTTCAGTCTCATTGCTCCTTGTGTCATCTTAATGTGCACTCATTTTCTGTCTCTGTTTTGAGAGTGTTCTTATGGCTATCAGACATTTTGTTTTTACTCATATATTGACCTCTGATTTGAATTTGTAAGTTTATAGGAATTTAGATTAATTGTAACCTTTTCTATTTTCTTAATTTCCTTCACTTCCTTTTCAGACACTACATATTTTGGTTATTCTCCCACAGAACAGTTCCTTGTAGGCACCCTCACAGAGGCACAGCTACTTTTGTTCTTCATTAACTTAGTTTGAGCCTTTCCTGCTTTTTTGGTATATCTAACTCAAGAGGACAGTGGGTAGTGCCATGGGGGAAGGTATCAATTACCTTCCTTGGGTATGCCACTGAGCTGCCTGATGATCCAGAGCAAATTTGGTGCCCCAGTTACTTTTTTAGTGCCCTGTGTCATTACCACAGGGTTCTTGATGGGGTCTCTCTTCCTTGAGAGAGAGTGCTGGTAAACAGATCCATTGTAAGTCCAGTGTCTCCCTTTAATCTTGAGTTTGGGCAGGAGGGGGAAAAGTGGTCTAAGCTGATGGAAGTTTGTTTTTCTGTCCAATGAGAGTGCATTCTCCTTGTAATTTGGAGCATGTTTGGGGACTTTTAGCCTCTGATCGTTCCTCTTCCATAAGGATTGGTAGAGTGGTGTGGTCAGGCTCCAGCCATTTAGTCTGCTGCCCATGCAGTCCCTACATTTTTATTAGTCAGCTCTTAAATCTCTTCATTACATGGAATTGTTTTTCATGTGGCCACCGCAAAAGTACCTTCCTGAGAGTGCAAGTTCTTACAAATATAATATCTCAGACCATATTTTAGACATGTTGCATATTATCCCATTTTTAAACAAGTTTTGTCCATTTGTACTTTGTAATATAGCACGGGACAAGGAAGGGGCGGGTGGTAGAGCTACAGCTGCCTCTTGTTTTCTTATCAGATATTGATAAAAACAGTAAATTAGATTAAACAAAAAAAAAAAATAAAAGGAGCTCTGTAGGCTGTGGAACATTATGAAACCACCCACTGAATGTCTGTGCAGGACATACGGCAGCAGCCAAGCTGTTATGTACTAGATGAGTTCAGAGTGGGGGCCAACTGAATGCAATGCATGAGTGATTTACTTGCTCATTTATAACCCCAACCTAGATTCATGACTGTTTGCTGTTCTGTAAAAAGGATGACTTTATGTGACCCTTTAAAGCCTTCGGCATTAAGTGGCATTAAGTTGATGGCTACTTATTTTGTACCTTCGGTGAAAAATTATGCATAAATCAAGTAGGCTTTCCTTGTAATGCACTCATAATTCTCACAAGCAAAACTCCCACCCAAAACCAGTGATCAAACATGGTTTCTTGAACTCAGAAAGGTCACCTCATAAAAAAATATGGAGGTATAATATTCAGGCCACCCAGGCAATTTTTTTTGGCTAGGACATTACTTTAATTAAGTCATAGTAAGGTTAAAATAATAACAGGGTTCTGATGTAAGCAGATAAAAGACAGGGAAGCTACATTAAATTCAGTTTCCATCCACCAAACACATCTAGAAGAGATAAGCTCACTTGCTATTTAAACATTTTGCGCAGGGACAGACAGGATGGGCTGAGGTTGAGTCCTGAATGTTCCGGGGTTTATGTATTTAAATCAAGCCCTTAGCATTGTTTTTGTTCCTTAATTACCTCTGGTTTGTTGATTTATTAATGCTTTTGAAGGCAAGTAGACTCAGTAAAACAGAATCATTCTGTGTCACATAAAATTTCCTCTTATATCTGTGGACATTATAGACAAAAGGAAAGGATTGATGGAGGGAACTTCTGTGGAGATGGCAAAACCAGCGTCTCTAAAAGTTGCAATTGAGTTACTGAATTGCAAATGAATGGAAGGTCTTGTGAAATCACTAATTAGGGCTGCCTCAGTTCTTGAAGTCTGCCAGTGCAACCAACAGTTTAGGCAGAAGGAGCCTGGGAACCAGCAATCCTGCAAAAGGGGTTGGGAGAAGTGATGCTGGATTTACCACTTCAGTGTAAAATTTTCCTTCCATTCGGGGGTGACTTCGTGGGAAATAGGAGCACTGTGTGCTTTAGCATTTGTTATACAGGCTTTGAGTAGGGACAAAATCTGCAAAAGGCAGTCCTTTGCCAACCACGAGTACTGATGTGCCATTGAAAAGTCACAAAATTGTCTCAACTGGCTTAGTTTCAGGGAAATGCTTGGAGATTGCACCTACTTTCTGCTGCCCGTGTCCTTGGGTCCCCCATTACTGTATCTAAACTCCAGTTCCAAGAAGAACCTCTGTGTCTTCCAGCACAGCAGAGCATAGCATTGAGGCATTGCTCCTTCTGTGTCTCTCCTGTCTGTAAATCCCAGCTGGTACACCAAGAGCAGGGGATGGGCCCTCACTTGTCACAGAGGAGGTTTCAGTAGACTCATAGATGCATAGAATGGTTTGGGTTGGAAGGGACCTTAAAGATCATTTAGTTCCAAACTTCTGCTGTGGTCAGAGACACTGTGCTGTCCTCTAGATCAGGCCTTGAGCACTGCCAGGGATGGGGCATCCACAACTTCTTTGGCCAGAAGATTTAGAAGATTTGTCCAGGGGATGTTTAGTTTGTCACATCCCTCCACCAGTAGCTAATGACCTGCATGAACAGCTCTGTTGCATTAATTTGGTTTGCAAGAACATGTACACAAGATAGCCAGAAGTGAATGCGGTTGATGGAGGCACAATGATGTGCACCTCTCTTGTGCTTCTGAGCCACTGAATTCAAAATGTAGATTTATGTTAATATCTAGCACTTGCATAGTGCACTTAATCTCCATAGGCCTGCAGGAACATGTCTAACTTGTACATCCAAATTAATAGAGGTAATCACACATAACAGTCAGTCTTTTCATCACTTCACCCAATGAGGAATGAAGACGCTGTTTTGTTTGGACTATAATTGCTTATACATACCTGAAAATACCATCCCATATTCTCAGTTCTTTGTAAAAACACCATGGGTTTGCAGTTACAAGAATATTTCAGACAGCTGCATAATGAGTTAGCTTCATTTTTTAACTGAACTGAAAATTAGGAGGTTGACCCAGACCTCAGTGGGATGTCTCCAAAAAAAGTTTTTCAGTGAACTTACATGCTAAATGACCTAAACCAGTTCATTTTAAAATTGTTGGAAAACCATTCTTCAGAAAATAGTCTTGAAAGCCTGATGCTTATAATGAGCGTGTTTGCAGACCTCTAAGGCAGCAAACATCCTCAGCATTCATATTATTTATTTATATTGCATTTATATTGTTCACACAAACTTCCAGAGCAAATTCAATAGACAGCTATAGTTCTGCCTTGATTGTTCAGCCCTGGTTGCTATGGCATCCAAGTTGGGAAAATATCTGCCAGCTCCAGGTGGCTGAGCACATAGGTAGGTGAAACATGAACAGTAATTTAGGGAGCCATGAGGTGGTGTCCTGTGACCAGAAGGCATTGTCCATGTTTTTTGCCAAAAAGGGCAAGAAGCTGTGAACATTGCTGGGAAACCTGGGCTTTATTTAGCTACAGAGAAAGAAATCGCCTGTGCCAGCAGCCCGCATGTGCACTGAGAGCTTCTGGTGGTAAGCTATGAAATAATTTAATGATCTGTTCAAATTAAACGCAAGATCAGGACTAGAGGGGGCTGGCTGGTATCACCTACAGTCATGCTCCATAATATCCTCTTCTGTGATTTGCTCCACTCTGCTCACTGGGATTATAATTGTTGAATAAGGCAGCAGAACTGAGCTTGAAGGTGAAAAACCCAAACAATGAGAATTGTAAGACCTGTGAAGAGAAAGTCCTTTCTTATTTTGTCTTTGTTCTTAGAGCTTGTCCCTTAAAGTCTGCATAATATAATACAAATAGGATCTATAAATTCTTTTTTTTTTTTTTAAGTCTAAACTATGTTCAGGATCAATATTCAAATGCTCTGGTTGAGTTTTAACTCCCATCTAATTGTCACTGTTTTAAATCACTTTTATAGCAAGACTAAATTTTCACTGAAAGCAGATTTTTTTGCAGTATTTCTTTTCCAGCTAAAAAAAAAAAAAAAGAACAAGAACAAAGACTACCAAACAAAATGCAACTTGTCTCAAATCTCATAAAAGCTCTTACACAAGAATCTATCAAGCCTGGGAAAATAAGAGTTCTTTTGTAAAAACATATTTTTCCTTGAAGTCATTGCTAGATTACAAAAGTTCACATAACATATTGGTATGTGTATGTGTTTATGTAAGACAGACCTCTGTATTTCACTTTCTGATGTCAGTGTTTCCTTGACAACTGTATTTTATTGATTAGTAGAATATATGTAATTTGGTTCAGAGCTGCATCATCTTACAAGGTCATTTTTCTTTGTGAGAAGTTGTTTCATTTTCTTATTCTCCAAGTAAAATTATTTTTCTGATATGAGAAATAACATTCTTTTGATCCTTTGGGGGGTGTTTCTGTGGCTGTACTCTAAACTCAACAGGATTTGACAAATGCAAGCCGATAAAGTCATTAAATACATTTCTACTGATACATTAATTTCTTACTCAACTTCTTTTGCTGCATATGTTACCCTAGTATCTAATCTGTAACTTCACTGGTAAGCAACTGGAGGCTCTGTCCATGCAGTTCCAGTTATTACATACCTTCAGGGTGCTTTTCCTCCAGAGATCTGAAGTTCTAAGTAGCAACACTTCTCAGGATCTCTTTGAACTACGTATTTTTATAGAATTCATTTGACACTTAGATAAGCTGTGACGTGAAAAACGTCCCACAAAGAGCAAATAGTACTGAGAATTGCTGCTGAAATTGAACTCTGACACCCTTATTCTACCTGTTACGTGTTTATCAGATCTCTGGGTTAGTTCCTGACAGGACTGTATCATTTAGCACACCAGTTGTCCCCTTTGCCAGTCTCATTTCTGTGAGTGCTGGTCAGGTTTATGAGAAGTTTTGGTCCTGACCTGAGGAGGAGGGAGGATGGAAGGAGTAGGTGAAATACTGTGTCTCAGTTCAGATGGTGCCATGGACTGATAATGTGCACGGCTGGAGGATCCACATAGGTAGGTTTGCCAGATCTCCTCCTGCTTTGGTTTTGTCCTTTCCCCCTGTGTTCATTTGTCTCATGGTTTATGAGTATCACAGGAGCCAAGAGCAGTCAGGGTGTGCAGCTTCCTGGATGAAATCAGACAGGGCCACAACAAGAAAAAAATGGAGAGGCCAAGGAGAAGGAGGAGGAGTACAAATAATGATGGGAAAGTAATGAAGGTCAGCCAGATGTTGATGTAAAAGCTGTCTTTTTTATGTACAACTGAAAGCATAGCCATCCCTACAGTTCTAATATTAACAATTTACAAATTACAGCAGTGATTGTATTTATATGTCATACAGAAGGTAAATGATGGGAATAAGTTGTCAACACACATAGGAAAACAAGTCTGAAAATCTCTTGCACTTTCTTTAAATATAATAGTTCCTGACAATTAAATATCCCATTGGTTGCTATCTAAATATTTATCTTCAGTGAAATTACAAGAAGTCCACAGTCAGAGAAAACCCACGCTCTTCTGCTCTCTGTTGTAAAGATTAAATTATATTCTACTTTTGAAAAAGAACTTGGTTCCTGGGTCTGTATTTTTCTGGATAATTTTGAAAAAAAGAAAGAGAGAAGAGTCTGCCATTGATGGCAAGCAGGGACAAAGGCACTGTTACTGGATTGTGCTTTTGAAGGTTGTTTACTGTGCTAAGTCAGAGTTCATAATGTGAAATAATGTTTTTAATATTTTGGATTAAAACATTCAGCAACAGGTCTTCCTAGCAACAAGGCCCTACTTAACACAGAGCCTCATTTTCTTCCAAGGATCCTTCAGTCTTACATGGATTTTTCTAGGTCAGTCATTGGCAGCAACAACACTAATTCATTCCAGATGAAAGTCAGGCCCACTATAATTAGCAATACTAGGTATTTGTCTGAAAAATCAAGAAAAAGTGGTATTTGCTAGAGAGACTATGTGTCTTGTGGAGAACCCACTCCATTTAATTGAAGATTTAGGTGCCTGGGGTTAAGCAGATGGTCCAGTCAATTTGTCACAACTGCTTAAATTCCTTGTACAATCTAAGGAGAGCAGCAGTTGCTTACTGAAGATCTGAGGAGGAAGATCTGTTCCCCCTCTCCATCTATCTATCTATCCATCCATCCATCCATCCATCCATCCACCCACCCACCCACCCAAGGATGATTCAGTCTGCCTCATTCAAGTGAAATACCTCTTCCACTGGGATTATAGAGGAACAATAGGAAATAAATGCTGGCAGCTCCATGCAGTTGGGTTTTACTCATTTGAAGATGGATGTGACTTATCTTCCTCTTGCATAATAGCCCAGGAATTAGAGCACTCCCCCCAGAGAGAGGCAGTCCTGGGCTCTACTTGTTCTGAGCGTGAGCTCACATCTCCTACATTTAACTCAGAAGAGCTAAATTCCTCCCTTCGTAGGATGACCATCCGTAAGTCTCCATGCTTTTGGGTTTTTATCCTTTCCTTTTCTGCCTGTCTGTGAGGATTGTAAGCTCTGTAGGGCACCAGCTAGCTTGTCACTAAACATTTGAGCATCACTGACTGTTGCAAGGTTTCTGATTTTGGCTCTGTAATGAAATATAAATGATGACAATAGCTGTGCAAATTTGTCTCTTCACACCACAAAAAATGCTGAGTAAAAGCTTTGTTCTTGTGAATGCATTACATATTTTTGGCTGGTATGGATAAAAGTTGGGTTTTGTACAGCCTTTCATTGTGAAATGGTTTAGTGAAACAGTGTGGGTCTGCAGAGATGTTGGATTTGATGTGTATTTGGGGAATTGCTGGTTGCTTGATGGTTTGATATGGCCATGATTATGTCCTCATTTTTGAGACATTCGTGCTGGAGCTTCATAGATCTGTAGGACTGGGAAATAGGATGTTCCAAGGCCGTTTCTTGCAAATTACTCTTTTAGGAGATTTTTTTGAACCTAGGCAAATATGTACGTAGCTCAGGGCAGGGATAACTGCAGAGCTCCCACTCAGTGACACAGCCCCTCACTATCTTTTACTTTTGGAGCTTCTAAAGAAGAAAGCAGTGGGAGGGAGGGACTGGTGGGGCTGGGAGCAGTGTGAGGACATTGTGGGGACATTATGTGTTCACCCCTGCAGCACTGGCGAAGAATGCAGCAGCGATGTGTTCCTAGCATGAGTCATCCCGGGGCTGCCAAAAATTGGAACAGCCCATTACCCAGGGATGACTAGTGGTTGACCTTTATTTCCATCTTACACATTATTGTAAAAATTGAGCTAAATGAATTTCTGCTTTCTGAGCATTGACATCAGTGCAGCCTGGTTTCCTACGAATTTGGATTCCTTTCCCCCATCTCACTGAAAAGAAGTCCTTCGCCTCCTCCATGTCACTTCCCAGATCTCTCTCCCATCCCTTAAATATTTGCAAGAGAAGTGGTACAGACGCTGATGCTGATGCAGAATGTTGTGTACTCTTCAGCCAACTATCTGCTGCTTCTCAGCAAGCATAGTGGGTCACCCCACAAATGCCTTTCCGTTGCTAGAATACTAATTTGTATACTTTCCTCAGCTCCAGCTTTTCTAAAATGTAATATTTTAAGACATGGCTCATCCTGTTAGATTAGACTGAAACTGGCCAGTAGATTCTAAAATTATTATGGGGGGGCAGGAGACTGTCCCAGAGAGACAGATGGTATGAATATTATTTCTTTAAGGAGCAGTTGTACAAATACACTGTAATGCATGCAGAAATTACAAGACATGAAGAAATTAGTGAATGAAGCTGTGTGAGTTGTGTTGTGAAGGAAGACATAGAAGGAATACATTTTTAGGTTTGCTGTGAGCTTTTTTAATTATTATACTGAAAAATTGTTGAGCAATTCAACAATTGAGTTACTTCTCCAGCATGAGGAAAATGTGGGACTCACCCTACCAGTTCATCCTAATGTGTTCCAGCCCAGCCAGTGATGAATTTGGTCTGAACTTACCAAGCATAGTAAACACCTATACAGCTCACAGATGGTTAACATTATATCAGTACATTGTACCTATAAAGTGACAGTTGTTTTGGTCATCTACTACTTTGCCACCTTTAAAAGTGGCAAGCTATTAAAAGTGTTATTAACTCTATGTGCCCATTTTATCAAATAACATTTAAGAGACAGATAAAATCAGATTTGGAACTCAAGAGTCTACTTTTTAGAAAAAAAATCTGGCTACAGTTAGAATTTAAAATTTTAGTTAGTGGTTAGTGCAGGTTTTTCCAGTAGAAAATTGCTTGAGTAGGTGTCTGGCAGAATGGATCTAAATAACTTAGAGATTTTGTATATTTATGGATGAAACAATTACTAAATAAATATTAAATAAATAAAGGTAAAACCCCACAGTAAAGCTATTATTATATTTTAGTTAACATTCCTGGGGTCTCATTTGTGATGCTGTCATTTCTCCTTTTTTCATCTCCTGAGAGCAATATTTGCCTTAGGGGTATGGTATCATTCTGATACAAACGAGCTGGTGCTACTGGTCTCATGGCTAATTGCTGTGCTTCGAGCAGCTCCCTGAGCATTCAGCCCTTTTAAGGCTGCTTTGGAAGGGGCTTTGCTACCTGATATCTTCCAAAATGATGGAGGAGAGCATTTTGCCCTTTTCATTTCAAGGCATCATAAAGTCTTGGAGACTTTTGAGGCCAATTGCCAGATGTGATTAAAAATTAATGAAACAGAACAATTGTACCTCATCCCCTTGACAGACACTTGAGTAACAGCTTTTTCTAGGACACTTTTTCTAAATGATTCTTTTTGCCTCTGTATTTTTCTCTTGTCTGACCACAATGACATCTTCCGTAGCAATAAAAATGGAGAACAGTAATAGAGGACATTTGAGGATTTTTTTCCATAAAGTTCCCTGCAAGTTCTGTTTGGATTTTTGTTCATCACACATAGTATGAACTATCAAGACAGACTGTAAACTGAGATATGAAACAGAGGTATTAAGTGAGGAAGGAGATCTACTGCTGTTTAGTGCTACAGGAGGTGTCTTTACTAAACCTTATACTCCGTGAGTGCAAGTTGAAACATTTTCCAAAAACTAATCTGTTTCTTTGGGATAAGCCTACACTGCTTTACTTCAAAGCCTGTCTGCATTGGAAGAGAGACTAAATATCATCTTTTCTGTGTTCTACTACCTCAGCCTTCAAATATTCTAAAGGAAAGGAAGTAGATAAGAGCAGGTGGTGGGGAGGAGTGCGGTCTCTGCATTGATGCTTTGGAAGGTTATTGGGGAATATTAGTGCTCAGGACCTGAGATTGAAGAAAAACAATAATTTGATCAAAAAGTAATTAATTGATACTAATTCATGCTTCTCTACTAGCTTTATGTGTGCTGCAGATTGCAGACACCAGCTAAATGCAGAGACTTGGTTATACACAGAGAGATTTTATTCTTCAAATTCTGTCAGGTTTTTTGAAGAACTATAAATAAATGGTATATATTTGACTGAATATCTTCCTTTGCCAAAGCAGAGAAACACAGTCATCATTTTCTGTGAACTACTCACAAGGTTTTAAATGCAAAAGCTTTCAGGGCTAAATGCTGATATTTTTACTAATACTAAATAGGAATGTACTCTTCAGTTTATTTATTCATAGTGAGAGTGTCTGGTGTTTGATTAAAAAAAAGAGGCATTTATCACTAAGATTATGATTTAGGGATTTTTTTTATTTGGAAGAACATACTCCTGGCTGGTCAGACACGCTTTTTTTATTCATTGTGCTCTGTGCAGGATAACCATGGGCTATTTAGAAGACAGTATTTGCCTGACAGAAATACTGCTCCCTTGAGAGTAAACTTCCATGATAATCCATTACATTATCATGACATAAGTACGCACAGTTACTCAGAGTCATTGCAGTTACGTAGTTCCCCCCAACAGGATACTGTTAAATAAACAACGTTATTTGAGGAATTGGCAATTCCCTCTTCCATGCTTCACCCAAAGTATATTCTTAGCTTTTCATTCACTGGTGGTTTTGCTTTCCTGGAATCCGCTCTTCCGCCTTCTGAAACTCACAGTTGTGCAGACCTCTGATCCAAACAAAGCTGTGATAGTTTGGGGGGATCTGAACTTTTGTATTCATCAGAAGAAGTGAGGGTTAATGAATCTGAGCACTGCAGCTGAGGTTATCATCCAGCACCCCTTACAAACCATGGAAAGCAGCACTGCATGGAATGGCACCATTTCTGTGAGCAGGGATGCAAATGGTGCTGAGATGCCAGCATGGCAGGAAAAGAAGAGAAGTTTATGGAGTTTCTGCTACAGGTGTGGCAATCCAGAGGCAGTTAAATGGAAGGTCTGGAAAAGTAATCACTGCATTCCAGCCACACACTGCTCAAGTTAATGTCTCCTCCTGAGAACAGAGCTGGAACTATATCATCAAAACATCGACTTCAGCAGAGTTGTAAATTTGCCACCTAGCCAGTTTGAGACCAAAGCAACCTGTTTAGTCAGGTGCATCTCAGAAATTGTCCTGAATCCAGGATGCCTCTAAGGAAGAGTAAATATTAGTCCTGCAGGTTTTGAAAGAGAGTGAATTAGACAAACTTTCACTCTCCAACCTTATTTTCCATGGTTTATTTCAACTTCTTAGATTAAGTATTTTTAAAATAAAAATGAGCATGGCCATCCTTGGGAGGAGAAAAAGCCAACTCTATCTATTTTAATGTTTTTTTAAACTGGTCATTTTACAGGATGTGTCACAGTTATTATCAGTCCCAGTACATGAGTCAGGTGGTGGAATTATCAAGTTATTCCCCACTCTGTGTTTGCATAAGATCTGGTGAAGAAAATGTGACTGCCTTCACAGGCAGTGGAGTTCGGTGTTTTCCTAAATTCAGTCACAGAGCACATGGAGGAAAGAAATTTGACAGAGACTCACTGAAGTATCCTGAGCATTAGTGGGCTAGCTGTGAAAACCAAGGCAGTAAAAAACACAGTTGGAGAGCCAGAAGGAAAAGATACTTGTGAAAAAAAAAAGCTAAAAGGAGCCCAGCAGTGAGGAATTCTCTATTTTGTTGAAAATACAGGAGAGACAAAGGATATGGGGTTCTTTTTCAGATCTGCTTCTTATGTAAAATAGTACTATGGCATGTCTTAGGGCACAATCCAGCCAAGAAAGGATGGAAATAAATGTTAGACATATTTAGGTGCAGCGATTTCAATGACCAAAATCTGTTAAAAATTTTGGTCTGAAGAACAACCATATTCCTTAAGACAGTATGAAACTGCACAGTTGGACCCCTTATAACAGGAGTTTAGATATATCTTTTCCTCAGAAGAAAATTACTTTACATGTATCATTTGATTGTGATCTAGGTTACAGGACTATACTGCTGTAAAAATATAACATTACTGGAATTTTCCAAGTCCAGAAATAATTTAGTATCCAAATACGTACTTTATCTGATTTATGGCTTCACAGCCATGTCTAAGCCAGTAGTGCCAAATAAAATTTTCTTTACTGTGATATGTATGCAGTTCTTTTTAAGGTATTTGGAATGCTGTCTAACATTTAAATTAAGCAAAATTTTCCTTCTAAAAATATTCAGCTATAGTTACACTTTTAAAGTGCAATTTCGTCTTTTACATTTTAAAAGTGTAACTTCATTTCTTGCAGTATCAGTGCTCAAACATATCTAGGATATGCTTAATGAAATCAAGGACTCAATACATGCAAAAAACATGAAGTTGTATCCTACAAGGGCGTTTTTTTTCTTAATGTTATTGTAAAAGTAGTTTTCTTTAGCTCAACAATTTACCAATTCTATTCAATGAATATCTTTCAGGATTGCTTTCAGAAAAAAGAGTGAATTTGCCCTCAGCTTCCCATATATGAGTGTGTTCCTGACACCTGTGTAGAAATATGTAATTGAAATAACATTTGCATAAATACGATTTAGTTTGGATGCATTAGCTGATGCCAGTGAATGTGAGGACATTTAATCAAACAGTAAATAGCAGTGCATATCTAAGCATTGATCAGTTAATGCAGGCATTGTCAGAAGAATTAAATAGATCATGATGTCCTTTTGTTCTTTCTCTTTATTTAGTATAATATACTGTTGCTTTCTTAATCTCCTCGGGGTCTTTAATAAAGAAAGATCTCTTCACTTAATTTTGACAGCTGCATAATTGGGGTGCTAAATCATCCTCAGGGATGATTCTGCTATGTAACAATTCTCTGGGTTTTCTGCTTAGTTTAGAGCAGAAGAAAGAGATTTAGGTAATTGCAATCTCTTGCATTACCTTAAAGCCAAGCATTGATCATTATAATGCAATACTTATATTGTATAAGATCTCCAGGTCACTTGTAAATAAACCTAGTTTAAAATTCAGAATAACCACTGTGGTAGGTATAGTTACAGTGTACAAAAATCTGATCCACAAAGACAGTTTAACAGAATTATAGGATTTGGTTTGCCAGATTCAAATCACAAACCAGGAAATTCTGAGAAAAGGGCAGTGATCCCAACACCTGTACAGTTTCAGCCTTTGGTCAAATGCTGTGGTCACTAGTACACATCAACTGAATCAGATTTCCTGGATTTATTCTAAAAAACAAAAGTAGGGCAGGATTCCAACCTAAAATCATATGCTGAGTGGGAAGGATTTCAGCTGATGTTGTCCCTTAGGGTTATGCTGAACTGCTAAATCAAGTTCTCAGTGCATGGTAAAGTTCCTGTGATACTGCAAAAGAGCAGCTCAGCTTAGAAGTGGTGCAGAGAGGTACATGGAAGCTCAGCCAGCCAGGTGGCTTGTGGACACTGCAGCATCCTCCTGGAAATGACCTGCCCAGGCTCTCTGAGAGCATTTTTCCTGCAAACAGGCTATATGCTAATTTTTTGATACACCCTCAATTTCCACTGTATAATAGCACTAATGACCTTGACAGAAAGCATTTCCTAGGGATTAATAACCATTTGAGATTTAATGACCTGAAGCTATGCCTCAGGCCATCAACTCCTTCAAGCTGCTCATTAAATTCTTAGGGTACACAGTCTGCTTCCATCACTCCTGCTTAAGCATTTGCTCAGTGTCACCTAATAACAATATTCTCCCTGAGGTATTTCCTCTTCAGAGGCCCTAGAAATGTGCTTGTCCTTAAGACTTTTAGGAAAATAATTCATCATTAATTTTTAGGTGACTTGTGTTTCAAGCCAGAGCATTTACTCAGGCTGTCACTGAGCTTTTGGTGTGAGGAACTCAGTAAAAGTGAGACAGTTAAATTCATAAATTGCACCTTGAAATATAAACTATTTGTTCTAGTTGCTTGCAATCTCATAATATAAATCAAGAGCCAATAGCCTCCTGCATCCAAACACTGGTGGTTCAGCCAAAGGTAACTTATTTGAGAGGTGATTTTGGACAGACTACCACTTCCTAGCAAAGACTGGGTTCATACTAGCTGTAAAAGACACCCCAAATTCAGATCTGTGCAGAAAGAACAATGTAGAACAGTGCTGCCTATTAGAGGAGAAATGCTCCAACAGGCCAATTTCTCTCCAATGAAGTCATAAGTCAAAGATGGGGCATTGTCCCATGCTATAGTACATACTTGTGAAGGGTGAACTTGTTTTTCTGTTGAAGATTTTTCATTTAAGGGAACATTCTTCCCATATTCAGATGGCACCAAGCACAATTGGATCTCAGTTAAATCTGCTGCTGTGGTGTTACATCGTGTTCCCTGTTTATTTGTGCAAGAGTGTGGTGCAGCATGCCAAATAGGCATGGCACAAACAAATTGCTATTGCAAGTTTCTTCCCAGAGTTTCTAAACTGAGGGAGAAGAAAATGCTTGGAGAAGGAGGCAATCAACAGCAGTTGTGGGAAGCTGATACAGTAAGAATGGTGCAGAGTGAAGTGTCTGCAAATCAGTTATATTGTCTTCACATCAATTAGAAGAATCTTCTGGTGGGGCTCTGCCAGGATCACGTCCTCACATTAGTTAATCTCTGTGGTGCACTGAACAATCAGTTCCCTTGTTATGTCTAGGGAGAATGAGGAAGAGGGCTCTTAGGGAGCTGGAAGGTGGAGATGCATACCCATGTGTCTGGGAAGACCTGCCCTCAACCTGACTTTAACTTGGATTCAGCCCTGTGCATTGAACTAACATCTTTGTCCAGAGGCAGCCCACATATTTAGGGAAAGAAAAGCATTTTGCTGGCAAATTCTAAAACTTGAAGGTACTGGGAGTTGTTTATAAGCTTCAGATACTTTATCTTATGAAACAATTAAGAAAACCTGGATACCAAGAATCTGTAGTATCAACTGGATGGGGGGAATCTTGATAATTGGAGCTTAATTCTAGTGAGATATACATATAATATATGTATCCATATATATATATATATATATATGGAATATATACATAGAGATCCATATGGAATCTAGCAGATGAATTGTTCATCAATGAGGCATTGTGGTGATTGGGGGGTGAACAACCTAACTACTTACTTATGTTGTTTATGTTTCAGATTAGTGGATTTTGAGGTCAGGTAGCTAATTCCATGATATGCTTTGCGTGGGAAATGCATGCTGTTTGTGGTAAACACCTACACAGGAATGTTCCTACATAAATCTCAAATCCCATTGCCAGCATTGGTACGGATCACTAGTGCCACCACTGCAAATGGTGAATATCAGGTCTAAATAAGTGACATTAGGGACCTTAAGTCACACCATACGTTAACAGGATGTGCCTCAAAGAAGAATCTCACTGGGAATGTCTTTAACTTTATCTGCCTGTACATCCTGTATTCTCTGTGTAGACCATAGAGAAGAATGAGCTCTTTCTGTGCACAAGCCATTTTACCTCTTTCACACATTAAGATAAGAGAAATATTTTAAAGGAAGTACCTCCTTCTCTCCCTAGCCTTCAGTAGCACTTAGGATTAATAGTTCCAATGCAGTTGCAGATAGGTGAGATGATTTCGTTCTTTATATCCAAAAACCCCATGTATGTTAATAAATATTCTGCATGCATGATGGAATGGCTACTGTGAAGGCAGGTCATCTAGACATTTGAGTCCTATTGAAGGCTGTCTTATAAACCAGCCCCTCTGCAGAAACCATTACTGTTGTGTGCCACTGACCCAGCTCTGCTTCTTTTCACTGCTGTGGGTTTGAAACAAGCATCCTTCCCATGTAGATTTTAGGTGTAGGAATATACTGCTCTGGTTGGAATTTCCTCCCTAAACTCTATTGAGAATTCAAATGAGAGCCAGATGAGTTTTTTCCTGTTCATTTAGAAGAAAAATGCAAAACATCATGAGAAACTTTAAAACTCCAACACTCCCTGAAAGTCCTCACCACAATAACATTTTCCTGAAAAAAGTGCTTTTCCAGTGGGAGTTGAGTTTGCAGGTGATAAGAGTTCATTATGTTTTTCTACACCCCATCAGGAAAGGTCAGATTGGTAAACAATGAATGAAGGAAATTCTTTGAAATACATACAACAAATAGGAGCTTTGTAGTCTCAGTTTTGAGGCTACTTTTAGCAGCCTCTAATTGAATTTGGCTTGTAGTTATGGAAAGATTAATGAAAGCCCCAGCTCTCTTCCCAAAATCAGTGTCAGCCAACGGAGCATCACAATTACAGTTTTCACCTTTTGGCAGTGTTGCCTTCCCTGCACATCCTCCAATGCAGGTAAAGCAGTGACTTCCAGGCTGCTTTGTTTGGGTTATTGTTTGTCCTTAAAGATGAAGCTGTACCAGAAAATATGGAACTGTAATTTTCACATTGTACACCAGTGTGATTCCTTAGCAATAAGTAATTCAGAGCCTAATGCCATGGCCACAGAATACTGTGGATAGTGAGTTTCTAACTACCATTATAGTGTAAAAAAAGCACTGCAAAAAATGGTAAGCATCAGGTAAAACATCATGAGAAACTTTAAAACTCCAACACTTCCCTGCCAAATATAGCCAATCTCCTAAACTAAAAATACCTTTATCATGTCTTCAATTTAACCAGTCGTTTCAGAGCAACATGTGGGCTCTAAGGTGGTTATTTGATGTCTTTAACTGCCATTTTCATGATATTTCATAGTCAAATTTAATCTTCTCCTTTCAAAAATTGAGCTGGGCATTTTTTCATGGTAAAATCTGTAGGAGAGCGGCAATCTTTTGTAGGCAACTGCCTGCTTTCTGCTTCTGTTTCTGTCTGGAGAATAACTTATCTCATCTGGCATATCTGAGGCTACACCCTGCCAAAATCTGAAAGTGAAATAAACCATCAAAAAATGTCAGATTCTTAAAAGTGCAGACCAAGGTCAAGTCTAGAAAAAGAATATGCTTGAAAAAAAAAAAGTTTCCTTCAAAGCATACCCAACCAAATTTCAATCTTTGTGTTTATCTGCATATCTGTATGTCATTACTGCAGCTCTGGACAGCCAAAACTGTCTCATGTCCTCAGCACATACTTTCATTCTCCTGGCCTTGAGGGGCCCTAAACCCAGGGCAGCCCTGGAATCCTGTGCTTCATGGAGCACATCTGGAGATGGGGAAGGGCTGATCCCAGAGGCAGCATAGCAGCTGCCAGGAGCTTCCCTCTGGAGCAGGTCTGGGTGGCTCTGTGCCCCTGGGGACAGCTCCCACCTTGCTGAAGGAGGGAGGTGTCCTCACACAGTCATTCTGGGCAAGGGCAGCTGTTGTTCAGAGACTTCTCAACGACCAAATGCAAATTTGGTAAAAACAAATTGAACCTCAGGCCCCAAGATTTTGAATAGCAGTCATCTCTCATCTCTTCTTTAAACAGGGTGTTTTAATGCTTTGCAGAATTACAGTGTGAGGCATGCTGCCTTCCATCTCCTTAATCCTCTGTAAATTTACTTCTAACAGCTACTGCCAAAATACAGTATGGCACTTGCACAGCACATGCTTCTTCAGTGATGAGCACAAAGCAGCTTCTGTTCAGAGGGAATATGTTGCAAGCCCATGAGTGACACGTTGTGAGTGTTGAAGATTATGAAACATACTCTGAAACTGAGCAAGCCATAAACACTCAGTTTTTCAGAAATAGTGACATTACCTCTGTCATTCTGCTTGGCAAGTGTGTGTGTGCAGGCTTGGTGCATCCACGTAGCACACGTTGAACAGGCACAGAGTGTTAGACCCGTGGTGTGCCAGCTGCTCTCTGGAGTCCAGAGGAAATATTTCAAGTATGAACTTCAGCACTCTTCTCAGTTTTTTATAAAAACCCATGATCTTTATTTGTTTATTTTTACTTTGCTAGCCTCTTTCCTGGACTAAACTGACCTTAAATTATAGCATGGAGTTATATTTCTTGATCTCCTGGTGAATGCTCCAGATTGATCCAGAATCAGGTCATGGCCTAAGGCAACTTCTGACTCTAACTGGGTAATATCTGCTGGAAAAGCAAGTGGCTTTTGTGTCTGTCTGTAGGCAGAGGATACCGTAAAATAAGTAAATTTAGAGATCAGCCAACAACTGGACTAAATCTTAAGTAGCACTAAAAAAAACCTTTCCAGTTTAAGAGGCCACCTGTTTGTTAGAGTGGTAAGAGAAGACAAGCTCATGCAAGCTAACTATGTGGCCCTCATGGATTTGGAGCATATTTTGAGCATAATACACACTTCAGCATATGTAGTCTAATGATTTTACTTCCTAAGGAGGGAAGAATAATTTTTCCATTTTTAAACTGAAGTGTAAGTGTTAAGTGATGTGTCTCATTTCCCACTGAAAGTCTAGCTGGGCAAGAGATTAGTCATTTACTTTCCAAATATCTAGCTGCTAGCACTGTCTAGAGACCAAACCATCTCTGCCCACAGTCAGGCCAGTAATGATTCAGACGAGTGGGAATGTGCTCTCCAGCAGTCAGAGCAAGGGACTCTATCCACGGGATGGCAACTGAAGCTATCCAAGTGACTTCCCAACAACCATGGGAAGATTAAGAAATAGTTGAAATTCATCCAGCAAGTTAAAAAGTGACAGGGTCTGTATTTCAATGATATTTGCAGAGCCAACCGTTCTGTGTTCCCTCCTGTTATTCAGCAAGAGACATTGACATGAAAACAGGAGGCTTGTGCTCCTTTGGTGGCTTTGGTGTCTCCTGACAGGTACCCCACAGATCCACTCTCTGGCAGCATCAGGGAGCAAGCACTGGTAGGTCTCCAGCCTTGCTGTTGTCCTCTTCCAGGCTAATGTATGGGACACAGCTGAAGGCCAGAGTCCAGCTTTATAGAGTGATAACTGCAAACATCTAACTTGTCTAAGCTCTTTCATGCTATTTGATAAAAGAGCAATTTATGTCATTCCTGCTTGTAGCTAAAAATAACAGGAAAGAAGTGTAGAGTGTTGCTAGTCCTGGGTGGTTGTGCTAATTAGTTCTTTGCTAACTCTGCTTCATTGCTGGCAATGGTTATTGTCAAGTAATTACAGGGTTCCTATGAATCTGGCTCCCATTCGCTCTGCAGTGTAACAAGGGTAAGGAAATGAGAAGTGTCAGTTGTATGGGTACCCAGTGTTACTTCTGCCATAGCAGAATTTCCTGCTATAGGAAACAGTTATTTTGTACAATGTCTCATTAGATGGAAACAGACATAGGTGAGCTGCAGAATGGAAAATCAGTATTTTTGCTGCATCCAAAGTCTGTTCTCTACTTAGAGAAGCACATAAAACCCCCACGGCCTTCTATTTAAAAATGTATGGAAAGGAAACTAAAGACTTCAGCCAAAAGGCTAAAAATAATAACTATACCATCATAGCCAAGTTGTCTGTTCCTTCTTTCCTCCAGTATGAATGAGTAACTGTTTATGTACAGCTATCAGTAAGAATTGTTTTAGCCTGTTTTCTGTGCATTGCTCTGTAGCCATATGGACTGCAGCTTTCATTGTAAAGGGGAATGAACAAAAATAATCTAATTATTTGGGTGAAGAAAAGTTTGCTAGTTCACATACCCAAAATATTTGAGTTCATTGGTAAAACTGTTGTCTCTGTATCATCCCTCTGGATGTTCAAAAAACATTTAGATGTGTATGTGCTGTAGTACACAAGAAATGTCTGCAGCCACCTGGTAGTAGAAGACAGGACTGGGTAATCATAATCCAGTGTGCTTAAGGAGGTAAATGAGAGTTAAATACTTTTAAGATCTTTGAAAATCTGCACCCTACCAGTTCAGAAATTTAAATACCCTTAAAATGCTGGCTTTGGGTATTGAAAGTTATCTGTATCTATTCAGTAAAATTACATAAAATTTCCACTACATGATGGATGATGGAAACTGAACAGCTGTCTGAGCAGTAGCTCCACTGCTCTCTGAAAAAGAACCTTAATTTGACTTTCCCACGTTAATACTGTTTACATGTTGGAGAAAAGTGTTTGAAAGGCACTTCTGCAAAAATGAGTGCTTTTGTGAAAACAGAGTGAGGAAAGATGTTCTTTTTTTAGTAGGTGAGTAATTGTTTCCTTTAATCTCTTTGTTTTTTCTCATGACTCTACAAAGATCAGAACAGAGCCATGTAATTAGTGGCTCTGGACTAGATCATGCTGAAACACACACTGGTGTGACTCCACTGTTCTTACAGCACTGCATAAAGCAAAGGGTAAAATTTAGTTCACAATAACATCTTTCCATAAGCATATGTTATTTCTTTCATCACTGAAATAATTTTAAAAATTAGTGGAACCATCAAACAATGGAGGTCATCTGGCCCAACCCCTGCCCAGGGCAGAGCCAGTTTATCACATCATATCTGGCACTGACACAGGATCAATCCAGCTCCAAAAAGGAAGGTAGATCAAGTTCAGAATGTCCAATAAAAGAAAATAATAATTTGTGCTGAGTATTAATTTACTGAATTTTCATTTCTTCATAGAGTCATAAAAGACATCATGGTAGCTTTCCTTAGCAATGCTCTTGCAGAAAAAGGCAGCTGAAATAAAACATTAAATAGACATGGGTGCTTGATCCTCTCACAAATAATCATAATAAAACAGCAGTTATCCACAAATGAAGCTAACCTTCATTTTATAAATTATTTTTCCCTGCAGTCTCGAGGCATGTTGAAATGTTAATCATATTGATATATTTCAAAGGCAACAATAGTGTTATGGTTGTGAATAAGAAAAAGACATCTGTGTTTGTAGGTACAGGTCTTGCCTGCACTTTCAGCATAATGTCAGCCCACCTGCTTGAGGATTTTAAGTAGATGACAGTTTCTTACAAATTGTGTGAATAAGTCACCATCTGCTGTTTGAGGTTTTTCTTTTTTGGAAGAAATGCACTGGACATCTTTCTCCATAGGCACTTTCATGGAAAGAGGCAATAAGGAAACAGTGGGATCTAAAGACAGATCTGCTTGTAGAGTCAATCAGCTGGTAACAGCAGATAACACTGAAAACACCAGGTGAGAGCTCAGCACTTTGCATTGCTGGGCAAGACATGGATTTGGACCTCAGTTTTGAATATTTGAGCTCTGCCGTATGTGCCGTGTTTTATCAATGTTCCTTGCACTACAAATTACTCATCTCACACAGAACTGCAAGAGAAAGTGTTTTAATCTTAATTTATGGTAAACAAGAGCTCTGAAGTCTTTTTTATTAATACATCAAAGTGTTATCTCCAAGGGGATTTACTTTCATATTAATGTTCAGTGTTTAATATAAATTCACAGCATGAAGACCACCTCGGATGGGTAGAGTTTCTCTGATGTATATCTGATTGCCCATATGTAATTTGAACATCTACAGGACATGAAGGGTATAATCAAAGAATAATTAATATGTTGATAAGGAATTACGTTTTGTTCTACTTATCTGCATAATTCAGAGAGAAAGTTTATGATGACAACATCTATCTTTTGGGGTATTGTTTACATTCTCACTCAAATTATAACGTGAAGCATTCTCCTGCATTCCATAGTGTCTTTCATCTGCCAAGCTCCAATTACTGTCTGACCAATTAACTTCAGTACTGCACACATGCAAACCACGTTGGGTATTGTGGAAAATCTAAGCAAGGCATTGAAGTCTGAAACTTGACATCCAGTTTAGGATACTGAGCTTGAAAACCCTGACTTCCAGAGACATTAAATCTTTGTATTTAATTGGAGTTATGAATACAGATGAGAGTCAAAACTAATGGTCAGACCAGCACTACATCCTCTTGGGAGCCTCTGAATGTCAGGGCACTGCAGAGACATCTTGTATGCTGCTTAAGTTCAGGCTGTCTGGAAGTCTCCCCTAGTCTTGCAAGAGATGGCATTTTTCAAAACCTTGCAAGGACAGAGAGTAGCTGCAAGCTACATGTAGTGGGCTCCATCTGCTGCATCCAAATTCAGACCAGATCTCAAGGGCAGAGCAGCAGACAAAGCACCTTGGGCACTTTATGTGCAGTGAAGAAACATACCTTGTATACAGATTGAAGAATTTACTGCTCTAGTGATTAAAAGTATTAGCAATCTAATAAAAGAGTTGGTCCAGCCACAAAGATAATAACACTTATCATTCTAAGTATAAAGTTGTGGCAAGTTTCCAGTAGAGTCACAGTTGGAATTGATACATATGTACTTCCTATTAGCTGTTCCTCTCCTTGGTGTTATTCTTGCCCTTCCTGTGACTTTCTGGGTTCAAAAATCAGTAGTACTAGTTTTCCTCAAGATGAAAAGAGGTGTAGAGGAGCTTACAGCAAGTCTTCAACTGAAATTCTTCACTAAGGAAAGCAAGATGTTGCTCATGGAGATGTCTTACACCTTACTGTTGGTCAGTTCAGGGTTATTTTTACACACTTCTTGAGACAGTCAATCTCTGAATGGTTGAGATAGGAAAGCACATCTGGAGGTCATCTTGTCCAACCCAATTGCTCAAGTAATGCCACCAAGCCATAGCCAGCTGTGTCCAGGTGGCTTTTGAATATCTCCAAGGATGAAGCCTCCACCAGATCCCTGAGGAGCATGTACCAGTGCTCGGTTACCCTTTCAGGAAAAAAGTGTTTCATGGTGTACAGAGCGTTCTGTGTGTCAGTGTGTGCCCACTGCCTGTCACTGGGCACCACTGAGAACATCCTGACTCTACCCTCTTTGCACCCTCCCTTCAGATATATAAATATTCACACATGAGATTCCACTGAGGCTTCTCTTCCCCAGGCTGAAGTTGCAGCTCTCTCAGCCTTTCTCCATCTCTCAGGTGCTCCAGGCCCTTAATCATCTTCACAGCCCTGTTCTGGACTCACTCCATTAAATTTATATTTTCCTTTTACTGGGGACCCCATAACTGGACCCAGCACACCAGATGCGGCCTCAGAAGGTCAGAAGAGGGGAAGAATCCCCTCCCTTCACCTGCTGTCACCCATTATAGTGCAGCCCAGCCTGCTGTCTGCCTTCCTTGGCACAAGAGCACATGGCTGCTGCGTGCATTGCAAGGTGCATTGCAAAAATCTCTTTATAACACATCCAGGGAGCCAGAAGTTTTCTAGATACCAGCTGGAATCAACATTTCCCTTTTCAATGTGAGCTCAGCAGCTATTCCAATGTTCAGGCCACTCTTTGGTCCATAATACATGGAAGTTTAGATGCTGCCTAGATCACTTTGCTTGGGAACCCAAAGGCAGAAACTTGTAAGAGAAGAATCTGTTTTCAAAATTTGTCCCATAGTGACTCTAGGAGTCACCAGATGTTTTTTAATAGATCCCAGGGGATAGGCTTGTTACCTCTTCTCTACCTATTTGATAGTGTTTCTTGCACATTAAAAATACTATATACTTTATATTAGAGGCTTTAAAGACTTACATTTTCCAGGCTGTTATTCAAATACGTTTTTCAGTGGGCATACAGTACTAATGTGTAAGAGCTCTGTAAATTCTCAAGTCAGCAGTTCTCAGCTCCTGAATGACAGGCCAAATAGGTGGGATGGGCAGTGTGGTACTGAAGAATGGATGGGTGGTACTCTGACCTCAAAATTTATACAAAGCCAAGACTCATGGGGGCTGTCAGAAGGCAAGAAAAGGAATATAAATCCTGATGGGGAAGTAGAAGGATATTAAGGGAACCAAGTTCTTAATCACTTTTATACATTAGCAATACCAGAGTATTTTTCTTGAGACTAAAGGGAGGAGAGCCTAATGTCCTTGTCACCTCCCTCTGTGTGTATATATATATATATATATATATATATATATATATATATATATATATATATATATATATAAAATGCATAATTTATTCTACCTCATAAATCCTGCTAGTGGTTCCAGCTGGATAAAGTATTCTCCTTGTTTCTTGTCATAAACTGCTGCAGCATTCTTTAGTGCAGCTGCTGCATTTCATCCTAATGCAGCTGCATTTCACCCATGGATGAAGTGATCCATATATATAACTTTCTCTTCAGTTTTTATAACCATTTAAAGTGCTTCCAGATGAGATGTAGGTTGCAAGGTATTGTTTTATTAGTGTCATCAGAAAGTGCTGCATTGTACAAATCACTCATAAGCTAAGAAGAAAAGTGGTTTCAAAGTGATGCTTGAAGATAGAGAGAGATATTTTTGGTTAGGAGGGATTTAAAATCACATTTCAGGAATTTGAAAGGAATATGGCAAAAATTGGGAAACAAACTAGAGTGGAGTAAGGTTGTATAGAGTGAGTGGGTATGTGGGACAGTAGGTAGCAAAGATGTCAGAGAAACGAATGACAGAAAGTTAGTTTTAAGCGACTTCAGAGTAGAATACTTGGAAAGGAAAGGAGAAAAGGAAACCAGCAGTAAATAGGAATTATGATGATGATGATAAGGAACAACCCAAAATCTCGAGTGTATGCTCAAAGAAGACCTGAATCTCTTGTTTTTTATCACATTACTGGACCATATAACATGGATGAGAATTTCAGCATTGGTTGGGTCTGTTAAACACCTTTGCAGTGTTATTAATGCTCTGTCTGAAACTCTCAAATGTTTAAACCACTTGCCATCCAAATCTCATTGCATTCTTATGTTTAGATGCCTGATAGTGCCTGCTCCCTGTTACCAGAAGGAGTTCTTTGGAAATCTATAGAATGGGGGAATTCCTCAGGGAGTCGATTTTGTGCTAGACTTTCAGGAACAGTGATGGCTGCCTGATAGAGTGGCTAATTGCTCTGAAGTGAGAGTCCCTCAGGACATTTCCTACTCCTAAGGTCTTTATTGTGTCCCTGCATGCCTGCTGACGTGGTGTGCTGGCTGCTTCGGTGGCCCCTGCAAGTCACCTCTCAGCTCAAAGAGCATGTGGAGTGCAGCACATTGCACAAAGGTCTCTCCTGCGCTGCAAACTCTGATTTCCCTCTTGCTGCTTGCACAGCCACCTTCTTGTTATTTGCATGAGGAAACCCACTGTGTTGTACACCTAGCTCTGACGATACCTAGATGTAAAAAAACACTAATGCAGACATTGCTCCCAGACCTGTCGAGTTTTTGTGCTTGATGAACCTGCTACAAATGTCAGATCTACCAGTTTTACCAGTATCCCATTAATTTGGGAAAGGAATTCAGCATAATCCATTCTGCCAAGGGGGACGTAGCTTCCTAAGTCCTTGCTGGAATAACACACCTTTTTTTCTTGGGAAATGCAGCCTTGCTGAGGATAAAAGGCTGGTGAGAAGTCTCCCAGCTGGGCTGTGCAGAATTTGGTAGCAGTAGAGAACCAAACAATTGTTGTAAACATTGAAAGAAGCATTTTATACAATCCCAGACTATATCTGAGTAAGAGAAGTGTCAGTAGCTCAGAAGGAAAAGCTGTATAAGCTGATCATCTAACCAGGAAAAAGCCTTTTCATAGCACTCTTTAGCTTGGTTTCATTTATTCATTCTGGAGAATTCTTTTCCAAATCTGTGGTGGTAGCAGTGAGTAGTCAGATAAGATTCCAGCTCCAACTTGTCTCTTAATACCAGTGTCCTGTGGCAATATCAGTTCAGATTGCCTTCTTTCTTTTTTATTCCTTATTTTTCATTAATCTTCCTGCCTTGTGCTGTGTGTAGAGTGAATAGTAGCTCTCAATTTCCTATTTTTGTATTACCCTGATTTTATATCCTTTTAGCATAACCCTTCTTTATTCATCTGCTCTCCAAGGTAAACAGTCACACTCTTTTAATCTCTCAGCATACAAGATTTATTTATTTTTCATGTCCATAAATAATCAGGCTTCTCACTTTCAACTTCTCTAAGAAGTCAGAGCATGAATGGACATCATTTGACTATTATTCACCAAGGGTAAAGAATTACACATAAAGGAACTGCTCATGAAAGATCTTTTTCTATTGACATTTAAATTCTATTTAGCCACAGTAGTTTAAAAGGTCCATATTTTATTGCAATATTATTAGTACCACAATATTCCACAAAAGGTTTAGGACTATTAAAATAACACTTTGACAGTTTTATTTTTCCCTTCCTTGCAAAACATAACCTTGTCTCTAACACTAATTATATGGCATGATATAAAATAATTCGAATGAAATTCCACTTTTGAAAACCTTATTATCAGGATTTATTGATGACTATAAACCATAGTGCAGTAAAACACATAAATTTATTGTATGTTTTATGGTTTATTTTATTTATTATATATTTGTGCTATAAATGGTAATTTTACAGCTGCATGATACAATTGCTGTTGCTTTATTATTGGAATTATTCTGGAAAAGTCCTACAGAGTGGATGGGGATGGGGTAAACCATCAGACCTCTACCTAAAAGCATGAAAGGTTACTGAAAATTGTATCTGTCTTTATTAAATTGCACGGGGATTTTTCCTTAGGGAATATGACAAGTGTAATTTTTCCATGCTCTCCACCAATTGCTTGCACTAGTGAAGTGGGATGATAATACAGTAATCAAGGTATTAACCTGCTCCTTGCAGGCTGTAAATCATGGAGACATAAAACCACAGAACAGCTGGAAGGGACCTTAAGATTACAACCCCCCTGCAGTGGGCAGGGACACCTTTCACCAGACCAGGTTGTTCACACGTGAGCTCTTGTTTTACTGTGAATTTCTCACGTGGGTTGAAAAGTCATCTTTTCTCATATTTACAGATATATTCCTGTTCTCTCCAATTTAGCACCCTTACACCCTACTGTAATTCCTGAGCTCTGAAGAAGCTTTGCAAATGCCACTCAGTGGAAATCTATCAGCCTTTAGTGCTACATCATAGCTCAGGGATGGTAGAGTGATGCATTTAAGCATCAGAAATTTGGAATTTGGATTGTCCAGACTAGATTTCTAAGGGCAACTGAGGAGTGGCATAACCCTGTTTTTATGGCCAGATAAGTGTCAGGCATCTATTTCCCATCAACCTTATCTCTAACTTGCTTATGTTCTTCTGAAGTGCTTTAAATCCCCATCTGTAAAAAAGAAGAGTAACATAGATAAATATCCTAAAAGACTGTGAGATCAGGGCCAGGAGAGTAATGGCAGCCATTGAATTATCTCAGACTGAGCTGCAAGAAGCTGAAACATGCAAGAGCTGTTCTCATGCAGCCTCAGCCTGAGCTGAACTTTTCTAAAGAGCCATCTTCCCTCGTGAGGGCTCTTCTGGGAAGGCATCAGGGTGGTGACATTGCTTGTTGGTGACTTGACAGGTTTATGGGACACAAGGGGTGCATCAGGACCTGTGAGAAAAGGCTGTCTCAGTGTCTACAGCTGCCTGGAGCATGCCTCAGGTCTAAGACACCATCAGTGCTTCCTCGCCAGGAGTGTTCTCTGGTTTACCTTTCATAGAAGTCCCCAGCAATTCCTGAGAGTAAAAGGCATTTTACAACCCTGGGTTGAGCTGAGCCTCCAAAGTGACCCTAGAATGCCAGGTAGATTTTTTTCTGGAAGATGTAGCACAAACTCATCCCAACAGTTTTTCTCCTCTTGCAGGAAAGAGTAAGACAAGGACCAAAATTTGATGAAACCTTTGGTTAGTAACACCAGAATAACCACTTGCTTGCTGGTGTGGCTCCACAGTAAAATGCACTTCTTTCCAATTACTTGTTTAATCATTTTGTCTAACATTCCCAGATATTTTGTCTGAATCTAGTAAATTAGATTTAAGTGGTAGGCAATACAGGGGGAATACTAAAGTGAACATTAACAGTGATTTATTACAGAAGATGAACAATAAAGGTTATCACATAAAGTTCACATAAACAAAATAGATGGGGTAATTATGTATCTTATTTATTCTAGTTGCTAAATCTTTCACTGCATTGTGCAAAGGGACATCTGCATTTTAAATAAAAATTTAGTTTAAAAAAAAAAAAAGAGCAACACCAAAGCAGAAGATAGAAGAGACAGGGACAATGGCAGAAAGGCAGAAATAAGATGAAATACTGATATCTAGGCAGGGAAAAGGGAAAGGACTATAGTAGCTACATCTTAGCATTGATATTTTTAGGTGGTGAAGAGATTCCAAGCCAGAAAATTAATTTATTTACATGAGTTTCTCTTGACAGAGCTTTTCTCCAAACAGCTTTTTAGACAGTTCTCCTGTGCTCCTTCATGTGAGAGAAGGGCTGTTCCAGTGGTTTGGTTTTCTTGGGCTTGTTAAAATGCAGCTAACTTGGATTAAAGAAAACCCTTAGAGGATTTGGGTCAGTTTGCTAATCCAACAGCAGACCATTCCCATTTTTGGAGGGTTAGTTTTCCACGCTCCAAGCTTAGGGGGTTGAGCTGATGTGGCACAAAGGGAAGCAGGCATTGGATAGGCAGGGCAAGGATGTCCCCTTGGGTGGCAGCTGGCCGTTTGTCTGCTGCTGGGCAGAAACAAAGTGTTTTGTGAAGAATCAGAGAAAGAGGTGGAAGAGCAGGAGAGATGGGAAACAACTGTCTCCATTTCAGCCCCAGAACATCCAGAGCCACATGGTTTGTGGGAGATAAGCTCAAATCTGTTTAATACTAGAGATGGACTCAAAGACAAGACCCAGCTGTGCTCTAAATACTTGTCACGTTTCCTGAGTGAACCTCTCTCCTCATTTTGCTCTGAATTATAACTCACTACTAACAGAAAAATGAAATGGAAAAGAGAAATTTGTTTTCCTCCAAGCTTCAATTAGAAACTGAAAAAAACCTCCTTAGAATTCAAGTCCTGTGAGACGTACTGACAGTTGTCAATATTTAGGACTGAATTATTATCTAGCCTTAATAATTAATGATTGTTGTTAACTGCTGCCCAAGCAGCTGGAAAGCAGTAGACAAATCATCCCTATTTTTTTTCCAGCCACAGAGCAGAACAGTAGTGCATAAGGACAAACCCAGCATCAGGTGTGCTGGGGCAAGCAGCCTCTGGTCCTGCCGAGGGAGATGCTGCTTGTGGGTCAGTGGTGGTCTGGAAGGAAGTGGAGGAACTGTGCCTCCTGCCAGCCTTGAGCCATGTCCTCTCTGAAATCACACTTCTCACCATGACAGCCCTTCTCTGTGCTGTTGACAAACTGCCTTGGTGCCACCTGTGAACACGTGGGTTTCCAGGTCCTTCAGATGCACCAAGACAGTGCATCTGCTGCAGGCAGGATCCAACCCCTGTATTAGCCTGGACATGGGAACAGAGCTGGGACAACACTGCCAAAAGTATTTCTACCACCCTTCATTGACACCTCCACTGAAGCCTTTTGGTGCTGCACCAAAGAAATCTTCCCAAAGAAATCTTCACTAATGTTTCACTCTGGAGTAAAAAAAGCAGGTATTAGGATGTGGGCACAAAAAGAGAAGGTTAAACTTAGCATGTCAAAATATTGTTCAAACATTGCAGTGTGCAGTAATAAAAGCATCTATGCTGCATTCTGAACCATAACTTGGGTTACATGCCCAGGGCAAAATAGTAGAAATCACCTTTGATGTCTGCTGAGGAATGAATCCTTTGTTTGGTGCCTTTTCACCTAAATTGTAGTAGGGACCAAGAGAGGAATGACTGGAACAGGTGCCCTTAGCCAGTGGGAACACACTTGTATGAGCAAAGTAATGGTTTGGGCTGTGCCAGCAGCCTGGTGCACTTCTCTCCTCCTGCTGTCCCCTGAATAGGACCAGAAAGAGAGAGATGGGAGGGAACTGGGAACTGATACGTGTCTTGAGACCTAGTATCCTGGGAGCTTAGCAAATCTTACTCAAGGCTGAGGTAGTCGTTCAGAAAATGAGAATACTCCCCAGAAATGCCTTCATAGAGGATACAGAGTCAAAGTTTTGAAGGCAGAAGTTAATCAGTCAATGATATTTGATATACATTTGAATACAGTGTGTTGCAAACAACCTCACAAAAAAAAAGTAAAAAAACAAACAAAAAGCATTACAAAAAAAAAGCCCTCAGAAAACAGTGACATCTACTTTCTTGGTTATTTCCTATAATTACTCACCCATTGCAACCTGAGATTTTTTAGATCTCATTTGGGCTTCAGGAATATTTCTCAGCAAGCTCCTCTGAGCAGCCAACTGCAAAAAAACATTGAAATATGATAAGCGTATAAGAGCATTAAATGGTAGCATTCTCCATCACCCACAGCCTCTGTCAGTTGTGTTTCCAGGCCAGATGAAGCTTGAATGTACGTACAGCTGTTCTGAGCTGTAAAATACATTTTGAAATGGGATTGATTTGTCTGTGTTTCATGAGATTGAATTAAGCAAAAGAAAAAAAGTATAAAGACTTGTCTTTTTTCCAGGCATTTAATAGAAATAGTCTAAGTGGAACATAATAGAGATGTGCTTTCAGCACACAGATGTGCTGTAGTGAGAGCCACGTTTTATGTAAGCTGCTTATTCTTTTGTGCAGTGTCAAGAACTGAATGTACTTTCAAACTCCGTTTTTTGGCCTTGACATGAACTGATGTCAAAGCAAATGAAGACCTTGTGGTAAATCCTTTTCAGCACTGCTAATGATTGGGACCCTTGTGGAACTGTTCCTGGCTGTCTAATCGTCTTCGGGAAATTGAGCTTTTGATACGTAGACCTTGTATTCTGAATTTTGATTTCTGCTACAAAATTTGCTCGGTGTGATTCATTATTTAGGGGATCAGAAAGGTGTGTGGGTCACATACTGCAGAGTATATTCAAAGCAGAATTTATAATAAGCTTCAGTGGGTAAAGTCATTAAGGGTATGATGAGTGATCTGAACAGAATTACATGGGCAAAAGTTCACGCCAGCATCTCTTACCTATAAAAATGCATTTTAGTAGAAAACTGATTTACAAGTGGATTTTTTTCCTATCCAAGGCAAAATATGCAGAAAAGCAACTGAGCCTGATCATAGTTTCCCAGTTCCATTGTTTGTTTTATGGTTAGGGTTTTGTATTATGGCTTTCTAGATTTTACAACCACAAATGTGCCAAAACCCCTGACTGGTTCATGCAGGTTGATTAATAAGCTACATAAAATGTCTACTTTCTTCAACACCTGCATGCTCTGTTCTTTGTGCTTTGTAAATGTAAGAGATAGAGATATGTGCTTTGACTTTGATCCTGTAAACCAAAGCTGTTCGAGTATTAGATCCTGATCTTGGTTTAGGCAGCAAAGAGATGTTTCCCAGGTTTCCTCTGAAACCCACATTTGTGTGGATGAGCCTCTGTTTTCAGTTGTTCCCCCAGCTGGTCTGGGAGCAGCTGCCATGCCAGTGCAGGTGCTGGGAGAGCTGGACCCAGCACACTGCTTTCCAGGATATGAGCCCATGGAGCTTGGGAAAAATAGAGGTGCCCCTGCAATTGTCCCTTCGGTATCATGACATCTGCACTGGGGGTTTCCTGGCAGAGCTTTTCATGGATTTCACATGGCATTCTGCTCCACGAGAAATGTCAGAACAAGAAAGAACACAGTGCCTGCTCCATGTCACCCCATTTTCACCCTGCTCCATCTTCACCTCTTGCCAGCAACTTACCCTTGGGGGAGAGTAGATCATGGAGCCACAAACCTGTCTGAGCAACTTCTGCTGCAAGGAGACGGTTAACACTTCATCCCAGCCACCAAGAGTCTTTGTGCACCCCAGGGTCCTGTGGGGATGGGCATATTTCTTAGAATGACTCTCTTCTCATGCTATAAAGTGTGCTTCAGAGTGATGACAGCAGCAAATATATCCTACCAAATTTCTTTGTTATTTCTTTGCAATTGAAAACTTCCAATTCAAAATAACAAAGTGTGAACTTTTTTCTCTTTCCTCTTTTTGCTCAGAAATCGAAGCAAAGGAAGCGTGTGACTGGTTACGTGCAGCTGGATTTCCCCAATATGCTCAGTTCTATGAGGGTAAGTAGGTTTTTCTCCTCTTTGTGTGGTTCTGAAAGTGCACTGGGCCCTCGCCAGGAGAGCTTGCAGTCAGCCAACTCCACATTTGACTGAGTTATGGCCATGGCTGGATGCTTCACAAAGCCTCAGCTGCTGGAGTCATACCAGTGCATAAAGAAAAGCAGGATTCTTACCCTCGTAGCTATGGGAAGTTAAAAAAAAAAAGAGGGACATAGCTTGTGGAAACCTCAAAAGTTAACAAAAACTGCTTCAAAATATCTAAAAACACGAGTCTGTTTTCTAAAAGCTTTCTGAACTGTGCCTGAAATAAGATTAAAACACTAGAAGTTATTGAAAATCTCAATCATGCCAAAAGTAAGACTGAAAACTCTGCAGAGTTACCAAAAGTGAGTAATCTGAGTTGCACTTCACATTTGCAAAGTAAGAAAAGCTGATAGTTCAGTGCTAATTCAGTGCAAATGGTGGTGTCCCTTTCCTAGGTACAAGGTCCATGCCCAGGGAAGCAGTGTCCCTGAGGGCAGGGTGAGTGATTTCACTGTGCTGTGCTCAGTGGAAGTTTGGGCACTGGAGCTGGGTTTTCCTGCTCTCCCCAGCTCGATGCTGAGAGGGAAACTGTGGCTGAGCCCCGTTTTTCCCAAAATGCATGTTCTCCCCGCCGGAGACACGGAGCCAGCTCAGGCCCTTATTAGCCAAAAGGCAGCTCTGCCAAACACCTCTGGACACCTTCCAGGGTCAGCATGAGTCTGGAGGCAGCACAGATCCATGGAATGAGGGCCAAGGGGCCTCGTGGGTGGCAGCCAAGTCTGCAGGGAGTCAGCTCAGATGCCATCCCTCCTCTGGGGTAGGGCTGAGGATGGCAGGGAATGGGATGCTGAGGCCCCCCCATGGCCAGCTGAGTTCCATCAGGGCTCAGGTGCTGGGTCCTGTTGGGCTGCTCAGGTGCCTGGGGGCAGGAGAACCATTCAGAGATGCTCAGGTGGCTCCACGAGAGGCAGGCAGACTGTTAAATCCAGCAAGGAACTGAGACTAATAAGCCTGCCAGACCAAAACTGACACAAATGTGAATCTACCACAGTCCCTGGGTAGCCAGTAGTACTTTTGTGTCTGCTTGTGTTTGGAATATGTCAGATACTGACTCCACCAGAGAAAGGAGCACCTGCTGCCTGCTTAACTCTAAGGGATGCTGTCTCCAAAAAACCAACTGCTCCAGCAGCTCCCATGCAGTCAAAATGTGCTCTAGACAGTCTATGTCTCCAAAAACAAGGTGCTTTTCTCAGGCATCTGTTATGTCAGTGTTGAGCAGTAGTGTCTGAAAATGCTGGCTGAAGTTCCTGTATCCCAGTGTCCTGCTGAGGTACCTAAGCATGGCAGGGCAGTCTGGAGAGCAGCCACAGCACTGGAACCTGTCCCACTGTTACAGAGCTGTGTCTCTTTTCATTACAAATGTCAGCTTCCAGCATACTATTCTGCTTTTTTAGCTAATATTGGGAATTATAATTCAGTTTTGGTGGTTTTTAATGGGGTTTTTTTCTGTCTGTTATTTGAGTAACTCTCTGTCTGAAATCATCATTATTTGGATCTGTTTTAAAAACAAAAAGCACAGAACATTTTTGGGGCTTGGGCAAAGTCTGTCTAGCAAATAACTCATTAAGTCACTGTAATGAGAAGGGAAAACCTTACTGCTCATGTAGATAAAGTAAGTGTGGTGGTAATTCCCTGATCTCATCCATTTGTGCAAGATGCTAAAATTAACAGTTAACAGTTGAGTATTTTTTAAAGCCAAAATGAAATTATTTTGCTGTCACTCTAATGCACTGGATGTTCAGCTATAGCTTCAACAGAAAAAAACCCAATATCATGTTGGAAAGGGTCACAGATACAGCTGGACGGGAACCAGAGCTGAGTGAAATTGGTCATACTAGATTTCAGTGAGCAGGCAATTTCAAAGCAATTTAGATACAGAAATGTATTTTCATTTGAGTAGCAAGCAGTCATCTTAATGTTGTGTCTCCTTTTACAGACTCCCGGTTTCCCATTGACATTGCTGCTGTAAAGAAAGATCATGATTTTCTTGACAAGGACCTTGTAGAACCTCTTTGCAGGTAAATAACATTCAGAGTTTCTTTTCTGACAATTTAAAATCATGAGCTGATTTTTGAACTGTTGGCATAGCAGCAGTAGAGATGGGTGCTTGTCCAGGGGCATTAAGTGATGAGATCTATAATGCCACCATTCTGAGTTAATTATTCTTACAGAAGATGATGCAGTAGGAGACCCACTACACTCACAGAAAGCACCACATGATTTGAGAAGACCCAAATCCAATGGATTTGAAACAGATGCTTTTTGGAACTAGCAGTAGTGCAATCAAACCCTGAATAAACGAGAGTCACATTTGAGTTGCACGTTAATTGCTCTTACGTCTAAGTCCAGCAAAAAAAAAATTAAACTTTATTGCAGAGAATTCTGCAGGTCTTTTTGTCTAGCAGCAGTCACAGATTCCATGCTGCTGTGATTCCCTTGGTACTCTCATTTGACACCAGTAACAGAAGTGAGAGCAGACCCAGTAGTACAGACCCCCAGTGCTACAGATGCTACAACTGATGAGTGCTTTGCCCCTCCCAGAGATCCTGTGTTTGCTGTTTATCTTGCTTTTCATACCCTGTGATGAATATACCATACTGCATTGCTCAAGTCCTGTCCCCCAGGACTCAAGACACAGCAATTCTGTGGCAGTTTTGCAAAACCACATTGCAGAGACATTGTTCCCCTCTTCTTTCCCCTGTGCTCAGCTCAAGCTGGGTTCAGCTCCTCTCCTCTTCAAGTCAGGACAAAGGAGCATCTGGCCCTTAACCAAGCAGACTTCATTACATGTTATGGAAACTTTCACAACACCAGCATCAAGATAATTGGACAAAGACTCTATTTCCCATTTTGCAACTATGGCTAAAGTCAGCAGAGATGGCTTTAGGAGATGCTATGTTCCACACCATACTGTACATTGCAAGGATTAATGAGTTTGTGGTGAAGGAATGCAGAGAAGGTTCCTGAGAATCACCAAAAATATGACTGAAAGAGACTTCATCTAGTCCACCTCTCCATTCCAGGCTATGCCTCCCTTCCTGCCAGATCCAGGTAGTTTCTGGGTATGGTTGTCAGATTGCTTTCCCAAAACCCCAGTGCTGCAAGCGAGATCTGTTGTTTCTCGTGCTGTCTATTACGGCTGTGGGGAACAGAATATTCTCTTCTCTTTGTAATAGCCTTTGTGTCTGAAGATAAATCCGTAGGAAAGACTTGGATTCTCCAGAGATCTCTCTCACTGATGCCTGAGAACAGAATTAACTGTAGACTTGATCCACTGCTGTTCTGTGCTGCTTGCTGAGAGAGATTGCTATGCCCACACCTAGGAAAGCTCCCTCCCATACATATGTGCATCCCCCTGCTTCAGTCTGATATGATGGAAGACATGCTTTGCTGCACTTTGGGAACTGGAAAGTGACAGAGATAGGAGATTGAGATCTCATCCCCTCTGCCCTTTACCACGAAGTTGAAGGACCATTAAAAATGCAAGAAAGATGTCTGCTCCTGCCCCTTTCTTGTAAGAGAAAACAGTGAGATATAATTTCGTAGCTCTGTGACTCTCCCTAGTCATTCTTCCCTGGAGTAATTGGCAATGGTGTTGCTACAGTCATGGTCACCACGCATCCCAACACCTACACCACTAAAAATGGGAACAGCTCATCTCTTGCTCCTCCAACTGCTCTGTGGACTCACAGATACACCTACAGTTGCTCTATGCTGATAGATTGATGAGGATTATTTTGCAAGCTGAGAAGCCAGAGACTTGGTTGGGTTGAGGGGTTTTTTCTCTTTTATTAAAATATGAGGGTTTGGAAAATTAACTAGCAGCTGGATAGATGCACTCATGGGAAAAAGATGCTTAACATTAGCCTAAATCAACGGGACCATCAAGGGATGAGCATAGACACTAATATTTCCACAAATATCTATCTTTAAAGATAAATGGGTTTATAACTTTCTAACATTTTTTTCTGTGATTATTTTATTCAGAAGACAACACCTATTTACTTGAATTTTTGTTGGGAGTGTTTTAAACAGCTTAGATCTCAAAACTATTAGCTCCTCACAATATTAGAAAATACAAGTATTGTGTACAGGTTATGTTTTCAGATTGCAGACATTTAATTCAATGTAACTCAGCAGCTTCAAACCCTTTACTGAGAGCAAGCCATAAAAAGCCATTGTACCAAATGCCAAGATTCAGATTCACCAGAAACAGTGAACAGTGTCAGCTGCTGCCCCCAGTGCCAGCTTTGTTACTCTACGAGCTAGCAAACCAGCATTTTCCAAGTTTTCCAGTGCAACGGAAATCTTCACAGCTCAGCTGACCACTGTGGCCAGTTCTCTGCCCTTCCTTTGCTCTGTGATGGTGTTACTGCAAGATAATAACATGAGAGCTGCAGACTGTGATGCACTCTGAGGAAAGAGAAGGTTAAAAAAGGCTGGTTATTATTTCTGTGTGCACAGATTCCCAAGTTGGCTATCAAACTTCCATTCTTCAAACATTCAAATCTGCCCTTAAAGCTATGTGTGACCAAGCCATCACACTGACTAATAGTGCATTCAGCACACTGTGCTGAACAAAACTGGGCTCCTCATTTTTTTTGGAAGATAATTTTAAAGCTGAAATGCCAGCATGGATAATCAGTTTGAGCAGTTTTAGCTCTGAATAGTAATAGCATAAACACTGAATTTCTCTGCTCTTGTGGGTTGAAATCAGACTCTCAATCTCATTTTATAATCAGTTTTCCTATGGCATTGAAGTATACCAGACAACGTGAGACACAAATGAGAAGGAATCTTGTTTTAAAGGCAGCTGGTAGTATTTTAGTCAGAAAGTCTAAGACTCCCTGTTGTAAAAGATTTCAGTGACCTTTTTGAGATATTCTAACATTCCTGCTGTTTATGATATAATTTGAAAAATTTGGCAGAGTAAAAGCCAAATTAGAGGCATATCTATCAAGAGATTCCACTCAGATTTTATTGAGTAATGAACAATAGAGAATTGCCAGGCAATCTGCAGGCAAATGCTGTCAGCCTGCCAAAACAATAATTGAGCATGAAAATTTTATAGCTGTGTCGCTTCCAAAATAGCAGCAACCAACTCTGCTCTGGGAACTTTTGTGGCTGCTGTGATAAGAGGGTGAGAAGGAGAAGCCAAGCCACGTTGTACTTTTTGTGTTCATGTAAATACAGTGACTAAGAACATGAAGAACAAGTATATAACAGTCTGATACCCAGTTTCCTAAACCAAATTTTTAAAATTTGAGCTGTCTCCATTTTGCTGGGGTTGCTCCCTCTCCCTTGGCTTGCCTTTAATGCAGGACAACAGGTACCCCACAAGGTTTTCCAGCTGGCCTGAGCCTGCATAGCTACAAGCTTGTATTTATTTGTAAACACTGCTCAGTGCTGTAAAGGATGCAAAAGCTGGAGATTTCCTGCTTCTGAAGAAATTCTGTCTTAAGAGTTAAGAATTACAGCACTGGGAATTGGGATTCAGAGCCCTAAGGACTTGTGTCTATGGTCATCTTACATCTCCTCAGACTTCTCCATGTTGTCTGAACCAAGGTACCTGCAGCAGGGTTGATACTCCAGGGGATCTAAAATAGCCACAGAAACATCTGTTTGGGCACCTGAATATCTCTGCTGGCTTTTTAAAGAATTTTTTCAAAGTGTTAAACTACCTGTGATGCTCTGGAGAAGAAATAAAATTGACGTCACTGAAACACTTGCTGTAGTACATGTATTGCAGTCTTTCCCTGAACAATGCAGAAATACACTTTCAAATGCATCCTAGATTATTTGGGGTTTATATAGCCTCCTCTCTTGTGTTTATTTAATGTGCTCTTCCCTGCCTTTTCTCAAGTTTTGTTAACATTGCAAACAGGCATTCTTTTCCCATGTTTTTAAGCAATGGCATAAAAGTGTAGTGCTCCTCTCACTTCAGCTGGGACATTGGTGACAGCCTTTGTAGCCAGAAACTTCTGGGTTTTTTTTCTTTTCAAAAGACTTGCTGAGGAGTTGGCTGTCAGTTGTCTGATGACTTTACACTGATGAGAAAAGCTTTCTGCCACCACTGGCACATCAACAAGGGTGAAAGAAGCTAAAACAGACTGACTTTGATTTGAGCTGTTAGTACCAAACTCACAAATATGATCATTAGTTCTCTTATTTCACTGGCAAATCTTTCTGCAGCCCTGGAGGAGGCCCAAAAGACATACCAATGTTTTGTAGAGGGGTGAATTTAAAACCTAGGGTTGAACTCCCTGGCGCCCAGTAAAAGTAGTTTTGGTTTTGGTGGAGCAAGTGTGGAAATGTAGCTACAGACTTTTCTCTTCAGCACAGGCCAGCTGACAAAGAGGGACTCCAATATTAGCCAATATTCACCACTCAGAGGAAGCTGTCCCCAAAGACAGAAAGCTGGGCTGGAGTCCTTTGAGAATGTGTGTTCCTCTCTATACTTGGAATTGATGTCGATAGACACATTTAAACATTTTGTGCTCGAAAGAAGCACTGAACATTATTCAGCCCCAGGGCCCCAAGAAAATGCCACTTTGGATTGAGAAATTCTGTGTTTGTGCAAAAGAGGAGTTTTGCAATAATAGATGTAATCCCAGAAGAAGATTTGTGGGCAGGAGGGTGCAGATACAGCAACACAGCCACAAACCCTGGAATTTATTTCAACATTGCTATCATGAATGCAGAGTGTGCTTGTGCATACATTATACCCAAATTAATACCATGAGCACAGGACTTTTCTGATGCAGCATAACGGATTTATTGGCTTGAGTTAGAGAGGAATATTCAATCTACAAATGAGCAGGTGATATTTGAGAGGGACTTTTTTTTTAAGGAAAATCCACATTTGGTGGGTCAGTTCTTTGTTAGTGGTGGCAATTTGAAAGGTATTCTAATATTAGAATATGCAGAGGAATATGTTAATGCCATAATCTTCTTATGTTATGTGAAAGATTATATTATTGATCTGATACTTTTTTTCATGTGTCCTTGTAACTTACCACATGCATTTCAAATGTTAAGTTCTGGAAATTGGAGGCCTCTCCCTGTGACCCAAAATGAACAGAGACGGGTCTTGCTATGAAGATACAGGAGATGCAGGCAGCCAACAGAGGAGTGCTGTGGACACATGGCTTTCTCACTCTGCCTCCCTTTATTCTGAAACGCAGTCCTAGATATGGAAAATTTTCAAAGTGAAACATATTTAACTTGGAGCCTCTGCTTTTAGAAGTTGGATGGTTTCAGGGATCAGGATCTTTAAATATAAATAAAACCAAATCAATTATCATTACCACTGTAGGTTCTCTATTTAAAGAGCATGTTTACTTGTCCTCTGGCTGTCCTTGCATATGGACACAAACACACACATACATACACAGATTGTCATTGCAACTCACTGTCATCACAGGATAGCTTTGGATTTAAGGAGCAGAAGCCTTACAGAGACTCTGGTAACATCAATATGAACTGATGGTAAAAAATAGCTAAAAATATTTATTTTAAAATTTTAGATTTGTTACGTGTTGGGTGTGTTAACCTGTGTATAAGATCCACAGACAGGAGAAAAGAAACTATTGGCTTTGGAAAAGCTTTTAAATAACAGCTAGAAGTTCTTGATGTCAACTTTTTTAAGGATGTATCAACTGCCAGAAGTGAGGAACTACAGCTGATTTTTTTGTTTGGTCTTTCACCAGTGCTCTGAGATCCCCCTTTTTGACCAATTATGTTACAGGCCTGTGTAAGACAACTCACCTCCTTCACTTGTCATTTCCCCAGCTATCACAGGTGTTTGGTTGTAGTTGTTTCCTGTGCTAAGTACAGAAATGTCTATGAATTAAAAAGCAATCTATCAAACCTGGCTGTCAAGTAAAGTGAGACTAAGGGTCCCTTTTCATGCAGTGGTCATATAGCTGGAATAGATGACCAGTAACCTTTCTGGAGCTGTCATATGCAGTTGGCACCCTACAGTAAGATAAGAGAAAATTATTTGAACTTGCAAAAAATCATGCCCTTTAGTCAGAGGCTGCTAATCTTTTGAATTTGCTTTGCCCTGTAGACGACTGAACACACTGAACAAGTGCGCCTCAATGAAACTCGATGTGAACTTCCAAAGAAAAAAGGTAAGGGAACTTCATCAAATATATCCTGGCTTTTGTGATAAGACCACCCCAATTTAGCCTTTGATTCAGTAATGCTCTTAAAAGTAAGTTAAGTTTATTTTACTTTGAACATGCATATCAGCATTATCTGGATGCATGATAAAGGGAATTGTTGAATCTTTAAATTATAAATAGAGTAGAAACTGTAAGTAAATATTATGTGTTTTAGAAAGGCTCACACAGTACTTAAACTCTACATGTGTGCAATTAAAGTTAGTGGGTGAAAAGACAGTAAAGCTTCATTAGACTGGCTTGTTTGTCAATGCCATATGAGTACACAGTGGAAAATCCTGATCAGAAAAAATGGAAGCTCCTCAGATGAAAATAACAGCTTTTCTTTGTTTCTTGTACTGACTCTTTCCGGTTAAGAATATGAAAATAAACTCTGTCATCCTCACAAGCTGCTGTGTAACACAGGAATTATCTGAGCATAAAGGCCTTCAGTGGGGGCTGCAGAAACAGCCTGTTGATTTTGAGAGTTTTGTAACATGTCCAGCATTAACTGTTGAACGTTTGGTTTTCTGGTCACAAATTCCCCAAAGTCCTTGAGTGCACAGTGGTAGTTGTCAGCTCTGAGAAATCTTGGTTTCTGTTTTTCCTTCCTGGAGTGTTTGTTTAGTGCTTTTTAAAAACTGCCTTCAAGAGCTGCATTTTTGATGTCTTTGCAAATTCAGTCTCATCATAGTCTATTCAGTGTTTGAGGGAACTTGAACAGAAGATGGTTTTAATGTCCAGATATCCTGCTCTGGCACATGTCTACTTGTTCCTCTGTGTACTAGCCTCTTTATCTTCTATTTTGTCCATTCTCTGGAGCTGCAGAGACTTCATTGCATCAGGAGTTTTTCTTGCCTTGGGTTTTATGTTGTGTTAAAAAGGGAGCATTTATGTTTGTTTTTCATTAATTTTTTGCTGCCACTCCTCCCTGTTCTGAATGAAGTTCTCAGCTGTCCTCCTTGCAGATGATCATTAATTTGTGGTGGAAGAGACATGTCCCTACTTGATACTCTTTCAAGGGGACAGAAGCTAGTTGAATCCATACCTGCACAAGGCCACAGAGAAGCTGAGCACAGAAAAATGTAGACAAAGAGGACTCAGAGGAGATTTTAGTCCACAGATACAGAACAACTGAAAGTAGAAGAGAATATGAGTGAGAGAAGAAGAGGGAGAGCCTGCTGACAGGAGGAAATGTAAATGCAAGTGTTAAAAGCCAGAAACTGAGTCTGAGATTGATCACCAAACTAAATAAATCTTTTGCTGTAGATACTGCCTTTCCTAATAGTCTCTATGGTGATCTGAACAATGAAATGCAAAATCAGCCTGCTTTGGAGATTCAGCATAGCAGGTATGCACAGGACTAGCTCAGTTGCTTGAGTGATTCACCAAAATATTGCCAGGCAAGGTTCCTGTGAAAGCCAGCACAGCATGAGTGTTCCCCACTGCCCACTGTCCCACCCAGACCATCCCCACTGAGGGCTGCTGTCTTCCCTTGGCTTTGTCAAGATGCAAACAGAAATCCTCCTGTGTGTGTTGCAAATATGTCCGTAAGCGATTTGGACAGACAGAGATTAGCCCTTGGATTAACTGCCTTCTGCAGCTGTCGATTTATGAGAATTCCTGCCCCCAGCTGGAAAAATGTGGCAGAATTCCACTGCAAATAAATCCACTATTTGCCTTTTGTTAGCATCTCTGTATTTCAGTCAAGTACACCCTCAGTCAAAAAGCTGTATTATTTTAAATCAGCTGTGACAAATCTATGAATCAAAACCTCTTTCTCTCTGGCAAATGTTACCAGTCACTCCTCAAGAAACTTGCCCCTTCTCATCTTTCCACACATAATGGTATTAACTGGACTTTTGAATATGCTCCAAAGCTGTGCACTTGATTTCACCCCAGGTCAGTAGGAATATATAGTCACTGCTCCAAAATGTCTGCTCTGCCTGTGTCAGATGAATCATTGCTTTCAGACCTTCTCTTGATCCCCTGTCCCCCTAACTGGTGACATGTGGGTGGGCTGAGTGCTCTCAACAATTTTTTTTTGGGGCAGTTTTGTTTGTCAGGACACTCAGATATCTGACAAGAACAGTGGGTCATTCAGAATGTTCATGGCTTCCAGAATTTCTACTGATTTCATCAAAAGAAAAGCACAGTATGTCATAGGACTCACACTGCAGCTGAATTTGTAGTGAGTCACCGTGGCAGAATTTCAGCATCCAGATATTTCATTTCATATTTGCCTGATTTTGCTTCTGATGAAACACAGCATGTTTCTTTATCAATTAAAAAGAACCCAAAAATAAGCCTTTATTTAATTGAGCTGCAGATTTTGACATTGAAAAGCCTCTGCATTTTCTAAGTGATTCTTGGGCAAAATGTAATCTTGTCTTTGCTGTGGTTAGAGGCAAAACTTGTTTACTACCATTTCTGTTCATCTCTGCTTTTTCTAAAAAAAAAAAAAATCCCAAACACAAACAAACAAAACAAAAACAAAAAAAACCACCAACAACTTTTCATTTAAAGTATATTTACCACTGAATTTATTTTTATTTCTGTCTTTTGCTCTGTGCTCCCTTCTTGATGTTTTTTGCAATGTCTCTACCACTTTGGCTACTTTAATTGATTCCAGCTTGTAGAAAATACAGGCTAAATCCTGTCAGCTCATACAGTAATGTCAGTGCAGCCACAGGGATTTGTGTCAGCCAAGAATCTTCTTTAAGGTCCCTTTGGCATATTGCAATGTAGAACAAATTTTAAAAATATGTTTATCCTATTGGCTGGTGCCACCAATGCTTCAGCAGTGGTATGCTTTGTAGATATAATTACCACTGCTAAATATTTAAAAGTACGTACCCTTGCGGTTTTTAAGATATCCACTTTGTGGCTCCACTAAGACCACAATAAATGGATTTTTAAGTTCCTGAGGCTGTGCAGTCCTTTGGTCCATGTATGCAGCAAGTTGTGGAGTTAAAACAAAGGTAGAGCTGTCTGATGTGCCATTTTTTCTCTGTAGACAAAATGGCCAAAGCAGTACTAGCCTTTTTTAGCACCTTCCCTCATACTTCACTAGGTGCTCAATTTTTCCCTCAAACAAGCCACAGAATGAGGATCTCTATTCATTCCTGTACACTCACAGGAGCACTGCACTCCTCAACGTTAACAAAAGAAAGAGGAATGCCTAAACCCAAAATTTCACAGCTATATTTTATTTTATGGTTTGGACATGATCTAAAACATCTGGCTGACTCGAAGTGATAAACTGGCAAAAGTTTATGGCATCAGTGAGACCTGGCACACTGCTGATCCCAATCTCCAGCTTTTGAGGTTTCACATTTTTTAAGGTTGTGGGCACTCTTGTAAAATTTGGTTTACATTTTTCAATTAGACAGGCCTGCAAAGATCTAGTCAGAGATTGGAGATAACTTTACCATCGAAACTTCATATAAAAATACTTCTAATAATAGACTTTTAAAATGAGAATTTTTCCAGTCCCAAAATAGTCTTTCTGGTTTAGCACCTCATTTTAGTCTGACAGCCTGTCATATTTTACTGCCTTCATACTGCTTCCAAGAATGTGAAGAGCTGTTTGGATGTCATGTAGGTGAAGTTAGTTTGTTCTGCTTTAAAACAAATGAAAAGAATAATGCAGTATAAGTCCGGTTCAAAGTCAAAGAAAGGGTACTTGTTAGCAACTGTGGGCTTCATGCTGAAGATGTATCTTTTTTGTTTGAGCAAACAGATGAGAAAAATGTCACAGGATGAAGTTTTTTATCTAATATTTTTTTAAGGCACACATTCTCTGCATTGCAGAGTAGCTCCTGGAGCTGCCTAAACATAAGCACAGCCCTGCATGTCTCAAGCTGAGGGATGAGACCAGGAAGGGCTGTGGGGCTGCTGCTGCCTTGGGAGAGCTTGGAGGAAGCCAGACAGTGGGGCATCAAGTTTGGGGTGCCTCTGATGGGGACAGCAGTGAAGGCAGTGGTTGCCACTGTAGGAAAGCTCACCTCAGCTGTAGATGCTGCCCCATCCCAGCTGAGCCTGGCTGCTCCCCCTGCCCACACCCCCGTGGCTGCCTTCTCTGCTTTCCTTTGCCTGCGCTCAGACACACCCTAAGCAACACTGACAAATATTATATTTTATTGTTCTTTTGAGCATCATGGTTATTTATCTGTAGTTATGTTCCTGAAACATAAATCTTTTTAGATATATCTGGCCTGTGAATTTTATAGATATTTATTTAGTTCTCACTGCAAAACTACGTGCAGCACCAGATATTTGCTGTCTTGGATTTTTAAATAGCTCACATTGCTATAGTACTCAGCTACTTCCCTGTCTGTATCATGTGTATCTTAACACCATCCCTACAAATCAGGATTCCTTTACTTTGGCCTTTCAAAACACTTTTTTTTTTTCCTAAACAGCCACTGTGGGAATCAGCCCTACACAATTCAGAGCACAGGCAGTCCATGGAAGCCAAGATGTGTCAGTGGGACTCCTAGCATGGAGCAGGCTTATATTCCTTTCTTGTTAAGGTGTTTGCAGTCTTTACAATTAAAGGAAAGAGGGTGTTGTGAAAGGACTGGTAACCAGTCTTCCATAAACTTGCTTCAGAGTGACTTTGTTGCCTGTTGCTCACCTGGAGCAGCCCAATTGCATTAATTCAAATATCGAGTTAAAGCACACAATTTTAACATGTGCCACTTGCTTTTTTTCCAGAGTGAAGATTCAGATGAAGAAGACCTCTGTGCTATCAGTAATAAATGGACTTTCCAAAGAACCAGCAGACGATGGTCTCGGGTGGACGACATTGACGCTTTGCTTCACCGCTCTGACAGACATGGCTCTTCTGGGGACATTAAAATGAAAAACACGACGAGCAGTGAGAGCGTCCTTACAGACCTGAGCGAGCCTGAGGTCTCATCGATTCACAGCGAGAGCAGCGGGGGCAGTGACAGCAGGAGCCAGTCTGGCACCAGCAGCGCTGCCAGGGAGACCTGCGACTGCCCTGCCCACCATGATGCGGAAAGCACCCTGCTGCAGGACTCCACTGCAATAAACACCGCCCTGTCCCCCAAGGACGGCCTGAAGAATGAAAATCCAACACGAGCCAGAGCGAAAACCTTTCTAAAACGCATGGAGACGCTGAAAGCAAAGGCTGTGCATGGAAAACTAAAAGGCTCAGGAAGAACAGGTCCTTTGGAGATCAGTGGACCGGTTCTCCAGTTTGAGCCGAAGTCCTTGAAAGACATGCACTGTGTGCAGATAGTCAATGGCGATCTCCAAAATCTGGGGCAAGATTCAGTCAAAAGAGGGCTTCCCTTTTCTGCCAAATCCAGCAGTGACAGCAGTCAGTCCGAAAACAGCAGCAGTGGGGTGAGCACGCCGTGTTTGAAGGAGCGCAAATGCCATGAAGCGAACAAGAGAGGTGGGATGTACCTGGAGGACCTGGATGTTCTGGCAGGAACGGCCTTACGGCAAGTGGTGGACCAAAACCGCAAAAATGAATATCATTCCCAAGAGAACTTGGTTGTGCACATTCCCAAGGATCACAAGCCAGGGACCTTCCCAAAGGCACTTTCCATCGAAAGTCTCTCACCTACAGACAACAGTAACAGTGTGAATTGGAGGACAGGCAGCATCTCTTTGGGAAAGCAGAACTGCTCTACTCCAAAGGAATCTGGACTGATGGCTTGCTGCCCTAAAGAGAGCAGAATTAGTATTTATGACAATGTGCCAGGTTCCCACTTGTATGCTAGTACTGGGGACCTCCTGGACATAGAGAAAGATGTCCTTTTTCCTCAGTTAGATGACATTTTGCAGCATGTCAATGGACTGCAGGAAGTGGTAGATGGCTGGTCCAAGAAGGTGTTGCCAGGTCTGCCGGCTGGTGATGTGTCAGCCAGGGAATCCCCATCACTGCCTTTCCAGTCGCCTACGCAGATCACTCTCGATTTTGAAGGAAACTCTGTGTCTGATGGCCGGACCACCCCGAGCGACATGGACAGAGATGGAACATCCCTGAATGAATCCGAAGCCACTGGTGTTAGGGACAGGAGAGACTCTGGGGTGGGAGCATCACTCACGAGGCCAAGCAGGTAAGGAGCAAAATTTTGTATACAAATCCACTAACTGTGGAATACAATATAATGAGGAAGAGGTTCTCAGCATGGGAGTCAGAAGGCACAGGGTACCCTTACTTTGGTGCTCATCCTGTATGGAGATGGGACTTCCCAGGGAAAAGGGGAACTTTGAGGGAAGGGCCATCCTGCTTACATGGAATCAATGCAGAATTGGTTTAATAGAGCAATTGGTTTAATAGAGCAAACTAAGGCATGGATTACATAGTGGGACCCTGTATATGTTGTAGGATCTATTTTTAATTTGTCTTCTAAGTTATCCACCCAGGTCTTTATGAATCTGTAGCTTTATGCACTTTCTCAATGCACTGATCTGCTTTAAAATGTGCCCCTTTGTGGTCAAAGAGAACTTCCCTACTCTGCCTCAGCCCCTTACATGGATAGGATGAAATGATGGTGAACAACTGACTTCATAATAAAGTGGAGTTTTGTTAATAGTTTACAGACCTGTTTTAAGTCTGAGTGATGAGCTCCTGTTGAGCCAGGTACCAATGGTCCTGGGCAAAAGCTTTTGTGGGTCTAAACTGTTGTATGTAGGGTGGCTTAGTAAGTGCAAAAGCAGGGAGAACCTACCTAGTATGTTCTGATACTGGTAGTCCTGATAATACTGGTGTTTTCTGATATACTGTCAGTCTTGTCACACCCTCGTAGAGGACTCTGCCATGCCATGGCTTGCTGCTGCCTGTGATTGCTCACCACCACCACAAAAGTGAAAGTGAACTGGAGGAAACTATTGAGTAAATGAGCAGTGCCAAAGTTTTTAGGATCTGAGCCAGAATTTATATTTAGTGAATCAAGAAAATTAAAATCAGAGGGTTTTTTTCTGATGAATCCAGTGTATAGAGAAAGCACATTGGAGTAAAAAGATGTGTGTGGTTCAATAGCTGAGGAGACACAGGGTTGAATCCCTTTTCAAAAAAACCCTTCAGCATTTAATCGCAGAGATATTTGTAGAACCTCATCTCCAAATACCTCGGTGGTCAGGTCAGTCCCCTGGGAGGTGAGGGACTAGGCGTCAAATACCAGTTCTGAGTCAGGCAAAGATCATTTGTGTCTAAATCTCCCACATCCTGTTGCAAGTGTGTGGGCTAAAGACCATAGCAGGCAGCACTGCTTCCCCAAGTATATGGACAGGACCCACAGCCACTTGTGAATCTAATGTTAAAAAGACAAAACTTGGGCACTTCAGAAATTAAAGAGATTGACTAAATTGTTGTCTTTATCTCCAAGGTACATTTTCTTTCAGTTGGCACACCACAAGCCATCACTTACATGTGTGTTTATGTGTGTTTTATATATTGCCCAGCCCTATCTCACAGCACACCATCTTTTCTGCCCAGCTAAAGCAGTTCTCTGGTTTTTCTATCATTTCTTTTGCTAAAGGCAATTGCGATGGCATAGTTTCCAAATCTCTCACCGCCTGAGCCGCTCCATTGCATCACTTCACATCAGCAACCAGTCAGCAGCCCAGCTGAATCTACTGCAAAAATTCTCTCTGCTTCGTCTCACTGCCATCATGGAAAAGTACTCCATGTCAAACAAACATGGCTGGACCTGGTGAGTACCACTGGTAACTGGAAGGAGACTTTTTAGAAGAAAATTGTTTCTCCTAATTCTGTTTCTCTGTTAGTAAGTAAATTCAATTAGAAGGAACCATTGACTTCAAGTGTAGGATTTGAAACTGTCCCTCTTAATCCATTGCTGCCTAGTGGCTTGTTGGCAGAGTCAGAAATAGATCCTGGAAATCTGATTTCATTCCTGTGCTCTAACAGAGAGACAACCCTGGCCTTTTAAACAATGCTACAGTTCCAGAAAAATAAACTGGAGTAGGAGAGAGTGACTAAAAAGTAGGAAAAGTTTACAGGAAGTACTACCCAGAATTCGTTTGGTGATTCGAAAAGAAACATCTGCTGCTTCATGTGTTTGTTACTGCTTTGTTTATACTTTAAAAGAAGGGTTAGAGTAGTTATGGGACTTTTCTCTAGAAATCAAAGATGCAGGTTTAGCCTAGGCCTGGACCTGTGTTAGAGGGAGCTTGCAGCTCTGGCAGATGTGACAGCTACCTGGTCACTCAGGGAGTGGAGGGAAGTGCACGTGGATGTGAATGCTCACAATGTGGCTCCTCCTGCAGCTGGCTGCAGAAACCTGCATGTTTCATGGTACACAAACCCTGGCAGGCCCCACAGACTGAGGTACACCAGAAATGGAAATGGGCACAGATTAGAGTTTAAAAGTATCTGAGAAATAATTGAAAGGATGACAGAATCTTTCCCTAATACACTGAGGCACCCAGTCCAGATACAGGATGAACTGATATTTATATCATGATTTTCATGCTCAAAGCACCTCCCCAAAATCCCACTGAATTTATCCATGAGCTATGTAAAACAAGTTTTCCTTTAGAAATGGAAAAATAGATACAATAAATTCATGTGAGATTCACCTCACTGGCATCAGTCATCAGGAAAACTTAAAAGAGTAATCTGTTATAAATCTAATCTGAAAAAGTCAGCTGGCTGTTTGTGGTGAGAGGAAAAAGACAGGCAATCCCAAAGCAGCCCATAATATCCAAGGCTGAGGGTTTGGGTCACCCTCCAGAGTGGATATAGAGGTAGTCCAGACAGCTGACTCTTTCTAATAAGAGAACTAAAATTCAGTAAGATTAATCCCCATTTCACTGCTCTCCTTTGGTGTACTCCCTGTGGCTAGCTGACATCTGCACTGAAATGAATCTCACCTTACCCAAATAATCTCACCCAACTTCAAATAAGCAGACTAGAATACAGCAAATTCTAGGTCCTGCTGTTTGTACAGGGTTTCTATCCTGAGAGATATTTCTTCAGTTGTTATAGTCAGTCTCTAAGGATTTTTAAGAAAGGATCTGTAAATAGCTGTAGAGTTACGCACTGTACTTCTTCAGTAGGTAATTTAAAATGAGTTTTTACTTCTTCCCACACAGATGACAAAACTCTTAGTCACATTCAGGTCATGTTCTGCCTTTTTATTTTAATTCCATGGCAGTCATGACTCCCAAAAAGGGAATCAGTTGGTTCTTGTTTTCATCACAATTTTTTGAAGAAAGCAACCTCACCAACTTAAGTTACTCAACTAGAATAAATAATATAAAACAAGGGAGGAATCTGACGCATAGGGATTTCCCACCACCATTTCTTATTGTAAAGTTTTGTCAATAGAAATACTAAATCATGTAGCTAGCAGTACAAAGATCATTTAGCATGTTAGAGGACTGAACCTCCTTTTCCTTCAGGTACCCTCTCCACTCAGGTTTGCTCTGCCATTCCTGTAAGTCCCTAAAATATGCTTTAAACCTTGTTGGCTGGATGACACCTGTGTAGTAAAATGTTTTTGTTAGAACTGATTGTTATGCTATATCTTAGAGGCCATCCACTTACAGACATTGAGAAATTAATCAATTTTGCAAATTGTAAAGTGTCTGTGTATTGTGCATTAAACATTATTTCACCATCTTTATTAGAAAGGCCCTGGTTACCAATTTCTGTCAGTAGTGTTATTCAGAAAGTGTGTAAATACTCTGATTTTTTCATGCAGCCTGTTCATGTTGATTTTCAGGTCTGTGCCAAAGTTCATGAAGAGGATGAAAGTCCCTGACTACAAGGACAAGAATGTCTTTGGTGTGCCCCTGATAGTTCATGTCCAGAGAACGGGGCAGCCTCTTCCCCAGAGCATTCAACAAGCCCTGCGCTACCTACGCAGCAACTGTCTAGACCAGGTAGGAAATTCACTCCATGGGCTTGTTGGGTTCTTCTGAAAAGCCACTTTAAGCAAGCAGCAGTGAGAATTTTTGTGCTAAGTGCCAGGATTATTTGGAGATTATTATCTCTCATGTTGGGCCTCAGTCTCCTCTGGTGATTTGGTAGCTGGTGCCAATATTAAAAGTTTTCCATTTTGGTATTTGTATCCAGCAAATCTGTTGAATTTTTGTAGCTGTAACAGTCTTGCTGATTTGTATACCACAGTCTACTTCAAAGAATGTTTTGAGATCTTCATGTATATTGAATGAAAACTGGGAAGAGATCAGGACTCCTCACTTCTACACGTGTACTGCTTATGCTTGTCAGTTGCCATTGAGGGTTAACTGCATTCACCATTTCACAAGATATGGTACAAAAGGTTTTATTTACTTAGCAAAGACAGAAAAGTCCAAGAATAGAGAGCAAACTCAGCAAAATATTCCAAGTATTCTGTTGACAGAGTCAGATATATCCAGATAGTTAGGTCAGCAGGGGTTCAATGCCAAAGCCATTATGGTACGTTGCCCTTTTATAGTGTTCTTAGCTACAACAAGCCAGCTGGGACACCCTCATGCTCAAAGTATTTCAAATTTTTTATTCCCTTTAGCTACAGAGGGACATACTAATCATATTTTTGCTGTTCTTCCCCTAAGGATGAGGATGTGTATTTTTATGAGCATAGGACTGGGAGAAACCCCCTGGCTGTTTATGTTCAGTCCTCTACTGTTATTGTGTATATATATATATATGTCATATGACTTCTTTCATATCTGCCTTTAGATAGCTGTGAGTTTGAAAGGAGCAATCAGCACTTTGCTCTGCAGACTTTGCTGCTTTCCTGGCCCTGAGCACATGAAAAGGGTGGAATTAGTCTGTTCTGAATCTTCACATTTTCTAATCACCATTCTGGTTGCTGTTCAGGTTTTTTGCTGGGTGACAGTCATCTTCCCCAAAACTGAAATCTGAAAATTAAAGGCGTTCTGTGAATCACAACCATTTCCCTTGCAGCCAGACACAGGCCCTTCCTATCAGTTCTCTTTGTAAAGAGATCCTGTAGTGGTCAGACCTTAACACCTAACTCCACAGTGTCAAAAGTGAGGTGAGATGAGTTCTGCCAGCCATATGTAGTGAGGGAGCTGAGGGGTGGGATGAACAGCTTGTCAGAAATTTATTAAGAGAGGATGAAAGGGAAAGATGCACAGAGACAAGTGGAAGTGATATATTCAGGAGCTGACATGCCTGGTTGCCACGGTGCTCATCTGGGTTTGTGTTCTGGGAGAGCCAGTGTAGGAAGAAAACTGATGCAGCAAGCCTGGAATTAGTGATGAGATTGGAGGAGGAGACGCCCAAATAAGAGGAACAGGAGATGTAAGGATAGGGATGGGCTTGTCAGCTAAGAAGCAGAGCAAGAGGAAGAAAAAAAATAGAGAGTATTAATTGGGAAGAATGTAAAAGGGAGTATAAAAGAGAAAGAAAAAGCTCTTGAGAGATTTGAGGCAGTTAAAAGGTACTGGAAGTCTCAGACTGCTATCTGCTCCATTTGTGTTTACAGGCTGAGAAGCATCTGTGAAGGGCCATTTCAATTCAGCTTTGGTTTCTTCTTGGAGTAAAATTGGGAAAATACTGAATTTTAAAAAAAAAATTTAAAAAAGAGGAAAAGTACAAATTGGGATCCTTTAAAATATCTTTTCACCAAAAACCTTTCTAGGCAAAAACACTACAGGCTTCTCAGCTTTACAATTACTCCCTTTGTTCCTATGTAATTCAAAGTCTCCTAATGCATAGGCAGACACCTGGGCAGCCTCCAGTCTCCCCCATCATCCTGCTTCTGTGTCTCTTCTGTGTGCTGCAGAAGGTGGGCTAGAGTTCAGAACAGGTGTCAGAGCTTCTACTGCACACACTTGGTCAAGCTGAGGTTGCTCTAAACCACTGCAAGGTCTGGATCTTGCCACTGAAATCCCTAAACTGGCATGAGAAGCCCCACATTAGAATATATAATTCAGTTTGATTTGTGAAATAAAAACTGTTTTGCCTTTTCCAACTGCATCTTTTTTTCTGCCATGCATCATTTGGCTGCTTGTGGGGAAGATGATCCACACAGCACAAGAATAGTAAAGAGATTGGAGCAGACTAACCTCTGGATTTTTAGATCCTTTTTACAAGTCTGTAATAATGCATAACAGAGCCTAAAACATCTTTTTCTATTGAGTAGATAACTCTTTTGATTAATCATTATTTTTCCATTAATTAAAAAAACCAAGAAATAGGAGTTTTCATAAATGTCTTTAAACTGAGATCAAGAGTAGTAGATTGATGTGCAGCAGGAGATTGCATGGGTGAGATTTGACATCTGACCTCTCAAATCAGACTTAGCTGGAAGTTTTTAATGGTTGTTTATACCAGCAAGGACACTTTCCATCAAAAGGAGAGAACTGAGCCTCTGCTCTGACATTTATCTACCACAGGCCAAAACTTTATTTTTTGAACAGAATTAGCAAGTCTGCCTTCTTCATCTTCAGCACACATTTCTAAGAGGAAAAGGCATTTAAAAAGAAGAGAAAGGGAAAGGGAAAACCAGATGAAAAAGAGCTGGATGCTCTTTCTTGTATGCTCTCATCAGGAAGAAGAGCAGAGCTTCACTTGGGATCAGAAGTACAGAACAGAGGGCACACTCCAGTTCTCTACTTCCCATACATAAATTTAGCTCTCAAATGGCACTAAATTCATTAATAAGAAGACATAAAAGAGCTGTCTCACAGCCAGTCTGGAGCAGGGATTCATCTCCATATAAGTAATGAAATAAATATACTCCCTCACAGAGCTGTGATCTATGTAATTAGTGTCATTAATGTGCAAGTTAACCAAAGTCCTAAATACCCTCCAGGTGAGCATGGGAGGTGTTCTAGAGAGAGGAGGGTCCTCTGAACTCTGTGCTGCTTCTTACTCAGAAGTAAAGGGGGAGGGCCAGAAGGCATTATTCCTGCTTTCCATAACGAATTCCATTATTACTGTTTGTTGTGCACTGATCCATGCAGGAAGCTGCATGGAACACCAGTGAGACAGCAGTCACAGAGGAGCAAGGATATATAATTCCCGACTGGAAATGTGCCTTTTCCGTAGGTCTCTTTCAATGTTTCACCTTTTTTCCGTCTGCAAAACTGAAGGGAAGCGGTATTAACACTCCCAAATGAAACACTGTAAACTCTCTTGGGAATAAATAATGTGTTTGAGGCCCAGGAATTCACCCCAGGGGAAATTCCTCGGGTGGAGAAGGACAAGAAAGGGCAGCCCTGCCTCGAAGGCATCATCTGAAGAATTACCACTTCCTTTCAAAATAGAAAGCAAACAGGATAAAAATGTATCTTAGTGACACTGCACAAGTAATCCCTCTGTGGCCCCCACTTTTGAACTGGACTTTTCAGTGGGATTTGGGAGAACTCTTGGAAGCAGAGAGCATGAAAGGGAAAAAACAGATTTTTTTCTTGACTTTAAAGCTCTACCAGGAGGTACTTATCTTTTGCCACAGCATTTATTACTTAGCTAAGCATAATATTTTCTTGTTAGTCTTCAAAATATATACCTAAATAAACATGAGGGGCCAGATTCTCAGCTGGAGTAAATCAGCAGACAGTCACCCAAGCCAAGCAAGCCAGGCTGATTTATATCAGCAGAGCGTCTTGCTTAAACTTCTCAGGCAGCAGAGAAACCACAAGGCACTCTGAACCCTCTCTCTAGGATGGGACAGAGAGCAGCAGCATTATTAACCCCTGCAATCCTGCTGTGGGAGCCTGTGCTTGCCTACAAGACTTATAGGACCATCAATTGCATTCTCACATTTTCCTCCTTCATGCCTAGAGTGAATAAGCAACCCAAGCTTTGGTCATGATCATAATAAGTAAATGTATATAGCACATATATATTCTTCAGGTGCCACTTTCCCTTTTACCAACTCAGTGTGGTGCGTCCTTAGGTGGGTCTGTTTCGGAAATCTGGAGTGAAATCCCGGATCCAGGCCCTGCGTCAGATGAACGAGAGCTCCCCAGAAAACGTCAGCTATGAGGACCAGTCAGCCTATGATGTGGCTGACATGGTCAAGCAATTCTTCAGGGACTTGCCAGAGCCTCTCCTCACAAGTAAACTAGGAGAGACTTTTCTGCACATCTATCAATGTAAGTTGATATTTCTACATATTTCTATCATTATAAACAATTAGAAATTGTTACGTATTGTATAGTAATATACTGTAAATAATTTTGGCATATCAACACTGGATAGGTTTTTTTCTGCTGGCCTTTGAGATATAAAAACCCCTCTGCCCTCAAAATCTTTCACTAACAGGTCTTTAGAACCACCTAAATGTTTCAGTGTCAAATTAAATGAAAAGACAATGTTCATACCAGCCTCACAATCAGGAAGAAGACAGAAGAACAGGCTGCTGGACATAAAAAGAATGAAGACTCATATTTTTGCCAGATTTCTTTAAACTGTGGGCCCATTTCATGCACTTGTATCTCAACATAAGTGAGTCTTCTGGGCATGGAGAAATGGTACTTGACCATGAGAATAGGTGTCTCTGTAGACCTCTTCCTTGTTGTGACTTTTGATTATTTGTTTTTTCATAATGGTCAATAAAATGTACAGGAAAAAAACGAGCTGTGTTCATGTAGATCATAAGATCTATATGAAGAAGCAATAGAGAAAGAAAGAAACCAGGGGATTTCTTCTTTTCTTTCCAGCATAAGCAATCTCCAGAAAAATCTGAGACTCAGATACATCAGAAAAATGAAAGTCCCTGTGAATCAGGAAATGACTGTGTATCTCTTCTCCAGACTGAGGGAGAAACTAAACAGTGAGGAAAGCACTGAACAGCCAGAGGAATGAGAGTTTTTTTTCCCTGACAATGTCCATTATGAGGGCCAGTCAGCCAGCACTCTGGCAGATGCAGCCAGCCTAAGCCAAATAATTGGAAGCACTAAAGAGAAGTGTGTCTAGTCTTTCCACTTGCAGACGTTTCAGCTGCCAAAACAATAGAAATTTTAAAGCACTGTATAATCCCCGTGCTTAAGAATCTCAGATACTTCCTGTCGCTTCCCTCTACTGTAAAAATCTGTCTGTGGCTCGCAGGCACTGATGAATTTACCATCACAGTGTCTGTAGCTGGTAGAGAAAGCTGGGATTCTGCATGTGAGAGACAGCACTGCAAATAAATTTAGTGGGTTTGGCTGTACGTGATGTCTTGGGACATAAGTTAACTGCAGGAGTTGGTGCCTAGCCCTGGACCATCATTTCCCCTTCTTCTTTCCTGCTCACAAGTTGTCTGCCTGCACACACATTAGTAAGCTTGTCCAGAAAAGCAACAGGAATTCTGGCTGCTAATAAAATGGCAGTCACAATCATTTCCATGGGGAGGAGGCCAAGGAGAAGATTATCCACTACAAGGACATGTTCTACATGTCCCTGGAAACAAATCACCTTTAAACTATTGCTTGATGAAAATTTGGGATGTCCCATCTTTGCATAGAAGAGACTGCAAGTAAATTAGCCCCTTGCTAAAGAGAGACATGGCAGATCTCAGTGGCATTGGCATAAGCAGGTCTGTAGCCAGAAGGGCTCCCCTTTTCCAAGACATGAGGCTGAATGGGGAAACATTGATACCAGCCAACAGAAAATGTAAAAAGAGGCATGGGCTGACTCTGTAATGTCTGTGGGGTGCTGCAGTGGGAAGTCTGAAAACATCCCTTTTCACTGGTCAGAAGGGGAAAAAAATTAGCTAGGAAAGATGTTCTCAAAATGCCCCAGGAGTTAAAGGATTTCAGACTTGAGGATGAGTCTCTTTAAACCAAGGCAGGAACAAGAAAAGATGGGCTCTGTAGAGACTGGAAAATATTGTTTGGATTAAGAATGAGTAGCAGGGGTTTTTTTCCACGTCACCAACAACAAATACATTTTTCTGTTTCAGAAAGTACTGACAAAACTCCTTTCACAGAATGAAAAATGGTGAAAATTTCTGGGATACCAATAGTATTTCATAATATCTGCAATTAAACTAATCTCTAACTGAGATTTTTTTCTTGCCCTTTGTTCTGTTTAACAGAACATTGTTAATGTGAAGTTAGGAAGGATTTTTCCCCTCCTAGTGTATTTGCAGGGGATTTCTGATTTTCTGGGACTCACTGAAGATATTTTTCATGTATCCAAGACCTTTTTCATATATTCAGAATGACTTGAATTGCTGTAACACATAGGATTTGGGATGAGATGATTAGTGTAGTAGTCTACATGGCATTGCATTGATGAAACTTTCTCAATTTTCCTAGAACTCCCAGTTGTTTAATGTTTACCTGTAACTTGAAGCACTGGCTGATCTTCTGCTTCATGTACCAGACCCATCAAAGCAACAATAAAGGGGAGGGAGGGACTACCAGGAGGTTTTGTGGGAAGAAAAGACACATTGAATGGATTTAGCAAAGGCTCCTCTGGCTTCTCAGAAAAACCTGGCCTTGCTGTTTTCAGAAACTTTAGAAGTATTGAGCTGTGTTCATTTTGTCATTCACGTCTGAAAGCTTTTAAAATAAAGTGCTTGTACAAGGCTAGCAGTCAAAACTTAAAAGCTGACTGTTCCCTCTACTGTAAATCTGCTTCTGTTCTTCTTCCATTAAATTATAGAGAGTATGTAATACCCTGAGGAGGACTCAAAGTCCAAACTGAGGGAACTTAGGGTAGTTTTAGAAATGAATCTGTCTGAGGTGCTATTTCAGCATATCCACTACTTCTTCCATTAAACTCTTCTATGTTTAGGACACAAATGTAAGTGTTCCCGAAGCTTCCCTAAAACTTTTAAACTTCTGTCTTGCCAGGGGACAAAGAAAACCTGGAAAATACCATTTAAAGCTATGAGTACTGAGTACTATCTTTCCTTCTGTAATTTTAAGTGAAGTTCAGTGTCTTTCTTGGTGCAGCTTTCCCAAGAAACAGAGAAATGCCAAACACTGGTGAGGGAAACTGTGTTTTGTGGAGGAGTAAAACCCAGCTCTCCAGAAACCAACTGATCTTTTCCCCTTGGTGTCCTGTCATCTTCCTCTTCCCAAAGCCATCACTAAGGTCGGAAAAGACCTCTGTGAGTCAACCATTAAGCTGACACTGCCAGGTCCAGCACTGGAACACGTCCCCAAGCACCGCATCGGCGCGGTTTTTGAGCGCTCGAGGCACTGTGACTGTCTGTGGTAACTTTATCTTTCTGGCCCCTTATCTGACCTCCCAACTGACCCCCTGACTGTCTCTTGCCCGTCCCCAGATGTCCCCAAGGAGCAGCGGCTGCAGGCAGTGCAGGCAGCCATCATGCTCATGGCTGATGAGAACAGGGAGGTTCTGCAGACTCTGCTCTGCTTCCTCAGCGACGTCACCTCCGTGGAGGAAAATCAGATGACTCCCATGAACATTGCTGTTTGTCTGGCCCCTTCCCTCTTCCATCTCAATATAGTGAAGAAAGAAAGCTCCCCAAGGTATGGTTTTTTCTCAGCATTATAAATAGTCACATCCTGAATATGGAGTGATGCTTCCAGTGGTATGCAAGACAAAATTTTCCAAACCATCTGCTTTCCAGCACACATTAAACAGGGCATGCCTTCAGTAAGAGGGGAAAACCCCTGCTGCAGAGCCAGAAGCACACTTGTTTTCACAAGCCCAGCAGGCATTTCTGGTTGTCTGTTGTGAATATGTGCTGCCTGCTTTCCATGTGGAATTTTCAATGGGGCACTAGTGAGTTTTGCATGAGTAATGTTGACTTCTGTAAAGGAAAAGGGGTTGATTTTTCTCTGGTTGAAGTCAAAGATTAACTATGCTTTAAATGGTAGATTTTCAATGAGTGGTTTTTTTCACTTTCAATTTACTGTCAACATTCTGCCATTTGGGAAACAGGGTTTATTTCAGGCCACATTAAAATTGTAACATGGTGAGTGTAGACTAAACAGGGTATAGCCCGGCTAAACATTAGTGGTCCCTCTTGACTTTTTTCTCTCCCACCTGGTTCAGGATACACTGAGATTCTTGGTCAAGTACATGAATAACCCTTGTCTGAACAAGGGCTTTAAGCAGTAACAATATAAACCACTTTACATCATGTCTGTTAAAAATCCATTTCAAAATGTACAACACATCATGCAGGATATGCATAACCTTTCCTGCTTTTACCTTTGGCTGAGCAATATTTTAGGTAAACATTTTTCCTTTAAAAAAGTCCCAACAGTTTGAGCAGTCTTGGTGATAAACAGAAAAAAAATATAGGGGGTTTTTCTCTCTGATGTTGGGAATATCCTGCTGCTTTTTGCTTTCATATTAAAAAGATTCAGCTCTTTACCTGAGATACTGAATTCAATTACAGAGTAATACAGAAAAAATATGCAACAGGGAAGCCAGATCAGAAGGACCTCAGTGAAAACCTGGCAGCTACTCAGGGACTTGCTCACATGATAATGGAATGCAACAAACTTTTTGAGGTGAGTGAGAGACTCAAACAGCATTATTCATGGGCACATAATGCAGCACCCTTTGAAGTATTTATGTTTATGCTTATATTTTCTGTTTTGTGTTAGCTCAGAGATTGGTGCCTCTCTTACTTGTAAACTTGCTTCATCCAAAGTTTATTTATCTCATTTCTTTATGGCAGATCCCTTTTAGTATTCAAAAGATTCAGGGTAATTATTCTGTGACAGTCTTCAACCCAAACCACTGGATTAGGAAATTTTAGTCTAATTCAAATCAAAATCTGCTTTAAAAAAAGCAGTAAAAAGTGTAAAATTTCATTACAATGCTTTTAAAGCCTCAGTGAAACTTATTCATCTTAAAAATAATTGCTTATACATTTTATTTCTTTGTGTCATGCAATAAAGTAAAAATCACATGGAGAGCTGCAATCATTCCTGCAGCTGCTTACACTGCAGCTGGAGGAGAGCAAATGCTGATATCTTGTTTCCCCAGAAGCAAGGCAATATTTCTGAGGGCTAAAGGAGTAACAGTGGTGTATTGGCATCCATTTCAACAGTCTAACAGGGCTCTGCACGAGCAGTGCTGTTCTGAGCCATGGGCTGTTTCATTAGACTACTGTGATGTTTCATCAGACTACTGTGATGTTTCATCTTGCATAAAGACAGAAATTGGTGTGCATTTTACAGATCATAGGCTTGTCCAGTCAGATGCTGAATGGTCCATCAGCCTAGAAACACATTGTCTTCAGGAAAAGTTCTCAGCAGGAGATTTTCCCTGTGTGTTTTCCCTCCCTTCTGTGGCACAGGTCCCACACGAGATGATCACCCAATCCCGAAACTCCTATGTTGATGCAGAAGTGCATTCTCCTACCCTGGATGAGCTTGGGAAACAAGTGGATGAGGAAGGAGGGAACTATCAGATGTACCTGGAAACTCTCATGCAGAATCTCCAGAAAGAAGCAAAAGAGAAATTCAAAGGATGGGTCACATGCTCCAGTGTAGAGAACGCAGAACTCGCCTACAAAAAGGTAATTTGGGGAGACATGAAAGAAGCAGCAAGGAAACCAAAGCAAAATGCAACTCAGCTATGGGCCACCCTGGCATGTTTCATGATAAAACTCACACCCTTCTTTCTGGCAAGGCATTCTTCTTTTTTAGAAGATTACTTATAAATTTAATACAATAGTGATTCATGTATGAGATTCCAGAAAAAGGCACACAAAGCAAGCTGGGGTCTCCAAAATAGATCAAGTGATACAACAAACAACACAATCAGAGAGTGAGCTGAGATGTTAAACAACAGAGAACATTACCTGGGCAAGCTCTTTGACTGGGGGACATGAAAAGTTTCTGACCAGTTCTTGATGTTTGCTAGCAGGTTGGAGAACACAGGTGCAATATAGGTAATTACAAAACTTCTTCAGGCTCTCCTATGCTTTTTTAAGCAGGTCAGCTTTATCCTTGATCCTTTTGTCCTTTTTTTCATGTGGATTTTTGATACTGCAGCTTTTATTAAAATTTCTGGATTTTTTTTAGGCTCCATCACTTTTTCAGTGAAAGCCAGACCTCTGCAGTGAGGCAGAGGGTGCTGCAGGGTCCCTGCAGAGTGGAGTTCAAGGCTGCTGGAAATGCAATAGCAAAGCAGAGGTCTCCAAACCAGGAGCAACCAACAAGAGGAGAGGATGGATTAGGAGTGGGTGACACTAGTTAGGCAGGAGAAGAGCACTGGGAGGAATGTGAGATCAGGATGGTGAGAGGGCAGGAGGCAGCATTACCCCAGCTTGGGAAAGTGCAACCCCTCTGTCAGGGCAAAGAAATTGCAGTTACTGTGTTTTGTTGCCAGGTTCTGAGTGGCCTCTCCAGGGAGGGTCTGTAGGAGGCTGAGGACAGAGTAACAGGGCTCAGGTGGGAGCAAGATGTTGGAGATGGGAGAGAGGGAATTGATGCCAGTGGTCAAGGACCTGTGAGACTACAGAGGGGACTGGGAGTCTGGGGCTCCAGGACAGGGGAAATGGAGAACTGAAAGCTTTGGGGAGAAGGAATTACAGCAACATGAAATAATTTAAAGTGGGATGTGTGGAAGGTGGGTTTCTGGGGAAACAATCCTGGGTCTGTGGGAGGTACTGGAGATTTCCAAAGTACTCACATTGCTATATGAGAATGGCAGGGTAGGGAAGGGTTAGAAGAGCAAGGCTTGCAAGATCCAGTGATTACAGTTAACTCGTTTACTGCCTGACACAGGACCCCTGAAACCATGCAGAAAAGCTGCATGTGTTCAATCTAGGGCATTCACCTCATGCATAGCCCAGCACCTTCTGCTCCCCTTTCTGTAAGCTGTGGAGGTGTTTCAAGAAACAGGATCTGTGAGCAAGGAGGAGTTAGCAATCAGTCTGTGCTCTTTGAAAGGTGTTTTCCCAATTCCACCCTTGCAGCTATTTTGAGGAGCAAACATCTGTGTATCTGGCATATAACTGAATCAATGTATGTTCTGCTCCCCCAGAATTAACCAGGAGGGTTAATGGACCCTCAGTCCCAGGCAGTGTATAAGATGGCCTAAGGTAGTTGCTTTATTTCAGCCCAGGATTTCAGTCTCTCATCTCTTTTCACTTCTGCTGACACATATTCATCATTACACTTAGGATGTTTGGACTTGGAAAATTCTTGGAAAACTGCCTGTCACACCAGATGTAATGCAGAACCTCACTGGCACTATGGGAACTAGTCCAGATATATTCTGTTGTGAGAGCAGAATAATGAATCACTTCAGATTTCCATCCAGGACTAAGAGAGAAGCAGCAATAGCAATAATAGTAATTGATTAGCAGGGGAAAATGAATGTTCTTGAGCTGAGGTCAGACACACACATTGGGATTTTGTCCTCAGTTATCATCTGCTGAACATAGGCATATAAATTCTCAGGGTTTGTGTTTGGTCACTCCTCTCCAGGTTGGGGATGGGAACCCACTAAGGCTTTGGAAAGCCTCAGTTGAAGTTGAAGCCCCCCCTTCAGTTGTCCTGAACCGAGTGCTGAGGGAACGTCACCTCTGGGACGAGGACTTCTTGCAGTGGAAGGTGGTGGAGAGCCTGGACAAGCAGACAGAAGTTTACCAGTATGTGTTGAACAGCATGGCTCCTCACCCTGTCCGAGACTTTGTCATTCTCAGGTAAGCTGGGGGCGGTTCTCTGGTGCCTTTGCCTCCTGTAGCACATAAAGGAAGATCTGGACTCATCTCAGCCTTCACATCTGTGTAATTGCTCTCCAGGAACTCTGCTGGGCAGCAGTGTTGATTTCTCAAACTGAATTAGTCACACACCTAGAGCATGCTGACCTTTTCTCTGATGTAATTTGAGCAGCACATACTCCTGAGGCCATAAATATCATTTCTTCCTCAGAACAGATGTCTGATAATAGCTGCTCTTCTCTCTAAGCTTTGTTTGTTGTCAAAACAGTGCAAATAGAACCCAATTGTTTTTTACGCTGCTTTTGCTGTTCTCTGGGGAATGCTTGATGTCTAAGAGCCAAATGTTTAGAAGAGAAGATTGTGGTGCTTTTAAGCTAAGGCTGTTATACAGTGTCTATGTAAGTTATTGTCCTAAATTTTCAGCTGGACTCTTTGTAAATGAAGAAATGCTGATCCATAAAAATCTTAGTGTGGAAATGAAGAGAAAGAGGCAGTAGATTTGTACTCTCTCTTCCAGGGGATGACTTCTCTCAAATAAATGTATAGCTGTGTATCAATATTCCACTTTCAATCCCAGTTCTGCCATTGTCTATCTGCCTGTACAGAACAGTCAAAAAAAAACCACCCCTCTTATGCACCTTCTGTCTTTGAAATCCTGGCCTTTGCTTGCTAAGAACTATTGTGGAGCTGCTGACATATTTCACTTACAGGGTCAGTCCTACAGTTATTTATTTCAGGATGATTTTGTGCATTTCCATTTTTGGTCCCTGCTTTCTTTGATTGAAATGATGTGCTGGAGAAATACAAAGCAGTTTTGACAAAGGAAGTAGTCCTGGGAATCAGAATTGTATTAAAGGGAATGAAGATTGAAGGAAAAAGATGAGGCAAATAAAATGTAATTACAAAAGTACATCCCTTTTATGAACTTTAGTAGTCTCTTAAAGGATGACAACATGCAGATAGTATAAGGGAAGAATTATTGGAACTCTTAGGGGAAGATTTAAAAGATGCTTTCTGTAACCAATGCTCCCATTACTCTATTTCCTTTGCCTTCCCACAGTATACTGGGCTAAATTAACTATCTTATAATCAAATATACATTATATATTTTATATAATTATATATCTATAATTATTTTATAAATAATCATCTTATATAACGTCATTAGAGTGAGCCAGTGATAAATCTGGCCCTCTGCATGGCACCGAGGAGATCGTCTGCGAGCGGCGGGGAGGTTCTGATGGCCATAATTTGGTCCTCTCATTTGCCACTGAGTTCACTATTAGCTTTTGTGGTGGTTTATGTTCTCTAAAGACCTGCTGTGCAGTCACATCAGTTAAAGGCAAATCCTGCTATCGAGTTCTCATTCTTTTCACTAACCCAGGCAGAATGACCCCCGAGGACTGAAATACATATCATAAAAATGAATCCTGGTGGGTTCTTAAGGGCTGAAAACAGCCATCAGGCAGATCTGTCAGGTTCTGTTGTTTATCTCTTTTGATTGATATCATTAAGTCTAGAGCAAGGTTAGCCAGCAATACCACAGTCAATTTGATACCTTATGATTGGTGGGAAGTGAATAGTGAAATTATAATACACCTCTGGGGACATGAATAAATATATTTTAACAGATGGCAATTCTCTCCTTCTCAGTCAAACTTTGGGCTGTGAAAGGATCAACTTAGTTGTTCCCTTTTTTTTTTTCAATGTGACAGTCATAACAAGGGGATTAGGCTCCCTAGAGAAGACTCTGATGGTAAGAGGAGAGGGGAAATGTTTCATATGCCTGGGATATGACATAGCTCTCAGCTGTCTTGCACAGGCAACACTTTTATTAAAGAATCCACAAGTGTTTAATGGTCATTAAGTATGACAGCATTTTGGTGAGTTAGGTGCCATGCCTTTACTTCTGTAAGGCATTTAAAGAACTACTGAAACTGGCCTAAATCCATATGACTGGGAACAGGAAACATAAGTCTTCTGAAATCTCTGGGATAGAGAACTTTCCACTTTCCAAATGGCCCAGGTAGTGCTGGGTAGTTACCAAAATGATGTGGGCTCATCTAAACATTGTGCAAGCACCCACAGAAGGTGGTTCAGCATTTCTCATACTGGATCTCAGCTGTGATTTCCTTCTCCCATGTGTTCCATCTGCCAAGATAGCTCATCAATTTTATTAATGCCCAGGCACATGTAAATCTTCAGGTCAGTATCTTCCTGCAGTGTCTTGAATAACAGCTCAGTTTCATGTAAGAAAAATGCAGAATGTTAAAATTATCTGCTGAAGTCCAAACTTCAACAGTCCTTGAAAGCAGCTTACCTGCTAAAATATGATACTTCCCAAGGAAGCATAATCCCTGTCTCAGACAATCCACAACAAGATGATGCATGTTGCACAGCACAGTGGGAATTTCTCTTTCTTCCCACAGCATAGGAAAGAGCACAGAGCTATCCTCTGAGATTCAGTGCAGATGAGAGACACAAGGGTATGTAGAGAATGCTTACAGAAACAACAAAAAAACGTTAAGTATTAATGTCTAGGTATCTTGAACTTGGTGGAAAACTTGTCCAGCATGTAAGAGAGGCTAGAAACTTGGGAGAGGAAAGAAATGGAAGGACATTTTGTTTTTATTTCAGACACCCTTGAATGAGGATTTCTGCTGTACTAAACTGCATTTCTTGTTCTGTAAGCCTGCATGGGTGCAATGCACAGTTTCAGCTTATGCTGGATGGCTTATCATCAGTCTTTGTCATTTCCAAAATTTTTGTCAACAGCAAAACTCTCTATCATGCCCTATAATACTAATGGCCACAAAATACTCCTGTGGAGAAGCCAAACTTCTCCACCTGGAGCCACATAGATGGGCGCCCATTCCACATCAGGGTCAGACTACCAGCTGGGGAACATGCAACTCCACCAGGGACTCCTAGGACAGTCCACGGGCATTGCAGGCAGCAAGGATAGGCAGAGAAGCAAACCTCAGTTCTGGTTCTTACTCATGTGCCCCAAAGTTTCCTTGCTGATGTGATTCCATCTTGCATCCATTCCTGCAGGACGTGGAGGACAGATCTGCCCAAGGGGATGTGCATGCTGGTTGCCACCTCTGTGGAGCATGAAGAGGCTCCTCTCATGGGAGCTGTGAGAGCCATCGTCATGGACTCCCAGTACTTGATAGAGCCCTGTGGCTCAGGAAAAGCCAGGCTGACCCACATCTGCAGGATTGACCTAAAGTAAGTGTCCCTCCTGCACAAAGTCATGTCCATTCAGCAGGACAAAACTCTCAAGCTCAGGGAGGGGAGATGCTGGGAACAGAAAGCATGGTTAGGGTAGCTTTGCTGCTTTGGAGTTTTCCTGCAGTCTTTTCTCCACTCACTGTTAGGACATGATCTTAGAAATAGAATGTGCTTATTTGATTACTGCAAGGGAGAACTTCAGAATACACTTAAAAAGACAAGTATTTGAATCTCCACCACCACCATGGGCAGTGGGAAGCAGGAAGCATGGCAAGCACATTTCTGTGGGGCATGTTTCTTGAGTACTTGAGTTTCTCAATAATTCTCTTTTCATTTCTTCAGAGGACATTCCCCAGAGTGGTACAACAAAGGCTTTGGACATCTGTGTGCAGCAGAAGTTGCCAGGATCAGAAACTCATTTCAACCTCTGATTGCTGAGGGACCAGAAACAAAAATCTGAGGAGCATGTGAGCATAAATCAGGTCTGGCAGGGAACAGGTATACTGAAGGCAAAGGTCTTATTTAAGCTGCAGAAATCTGACCAGACCACAGGTCTGTACAAAGCTGAAAAAGGAATTTTATAGGAAAGTTCTTTTATTCTGGAGACTTCACCTTCCCCCCCTCCCCCATATCCGCTCTGTATTAATTTTGATTATTGAACTAAACATTTCTTCAGAGAGCTTTTATTACTTTAAAAACAGATTATTGCCATTACTTGTACGTTATGTAACTCTGTTATTTAAAGGCTTCTAAGAAGCATATTTTAATTGTAAATAAATAATGTACAGTATGTATATATTTATCTATATTCTATCTATATATATATGTATATGTATAAATTAATTATTTTGTATATAACTCAGTGCAAATCACTTGCATCAGTTGGACCTTAAGTGGATCTGTCACTTGTTTCTTAGTGTGTCACTGCTACATAAGCTGTGTTTGCTGTTATCACAGGGCTACCAGGCATAATTCGTGTGATAACAAATGCCTGTTCTCAAATATATTTTGTGTTTGTGTGTGCTATGAGAAGGTACCTAGAAATAGATGTAGGAAGAACTACAGGAACTAAGGAAGAAGGAGGTTACAGTGCATTTAAAAATAATGAGGAGGGAATCAGTCTCACCAAATAAAATACATGGAGATGCATCTGAGACAGACATTCTGGAGGCCATTTATGTTCAGCTGCAGAATTGTGACTTTTAGTAGAGGGTGTTGAAACCTTACCTGTTGCCTTAATGACTGGTGTCTGTCAGAAGAGAACCTCACTGTGTGCAGTGTTCCAGGAAACTGCTCATCCTCAGGCAGCACAAGGTAATGCTGCGTGTCCTGAGATGGCTGAAATCAGACTGGTAACTTATTAAGCTGTAAATTACTTATTTTTTGTAAGCATTCTGTCTAGGTTCTCAGTGTTTCTGTGTTCTTTCCTTCTCCCATAGAGATGGCTAATCCAAAGCAGGTTTTCCACATCCAGTGGACACAAAGACATGCAGATGAACACCATGCCTTTTAACATTCTTACTATACAAATAACTGTGCTTTTTTAAAATTTTAAATACATCTTGGATATTTAAAATATTAATAAATGCTATTCTTGGAAAGATTGCTTTTATAGTAACAGCAAGCATTTTCATCTTATATTGCACTGATCTGTGTGATCCCACCTCTGGAGGCATTGGTGGGAGCAGGATTAGGACTATGAGGAGTAGGAGCCATTTAAGCCTATTATATAATTTCATTTTCAGGGACCTATTATTTTGCTAATGGAAGAATGCTTTAAAAGTAATAATAATAATAATAATGTGTTGACATTGCCTTTGAGGCAGGGTTCCATTTTGTTTATAACTAACCTACGACCAAAATGTTATTACATCTATGACTCAATAAGAATGTACAAGCCTGTTAATACTGTTCTTCATTAATCACATTTGTTCACTTAGACCTTATTTATTGCTGCATAAACCAGTAGAGTCACTCACAGCCAGTGTTTCAGTTCAGTCCTTCCAACAAAATCCAGAAAGATTAGTATGAGGTCAATTAAGCAGGATGCATTTCCTACATGAAGCTACAGCTTTGTGCCCTGATTCAGTGAATGAGGAAATCTCTTCAAAGCCAGAGCTTTGAGCATTCCCCAGGTGTGGGAGCTGTGCAGTGGACCATGTTTGGTGGCAGCTACTAGAGCATGACCCCAGGTGCCATCCTGCACACACAGGGGCTGTGCTGGCAGGGGACAGCCCTGTGAGCTGAGGAGGCACCTGTGGGAGCTCAGGGGGGACAGGGTGACCCACAGTGACCCACAGGCTCCAGTGTGTCCTTGTGAAGGAGCAGGACTCCTAAAAGTCACTGTCATCTTTCCCATGAGCTGTGTCACTCATGTTTGGTTGTGCAAAGGATCAGGGATATTGGCTGCCTGGGAGCTCCTGCCTCACGTCCATGGCCAACAGTAGTTGCAATGCGCAATTATCCCGAGCTTTAAGTCCTGTAGACAGGGGAGCACTCATAGGGCTGTTATGTGGCTGTAGTGGGGTCTGGCAGTCACCTGCTGCCTGCAGGGCACCAGCACTGCCCAGGCTCAGCCTTCCCAGGAGCAAACAGTGCCTCCCCAGCTGGGAATGCCATTCCAGACAGCAGCACCTCCTCCCAAACGCCCGTGGCCATGGCAGCAGATTTCATGCCGGCTGTTTTCCAAAACATGAGCAATTAGAGTACTTCTGCTACATTAGTTTACATAAATAAATACAGCAGTGCCTCAGCATTAACAGGCACAGAATTTCTAGCCCTGGGAATGGCAGTGTCTGGCAAGAAATAATGTCTTAAGGAAAAGAAGGGAAAGCCTGGACAGTGGTTTTATCCTGTCTCACAAGTCATTGCTCAGCTGGAAGAGGCCCTGTGCCCCTGCCACCCTTAGCAAGGCAGGGTTGTTTTCCTGCCCTTGCAGAAGCTCTGTCCTGAGCTTTTGGCATCTCCAAGCCATGTATTGTTGAAATGAGATTTCTTCAAAATGCACATTATGCCATGTCTACCATTCAGCTACCACAGTATTTTGTATTGTTACATGCTACATTATGATAATTGCATTTTTAAATGTTATACTCATATCAATACCTCATATTTTTACCTCATCTGTTGGTATCAGTCATTAGTTGTAAATAAATAATTTCAGAGTTGAATAAATTTGCATACACTAAAGAATCATGTTTCTTTGTCCTCTTTTTCATCCATTGGCTCAATAAATGCTGCATTTAAGCCCTTGATTTCTTTATTGCAACCTGCTATACACTAACTGTTCTGGTGTGGGACTTCAGTAATGACTGCAGGCTCAAAATTATATTGTTGTCCATTATACTTATGCATACATGAGCTTCATAGCAAAGATTATGTTTTCCAAATTCAGCCATGTTTCTGGATCTATGTTCTTGTCAATAATTTAGGTCTAAGTTCACAGGAGTGACTGGAGCTGGGAGGATGAGTGCTGGGTTCACATCATCAGGCATCAGCCATCTCAAATCCATTGCAAAAGAGTGAAAGGTGCAGTGGCATGACAGTGATTTCTGTGGTTTGTCTTACACATTCTACAGATGGATGAAATGTTCCTTTGGATGGGTGCTGTGGTATAACCCCAGCTGGCAAATAAGAACCACTCTCTATCACACCACCTGGATTATTGTATTATTATTTGTAATAATTATTGTTATTATTGCTATTATTAACAACAACAACAACAACAACGAGGGGATAAAAAAAGAGAAGAATTAAATGCAAGAAACTCAAATTATGCACAAAGCAGTTGCTCACCACCCAGTAACCAATGCCCAGCCCATCTCTGAACAGCAATTGTCCCCCCCTAGCAAATTCCCCCAGTTTATGTACTGGTCATGATGCTGAGCATGGAATATCAGGTCAGCTGTCCTGGCCATGCTCCCTCCCAGCTTCTTGTGCAGCTCCTCACTGGCAGAGCATGGGAAACTGAAAAGTCCTTGATTTAGGGTGAGAACTACTTAACAGTCACAAAACATCACTGTGTTACCAACATTATTCCCATACTGAATCCAAACTCAGCACTATACCAGCTTTTGAAAGAAAATTAACTCTATTGCAGCTGTAAGCAGGTCATGTCCCTATATCCCTCCAACTCTCTCTTGACTTACTAAAAGAAGCAGAGTCTCAGAAAACAGGGTGCTAAGCAGAGTCAGCTACGAGACACCATCTAGGAGGGGATAAGCCTTTATGTCCCACCATTCAGAGAAAGATATGTATAAAATTTTGGATTGAAAGGGAACTTTTTTCCAGTTGTCTGCCATGGCAGAGATGGTCAGCTGTGTAAGTCCATCCTTTGTTGCAAAAAAAACCACTGTATGTCATTCCTGTTTCTCCCTCCCTCCCACCCACCTGCAGCAATGTCAGGGCAGTGAGGCTGTCTTAGCCCTAACAGCACAGACTTTATAGTGTTGAATTCTTGGGAGCCCATCCTCTCTACAACACCTTGCAGGAGTCACCAGCAGAGCAATCCCTCTGCTTGATGCATTTACACTGCAGAATCAGCGTGACCCTCAGAGGATTTTGGCAGGCCTAAGAGGTGTTGCTCTCCAAAGTAGCTGGTAGTCATTAGACAAAAGCACAAGCTGAGCAGCCTGAGATGACTCTGAAAATATTGGAATAAATACCCAGAAGATTGTTGGGGCCTGCAAATCACATATAAGAGGATGAAAACATGTACTGCTGCTCCAGCTCAGTCGTGATATGAAAATGCTGGGGAGTGAACGCAGACCTTGCCAAACAAAAAGCAGCATGACCCACTCACAATCCCATGGGAATTCTGCATGATCATGTCATGGAATCCCTGCCAGATGTGTGTCAGCCACAGCTGCACATGGGGTTCATTTGGATGGGTACTAGACCAGGCAGATTGTTGTTACAATGCAGTTACACATAGGGTGTGACAGGACCAGGAATACAAGGCATCAAGCCATAGATTTGTAACAAGGTAGGTGTTTGGATTTTCCTAAAATATACATTTTAAATGGTGACCCTCAATATCCTGGGCCACTCAGCAATGGAATGTAGAAAGCCAGCAAGTCCCCCAGAGTCACAATGGATGCAGAGGAGAGCCCACTTTGTAACTGCAGACTGCCCTGCTCCATTGTGCAAGACTCTGCTCAGCAAACACAAGGACGTGTGGAACTCAAGGGCAAAGGCAGGACAGAGCAGTGGGTCTGGGTTAATGAGTAAACGACAGAGAAAATGTCACAACACTGCAGAGAACTGTTTGCCTCTCCTACATAGGCTGATGTTGGGGAGGTCTCACACACTTGAGATCCCCTCCCTAACCCACAGCAGGTCCCAGACACCAGAGCTTCTACGCCTCTGATGAAGGTCAGCATCTCTTGCAGAAAAAGTAACCTGGACACTTAGCTCCTTCCACCCCTTCAACTCTGAAACAAGGATTCCATCCCAATACCTTAGTACTGACCTCCCATAGGTAGTTATTTTCCACTGCCTGAGCCCAGTCCTTGAGCCCAGATGTCCTCTGCTCCACTCAGTCCCTGCATGCCTGCCTGCAGGCTGGGCTCCACACTGCACCTGCTCAGGAGGACAGAGCCTTTAGGGCAGGGTGACCATGGCCAGGTGCTCAGTGGTCCCATCTCCAGCTGCAACGGGGAGTCAGGCATGGCCAGGGCTTGAGTACAGAGTGTCCTGTGTCTCACAATAGGGACAAAACTCCAGGGCGAGGAGACATCACTTCTGCTTCTCTTCAGGAAGGCCAGAGCACTAAAATAGCCATAAGCCTCAATCCTGTTGCAATGACAAGTTGGGGCTTTTGATTCTCTTCCAGGTATGAGAATCCTGCGAGATGGAGTGGCTAAAGGCAGCAAACTGCTCTCTGCCCTTGAGCAGAGACTCAAACTGCAGTGTGCAGGTCCTCAGCAGTTTGCAGGGGGACAGGATGAGCTCCTGGCTGTGCTGGTGCTTCAACAGGAGAATACCTGGTTCTGCCCCAAGAGCAGCTGCATGGAGCTTTGCTAGCAGCCAGCTACAGGATTATAGCTGATTTCTTAATCAAAATGCTCAATTCTGCAAAAGACACAAGGGAAACTCAGCCTAAAACTACAGATTTTGCTCTATCTCCTGCTCACAGCAGCACTGAGATAGACACATGGCCACAAACAGAGCCAGCATTTACTGCAGTGGGGATTTGCAACAGCTTGAGATTTATGGGAGCAAATTAGCTGCAGGGCCATCTGTCCTTCCCCAGACCACTGGCCTGCTCCTTGCTGGAATGGCTGCTGCTCCTTGAGAGGATATGTATCAAATTACTTACTCTTTTTTTTTATTTTTTTTTTTTTTAATTAAATAAACGTGGGAACCACAGGTGGTGGAGCAGAGGACAGTAACCCTCTCAGCAGCAGCATCTGCGGGCCAGCAGTGCCTCAGCACGGGTGTGGGACAGATGCTGGCTGAGGGCAGCCTGACCCCCAGACCCACCCAGGGTCTGCCAGCCCATGTGGCCACCCCACTGCTCCCTGCTAACAGCAGCCAGCCTTGCTCTTCATGGCAGCAGGACATGAAGCACTGCAGCTGCTCTGGCTTGACAACAAACAGCAAGTCCTTCTTTTGCCTCCAGACTCTTTCAGTTTAGAGACTTACCACGGGGGTAGTCCAAGGCAGGAAGTTTTTATCAACACCAAAAACCCATCCCTGTGCCTCACTGCTGGCCAACCAGCAGGAGAAAGGAGCCCACCATGGCCAAAGCGTAAAGCACTCTGGGTTCATGGCTGCTCTGGTATTTTGCCCAGTGTTGTTTGGTGCCCAGCAGGACAGGAACTCAGAACTGGACCTAAGAAGAGAAAGTACAGGATTTTAACTATTTAGCCTGGATTTCTCTTTCCCTGAAGAGTCATGTCCCTTTTCTCCTGGCCAGGGAGGAGGGATCACACAAGTGCCCTAGCCAGGCTCCCAGAACTGGACTCAACACCATCTGTTGCTTAGCAAAAGAGGCCAAAAAATGGTTTAGGGAAAACTTCCCATTGTTCAGTGGCTGTACTTGGGGATCCCCAGTGAGCAATAGGGCGCTGCTGGTCAGGAAGGACAAACTCTGCTGCTGCAGATGCACTGATGCAGTACTGGCAGCAACACCCACATGCAGGGCACATCAACAGCTCCCTCTGTGGCCATCGGACGCCCAGAACACCATTTCAGAAACAGTTTTTGTCCCTCTTTCTTGTTTCCTACAAGTCTGGGGAGCCCAAGCCAGCTGCCCACTAGAATAACATGGATGCTCAGCTTTGTCAACAGGGAACTCACCCAACCTCATCATGGAGAGAGCCACTACCTGTGTTTTAATTACATCCTCTTCCCAAACACTGAACCATCCCTCCATGCACAAGCATCATCTTGGATGGGGGCCAAGCTGATTCCCAGCCTTTTTAACCTATGGTTGTCCTTATGTCCCTCTCTCCACAGCCAAGGAGGTGCCAGGACGCTTGTAAAGTGCTGGGCAATGACATTCATCACACCGTTGAAACCACCAGGACAGCACTGGAGAAGTTTGTGGTTATTATCAATACAAATTTAAAAAAAAAAGGTTGCAAATGATGAAAAATTAAAAGGGTATCACTGGGTTAAGCCAAAATGTTACAATATGGCCTCCCTGGCTCCCAATATATTTTGCCCTGAGCAACCTTTTCCAGCAATGGCTGGTATTTATCAGCAAAAAGATACAGTTATTGCATTTGAGTTTTTCAAATAATTGAGTAATTTAATCTTTTAAGTGCCTCTGAGATCACTCGCTGTAATTAAAGACAGAAGATGAATGACTGATGAACAAGAGCATTGGAGGACTTTAAAGATGAACGTGCCCTTGACTGCATCTCATGCTCATTTATGTAACGATGATCCCACATTAATATGACTAAACAGATAAAAGGAGAAAATAATAAGAGCTTGGTTGCATTATTTTTCTTCCAGCCCAATAATAATATATCATCAGCCAGAGGAATGTGCCTGTGAATACCAAGCAGGAGCAACCACGTGCTGCCTGGAGCAGGACCCCGCCGCCTCCTGCTGTGAGGTGCAAGGAAAGGCAATATCCGCTCATGGATCCCGCAGCAATGTGGCAGATAAATGAGTTACAAATGTCTATAAAATTCACAAACTTGCATCAGAAGTGGACTTAAAAGCTCAGCAAGTGCTGGGAGAGGCAGCTACAACACTGGCAGTTTCCTTTATGAGCATTTATTTTCTTAGCTTTCAGAAATAAGACCCATCCAATCCTAGTGGAGGGGGGAGGCAGAAGGGTTGCTGCAAAGTGAAAACTATCAACAAAGAATCTGTAAGGCCTATAAATGGCATTTTACCTTGTAAGTAAGCTATATGTCTTGACATACCTCTGTCATACCTGGTATTTATAGCTACCCATTTCATAGCCCAAGTGTACATAAATATGTGCCCAAAGGGGGAAGGAGGGGTGATGAGAGAGCTGGGGCTTGCTCTGCTCCATTCCTCACACAGCACTAAGTGCCTGGGCCATGCATGTCCCAGACTGGAGAGCAGCAGCCTTGCACCCCTCAAGGCATCATCCAGGCTGCCCAGAGAGGCTGCAGCCTGCTGGGAAGCCCTCCTCACCCTCTTGCTCCCCTCCCTTTCCTGGCAGGGCACTCGATGGCCTCCAGCTCAACTGCACTATTGCCAGACTACAAAACTTTGTCACCTCGTAAAACTTTACAGCGCAGGTAGTTTATACCATTACACCTCTTGAACTGAACACTCAGCCAATTCACAGTTTCCTCTGGTGGGAGGAAAACCAGATTGCTTGGGTCAGGTGTTGTGTTTGTGCAGCCCTGCTGGTTTACAGAGCTGCTGAGGGCCTTTTACAGAGCCCTGAATGCAGAAGGCAGTGATGCACTGGCCAGCTCAGTGCTGAGAGCCAAACCACCACTTCAGCCAGCATCTCACCAGGACATGCCATTGGCCCTGCTTTTCCTCCAGGCCCCAGCACATGTCCCACTAGGGAGGTGTTGCTCCAGCTTGGAAATGCACCTCATAAACCACAGCCCCAGGGGAAGCTTTGGCTTGGAAGCTCCTGAGAACCAAACAGGTGGGACTCAGAAGTCCCTACCAAGGTTCTCTCCTCCCCTGCCATAAAAAACATCAGGGAGAAGTCCATCATACCCCTCAGATTACAGGGGAAATGTTAGAACTCACCCTTCTGCATGAAAAAACAAACAAACAAAAAAACAACAATAAGAACAAAAAAAACCACCCCCCATAAAAAAACCCCCAACACCTGAAGTTTTGTGTGTGGTACTCTTAGTAAGGAAGAAACCATTTCCACTAACACAAAAGAACTAAAGTAGAAACAAAACCCAGTCACTGTGAATTTGCAGCATTTAGAAAACATCACTGCTGTAATTCCTACTGCTTTGCTCAGTGCTGGTGACTGACCACCCCTCCTGTACCTCAGACTTCCATGGGTCTTCTGGGACTTGGGCCAGATTTGGATGACCTCAGGAGAGCTGGGATCAGATAATGAGGCTTCATCCTGTTGTGAGTAATTCTTGTGACAAGAAACAAGTCTTCTGACAGTTAAATTCCTCACGTAGGAGGTGTATCATTGAAGGAGGTATATCATGGAGGGAGAAATATGGGAAATATGGAAAAAAAATTATTTTTAACAAAGAATATTCAAAGTCACATGGCCCATCTCCATAGACTGCTCAGTCAGCTACCAGGATAAGGAACTTGAATATCTGCTTGTGCCTATGGCTTTTCTGCCCTACCTCATTAGTATTTTCCCTGGCTTCTCTCTCCCTCACTGCTGCTTTTGCTACTCCTTCAGAAATACAGAAAGCATCACAAAATAATAGCCAGTGAAATGTCAGCACCCACAAGCTGTCCTGGCTGCTGTTATTTCAACTTTCTGATTTCTTAAAAATCTTAGTTTTTCTCAGAACTGCTTGACAGTGGTGTTTCTGTTCAACTCATGAAGCAAAGTAAAAGGCTCTGATACATTGGGCACTGACACTTTCTTCTCACCTCATTATTCCTTTTTTCCAAACTCTTATAAAGGGTGGGCTTAACAAGAAGGGTGGGTTTAACAAGCCTGCACCAGGATAGCCTTGAGAGGGATGAGGAAGGGTGGTTTGGCAATTCATGAGTGGCACATCAAAGACAGGAAGAGCTTTCCCTTTTCTTTTCCATGCCTCTTTTTCTTGGCTTTGCTTGAGCAAAGAAGGAACAGGATTGAACTTTCCTTGCCAAAGCTAAAGTCTGGCACCTAGAATTGACTTCTTCACCCTGAATAAGGGAATTTTCACCTCTCTGCAAGCAGAATGAACAGATCAAGTTTTCTAAACGACTTGAAAGCAACATCTGCAATGCAAGGAGAAAAGGTCAAGCTGTGTGTTTAGACATGCTGAGACTTGTATGGTCCCTGTTCCATCCATTGGGTTTGTCCCATTCTACTCCCACTTCCCCTAATCTTGACATTTACACCCTTAGAATGTTTCACAACGATGCCTAGTGCTGAGCTATGCTGACAGAACCCCTGAAGCCTGGGAGTAACTCTACTGGAATAAAAGGGTTTTCAGATTTACTGCAGTGTTACTATGGAATAAGGTATTGCACCAAAGCACTCTTAAATTGGTATGGTTACTTCCACAGACTTTCCAAATAGCAACAGTCACTTTAAAACATAATAATAAAAAAACCTCCTCAAGTAACAAAAACCCTCCAAACTCCTAGGTCTGTTGGAAAAACATCTGTTTAGCCACAGGCTCCAGAAATCTCCACCAAAAGTTAGAGTTATTTCTGTGTCACAGGAAAAACAAACAGCAACACAAACTCCTTAGAGTTATCACAATAGCCTCTACTGAGATATTCTGTACTTCATGCTGCAGGCAAAGAAACTGGACAGATTAAACAGTAAAATCATGTTACAATTTGTTACATTCAGTATCTTTATTTCACTTCCGTGATTGTTATAAAAACAATATAACATTCATCCTGTCATTTAGCAAAGACATCCCTCCCACAGTCACTCTGCACAATCTTTTCAAGAAATAAACCAGAAGCTTTGCACACGTCACAAAAATATTTTGAACAGATATAATGTTTAATCTGGAGAACTGAGTAAACTGGCAACAGCATTTCATTCTATAAACACAGTTAAAAATCAAGAAAGCATTCTACCTAAAAAACTGCAAGATGAACATGCTAAGCCTTGCTGCTCTTTAGAAAACAAACCACCAGGCACCACCAAGCTGTCTTTGCAGCCTGAGTAGGGAGCCCCCTCTGCTCCAAGTCCTTGCTGCTGCCTGCATTTCTACTCAGGATGCACAGATGGGTCAGGAGTGCCAGATCACTGCTCTCATGTGGGCATCGAAGGCAGCAAGTGCCCCACAGCAGGACCAAAGGAGGTGATTGCCACATCAGTTTGCATCAGCACCTTGAAGGTACCCAATCTTTGCCTATTCAAGGGCTTCTTTGTTGTTAGTGAAGAGTGATTTTTTCAAGACAATTGACAGGAAACTTGCACTGTCCCCTGAATACATAAAATAAGGCTGATTCCAGAGGCAAAATCATACCATTATTATCCCCATCAGAACAGCCCATCATTGTGCAATTCACTGGCCTAGGCAGCACCACAGGCAGGATGCTTGGGAGAAGGCTTTGGCAATTACTGTGCCCTGCTCAAGCCAGCTGTGCTCTGCAGCGATATTTAAAACCTCTTCTGAAGACAACTATGCCAAAGGCTGTGTGAGCTCCATGGGTCATGGCTCCATGAGTGGATAAGATCACACAGTCACAAATCCCAGTTTACCTACAAATTAGCTATCCAGCTGGTGCCATCTGCCTGTCAGTGGTTACATATCACCCAGCCTCTTTGGGAAGAGCCTGCTGTGTCTCCTCCGTGCTGGGGCTGCTGTTCCACACACTGTGCTGCGCCTGGGCGATTCCACAGCTCCCAGCAGCAGCTGGATGGATGGGAATTGCTCACAAAGCACCACGTCAGGCCAGTGTCCACCAGCACCATGGCACCTGTTCTCTTCTGGATTTGCCCTGTCCAGGCCCCCAGAGCCCCCTCAAACCCATGGGAGGCAAGAACAACCCAGGTACACCTGGCTTCTCAGAAACATCAGGCCACAACGTCTGACCAACAGCAAAACACACACCACACACACACACATGCAAAATGCACAAGCTGGGCATGACCTGGGTACAGCCTGTGCTAAAGGAATGTCACTTTTTGTTGCAGACTGCAAAGGCACCTGGCAGCTGGCATAATGTATTGCACAGTGATTCATTGCTGTGCCAGGGAAAAGCCATTCCACATTTCATACACTCAGGGAGAGCTATTTCTTCATAATCCTCAGTGCACCAGGCACCAATGCATAAATATACAGCAGTTTGAAATGTTCCCTTCTACAGCAAGTCCTATCAGTCTATAAATAATTTTTATACATATTTGTAATACTTCATCCCTGAAATGTGCACCTAATCTCAATACCAAAATATACATATTTGAGAAGAGAGACCATTTAAAGACTGGAACTGAAGGAAAAATATATTAATTACTATGAGAAGATACTAATTCTTTTTTTTTTTTTCTATACATTATTTAAGAAAAAATATAATCTTAAATTACAAATTAAAATCATATTTCATATGTAAGTTTTAATTTACAGTATAGAATCACAGAGTGTTCAGGTTGAAAGGAACCCTGGGACGTCATTTAGTCATCTTCTAGTAATCTAGTAGATAAACATCACATTTAATACAGCATAATCAGCTTTAGTAGATAAATAATTCTTGATTAACACAGAGCACATTTCTTTTAAAATGTTCGTTCCAGTGAGTGACATTGTTCACATAACAATAAAAATACAATGACAGCTGAAGGCAATGCAGACCTAGAGTTAGAGAGCAGAGAAAAATGACCATACTGCTTTATATTGAGGATCCTCCAAATGCAGCAATTCACAAGGCAGGCAAAATGACATAGGTTTTTTTTCCCATTCTTTCTCTATTTCTACTAATAAACAATGGTGCTAATATTTTGCTATTTTATCTTGTTGAGAGAAAAACAAGAGGCCCTCAGACATCCAGTAATACTTTGGGATGAAATACTGCCAGGTCCAGTTGCTCAAAGGAGAACCGCCAGCCAACCTGTGAGAGGTTTGGCCCAACAGCTCCACAGTCTCAGACCCTGGAAGCAATAAAGTGCTGCACTATTACACCACAATGCTGGCTTTTAAAGTCTCTGTACTCAACACAAATAGCATGCAGAGACCATCCCTGCTAAGTTACCACAGGTTTCCAGCAGGTAAGTAGCAGGGCAGCAGCAGTGGCAGCTGAATTCAGCTGGCTGTGAGAAGTGCAGAAACGGGATGTCCCAGCTGGGCCATGTCCCTGGGTACAGGGCAAGAGGGCACAGGGTCAGGCACACAGCCTTCTGCCAGCTGAGACAGTGAAGACATCCCAGTTCCTGCTCTTTGCCCTTTTTTTTTCTGAGCAAATCAAAGGGAAGCCCTTTCACCCTTCCCATCTCTTCCCAGTAGATGACCCCTGCAATCCCTGGATATATTCCTGCTTCTTACCCCCCTGAGAAGGACACTGTTCCTTTAACTGAAGTTCCCCAATAGCATCCTGAAGTCAGATGTAGTTTCAGTACTAGCTGATTTACCAAGAGCTCCCAGCAGTACAGACTCATTTCCCCTTGGTCTTCCTCCTGCATCTGCTTTAGGAAAGGGGTTAATCTTTCCTCTGGTACTGCTTTTTGTAATTCTCCTCCATTTTTCTTCTCAGTCTTGATCCCCACTCCTGTTAGGTTCTAGCTCTGGTTAAGAAACATTAGCATTAAACCCAGTTTGGAAAACTAAACTCTTGTTTCACCTCAGTCTTGGACAATTTGGCATTTAGACTCTTCCATCACACTGTTTTCAAAACTGACTTTCACCTGTCCAGTTCAGTGAGGTAAATCCAAGAAGAGGGAAGTATCTGCTCAACACAAGGTCCCAGACAACTTCAACTACAGGAATCAAGGACTGCTTATAAACCAAAGGTACTATAACAGAGAACATTATTTCTGGAAGCCATGTGCAAGCAGTAGCTTCTCACTGTCAATACTCTGCAGTGTCAGGCAATGTAAATGCCTTCCTAATGCTGAAGCAATCACAGCATTGTGCACTCTTATTTCAGATTTCCCAAGGGGATGCAAGAAAAAGGACAGTAAGTGATGTATTCAAATGAGAAGCTCTATTTATACCTTCTTTCTACCCTCTTGGAGTAGTAAGTGATGAAGACTATAGTAACAATAAAAGCAACAAATATGAAAGAGATAAAGGCTAACAGGGATTTTCTCTTTCGGAAGAAGTGGCATTCAGGACACAAGGCAACCTCTTCTGGACACAGCAACTCAGGAGTTTCAGGACCAGGAAAACCATTGTTGTCAATTATTTCTCTGTAATGATTCAGAGAAGGCTTTGGTTCATATTGATTTGCAACATAGCTGTAGAGACCGTACTTGGGAGCAGTCTTGTCATTAAAAGAATAGATAAAATATCCTTGAAGGTTAACGTCATCCAAGGTGTAAGCTGCAGAAAGAAAACAAAGGGTTGAAGAAATGAATCAATGTCACTTTGCATTCAAGAGCAGTATCATATGTCCATATGTAAAGAAGGGGTAGGGAAATGTTAAAACTCACATTTGAACTCCTCCTCTCCAAAATTAGTTAAGGTATATGTACATCTGTTAAGTGTTTCTCATAAAAAGTAAGAATCTGTCAGCCACTGCCAAACAGTGTGATCTGTGAGTATCCTGCAATTTATGTCCTTGTGCTTGGTAAACACAGCTGTGAGTGATTGACTGTGTTTAATGATCAGCATGGAGCCTGTCATGAAAAGATGGCTCTCTTTGTTATGTATGAAAGAATACAGGTTTTGGGCTTCCTGCCCCTAGTTTTCTGCAGCCTGTTTCTCTGATTGCTCGTTCTCCCTTGCAGGGCACATCCTGATGGGGACAGTCAAACAGAGGATGTCAGGCTGCACTTCTCATTAGCAAAGGCACAGTGACAGCAGAAAAACTGCACAGCCACACTGAGGTCATGTACTGGGATATCACTGGTGCAAGGGGAAAGGTTATGCAAATCACTGCCCTCTCTTGTTATTAACCCAAATTTCTGATCTAAGATGACCTGTATTAGTCTTTATTGAGAACATGCCCACAATCCATACTGCTAACTCAGCTACTGCAAGAGGCACAGCAGCTGCAGTGTTAACCTTGAGCCATCCATCCCACTTGACAAAAAAAATCAATCCAAGGTAGTAAATGCAAACTGCAATAGTTTATATCTCAAAATCACTACTTTACCAAATTAAAGCAGATCAATACAGAACTGAATTTTCATATGGTTCTGGAAACAAATATTTCTGAAGCCATATACAAGACTTTAGCATCTCTAACCTACTTTTCATGTGTAAAATGAAATATTTACCTGCCCTTTAACAGAGCTGCTGTCGATGATAATTAGTTGTGTTTGCAGAACTGCAGGTGGACTTAACAGTGTTACATAAATGGTTACTGCTGTATTTTGTTTTCATTTGGCAAAGATGTACTTAAACAGAGTACAAAACACGGCCTCAGTCCAAAGGGTCCCATACTGTATGCTGGAATCATTTATCTGCAGAAACCTGCAGGCTCCCCTGGAACAATGCAGGTGAGCAATATTACATGCACAAAAATTTCCACATGCAGTGCCTGAAACCAGCTGGAGGAAGAAGGCAGAATAGGGACTTCAAGGCCAGAGCATACAACACACCATTCCTCCTCTACACTGTGACACTGAAGTAAGGACACCTGATTTCTAATTCACCTCAATTACTACACAAGGTCTTAAAAAAAAGAAATGCAAGTCTTGGAGAAACCTGAATCAGTCATGATGCCAAGGTTATGTAACAACAAGACAGACAAAAGTGCAATAACAGAGAAGAAGAAGAAAAAATGGAAAAGCTGATGGACTAAACACTATGGAGGAGTGTGTGGTGTCTAAAAGGGGAGATTAAGCTTTAGGAAAAGTATTATGGCTAGTTAGCAGAGACATATTTATACATCACAAAAAGGTGAAAAGATAAGAAAACAGAAAAGAAAAATAAGAAAATTAAGTTGAAAAACACAGGAGTTTTTACAAGCCAGACAGAAGAGGGAGAAAGAACTGATGGGGGGACAGTGGTACCAGAACAGTACAAAGGGCAAAGTTCTGTAAAAAACAGAGGCATGTGTAGGTGTTCTTGCTAATGGGAACTGGGAGAAAAGCCCATATCCACAGACACTTTGAAAACAGAAGTGCCAAGGAGACAAGCAACAGAGAAAAAAAAACCAGTTTGAAACCACAAGCCCAAATATAGCCAAAATATGATTTTTAACTATAGATTTATAAAACATGCATGCAGTGCTACAAAATGCTGGAGAATGAACTCTTGGGCACTTAACACTGATGTTCAGTAATTTGCAAAAGAGGTGGAAATTACAAAGAGGAAATTAAAGCCAATAGTTAATAAAGTGGACAAGAACTGCCAGCCATCCTTCACTACCTATGAGAAGAGTGAAACAGATTATATAAAGTTTGATAAATATGAAATTTAGGAGATAATACATGATTAATGTCAATCAGCTTAGCTTTATGAAAAATAAATCTTGCCAAAATCACTTGACATCTTTTTTTTCTGAGATCAGCAGATCAATAAAAGTAATGATGTTTGATGTCATATACTTAAGAGCTTCACAAGGCAAATGACTTGGTATTAGATGGCATTTGGAACAAGAAAATAGAATGTTATGAGGTCAAGGGAAGCCCATAATAAACAGATTTCAACTGGTCTCAAGTAGAATTAAGAAGTAATTAAACTAGAAGTCTAGAAAGTAATTGCAGGTAAGTGTCTGTGTAGTTCTACCATGGTCACGGAGCTCGGCTTTCAGCACTGTCATTTAATGATCTTAAATATATCAGCAACCTGAAACAAATGTAAAGCTATTTCTCACAGTCTGCAAGTATCACAAAGATTAGAGACATAACTTAGCTAGTGCAGCAAGGTTTGCACAAACAAGCAGCAGGCATTTGAACATGACCGAATGTGAAGATGTCAAAGAACAAGCAGACCTACTTTTGAAGAGACAGTCCTGCTTGGAATGGGGGGTACATGTCAGTAAATCACCACAGAATCTGTGCAATCAACCTGCTGCCATGTCCAAGAAGGCCAACAGCCTGCTTGCATGTAGAAATGAGGAGGGTAAGAGGTTATGTTATACCTGCCTAAGTGTCACAGGAACAATGTGTCCAGGTCTGGGTTTGCCCCTCTCATGAGGAATGCCAGCATACAGGGAAAAACTTAACAACTCAGAGCTTTGAAATGATGCTTTATAGCAAGGGACACAAAGAGCTTTTTCTGTATTGCCTATCAAAGAGATAAATGAGAAATAGCTTGTCTTGTGTCTGCAAATACCTACATAGGTAAAATACATGTGGAAACACACAACAAAATTGCTTAAAGCTGAAAGAAGAGCAATTAATAGCAGAAGTGATATGTATGTGTATGTATATATATATCTATACACACACACATATACACACACATAGTGAGGTGCCAAATTCTTCATCAGTAAAAATTTATCTCATTTGAGTCTTGTGCTTTTCTGAAAAAAACAGCGTGTGCTGTAAGACAAGATGACTCAAAATGCCTCCTTTTTGCCTTACAATTTATGAATCTTTGAGACAGAGAGTTCTATGTGTTTTGAATAGCAGGAAACAGTCCAGGAAGTGGCATAATGAGGTAGACAGCTGAATTATTATGAAGATCACTCTTGGATAAGACCACTGTTGGACAAGATACAGAGACAACTGAGGAACAGAACTCATACCCAGCCCTAAGGCACATCAGTGGAGAGAAGTAATAAAGCCAAACAGTAGATGTGCAATTAGATGAAAATCTGACTAAATACATGTGGATCTACTCACATAACTTCTATTTAAATTTATCTAATCCATAAAAAACTTCTGCTGTCTTATGCAGAATATAAGCAAGGTCAGTCTTCCTGACATTTACTAACACCGATCAATCATAAATCAAAGGGAAAATTACCTGTTACGCTGTAGTAACATTTCATTTATGGTGTATTCTACAGAGAACATGTCTTCTAAAGCTAAACATACCCTATCACACAGTGTATACTGATAGTGGGATTTGTGACATATAAACCATCTGTGGTTCCTTACCTTTTAAAGCTTCATTGATGTAATTCTGTATGTAATACACCCTGAGCTTATCGTGCACCATATTCTGGCCATCATCAATCCCATTAGCCATAACATAAATTGGGACATCGCCATACTTTGATTTCACCCACTTGAGCAATTTGCGCAGTCCCCAGGGCACTACTGCCGCTCTGCTGGGAGAGTGAAGCCATGTGATGTCATTGATCATTTGAACTTCAAGGTAGTGGTCATATTTTACTGCATCTTCTTTCTCTGAGCCCACAAGGGTAGTAGTGTAGTGACTCAAGGCAAAAAAATCAAATGAGCCCTGTATTAATTTCTTTTCATCTTCTGAGAAGTAAGGCAAGTGGAAATTATACAGGTCAACACCACTTATTCTGTGAAGCCATGCTCTCATCACCTCTGGGTAGTCTCCATTCCCAAAGATGGGCTCTGCAAGCCAGCCAATGTCGAACTCTAAAATTCTGTCAGCAACTTCTTGGTCATTCCTGGAAAAGGGACAAGCTGGTTCTACCCAGTCAGCTTGCAAAGCTATAGATATTTTGCCCTTCTGAGATCTCCTGAATTCTTTGTCATAAAGATGCCAGACTTTTGCATGGGCTTTCAAAAGGTTGTGCCCTGCTGTGTATGTCAGGTTTTTCACAGACGGTTCATTCATGGTGATCCAAAATTTGACATGGTCTCCAAGACTTGTAAAGCAGAATCTGGCATACTCAACAAAAGCCTGAACAGTTTCTGTGTTCTCCCAAGCTCCATATTTGGCAAGAGAAACTGGAAGCTCTTGATTCTCAATCATAGGTTGCCACAAAGCAACAACAGGAGTTATATTAACTCTGAGAAGTTCACTAGCAAAACACTGGTAGTAATGTACAAGTGTGTGGTTAATCAGAGAAAGGTTACCTAAAGGAAGGATTAAAGACCATTTCAGTGAAAAATGGAAGTGTGTGACATGCATTTCTTGCAGAAGAGAGATCTGGAGCCTGATAGCAGCAAAGTCAACACAGTGATGCCTGCGCTTTGAGGCGTAAACTCCATCCACTTTAATGAGCTTCTTCGAATGGTGAACATCCCACACATAAACACTGGAGTCAACGAACTGGGCGGGTGTCGTGTCTACCTAGGAAGAGCAAGAAGCACACCAGATTCAAGCTGCTTGTTCCAGGTACGTGGGAACATCAGAACCATCAGGCACAGCCTAGTCAAAGTACTGCATCCAGCATCTCTGATACTGGCCCCTTGGGCTCATATGAATGAATGACTTTTTTGTTAACAAATGATGTCAAAGAAGTACTAAATCTATATATAATTTTCATCCTACTTTCCAAACAACCTTATGCTAATGGTCATTATGTTTATGTCCTCTCTAGGCTGTTCCAGTTTCCAAAAGAAACAAGGCATTGTTCAGGGATAAGGTACTAAGCCTGCAACAGACCTCCAGAGAAGAAGATCTTCACTGAAGACTACTGTAATTTTTAAAATGTTTTTCTTTCAAGATTAAGGAGGGTCTACAGAGAGATTGTCTGTTGCAAATTACCCAGTACAGTCAGTTTCAAGACCACTCCCTGAATGCAGGAAAAGAAATAATGAATACAACATTATTTCTGTGTTCTGTTCTTTTCCTGACTATGATGAAAGATGAGTAATGCTCTCCACTTGATTTCTAGCAAAAATTCACTTGACAAGCAAAATTTTTCTTTCTTGCTGAAGACATCCTTTTTTATTTAATTCATACTGAAGTCATTTCCAAGTTATTTCAGCAGGCTGTTGATGTCTGAATCAATTTTTTGGGCTTCTGAGTAAACCCACTATATGTTACTCCAACAGAAAATGCATTTCTGAGAAGGCTTTAGGGTTTCAGATGTCAGAACTGCCTGTATGACACACAGTAACACAGTACAAGATGAGCTTCTCGGGGTTGCTCAGAATTATACAACCACTTTTTAATGAAAATCACCAGCACAGTAAAGACTAGAAAATGAAAAATTAAACTACTTACAATAATGCACAGTGTGAAATTTCCTCATTCACACTCTGTGTAATTCTTTCTAGATCCAAACTACAGGATAGTGGTACCACGGTCTTTATTAGTCCTTTTCTCTTTCTTTTTTATCTTTGGTGTGTGGTTTCCCCCTGAGTTCAGATTCCTTGTCCTGCCCTCCGTTTGAAAAGCAGGTGTCAGCCTACAACCAGTGTTCAACTTGTAGCTGAGGCTCTGCAGACTGTATAAAAGAAGCTGCTGAAAATCAGTTGCTATTTTCTCCGGAGAGGTCAGTACTGTGCTTATAGAAGAAAGTAATAAAAAACAGCATGTCTGAGGGAAATTGCTTTTCTGGAGAATTGTCCCTTGTAGATTACTAAAGCATGCATTGCCACTAATACTGTGGGAATGCTGTCAAAACAGTTTTTCCACTGTGATGCATCTACAAATCAAACTACCTAAGCCTTATGGCACAAAATGTTTGAATAGCCTTTTGAAAAGAAAATATTCAGCTTTGAAGGTTTTGGGGATGGGAGGGATTTTTCAGCTGTTGCAAGCTGACTGACTCCGCAACTTTATAGTTGTTATTGACTCCAAAAGCAGCAATTCCATTTCCAATTCTTAATCTATCTGAGAGCTAGGAGTATGACTTGAATTTTCTTGGAAATCGGTGCATGAGGTAAGGAGGCTGCAGTATTTCTCCAGAGAACAAAGCCAAATCTTACATTTGGAGTGAGAAAAAACAAACAAGCTCCTCACATTCCAGCCTTAAGAAAGATTCTGCCTTTGTGAAAAAAATAAATTAAAAATTCTGTTCTTGCATGAAGTCTTGGCTTTGAATTTACACCTCTTTACTGTGGTTAGAGAAGCTCTGCACCCAAAATAGCATCGGAGAATTACAGAGCCCAACAGTTAAAGTGATCATAACTAAGGTATAATTTTCACTCATGTGATAAAATCTTAGAATTTGAAAAATTCTCCTGAACTATCAAATCAGTTGAAATAAGGGCTGAGGGCCATGAACTAGATAGGCTCTATGCAGGAGCACTGCAGGCCCTCATCAGATACAGTATGACATAAAATGAACTAGAAGGAATACAGAAATTTCATTTAAATCTAATATCGTTAACTTCCTTTTATATAAAATCTCTCTAAGAACAGTACCAGGATGTATATTCATACAATGTAGAAACATGCCACTGGAGTTTTAGGAGCTTTCAGGAAGTTTTCTAAAACATGTATTTTACAGTTTAGCAGATTTAATTGACTTTCCTTTGAAAAGAACTGACTTCCTGTAACTGATCACACATGTTCAGGGAAAACAAACATCATACTCCTTTCCATTTCCACAGATTTTTCTGAAACATTACTTATAGTGTTTCAATCTGACTGGTTCTCGTTGGTGACACACAGAAAGTCTGGTGAAGAATCAAAGACACAGTGTTCGGCACAAAAGCCTTGTACCTGTCTCCTTGCAGCACTGTGGTAATGCACACACGGAGTGTGGCAAGGACACTCAATTTAGCAAATATGTCACTGTGAACTTGTGCACTGATCCGGCTGGACAGGCTGCTGGCTTTATTATCAGACTCACCTGAATGTAGTTGTCAACAATTCCCCAAGCAAAGCCGCAGGGAAAAACACCTTCTATGGGCTGGTTTTCCGGCAAAGGCGGGAAGCCATTTTTTTCTATCAGCTTTTGATAGAACAAGACAGAAGATTTGGGTATCAGCTTCTTGTCATGGCTTTGAAAATCAACATAGAACAGTCCACGTCGAATGCTGTACCCTCTATGCCACTCGAAGCCATCCAGGAGGGACCAGACTGTGTAGCCAAACACGTTCACTCCATCGTACCGGATAGCTGAGCAAAGAACAAACCCAAACTTATCAGGGTGCTCATTTTTCCTCTGTAGATTACAGCCTATCAGCAATGCTTGCAGCATTAGTGTGTAAGAACAGGTCAGATAAGTATCTCAGGGCCTTCCTCAAAGCCTATTCAGGGAACATATTTCAGCTGCACTCAGGGAGCTGCCAGATTATGGTAGAAGGCAGCACAGGTGCCTGCTTGGCTTTAAAGCAGTGAGATTTAGAAAGAGAAGCCATGCAGCAATAGTTTGAGCAGTGCTGCTCATCAGATGTGCCACACCTCAGCCTCAGAGCCTGAGCCATCTGCAGCCATGGATCCAGTGACTGCCCTGCACTGCCCTCTGCTCTGCTCACACTGCAGAGATCACCTCAGAGTAGCTCTTACTGCAGCACTACCCTGTATGCAAACAAAAGTCACGCTCCTTTTCATCTCCTCCTCCTCCACTCCAAATACATACTGAGGGAAAACCTCACAGCAAGTATGGTGTGCACATGAATTTTTATTACCACAGATTCCAAGTAGAAGTGATAATACAGAAAGACTCTGTTTATCTGGTAATTCTGTCTCTTCACATCTTTTATGGCACAGCATTTTACAGCTCAAACACTTAAGGCTTTCTAAAAATATGTGCATGTTCTAGATCAAGTGTTTGACCTCTAAAATCACCACATGCTTTGAAGGTTAATGTCAGGATCTACTGGCATCTGTTAGTTTTACCAGCTTTATTATAAGATTCCACATGATACTCACTTTTAGCTGTATTAAACACCGAGATTCAGCCAAATGTTCCTGAGCAAGGCTCAGCTCCAGGAAAGCACAAAGGAGTGTGCTTATTCTAATTACATAATTAGACCCACCCTAATTCAGCAATGCATTTAAGCACATTCTTAAGCGTTCTTTTGAACTGGTGTTTGGCTCTGTAGCCAGGAAAGTTTATCTTTATTACTCACCATTTTCTGTCAGCCCAAACTGGATACTGACTGAACATAATATTTACCAGCCTAGTAACACTGAAAGCATTATTTCAGGCAAGCAGAATAACAAAATCCTAATTTCCTGCTAATGTACCTCATTACAATCAGAGGGACCACATGGATTCTTGATTGCAACCCTGTTTGAACCAATTAAAGGAATAATGCGGTTAAATAAGCAACAAATTTGGCCCAATCTTTGTCAGAGGTCATGAGAAAATGTCTAAGGAAATGGAATACTTCTCCTCCTAAAGGCACCATTCTTTTGTGTTTGGCAAATGTCATTATTTTTCTAACCTCTGCATGCACCCATGATGACATCTGCCATACAGCAGAGTAAAAGCCAGTAGAGGTCCACTGTGTGAACCAGTTTCAGTGAGAACTTCTTTGAACAGCATCTCACCCTCCTGTAAGTCATCACACAGCACTCCCACACTTCCTGAACACCTTGTAAAAATCCTCCTCAAATCCTTTTTAAAAAAATGTATTAACTTTTAAGTGTCACCTAGGAAAGAAGAAACTTGAAAAATGTTTGGAAGTTCCAAAAAATCTGGAAGTGTCACGTGGATTGCATATTACTGGGACACTACAATGAAAATTAATGTTTCTCTTTTTTCCTTTTCTTTTCTTCTTTTCTTTTCTTTTCTTTTCTTTTTCTTTTCTTTTTTCTTTTCTTTTCTCTTCTCTTCTCTTCTCTTCTCTTCTCTTCTCTTCTCTTCTCTTCTCTTCTCTTCTCTTCTCTTCTCTTCTCTTCTCTTCTCTTCTCTTCTCTTCTCTTCTCTTCTCTTCTCTTCTCTTCTCTTCTCTTTTCTCTTCTCTCCTTTCTGTGTATGTCTCTTTTTTTCCTTTATGTTTGTTGTGACCAAACAGGGCTGACTGAAACCTAGACTGTCCTTGCTTCTGAAATGGAGTGGCCTTGTCCACACTACCACTGCAAGTGACTCCTGATTTGAGCAATCCCCCAGAGCACACCTACAAGCATGATATCAGAACTCTGGGTTAAAAATTAAACAGCAGTTCAGCTCATGCCCTGTCTGGCTCAATAGTATAGAAGTCATGCAAGGAAACATGGCAGAACCTGAGAATAGCTTGGCCTGGCTGTTCCTTTTCTGCTTAAGACTCTGAATTCAGATCTGGTAACTCCCCAGACAGTGACCTGACCTCCACTAGTCAACATGACCCAGAGGAGCTTGGACGTCCTCCCAGGCAACATGCTCTGCTTTACAAGGCACAATCCATTTGTTTGCACTACCAGAGGCAGAGAAGGGACGTGAATATGACCCCAGAGTAAGTGGTGAGATACTCACACATGGGAGAAGAAATCTCCAACCAATTAACACCTCTAATTAATATTTAACAATTTTATACTACAGCTGTATTTACTCTAATCAACCCTAAATGGTGCTTGGGGAAAAAAATAGCAAACAGGGCTGTGAATCCCAAATAAATATCCTTTCCTAAACGAAAATTTAAAAATAAATTTAAAAAATGTACAGAGCTTGTCTACAGCATGCAGTATCAGAATGGACACCTACATCAGCACTTCAAGAGAAATCAGGAGCACATTTTTAAGCAAATCTCCCTCCTCATGCTTCAGTTCACATCACACAGGGGACTCAAAATGCATGGCCTGGGTTCCTTTGGGATGAAATTAATCCAGAAATGAGAATACATACAGTGTGGACACCTGGCCCTCAATACCAATTCCTTTTTAGTCTACAGGCTCGTACCAACTGGGCTGCACTTACTTGTTAAAGCAGATGCAGAAATAAGCAGTTCTGTCTGAACCAGTGCATACACACAACCAGGCACAGATATTGGCAAGATGTAACAAGTAGCAAAATTCCAGTTATGCGGCCCTGTGTCTAGATTAATCATCCTTGCTTCTCAGTGCTACAGCTCCAGTGTCATTTTACTGTCCCTTCACCACTGGAGTAAATTTAATGGTAAATACCTCAAAAATCTTCATATTACAGTGCTTCATTTCACTGGGCAGGAATATCTACATCTCTCAAGAGAGAAAGCTTGTGCCTTTGATTTTTAATGCTGTCCAACAAATCTGCTCACAGACAGCATGATGCTTTTTTTGGATCTTTCTCAGCTAGATTCCCCAAGGTATTGCATAGAGAACTTTGGTATTTACAATGGATTTTGCAGATTCCAACAACAGAAGATTTGGGTGCAATACTTTCCATTTTAATGATACTCAAGTCTCTTCTGCAGACCCAGTCTGTCTCTGTCTCTGCTTTCTTTGTTCTTTTTTTTACCATAAAAGGTTTAGGGAAGTGCCAGTATCTTATGACAAGTTCATCATACTGTTGTTGCTGTTATATTGAGTGGTACAATAAAACAAAAGACACTTTGTAAATTGAGATTGCTTCCAGTCAGCTATGATTAAAAGACAGATCCATGTATGTACTTCCAGCAATTTAAAATCTAAGAAGAATTGGGGTAACTGGACTATGACCCCTTCATGAAGATAAGCTCTTCATCTGACTTTATGTAAACTAATGATACCGTACTTGCAACAGTTAGTTACTGCTTTGCTTCCATCCCTTTATTTTGAATTCACAGGCTCAGGTATTTATTCACCTTTTAATTTATTTTAAATAATTAGGTTTCTGGAATAGCAGATGAAGCCAATTTGGGAGTCTTCTGCATCTTCATTATTGCTGAGAATAAAATGAAGGCAATTTTTTTTCATTCACCATATGAAAATGGCAATGTAACACAACATCTATCTCATCTGAACTAACAGATACAACAATACTCTTTAAACCAAGAACAGTAAACTGTAGACAAGTAAATCACTTAATAAATTGTAAATTTAGAAATTAAAAGACAATGAAAGTGGAAGTGGGAAGCCCAACAACTTACTGGCAACTACTAGGATTGAAAAAATGTTTTGCCAGAAGGAAACAGGAAAACAGCAAATAAGTCTCATCTAAGGTGGCGTATTTTTCTTACTGTTTGGAAAAAAAATAGGCTAACAAATTAAATTATTTTCATTATATACCCTCAACCATTCAGTTCTCCTTTAACTGATGCAAATTCAAATTACTGTGATTGATGCCCACGGCTGTACAAATGCAAAATTTGTGCAAGGGCAAGATGCAGAATGAAAAGATTCCAATATTTAATTTTAAAATTTTTAAAATTACTATTTCAGCCTTATGAGTTTTTCCAGGGGAATTCCTATTGCATAGTATTTTTACCTTACTATTGCATAGTATTCTTATGTTTTGTACATATGCATTCAGATAAGGAAAGCAGCTATTAATATAAAACACAGAAAATTCTCCTAAGGCCACTGAGAATACATCTTGCACTTCCTCCTACCAAAGATAGTAGAAATTTTCCTACTGACTTCAAGGACAGCAGCATCAAGCTCACCAAATGCTACCTGCAGATTAGAAAGTTATTTAAAGAAAAAAACAAACCCAGAAAAGGGATTTGAAACCTCATTTCACAAGTGCCAAGATGAATGCTAAACGCAAAAGTCAGTTTTCAGCCTGGTGCCTCAACACACCCCTGTAGGCTCTACTGAAGTATGATTTTTTTCAAGCATGTATTAATACAAAGTAAGTCCTACCTTTTAAAGTTTCCATAATGAACTTCTTGAGATAGTAAATATATTTGGCATCATCTTTCTTGGTGGTACCAGAAACGAACCAGCTGTTCTCCACAATGAATATTTGGGGATTGTTATATTCACTGTTTATCCAGTAAAGGAGCTGCCTCAGGCTTATTGATTCCAACTGCTGGAATTTCATGTGGGAATCCAAAAGCTGGAAACTCAAGGTAGCTCCAAAAGAAAGAGCAAAAAAGTCTGCAGTTCCCTTGATATACTTCTTCTCAGCCTCACTGAATTCAGGCAACAGAGATGAGAGGTTGCTCCTCATGCTCTCTGGATAGTCACCATCAATAAATATGGGCTTAGCAAACCAGCCAAGCACGAAATCAAGGGATTTTTGGCATTCTTTTATGTTCTTTTCAGTCATATGCTGGGGTTTTATCCAGTGGGAGCTAAGGGCAATGGACACTTTTCCTCTTTGAGCTGGACGGAAATGGTCATTGTAGAGATGCCAGACCTTAGCATGGGCCTGTTGAAAAGAAATGCTGTAATTAATGCACCCAAAAATCCATTTTAAGTAACACTCTAATTCTCAAGTACTGGGGCTCAATCATATTCATTCATCAATAGTTTACAATACCTGAATTACCTCTTAATACCATATTAATACCATGTATCAAGCAGAAATTGCTAGTTGGTTGGGGCAAAGAGAATCTCCATTTTCTATGAGATACCATTACAGGCACTGAACACCATTCTGGCTTTATTAACTTCTGTTATTGAGTTCAGACATACTGCCAGTATTTACAAAAATGAAGATGCATTTAACCAAACATGCTTCAAAAAAGATTGTCATTATAGGAACATCACTTTATCTGCAGATTCACAGATATATAAAGAAGAGTCTTAAGAACTGCCCAAAACTCAGAAACAATACAAAACAAAGAAACACCTTTGAACTTAATACTCTTTGAATCAGAACACACAATATAGCAATACGGAACTACCTATCTGGACTTTAGAAAGTCTCGTGAAAAAAAATTGCAACAGGTCCTGAAAAATTATTCCAATAATTCAATTTAATCTATTAAAATTTACTATTTACATCCAGCATCAGAATTTAAGCACTTGTCTTGGTAAAATTTTATCTTTTACTGTAAGAACATATTTTGTACCAAATTTCTTTCCTGAGATCTTACAGAGTCAGTTATAACAGTCTCTTGACGTTCCCTTTGAAAGCTAAATAGATTAAGCTCCTGAAGCCTTGCATTATCTTCAGGCATTACTTTCAAGCTCTTTAACCACTCTCACTGCTTTCTCTGATTCTCTTCCAATTTGTCATCATCTATCTTCAACTGCAGAAGCAGAATTGGACATAATATGCCAGTGGCAGTCTTGCCAGCAATAAAATCGGAGAGAATTTACCATACCATTTCTGCTTATGTGGCCACAGAATTACACTGTGAGCACATGCACATCCAAACTACCATATGTCCAGCGCCCTTCATGATCTAAAACGTATCTTTTCTTTGTACCTAGCTTATCAAATAATTTTGACTGTTCTGTGAATCAATATGCCATCTCTTGTAATCTGCGCATTAGCAGAAATTGTCATTTTTTTTCTAGGTCATTGATAAAGAGGTAAAAATATGAGATTTGACAACACAAAGGTGGGAGAGTGGACAACACAACAGAGGTCAGTGCAACCCTCCAGAAGGACCTAAAGAGGCTGGGGAGATGTTCAGAGAAGAACTGTCTGAAGTTCCAGAAAGGCAAATGCAGGGTCCTGCACCAAATAACAATGTCCCAGGACAGGCTGAGGGAAATCTGCTGGAAAGCAACTCTGCAGAGAAGCACCTGGGAGTCCTGGTGGACAGCAAGCTGTCCCTGAGCCAGCAGTGCCCTTGTGGCCAAGAAGGCCACTGGTCTCCTGGGGTGCATTAGGATGGAAGAGCACTGCCAGCAGGTCAGGGTGATCCTGCCCCTTTACTCTGACCTGGTGAGGCACATCTGGAGTGCTGTGTCCAGTTCTGGGCTCCTCAGGACAAGAGAGACGTGGAGCTCCTGGAAAGGGTCCAGTGGAGAAGAGCAAGGCTGCCTGGGGGACTGGAGCACCCCTCCTACAAGGAAAGGCTGAGGGAGCTGGGCCTGTTCAGCCTCAAGAAGAGATGGCTGAGATGGGACACCATCAGTGCCTGTAAGTATCCAAAGGAGAGTGCCAAGAGGATGGATCCAGGCTCTGCTCAGCAGGGCTGAGCTATAGGACAAGAGGCAACAGGCAGGGACTGATGCACAGAAAGTTCAACCTGAATATAAAGAAGAACTTTTTTACTGTACAGATCACCAAGCACTGGAATAGGCTGCCTAGAGAGGTTGTGGAGTTTCTCTCACTGCAGATACACAAGAACTGTCTGGATACAATTCCGTGCAATATGACCCAGCATGACTCTGATCAGGGAGGCTGGACCAGATGAACCACTGTGGTCCTTTCTTGCCTGATCCATCCTGTGATTCTGTAATTCTGAGATCCACTCATTAGAATAAAAACCTACCTAATAACTCTACTAACAGTTTACATTTGCATTTTGAGACTCATCACTCAGCATTTGTTCGTATGTGCTGTGATGACATGAACCTCCACTCTCACCATACAGAGTCAACAAACAATCAAATATAACAAATATATCAAAATGTCACACACATTTTTAGCCCTCCCTGATATATAAATCATATAGAAAGCCTTATAATTACACTCCAATGCAGACAAATTTTAACATTAATTTATTGATAGCTGTTGTTCAAAGTTTTATTTTCATACACTTTTACCATGTAAGCTTAGAAGTACAATCACTTCCGGTTGCCAGCATTACTAGGAATATAATTTTTCACATCAATATTGTTAATTACCCAGAAAACTAGCAAATTCTACCATTTTACTGCTCTAGCAGAATTTGAAATATCACTGCTGCGAGAAAGACCACTGGAAGTAAAGGACAACTAAAGGCAAGACCAATAACCCCAGGTGCCTTTGAGTCATCATGGGGTATACATGGGTTATACATAAACATTTGCACAGATCTGACACAGGCCCTACAGGAGACTAGACCTATACCCTTTCAGAGTGGTCACCAAAACCTAAAAAGAACAATCTCAGAAGCTGTAAATCACAGTCCACACCTATGTGTATGTATCTCAATCAAGCTCTCTGTTGCAGACTTCAGCATAGATGCTCTCATTTATAATACATCAATAGCTCCAATAAACATGATGCAGCCTGACCATCTGTCCATATTAATACAATGGGTTTTGATGCTCGAGTAATAACTTCAGAATCTCATGCCAAAAATGAGAGCTGACCTAAGTTCAGACTTTGTTTTACTTCACACCGCGGCTCTGTTATGCTCAGGAAAGAACAAAGGACATTACACATCAGAACCAACACCCAACACTTAAAATATGATTTTTAAAATACTGTTGGGAACAAATTTGTCACTACTTGCAACTCAAATTTGCACACCCAAATTTTCTCTCATAAAGGGGCCATATCTTTTTTCCTCTGTTAGACGTGACTCATCTCCAGTTTACTGTCTCAAATGTTAAGATACCACCATGCACACTCTCAAACACATAATTTTATCTCTGTCACCTTCATTTGCAAGTATGCTGCCCAACTGCAGAATATCTTGAGGACTGTAGCCCCCAGAATCCTTGGCCCTCTCTGTTTCCTATCAGTGGAAAGAGATCTTCCAGCATTTTAGTAGCTTTGGATCTACCATGAAAAAAGAAGAAAGAGAATTCTACAGATTACCCCACTAATGCATAACAAGGTGCTGTTTACTTTCTCACTGCAACGAAAAACGATGAAGTGCAGCAACACAGGATTATCTCACTCAACTTTGCTTTCTAAGTCACCTTGTCTGTCTCCATAGAAAATGAGAAGACTGTTGTCTAAGTTATGAAGTGTGACTCGCTCTTTGTAAGTCCATCCCTCTCCACTGATAACAGACAAAACCTGTTATTCAGTTTAGACACAACATATTCTATAAGCAGATGAAAAGTGGCAAGAAGAAGCCCACTTAAATGTCTACCCTCTAGAGTGTGCATGAAGTGGAATTACATTATTTCCGTTAAAAAAATGCTAAACGTAGAAAACAGTGCATTAATGTCCCCAGGTTCTGTGGATGTAGATTAATGAAGCAGTCAAAACTGCACAGAAATAAAGCTGGAAGGAGCCAGTGACAAAGCAGAGAGCCTATATGGCAATTTGGAAGAGAATTCATTTGCCTAAAATTAGGTGGTTAATACAGTTTTAGAGACTTCAGAGCAAACTAGACTTCCAGCACAAATTTCAGCCAGTTTCTGACTCTCCCAATAAACACATCAAATGATAATTTGCACCTACATCTATCTTCAGGCAAATGAATCCTGTTTCTAGGGTGGGAATCCTTTTGAGCTGAAGTCACCTTGCATTTCACTGTCCACATGTGAGCACAAGCTCCCACTACAGCCAGTGGAAATCTCTGGCTCCACCAGCTGCCTTAACAAACACAGGCAACTAGTTGCCACTCCAGAATAATGAAGACTCAGGTCACACCTCCATCGAGGTCACATTTCCAAGGCAGAAAAAAAACAACCCTGCAATGTCATAGCATGGGCTAGGTCCTACCCAAGTCCAGTGATAGAAGTAATTCAACACAGGCACACAAGCTTCATAATCTGACAAAGTCCTACTGTGTCACAGATTGTCCACTCTGTGGCAGGACAGATCTATATAGTCCAAGAATCACTATGTGAAGACAATGTAGTAATACAAAGACACTTGTTTGCCTGACTACTCCTCCAAACTCCATGATAATTAATATCTTCCTGAGTCTGGCACTGATATGGATCATTCTGTAAGTTCTCAGTATTTACATCTATCATGATCCACAGCCTTCACAAGACCAAATCAAGAATTTTAACTGGGAACATAACAATTCCATAATTTCTGTTCATTCACCCAGAAAAAGTTCTCTCAATTTTAAGTTCTGTGTCTTCTGAACCAGTTATAACACCATTCATTTCACAAACAAATTGCACTAAGACCTTGCACTCCACACTCAGATGAATTATCTTTGCATATTAATTGTATTTTGCATATTAATTAAACTGAATTGGAAAGTGTTACTGTACGTGGCACTGGTGAGGTGGCACCTCAAATCCTGTGTCCAGTTCTGGGCCCCTCACTACAAGAAGGACACTGAGGTGCTGGAGCATATCCAGAGAAGGGCAAGGGAGCTCCCAGAGGGTCTGAAGCACAAGTCTGATGAAGAACAGCTGAGGGAGCTGGGGGTGTTTAGCCTGGAGAAACTGAGGCACCTTATCATTCATTACAACGACCTAAAATGAGGGTGTAGTCAGGTGTCTCTTCTGGTCTCTTCTCCTATGTAACAAGTGACAGCCCCATGTTGCACCAAGGGAGGTTTAGATTGGGTAGTGGGAAAAATTTGGTCACTGAAAGAAAGGGTTGTCAAGCCCTGCCACAGGCTGCCCAAAGAGGATGATTTTTTTTCCAAGTTAAATGATTCTGTGATTTAGCAATACAAAGTGCAGGGTTAATTGGAAAAGGTGTACAAAGGGGTTTTGATTAGTAGAAACTGGGCTGATATATTTCCAACAAAAACATCATTATTCAGTTCCACATCAAAAGCCTTTCTGAAACGGAAATAAATATTTGAATGACATGGCAATGAATGGCATGGGAAAACCTAGTACGTAGTAGTCATAATATGTCTTGTACCAGGAAGGGGAAAATTTTTTGACCCATATCATCAAAAATAAGTATTTTAATCAAAAGCCGCGACAAAAGACTGACACATCACATTTAATGTACTTTTCACCCTAAGATCCTAAGTCAGTTTTACCCACACAGCCTTTGGGCAAACATTCTCTTTCACAATCAAGTTATATTCTTAATACTGGATAACAGATACAGGTATGTAGAAATTACTTAAGGTCTTTCCCATATTTCCAAACTAGTAAAATAACATCTTCATATATTAAGCAGATGACTTTTATAGATATTATTTATTCAGTTACTCTGGTTTCCCCAATTATGCCTTCCAAAATATGTAGTGTTCCAGTTTTATTTTTACAGTCTGTTTCAGTTTTATTTTTACAGTTTTAGCCAATATTACCACAGATGATAATTTCAATTTAGTATTTTTGACCAATCGCAACAAACTTGCAATAGAATTAGGCCAAGTAAATAGTACATAGAACACTAAGTGAACATTTTTCAGTCTACAACCACTCCATGTAAAATTTGCTAGACTCAGTAAGTATTGATCACACATCTGAAATACACTCTTTGTTCCAGTTCCTTTCTCAATATACATTAGTCACCGTTTTTCACACTGTGCTGGTCATTGGAACATTCTGATGTCTCATGAACATGAATGAATTTATGGCAGCCACACATTAGGCACACAAACAATACCATTCCTACTTTAAGAACTGGGGACAGAGATAATACAACATGCACAGAAAAAAAAAAAATTAAACTAGATACCCCAAGTTGTAGACCAGGTATTAACTCCAGAATAAGTGTATCTGTTTAAAGCGAACCTCTACAGAAAAAAATACCAAAAAAAAATAAAAAGCATTAAGTATTTGTCTGAAGGCACAATGGCTAGATAGAATACAATTTTTCCTCATCATAGGCAAAATAGAGCTTTGCTAGCTTGAGAATAAAAGGGTGAAGGCAGCCTGAAAGCATGAAGCTAAGCCACAGGCATCAGGATGCACTGCAGATACTCCAAAAATATTAATAGAAGGGGAAAAAAAACAAACCCAAAAGATAAGAAAGCAGGTGAGAGTTATTTTTACACTTTGCTGAATTTTAAAGCAGATGAAAGTATTGCAAGGCTTTTACTTTCACACACTGTATGCACAGCCATAATGAACATTATCAAATACACAGCAGGGAGACACAGTGACCACAGTGTGATGGAAGGAAACAAAAACCCCTTGATCCCACTGTGTCAGGTGGCTGCTGCAGGAAACCTTTGAAGTACCAAAAGCTGAGATGCCATGGCTCATGCCCTAAGTTAAACCACTCTCAGGCTCACCTTGCTTTGAAAGGCCACCCACTGGGCCAGCACCCTGCAGCATGGCAGCCAGAGAGAAGGCAGCTGGATGGCACAGAGCACTCTGCAAACTGCATCAGCACCATCAGAGCCTGTGCAAACACAGGACACACTCTTGGGCAGGGACTCATCTGACCCCATGTTTGCCATCACCTGCATCTGAAGCACTTCTCATGCAGAGCAGGCAGGGATATTTCTGGGCCACAATTCACTCAAGCCATTTTTAATGCCCAGACATGAGATGAAAAAATGCCTGTTCCACTCCACTCACCACACAGACAGGCTGGCACAACCACTGCAGTTGACATTGTGTCCAAATAAACTAAAGCACCAAGAGACAAGTGGGCTGGGAAAGCAGTTCCAAGTCTCCTGAGATGCAAACAGTCTCTGAAAATATAAAGGTCATCTGGAAATGAATTAAGCAGCATTTGACTTTGCGAAGCAATGGGAGACAAGATAAAAATAGCTTGATTTCTGACAAGTGCTTCTGAGACACTTGATGTGTTTAATCATTTTCTGTTACCTCTGACAGAAAAGATTAATTATGGAACTGCACCAAAATAGTTCAAGGAATGTTGTGACCCATGTGAATATTAAAGATATGAGAGATTCTTAAACAGAGTACAAAAAGAAGATAAAAGTACAGTGCAGAACTCTTGAGTGATTTAGAGACAATCTTGCAGTACTGGAGTGAACTAAAATAGTCACAGATAAAAGACTTGAAATCTGGGACACAATGCTCAGGCAGTATTTAGGGGAAGACCAAGATAAAATCTTTGCCATCAAAATTGCTTTTGGCATGCTAGAGATACATAAACACAAAAAGCTCCAGTACTGAGAAGGACCTGCAAAGTCCTCTACCAAAACATTAAGCTCTTGGAAGACAGGCCAGGCTCCAATCATCATGACCACACTCAAGTACACAGAATATAGATACAAGGGAAAACACATGAAGAACTTAGTTGTAATCCAGAAAAGCAAGCACACAGAACTGCACAAGCTGTAGCAAACAGCACAAACCAACACTACTTTGCAGGAGCTGATATTTGTCAGACACATGAACAAGGAGGATAAAAAAAGCACCGTGACTTTGGGCAAACGTAATGGTAACAGTTTTGACAACTGAATACACCATTAGCCAGGAAAACAAAGGAAACACTAGTGGATTTTAAGCCACATTCTGGTTGTAAAGAATGATGCTAGAATCAGCAGTAAAAAAAAAATGTTAAGAATATGAAACTCTCATAAAACTCACCTAAAAATGATGTATTGAAAACATACATAGAATATATAATATTGATAAAGCAAGGCCCAGCAGAGCACTGAGAGTAAATGAATGCTAAAAACTGAAACTCCCAGTCTTTGTAATAGTACTGTCAAGGAGAAGGCATCCATTAAGACTTCAAACATGTGGTTTCATGAAGATTTGTACAAACTGGATTGAAAGAGTAAAAAACCAGTAGAGGAGCAAGAAGAGGACTGCCCACAGAAGCTCTCAAACTACAGAACACAGCATTAGAAGCCAAGGCCCCTGGATTCACAACTCTTCCTTGTGCTACAGCAGAAGCCAAATGAGAAGTGCTGCCCTCCACAGCAATAGTGAGGAGGACAAATAAAGTAGCACACATAATCTTTAGTGACATCAGCCTTAAAAAAGAAGAAACTACTTTTGGTTAAATGCAGAATCAAAGCATAACTAAATAAACATAAAAGACAAACGTCTCCAATACCTTTAAGGGTAAAAATTCTGGAAGAGTTGCCTAATGTCAAGCATGTTTCTATGTTTGATGCATCACCTGGTTTCCTGGTAGATGCATATAATGAAGCCAAATAGTCATCTATTCATACTTAGCCCCTCAATATACTTCTCTAAATTTGCTAAGCCAGGTGTTTCACAGGGAGAAATAATGTATTTCTGATGGTTTAGTGGAAGCACATGAAGAAAATTGCTTTGAAAAGTCTGAGCGGTCAGCAGAAGCTAAACAAAACAGTGTGTTAGAACAAAAAATTTTCTTAGCAAGAGATACAGGTAAACACAAATAAGACTAAAGTCCATCATCAATGTGTACCCGACAGATAAGGAAGTGACAAAAAGATTTCAGCTTGCTGGACCTACTCTAACTAGCTAAACCAAAAACCCAGCTTAGAAGAAAGCCTGCAGTTTGGCAGGAATATTATAGATTACAGAACACAGGTTACTCATTACCACCATCCCTGCATTTAAAGAAACCAGAACAGATGCTCTGATGCTCTGCTGTTAATAATTAACCCTGAATCTTATCCTGGACACACCAGCAGATTAAAAATAAATTGACCCAACTGTTCCTGGAGGGAACATTTTGAGTGCGAATTAATGCTCCCAAAAGACAGACAGAAAGAGATCCCTGTCATGCTATTATTACAAGAACATCAAATGATACTGGAATTGGAAAATCCATGTTCATAGAGCTGGGAAAGGCTGGCAGGCTGGCAGTCAGAAATTATTCCAGAGGTGCATGAAGACGTGCCCTAAAAGCTCCAGAAGTTCAAATAGAGATGAATGGGTAGAGGCTTTTCCATAATCAGAGTCTCAAAAGAAAGTAGACTGCAAGAGTATGAGTGTTTGAGTCCAGATCATCAACCACAGAAGCAGTAAAAATATCCCCAAACCACAGAAAAAAGCTTACAGGAGTAGCAAATAACTGCACAAAGATGAGGCCTTTCTGATGCTCCAATCTGGCCTATCATAAAAGCAGACAGCAGGATTTACTGGGTAATGGTTGGAGTTTGAGCAATTAATTCTGTTACACCATAAACCACACCTGTTGTAGCAAAAAATGCCGAGTCTGGCAGAACAGATTTATTGCATGTATGCTGTCTTCAGGATTTTGTTATGAGGGCAAAGATGGGAAGAATTTCCCCCTACATTTGCAGGGCAGCATTACCATTTTACAAGCATCTACTGCCCCAGGATTTCACCATGCTCTAGCTTTATGCAATATTCATATCAACCAAACATGGAAAAATTTATCAGAGGATGATCAAATCCATGCAATTTCATGAATAGATGATGCATTAACCTACAGTCAGATTCAAACACACTGAAAGAGTGAATTATACAAATATAAGCCATAATTTTGGGAGCTGTTCATTTCTAAGTAAACTGATGAACAGGTCAAGTGGTTCACGAAAGAGAAAAATTAGTAAGAAGCTCCTTGCTCTACAAGTTCACATAAGCTGCAACATTTTGCGAGTTTTATTCTTCCTCAGAATTCGGTATCGGTGTTCGCAGACATGATTAAGCCTTTAACCAAGGTTTTAAAGAAGGTGCAGGAATGGGAGTGGAGATCAGGAAAAAACTTCAGATCTCAGAAAAAAAATATCTCAGCAGCATTCAAAAAGGCTGGCATAGGTAGCCACACTGGGGATGCTGTTCTAGCATGGCCACTTCATTTGCACTTTGTTATCCCCTCCAGAAGGAGTAGAGATTATGTTATTGCAAAACCAAAGGAAGACAGTCAGTTCACTGTACAAAAAGGTACACATGGTTCTCCTGGGAGACTCAATGTGGTGACTCAGAAATTAGAGTGGGTGAAAGGTACAATTACCAAGCCCGGCACATTTAAGTGTATGAACAGTATAGGCTCAGCAGAAGAGCTGAACTACAGAGCATATCATGGGGATCTCACCCAATTTACTCACATGAGAAGTCACTTCATAGAGGCTAGAACAAGAGAAAGGCAGTGCCCTCTGGGAGAAGATATTAAGCAACTGCTACAGAATTATTTAATGTGTATTCAATAAATGTTTCTAGAAGATAAACTAGGTCCTTTTTCTTTTCAACACTCAAAGATATCAGTTCCATGGTTGCAAATATAAAATGAAAGATCCTTAATTAGTCTCACAACAGAACGGTACTGCAGTACCCAGGTACATCAAATGGTTTCAGAAGGTATTTCCAGATAAATGAGCTGGTGGATAGCTTTTCCTATTATGAGTTCCTCTGTGAGAAAAATAAACAATCACTAGACATCAACAGTAAAGGAACTGGAAGAGTTTCCAACAGAGGAGGGTACCAATAAGTAATATGAATGCATTCAGCTCAACATAGCATATGGAACTAATATATTAGAACAGAGCTCTGTGCTATAATATAAGCAAATGAAAACTAGAGTGAACGAGACTTGCTTGAAGCAATTGCTGCAAAATTCTTTTTAAACCAAACATTTGGATTGCTCATGCCCAAATCTAATTCAGTCACTTACATGATAACCTGTGCTTACTCTGCTGTAAGCTTGGCCACTAAATTCAACCGTTCTGAGATTAGAACTATGCATCAATGACAACAGGCTAAGGAATAAGATGGAATGTCCCATTCAGCCCTCCAGATGGATGCAGAAAGCAGCACATCAGGATAAGCAATATAAATTGAAGGTACCAGTTTTCAATTTTCAGACAACTGTTTAGATTACAATTTGACTAGATGTGATACACAATTCTTCCTTCTTTTTCCAGTCAGTCTGCAACTGTTTATGTCAGATCCAGCTGTGTTTTCATGGATACTCAGTAAAAAGCAACCACTACAGGCTTATCTCATTGTGTGTAACCTGCCTGAAATGTTCTGGTTTGGGCACATGTAATAGAAATTACTGAAGTATTTGATTTTAATTATACACTTTTAAAAGGAATGCTCAATTGCAAAACTCACTGAAACTATACAGTAAATTAACTTTAATCCAGTAACTTTTGGAGTAGCTTTTGTGTCAACTCAGATCCCACAGAGAACCTGCTTAACCAAGACTTGCTGCTACAAGTCACCTGCAGACCTCTGTCAAACTTGTGAGCCAGTGCAAATGCAAATGTCATGGGAATTCCACAACACAAACAGCAGCAGATATCACTCCTCCAGCCACTGAACCCCACCCCTATGAAGCAGAAAGCAGCTCCCCACCCTGACACATGGCATTAATTTTCAGAAGGGTTAATGTCCATGCATGACCTAAGATTCAGTTGCTCCAACAGTGTCATCCCAGTACCATTTGGGATTTTCTGGACTATCAAGACATATGCACAACACTTTTGGACTGGCAGCTGGAGGCAAGACAGGATACTGTCGGCTTCCCAAATAGTACACATTTATTAAGTGTGCCCCTTCTTTAGCCCTAGTGGCTTCTTAAGAGGTAGCTCTGTGACTGCATGAAGTTCAGACTGTGAGAATGACATACTCTTGAACAGTATATAAGAATAAATTGAAATTCTGAAAGGATTCAGGAAAACCAAGAGGATCTAAGTAAGACTTTTTCACTCCAGACATTTTATACCAGCACTGACCCCTGAAAGGCTGACAAGAAAATCATAGGACCCTGCAGATGTACAAGTCAAGCAGACCTATAATTAGTGATCTGTCCATCTTCACACAGCACAGTGAACCACAGGGTTAACTGACATGTTTTACAATGGTTATTATGAGCCATAATTCTTCTTAATGTTATTGCTTCCACTAAGCTACACTATGATATGAGGATCTGGGAAACTATAGGAGGAATTCTAGCTGGTTACTCAGCAAAGTCACATCTCATCAGTGGAGATACAGTCACTGGAGGAAGCACACTTTAGTCAGACATATTTATTTTGAGGAATTACTACACTCTTCAGCAGCCACCAAGAAGATAAAGAGCAGCTGTTCAAATCAAAATTCAGAAGAGGAAAGAGAAATTCCAGTGCAAGGAAAGATAGGGGGAAAATGATTCATTGGGAGAAGTAAAACTCTTGGAGTACCACTTTTTTAAATTAGAGCAACAACATGAGTCAGGAGATGGAAGAGAAAATGGGGCATCCAGTTTTAGACTGGAAACAAATTTTGAATCCTTGAATTTCTTCAGCAGTAAGAATGATTTTTGTGTATTTATCCAGTTTTTTCTACAAGCTTTTGACTATACTACAGTCACAGATTATACTGGATTCAATTTATACATCCTTTGATTTAGGAAATATATTTAGAACCTCATCCAAAGCGTGCTGAAACCATAAAAATACACTTTTGAGGCATGAATAAGTCCCTTTATGTCTGTTTTTAAATGCATGTTTAATGGTAGACATAAAATTGCTTTACTGCAGAGATGAGTGTTAACTCAAAAGTGTACACATAAAAATTTTCCTACTTTACTCTTGTAGCCGGCAGAATAAGAACCACCATTTCTAATAAAAGCTGGACTCCTGTAGAACAGATAACTACAACAAACAAAAAGTATTTAAAAGCAAATATCTAATTCTTGTTCTATAAAAAATATTCATATTGTTGATTACCTGTTGAAATTAAGCTGTTTTGACTCTTTGTATACAAAAATCTAACTTGTCTGGAGAACATAATGAGTAAATGTTTAAATGTTGTTGATAAGAAGCTGAATGTTAAGAATTTATATAAAAGTATCAGCTACAGTTGTTTCCTTTTTCAAACCATATTCCATATTTTTATATGAAGCAATATACTATAGGGGGGTTTACTACATCAATGTACTGCAAGCTCAGCCTTTGCAATGAAGAAAAAAAATCACAGTGAAACACCTAAAGGAGGCGCGTTGTTAGGGTGATTGTTTAGTCTAAGCCACACAGAAAAGGGCATGTACTGGTTAATACATACAGTATTATAGTCAAGTACATTAGATGCACTAGATGTTTATTATCAAATGAGTCACTGGACACATTTGGTATACTTTATATATATGTATATACTTTATATATGTATATATAAAGGTTCTTGCTGCTCAGAGAGTACTGCCTCCATAACCCCTCCTTTCAGAGATAACTCTGTGCTGCAGGAGAAAAGCAGGAATGAAAGTAGAAGCCTTTCACAAGCCCGATCTACTGCAGACCAGGATTTAGTCCTGTTAACTGTCAATCTTCCTGAATTCCTGAAAGATTATATTTTCATTGTGGACCCAACAGTGGATGTCACATAAAAGCATGAAACATTGTGAGTAAGACACTTCAAATGCTTTGTTAAATGATACAGTAAAGAGGAGAAAATTATGACTGATCTTACCATGTTAGAAAAATTCAGACTTGCGGGGAATTCTAACAGAAATACAAAAAATACCTTACTAGAAAAAAAGTCATTACCATGTTTATGATCCTCTGTCTTCTATCTGCCAGGAATTAGGAGAACTGGATTATAAAATTAGGAAGAGCCTTATGGGTATCAGATTCAATCCAGTGCTTCTATGGGCAATATCTCACACAGTCCTATTTATAACCTGATCCAGGTTCACTTTAACATAGGCTAGGTATTTCATTCATACTATCATAGAATCACAGTATAACTAGGTTGAAAGAGACATCAAGATCATCAAGTCCAACCTACACCCTAACACCTCAACTAAACCATGGCACCAAGTGCCACATCCAGTCTTTTTAAAAATACATCCAGGGATGGTGACTCCACCACCTCCCCAGGCAAAGCATTCCAATACTTTATTATTCTTTCCATAAAAGACTTTTTCCTAATATCCAACCTGTATTTCCCTTGGCATAGCTTAAGGCTGTCCCCTCTGATTCTGTCACCAGCTGCCTGGTGAAAGAGGCTACAACCACCTTACAGGGAGTTGAAGAGAGTGATAAGGTCACTCTCTGGAAGGTGACTACTACTCTCTCTGGAAGGTGAGTACAGAATCACACTTCACAAATGGTTTCTTTTTTCCCCCGACTTTCAGGATAAATTTATTCATACTCAGTCCAAACACTCATTCTTGCAGCAAAACTTTCCCTGCACTTATTTTCCTTCACTTGTTTTTACCACTGATCTATTTATAGACATGAAGCATATCCTCTCCTAGTGTTCTTCCCCAGGTAAATAAACCATGTTCTAGTAAAGTAATTCCTCATCTCTGCTGGAAAAATCACCTGATAGAGACTAGAAACAAATGTCTTTTCACAGTTGGATTATATTCGCATCTGATAGTCATGCTGTTCAGCAAGTTCTCTTCTTAATGAAAAAAAATTGAGTCTTTCTGTTCCATCTGTTTATTATTTTGATTATCTTTTACACTAGCACTGTTTCCTCAATTTTAGCTCATGCTCTAAGTAGTGCAATCCTAGCCTGTGCCAAGGCATTGGAGTTAAAACACATTAAGAAGTTCAATTGTGAACTGCCCTTTGAGACTGATGCTTCCACTTTCAGCACAACTCACTATGATGTTTGCTTTAGCAATTTCATAGCTACTGCTGAACATTCTCCTCCTTCTCCACTGAAAAAGTAACTCTCCAAGTGCCACCATTTCAAGGGTCTTACTGAAAATACAGATTGATTACGTTTATCCTATTTTCTTTTTTTAGACAATCAGTTATCACAGAAAGCATCAAATGGACCTAGCTTGACTTTGATACTGTAAATTCATAGCGTTTTATGTTCACTGCACCTGCAGTTACCAACATTTATCTAATCCTCACCCTCATTAACCTTTCCTGTCCATGAATCCCAGTGCTCAACATGATCGCTTTTCTTGACAGATCTGACAAAAAGTGTTTTGGAAGTACAATTTTTTTCTTAACTCTTTTTTCCCCCAGAAAAAGATTATCTCTCTTGGCTGTCTTTCCTTGTGCTACTTTTTCTTACGTGACTGGAAGATATCTGTGTTTTGTTTTAAAATATGAGATTTTATTTATTTTTAAGACTGAATGCACATTTTTTAATTTTCTGCTTAGGATAGCTAATAAATACCTATTCCATTACTTAATGTGGGGTTCAAAAACTTCCTTGCAGAATGCAATGGGGCCCCTAAAGGAGACATGTATTTTGTCTCCAGACAGAAGGAGACTGTGACAACTAGTATATGTTTTCATGTCCATATCAGTTCCAAATAGTGCTAGAAAGACTTTGCTATTTTAAAGTTTCTTTTTTTTTTAATGTTTTAAACAATATCCACAAGGACTGCTCTCTTTATATTTAGGAAAAAAGCACGAAATGCCTTCAACATTCTCCAGCAGCCCCAATGGGTCAGCAGGAGATGCGTGGGAAAAAGGAACGAAGGGCTGCAGGATGGGGCTACTCAATTCCCATGACATGTTACTTGGGACACCACAGCTGTTTACCTGCTCTGGCTTTACAGGACCAAACAGGTGATACTGACCACCCCTGCAGGGGGAACATCGGCTGCTTTCCTGCAGCTCCATGCCCAGGAAAACCATGGGAGAGTATGTGATACAGGTGTTCCTCACAGATATGCAGGAGATACCACACACCTGAAATAGAGGACACTCAGGCAAAATTTGCATTTGATCCAGAGCTCACTCTCTAAGAAGTCACAGGAATAGAAAGCATCTCAAGCCAATTTTTGAACTAGCCCCTCAGTACTCCCCTCCTCTGTTATCTACTGAACCTCTCCACATTCTAATTAAAAGAAGGATAAAAAAGTCTGTCTACTAAAAGTCTGGGCATAAATTTGCCACCATAGGTTTACCTATACCCCACAGACAGAAATGAGACAATTACTGTCCCACAGACAGAAATGAGACAATTACTGTATTTTTTTGGTCACAGAACAAGAGATACCATGCTCACTACTCTCCATTACCTGGAAAAGAAACCTAGGATGGCAAGCTCAAATATAGGTTTCTCTGGTGAACATATCCTAAAATTAGCTGGAGCGTGACTGCTGGCCCTGCATTTACTTCCACAGTCTTCAAGGGAGATGGTTCTACTGCATCTAATAGCAAAGCCCATGCATTGCACTCCTCCCTCACACAGAGCCACTGCACAACCCTGGAGCTGCTGGCCCACCACTTCACATTACACAGCCCTACAGTGAAGGACTGCAGACAGCCAAGGACAATTCAGTCCATGTCTTCACTTGATAGCTGGGGTGCAGAGCCAAAGTACATACTGCTCCACCCTGGTCAGCCCAATGGACAGCTGCCTCAGAGCTGGAGAATTAGTCCTAGCTGCTCTTCCCTATGGGATGGCTGGGAATGCTGCCAAACCACTTTAAAAGAAGTATCTTTACGCTAAACAACATTTTATAATGGTTACTGGAAAGCCAGCTATTGCAAGGCCAAGCAGATGCCAAACTCTGTCTCAGGGCTGATGCAAACACTGCCTGGAAGACCAGTACAATTATGATGCTTCTAAACTGTGAGACAGCAGTAATTTTCCATACTACAGCCTCACTCAAAGTAGGAGAACGTCCTGCTGCTGACATCTGTAGCTGGGGGTGGACTTGAACTCTGGGTACTTTAACATTGTTTTTTCAGCCATTGGGTAAGTACCATTTGCTATTGATAATCTTTGTAGGTTGAAGACTGTCCCAGCTGTACCCACAAACTATTTCCACACTGTACAGGATACACAAAAATTAGTGCAGGGACTCTTGCAAGCTCTGATCTCCACCCAGCTCTCCTATGAGCCCCATGAAACTCGGCTTGAGAGCTGGCAGCCAGCTGACACCAAAACAGATCGTTCTGTATGGGCCATATCCCATACAGAACTGCCTTGGATAGGCAGACTGGTTTTCCTTGCATATTCTCTTGTGCTCTCAATCTGGTTGACACAAGCTGATAAAAAAATTACTTGCCTATCTGCCAGACTACTCTTCAGTTAAACCATCCATTTCATAGACAACAAAAGACAATTTTTTCACTTAGAACAAGTATTTAGCTGTATCTGAACTACCATGTTATGATATGGTTGCAATAATGTACATGTTTTTCAGCATTTACATCAGCAGTGTCATTCCTCAAGTGCAGAACTGCAGTGGTTTCATTGGCCACACTCCAGAATGACACCCACTGACTGTATAAATGACTTCTCTATATATTCTAGTCTTTGAAGATTTGGAGACACAAAATGCTCTGGGATAGCGCTTCCAAACCTTCAGCATAGTTACTGTACAAAACAATAATGAATTATTCAGGAGTGCGGGTCGATAATTAATTTCACCAGAAACATAATGTGCGGATTGAGAATGCACTATTTTCTTACACTTGTAGGAGAATAATAGACGAGTAACTTCAAGGGGTGTCAAACCCACCTTGTTATTGTTGCCTGCAGTATTTTAGGTGGTAAGATAGCAAACAGGTTGCCCAGAAAAGCTGTGGATATGCAATTCCTTTGATCAAGGTCAGGCTGGGCAGTCTGATCTAGCAGAAGGCATCCCTTCCCATGTACAGAAGTCTAGAAATAAGCTGTGGACCCTCTGATTGTCGTCATTCCTGTTAACCATGAGCATCCATGAATCTTGGGTGGGATGTCACATCATGGCAGGGGGTTTGGAACTAGATGATCTTTAGAGTTCCTTCCAACAGAAACCATCCCATGATTCTGTTATTCTATGTTTGTGGCATTATAAGCCAAAAAAAGCCAATTCCAAGATATTCAATACCAAAAAACATGCCAAATGCTCCAGATAGTGAGCCACAGCAATAAACCAGGAAAAGCAAGGATATCACCACAATCCTAAACCGTTGCAACAGAAGGCAAATTATTTAGGTAAAATGCCTCAGTGATCCTGGGAGCTTGGACACAGCACAGAGAAAGGGAAAAAAGAAGTCTAACAAAAAACAACACTGTTCCTTGACAATTTAAATTCTTTCCTGACCACAAATCAACAAAACCAGCTCCCACAGGCCAGCATCAGTATCTAATCCAGACCAATGCTCACCCCCTCTGGGTTCTACAAACCTATTCCAAATTACCAGTAACACAGGAAATATTACTCTCCAGAAGAGTCCAGCTTGGGTAAAGTGAGATCTGACTGGTGTGGTTTAAAGCTTCCACCTTTCATGGCTTACTGTTACAATGCTCTTGCTATAACCATTTCACCACCAACCAATTTTGAAGCAGTCTCTATTTCATTATCTTAAGCTGAGCTATGGAAAAAGGCTGTTTCTGAACTTCCCTGTGGTACTACAGTTTGCTGGTTCTAATTCTCAGAATCAGAATGACTGAATTTGATGCTGCTTTTATTATAATTTTTTCCCCTTTTAAGCAACTGCCTCCTTCAAGTACCACTTTTTACCAGAAATAGGAAAGAGAAGCCGGATAAATGACTGAATAATTACAGTTTCTCACAAAAGTGGCACAAGCAGCCCATCTACTAATACAAGACACAGAGTAACCTCTACACTACAAGAATTCTGTCTCTGTCTTGACAGCCTCGTTTTATTTCTTTCATCAAAGAATAAAAAGCATCAATCTGCAGCTTCAATAAGTCAGTCATATTGCAGCAGGTTAAACAGCAATTTCACAAGGGTAAACTGACCCAGTTTGAAGCAGTGGGCACTCATCCAGTGAAAGAATACAGACAGCAGAGTGTGAAATGACTGACTGAATCACTACATCAGAATGAATTTTTTCAGTATCATATTAAAATGGAAAACCAAGAATTTCTACAGCAAAATAAAATGATTGGTATTTATTTCCCCTAGTTCTCAACTTTTTCTGGAAAACTGAAGTCTCTCAAATATTTCAATTTTAATGAATCAGCAAATTCTAGTTTCAAAGGTTTTAGATCCTTCCAACTTGCTCTAATGACATTATATTACTTTGTGAATTTGGGAGGTATTAGGAAGATTAGAATGAGCTAGCTGATATGACAGGGGGGTATGAAGAAAAAGGGATGTTTTTTTTCCAAGCATATAATTAAGATGTAAAACTGCAGCTGAATCATATTCCCACAGCTCTGTTCCCTACTCTGCGTGATATACCCCAATATCTCTTCTCTCAAAACAAGAGACATGTTCATAGCTGGCAAGGGAAATAGGATGATAAACTGAGTTCAAGAGCTCCTTCAGTGCATTTCCAAGGTCTTGCAATTCATACAAAGAGATGCTGTTTGAATACGGGAATGCACATTTTCCTCGAGATAAGAGGAATACATCTGTTCTATTTGCTAATTTACTTAACTGCTTGAAAGTGACAGGGCTCCCCAAAAAGCTAAAGGGAAAATCAATTTTCACTTATTTTCCTTAAGCTCCTTTGAGAAACCCAGACATAATGTATCATCCTTCCTTTCTTTAACAGGCTACTCACGGTATCCCCCACTCTCTGGTGGCGAGTGCTGGTGGCAATGTGGGGACAGCAAGTGGACACCATAAACCAAGACAGACTGTCAAGCAGACCTCACCCTTGTGAAGCATAGTCTGTTATTTCTGTAAACCACCAGTCAGCTTCCTCAAAATAATTCATATGACATTTATGAAACAAAATGAAACAGGGAACAAACAACTCATCCTTGAGGACTCCAGGTATCTCATTTCATACAGAGTTTAATTTTTAATGCTAAATATACACATGAAAATGGAGTATTGTCTCATACATCCAGCTCCTGCATTCCCAATCTTGGCCAGTCACCCCTACATTTCACCAGATCCTCATGCATTATCTATTTTCTCAATACTCCTCCTTCCCATGTTTTGCTACAACTCTTTTTGACCTGGATTTTGCCTCCTGAGGGGGTACAAAACTGGTCATGAACATTCTGGTGTGGTGGCTGTTCTCTCTGCAAGCATCATTTGTACCCAAGTTAACACTGTACCATGAGAGGAAAATAAATGAGGAATTAAGTGTGTTATAAAGAGTGTGCCATCACTGTACAGACAGGTGTCAGCTGAACTTTTCTTTTCAACCATAAAGTCAGTTTTGTTCAATTGATTTTTAAGTAATATGTTATTATTTGCAAAATAAATTAAAAAAAAATCACTGACCTGCCAATGCAATGTTTTTCCAATCTACTTTTTCAAAAGAAAAGACTTTCTGCATAATTATACCACTTCCATACATGTCTAAGAAACCATAATTAGAATAATTAATCAATAACTATGTTCAACAGTTCCACGCCTGCAGCAAAAAAATTATTTCATTTCTTAAAACGCTGGAAGTTAAACAAACAAACTGAGTAAACTTTGCCCTCAGCTCTGAAAAACAACTGATCCAGTGGAGCTACTACATATTCAACAGAACAAGAAAAAAGCTGACTTGAGAAAAGGCATTGGAAAATCACTGTGAACTGTTCCAGAATGTGTGACCAGCCGCTACAAGTCTGCCCCCCTTTCCCACCTGACATTTGAAGTCTTTTCTAGAAGCAGGATCAAAACAGATGCTACTGTCTTCCCAACTGTAAAGAAAAATCTTGTAAAATATAATCCCAGTGGTACAAACAATTTCTAGCCCTTAGTGAGAGCATTAAACTGATAAACCTACAAAAGGATTCCTGGGTTGACTTTTGGACTCACAAAATTGCAAGGCATTTTCACAGGATAGTGTCTCCCAGCCAATTTTGAACCATTCAGTTGTGTTTAGAGTTGTGACTGAAAACAAAAGTCAAGTCTCAGCTGTCAGCATGAGAGTTAATGTGCAAGTAACAAACTGATCATGTGCAGACTGAAGTGACAGCCCCCTGGCAATGTGCACGGCCCTCTCTCAGCTCCCTCCACTGCTGAAAAATGTGTTGCAGGGTGTCTTGCAGCACCCCCTGGCCTTTTAGCCCCCCCATGCCGGCCAGATCCTGAGATGGGCAAGAGCCCGTGTGCTTTCCATCACGCAGATGTCACAGAGATCCAGCCGTCAGGTGGCACTGGAACCACCTATGGTCCCAGTCCCTCAGCTCCTGTATCAAGCATTGTAAACAGCAACTGCAAACATTTCAGTAACTGGGAGAATTTGAAATACGGGTTAGGATTTTTTTCAGAATCAAAACAAAACTAAGCTTTAAACTTTTGCAATTCTTCATAATACAGAAGTCTATCTCTTCTCAAATAAAACATACATATGGATGAAGCAACACAAACCAGCTTCAATGTAGCCAAATCTATATAAAGTCCTTTTTCTTACTCCACTGTACATCTCAAAGGACTGTCCCTGAAAAATCTCCAGGGAGACACACCACAAACTTAACAGGTCAGGCTTCTTATGAGTGTTTTGTGCTCTCAGATAAGAGCTGAAGATACAGTAAGACAGAAGTTGCCATCACTGACAAAGTAAACAAACTGTTTACTGTCAACATAGACTGTATTTTGTTTTTTTCATTGAATGATGTTCTCAGATTTAGACCATGCCTTATATCAAGAATTTTGCAAAGCAAAGAGGAAGATTTCACATTTACTGCTACAGTCACCTCCACTGCCACTAAATACATCAAGTCTATTTTCCCAAACTGCTCTAGATGTCTTAAAAAGATTTTTGTTCCTACCATTAATACTGAAAGGCCATTCTAGCAGCTCTTTCTTTTAAAGCTATCCATGACTTTTAAGAGTCAATATAACTGTACTTATGTCCTTTTGTGTGTGTATGCATATGGTCTTTTAATTCTGAATTTTTTTCCTGTCATTGATATTTATGTCCAGGAGTATTTTCAGAGCAACAGTGTGAGTCTAATTCCTTCCCTTCTTTGGTATCATTCATCTTCTACTCATCCCACTTTACCAAAGGCTCCAGTCTCTTACAATGGCAAATTATCCCTTTCTCCTTTGGTCCTTAGCTATTCTTCCTTCTTGACAACTCACCTTCTTCTGCTGACACATTTTCTCTCATGTGAAGTAATTCAGTTGTTCTCCAGAAGCCAGTCTCTTGTCTCATGGTCATACTCAATGAGTCACCTTCTCTTTCAGAGATCTGCCCAATCTTCATTTCAGTGATTTCCTAAGGATCCTGAGATTTTTGTCTACAACCATATTCTTCTGTTCCATTCTTCTGGTTTAATCTAAAATCAACATGCACAGTTTTGACTGCGATATTTTTCTATATACTTTGGCAGGCAAATATGCAAGCAGGAGTTTTTATTTAATATTTAGAACTAGTAACACACATCCTTTAATTGCTAAAACCTGTCATAAAATCATAGAATATCTTGGGTTGGAAGGGACCTTAAAAGTCATCTAGTTCAATCCCATTGCCATGGGCAGGAGGGACACCTTACACTAGACTAGGTTGCCCAAAGCCCAATTCAACCAGGCCTCATCATTGTATGTGCCCTCTAGTTTTTCAGAAGCATGTTTTTGTAATTTCCTCTTTTTTATTTTTAACATCTTGGGAAAAAAAATACAAGAAATTCTCCTGTGTACATTTCTTAACCTACAAGTCTGTACAAGTAGACTCCTTTGATTGCTGGCTTCTTGGCTTTTTTAAAACTTTGCCAACCTTGGCCCTGCACCTTAAGTTCAGCCATTTCATCTGTTCACCAGCAACAACCCAACACACAAATCACACACTCATTTGCAAGGATTATCAAACTGCCTTTGAACTCTGCCAATTACAAACTGAAAGATGTGTCTACATACACATCTGCTCTTTCCTGTTTCTCCCACAGTAAGAAGGATATGCATAACAGTAACTAAAATCATTAAAATGAAATGCCTCTGAATGTCTACATCTTCTCCTAATGGTCACTGCTTGCCAACATTGCCACCAGTTGTATTGACATATTCACTGCTTTTAACTAGTTAAAGAAATAATGGAAGATGAAGGGAAAAATATTTTATTTCCCAGAGCACATTGGGAAGATGCTGTTAAGAAAGAGTAAGTGTGAGGAACAAAGCTAAGATAAGTGCAATTTCAACCAAAGCAGAGAAATCAATTTGACCTTCTAGAAGATGGGTGCATTATGAGTGAAACAACCTCCTCTTATGTGATAGAGCATTTCTTCTTTACAGAAGGCAACATTTTCAAAAGGAAGGACAATCTGTGCACTTCCAGCCTGCTAATGGATGCAGAACAGAGGTTTCTACTGGACCTATCATGGGAAAAGCTCTTAAGAGCTCCTAGCTTTCAGCCAAAAAGGAAATGCAGGCACAAAAAAATAGTGAACTATCTTAAACTACAACAGGTGTTTCACTAGATTTATTTCCCAGGTCCCAATTACAGCCAGAAATTATATCCAACAACTATCTTTAAGAACTGGAAACCATATGTAGAAACAAGGTGAAACGGAAACTGGACAAGTTGGTAACACAAAGGAATACAGAGTGACCTAAGTTCTACCACAAGCTTCATTCTGGAATGCCCAAAACTACAACAAATACGGAATCTCTCTTGCTTGAGGAAAGAGGCTGAAGGGAAGAAAGAGTATCTCACACCTTATGAGGCTTTATTAATGCAAAATGGAACAGTATTAAGGAGCTTTACACTCAGGTACCCAGTGAGATTTTACCAGATGTGAATTCTATACTGCCAATCTAAACATCCCTATCTGCATCAAACTGCTGTTAACCAGCAGTCATTATCTTCCCAACTCTGAGCAGAGCCCTGCCCAACATTAACAACTGCTATCTAAAAAGGAAGCATATCAGACTACCTTGGACAGAACCAGAAATACCACCTACGTGACTCCAGCAAAAGCTACAGTGATTAGAAATCAGGCAGGTGGCACTTAAAACGAGACATGAAAACACAGATTTGGGGCTGCCAATGGAATTTAGAGATTCACAACTATACAGCCACAACTACCAAGCACTCAAAACCTCATAATGAACAGACTCTCAAGAAATCCTCATCCTCACAATGAACAGCAAAAGAGCTGAGGTGGGACCTGACATACCTATAGGCCCAACCTGGTTTTCTTCCAGAAACAGAGAACTAACAGATTTTGATTCCATTCAATTTCAGTCTCTTCAATGTGGTCTTTCCAGGACCTGCCTGTTGAGTTTTACTAAGATTTCCCATAGTCTCTAAAAAGCTTTTCAAGTTATGGAAGCTCCCACACTTGAGGGAGATCCATGGTTAACACTTTATTCTCCATGAAGTCCTGGTATTTCTAAGAGTAAAAAGCCAAGTACTCTGTAAAGGTAACAAACTGCTTCTTTTGTTACAATGGAATATTTGAAAACAACAATCCTTCCACAAACATGTAGGGAATCAGGTAGGAATGGCAAAAGGAAAGTTAAATAATTATCTTTGGAGCTAATTTTAATAAAACAAGCGTTCTTGAAACCCAAACTAGTCTGTTTATGAAATTTTAAAATGAAACTCAATGCATTTTTTTCCTTTTCATGATTAAAACTTAAAAACAACTTGCTATAGCTTTTAACATAATTTGTGAACAAAGCCTAACTTTTGGCAGCTACTGGGACAGAAAACTGCCACATCAGACCTGAACTTGCACCGTGGTTTGACTGCACCTCTTTGTCAAGTCTGGTATTTAAAAGAAACCTGATTGAAATAATTAATGAGCAGAATAATCACTAGTGTAAACATATACCACCCAACTAATACTCAAACCCAGGTAAGAATCAATTTCTTCTTTGAACTATCCCTTAAGAAAGCAAGAATAGGAAAAAAATTACTACTACTTAGCAGCATTCCTCCTTTTTTCTAAAAACTAGGTATGCCTTCACAACTATGATGAGTTATGTTACTGTCAGGAAAATCCCAAATCATTCCATTTGCACTGAGTGAAAGTTTGAGGGCTGTCTAGATTTTGAAAGAAACAACACACACCAAGAAAAGACCACTCTCCTATGCTGAAATTACTGATACTTTATTAGGTTTAGCACTGAAGGTCAACAAAAGAGTACTTACCTTCTGTTTTGGAAAGAGTTTTGGAATAGAAATCAGTCTGTTGCTATGTGACTGGTTTCCAGGCAGCAGTTCCACTCACTTCTTCGGGGAAACGATGTGTTCCTCTGTTTCTGCAAATGCTGTTTATAATGAGTAAATCCAAGTATGTTCAACTCAGACAACATACTGTGAACCATTAATGAAAAAAGGCATTTGCAAAAACCAGAACATAATACACTGACCTCTCTCAACTTCTATTTGGAGAAAAGAGATGCATCATATACATGACAGATTGCTGGCATTACATTTTCTGGCTGTTGACTTGAGAGAATGCCAACTTTTTATGAAGTATACTTGATCTATTCCATTTATTTTGTGAATAAACATGAACAGCTTCCTCCATTTCTTACCACATTTGAAGGGCTTAGACATATCAAAAGCGACAAGTGTCAGTGGAACTACTTTAAAAGGATGAAATTTGCACTGAATACTGATGAACATCCCTCAAGAACACACCAAGGATGCATTAATAAAATCATTTTTCCTTACAAGTTTTTTACACTATTTTTATTTGGTTCTATCTATAAAAAAGTGTCTCTGTCAATTTAGCATCTGTTGCAACTCACTTAAGGAAGCTTAGGAAAATGAGAGGTAATTAAAAAATTCAGTACAATATGATGAAATCCATTCAAGCTGAATTCAAACAGCATTACTTAAACCAAACTTCATTGCCCTGTTTTCACCAGCTCTGAATTGAACAACCTAAATTGAATCCAACTCTTATTTGATTATTTCTGCAGATAATAAATAAGTCTCTCAGAAAAACAAAGCCCCAAATCCACATTTATATTTGTTGAATTTTAAAGAACTTAAAGGAAATTATTTTGGCTTCTAACATAATTAGCATCCAGTAAAATAAATGAGGAGGCATCAGCTTTCATTAGCTTTGGCTTTCCACTTATGCGAGTCTTTGCCTTGAGTAAACGCAGAGAGAAGACTCCTAAAACTGCATATTGTAAATAAGCTGGAAAAGTCAGAAATCATGCATATTAAGAGCTAGTCTGCACGTTTGCTGAGAAACAAACAATTATGACAACAAATTCAAACTTTAAAAAAAAAACCAAACATGTTCTGCAAACTCAATTTCTCTGGGAAAAAAAATAAAATACAAGAATGGCAAAGAGAAAGGAAAATAATTAAGAAGAAACTAGGGACTAGATTTTACAACGTAAGGAGCAAAAGGTTAGACAATGAAAGGGGGTTTTCTTCACGTGAGAAGGTTCAGCCACTTTTGCAGTGGGTCTAAGAGGACTGTATCTCCCAGCAACACTGTCCAGTGCTGCACACATCCTGCAGCTTACGTGATAAAGCAGTACTGCTGTGCACCCTTCTGACACGAACCAAAGCTGTGCAGGCTCCCAAAAAATGACCAAACTCATCTACTGAACTACACAACCCACAGACACGCATTAAAGAACATTCAAGGTGCAAAGTCAATCACTCAAGAGCTGTGTAAGACAATTTAATTTACGTGTGAAATGTAATTCTCTCTTTACCATCTATGGTAGAACTTTAATCCTTTCTTACACAAATGCACACACTTTCTCTACGGATATCGGGCTGTGAAAAAGCTGTACTATGTAGCTTCCTCCTATTTCATTGCCTGCACAAGTTGAAAGGTCTAATATTAATATGCTACACAGAAGTAAAAGGAAGAAGGAGGAGCTCAGTGCTAAAGCTGATCACTTCTCTGTACTGAAGAGTTAGGCTCTATCTCTGCCTCCACGAAGACTCTTGCCTGGAGAAGTCAGTGATGTGAGCTCCTCTGCACATAATGTGATTTTCTCTGCAGGTGATTTGAGACCTGGGGATATGACTTGTAGAAGAGCTGGAAGCATAAGGTAACTGACCAATATGCTACAAAGATCACACACAACGAAAACGGCACTAACAACCAGCAGCCACTTTGGCTCTTAACTGCATCTGTGTTTCAGCTCCTTTATCATAAAACGGGGCAGAAGTGGGGGGGAATGGTACCTTGCTGCCTTCCACTGCACGTAAAAAGAAATGTTCACTGATGTGCAAATCCTGACTGACAGTCACTGGGACAGAACTAAATACTACGGTTCTGTCACTAAAGCAAGTATGGGTAGACCTTCCTGGTTTAATTACACCTTTGACATAGTGTGGGGCAAGACTGTGCCTCGGTTTCTCATTTATTAAATAGAAAAGTATATTCCTTCACAGAGTTTTTATGACAACAAGCACATGCTTGAGATTATGAGGGACTCTGATATTACAATGAAGGATATACTCAAGCATGAAACACGGTCAAGTAGACACCATGGTAACTACATGAAGAGCATAAAGTTTTCAGGATGAGGAAATTAACCTGAAAATTTACCCACATTTTCTCCATCTCTATTTTCCCTTATTTGTAGCATTTAAGAAGGCAGAAGTAATACAAGAAAGTGGAAAAAAGTCCAGTAAGGCATGCACTCGATGTTTTCTTCATGCTCACTCTAATACACAATGCTCATTAAGGATAAAACTCCTGCCAGGAAGTGTGTGCTGAGCAGACAGACATTAGCAGAATTTCTGAATGTATATTAAAAGTACAAGAGATCATGCCTAAATGATCACCCCATTCCAGATAGGTTGAATCCTTTCTCCTGTCATTGGAAGGATTTGTACACATCTCAGCTTAATACTCTCAGAAAATTCCAATGGGTTGCTCCCAGCAAATATTACAATTACACCATATAGATACACACAGAGAATAAAAATTAAGTATAGCCAACTAATTGTGCCACTTACAAGACTAACTGGGGTCTCTTTTCCCAAGAAGTGCTCACTCAAAAAATCATCATAATTTTGTCTCTGCACGACATTTTGGCCACCTCTAACATCTCCATTAACTCAGTAAGCCTTTTTTACCAAATTTGCAAACTCCCTTTACAGTCATACTAAGCATTTCCAGCTTAGAAAGGCAGCACCGGGCTGGCACAGTCCAGGGACTGCAGACCCTCACCCACCTAGAGGCGCAGCAAGACACAGAGCTCTTTAACTCTCCACCAGCTCAGTCGCCAAGCTCCCGCCTCACACCGTGAGTTTTGCCTCCTTTGCCCATAGATCAGCTGCCCGCGACTCCGTCGGGCACACGGATTTGTCTCCCACGGTGTCGGAGCAGAGGACAGGGCTGAGGGCGGCCTGCACACCCCTCGGCGCCGGCCGCCATTTACCTGGAGCAGGTGGTGGGCCGCCAGGTAGCCCCGGCGCGGGCCTCCCCGCACGCCGGGCGGCAGCCGCCCCGTGCCGTAGCCGTGCCAGGCCACCACGTACGGGTTGTCCATGGTCAGCCAGTAGCGCACCTGCCCGCCGAAGTGCCGGAAGCACAGCTCGGCGTAGTCGCGGAAGAGCCGGGGCAGGACGGGGCTGGCCCAGCCGCCGAAGGCGTCCTGCAGGGCCTGCGGCAGGTCCCAGTGGTAGAGGGTGACGACGGGCTCGACGCCCAGCTCCCGCAGGCGGGCCAGCAGCCGCCCGTAGTGCGCCAGCCCGGCGGGGTTGGGCGGCGCGGTCCCGTTGGGCAGCAGGCGGGCCCAGGACAGCGAGAAGCGGTAGTGCGAGACCCCCAGGCGCCGCAGCCCCTCGACGTCGCGGAACAGGTTGTTGTAGCTGTCGCTGGCCACGTCGCCGCCCACGGGCCCCGGCGGGGCGGCCCCCGGCGGCGTGGCCGGGCGGTGGGCGAAGGTGTCCCACACGGACGCGCCCTTGCCGCCCTGGCGCCAGCCGCCCTCCGTCTGGTAGGCGGCGCTGCCCGCGCCCCAGAGGAAGCCGTCGGGGAAGGTGTCGTGGAGGAAGAGCTGGTCCTGCGGGTAGGGCAGCCGGGCGAAGCGGGACCAGGTGCCCGCGCCCTGCCCCGGCGCCCCCAGCCCCGGCCGCCCCAGCAGCAGCAGCAGCAGCGGTGGCAGCAGCGACGCGGCGAGGGCCATGCTCCCGGCGGGGCTCCGCGACGGCAGCCCCCGCCTCCCAGCTCCCCGCCGCCCCATTTTATCTCACCTCGTGCTCCCCCCTCCCGCCCCAGTGGGCACGGCCATTAATAATTACCTCGGAGCTGCCGCCTCCATCCTTCTCAGCCGGTTCCATCGGGGAGAGCTGCCGCCGGGGGCGGGAGCCAAGGCGTGAGACGGGGCGGGCGGGGAGGAGAGGGAGGAAAGCGGGGCGGGGGCTCCTCGGGGAGAGGTGGACCCTGTCGCCCCCTCGGAGTGCCCGTGGGTGCCGCCACGGCCCCTCACAGGCGGAGATCCCGGTCCGCGGGCGGCGGGCTGGGTGCCGCAGCCCTTCGCCCGCCCCGCCGGGCGCCCGCGCCTCGCTGCGGCTCCGGTGTCCCCTCGGAAGCGGGACCCTCGCCGCTGCCCTGCCGCCTTTCCTCCCATCGGAAGAGCCCTCGACGGCGGATCCGTCCCCTCTGAGGGGCTGAGCGTAGCCCCTCCCGTGCCCCGCTGCAGTGCCGCCGTCGGGGAGTCCGTGGGGCAGCGGCCCCTGCGCCGCACCCAGAGGGGGCAGCGATCGCGGGGCTTGGGGCGGGGGTGTGGGGAAAGGCGAGGAAATAAAAACGCTTTTCCCTTCACTCAGTGTTTCCGTCGTGGTACTTTAGCAAGACACATCGCACCTGCGATCTCTTATGTAGCAGCAGTTGCAGAGAAACTCGCTGTCCAAGGACATGGTACACTCACTCCTCCCCACCCGCTCCCCGGGAATTCATGGGCTGTCACCTCCCAGTAACAACACTTTTCTTTCCCGGAGTAGGAGGTTGGTATATTTGGTTGCTTGCTGCACAAGCAAGAAAACAAGTTCCAGTTAGAAATGCCTCACGGATCTTTACGGACAGGAAACAAAGCGAGCTAAGTTTGATTACTGAGTTTGATTTTGTAACCAGCCGAGCAGGCGTGAGGCATAGACTGCTCTTTAAAGGCAGGTCTCAAACTGCCCTTTGCGTCTCCTTTGGACAGAATAATTCAACCAAGACTGCAAAGCAAGAAACAGCCCAACACGTTGCAGAACCTTGTATTCAGTGGTGATTTGGGACACCTAAGAATAAAACACATCTACTAGACAGGCTGTTAGGCACAGAGAGATGTTCCCAGGAGATAAGGCTGGTTTTTAACTACAGAATGAAGGTCTTTAGATAATTCCTTTTTATTCTTAGAAAATAAATGCCCTCAGGGCAAAATTACAGATAATCACTAATAGTGAGTCAATGGATTTAAATGCCAGTTGTGAACTAGTGAAGGTTTTCTTTTGTGCACAGGATGGGCTCTCACCTCTCCGAAATACAGCCAGGACATTTGCCATGCCCCTTTCTAGAACTTCCAACTTCCACATTTTCTGCACTGATCCAGATCAGTTTTGGGGATTGAGTTGTGCTGTTTTTAAAGAGACCAAAGATTTAGGGGACAGGACTGGAGTTAGTCTTCCACTGTGGCAATTAATTAATTGCCATGTTAGGGGGCTGGAGGTCTGAACAGTCCAGGGGACCACGAGCAGCCCTTCCCTAAAGGAGGAGGCTTGTAGGGCAGGAACAGGAGGTGGTAGGAGCAGAACCAAGGCTGAACATTGGCTTCCAGGAGAGAATTTGGGATACAGTCTGAGGAGGTGCTGAAATGCAGTTACAGTCTGAGTAAATGAAAACTTCAGATACAACAGCAGAAAAAAGTGTTGGCATCACCTGTTAGTAACTTGCAGAAACTGGAGATTAATTGTTAAGTGCACTGGGGCATTGCTGCAATTGTCCCTGTGCAAGAAGTGGAGAGCCAGGCTCTGGTTCAGCTGCAGATCTGATTTCAAGGGAAGCATAATATCTTCCCTGGATCTTGCTGACAAAGTATTTTTAAAATTGGGATGTACAGGCATGTCTCAGAAACGCCACCACAAGGGTACTAGTGATGGTAAGTCTATTGCTAATATTCAAGGGGAAAAAAATCATTGCGTATATAGGGACACGAGATTTTGAAATACATCATGGTACATTCTTTTTTCATGTGCTAATTATTAACTAAAACTTAGATCAAACCTATTTGTACTTGGGACAGCACCAATAAGTAGACACTGAACTGAAGCTCCTTCACTAGGGAGCTTGTTTCTTCCAGAGCCTGTCAACAGTCAAGGAAAAGAAATGGCTTCATGGTGTTACTCTAAGTCAGTCTAGACAACTTCTGAAGAAGGCTACATTATCCAAAAATTGTCAAGGATACAGTGGACTGTACTCCCGAAGCAAGAAGCCCATTTATGTGGGACAAAATCTTACCATAAGCTAGTGGCACAAATCTGTCACTTCAGCTGTCACTTTACTTGCATATCTGCCAGATGAAAACCTTATCCTTTTTTGTGTGTGCATGTAAATGACAGAAATTGTGCAGTGTGGCCTCCAGTTCCATGCGTTGTTTTTGGTTTTTTTCTTACAAAGTTTGTTTTCATGTCTTAGGACAACACAATTACCGACTGCTCTGAGCCAAATTTTTTTTCCTAGCAGGCAGCCTAACAAACTCTGTGCAATATTAACTATGCAGAAAGGTCAGCCAAACACTTGCAGACATCCAGGTCTCCCTCACTGCTCCTTGAGTTCAAAGTGTGGCTCCATTTTGTCCGTGTTGCTGAGCAAGCACACTTTCAATTCTGCCCCAGGTAAGTAGATCAGGATTTGACTTTCAGCCTCTTTGTATTGGTGATTACTGAACATTCATTTTTTGATAATATGTCTAATGCATAGTACTATGCCATTATAATCTTCCTTCAGGCTGTGCTGAGATTTTCTTAGCTAGGTATAGAGTCAGTGCACACAATCAAACTCAACAGTGTTCTGTCTGAGCACTTCTGTTTATATCCCAAAGGGGCTGAATCTTCTGAGATACTTAATTTTAGATAAAATAACTCTGTTACTGCTTTAGATTCATTTAACATCTTCCCCTGAGGTAATATCATGCTTCAATGCAGAAAACCCCTTTATCATTTTAAGATCTCCAGAGAAGAGCTAGAAGCCATCTGTGGTGGAACAAGTGATCTCAGTGTCTAAAACCACCATCTTCTGTTTTAATGCCCCTTCTGTCTTCACAAACATACTTCCAAATGCATACAGCTAGTTGAAAATAGCCTTGTGTAATAGATTTGCAGTCTCAGCATTTCATCTCAAGACATAAAAGTATTTGCTAACACTTGGAAACACTGCTTTAAAAAAAACACCACCTGATTTAGACTTGAGCAGTTTTCTCTGCCATCGCTGCATAACAGTACTACTTCTTTATTCTGCCTGTTAGATGCAAACTGCTGAGTTGTCAAATTTTACTGCCAATTCCTTATCAATAGCTGTTTCCAGTGGAAAGATGTCCAACAGCATTCTAGATTTACCTTCTTCATCCCTGCCTGAACACTACGGGCTACAAGGCAAATAAGATCTTTCTCTTGCAAGTATAGTTTCCTTGAAAAAATGCAGCCTTCCATACCTGTTCCTTCTTTCTCCCATGATCACACTACTTAAATGCATTCACTGTACATTCAGAATGACCTTAGAGACAGCTAGTGACTGATTGCATTGAAATTAGATGTTTTCAGGTTTATTTTGAACCTGCTGATGTAATAGATGCAGTGCAGTGGAATGCTTGGGAAGATGTTGAAGACTCCTCTCTCGTATCTGTAAGTAGCAAGTCACTTTCAACTCCACTTTTTTCCAATGTCTTGTTCCGAATTATGGGCACTCTAGTTTGTAGATGATCTCCTTGTCTTCAAAAGTGCCTTCTGAATGGATGAACAAGGGAAAAGAAGTTGCCTCTCTCCTAAGAGGGGCAATGAAGATGTGGATACAGCCTTGCTCTCCCAGTCCTGGACAGGAGACATGAATTTGTCTGGAAAGAGGAGTTAGGAGCTGAGAGAGGACAGAAGAGTGCCCCTTGCTGGTTCCAGCCATGCAGCTCGTGAGCCACAGGCTTCAGCTGGTTTTTAGACTTGAATGGAGGCCCTGATTGCAGTGGCTGAAGAAATAGATGCATTTCCATAGGGTCTGATGAGCCTGTATGAACAGTGACAGTGGGTGTCCAGGGAAATTACAGACCAAACAGGGACTTAGTTGCCTAATGCATTTTGGCTCATTTAGGGTAGAAAATCCTGGAAAGCAGAGTGACTGGATCATTCACAAGCACGAAAAATATTTAACAGTTTAGATGATCTGTAGGAACTGGATCTCAACCCTAAGAGTTGCATACCTGTGAAAATTCTGGTCTGTGGTTTCATGCAGTATAAAAAAGACCAGAAAGATAATTTCATTCTTCTCACTGCTCTTTTAATTTCTGTTTGTGATACACTATTATAATTTTGGAAACAATTTCATTCAGTCTCCACAGGATGGCTCAAAAACTTGAATCTTCTGTCTTAGTTTAGAGCTGACAGCACTCTGGAGACGAGTATGGTGACTTTTCATATACAGTCATCCTATCTCTTCAGCTCAGGCACAGCTGAAGCATTTCCCTTCACTCTTCAAATTCCCAGTATTTTAAAACTTCTGCCAAATGCCACATCTTCTATGAAAAGAAAGATCTACAGGGACTTAATTGAAGAAATAGAAAACACTACTATTCAAAAATGAAAACGCAGTGCTGAGTTTTACATACACGGAAATTGAAATTTTTATGCATTAAATTCAGTGAGGGAAGAATGTGTTGCAAAACTGCTTCTATCATCATATCTTTAGATCACTTTCTGTAGGTAAATTGATAGTATTACTCCTGTACTTACTAAGTCTGTATTTCAATATGCATTTGAATGACACTGCAGTTCAGATACTTATTTCTTTTTGGTTTCAGCTCATGAAAATATTGGTCTCATTTACTACAAGGCAAAGACTGGCTCACAAAAAAATAGGATTGGTTTAAAATACTACTGTAGTGTGTTAATTCTTTGTCAGTTTTTCTGTCTAAATGACTCTTTTGCAGTTAAGAGTTATATCACATTAAACTGAACTGAGATGAAACTTTGCAAACTAGTAATTTAAAATATATTGCACTAAGCTGCTGCATCACTAAATGTACAAGCAACGCTGGCTGAAAATGCATAAACATTTTTTAAGGGCTACAGTTATATGATTTTTTTAATAAACACAACTATTATGTTACACAAAATCAATTTCCACCAAAGAGCAAAAACTTAGTCTCGGTTCCATGTGAAGTGTGTAGTACTGAAATGTGCTTTATAGTCAACTGAGAAGTAGTTTAGTATTTTAGTGCTGCTGTGTACTAACATAAATGTATTTGGGAGCCATTTCCAGTTCTCTACCAAGGGTTTACTCCTGTGTTTACAAGATTGGCTCAGAACCACTAGAAAGTCAAGACATTTATTACCAAAACAGCAAGTATGCACAGTTACAGGGGGTTTGCCTCTTCAAATGTGGTTGAGGAGTTGAACCAGATTAGGCCAACCAAGACAGAGTATGCTGCAACAGTTCAGACTTGAAAAGTAGACCCTTCTATTAAAAGGGGGAAAAAAAAAGCAAGAAAAAAAAAAAGCCTTGATAATTATTGCAGTGAATTTCACTTCTGAGATATAAAAGCATAGATGCAGGGCCAGTAGCCATTTTGCATTGAGCATTTCTTCACAGCTGCTACCTAAGGCACTGCTTCAATAACTGAAGGTCTCATAATTTCCATAGTAAGTAGGCTTGCAGCAATGAAATTTAAAGTTTGTACCTTACTTTGCAGCTAAGTAATGAGAAGTTTGTGGTCAGTCCATCACACATTGTCTCTGCTGATCCTTTCCTCCTGAGGGAGAGGACTTCTCATGTGGTTACCCTAATCCAACATAGGGTCCTGGCCATGGGAGACAGTTCTCCATGAACTTCTCCAATGGAATCCTTCCCATGGACTGTAGTTCTGCATGAATTGCTCCAATGTGGGTCTCTTCCATGGGGTGCAATCCTCCAGGAACTGGTTGCTCCAGCATGGGCAACCTGTGGGCTCCTGACAGGAAATTTGCTCTGGATGGGCTCCTCCATGGGCCACACGTGGATCTCTGCTTCCCTGTGGACTTCCCTGGGCTGCAGGGGCACAGCTGACCATCCACATGGTTTTCACCGCAGACTGCTGGGGAATTTCAGTTCTGGTGCCTGGAAAACATCCTCCCTCTTCTTCTCACTGACCCTGATGTCTGCAGGGCTGCTCCTCTCACATATTCCTCTCACTTATTCTTACTCCTCTCTCCAGCTGCAATTGCTCCTTTACAGCAACTTTTCTTCTTTTTCAATCTGTTATCCCAGGAGCTCTACATCCATCACTGATAGATTTGGCTCAGCCAGTGCCAGGTTCATCTTGTAGCCATCTGCATTTGCTCTGTTGAACCTGTGGGAAGCTTTTGGTAGGTTTCACAGAAACAACCCCTGCTACCAAAACCATACCATGAAAACCCAATACTTTGGTAATTCCATGCTAATATCCTGGTGGTCTCAGGGCATCTCAAAAGATGCTTGCATTCAGGTAACTGAATTGAGCCCTTGGCAGTTTAAGGCAATGTAATACGTGCTAGAGTCATGCCTAGAGTGATTCAGCTCAGCCTAAAGTAAGCACCAAGGAGATTCACCTGTACAAACATGTATTCCTGGCTCCACCTCTAGCAGCCAGCCCATGGTGTCTAGCATATCCACATTGGAGTTGCCAATATTGCACAGAGGGCTCATTTCATCTGCCTACCTGTGGTTGAAATTACTTCTGGCTAGGTATCCAACCTGTATTCCACTTAATATTAAAAACCAATAGCATGTAGATCTTATGTAAATCACATGTAGATCTTATGCTATATCCATCAGTTTTGGACAGACAATATGGTGACTCTGTGGCATGACACAATGGTTGTCAGTAACACCATCTACCCTCCTGTGGCCAAACCAAATGTGGGAGACCCATGTCCAGCCATAATGGCCATTGCAAATCAAGCAGAATACCCTCATACAATCAGAATGATACCCAGTGTCACATGTAAAGATAGGAGCCTTGACCATGGTGGTTGTTTACCTCTCCAGTTACATAATCTGCTACTGCCCGACCTCTACTCTTGCCTCTTAAAATGCTGACAGGCTTGGTTTGGTGGCAAAGGATCTGCCTGGTTTGGTGTCCTCAAGCCCTGCCCCTTATACACTCATGATCTGCCTGGTGAGGCATTTCATGTTTCCCTGTAATAAGGTGTTCTCATGGCCCTCTGTAGCTCCCCAGGACTAACAAAATGTGTTTTGATTTCTAACTCCTCTTTTGCAATGCTCAAAACAGATCAGGTGTCTCATTTCACACATATCCTTGCTCAGCTTCATCCTGTGCTGTTCCCATTCCCCACCTAAGCCCCAGACACACCATATATGAGTCACTTCTCCTACTCCTGCCATGAAAGGACATCACAGTCCACAGCAGCATCTTGCCTATACTTTCAGATTACTATTTTATCTTAGGTTAAGGATTTCCATTTTTATTCTCAAATACAGGCTTTCTTTGGACAGCATTTGTCAGACCTATATTTGAGCAGTATTAAATGGGACTGCAGACTGAACTCTCTCAACAGCAAATATCAGCTAAATACCCATGAGGAGGTGGTCACTACTTAAAGAGCTAGGAGGGCTTCTAGCTGTGAAACATATATAAACTGGAAGGACTGCCTTTCTTTGAGTGTCAGCTTCACTTACACAGTGATACAAGGGAAGATGACCTCTAAAGGTCTCTTTCAACACAAACCATTTTATGATATTAAGATTTTATGATACTAAGGCAGTATAAAAAGAATGAAGCCTTTTACCAAAATCTCTTTAAAATACAGTGGAATAGTAATATTAGTAAAAAATTATACAATGGGCATAACTATCTTAATTGTGGCTTAGTTTGTGCCTCTTCTAAAATGGGACTTATGTTCACCGATTGGAGCATCTTTATGCTTCTTTAACAGGGGGCATGGGTGTATGAGAAGGTCTCTGGTTGGTGACAAGTGCTATCTGATCTTCAATAACAGTCAGTCTGGGCATGTTTGGTACATGAACTGTGAAGCTGTCATGCCTTAAATGAAAGGCTTCCCCTCCCTTTCTCCTCCATGTGCTTGACTCCAGCAGCCAGTGCTGCAGCTACTCCAGGGACCAGGGAGGTCACACATAAGGGCTTGTGGAGCAAATTCCTAGACCCAAAGTCTGGACTTGCACTCAACAGGGAGAAGGCAAGGGAGAAGCTGTTCCACTGCACATCTACAGAAAACCCTTCCCCCTCAACACCCAGCCCTTCTGCTTCAGCAGAGCAGCCTGCTTCTTTCAAACATAAGCAATAAAAATTATGTGGCTAATAATCCAACCTTCCTCACATGCACCCTCTTTTTCCAGTAACCTCTCCCCTGATGCACTCAAATGGAGCCAGGGAGCAGGACATGGAGGACAGAGGCACCACACAACCCTGGAGCAGGAGTCAAAATTATGGGGTTTTAATTTCTATTCCTATTTGGACATGGGGAATGTTTTGGTCACCCACAGACTCACTGTTTGAATAAAGTAATCCAGCACCTATATAGGGCATGAAAAAAGGGTGGTCCTTCCAGAGCTACTCTGTTCTAAACTAACCTACAGGTCACTGGTAAACAAAAGAGAACATGGTGTGCATGTACACTCATCGCCTAATCTATTTAATTGCTGTTCTGTCTCTGCTTTTGCACAACTCTCTGCAAGACAAATCTGCTAGAAAGGGGAGCAGCCATAACCACTGCTGACCTGAGCCAAATGGTGCTGCTTAGCCCTAGGCACAGGAATCAGTCTCTTTTATTTGCTTTTCTTCAGCAGCATGAAAATGGCTAAAAGTGCAATTAGCACTTTCTGTTTGGTACAAGGATTTTTTTTTTTTTTAAATCTACACATCCAGCAATAACCAGCAAAAACATCTCCATAGCTTATCTAGCCTACTTCCCTACCAGCTCCTATTCAGAGGACACATCTGTACATACACAAAATTCTGTGAAGATTTCTGACAATTGGTATAAACATCCATATAAGTCCTTAAAAACTTTTTCTTTCCAGCTTTTAACTGGCTGTTGTACTTAGTTTTACCAGTTGAAATGACCTCAGGTTTCATCAGGAGAGGTTTAGATTGGATATTAGGAAAAATTTCTTTACTAAAAGGGTTGTTAAGCACTGGAGCAGGCTGCCCAGGGAAATGGTTGAGTCACCATGCCTGGGGCTATGCAAGAAACATATAGATGTGGCATGAGGGACAGGGCTTAGTGGTGGACCTGGCTGTGCTGGTTAATGTGTTCACTGGACTCAGTGTTCTTAAAGATCTTTGCCAAACTAGATAGTTCTGTGATTCTGTGTTCATACTGCTGTCTAAGGGATAACACCTCACACACAGACCTACTGTTGTTTTTGCTGTGATGTGAAACCCTCTACTCTTCTCTTTTGTGCTCCAAGACACTGTGTGATGCCAACCTGCTCTGAGTGATTGAATTTCCCAAATTCAGAAACATCAAGGATGAAAATCTTGGACGCTTCTTGTCAGGTGAGATAGGATTGCTCTAGGTAAGGCCAAGGAGACTCATGGTTCCTGGAACAGTGAGGGAAGGAAGGTATAAGAAAAGTTAATGTCAGGCCAGCTGGGCAGCTGCACGTCATTGATTCCATAAAATGTTTGCTGATGGGTTCAGGAGTGTAAACAAGAGCTCTGATTCACATATATTAAGAGAAGGAGAAAAATTTATAGCAGTCAATGTATTTTATATTAATGATCTAAATGAATAGTGTAGTTACCATGTCTCAGACAAGTTTACAAACATTCCTAATCCTCTCACTTCTGAGAAAGTTACATGACCATCAACTAGGTAGGGAAGAAATTCAGCATGTACACACATGCGTGGCATATTTCTAAACACTGGTGATAAAACTGGTGCTAAATGGTGGTAACTTTAGATCACGATTATACAGCAGAGCATTGCTTTTTTTATTCCCATGACTTAGATTTGCAAAGTTTGCCTACCTTTCTCAAAAAAAGGAATTTGTTTTTAAGCCCCCAAAACTTCACAGTATTGAGCTGATAGCATGTAGCATACTGTCTGTCATTAATATTATTTAATTAATTCTTTTAAAGTCTAATCTATAATCATTTTGACTTTCACCTGAAGTTTTTCTTGGCACTCAGGGGGAAGACAGGAAAGTGGAGATGTCATCAATGTGAATGTGAAAGCTTTGGAAAGGGATGAAAGATATTATAATAATACAAGTTGTTGCAGTGGTTATCAGTAGCTTCCAACAGAGATTTGTCTCCAGAGCTCAAGATCCTAATGATGCTACAGAAAGGATCTCATTTAAATATCCAAGTTCAGAAGACGACTTCAAAAACAAAGTCAGATGGAGGCACAGTGTTCGTTAAATGACTTCTGAAAATTTTTGAGGATTAGCCTTCCTTGCTGGTAAATATATATTAAACCCTAAGTTATTATTAAGGTGATTTTATCTTAGTGAGTTTGTCATCCAAATGGGATTTTATAGGATACGTTGGGAATTTTCCAACAGAAACTATTTTTGGTTGGAAAATGCAGCTTTATCAAAACCACTGGTTTTGCAATAAAAATGTACATGCCAGCTTTGATGCAGATGGAAATTTCATATAAAAAAATCAAAGAAGTAGAGAAGCCTAAGTCATAAGAGCCTTCTAGCTTGGCTCATTTATCTGGCTGTAGGGAAGTCTGAGATTTCTGGATATGCATAACTCTGCCTGAACACTTGAGGATCTGTTTTCTACCCTCAAGGAAAGTACTCAGTCCTTTCACCCAGCTGTGCTGGGATGAGTTGTTTTTCATCTAGAAGAGAGAGTGAGAAAATGAGGTTTGCTTTGCAGCCCAGTGGTCATGACTCACACATGCGGTGTCATTGCCAGAGATGCAGTGTGAGGACAGCACCAGCATACAAGAAAGAAACCAAAGGGTGTTTGTGTCTCTGCTCAGATAACAGCAGAGAAGATTGAATGATCTGCCTTCTCCCATTTTAGTTCCAATTGCATCTTGTGACTGCAGCCAGACACAGTATGCATGGAAAATACACTTGGCAGCAGACACCCTCAGAACATGGTATTCCCATGATATAAAGGACTGCAAATGGAGAAGGGACTCAAGAAAGGAAAAGTATTTCATCTTTCTAAGGGAGTGACTGACGATGAAAGCATAGATACATTCTAGAGAAACACTCTGTGATCTGTAAAAATAAGAGGCTTTTGCCTCCACATATCTTATCTCTTGACAGGAGTTCAGGCATTTCAGATTTTCTCCAGGTATCCAGAATTGCTGAGTAAGCATGCCGTAGCAATAAAAGAACACGCTGTAGCGAGATGATAAATGTGACTTGCTTAACAACTGTGTTATCTCCTGTGGTCAGGCACAAGAGTAGATAGCATAATCTAAGTGTACATGTGCCTTATGCAAAGGGTATAACAAGCTGTAAGTCACACACTTTGAATTATTATCCATCCACTTGCAATGTAGCCACTCCCCTTGAAAAATACATATAGACAGAAAATAAATATAAAAATTGCCATGGAATTTCTTACAAAAAATGAAGCTTCATACCTAGTGGAGAAGGGTCACCCACACTTTCTTTCTGTGTTGCAAAAATACCTTTTGCAGTAATACTGCCATGAATGGACTTCTGCCAATTTCATGCTTTGTTTCCCATTACGAGCTGTCACGACAGGTGTGATTTTCATACCTTGTATTGTGGGAACACCTGACTTTCACATGAATGTCTTCATACTGATAATAGCTGCAAGCCCTTCCCCACTGCAATACTTAAAATTCTTTTGTCTGCTTGGTTTCTGTCTGATTAATGTAGAAAGTCCAGAGTTCACTTTGAAGCAAAGCAAGAACACTTTTCAACTATTTCCAATCCAGCTTTCATTTCCTTATACATGAAAGTTGTTTGCAGACATACTATGTTGTTTGTACCAGATACAGCTATAGATAATGATGTTAATCTTTTTTCTGGTCATATTTTATATTTAAAATCAAATTACAAATGGCTTTAAGTAGATTAGAATTATTACTTTAGAGTCAAAATCCTACCATGAGGCCTGATAGGTTGCTTTGAAAACATTGTTTGCTGTCTCCCAGAATACAATATACCAATTTTCTGTAGCTACGTAACATGTTTCTAGTATTCATTAATTATTAACTAGCCTCTTATAAATTTACTTTTATTCTTTATACTCAGCCTCTAAGACTCAGTGTAAAGAAAAACATTTCTTTATTCTTTACCATCCCCTTTTATCAAACAGATATCAGTCTTCGGATTATTTTTTACTAGTGCATCTTCTTTATGAATGAAATGTACACCACCAATTTAAAAAACAGACTATGAATTTTTGATTCTCACATAGAGGAAGGAGATAAATGATACACAAATCTTGAACTGAGCCTCAGCCCAGGAATATACTTGACCCCAGAGACTTCATCACTAATGTAAACTCAGCAACCATTTACAGTCAGACTGGCAGGAGATCATGTTAGGTGAAGCCAGTTGGTTTTTAGCTGCCAAGGCTGGAACATGGGAGAGTGGTGTTGTTTTTTGAAACCACTTGTGCTTTGCCTTATCTTATGTTTGTAAGGTGTAGATGGCCTCTTGGGTGACATCCAGCTCAAACTGGGTTTCATCCCCAGTGTCATTTGCTAGATAGGATGAACTGGAACCAGTCTCAAGCTCAGTTCACCTGCTGGTCCTGTAGAGGTGTCCCACAGTGTCCTGCTCAGTGTATTGGTGTGGGATGTGTCCAGCAGCAACTTCCTCATGGACACTTTTGGTCCTCTGCTGAAAAATGGCTACAAGAATAGTCTAAGATACTGTTCTAATTACTGGAATGAAAATATCAATTTCATTTCTATCTGGGGATTAATCACTGCTAACTAAAATCCCTGTTTTAAAAGGAAAGCAAGATTTCTCTGCTTAGAGGGCATATGTATGCTATATCTGCTTCTCTTTACTTTATATTCTAAAAGAGTTCCAATGCAATATTTCACCAAAAGGAAGGAGTTGGGATTTTATGTGACTTCATTTGCATGCACAGTGTGCCTTGCCTTGTAAGAATGTATTTGACTTGCTTCTTTCTTTTGTTAATATGTTTTACTATTAGAAGTGATGGCTCATAAAAAGATTAGGGTTTTGTACTGCAGTCTTTGATGGTGACAACCTGAGAAACATATTCCCAAAGTTTCTTTTTTCACCCTTCAAAAATTGTTTTGGTTTTTTTGTGTCAGCATGTCTAGAATAATCATGTAACTACCATAGAATGGCACAATCGGGGAAACTATATTCTCCAGATGCAATAAAAGTTACTGTATTTTATTTCCTATTTTCTGGGGAGGAAATTACTTCTAAAAGTCTCCAATGATTTTGCAAGAAATAAAAAAAAAGAAGATAAATTAGTTCCTGCAAATTATACATTTCTACAGCATTCCTTTTAATAAAAATATGCCATTTTCAGAAGAAGTAAAAGAGGGATTTTCTAAATGCAATGTTTTCCTTTAATTAGATTTAATCAGATATTTTGTAGCATACTGGATGTGTACATATGGGTGTTCAATAAAATTCTTATTACTCTCATCACCCTTAAAGGTACATATAAACACAGAATGACAGACTACATTTCACCAAATTTATTATAATAGTTTTTAAATTAGAGGAAGATTTAAGTTCAGTCATGATAAAACAGCTCCATTTTGCTTTCCATGTAACTGTTTGGAAAACTTTGATACAGATGTAAGAATTTAGAGAAATTCTCAAACTTTTAATTTGGTTAACTCTACAATACATACTATTGATAGCAACAGTAAAAATGTCCTGTGTGCTAAAACTAGACCTAAAGAGATAATGTAATTAATAAATATCTTCAAATACATTGAAATACATTTTAATTCTTTGATGAAATATTCTGGTACTTTCTAGAAATGTGCCTTGCAATCCATGGCAATTTCTATTCTTTCAAAATGTTGAAATATGTTTTAGAAGATACTTTACCTGAAATAATATTTTGTCTTTTGGCTAGCCTCTTGCCACCTCTTGGTTAATTACTTGGACTGTATGAAGAGGAAGAGATTTAGCTTGGATCTATGATAAGTCCTCAAAGTCTAGATTCTGTGTAGTACATATCACCTTTATGAGAATCTATAAAGCTCTTCTCTTACATTTCACAAATTGCAAAGTCATCCTGTAATACAAAATAGGTATTAGATCCCTTGAAAAGAGCTGTTTGAAAATCTTGTAAAAGAAAGCCCTTCCCCCACCCCCAAGCATTCATTTATTATACTTCTAAGGGCTATATTTTCAAGGTATTACTCTACATCTGTATTTGAAGAATTAATCAACAGCTTTAGATGAATTCCATTTTCTTTGAATCATCAAGGAGAAAGTGTTTAAGGCCAGCTGTCAAATCCATTTTTCTTTTACTTAGGCTGGATAAAGAGCTTGTGATTTTCTTGCTGGCCTTGCACAAAAGTGAATCTGCATATGAACACACTGAGGTTTTGGAAGAATTAGGCTGATTCCCGCGGACTAGGAAATCCAAGTGGCACTTTGAGAGTTGTTGAATTTTTAGCTTGACAATCTGTTGTTGAATGAGTTCTTTTAAAGCTGTTTAAGGTCAAGCCCCAGAAGAAAATGTCTTGATATTAACATGTGTCCAGTTTTTTTCTGCACTACTAATGCAGTGCAAAAGAGAATATGTGTCATGCAATTTATTTTCAAGCTGGCATATCTTTATTTTTAAGAAAACGGTGTCATGTGTAGTATGGATATGCAATCATTTTCATGTTTCCCACATCTCCTTGTCATTTTCTGGCCAGTAGAGAGGTCCTGACAACAACCCAGATCTCTGGTTACTCTTTCCCACATGCTTCAGTTTCCAGCTTTGTGTCATTAATCCAGAAAATCAGGGAAAGGCTGAGGTGGAATTGGGACGGCTCTTGGTGGTACGTGTGCTCCCTGAAGTCTGTCCTCTTGCCAAAAGGTAGAATCACATTCTCTACAAACTGGAGTCCTAATATCAGTTTGTCCTACCTATTTTTAAAAACAACCAATAATAGAGACTCCATAACTTCAGTGGCCAGTGTTACTTACCAGTGTTTACTACTCTTATCTTTAGGATATCCATCAAGCACTAATGGAGTAAACTTTTTCCTTTAATGGAATAAACTTTGATTCTGCTTAATTCTATTACTTTTGTATTCTCTTTTCCATTTTCTTCACTATTGATTAAAAAAAAACCAAAACAAAGCCAACCAAAAACCAATCAGTAAATCTTTTTGTAATTACAAATTCAGGAACAGCTTTATACCAGCCAAGTTCTCTAAAGTGCCAAGTGGAGCAGGGGGACTATTTTAACTGGCCTATATTTAAGACTCTATTTATATATCCCCGTATGATGTTTGCCTTTTTTGCACAATGCTGATTCATGTTCTTCTTGTCCCCTGTGTTTCTCAGAGTGCTTTATGCAGAGCTGCTGCCAAACCATTCATCTCCCTTCCTGCACATGTTCCCAGTCAAAAGTGCCTGCCTCTGTTGAACTGAATTGACATAGAAGGGAAAGGTCAGGTGGTTTCCACACAGTTGTCAGGACTACTCTGAAACTGAGCCACTTCACTGGTAGCCTTGCATTCTCCCCAAGCTTGATATCATCTGGAAAATGAAAAATGTGGTTTCCACTCAATTGCTCCATTGATTAGCATGTCAGTTGCTGGGCAGCCCTTCTGCAGAGCAGCAGTCAATACCTCCTCCTCCTTTGGCAGGGAAAAGCTGATAATGACTTTGAGAATAAAATTTTCCAAACACTTTTGCACTTATTTCACAGATGTTTCATCTAGACAATTTTTCCTTCTTTGGTTTAAGGAATGTGAGTCTGTATCAAATATTCTGTGTACCCTAGACAGACAACAGCCACTGCTTCTCCTCTAGCTGTAAGGGTTGTTGCCCTAGCTACAAATAGTTTTTATTTTTCTTTCAGTTTTTAACAGCCAGCACATCACCAGACTGAGAAAAGGAAATGAAAGCAAACAGGGAAAATCTTTGTTTCAATCAGTATATTGTATCCAACATCTAAGTAATGTGTTTAAAAATACCATGCAAAGTCTAAGCTGACAATTTGTTCCTCCTATCCAAAGGTGTGCAATAATTCATTGCTTTCTATAGCAAAATCTGGGGAAACATTGTGCATAAACTGCTGGACATGTGACACATCAGCAGGCTGAGCTGGTGGGGCAAACTTCACAGAAAGAAATAACCTGAATAACTGTGCCCAGCTAACAGGGGACAGCTGCTGGAGGTGATAATAACAGGTCATGTTACAGCACCAGGAGACCCAAGAATACCTAAGGAGGAAATAGTCCAGTGGGCTGGGCTCCAGCAGAAAATTTCCTATCTTGTAGGAGCTCTGTGCTGTATTTGGCATCACCACAACTGGTCCTGGAATATCCAGCTACCAGACTGGTGTTGAAGTCCAAGAAAGAAGCTTGCGGAAACAGCTTGCGGAAATTTAGATGGATAAGAAGACAAGAAAATTCGGTTCAGAAAACTCAAGCATTTCAGACCACACAGCTGAAAAAAAAAAGAGTGGTTATAGGTGTTTGGATCATAGGCTAAGTATCTGTATAAACAGCAAACAAGCAGAGATCTTGCAAAGAAAATGTTTATTGGTGTTGAAAGCTGAATCTAGACAAGTACCTTTAATAAATAATGGAACACTTATCCATTGAAAATGTGTTTGTGCTGGAGTCTCCGTCAGTAACTATTGTGAAAACTGGACTATTTTTCAAACTATTTTGTTTTTCTACAAGTTGGGCTGTAGCTCAGAACTCACATGATTCATGTCCTGACTTTAGTTCTGTTCATGCACAAACAGATCAAATGTCATTACCATGTTTCGGTGTGAGTAGTAGTTGTATTTCTTTTCTCTAAAATTTAAGAGAATAGGTTGAATAGCAGAGCATCTCTGTAGAGGGAATCCAGGCACACCTGGAGACAATTGCTTTTAAAGGAAGATAGAAGGAAGAATCAGAGCAACCTGTGAGGCGAGTAGCACATAGTGACACCCATCAGATCCAGAGGAGGAACACAGAAATATGATCAGGGTGCTGGAACACCTATCCTGTGAAGTAAAAACTATGAGAATTGGGGTTGTTCAGCCTAGAGTAGAGAAGTTCACTGACAAGACCTTACTGCAGCCTTTCAATGTATAAAGGAGGCTTATAAGACAGACAGAGGAAAACGTTTTACAAAGGCCTGTAGTGACACAAGGGGTTATGGTTTCAGATTGGAAGACAGTAGATTTAGGTTGACCATGAGGAAGAAATTTTTTGGAGCAGGTAGCCCAGGGAAGTAGTGGATGCCAAATCCCTGGGAATGCTCAAGGCCAGGTTTGACAGGCATTTATGATTCTGTGTAAGTCACAACAAGGTTTCTGTGGAGCTGATGTCAGATGATAGAACAACATCCCCAGGAAGTCCATTCTTTCCTATTTCTTCTGTTGCAACATTTTGGACATAGCACTTCAAATTTTACTATGCACTGTCATGCAGAATCCATAATAGGAAGTGTGTAATTAAAAATATGACCTCTTTCAAACATACATAGAGATGCTTGGCTATCTTAAGAACACTTTACTAACAGCGACAGTGAAACATGGATGGCTAAAGGATGATAACTCCAGAGGGAAGTATCTAAGAAGCTTTTTAACCAGAAATGCTGAGCAGTTTTTGAACAGTTTTTTATTGAATTTTCAGGAAAAAGGAGACTCACATTAAGATATCTTACTTTGTTGAACCTAGTTATTACCACTACATGTGACCCAGTAAGTATGACACATACCTAAAAGGAAGGATATGTGAGTTCCAAATCTTGCTTCAGCAGCTGTGACTACCTGTCATAACCTATGTAACACCTCTGACAAGATCAGAGCAGCCCTCCTAGGATATTCAATAGCATTGTGTTGGAGCTTCTAAGAGGGGAAGAGTGACAGAAATGCTTTTAAATGCTGGAGGGCTCTGAAGGTGTGCTGGTTTTTTTCCTTAGACTCAGCCAATAGAATATTACAGCATAAACAGCCCCTTCACTATTGTGAATTGATGGCCTCATTCCCTAGATTTTGTTACATATGACCCATTCTGTTCAGTGACAAAATAATAAAAGATGGCATGGGATTGTTTTTTTCTGATAGATATAAACCAATGACTCTTCTGTACCTTTTTAGCTCTGAACCAGTGAATTGCTTGATTTATGCAGTTCTGCCTTTGGTATTGTTAAGACAACAAACAACTGAGAGCTGGAGAAGCCTCTGCTGGAGCACAATTTTTCACCCCCTAATGCCACAGAGCAGATCCCACATCAAGAAGAAGCTTTAACAGTCAGGGACCTTCTTTTCATTCTTTGTGTTACATGACTGGATTCCAAGTGCTCATTTACTCACACAAAATCATGGAAAAAATGTTATTTGCCTACAGAACATTGCCTTTTACCATTCTCTGACTATCAATTCTGTTCCTCATTCCTCCTATTCCCTCCCTGCACCCCTTCTCCCCCACTAATTTTTTCAGCTTTATATGGGACAGGATGCATTTTAGACTGTGAGCAAGTGTGAGAGCTGAACAGAGCACAGGCTTAGGAAATGGTCCATTTGCCATCTTCTCCCAGGGAGCTAACTGCTGTCCTCCAGCCCGTGAGGCATCCTCCCTTTCCAGCTGCCAAAGCTCAGACTGAGGTGACAGACACAGGCTGCATCCCCTCCATTCCTGACCTGCCTGGATAAAATGGCAAGAGTGTGAAAATGAAAGCTGTGTTGAGCCAAAAACCTGAAATGCAGACAGGTCTTTTATCAGTGCACTTCTGAGGAAAAGAGTTGCAATTCATGGCTTAGATCAGCTAGAAAGCCTCAATTGCAGGTACCCAGCAACTTGGAAAACTGTAGCAAGGGACAGGAAAGAGATCAGTCTGTGCTGTAAAGCCATCTCTCTGCAGTATTAAAGATAGTAATTTTATCTAGCAATGGCCAAGACATTTTTCTTATTCTTTCAAAATATTGAGTGAATTCACAAGTGACTTTCAATAACCCATTTGTATTAATTCTTTTTTCTTAAAATAAACTTGTCTAGGAAAAATTATGAATACCACATTTATTACAATAGAAGCCCTTGGAAGACATAGTCTGCCTAATACATTTCTTTACACCCAAAGAATGTGAAAAGATAAATTCCTTTTTCAAGTTTCTGAATTGTATAAGAGTCTCATTAATTTCAACAACTAAGCCACAGCAAGAAGCATTTCCTGTAAACTCTTCTAGTTGTTTTGAAGTACAGTACAAAAACTTACTGGAGATTAAAATGAAATCTATGCAATTTTTTTGGAGTTTTTCATTATATTCAGCAGGTTTGCTTTTTTTCCATAATGCATCAAGGCCTAAAAACCCTTGTCTGCAACAAACAATAACAAACAAGTAGTGTTTGCAGACAACTTTGATTCTAGTCTAAGGCCACCTAACTTTGGCCACCTGTTTTAGAGCTGTGGGAACAATAAAGTCCCTTCTATGTTGCATAAAATGCACTAAATATATTCACTATCAACACGAAACAAGAAATTAGGAGGACAATGTTGATAAACAGCAAAAAGATAGCACTAAAAAAGTCTTATATTTGCAATTTCATAACCTAGCCCAGTGAGAACATGAATTCTCCTTGGATGCAAAATGGATATGAGGTGAACTATTATATGACTGGACTAGGAATAGTATGAAGCCCGTGGCTGGCAGTGACCTTGAGGAGATGTAAATCATACATCCCATCTGCACACCCACAGGAGGTAGGGGAATACACAAGGGTGCTCTGGTGTCTCCAGTTAGTGATAGTTTTCTTGCAACTGCTTGACTTGCAGACCCACCTGACAAAGGGAGAGTTCCCAGTTCTGCTCCACTAGACTGAATTACTAAAAAGAAAAACTTTGTCGATTTTTTCTTAATTTGCAACAAAGTCAATGAAATCTATAGTTTACATTTAAAAAGCAGGCTTCTATTTCCCAAAGCAATGGAGAAAAATAATGGCAAATCTACTTTGGTAACCTAAAACAAAATAAGAGTTTTCATTACTTTTTTCACATGATATTCCTATTTTCTCTTTTTCCCTCAACAATTCAGAAAATTAGATTTCCGGCATTAACATGAAACTAACCCAATAGTCCTAAAGACATTCAGAGTGCAATTTTCTCCATGCATTGTGCAGTATTTTCTTGGCTACATTCAGCACTAAATATCTGCCAGTGGAGATGGAAGCAGCACTAATACCATTGTTATCATATCTGGGAGATACAACAATTTCAAAATCCAAGAACATCCCTGATCATATGATGTTTCTGTGGTCTTGCCATCCTCAAATTTTGAAGGAGCTGCAAATTGAGCAAATGCTTTCAACTACTGCAAACACACACAAAAATGCATCTGTGGGACGCAGCATAACCTCATGACAGCAGAATCTTATCATACCTGAGGTCAAGGGCACATTTTTCTTCACCCTGATTTTATTTTGCTGGAATTTCCTGTAAGCAGAAAACCTCACTAAAAAAAAAAAAATTAAAAACCTAAACATGACAGAACAAAGAGTTTACAGTTGCATTTAAGCCTCAAATTTGAAAAAAATTGCAGCTGTATCTAAAGAGTGATTGAGATCTCTTTTTGTTTGTTTTTTGGCTGGCTTGCTCTATTTCCTGCACCTTAAGAAATTTATTCTGTAGAAGTTTGTTCAGCCTGACTGGAAGTGAGTTGGTGAGAGGAGTAAGGAATTTGATCAGTACCACTGAGTAAATAGAAAAATAAGTTCTGACTCTTCCTGTATGCCTGAAATGCCTTCTGTGCAACATAATAAATTTTAAATATCTTTTCATATGCCCTTGAGATTACAATAGAAGTGCATAATTGTCTATAACTCAAAGTATAGAGTAGCATCACTCAATATTTATGTTGGAAGGGATCTCTAGACCCACTGCTCAGGGCTTCAAACTGAGAGCAATTTGCACAGGGCCGTGTCCACTTGGGGTTTGAATACTTGTACAGAGGCACATTCTACTTGCTCTCAACAGAGCAATCTGTTTTCCTGTTCAAACAGTAAAAAGAAAATGCATATATGAAAGGAATTAACTTTTTTCCATGTGTTTGCACATGTTTGTACCTAGCACAGGTACACTTCTAGTGTATGGATGCTATTTCACTACAAGTAATCAAGACACAATAGAAATGCTGTCAAAAATGCATTCAAATGCATTAATTATATATATATATATATATATACTACTGCATTGTCTCATATTTATCACAGAGAAACTCAAGATTTGACTGGAAGCAATGATAAATTCTGCCCTGTGTGCCTATTAGCTCTCTCTGTTGTGGTGTTATATCCACTGCCTGCTCCCAGAGTTCATTCACATGGCACTGAAAGCCTCTTTTTCTCATGCTGGCTATTAAGAAAGAAAGGCTATATTTTGGGACAGTAACTTTCAAAGTAAGCTCTTCTGTGATGGTCACACACCATTTTGCTCCATTCAGCACTTGCTAAAATCCACACAGTGAACACAATCAGGACTATCACACTACCAAAAACTGCTCATTCCTGGAAAATTCCATGAATAGCTTGACTCAGGTTTGAAAAGACTTATGTCCCAAATATATCTCTGGAGCACAGAGGCCTCATTCTACACCTACCTAATGTTTCACTGGGGGATGCTGAATAACTCCAGCTGATGGTGAGCCATGGAAAATGAGTGTACTCTGTGTATGACCATAAGTCTCCCAAACAGAATTCTGCTTGGAACAGTCCAAGGTCCTTTTATTCTCAATGAAGTGCCCTTGTGTGTTTGCTGCAAGCCAAGTTTCTTAATGGTTTATCACACCCGTAATTTCCCATTTAAATTAATGGAATAGTAGCAACATTTACTTTAATGGCTCCCATAATATGCAGTATCATTTCTTACATAAGTTGCTTCACACAGCTAATCTGCGACAGCATGAAATTATACGAAAAAACCTATTTATTTTAATGGTATTTAATGGAATATATTTAGTTTTGCTCTGTACTTCTTGGGAAATATGCCAGTCTACTATCCAGCACAGTGTCTGCCTTTATTGATAAGCATCTTATACAGCAAAAGAAGAGGGTGGTTTTATAGAATTTGTGGAATTTTGCTGCCTATGATTTGGTCTGTTTGTTTGTTTGGGTTTTTTTGGTAGCATTTCTGCTGCCATGTGTGATGCTCAGAAAGACACTATGTATTTGTTGTTCACAAATCTCTCATTTGTGCTAAGAGGACAAGAATAGAGGAAATTATGAAAATATATATTCCAAAATAACAAAGATCTTGCCACCCCATGACAAACAGCTACAGCCAGTAGTCAATAGTAGTTGCTTTACTGTAATAACTGGAATTTAACTGCTCATCATCCTGAAAGATATGGACCAAACTAAGTGATCACAGATAAAACATGAGACCACCAAAAAGCAGCCATTTCTGGACTGGTTTCCTTAATCAGAATATCCATTACATCAGCAATCACATGGAAAAATAACTAGAAAACACTGAAAAGCACCACATCTATATGGTAAGGTCCTCAAGACTTTGAATGTCATCTTGAAATGCATCATTGCAGACTTAAATTATTGTCATATATGCAGGCTCCAGTCAAATGAAGGCCCATTTCTTTCAGCTTTTTAACTGATTCAAGAAATCAGTATTCTGCTTGTAAGTTCATAATCCATACATAATCTAGAGCAATTTGGTTTCTGGCTATTTGGCATGAAAGCCCTGTTTTATATTACTGGTCTGCTCCCCCTTGAGCTGGAGTCAGTAAATAGATGGCCAAGGACTTCATGAGAAAATGAACCAGAGCCAAGAAAGACTCAGTGAGGCTTATTCAATCTCTGACTTATTGATCTGGTGCATCAGAAGATGCAGGAACCCTACTGTGACCACTGAAATGAATGTGAATTGTAACACCAAAATCTCCCTCTATTCAAAATTCATATTTTCTATGCTGCTAAATTAGCTACAAACATATACATGGCACAGGCTGCCTTTCTTCTGAATCTGACCTTTACAGGGTATTCTCTATTAAATAGCTATTGTACATGTAGAAACTATAATGGACAACATACCCTAACATAACCTACTCAAGGTTAGTGTTTGCAGAGTTAGATTATTCAGTTGTTCTAATTTTCTCAAACATTCAGCCTTTGGTTCCCAGCCATTCCAGATATAGAACAGTTCATTTAAACAAAACAAAACAACACCACAACCATCCACTTTTTGCCTTTTTGTCATAGTAGTGTTCAATGAACCCTAGGGAGATACTAAAACAGGTCTGAAAGCTACTGGGTTTATAAGTGATTATCTCACAGACTTGCATGGCAGGATCCTTACTGCCCTGTGGAGCTCAGCTGCAGAAGGAGGGAACAGGTAAAGTACTTCATTCTCACAGCAGTTTGTCTTAAGGGTATACATAAGTTTTGCTGTGGAGTTTTAAGACACACCTTTGAGGCACCCACAGGTTCCTAGGGATTTAAGGAAACTGGATGCAGTAATAAATTCTCTGCTCTTTTAACCCCCTCCAAGTTCCTCCCAACAGAACTAAGCCAGCAGAAGTTGCTGCCTATAATTTTTAAGGTCAGTGAGATCCCAGTGTGCTGGTCTCTTACACGACACAGAGCACAGAATATCCTGCCTGCAGAAGAAATTTTTTTTGGTGCTAAACAAGCTACATCTGTCAGCCTGAGTATCTCAGTGCATTTCAGAAGGATGTGTACTCCTGATTACAATTCCCAGGCAGTTTTGAATTTGCCATTTTCCAAAGTGAATTATTCTCCTGATTTATTAATCAGCATTAACATGTTTCATTTTACTGCCAATCTTTATTTAAACAGATTTAATAACTGCAGACTCACCATCTCAGAAAGGAGGTTGGAAGGGACCAGTAATGATTCAGAGTTAAAATACCAAGCAGTTACAGCATAGGCTTACATACAAAGACTTCATAGTTGGAGAATGTAACAACTTATACTTACAAAAGAGAAATCATAGCACTCACCAGTTTATTATATATAGTTCTTATGAGGGCTCTGTGGAAAGTGAATTTACTTCATTAGGAATAAGGAAGCCATAAAAAGTATGTGATGAAAAAAGTGGGTTTCCTGCAAATAATTCATAAAGTAATGGCTGCTGTCATAAAGTGGAGTAATTGCAGGCCTTGACACATTATTATTACTTATTATATTAAAATGAGCATATTTACTTGATAGAGAAAGAATGTGCTATTACTATAAAAGATGGATGTTATTATATCTAACCATCAGTATTATTTCAACACCTCAATAAAAAATCTAACATTTTTGTATTTCTCAAATTTTGTGTAAGACATGTTCAATATCCTGGAAACTACTTGTACAATTTCCCCCTGTGTCTGTAGAAGTGTCATTTTAAATGGGACTTCTAATTAGGTCAAACATGTTTAAAAAAATCTGGAAAGGCTGAAATCCTGCCTAAATGAGAACAGCTCTTCTTTGATGTGGTAATTAAGTTTTGGTAGAACTATAGCAATAATTCAGAAGCCTGAGGAGCAGAGAGAGAAAATGTTTGAATGGTCAAATGTTTTATTAACATACTGAGTAGAAATGAAAAAGACGAAATAATTTAGCAGTAGAAAAGAAAAAGACATAAGATGAAAGACAAGAAATGAAGAGATACTGTGAAGGAAAAGGAAAACAATATAAAGAGGGAGACACAAGGAGAAAAAACAGAGTTGTGAGAAAAGGAAATGAGGAGGAGAAGAGGAGATGAGACCTGGATGGCAAAATGGAAAGTAAAAATAAGATGGAAGCATGTGACAGAAAGGAAAAAGAAAGAAAAAGTGAAAAATTAATTTTATTTTTAAAAGTGTGTGTGTCAGCCATAGCAGCATTTGGAAGGTGAGGAAATTCCAAGCAACGATAGCCAAGGTGACAATTATCTGTTAGAGCAAGCTCTCAGTAGCTCCTGTAGGAAAACCAATAAAATGTCCAGATAACCATCTGCCTGTGCTCACAGCTTGGCTGCAGGAACTCTTGCCATCCCTTACAATAATACAGTGTACCAGCATCTGCTTGAGGTAGGCATCATTTCTTGTCATTTCTCCACTGAACAGCCAGTGAGTGATACGGGAACACAGTGGATTTTTGCCATTCACACAACACCATGCAATATGTTTTGTTGTTGCCAAGATCAGAACTCTGATCCAATAACTCCCGGGCTTTCAGCTCATGTTCATGCTCTGTAAAAAATCACTTCAAATGATCACAGGACAATAAGAAGACTGCTAGCAGGCAATCTTATCAGCAAAACCATCTAAGATGGACAATTTAAAGATTTCTTTGTATGGCACCAGCTACAGTAATCATCTAAGGATGGTGCTGTGTGAAAAATACATAACAAATTAGCAGTATCAAAAGCTTTAAAAGATTGCCAGGCAACCATGGGTTTGCATCATTCAGAGACCACTTCGTGCAAAGGCACTTTATTCTGACTTGGTTGATTACAGCCTTTCTCCATCACCCATACTCATTGGGGGCTGAAAATGGGGTTACCACCTGCCTGCTCCATTAGTAGCAAGACAAATTCCTGCTTTTCATTCTTTGTTTTGCATACTCTGTGCTGTGCCCGAGAGTGGGAAAAGAGAAAAATTTGATAGTGAAGCCTAATTGCCACTTCTTTATGATTTGAGCTGGAAAAACTTGCACAGAAAGCAGAGAAGTACTCAGTATCCCTGGGATGAGGATATTAGAGAACTAAACCTATTAAACTAGGCTCTGTGTACATCTTTCTTCCATATCATTATTAGCTATTCTGAAAGAGGACTGACATGAGAAAAATAGGGCCAGAATTTTCAACATTAGTTGAAATAGCTTCCTGTTATTATTTTCATTGCCACTTTTGTTGCCATTTTTGTGATGCTTTCAGATTTCACTCAGTCTCACTGTAGTAAATGCTTTTGAAAATTGGCCTGCAAGCTCTGATAAACGTGAATTTCATGGTCAACCATGTTGTTGGCATGGTGAGACTCTCAACTTGTGCCTCCTGAAACTTATGACTACTGGGAAAAGCAACAGTGATCAGCATGGACAAGAAGACAAACCATGTCTGCATAGTATCTAGAACTGCTCTCTTTGAAAGCATAAGGTTCACAAGCAATTCTTTCTAAAAGAGCTGGTGAGCAAGCATCAAGAACAGAAAAAAACATTTATTTGACATCCAAAGCAACTTTGACATGCAGGACAAACAGTTATTAAATTTAAGACCTTAGTTCTAATCTGGTATTTTGATGTCTGCAAAGTAACAATAAAATTTAAAATATCTTAGTTTTCTCTTCTTCCACCTTGCCCAGAAGCATGTGGAATTTAGCCCACTTCACATTCAGAGCTATCTAACTGGAACCTAGGAAAATATAGCACTAAAAAAACTCCCAAGGCTGAGAGGGTGCCTTATTTTTGCATAAAAATGTTACATAACTGAAATTAAGATTTTTACATATTGAAGGGAAAAAGAAGCATTCAGAATCACATTAGGGATATGATATCATTTGAACAACCTCAAGCCTCAAAACACAGTCCATCAAGACACCACCTGTGCAGGCTGTTTCTTCAAAGCTGCTGACCCCACAGGTTTTGCCTCTGAACAGTGAGCTCTGACCATTTTCAGGGGTTGAGATGAGATGCACTGAGCTGCTGCTGATTTTTTTATTATTATTTAGAGGGTTGTTGTGGAAAAATTTTTAAAGAGTGGCAACATAAGGCAGGCCAAAGGGGTTGCCAGCAGAAGTATTCCACATATATGCTTCTCCACGTGGGCCAGGGAAGATCATTTTACTGATAGGCACTGAGGTAAGATACAGTTAAAAGGCTTTAAAATTGGGCTCCTATAGTATATTCATATTGTTCTTATATTGTTTTTCTTCAAATACTTGTTTTTAATATTTTTCAGCACCATATGTATATATAGACATAGATATAGATATAGATAGATATAGATATAAATATAGATATAGATGTAGATATAGATATGGATATAGATATAGATATAGATATAGATATAGATATAGATATAGATATAGATATAGATATAGATATATAGATATATCTTTCTTCACTGACTGGTTACAATCAGAATACTTTTTCATCTGTTGAACTTAAAAAGAAATACACTTCCTAAGAACAAGGCACAAGAATCACCATGGTAGTAAATTCACTGGAAGAAATTCAGCATACAATTAGTAAATCAATACTAATGATGTTAAAATGTAGAAAAACATTGTTCACAATCACATTTTATCTTCTAGAGGAACAATATTTGCTGCACCAAAATAGAAGAAAGAAAAGGGAAAACTTACATAACAAACAACACACAATAATTATTAACTATTTAATTACTGATTACAAGAAAACAAGACACAGCCTTAGAGAATACATTAATTTTCACTTTAGGTTTGTGCAAAAAACAATCAAATGCACTTGCATATTTTGTAGAAGAAAAGAGCACCTACAAAGGACTGATTCAAAAATATTTGTTCCTGAGGACCCCAGTCCTACATCTACCCAAATCAGCGCAACATTGCAGTGATGGCACTGGAAGTACACTGTCCATATGTGGCATCAAGCACTCTACAATGCAGATGTTGCTCTCAGACAAGGGGGTTTCAAAGTGATCTGGAAGTGCACAGCCTCCAAAGCAAACCAGGCAGTCCTTTGGTCATGGCTTGGGCTATCCTGAAGGATTCCATCGTATATCCCTACACACAAAATGTTAATCTTAATATTTAGGGCATGTCCAAGAGCCATTATAAGCATTCTAAGTTGGTTTTGATTTTTTTTTTTTAATTTTGAGGTAGCCTGAACTGTATTTACCCAAGTTAACAATTAATGGGATGACAGTGGTTCAGAGTCCCAGTAGTCACTGAAGCTAAACACACTTTGTACACACTTTGTGTAAAGGTCTTGAACTTGTTTTCTTAGTCTTGTCCTGGATCACTGGCTACAGTGCAAAAGGAGCTTTATAGATGTCTGGTCTTCACATCACTTTTTGATAAGACTGCTGGGTACTTTTTCAAGATATTACTTTGAAAAAAATCACAGAAAATTATAAGTTATCTTCAAAATGTTGAACTTCAGTTGATCCTCAGGAAATTAAGCCATTCCTCTACAGCATGTTACTTCAAAGAGTACCTCTACCATTTTCATTTTGAGTTTTATTGTTGTGTTTGTTTGTGTTATTTGGTATTTCTTTTTCTTCTTAAGCACAAATGCTTTTTAATGCTCACTGACTTTAATATAATTTTCTTGTTAGATAAAACCTGCGATAGCAGTTTTATAAGAGCAGCTAAACAAAATGGTTCTAGCAAGTAGATTCAAGTTTTCCCAGATCATGAAATCTAAAATTGGAAAATTGAAGTCTCAAAAACAGTAGAAAGAGGGATATTGTTCTTTTATGAACAGTTTTGAATCAACAGAAAATGTTGGGCATACTTCATTTGTACAAATTAAACCACCATACTTATTTTAAAACAAATGCATCAAATGTTATTATACGTATGTTGTATTATTCCTTTAGTCTTCAAGAAATCTGAATCTTCCTTTTGTTATTTTGTTCCAGATATTTATGAGCTACATATTTAAGAGAATTTACTGCTTTATATTATCCTATGCTTCTCTATGGGTTGTTGTGGAAAAATACAACAAACAACAAACACAATCACTGGCCTCTGACACCTCATAAGTGAAGGATTTCAAGGAGCTGCTAAAAACTTGGGAAACATTATTCACTTTTCTTCAGTGTGAAAATACAGTTATAGGAAGGTTAAAATGCTTGTTCGCATTTACACTACAAGATAAAAACAGAACTGGAAAGAAAATCAAGCACAGTCTTGTCCCTTAAGTGTAACTCTCCTTGCTTTCACTGCCCTTGTTAACATCTGATATCCCTATGTAGCTGGAATAATATAGGGATATTTACCTTAATTATGAGCTATCATCTTTGACAGTTGTTCTGGGCACTGCCTTCTCACAAGATCTGTCCAGCTTTTGGTTTCAGAGAAAACCATCCTTTTGTCTCACTAGCGATTCTACCCTTTTTGCCATGGGATGTCATTCATGATCCAGTGCTGATCTGCAGTGGGCAGTTGAGCTCCATTCATTTTAAGAAATGGAAATCATGAGATGGTAATAACTGGGCTGAAAGCTGCTGCAATAGATCTGGTATTACTCAGAGAAAGCAGGAGGCACAGAAGTCAGGCAAGCAGCTCAGGACAGAGGTGTTGAGGGAGTACAGACCCTATTCCCACATCTGCCCCTAGAAAACTGTCACTTGACTTCTCTGCATTTCAATTTCTATGGAAGAAAAACAGAGGAAATGACAAAAAAATAATTTGCAATGTGCTCCAAGGTCTACTGATAAAAAGTGCCCTGTGAGAACTGAGTGTTACAAATATCCATACCAGCGTGAAACAAAAAGGATTCAATCAGATTTGTCTCTGGGGTCACACAGCATCAACCTCTGAACTTTTATTGAAGATGTCAGTCATGCTTAAATGCTACCATTTGTTAGAATACTGACAGAAACAAAAAGAAGGGAAAGGACTTCCTCCAAGTTTTTTACCACTGTAAAAATATAATTTCCTTCAGCCTAGCCAAAAGTGTCCCTTGCTGAAGCTGATAAGTGGAGCCCTTTGTGCTTTCCTTGTGCTTCTTTCTGGAGCTTTCCAGTTTTTCAGATCTGCTAAAAATACTGCCAAGAGGATTCAGCCCTCCCACATCACTCTCAATAATGCCACATGCAAAAGAAAAAACACCTCCCATCCACTGTTCATTAATTGTTTTACCTTCTACATTGCAGTGATGTCCCCTAACAGCTCTTTGATGAGTTCCACAATGTTTTCACAGCTCTTATTTCTTGCTAAAAACCTTGAATTCCCTAGAAGAAAACGTGTTTTAGAGTGATCTTTTCCTGCAGTCACTAAGCACTTCACATTTCTGAAAGTGGCTGACCTGCTTTCATTACAAATAATTTAAATTTTATTTGTGGTGTACTTCCAGAAGGCTCATAAAATTATTGCAATATACATGGTTGCTATTGATTCCTGAGGAATTTCATTAGAAAAAACATCATTTGGTGGCTGACAACTGCTCTTTCTCTTATCTTTTCAGGTATTATAAAACATTCCTCTACAGTATATGAGCTAGAGAGAAAAACATCATTGGGACATCTAGGTCATGCCTGTAATCTGAAGGTTCAAACCTCTGTGTGAGATCAAAAAGTCCCATTGTGAAAATATTTTCTCATCCAGATTTTAAGGTGGAGATGATTTCAGTTATGTCCAGTAGGGAGCTGATATCTGCAGTTTGCTCTTCTCAGAAATGGAGGAAGAAAATGGAAATTGCTTTAAAACAGCCCTAGAAAAAAATTCCTTGGGCTGCCAGGATGAGGACCTACATTCCAGATTAATGAGGACATCTGATCTGATGATGACTTTTCAGAGCAGATCACTCTCTGTTTGGGTTTTCAACGGTGTTTGAATGCATCAGGTCCTGCTGGGAACCCTGTTGAAAGTTTCAGAGCTCAGACCTTAAAATTTTAATCCATATTGGATCCTAAATTTTTATGAACTCAGATAAAATAAAATAAGACCAAAACCACAGAGCAATGAGGTTTAAATTATTTAAAAAGCAGAGTTTTCATATTTCCATGTCCTGATGTATTGGTGATTTTTCCTGAAAAACCCAGTCCAAATTGCATGGCTTTTCTGAGCATCTGTTTTTATGCTAAATTTCCCAAAAGCTATGTGTTGTCTCTCTCTTCTTAGAGCCTTTCTCTTCACAGGGGACAAAAACCAGATCTTTGCTCTTCTCAGAATTTCTCAGTTCTGAAACTTTCAGAAACATGGTATCTTTCATATACTGTAGGCAGGCATACTGAAAGAAAGTTGGTACAATTTCATAAGCCTCATTTCTTTAATAAAATCCTATAATTAGGAATAAAGCAAAACTGGAAAATATTTGAAAATTAAGACATTGTGAGGATTATCTTTAAAAAAATTATCCTCATGGCTCTGCTTAGCTTTCTCTCCCCATATTTCATGCTAATAAAAAGAAGGTTCTTTGGGGCAAGAACATATTGGCTTTGGTGCTTTACCAAGCTCAGTGAGGAGGAAAATCTGACAACTGAGTACTTTTTATAATAATTAATTACTTACATCATCTACTCTGAAGACTGTATGTCCCAGTGCACTAGCCCCCAGCAATATGTATAAAAATCTTGGAGGTCTAAGCCCACAGCTATAAAATTGAAAACCTCAGGAGATATATTTTCAATTAAAGCTTTTATGTTAATACTTCAGATACTTCAACAATAATTTGCTGAGGCATGCAGGGTATATCAATTGAAAAGAGAGAGAAATTATTAATATGTCCATTTTGATCTTCTAATTTCCCCAATTTTATTTTCTTTGTTTTTTCTAGAAAATTTAACTGGCAAACAAATCAAGCAATAAGTCAGCAGCGGCTCTGAAGTTTCCTTAGTTACAAGAACAATCATGTAAAGCAAAATAATTCCAATCTGCACTGTTACACAGGCCAATACAAGCAATTCAGCCAACTGATAGCAAGTCTTTCTTTCCCCAAATAGTCTCTGCTTTGTTTCAGTGCATCTCCATGAAGGAATAATTATTGACAATAATTGGCAAATATTTCTAGTGCAGCAATGTTTCTCTAACACAGATGAGACTCTAAAGCCCTTTATGAGAGTCCATGTACACACAAATTGGAAAGATGGTCCCAGCTCAGAAATCTTTCCATTTAAATCAGTCAAACAGACAAATACCAGGAGAAAAGCAGTAGTATTTTGTCCTATTTTGCATGTGGGTTACTATGAAATCCATAGAAATGTGTAGAACCATAACTTGTGTTAGAAGGGGCCTTGAAGACCACCTAGTTGCAACCCCCTTGCCATGGGCAGGGACAACTTCCAGGGTTGCTTAAAGCCCTATCCAGCCTGGCCTTGAAATTTCCAAGGATGGGGCATCCACAACTCCTCTGGGCAACTTGTTCCTTTGTCTTAACCACTCTCTGAGAAAGTAATTTCTTTCTGATATTTAATCTAAACATGCTCTCTTTAGATTTAAAGCCATTACCCCTTGTCCTATCATGACATATCCCTCATGCAAAGTCCCTCTGGATCTTTCCTGTATGTCCCTTATGGTTCTGGAAGGCTAAATTGGCTACCAATGGTAAATTACACAAGCAATTATCTGTGGTTTTATATAAAGCTAAAAGAGGAGAAAACCATGACACAATGGAGTGCACTGCAATTGATGTGAGCACACCTTTCTCAGCAATTTTGGAAATTTACAGTTTCTTTGTGGAGCTATAGAGAGCAATTTGAGGTTGACCACAGACTTTACCACAATGTAACTTGAGGTGTTTAGAGGACTTTACAAAGAACACAGGAGTCTCCTGACCTTCTCAGACCCACTTCAGATCACAGAGGAGACTATCAGGCCGTGCATGCTGAAACTGAGTGTCTTTTCACCCAGCAGAGAGGGAAAAAACCTTACTAACTTCTTATACTTCCACAATATTTCAGATCTGTTTTAAACCTAGGACTGAAACCAGTAATGCCAAGGACATAAATGCCAAGGCTTTTTTTGGTGTATGCTGCCAAACTTCATCTGCAAGGGGATGGGCACAAAATCTTCTGGGCACATCACCGCACTGAGACAGTCACACTTGGGGCTAAATTCTGAGAAATCAGTTAAGCATTTGAAGCGTTTCTCTAACCCAAACCAAATCTTAAGAGACTTGACAGTAAATAAGCTGAACATGAAGGTAGGCACAGAAAATCAGTGAGTACCTGCCCGTCCTGCACTGTTAAAAAATCTAACGCAACACAATGTCCCTTTCTTTAAGAGAAATGTTTGGGTGCTTGCTGGGAGGGCATAGTCTGACCACCAATATTGCATTGCTTATAAAGCAAACAGCATGCTGAAATCTTGGACCTTTGTATTACTTTTTATCTTTTTTTAATAGAAAATATATAATGACTTCTACTTGTGAAGAAATGCAAAAATATCACATTTTATATTAAGTACTTACTTTTAGATTACTAATGAATGTATACTTTGGAGTTTTGCAGATTTATTTATATACTTATAAAATCATACAAGCATTTGCAATAAAAAATTTAATAAATGTTAAAAATCTAGAATATACAATAGACTTTTTTCCCCACTTGCCTCTAGAAATGACAAAGCCTATACATGGCATGACCATAGGCATCAGCTAACTCCATGTGACTTAAGAACAGGCTGGCTCCATCTGAAATTGAGGCCAAGAGAGAGAAGAGCTGTGAACTCCCAGTTCCTGCTTCCACAATTCCCAGTGATGGGAATTTGCTGTTCTCAGTACAGCAAGTAGTTTCTGGCTACATGTGGGAGATGACAATTGTTCATGAGACTTCCTCAGCCACTTTCCCCTTCCCTTTTTCATACCAAGTTTGTATCAGAACTAAATATTCATATAAAAAGCATTTGAATGCGACAGGGAGAGAATCATTCATAGCAACAGAGGCACACAGTTGGGAGAAGAATATGCCTTGCTGCTTTAGTGAAACCTTTCAGACCTATCAACTGAGACCAATCAACTGAGCTCCTGTGTCCAATATTGGGAGAATCAATTATTGCCAGACCTTGACAGTTACCTTGAAAGATGAGCTATTCTTGTGTGACTTAACTGCCTTCTCCTATTCTACGTTTGAATGATTCAGGTTTTCCAATGGTTCACACAAGATATTTTAGCTCTAGTCCCCATTTGTTTTCCTTGGGTTGAGGGTGCAGTGATGAGCCATTTGCTCTACCAATACTAGCAAGTGCTAAGTGTGCATCAAGGATGGTATCTGTGGAGATTTGGCTGTGCTTTTAGCTTATAGATCTCCTATTATGCCAGCTCGGGACCTTAACTAGGCAGCATTTGTCAGCTATTTCGTGGCACAAACAAATAGGGCCTGTGATGAAACCAAAGCCAGATTTAAATTCAACCCTGCAAAGACACGTGGTTACCCCAGTAACATTTGACCCACCATTCCTTGTCATGAATCCCTTACAAATTTCTGTATTTTAATCTGATTCATGTTTCTTTCCTTACTGTATTTTCTTTTATTCTATTCTATTATAGTGGTCTCAGGGATGCAGTCTGAGTCCCAAGGGAGTACAGCTCAGCTTGGAAAGGTCATCAAATTATTGGCATCACTGTGAGAGACTGAACTGTTTAGGGATAATGACTCAAAGCACTCCCTAATTTGTTGAGAGCCAGGGTGCTTTGTTGAAGTGGAGGAGGTGAGCTCCTGATCTAATATAGCAAAGAGTGGATGATGGCCTATGAGTGAGATAGGAGACAGGTCCTGTGGTGGCTGTTATTCTGAGTTGCCCTGCCTTGCACAAACCTCTGGGTTGTGGGGCTCCCCCTGCCCTCCCTGGGGAAGTTCCAGGACACTGGGGTGTGGCCCGAGGTCATTCATCTCTGCTCATGGACCACAATGGGCCATAACGAGCTGGTGTGACAGGTAGCTGTGTCACTTTAGAAGATGTCAGGGACATGATTCACAACATTAGGTCACCCAGTGTGAAGCCCCTGCTCTGGGTGAAGTATCTGGGCATTCCCAACTGAACTTGAGTGAATGTAAACTCAGTGGATGTTGTGTTCCTTGGATTTTCCCAGTGATGTTTCCCCAACACTTCTCTGGCTCTTCCCCACCACCTGGCAGACCTGGTCTGAGACAGCCACTTTGACCAAGACTGCACAGCAACAAGGTCTTGTCATGGTAATTGCCACGCATGTGGCTGTGGATTGTTGTCTACATGCACGCAAGACATGGTAAGTCACCCCTCCTGAATGGTTGTATCAAAAAGTCTTTTTACAGTTGTGTTTGAATTTTAAAAATTACCCACTTGCTCTAAGAAAAATATATTTTTGAATTTGTATAATTTTGTCTTATCCCAATTGCAACTTTGCAAAATGTTATCAGCTACAAACCAACATCCTTGCACTAACAGATCTCTGAATTCTTGGATGTTTAAATGAATTGCTTCTGTCTCATCCAACAAATCTCCTTTACTTATTAGTTTTACTTAAAAATTAAATGAAAATATATTTCCTAGCAATTGTAACACTAAGGTGATACATATGAGAGGCAATTTAGCTTTCACAAAGATTTGAACTCAGGACAGAAGGCTTTGGGACCCTTTTGAGTGACTTGCTCCTCCAGGATAGAGAATAACAACCACAAGAAAAAGCTGTGACTTTAGAGGTGTAAAAAGGGGTTAGAAGTCACAAAAACACATAAAGGAAGTTGGATTAAAATAGACACACTTTCCTCAAAATCCCTATGTGCCATTCACAGTGATATATTTCACAGAAACCCTTTTGAAATTTAGCAATCCCAGCAGGAGCTCCTTTCACACATGCCCATTGGCAGCTTGGTGCCTAACCAACACCTTTGGTTCATGAATAGGTGACAGCTAAATCAATTTCAACATTGCAACCACCATTGTTTTATTCATCAAGTAATGGTCCTTTGCTGATTAGCCCAATTTTTTCCTCTTCCCTCCAAGTTTGAAACTGTTTGGACACAAGAAAAGTTTTGCTCCAGGGTGAATTTAGGCATCAGTCTGTCCTGAAGCACAGGCAGAGAGATTCATGCAGTTCTTTCTGCAGCTGAAAAAAACAGACCATCTATTATTTTCTGCTCTTGCTTCTTAAATATTTTTCAATGCTCTTTAGTATAAAACCCCAGGAGAAGTGATAAAACTCCATTGACTGATTCTTCTAATATATGCTAGAGACTTGTGTCCCTGGCCAGAAAGCTGGTTGCAGGAGAAACATTTTACTAAAATTTGCAAAAACAGCCCAAAAGGAAGGTTGCTTGTCTTTCATGACAGCTGTTGCTGCATCTGGCTGGCTCAGGTCATCAAAGTGTTGCTCCCTCTTGGAAGATTGATGGTGGTCAGCAATATTCACTGTGTAAGACTTAGCAAATGTAAACGTGCTTTCCATCAATGTTAATTACACTGGTGATTACATCAAATATGCAAATTATTCCAGGAAATCAGGTGTGCTTCCAACAACATAACTGCATCCATTCCAGCAAATTAAATGTTCATGGGACTTTTTCTTGGCCCTGGAGCAGCCTACAGACACTTTACCACTCCCCTGGCCTCCACTATGATGGGGTATCACACCCCCAGCCCACATTAAATCTAGACCTGGCTAAGAGTGCAAGTCAGCCCTGGCCAAAATAGTAATGGCTGTGTCCAGCAGGATGGGTGATTACAGGTGCTGGAGCCTGTGGCCTGACACTGATTTAACATTGTCAGTTAGACAGCAAGCCTCAGGAGCCAGAATTGCATCCAGAATTTCCTTCCCAAGTTCAGTGCTGGTGGGGCATAACCTGGTACCATTCTCCATCAGTCAGATATCTGCAGAATCAACTGGACACAGCTGCTTCTGCATTTCTGTTCTTTTTCTAGAACAAACCCTACTGTTTTAACATGGCTATGGAATCTCAATCTCATCCAGTCCAGTCTAGTCCAATGCCATCCAGTCCGAGTCAGCCCTTTCTGAGCAAGTATAAAAGAACAAAGTCTGGATTCCCTGCCCTCCCTCCCTGAGGTGTATATTCTGAACTCTAGAGATGGATGAAGAAATGAAGCCATGATGGAATAAGTTAGAGCTTCCTACCACATAAAAAATTGCATCAGTTTAAATTACCTAAATTGCAAGAGTTTATACATCTTTGAGGATTCTTGAAATCAGTGGGCTAAATTGAGAAGGACTTAAGCAAACGGAGCCCAACAGAGCCTGTCTAAGGAGTCTAAACAAGAGTTTTAAAACATGGGTCTTAAAATCAGTCAATATTTCACTTTTCATCATTTGTAAAGCAGAGAAGGTGGATAAAGAAAGAAGGAGAGTGTAAGATAAGTTGAGCATTGTTGATTTCCCCTCTGATCCATGGAAAGAGACAGATACTCTCAGATTTACAGCACTTTGTATAGCAAGGCTTCTGTATCCAAAACACTTATTTTCTTTCTTATTTTCAGAGAGGTAAGGGGCAGTTAAGATGATCTTGGAAAGACAGCAATTCTGTATTGATAGTGTTTTTTCGAGGAGGGAATGTATAGAAAGAGATGCCTCGCCACAAGGAGCTGTTTGCTTGTGCTGCACTGAACAAGTCAAGTCCTAATGAGCTGTGGTGAGAAAAACGTTGTTGCAGAGGGTGAGGGAGGACCAGGAAGCAGTGACTGCCCTGGGACCACGTGGAAAGTGCTGCCACACTGTGCTGTCTGACGCATTCCCTGCCAGATGTAATCAGCCCTCTTCAATTATTAACCTTTCCAGCCCAGGGTCAGTGAGGCTGCAGGGCAGGTTTGCCACCCACCCAAGCTGATGGTTCTCCTTGCTACGCTCAGGGCAGCTGCCACCACCCCTCACCTCCACAGCTTGCAGCAGAGGACCCAGATGCAGGAGGTGAGGGAGATGTGGCAAAGGCACAGCAGGCTCACTTGACCTGGATCAGCTTCACACAGCAGCACACATGGGCATGCAAGATAAGCAGTGCAGACCACAGCATTGAAATCATGTTGGCAACACTAATGCAAATAGACTGCCTATGGCCCAGACAGACAGCACCAATTGAGGGCAGTGCCAATGCTTGCACGTTTGAAAGAAATGTGAAATTGCCCTAGTTTCAAGTGAATTCTTTTAAGACAGCTGATTCTACTTCTCATCAGGCAGGGGCTGCCTGATTTGTTACTCATTTAGGTGACATTTATATTCCAATAATGCTCAGACGGCCTGACCAGAACTAAGACTGAAATTGTGCAAGGAAAGGCTGGGAGAGTGCCAGCTTAGTTAATGGTTACTCCTGCCCTTCAAAACTTTTATTAATTTTTTTTTCTTTTTTCCTTTTTTTTTCTTTTTTTTTTTTTTTTAACTGGAAAGCAGCAATTCTCTTCTTAGTGACATCCCTATTCTATGCATGGTTCATCACCATGCCACCTGGAATTAATATTTACCTTATTCTTAGCCTCAGTTAAGATGAGCAAGTGTCTCCTGGCCAAGTGACCCAAGAGGACCCCACACATGAAACATTCACTTTTGTTTCTCAACTTTTCCCCCAAAACATAGGATATAAAGCCAAAGGGGGCTCTGTGAAATCCACAAGCTAGGAAAGGGAGGTGAGTGTCCCTATGCTGGTCTCTGTCCACAATGGAAAACCAGCACTTCTGTCATCCTGATGCTCAGGATGGCACAGAAGAAAGCAAAGGCAGACAGCTGGAGATTTCAGAGTAAGTTAGAGCTACTTTAGCTTTCCTACCAAATAATTCACATTTTCAAAAAGTTTCAAGCCAATTGATGGCTCTACATTGGAGTCACTGTCAGAGTTTGAAATGGTTAATGGCTTAATCATTGTTAAGATCACTTAAAAGTCTTTGCAGAAAACTGTAAAGAAACAGCTGCTCATCTATTGAAGCCCACTCCCTCCTGAATATGTCTCCTAATCTGGACAGCAAAAGAACCTTGATTTAAGGTGGCACTATCGTCCAAGTATTCGAGGTCAAAGGGGAGGAATGTATCCACAAGTGTAAGGGGTTGAACTGCTAACATTTGGCCACCTGCAGTACCCAGCCTGGTGCTATAAGAGGCTGTGCTAATGGGCCGGTTTTGTGGACTCCTTCCCTCCTCCACTTGATGGATACAATCTGCAACATCTGAGACCAGAAGAAGAGGAGCCAGAGGGTATCATAGGAATCTAGAGTGGTGATACAGTTTTTCTACTTAATGTGTTTCTTGGTCCTCCCCCACACCCCTTCCTCTCTCTCTCTCCCTCTCATTTACTGTTAAATAAAATCTGTACTATTGACTTGGGCCTATGGTGTCATTTGCACCTTCGTTCGTACAGAAGCATCTCTCTAATAATTTATCATAATGGTCACTTGTGTGAGTCACAAGACATTCCTGCAGGAAGACACCCAAAAGGCTGAGTAGCACCCAAGTCAGCCACGCACTCCAAAAAGTACATGGCCTGATGCTTGTATGAAGAAGGGAAATGATCATATGAGAAAAAAAATCTTCCAAATTTCGAGAAGGGGTGGCTTGGAAGAAGGACCAAGTGGATCACAGGAGTAACATAATGTGAATGTCACCTTGGGAATCTTCTATAGGCTTCCAGCCAGGACAATGGCACCAATGAGTTATTATTTGAGGAACCAAGGAACACTTCCAAGTCAACTGCCCTTGTCCTAATGGCAGACTTTAACTTGGCAGAAATTAACTGGGAGCATCACACAGCTGCTACAACACAGGCCAGAAGATTCCTAAAGTAGCTAGATGACAACTGTATGGAACAGGTCCTAAGGGCAACTAACTCAGAAAGATGTCCTTCCTTTTTCTGCTTGTCGACAGAGTGGATCTCATGAATGAAGTAGAGACTAGTGGCTGTTTTGGCCACACTGACCATGAAACGATCGAGCTCAGGCTGGATATTAGGAAATGGTTCTTCACCCAAAGGCTGGTCAGGCACTGGAACGGGCGCCCCCAGGGAAGTGGTCACAGCACCAGCCTGACAGAGTTCAAGAAGAGTTTGGACACTGTTCTCAGGCACACATCATGACTCTTGGGGTGTCCTGTGCAGGGCCAGGACTCGATAATCCTTGTGGGTCGATCCCAACTCAGCTCATTCTGTGCTTCTGTGATTCTACGTTTAGCTACCTGCATCTTCTGGCTCACTAGTTCCTTCTCAGTTTCAGTCTGTATCATATGAAAACATCATTATTTCTACCTAATAAATCATGACCCAAGCTAAAAATATCTTTGTAATTTGATAAGTGAATTGACACAGTGAATGACTGTCACTTCTTAGTATAAGTGATTAGAGTTAGAACAGCACAAAACCTAACATGATAAAAAAGATAGTATTTTTATTTTCACTTAGCTGTAATTCACTTTTGGAAGAACTAAGTGCATTGCCAAGTGGGATATCTGGGATAAGAAAAATTAGGACAAACTGAAGAGACCTAATAATAACCACAAAACCAGCGAAAATAAAAGCATTCAATAGATTTTTACAGTTAATTACGAGTGATCAGGGCAAAAAAAATACTTGGACTCCTAAGAAACCAGTAAATACATGAAAAAGAATTCATAACGTTGTCAGATCACCTTTAGTTGCTCAGTGACAATTTTATATGACCTGATGTATCACTAAGCAACATACTGCCATTCATCAAAATAAATGTCCCCCATTTTCATGAGTATATATCTTCCTCACACACAACTGTAAATGTGCATACATAAACGTGACACAAACATCTTTGTATCAGAGGAAAAACAGGAGCTCTTTTTAATTATTTTTCCTGTTTTAAACAAGAATGACAAATAAAATTGACGTCAAGGTTGGTAGCAAGGTCTGTTGTGCAAAAACTGTGCCCATGAATCAGTACAAAGGAGTTAATGGTTACAGGGACAACAAAAATATAGCAAGCTGACATTTAAGAGAGAACTGTCTTTGTAATTAAACTGCTGATGTGCAAACCTACAACAGAAAAAGTGATCACAGTAATAAGCCCTGAACAAAGACTGAGAATCAGAACAAACACGTCAATACCTACAGGCAGGGAGTACATTAGAAGTGATTGTCACTGCCAGCAATCAGTGCCTGAAAATGCTGAAGTTGTCAAAAGGGCTTTGCTTTTTATGGCTGGGGTTGCTTATCTGTCTGTTCAGAGCACTCCTGTGTAACAAATTTCCCCACTCTAGATGTAGGTGGCAGTCCAGCTGAACAACTTTAAAAGGGATAAATTAGTACAAATGTCAGCTAAAATAGCTGTACACCAAGGAAGGAGTCTCAATTGTGTTTATAAGGGGTTTGAGCTTGGCCCAAAGTCTCTCTGTCTCTGAGGAGATTGGACAGAATATCCACATTGCTGGAAAGTACCCGCTGTGTGCAGCAATCTGTGCCCAAAGGGCATGGAGTTATTTATCCTACTTGCTTGAATCATGGTATTAAGGATGATAAATGAATTCAAGGTCAAAGTAGCCCACTGCTTCCAGACCTTTTTTTTTTTACTCCTTTGTTAAAAAACCCCTTCTTTACCAGTTTGGAAAACGATTTTAAAATACCATCTTCATGATTTTATGCATTTTAACTCTCACTATGTCTAAACATCTCCATAACTTCTCACATCAGTTCTCTAAAGAGAGCCCTGGGAAAACACAAAATTAATAACAGGAGCCTTAGACCCTGTTTTCAGAAGCACAGTTACACACCTCTCCCCCCATCCTGGAAATATGAAGAGTTAACTTCACAGGGGTGTGGGTAAAACCAGCTGTACTGACTCTGCTCAGCTCTGGACAGAGCTGTCTCTTTTTGTCATCTCCTTTGCTTTTTGGCAAGGTACATCTCTAAGACCCTTTTAGGATAAGTTTGTGTTGGAGGTTAGGACAAACCAAGACAGCTGGAATCACGAACACCAAAATCTGCAGTTCTGACCATCAAGGAGCTCTGCACAGCAAGAACCTAAAGCCCCCAGTTTAACAAGCACAATAGTGCATATCCAGACAGTACTTTGTGCTGCACCTTAGACTGCAGTCCAAAAAGCAATAAAGCATCCTCTCAGCCACCTCTAGAGCTTAATGTGTCTTGTCATTCCTCACGGGAGGCAAAGAGGTTTGCCAGGAAATGCCGTGTAGTTGACATGAAAATAAGAGTTTTAAACTGAAGTGTCCTTCACTGCAGTCTCTCCAGCTAATTTATATCAGGTTGGTGTGAATGACAGAGGAAACCTACTATTATTTTCTCCTGACAGTACAAGGGTTCTAAAAATTACATGCCTCTAATCCCTCATTAGTTGGTGTTTTAAATTCCCAGCTTGTGCTCAAGGAGAAAGTGACAAGAGAAGAGTCATAATCCCTGTGGCAAGAGCTGTCACCAAATACCTGCTGGGTGATAAATCCACTAGGTTTCTCAGCTAGGATTTTTTTTGTGCTTAAACTTCAGGGATGCACTCAAAATACAGAAAAATAAATGAAAATTACACACAATCTTAAATTCATGGAATGTAGCATGACCTGTTTATACCAGCTGATACATGATGAGTTCAGTCTTTACAAGACCCTTCACATCATAGACTAGAAAAAGCACACATTGACAAGCTATATATATTCCTAAATTGTTTTTCTATCATTTTGTCAGAAAATGTAGATTGTAGCACTGCAGCTGGCTTGAAAACTGATCTTCTCCTGTAATGGCCACTAAGACTAAGCTCTCTATGCAGATTTCCAACACATTAAAATGAAACTAATAAACCAGGCATCATATTGAATAACACTCTCAAATTATTTGAGTTCAATATTCAACAGAACCAACTTGAACTAACAATAGGCAGGCCAATTGCAAATGATTGCATTTTGAAAATGAACAAGCACAGATAAAAAGCAAAGATAACATCATTGAAAACATTTTAGCTGATAATCACTATGTGGTTTGCAGTATTTCATATTGTAGTGCATTTGTCACACATTCAGTAAAAGCCATGGTGCCATAAGCAACATGACACTTACCAGATGTGCACATTGTCAGCATGCAAACACAGAGTGGTATAATCCCAGGCTGATGCTGGAAGAAACACCTACTAGGCTTTGAACCAAAATTCTCTCAATTCAGGGAGAAATTGGTGAGGAGCTTGTGTGGTTTTAAGGTATAAGCACAGAAGAGCTGAGGTTGGAAGGAACCTCTGGGGATCATCCAATCCAATTACCCCGTTTAAGCAGAGCCACCTAGAGCCAGTTTCCCAGGATCAAATGTGAACAGTAGGCATGCTTCAGTGGAAAACACAAAACACTGCATTCCCAAACATACATTTATCTACCATACAGATACAAGGTCAGCTTTCTCAGGCTGTGCTACCATCTGCCTTTGACCTTGCTTGAGAGCAGCCAACCCTTGGGGAGCAGGGAAAGTTAATCACCTGTATGGGCTGTGGTTCTCCCTTGTTGCTTTACATGACAACAAAGATATCAGGTATCAGTGACTTCTTTTTCTTGATGAAATGATCTTATCATCAGGCACTGAACAGTTCAAGTTTTCACAAGGACTACTATCCCACCCGCATATCCCCCAACCTTGTTACTGACAGCTTGGGTTGGAAACCCCAAGCTCAGCGATTTTCAAGGTCAAAGAGGATTTTGCAGTCACTGTACAAGATCTGGATAACAAATAGATTCAAGCCTTTACACTTCACATGCTGCAATTTGAAATCTCTTACAGTTATGATAGATGAAGCTTTGCTAACTGATGCATCATCCCTGTAGAAATCAATGGCAACACCTAATGGTTATAGAGTACCTTGTGTCACAGAGTCTTTAAGCTCTCTAAAAACCAAAACACAAAAGCATAACAACATTACTAGTGCTCAGGAACAATTTAAGTTTACCCTATGGAGAATTTTTCTGTCCTCAAATTAGTCAGTTATCCCCCAGAAAAAAAGTATTTTATTTTTATATAGCTTTATGAATATTACAAATAAACATTTTCATTTCTGCTGTTTCATGGGGTCTCCCATCTCCCAGTAGCATGAAGAAAGAATATAGACAGATCTGGAAACCTGATGATACTGACTGCTATTAGTAGGGTAGGCACAACCCTCTGACAAAAAGAAAACCAAGTTTCAAGACATCTCTTCTTGCAGCTTCTAGAGTCCTGAAGAATTCATCACAAAAGGAAAACAAGAGTCTCTAGTGAATTGGGTTGTGTGGAAGGCTTACTGCTGTTATGGTCAGTGAATAGTGAGTGCATTAGCAAGGAAAAATGTACACTGTCAGTGAGACAGTGCCTGAGAATTTCCCAGCAGGATTACTCCAGCACAATAATACTGCAGAGATATGAAAATTTCGGTATAGGAAAGGCTCTGAGGGAGATACACACACACACACATATATAAAATATATTCTATCATTATGGTATTATTGCATTATTATATGTACATTAACATAGTTCATGAGCCAGTACATTGAAATCAGAACGTTCATGAAGTGGAGTGTTACTGAGTAATTTCCATTCCTAAGTACAGAATGCATACCAGGGAAATGCACTGAATATATCAACAAGAGCAGTGAGCTACACTAATACAACTTGGTTTTACTGAATAAACATCAAAGAACCAAATACAATGTTGTTTATGAAGCAGTTTTCTCTCCTTGTCTGAAAATGTGTCTTTCCTTTGCTTGAATACTAGCCTCTGGAGTCCACAGAAATACTTTGGTGGTTATTCCACTGAACAGACCACCTTTTTTCAGACTAAAGAGAACTAACAGATGCATTGATATCAATACTACAGTCACAGATTTGAATGAAAACTGTAGTTTCCCACAGCTGATAGTTTATTACATTAATTTTGGTTACACAACCATAAACACAGTCTTCTTCACAGGTCTTTGAAAAATGAGGCTCTTCACAAACGTAGTTCACTCCACTGAGTAAAATGACCACCAAAAAGATGGGCTAGGATTCATCTGTGCCATGACTATGTCTGAAACAGTCACCCTGTGCTCTATTTCAAGTCAGTTCTGAGGGACAGGCACTTTGAGAGGATGATTCAGCTGATGTGATTTATGTGCCTGCCTCAGGAGGCATTCATTGTCATCTGCTGTCTGGAGGACACTTACTTCTGTCTTTTGACTGTAAAGTAACTGGCTAAGGTCTATTGCAAGACAGTTTGGGTAGTAAATATTGTGGTGACTAGCAGTGATTGACAGCACAGCTTGCTGTTGGTGAACAGTTACCCTGTGGCACACTGCAGATTCCCAAAGGACCTTAGTACTACTCAAAAACCTCGCAACTGGGCAGGACCAAAGTAGTCCACCCCAGGGAAGTGTCTCCCATATACCCCAAGTACACTGACAAACAATGTTAATTGATTTGCAGAAAGGTTAAACAGGACATTCTTCCTCAATAACATCACAGCAGAGGATGAAGGTCAGATCTTTTTGACAAAAAATGTGCCCTTCTGGAAGAAAATGCAAGTTGCTTTACCCAGTCAGGAATGATCATCAGCAAATACAAAATGTGAAACCATTAATTAATTACACCACAGTCATTGTGCTGGAGTGATGCTAGGAGTAGTGCAGAGCAAGAGCTGGACTTGACTCAGCAATGTCCTTTCTGTAGTGAAAAAGGCATCACCATGCTCAATTATAAAACAGAACTGCAGCCTGAAGATGCAGAAGGTCGTGGGCACTGTGATTCAGGAGGAGGTGAACAGACAGAGCACTATGAATGGTCACAGTTCTATAAATCATGTCATATGAAGAAAAACTGAATGCAGTGGGGTTGCTTAGACTGGAGAGAAGGCTGAGAGAAGTATAATAATGCTCTCAAGTATGTAAATGGGTGCTGCAAAGTTAAAAAGAACAATCATTTATCCATATCTGCATTGGGCTGGACAAATTAAAACAAAAGGATTTAACTCTCAATATAAAAAGTCAACTGAACAGCTGAGGGAAAACTATGTAGCAGTAAGAAGAGTACAACAGTAAAACATAAGGAAGACTAACACCAGAGATTTTCGTACGTCAGACCCAGGCATGAAAACAGCACAGGAGAAGGTTGGAAGAAAAAACTACCTGGCTCACAGCTCCTTTACAGGCTTCCCCAGCACTTGGATCATGTGGTCCCAATCACAGACAATCAGCATTAAGTAATAGTCTCCTCCTGGGCATTTGTTAGATGGCAGCCCGGAAAGGGACAGCTTTTCTGAGGAACAGAGATTGCTGTGGGGTGTTCACCATGTAACAAAACTCTCTGTGCTGCTCCCCCTGCAGAGATTACCTCAGGTGGATACTTACTCTTCTATCGGTGAGACTTTCTTTTCAGCTTTTCACTAGAGAAGAAGGATTGAGAGAAGTAACCTCCAAAGACACAGGGTGTGTAGCAAGAGATCCTGCAGTTCTGAAGTAATCCGTTCAGAAAAAGCTTGGATTACATTAAAAAAAAGAGGAAAAAAGCCCCCAAAAAGTAACATAAAAATAAACAAAGTACAAACAGATGGAAAAACACCTCTCTACAGCATTATTTGACACCTCTCAAAGTATGAAAATGCCTTTGAAGTTCAACAGTAACTGCATACATTATCACATAGCAAAGGAATGAATGAATAAATAAATGTTTGGGCTTTTAAAAAAAGCCCATGTTGGAGATGCATCTCTAGCTGAAAATGTCATTAGTCAGCAACTTCACATCCTCAGTTTCCCCACAGTCAGAAATGCAGCTCAAGGCACAGAAAATCTTGAGAGCCTCATTACCCACAGCCTGAGAAATTGTCCTCGCCCATTGCAAACAACCTTGTCAACTGCAAGGACCCCTGGCAGGGGAAGATGTGCTGGAAAAGCACATGGAAATTTTTTAACTGTTTTGTTAACTCACACTATCACCTGCAATTAAACAGAGACTAGCCAACTGCACTCTGAATAACCATGTCTTTAATGAGCCATAAATCAGTCCAAAAGACAAGTCTGTCTTGAACCCAAGTCTGATATTGTAACCAGTCTTCCCCAGCTCCATTTCCTATTCTAGCATGTCTGGACCAATAGTTTTGCTAGATGGACAATTTCTCCTTCATTTGTTTAGCCTTTTCTTCGCCATTAAAAATGTAAAATGTGGGCTATCTGTCCTTGGTAAGAGAAACTATACATGCACTTGCAAATTGTTGTTGCTTTGCACAGAAAAGATGATGAAGCCATCCCTGCTGAAGATAGTACATTTCTCTAGTTCAGGATGGAGGATTTTACCAATCTTCCATTTTGCAAGCTATGTAAAATTTTGACAATCTCTCAAAAAAAATTATCTACTCTGATTTTTGTGAGCAAGGTACCAGGAAGAGTGAGGAGGTAACTTTGGGTTTGATTTTCATTTGATTTGTCCTTATGTAATCAGTTAAACCACACACACCACACTTTTATTTAATACTCCCTTGACATTGGTGTCAATGATTGTACAAGGTTTAAAGGAGCAGGAGATCTGCTGTAAGCTGTAGTGTTTGACACTAGCCTGTTTCCCCAGACTGAGGCAAAATTAACTAATGTACTGTCCTTTGACCAAAAAAACTAAACAAAAACCAACCAACCAACCAAAAAAAAAAAAAAAAACCCAAACAAACAAAAAACCCCCACAAACACAAAACCTAACCAAACGAAATCAAAAGCACAAAACAGAACAGAACAAAACTAAACAAAATAAAGGGCTTAGGAAGCTCCTACCTCTTCCCACCTCTGTGCTGCAACTCACTTTCCTCAATATGGGATGGTGTCTATGGGACCACATTGTAAACTGGAACAATGAAAAGACAAGGGTTAGGGAAAAGCCTGCCTGGCAGAAAGTTGCTTCTATTTTTAACCTAGATCATTTCCATTATGGGCTTGATGCACACCCTCAGGCCCTTACAGCAGCAAAATAGAGCACCTGGCTTAAATTTCTAGTGAAGTTTGAAGCCAATCCAGTGAATTATTCAGCATCTTCTATATCAGTAATTTACCATAAGAATAAAAAACCAGAAGCCTGAGCATCAGAGCTCTGTTGGCTGCAGTGCAAGGGTCATGGCCATTGTGAGTCTCAGGAAATGCTGAAGGATATCATCACAAGGGGTTTGAGCTGAAGAAACACCAGGAGAAATCACAGAGACAGAGATGGTTTGGGGCACTGTTCTGGTCTTCCTCTCCTGATGCCAACATGAGAGCAGAAGCACAAGAGCACATTTGAGGACAGCCTTGAGCAGTGCCAGGCTGCCAGTACAAGGCAGGCAAAGAGGCAAATGTGCTGCAGCCAGGCAGTGTTACACTCCTTGTCTTGTCCCTCCTTCCCTTTGCTCTGAATTGAACCCCTTGTCTGAGAGGGCACAGTCACCCCATTACAGCTGACTGCTCGTGGAACAGAGGAGGAGGAAAGCCCCTGCTCCAGTGCAAGCACCTTGCACCTTCCCAACACGACCATCTCACCAGGCAGCAGAGAGGAGCATATGTTTTCTGACTTTCAGAAAACATCATTTCACACCTCTAAAATGGATTTTCTCCTGGGCTCTAATTCACAATTTATTTAAAAGAAATATATTTTCTCTCTAGAAATTGGGAATGTGTATCAAGACATACAATTAAAAGGCTTGCATTATAACAACTGAGGAAATTTCAGGATAGTTGGTGAAAAGACCTGAAAGTTCCTATCATTTTGCATCCCATACTACATCCATCCTGGAACCTGCAGATCAGGCCCCACCTCCCTCAAGCACTGTCAGTCTCTTTTTTCACTGCATTATGTTCAGTCAGTCTCATCTTGCCCAGCTTGTGTTCCCTGTGGTGTGGCAATGCAGACCATGAAAGCCCTTCTACATCCCAGAGAATTAAGCTAACCTCTAAAGCACAAGAATCTTTCATCTCCGCACAAGAATCAAAGGCGAAAAACTCACACCAAAGACCAGATATCAGGCTGAAATAGAGCTTTTTCACCCACCAGTATGATGGCTGTGCCTCTTCTGGCTCTGCAACACAGGGTTGCTCACCTCTGGGTTACCTCACCATTTAATCATAGCACAGCACACAGCAGGAGATACATTTGTACTATTTCCAAACCAGAACCACTGAGTTATGAAACTGAGACAAGGGAATCATTTAATAGCCTGCCTGATTTTAATGGTGAATACAAATACTTAACCAATTATGTCCTGGCGTGCATCAGGACATTGCCAGACATTCCAGGGATGTGATTGTCCCGCTCTGCTCTGCACCAGTTCAACCCATCACCAGAAATGTTCCAGACTTTCCCATCAGTCTGTGCAGAGCCACAGGGGCCCCTTCTGGTTTGTGGGTTTACGGTGTGGGATGCCAGTAGGTGATGACTATGGCTTATAGTGCTTCAGCTCCTAAATTCCAAAGGAATTCAGAGGATACTGAATGGCTTCTGCTATTGCCAGGATGCAGCCTTTAATATGAGGCTTTTCAGTCATGTGTCCTGAAGTTACATAAAGGCTAAATGAAATAAAAAATGCTGAAAACCATTTTAACTGGTGTCTGTAATAAAGTCTAATGAAATATCCAGTGTGCCTTCTCTTGGAAATATTATGCAAGTATCATACAATGTATGTAATTCATGTTGAATATTTCTATGTTTGTCTATTTATGTACATACATCTAAAAAGCCCAAAAGTTAGAAAAAATGGTTTGTTTCATAATACTGTGAATGTCCTAAAAATTGCAACGACAGTAACAAAAAAAAGTAAATATAGACTGTGCCTAAACAAAACACAAACTTCAGTTGAACAAGTTCCAGCAAAGCCAGCATCTTTGTGAGAAAATAACTGCCATCAAAACCGAACTAAATCCATGAGAAAAATAAACTGCTTCCTCTAAACATCATCACAGCTATCACTGACAAGATGCATACTGCTGCACAAATCATGGAAGACAAAATCTAAAAAATATTCCAAACTTAGTAAGAGATACTGAGAATACCTAAAATAAGACATTAAACAACTGCAGATTCTCCATTGGTCACCTATGAATCAGCTACTACCAAAACAGAATACAATTTTTCCTTGAAAATCCTTCTTGACACATACTGTTTTCACCTTAGTTTCATTATTAATCAAATTTTATGTTTTTTTCCTTGAAAAGCATTTTATCTTGAAACCTGCATAGGTACTTCAGCAAGATTCTCCTTGTTCCACAACACAAAAGACTAGAATATGAGGTGAAGAATTTACAATAATTTGAAGACTAGTAGGTGTTTGACAAAGAGTATCTGGTATTATCACGAACTAATGGCAAGGTGATTTGGAAGCCCTCCCTATTTCCATGGATAAGGGACTCCTAACTACACAAATTTGCAGTTTCCACTGCCAGAGGAAGAGACATTTCCAGGCAAAAACTATACCATACTTGGAATGTGTGGTTCCTGGTGCCTTCCTCATGAGGCATCTGGTACTAGATCAAGGCATGGATTTGCACTACACTAACCTTGGTTCCTATCCAACTTGTCAGCTCGTGGACTCTGGCAGCTCTTTGTTCCCCTCCTAGCCCTGTGTAACTGCTGCTTTCAGCTGTACTGCATGGGAAAGTGTATTTCTTTCTGAAAAATTAGCCAGATCTCCATGCTCTATCTGTTATAATGTCAGCAGCCCCTCCAGTAGGGTGAGGAAATTATCTGAATGTAACAGCTAGTGATGCTTCAAGATCAAGTGCTATAAAACATACATTTCTAGAAACATATTATTTTCAAGTGCAGAACATTCAGGCACACCTTAATAGCTTTCCATTACGAGAAGAGCATGGTGCTGAGACTAGGATTCTTTTTTTCCCTGATTGATGTTTTCTCATATGTCTTGTAAGGTCTTGTGCTGCTGTTAGCCATGAAAGCAGCGACTGGCAAAACTGCACAGGCTGTTTGGCTTCATTTCCTTTTGTTGCTGAGGCACAGTTTGATGTGTATTTGTTTTGTTGGGTGCTTTGGATTTGCTAGTAAATCTGGCTGAGCTGGCATTCTCTGTCTCAGTTTGCTTCTTACCTTTTCGTCTTTCTGTTTTTAATACTATGCTAAGCTGATTTACTTTAAAGACACGAACAAACAAGCATGTACTTGCTGATAAAGAACAGACATTTATCCTATGCTGACAGCTGCTCCTCAGATGTTGTGCCCACGTGCATGTAAGACCAGAATGTTTTGAAGAAGAGCATCTTGTGATGCCCACACCTGCAACACTGGTTGCATATCTAGAGGTCAGGTTGATGGAAGGCTGCTTAAACATGTGTCTTTTTTTCTTGGACAAAGCCACTTTTCAACTTAAACATCCTCATGAGGTCATCTTCCCCTACACTGTGATTTTTAGAACCATTTGGATGGAGTTTTTTACCCCCCACTAAACTGTAAAAGTGTTGGCTGAATAGACATCTTTAATAAATTAATATATATGAATCAAACTTTGTGCCATAGATAGTAGTGTATTAACTTTTTAATGTACAGATTAGTAGTTCGTGTTTCATTGACTTTCAGAAAAGCATGAACTATGGTGCATGACATCTCTCTTCATCTCTGGGATGTGCTTTCTGTACTGACCTAGGTTGAGTCTGCCTAGATATCTCAGTTAAGTCTTTTAAGTTATATAAAATGAAACTGGGGTTTTATCTGTCTAGACAGTATATAAGGATACCCTGCCCTCAGATCTAACTGTCTCCAGCTCTTTTCACCAAAGAGGTACTCACTAAAAAGATAGTGTCTGTGGAGAAATAAATCAGAAATCACAAAGCAATGGGATGAAGGCTGTTTAAAACTGCACTTAGCATCAATTTAACACACTGTTTATTTCAATACCTCTTTTTAAATCTGTTAATAAAAGCATTTATGCTTTGAAATTGTGTATTGAAAGACTGGCCTTAGAAACAACATGTAGAAGATTTCTGCAGTGTACGAACTCCTGTTTCCACAACAAAACTAATTATTCTGCTGTTGAATTCAAGGATGAAGTTCTATAGAAGTGTCACAGTCTTGGTGAGCTTACTGATACTGAGATAGCTATTCTTCAAAGATCAAACAGTGTACCTTCTTTTAAGACAACTCTGGTGACAGAAGTTCATTTATTCCCCTCAACCCCAACACAACATATAAACCTCTTTCTCTGCCTTCCCACAGAACTGGCGCTTTTTTTTCTTTTCTTTTTTTGGTTGGGTTCCACCTGCCACACCCCTCAGCCCAAAAAAAATCACTGAGTCACAGGTTTTGGCTTCCTAGTAATTCACCATAGTGATTTATTCTTCACTTAAGAGATTAAGTCATAAATTTGGAGGTATATGGGAATTGTTTGTTCTCGTTTTAAAGATGCATCCTCAATATTTGGAATGTAGTGAGAAATAAATTTAAATGGTATTTAGCTACTTATTTCTCCTCATCATTACCCCTTTATAATAACTTGAAATTTTATATAAATTTAATTTTTTAATGTCAACCAGGAAGTCTTTGCATAACTTACTATCTTTCACCTTTGAAAACAAATTTCATAACCCTTTACCCTTCGATGACTTTGTAGAGGTGACATGCCTCAACATTTCTATGTATTTGTGTTAAGACAATAAGGGAGAACTCCCGGTAATTGTAGAAGTCCTTTGGCAGACAATAAAAAGAACAATTAAAAAGTGTGATGCTCATTGCAAAGGGTTGGACTAGATGACCTTTAAAGGTTCCATCCAACACAAGATAGACTGTTCTATGGTTCTATGATTCTATGATGCAAAGCTTTCAAGGTAAAATGATGAGTTGCTCATTGAGATGTTTTCATGATGCAAGAAAAGCAGCTGGGTGAAAGTAAATATTAATTCTCTTTCTCCAGCTTCATTGTTGTCTTTAAAATAGACACACAATGGATGATTTCTCTTTCAACTATTTTGTAACAAGCTATGAAAAGCATTTTGACATTAAATTGTTTGAGGAATCATGGACCACAAAATGAAACACTCATTTTTCAGTGAATCCTTTAATTGCTTTCTTGGTTGAAAAAAGTAACTAATCTATTTTGTCAGTAATTCCAGTTTGCACTGTATTATTTTAACTGTGGATGAATCTAAAAAACAGTACTTTTTAATTTTCTGTCATCATCAAGTGATAGCATTAGAACATATATCCATATACAGTCAAAGAAATTTAGGATGCATCTCACATAAATCATAATGTGTGAGATCAAGTATATACAACTTTATTTTAAACAGGATTTCTGGGAAGGTAACAGCTTCAGCAAATGTAAATCAGAATCCCCTCCAGAGGAACAGCTTGCACTACTTCTTTCTATCATTCCCAAATCTCCATCTTTTTCTGACCAGGCTATTCAATCTTCATACTGCAGACTTCCAGCAAAGTCACAGTCCCTCACATTCAGCTTATTTGTGAGTTTCTTCCCCTAAGAAGTCCCCAGAACTGCAACTCAGTCCTGGCCAGTATGGTAAGATGCAAGGGAAAACTGTTATCAGTGCGTTTCTAGCACAGGGCTCAGAAGATTTTCCCCTACAATAGCTTTAATGCTGAAAGCTCTCAGTACCAGCAAAGTGCTCAGTGCTGTCAGTACCAACCAGCTCATGGCAGTTCATTATCCTTTTTTTTCAAAGTTGCTAAATTTGCGTGAATATCAGAGCACTGGTGAGGGGGTCTACCTAGGAACAATCAGGCAAAATCAGAAAAAGACAATAGGCTATTTTACTTTAAAAACCTTTCCTGTACCTCTAATCCATCTTGCAATAAAATATATAATGCTTATGTGCAGCAAGTATTTGCTGGCTACAAGAAACTACTCCCTCTTTTTTTTTTTTTTTTTTTTTGTTCTGAGTGCAACATTCTTTTAGATATTCAAGATCTATATACCATGAATATATGTCTAATAGTCAAACCAGAAGCACAAAGCCATGTTTGTTTTATACCTCTGTGAAATTCAAGGAAGTCTAAGGAAGGCTTATGGAGGAAAAAAAAAAGATATTTTTCTCTTATTTTTCATATGACCATGGGTCTTTCTAGCCTGAAAACAAGACTTAATCAATATGTTATCAGGGCTGTGAAAAGGTTGAGTTGAGTCAACCTGCCTTTTACTTACGCAAAAGATGAAGTGATGACTCATAAAAAAAAGAGAAGTAATCACCCTCAGGGACACTTGAAAGAATAAGAAGCAGGTTTAAACTAAGGAATATGTAGTCATCCAACAACTCTACACATGTTCTACACAGCTCTTACTAAACCTCATGTGGGGGAAGCAACAGTCCAGCTGACATTAAGGGAGTGATTCACAAAGAGTAGTTCTTCCCTGGGGGAGGCTGGTCTCAGCATCACAGCCACATGCTGGTGAGGAGTGGTGCTCCATTCTGGACTAGTCCTGAATCCAGTTAGTTCATGGACCTAACATTAGTCTTCTGTTTCAGGACAGTAGCATCTCCAAGATAAATTTTACCCTTGTCCACTTTGTCCATTTTGTCTGCCTGAGGCATATGTTCTGGGGAAAAAGGTGCATGTGCCTAGTCTTTGAAATGGGAAACCATCGTTTTCTGGAGTACTTGGATTTTTAATTCATTTCCTTGTACTAATTTTTAGTGATGAGTTTAATAGTCCTAGTTTAGATTTTACCATAGAGATAGAGCAGTCAAAACAGACAGGACAATGAAGACCAAGTGACCTCACTGTGTTTTCTGGAAAATGAGAGTCCTCATGATGATTTTGAAGGAATTTATTGTCTCTCTTTCTGTTATGATTTAGGAACTGTCTGGACCTTTAGACAGTACAGTACTGGATCTGCCTTGAGCTACTTAACAGTAGAGGCTCAGAGACTTGATTGTTTGTTAAGCACTACTCTTGAAAGAAGTCCTTCATATCTGTGGACAAAAGGTGTTCCCACTCCAACCAAATGGCTTCAAACACTCAGGGCTTCAGCTGGTACAAAAAACTATTATTTATTTATTTATTTGGTGGGGGTTTTTTGGGTTTTTTTGGTTTTTTTAATATGGTTTTAACCAATGTTTTCAGAACATTGCAATGAGGTCCCACAAGAGCACAGAAGATAAAATCTACCCAAGAGTACTAAGGGAGCTGCCAGAATAGCTCAGTGAGACCCTTGTCATCATTTACCAGCAGTCCTAGCTAATCAGGGAGGTCCCAGTAGACTGGAGGTTAGCCTAGGTAACACACCCTTCTACAAGAAGGAACAGAATGAGGATTTGGGAGACTACAAGTTTGTCAACCTGACTGCAGTGCTGGGGAAAGTCATGGAGCAGATAACCTTGAGTGCCATCATGCAACATGGACAGGACAACCAGGGGGTCAGGCACAGCCAGAACGAGTTTGTGAAAGTCAGATCCTGCTTCATCAATTTCATATCATTCTGTGACAGGTTGACCCACGTAGTGAATGAGGGAAAGGCTGTGGATGTCCTCTGCCTGGACTTTAGTAAAGCTTCTAATACCATTTCCCACAGTGTTCTCACAGAGTGTGTCCAGAGAAGGGCAGTGGAGTTGGGGGAAGGGTTTGGAGCACAAGTCTGATGAGGAGCCACTGAGGGAGATGGCATCATTTAGCTCAAAGAAACACCTTATCACTCTCTACAGCTTTCTGAAAGAATATTGTAATGAGCTGGAGGTCAGCCTCTTCTCCCAGGTAACAAGTGGCTGGACGAGAGGAAATGGCCTTAAGTTGCACCACAGCAAGTTTAGATTGGATAGTGGCAAAAATTTCTTCACCAAAAGGTTGTTCATACATTGGAGGCAGGCTGCTTAGGGAAGTGGGGCAATCAGCATCACTGGAGGTATTTAAAGTATGTGTAGATATGGCATTGAGGCACATGGTTTAGTGGTGAACTTGGCAGTACTGGGCTAATGCTTAGACTTGATAATCTTAAAGGTCTTTTCCAACCTAAACAATTCTATGATTCTATGAAAACAGCCATAATAATTAGTTTCAGAGGGAATTGCAAATAACAGTGACCTTTCTTCATTCAGAGTGCTAAGAGGACAAACAGCAAATTCAAGTGCCTAAGTCTGAACAAAATCCCAGAAGGATTTGGCACAGCCCTGCACAGCTGCCAGCTAGAGATGCCCCACTGTTGGGAGCAGGGAGGCAGATACTGTGATGGGACCATGGGAAGCATCTGCAGACACAGCCACCACAGGAACATATGGCAGCTTCAGGAGCCCACCCTGAGCCAAAGTCAACCCAACATTTGTAATATCAAACACCTGTAACCCTAGCTGGGAAAAAAGATTTTTAAAAATCCTCATTTAATTGCAGGGAAGAAATTATAGTAATGCAGATGGCCTGTAAGAATCTCGGAAACATAGTAAATTGGTATTAACTATCATAATGAGTTAAGAAATGTACAAAAGTGTCCAGATGTTGAGTGAACACTGCACTTTGTCACAATTTATTACACTTGTTTAAAAATTCAAAGCCAAACTGAAAATACATGAATCAAATAGGAAAAACCCTCATCTCTTAAGCAGGACACGTATCACAGTAAAAGTGCTGGTTTAATTGGGGGAGACTGGAAACTGCCTGAAAAATAAAACAACATAATTTTACAGGAAGATCAGTGTAAACTACTGCACAGATTTTCTCATATCTAATAAGTGCTGAGAGGAACTCAAAGAGACAAAAATCTGCCTACATCTCAGTAGCCAGTTAACACACTTTTGTACTGTAAATGGGGGCTGCCTTTTTTACTGGCAGCGATGTCATGGCAGAGATTTCACAACTGATTTTTCACAAGCTGGTAGACTACACAATGCTTTGGCATGCATACAGGATCTTCCAGGGAAAGCATGGAGCTATCCCAACATCCTGCTGTGATTGCAAGGATGGGCCTTTCTCACCTCTACACTCTAGGGGAGAGTGAGAAAGAAAAATCCATAAAGAATTCTTTTCCTTTAACAAAATCAGTCTGCGCTTTTTCATATTTAAGTGATTTTTTTTTAATATACACACACCCACAAGCCAGCTGCTAGGAGAGAAGCTAAGAGACAAGAAGGAATGTGCTTCACAAAGGCATAGAGCAGCTGTGGTTCTGCTGATCGTGAAAGGAGAAATGCACAACTGGGTCATTTTCACTGAAGTGCAAACCCGCAAGTTTCCCATTTAAAATAGACAGCAAACAAAATGTGGTCCTTAAGGTTTTAGATGTCCTGAAGCCCACACAAGGTAAATGAAAAGGAATTAATCCTTCCATTTGATGGTCAGATTTTATACCTCAGACCTCATCAACATGCTTTAATTAAAATAACATTTCCTGAGTCATATAGAAAGAGCAATTCTAGTGAATGTGTGAGGGCCTGCACTGCCACTTACATGCACTGGCAGGCACTGAAAGCAAATCATTTGGAGCATTTCTTTTTGCCCCTTCATTCCCTGTAGAATATCATGGAGTTTCTAAACAGGGAAGAGGTCACTACCTCAGCAGTGGTCCTGCCCTTAGAGAACAGTAGCAACATGGCTTGTCCCAAAAATGTTTTGAATACTGAAGTTATCAAGGGTATTCAACCAGTACTTAAATTTAAAAAAAAATAAAAAATTATGAAGCAGGGAGAAAGATTGTCAGTCTAAGCAACAGCAGGGATATTCATGGTGATATCACCCCATCTATCATCCTGGGAGAGTCTGTGTGAGCTTTACCACACTGTCTGAGGACACTTCTTACAGGAAAGCTGCATCTCATGGAGACTGTTCAACAATCATGCAAGAAAAAGAACAGTAGAGTTTGATACCAGGAGTAAATGGCCAGCATTTACTCAAGAAAGATTGAGGCAACACCCACATTGAACTAAGATGGCATCTCCTCTCCTGCACCAGCTGCAAATACAGGGACCAGGGCTGAGAGCTGGAAGACAGAGGCTCAAAGAATTGCAGAGCACTTTCTAACACCTAAGCACCCTGCAGTGATAACTATCAGGAACATGTTTAGCTCCCTTACGGAAAAAACCAGAAGGTTTTGTCATGCTGCTTGAGGCAACCTGGCAGGGAGGATGAGCGGGGAGAGAAAGGATGGGGACCTGCGTGTGACAGACCTGGGGAACATAGACCAAGATTCCAAGAACTTCTACCACTGTCAGCCTCTAGTGCATTTTGTGTTAGGTCTGTTTGAAAGTCCAAATCCACAGGCCATGGCTGGCTCCTTGTCTATGCATGACTTATGTCATGCATGTTAGAAGCAGACTCTCAGCTGGCAAAATAAAGTTTACCTACCAGTACGGGTTTGACTGTATTGTCCTTAAAGCACCATCAAAGCAGATGGGTTAGAAGTGCAAAATACAAAGTCTGAAACACTGTGCTTGCTCTGCAAGCACAGCAAAGAGCACTGAAGGGGAGCTTAGGACTCTGGTTGAACCTGCAGTTGACCTGAGGCCATGGGAGAAATGTTTCCTCTGTGTGACAACAGAATCTTGAGCATCACTGTCACAATCCAGTAGTTGGGCTCAAGGAAAATGAGTTTGACAAGGAGATATTTCCCCTCTCATGTGGCTGTAATCCTAGTGCTGGTGATCCTTTTGGTGTTGCGTTTGAACAGGGGAAGTTTAGAGGCCAAAAGTAACTTTAGATTATGCCTTCCAGCAGTCCATGCTGGCGGCTTATATTGTCCATTGCACATCCTCATCCCCTTCTGTTACCCACCTGGGGCAATCAGGTTCATTCATCATCCCAAGACTGTACATGAGCCTCTCAGGCTTCATCAAAACTGGTGAATCAGGGTGCATATCCCTTGAAGCTCTCAATCCATCCTGCCCTCTGAACCCCTATCCTTCTCTTTTCTCAAGAACTCCTCACCTTTCTGAGCCACTCTCTCATGCCAAAGAGGACTCCACAAGCTCTTCTCTTTTGCTTTTAACAAATTAAGTAGTCATTGGCACAGTTTGATATAAGTGGTGTCCTTGTAGAGCAGAGAAGTTACTTCACTCAATTGCCCAGCATCCACCCTAGTGGAAGTAGCATCTCCAGAGTTTCTTCCTATTTTTATGAAACCTGAAAAGAGTAAGTTCTTCTCCACATTTCCTCCCATTCGCACTCCTACACAGCAGTGTTTAATCTCCCTCTGTCATAGCCCAGTCAAGCTCACTGCATGGACCTAACTCTGGTACAGGGTTACCAAATCAGTCAGGGGACTGAGGCTCAGCACATGCTGTGTCAGGGGACACTGAGAGCTGAGTTTATTGAACCTTAAGAGGCTCAGCAGACAAAACAGCCTGAATCATCTCAGGGGCTGGTGGCAATGGGACAAGAAGAAATGAACCCAATGAAAATCCCAATTAAACAGAAAACAAATTCCTTTTCCGCAGAAATGTAAAACTTGATTAAAGAAGGCTCAGTATCACCTGATTCTGATGGATTTATGCTGAGTGAAGGTAGAACTAGATGACCACTTCCAATTAAAACCATTCTGTGATTTTATGATTTAATTTACCACATCAAAAACTACATTGCCAGACTCCATTGGGAAAGTGCCTAATAAGGAGCAGCAGCAGAACAGGCAATGGGAGATGTAGATGCATTGCAATTGCATTTTCACTGCTGTCAGTACTGGAGCATATCTCTACTAAATATGATAAAACAGCAGTATAAAGTCCAATTATTGAGGTTGTGAGGAATCATGAACCATACCATACCATGAACCATGGATTTTACTCATCATGTACTTCTTAATGTTTTACATAGTGGGGAAAGAATGAGCCTTTAGTAAAGGCCAAGGAAAACTCATCCCTGTCCTGTAACAGTTGTGTTGCTGTTAAGACATTTTTTGTCTATAACACTACAGTTTTCATTCTCTGGGGCTGTCCTTAAGGTTCACCATAACATTGGTTTTAGCGTTTCAGGTTATTAAGACAGTAACAATTTTGTAAATCATACTTTGAAATGCACTGCTTGCTTGTAACTCAGTTACTTCTTTTCTATGACTCATAATAAGTTTAGAAACTGGATTGGTTTTTTTATGGTTAAAAGAGCCTTCAGGAGTTAAACTGATAGTAAAAGAACCTCAATAATATTAAGTTTAATCTTAAAAAGCTTTCTAGGTTTATTGGTATAAAATGCCTCTTTAAGATTATACCGAAAAAATTCACCACAGTGCGATTTTAATGAACATAACATGGAAAGGCTCCAAACATAACAACTGGCACTGATTTTCTGCATTAATAACCTCAGTTATCAAAATGCAAGATGTTCACTTTCAAGAAAGCTGTACAGTGCCCAGTACACATGGAAGACATTTCTTAATTTGGCACAAGTAAGACCTCAGTAAGTGGAACAGACTGGGATCCAGGAGAGAAGCAGGCAGTGGTAGAGCAGGTGTTGTCAGCCTCATGGGGAGCAAAGACGTGAAAAAACACCTGTACGGGGTCGGAAAGCAGAGAGTGTCTCCAGAGAGGCATTCACTCCTAACTGCTCGAGGTGGCACCCGACCCTGGGAATAGGCAGCTGCCATTTGTGCATCTTTGCATGCAGTAATCATTTGCAACAGACATTAAAAAACACATAGTCACTTTGTTCTACAGAGTGCTGTCGGTGGCAGACAGCTTGCAGAGACTGTGGCACAAGCCCCCTGGTTCAGCTGCCTGGGCTCCAGCCCTGTCCCTGTGGGCAAAGCACCCAGCAGCTGCTGCAGACCCTCGGGAGGAGCTGCAAATCCTGCTCTTGTTGGTGACTCTTGTACAGCCACACGCATCCAAGACAAAAAAAGGATGTAGGTTGCCTACAAGCATCTAGTTATGCCCTTCATTGCATGGGATGGTGATAGGAAAACAGTCAGAGAGATGCACGTCTTATTTTTAACCCATCCACTGAATTTTTTGTGCATGGTGCACTGCTTATTTCCTTTATGAATCACAGCCTGGAGACTGATTATTTATTACCTCTTTGATTTTTTGGAGAGGGGACCAAGTGAAAATGGCACTGAGCAGAGAACAATAGGCTGAGAAAGGGAGAGAGAGAGAGGGAATTTAAGGAGAAGACATCTTAATCTTGTCGTGAACATTTTTTAAAAGGAGAAAATAATGTATATTAGCAGGAATAAATTCCACTTATTTCCTCATAATTTAATTAGGAACTGGCATTTATACAGGATAAATGCCTTGGGTAGATTCCTATAACACTTCCTTTAATTTGATTCCACTACATTTCTATTGCTCTGGGTTCCTCATCAACAGACACAGAGTGCTCAGAAAGCAAGACAACTCAAAATAATGATCTAGCAGCAACTAATTTGTATACATACAAAGAGAATTATTCCATCAGCTTTAAATTATGAAAAACAGGTTAGTTAAAAGCTTAGTGAATTAGTTAAGAGCAAGTGCTACATGAGCAAGAAAAGCAGAAAAGTTTTTTACATCTTACTTTGTCCCAAAGATTCCATCAAACAAAGGCATTTTCTTAATGATTAAAAAGCAAAACTAATGATCCATGTTATTGAGGCAATATAAGCTTCTCAACAGAGACTGTTAATAGCTTCCCTGAGTCACTCGACCCACAGCCTCTCACAGCACTTGCCAAGCACCAACTGCCATCGGTCCCCTACTGCAAATCCATCACAGCCTCTTGGAAAAGAGCCGCTGCCTCCCGCAGTCCTGAACACGACCCTGCTAACAATGCGGAATGCAGAGGTGGCGGCTGGGTATGCGGGAAGCCTGCAGGGCAGTTTTGGGAGGCCTGGGCTGCCCTGCTCCCTGGGCAGAGCCCAGCGGGACGAGGGGCTGGCACAGGCACACGGCAGACAGCCCTGGGAAAGCAGCCGCCACTCGTCCTTGGTGCTACAGGCTCCTTCCACAGCTCCGGTGAGACAGGCACGGCGAGCAGGGCGCTCCTGAGGCAGTGCTGCCCAGGGGGAAAAGCAGGAGCACTGCCTCTGCCGAGCGCTAATCCTCCACTTTTCTCCCACAAGCCCTTCATTGCCCCCTAAATATGGTTAACTTTGTGAAACCTTCTGAGGCCCTTTGGGAAAAGGGGGTCTGTGAGAACTAGATACTCAGCAATTTAATCCTATTTAGAAGGGAACAAGTCAAGCCCCCCTTCCAGATTCCTCATGTCACGGTGTGCCTTGAATACTGATGTGCATCCTCTCACGCTGGTCTGCTCAAAGGCTTGAATAGGTGAGCAGCAACAGAACAAGGAAGTGCTTTACTCATGAGAATGAATATGGTGACAAAGTACCATCCTCATGACAGCAGGAGTGTGATGGCCTTTTAGTCTCACTGGCTTTCCCTGAAGTGCTGCTGCCTTCTTTTACCTGCAGGCACTTGGCACAGTGAAGAAAAGCATCACATGGAAGAAAAACACTTGGAATGATATTGCATCTATTCTCACTGAGCTACAAGGACTACATGATCTAGTTGTCCCTGCTAATTTCAGTGGGTTTGCTCTAGATGACCTTTAAAGGCCCCTTTCAACCCAAACTATTCTATTTATACAGATTATGACCTTTTCCTAGCACTGTTTACTGTAGTAAAACAGATGGTGCATAGTTTCATTCTGATCCAGCACTCTGACCTATCTTTTTGACATGCCAGAAAATGTGGTTCTGAATTCACTGAAAGTTTGAGGTGTTGCCACCCTCAGAAAATAAAAGAAAGAGCATTTGCATAAGTATACATCTTTCAGGCCCCTGTAAGTAAAGTACAGCCAACAAGGGACAATTTTGAAATCCCATTTTTTGAAAATATTCTTTTTCTCCATTAACTAATCCTTATGTACAAGTTGGTAATTTGACTGTAAATGATTTCCAGGATAAACAAAAAATATAATGTGAGAAGCAGGTGAGAAGGTGATCCTCTCACTGAATCCGACTGTATTTCTGCTTAAGTCCTATGACTTCTTATGCACTTAAACATTTATTACATATTATATTTCTGAGTTCTCCATTATACTTGGCATTCCAAGATCTCTTTGTACAATATACACAGATTAAATAGCAAAAGATTTCCGAGAAAAAGAAATACAATTCAATAATTGTTTAAAAATTGCTGTAATTTCAAGCTATAAAGATAGACACGGATAAATATTCAGGAGTGAGGAGTGAGAGCTAAATTGGAAGCAAAATGTTTGCTTAAATTTTCCCACATTAGTACTTCCATCCTGTCTACAATACACAAAAGACAGAGCAGGTTCCTAGTGAGACAGCATTGAAGCAACAAATCTCTGATCTGCCCTGGTCAAAATAAAATCATATAAAACCATATCTGGTTTTCCTAATTACTGGAATGGAAAGGGCTAAGTTCTGAGTGTAATCTAGAGACTGGTGAAGTATCCTGCCTACAAACTGTAATTTTGTTGAAAACACTATGCTCTTTGGGTAAATCTGCTAGATGAACTCCCCATTTTGGGTGACATGGGAAAACCTTCTTTTTTGCTTTCCCAACTGAATAAAACGTGAAGACAGACATAAACAGCCTCTGAGGCACACATTGCCTTAAACTTTAAAAAGTGGTGTTACACTACTCGAGAAATTAATTTCACATTTACAAACAGAGATATATCTGCCTCTGTATGGAAGCATTAAATGAGAAATTTATTTTAGAATCAGCTCCATGATTCCACTAACATTTTCAAGGCATGTTGCAAATGCAATTATCTGTAATAGCAAGACTATTTAAGTCATGTAAGTGCATAATTAAGGTCTCCTCTGGTTCATCATTACAAGAGACTAACTAAGATTAAAACATGACTTGATTTTTATCTATGTTTTCTACTTTGCCACCTGAAATTTCTTGGTAACTATTAATATGGCAGAAAATAAAAAGAAAATGTTTTGTTCCCCTCTTCAGTAATAGCCATTGCAAATTTCCATTACAAGTTGTTTTCCTCACGCTTTGGAAGAAAAAAATTGCAATGATAATAAGCAATTTATTTCTGTGAACAGCAAAACCTTGACTTTTCGGCTGATAATAAATAAGTAAATATTTTCTTTTAGCAACGAAAAATTGAAATGTCAAAACAACATTAGAGTGAAATCTGACCATTACCACTGATGAAGAGTGGAAAGGTTTTCCATAATAGAATAGCAGCAAATTTTCCAGACACGGGAAAAATGCTGAAGTTGTTTATAGCCATTTTTGTACATAGTGAATAAATAAAAGATGTCTTGGCATTAAATATGAGTCAAAAAAATTAAGGCAAACATCTTGAAAGCAAGTCATTAAGTGGCTGATGTCTGAGATCACGCAGCTGAGATCACAGAGAAGTAGATCTTCTGCTAAAGCATTGTGCAGCAGGAAGACTATGACATAGTTGCCATCATGAAAATGTGGTGGCATAACTTTGCACAACTGGAGTGCTGCAATGGATGGGTAGATCTTTAATCAGACCTGTCATTTCCTCCACACATCCCAGGCACAGACAGCTCTCTCTGTTCTATGTCTCTCATCATTTGAGTTCAATGACACAGACACAGAGACATCCATTGCCCATGCTCCCTCCCCCAGCTTCTCCTGGTCCCATAGGCCAGAGCATGCATGGGTTACAAGCAACAGTGGAAGGATGAGACAGCTAAAAGTACAGGAGGGAGCAATCATATCCTACATGATTTAATGGTGGTTCACTGGTTTGGCCTTTCTCAATATTTGAAGAAAGAGGTGACATCATCTCTCACATCACTTTCTGATGAGTAAGACCTATTCTCTGGTGTGCGGTGTGTGGCAAAATAAAAAGGAAAAGCCCAGGTGATGCACAGCCAGCACAGGAATACTGAGATACAATGCTACACAAGAGGATATGCAATATTCAGAGCAGTAGTCAAGGCTGTGGATGAGCTGTATCCAGGCCCCCTGGAGAACCACTGTTTGCTCTATACACCCCAGAGCCCATCGTGCCAGGCAACAGAAGAAGGACAACCATTACCTTTATTGCTAGAATTGCAGTGTAAAAAAATGTTGTTAATAAGAGTAGGAGTTTTACCTGTCTGTCTCACCCTACTGCCTTTCTGTGACTCCTCCATGCTTACTGAAATTGCATTCACACACATGCACTGAGGCAAGGTGGGAATAAAGTTTATTTCAAACAAAGACAGAACAGTTACATATCAGAACCTTTGAAAAGCTACACACGAAAAACTGGAGACACAACCTAACTTTTGCAGGTGGCTTCTAACCACTAACTTTTTTCTAACTCTCAGCCTATATACTGTTTATGTGTGAGGTTCTATAGTGACATCTGGTTTTAATACAGGGCTTACACCTCTAAAATTCCTGCTGGTATTGCTAACTCTGTTTTCAAACACAGAGACAGATACCTATCTCAGTCCCTGTTATCTGCTTCATTCCTTTCTTGGAGGTTCCCATCCTGTTGCATAGTTTAGCTGGTGCAGGATGAACAGCATATATTCCAGCCCCACAGCTGCCTGGGCACCACCACAGTTTCTGAAACAGCTCCTGGTATAAGTAATTTCATTTTACAGACTGTCAGTTTAGATCAGTGCCAATAGTTTCAGTATCTTTGAACGACGGCTGTTGAGCAGCAGCTAGACAAGTAGCAGCCAGGAGAATCAGAAGGGACAGGATGGTCTGCCAGAGACAGAATCCATTGCAGACATCTCTGCTTAGGATCCCTGTGGGCTACCTGTCAAGCAGGAGTCATGAGGAGCATTGGTCAACAGAAAACAGCAAAGGCTTCACGCAGGTGGAGATTGCCAGACACCCCATTATCTAGTCACATCAGTGCATGTGGTGGCCCAGACCTGGCCATCAGTCTTCCCAGCAAGGCTATAAGACTGAAGACTCCCAGTGAGAGCAAAAAAAGACACAGTCTCTTGCAACAAGCACTGGTTCAAAAGAAGGCTAACATGGTCAGCCCAGCTTTCAATTTGAGTATTAGCAATAGCAGTAAGTGGACAGTGACTACTTTAAGAAAAGCCCAGTAAGCTCTTCTCTCTTTAAATATATCCCCCTACACTATGAACAGCTTTACTTTAACAGAAAACGCATTAGATCCTCAGTGGAGACACAGCACAGCTTGGACTGTGGGAATACAGCTGCTAAGCAACCTTACCAACATCCTGTCTATTCCTGCACTGTAGCTGTGAATAATTACTCCTCCATGTAACCCTTGCCTTTCTGTCACTGCTCTTCCACAGCTGTGTACTCTGTAACTGCAAACGGGCCCAAACCAAACTCCCAGAGCTAAAATTATTCTCATATTTAAGGAAATTTGGCAGGAAATCCAAGCAGGTATCTACCCTTCCTCGCTAGAAATGGACGATGTGGAGCTCTAAATATAAACAATCAAAACTTTCAAGGCTGTGTTTCTGTATCAGATTCTGTGGTTCAAGCCAGTCTATACTTATTTTCTTACTTTGATCTCTACTGACAGTGGCAACTTTAAAAACCAACCCATAAGCCAAACAATTTTACCAGACTTTAAAAAAAAATTCAAAATATTGATGGAAATGAAGTCATTTACTGCATTCACTGACAACTCTGTCCACCCTTCCTGAAGGTCGAGCTAGCGCTTCTTTGTAGGAGGAGGAGATTTTGTTTCACAACTGAATGAAAGAAACTAAACCAACACATTGTTTGGGCTAAAAGAATGAATCACAGCCTTCTTGGCACATCTTCATGTTAACAAAAGAAATGAGCATTGCCCAACTTTACCTTGTTGTCTGGGAGGCTGCCCAGAGATTTATTTCCAAAGGATCCTGGTCTATTTAAACTCCCCAGATTAGGGACTGCACAAATTTTAAAACACAAAATTCAATAGAAAGACTAAAGACTGCTGACCACGTTTCAGAAGTACTCAGAAATCTATTTGCTTTGGAGAGTAAATTTTCAGAACTACAATATTAGTACATAGTAAAGTTACATCCCTGAGGATGCAGAATTTAATCTGTCATTGGGATATTGCATCTGTAATAAATATATCATCATACTATTGGATTATATAAGTAATAGCTATTAGGAATATATTATTAATATTAAATTAAAAATACTGGAATGTCTAATATCGTAGGAGTTAATATTTATAAAAATAAGTGTCTAGAACTGAATCTCCTGTGGCATTATGAGGTAGTTGGAAGATACATTTACTATGCAGAGTTTTACCCATAAGAAATATTATTCCAGATCTTAGAAATTACAATCTCAAGACAGTGATTTTTCATCTTCTCTAAATATGTTGGACTGAAAATTTTCTGTGGTGACTGAGGATTCCAATGTAATGCACTTTAGCCTTGTAATAACAACTTTGATTTTCCTTCACATCTGCCACAGAGTCATGAGAAAGCATCAGCAGAATCCAGCACTCTAAGCACTCTTTTTCTGAACAGTAAACATCAAAGTAGGCATATCTCTTGCCTAAGCAGCAAGGCAACTGCCTTTGGGAAAGAAAAATAGTCTTGAGACTGAAGAACAGGAACTTTTTGGGAATGAGACATTGCTTTCTGACTGCAGGCAGGCCATTTAACTTCTCATTGTGTCTCTCCAAGGTCAGCAGGTGGCCTTACTGCCAAAGCCTTCAGCCATTAATGCAGGATGGAAGAGATTTTTTTTAAAAAGGAAAAACACTTGTACCTTGATGGGGCCATGATATTTTACCTTCACCAAGACTTTCTCCCCCACTAGAAATGTGGAATATTTCATACATAAAAGCACCACAATCTGAATCTCAAGGGCTCACACACCCAGAGCAAGGAGGAGTAAGAGCACTGAACGCACCAAAAGGAAATTGCTGGATTTTCTCCCTCATAATTTACATATGTGCCCCTATTCCATCAGAAAATATTCACTTATTAAAGATCATTAGCACCAGATAAAATTAATTTATTTTCAACATTGAATGTTAATCTCAGGAATTCCTCAGTCTGCTCAGGAACTGAGAACCAGCTTACATAGTATCATAGACATGTTTAGGGTTGGAGAAGGCCTCTAAGATCATCAAATACAACCATGAGTCCTATGAATAATTTTAATATTAAAACAATAAACCCATCTTCTTGCCCCCTAAGAAGCTAAAAAGCTTTATAACTACTATAGCCTTGGCCTTTGAGCAAGTTTTTATGTTTTTAAATCTCACAGAAAAAGGCACATGAATAATATGTTTGTATCTTCAATGCATTTTACAAAAATCAATTCATACACACAATATGCTGCAAGACAGGAAACTATCTGTTTCATCCTGTCACAGTACTAGCCAGGTGTTATCTAGTCTATGTGCATCTGGGAGGACTGTATTACTCTAACAAAACTGATTTTAATAGTCTATTTAAATATCTCTAATTTTTCCATGTAGAAAATACACGTACCTATCTGTCTATATGTACATGGCCATCCGGTAATGAGGAAATGAAATGCATTTTCTTCCTGAACAATGGCCCTACCCACACACACAACCCGAGGTGAAGCATGAAGTTGCAGAGAATTCACTGAGAGTTATTTGGTATCTCTTACAGCTGAGAGATACAAAGGGCTTGAAATGAATGAAAACACAACTGTTTACCCTGAACAGAACACTCAGCCTCTGGGGAGGCTAATGCTCCATCCTAACCACGTCTGCTGGGAGCATGGCAGCTTTATGCACTGTGGGACTGTCACTCTTTTCTCCTCTCTCTCAAACATATTCTTAGCTACTTGTACACAATCCACGGGGAAGCCCCGAGACATTCTTGTTGCCTGTACATGCAATGTTGAGATCCACTTGGTCAGACTGTGAGGGCATTGTTCCAGCAGTCTTGCTAGATATTTTCCTTGGCATGTGTGCAGTAAGATTTGGCAGTAATTAGCACGGTGGCTTTGCAATTTTGTATTGCATAAAACTCTTGTTGTGACCTTCATTTGCAATAAGCTTAGCATTCAATAAAAAAGAATGTTAATGAAAACATGTTTATGAGGGATTAACAGAGCAACAAACATAAAAATGCTGGGTAGTTTTTAAAAAAATGCTGAATACTTTTCTCAGGACTATCCTAACTAGAATATTTATTCTAAATTATTTATATCGACCTTCTGAGCAAGTCTAGATCTTAAATTTAAGCTGCACGACTAAATGTAATAGCAACATTATTAACAGAGTGTTTGAAGATGCATGCCTCATATAACACAGTGGCAATAGTTTTCTCTGCTGTTTTACTGCTATGTTCATTTAGCACACGAAATCTGGGGGTCTTTGTCCTAGAGGTGTTAAGGGGTTTGGTCCCTTTCTCTTTTTTCATTTCTTTATAGGTAGTTTCCTGGCCAGAAAGAAGGCACAAAGAAAATCAGCTGTAAGGACAAGAGTCAACGTCAGAGCAGCCCTGTCCCTTTTCTTCTAGGGACAAGGTTCATCCCGCAGGATATTCATTGAGTCACCTTGTTGTGTACTACAGAAATGTTCTGTAGCTTGATGTACCCTAGAGGGGATAGGCATTTAAGTAAATTTTAGGGTTCTTATAAAATCTATTACCTGGCAATCCACAGTTACGGAGGACAAAAGTTCTGAAGATTCATGGGAACATTCCAGCTGCACGCTGTGTAAATGTAAACTTCACTTCTCTGCCTTTACTAGCTATCATCCCATTAGCAAAAGTGTCCATTCAAATCTAGTTTGTGTCAAGCCTTTTAAACATCTGTCTTCATGATGTTCAAGCTTTGGTATGATCCATGTTTGAAGACTGACTGTTACCTCTCATATCTAAGTTAACTCACTTTGGGTTTTATGATCTAAAGTTAGACCACATGGTGAGGTGGTAGGGAGAACAACTGGAGGCATAGACACGTCTTTATTTGGAAGTCTGACTGGCGTAGGAAGTTTGTATTAGGAAAGGATAAACCAGACATGATAAACAGATATGACCCTGTTATACATCTGCAGTGCTTCCTTTAGTGAAATTCAGCAGTCCCAGCTGGTGTGTTAGGGAGACTTATTAACGCCTTTTCTAGTCTTTCTGGCTGGATGGCCAAATAATTTAGTTATAACAGTACTTGTAAAACTAAACTCAATGCAACTTGTAGTTATTTCAACCCTTTTATTCCCTCCCAGGAGTGCCAAGCAAGGAGAAAAAATTAAAGAAGTGAGAAAGCAATGCAGCTCTTCTCAAGGCAGGCATACTTTAGAAATACATACTTAAAAACATCTTTAACACAGTGCCAAAGAGTAAGAGACACAACAAGGCCAAACAGCCTGGGGAAATGTTTGTTAGCATTCTGTATTCTGCAAGCATATTCAAAGTCCTTTGAGACAGAAAAATTTCATGTATTCTCCTTCTAACCCTGCACCACAGAGCAACAGACAGGTTGCTGGTTCTGGCACCTTTCAAGAGAAATTCAAAACACTGCAGTTTTCCTGTTTACATTACAAAGTTAATTGTAAAATTGATACAGACTGAATGCTAACAGAATGGTTTGCTATGTTTTATAATACCATGCATTTTAATCAAATGATCACCTGCCTATATATTTTCTGCTACTTCCAGTGCCTTGATTTATATCTCTAGGAACTGTTTGCCTGCCCTAGATCAGAATAACCCCCAAAAAAACCCAAGTATTTGTGACCATTTGAATATTGCTTACAATATTTTTGCTTTCATTAGATTTGCTAATGTAAACAACTGAAGAAAAACCGATTACTCCAAAAGGGATTCTTGCCTTGTTGCACAGATTTTGAGAGTAGTGAAGACAAAGGATGGAAGTAAGAGTTCAGAGTACTCCAAATGGGATACAATGTTAAAATGCCTGACATTGCTAATGCCACACAGTCTTTACCCAATTGTGTATTCCAGCTTTGTACAGGAAAGTGCACCTTCAGCTGTCCGCTAACTTCTAGTCCTTAAAAAAACTGTCCCATGTTATCACATTCTCCCAGGACAGATATCCACACTCACAGACTATGGAATGTCTTCTGGAGGTCTTTTTACAACAGGTAATGTAGCACGACTTAGGGATTTTGTCAGGGGAACATACTGTCTCTGGACTCATGATGCTCAGGAGGGCTGGCATTAGTCTTGCTGACAAATCTGAAATGGAGTGCAAACCTCCCAGAGGAGGTGCCAGGGGAAGGCATGTGCTATCAGTGAAACTGTGCAGGATACAGGCCTTCCTCCAAGATCATCACCACAAAAGGGAAATGACAGTTTTACAGCCAGTAAGCTGGTGAGCAGTATTTCATTGTGTGGTATTCTGCAAAGAAAAGTATCGAGTTATATACAAAGAGGGTTTTTCTTTTGGACTTTGACTTAAATATGTCCGTGACAGTGACTGAAATTCTGTTTTCTGACTGACCTGAAATTCAACATCAGACTAAACTCTGATCTGCTCTTGCAGATGTGTCAGGATAACATACAGCTCTGTATTGTGCAGGCTAACCCAAGTGAAAACAGGAGGTGGACTAGAACATTACAAAGCCATGGTCCTATAGCAAATACTTATTTAAGCGATTTACTGGGGTTTAGGCAGTATGTAACTCTGTCCCAGAGTTAACTATTAAAAAGGCAGTTTTAGGCACTGTCCTGCAATACAAGACTATAAAATGCAAAACAGGTGGAACTTGCCATCTGGAGTGGTATGAACTGAATACACAGGCACTTGCTACATTTAAAATGACAGCCCAATCCACAGGAGGAATTACAAGGAGCACAAAGCAGACAAATGCTCTTTTGATGGCTACCTTGAATTTCCCAGTTCCATGTGTCTATGTTTGCCTACTCTCAGGTAGGTGCTGGGTGTGCAGTGTGACGGTTAAAAGGCCAGTGCTATTTTTAGCTGTGTACACATTGCAAGGCAGCAGAAATGTAGGGCAATTCACACCAGCACAGCACAAGCAATTCTTGCCTGAGAGCATGCAGCCCTGTAACTGCTGCTTGAACAGAGTCCTAGTCAAGAGCTGGTTTATAATACCCCCATATCAAAATCTAGTGCAAATATATATATGCCCTCCAACACGGGCAGCCAAGTGGAATGGATGGTTTTGTCTGGTGCTCTGTTTAAGCAGGAAAAGAGGTGAAACAGAACTGCCACCATCAAGGCAGCCTCCCTGCCTTTATGACCTGAAAAACTTAGTTCTGACCAATCTGTTTTAAATTCTGCATTGGCACTGGCTATGGGTTCATGCAGAATGCAGAGGGACTCTCAGAAGGCAGGTCAACATCCACCTCAGCCTCCTCGCCTATGACCCAGCAGGCAGGGTGAGGATTCAAGGACACAGGCTCGCCAAGGCTAACTGAACATGGCCCCTGGGCCAGCTCTAGAACATTTTGGGCAACAGGCTAACTAGAGGCATTCAATTTGTTGACTGTCCATAATAGAGGGTCTTTGTACACTTTTCCTTCCCATAAGGACATTATTGGACACTGCTGTTATCTCCCAAGGCCTCTGTTTTTCTGATATGTTTTTCCAGTATTTAAGCACAGAAGTTCCAAGCTGCAGTGGAGCTGTTGTTCTACATGGAGTAACAGGTAAGAGAGTCAGCAGTAATTTTTCTAGGGGTTTTGGGCAATGAAGCAGCTTTTGATGCTAGGAGGAGGGAAGAAACACAGATGCAACCACAAGCTGGTCCTTGGAGGTGCCAGATGAGTTTGACGTCAGTGCAGAAGATGGCCTAGAAGGAGGGCTAAAGTATGATAGCTAGGAGAGGGAGCTGAGCCTTGCAAAGACAAGGCAACGTTAAATGAACCACCCATGCACACTTTGTGCACCTCAACAGGAGAATAAAGAATTGTTGGTTGGGGTAGAGCTAAAAACAAAACATCTCTTTGTAATGAGATGATGGCAAAACAAAAACATCATTAAAGTTGGATGTTAGGAGACATCTGAAATTATGACTAAGTGGCACAGTTAAGAATGAAAACACAAAACCAAAAAAAAAAAAAAAAAATCTGTGCCTGACCTGCTATTTTACTATACTACAAATTCTGATTTAACTGCAGAAATATATGTTAAGTTGAATGGCGTTCCCACAGAGTCATTAACAGAAAGGCTCAGGGTGAGAGAGGTGATGGCTTAGTTACCTCTCACTAACTGTCTGCAGATTATTTAATGTCTGTAATGTGCTTTAAAGATGAAAACCACTGAGTGCTTAGAAAATTAGCACAAAAGAAAAATTCCCCAACAGTGGCATCTATTAAATTACAAAATAACCTCTCCAGGGAAGCCTCAGAAGTATTGTCACTAAATAAATTTCAAACGGAACAGCTTGAAATGTGTTTACTATAGGAAAGAGACCTGCATTTGCCCCAAGGAAAAGAGATGAAATGTCCTAAGGCTTCAATAGGCTTTTATCTCCATTTTTTTATCACTCTTCCCAGATGCACAGGGGAGAGAGATGATTATTTAAACTCTTTTTTTCCCCTCTGGAGCTGTCTGGTGAAATGTGCTGACAGGTACTATCCATCGACTGTGTATTCCAGGTAATTCACAAGGCAGGCAAACACAGGGGCCCACATTCCTTGACAAAAAGTATGCGCATGATGGAGGAGGAGGAGGCAGCTTTTCTTTGAGACCAAGACAAGCTGCCAGCCTTTGCCATTTTCAAGGCAGACCAGAAAAAATGTTTCCCAGACATACATCCAGACAGATGCACACAGCAAGCATCAAGCAACAATTTAGTCAATCCTAGGTTGTCATGGGATGCTCAGAACAAAAGGAAGAGACAGTCTTCTCTTTTTCCTTATGGTCCTACTGCATCTGGTCTATACAAAAAGAGAAGCTCTCTTCCTATCACTGACAAGAACTTCAATTGTTTATATTGCCAATGGCAGAAGGAAGACCAAGAATAGGAGAAAGGGAAATGGGAATTTAAAGAGCGAAATCAGCTGGTGGAAGAAGGGATTCAGACAATGCCACAAGAAACAAGAAACTCAGTTTTTTCAGCTCTGATTTCTCATTACCTCAAAGCTACATCCCTGTCTGGGATGGTTATGGATTGCAGTCCCCATGCTGTGGGCACCTCACCTCACAGTTATATCTGCCCCAAAAAACTATGGAGTGGGCTAAAGGCTCCAATGAGGTTTATTACAGCCTGCAGGAAGGGGCTGCCTCAAGTGCCCTGTGAGCCCTGAGAGGCACTGTCAAGTCTGGAGCAGGATTCCCGAGTCACAGAGCAGCTGCCACTACAGTGAGTACCAATTACACTGGAGGATGTATGTGACTTTGATCGTGTGGCATGAGGCTGAAGTCGTGGGCAGTCCATTGAGGAGATTCAACTCCTGTCCTCCAAAAGAACTGTTCTGTGGCTCAGCAAGAACAAGAGGTGACACAGTGGCACACACTGTCTGAGGGGAGGGAGGTAGGATTCAACACAGAAGATGCCATCAAGGGCAGAAGGGAAGATAAATGGCACATTTTTTTCTTAACTTGTATGCAGATTCAATACCTCTATTAAATGACGTTTTCTATCATTACATGATCATCTATAGTTTCTTTTCATAGTAAATGGGAAATACAGCAAAAAATCCAGAAATAATTTAATGCTCTTGTTAAGATAAGTGGAGTACATAGAAGCTTTTTTTCAAGAGTATACACATGGGTCCTCAGCATAATATGTTAATACAAAGTTATCATCTCTGCTTAGCAGTAAATGGCTCATATTTTTTCCTCTGCGTTCAGCAAGATGTCAGATGTTGTACAGATATTCTTCAGACGTGAAGATGTTTTCAGGCCACAAAAACCTTCAGGGCAGTAGGACAGAGAAATATAAATTGAAACTCCTCAAATGATGTCTTCATTTCCAGCTATACTCTGTAGGCCAGCACATGGGAGCCAGGGAAGAGTTTATAAAATCCATTTCCAAAGGTAATCAGACAAGTAGTTCAGAGGCAGGTAGGAACGGAAGAGTCCCTAATGAAATTTTGCCATGTAGCATCAGCAGTAGCTAATGAGAATGTATTGCCACTGTCTCACCTGGTTTTTTTAATCTTCATGGGCTTTTAAGGTAACTTACTCAATCCTGGAATTTGCAAACAAGTCATATGCTTTCAGTAAATCAGAATCTCCCATCGCTGCTTGTCCTACCTTCTGGGCCAAAGTCTCACCACTGCAGTACAAAGGTGCAAGCCAAGTATCATAATTCAGGGAAGAAATTTGAGCTGGAGCTCAAAACTCTAGATACTTACAAGAAGAATATTTGATGTGGAAAAAATCTCACATTACAAGATCTTTACAAGTTTGACATCGGAAATCAACCTAGAACTCTATTTCTTAGTGTACTCAGGTACTCAAAATGCTTATTGCTTATTTCACAGTGTAACTCTGCAGGACACAGGTTGTATCTTAATAGAAAATTACTTGATAGGCAACAGCTGCACTATGAGAATTAGAACCAAAGTTTCATTTGGAGATCTCTTTATACTGAGTGAAAATTGTCATTAAAATTCATCAAGTGAAAATTTCACTATCAGCAAATTTGACTGATGTACTAGATTTTTCAAAAAGTGTACTTAAACTGAATTTGATATATTGATTTATTTAAAGATATCCTGTAAAATCAGGATATATTCTAATAAAACCACCAGATTGTTGCAGATTGAATAGGTTGTTTTTAATTAGAAGCTTGTTCTATGGTAAGGTATGTTAATATTCATATTTGCTCAGGGAAAATAAAGTCACAGTACATCTGTAAAATCTCATTACAAAGGCATATGATTCAAATAATATACTAAAAATAATAAATCTTGTTTTCTTGAAAGTTTCTTGTAGCATATCCATGTTACAAGACAAAATACAACACATTATATTTTGTATACAGTCTCATGAAATAACTGAATGAAGTATTTACTGTATGCAATGGATGAATCAATAACAAACCAACTTTCAGCTTTTTTCTTAACAACCAGTGATCCATTCACCTTCCCTTCCTTCAAAAACATAAGGTGTAAACAACTTTCCCCAAACCTTATTGATGTACTGATAGCAAACATCCTGAGTAAAAGATTCATATTTGACTGAAATCATAGGAGATGTCTTTTCAGAATTTTATCACATTGTTTCACTTCCGATCGAATAAGCAATTCATTTTCTTGTAAATAAATGGCTAAGGAAAACATGCAGGATTGACTTTAGGGAATTTCTGAGCTATTTCACCTCCACAGCTTTTTGCTTAGAATTCTCAATGTGTGATGACCACCTTTTAGGAAGCCATTTGGATGTACTTTGTTCAAAAGTCCGGGTATGGCCAAAAAGACACAACTTACCAGCAAAGCCAAAGCCAACTGTTACTGTTACTGAATCTTTAACTTGCAATCACTCAACTTCTTTAACTTGCAATCACACAATATAAATCCTGATCTAATTATTTTAGGAAAAAAAAAAAAAAAGGAGAATACTATTAAGTCTCAATAATGATAAAGGTGAAACTGGAACACAAATCACATAGTACCTCTCTGGCTTCTCCTCTTTACACTCACCTTGCCACTGCCCACCTTGATCCTAAGGAGGCTGGCCTCTCATCATATATAAGATTTTATATACACTGGATCCTTTATCTTTGTTACTCCAAAAAACAGTTTCACCCAGTTGCCAGGTCTGCCTTTATTTAACCATTAGTCATTGACCATTTATGTGTCATTTATAGCTCTAGGGGCTCAAGTATCATCCCATGCCTTCTACTGACATCTCAGATTTGTACTCCTCTGCAGTGCATCCAGTAGCTTTCCTTTACAGACCTGAGCCCATGATACCATGTTTATGGTCCTCTACGTCACATCATTTTGCTAGGACCCTGAATTCTTCATATCACATAAAATAATCACTTGTTAGTCTCAGCTAAATTAAAACTTTGGTTAAATCACACAAAGCTAAGCAAAAGCAGAAAAAATTGTGTAATAGTCACTTGATTGCAGCTGGAAATTGCTGTTCCAGCTAAACAAGCTAAAGCAAAGTCCCAGACAGGCCAAGACAAGCCCAGACAAAATCATAAATCCTGAAGCCTTACAGCACTCCTGCTGATGCCTTGGGAGGCTATCTGGAAAAGAGGCTAGACAGTGTTAAAGGAATAAAGTTGGCATTTATTAAAGAGGCCTTCAAAGTATACACCTTGGGCAGTACAAGAGCCCAGCCATGGCTCCATCCAAGATGGATCCAAGATGGACAACCATTCACAAGTTTTCACACTTCTGTAAGTTTTGGTCCATTTACATATTGGCATTAATTGTCCAATTACAGCTTCAGGTTATGAAGTCCCATCCTCTCAGCTGCTCTCCTCAATTCACTGTCTTTTATACTTTTTGGGCCTGAAGCTGTAACAATGTCCGTGGTTCTCAGGCTGGAAAAAGTTTTGTCCAACTAAACTGTGAAGAGAACTTGCTAACAATTTATATGAAGTTCAGAGTTATATACTAATGCAGTATAGAATCTGGAAAATATGAAAGGCAAAACTTAAGGCATCACTGCAGATCATCTGGGCTGTTACAAACAACAGCAATGTGTGTTACCATGAGTATAGTAAATACACAAAGTTTGGTTGCATGGGAGCCTATAAATGCAGTCCATCCTTGAAAACTCAATCACATAGTCACAGTGCCTCACAGCCAGAGAAGGGAACTTGGGTCAACCAGCCTCCTCTTTGCAGTCACTTCCATCTCATCCGGAAGTAAATGACTTCTCCTTACCAATAGATAGAGGTATCTATCCTGGCCCAGCTAACTGGAGACTCTACTGTTTCCTTCCTACCTTGATGAAAGTCACCCTGCTTCAAAGAAGGAAAAACTTACAAGATTTCTTTTGCTGGTTACTGGCTTTTCCATGTACTTTAGCCCAGGCAAGAGCACACAGGGAAATGTTTCTTTATCTGCCTGGAGGAGCAGGACCTGGCTTAATACTGAGCCATAAATGGGATCATAGACCTAGGAACCAGTTTAATTGGGTTCTGTTCTCAGTTCTTTAGTAGTTTTGCATGACCTTGGGGAAGTCACTGGTAATCTGTTTCTCCTGCTAAACTGAGGAAGTATTGCCCCTTAAGCCATTATGCCAAAGCAGTCCAACAGCTATAGATAAAATATGCCACTTAAAAGCACACTACTATTTTATTACCCACAAAACTCACCTCCAAGCCAATTTTGTCATTTCTGACACAGACCCTTTTAACTTGCACTGAAACACTGCATCAGGCCTGAATGCCAGATCCTAGTGAAGAGTCACCTGAAGCATATACTGCACGTATGGCTGGATGAGCTGCAAGAAAGAAGCTGCCCTACCTTCCTTGATCCCATTTTCAACAGGAATTCAATCATACTCCGGAAGTGAGTATTGGGATGCTGTGCTTTTTATCAGCATTCTTCTGGGAGAAGCCTAGGGGGAAAAAAAAAAAAAAAGAAGGAGGGAGGGAGGGAAAAAACTCATAATACTTCAAGCTGCAGCTCCTTTATTTTTCTTCCCTCGGTCCTGACCTTGCCAGCTTCAAGTCAGCTTCAAAACAGCTCCTGCTGTGCAGCTCTGTATGATATTGTTAGAGCAACTCCTGTGCCTCAGAAACACGTGCTGTTTGTGCTCACTTGACTTATTCTTCATTTTAGACCAGGCTGAATAGAACTTGGAAGCCAACTAAAATTCAGCTTTGTTTAACTGAAGGTTCAAGGTCACAAACATGTCCAATTTAATGGACTTCCAGGGAGGATTTCCTTAAACCCTTGGCCGCCCCTATCGTGACTGATCCCAGCTTCCAATCATGTAATTTTTATTTTTCTCTAAAACAAAAATGTTTCAATTTCTGTATTCATAATTACTTCTCACTGCTCCCTATGGTACAAGTCGTCAAAAGATGCTTGGGTTATCTACCCACTTGAAATACTTGAAAGGCAACTCCTCATTAGGCCTGCAAGTGCAAGTGGAGTCTTGGAGTTACCACAGGGAACAAAACGCAATAAAATAAAAAAAAAATACCTCACAAGTTTTTGTTTAACATGGTCAGCCTCCCTGCCAGGCTGGTGAAGAGTTATGAACATTGTTATAAGCACTGAGATACTACCCCATCCTGTTTTCAGCAATGTATCCTTGATGCCTTAAGTTTCAGCTTTCATATTTTTCAGATTCTGTACTGCATTTGTATGTAAGTCTGAACTTCATATAAAGTGTTAGCAAGTTCTCCTCACAGTTTAGTTCGATAAAACAAATTTTTCCAGCCTGAGAACCAAGAACACTGTTGCAGCTTCAGGCCCAAAAAGTGTAAACAACAGTGAATTGAGTAGAGCAATCTGGGAGGATGGGACTTCATAATCTGAAGCTGTAATTGGACAATTAATGCCAATATGTAAATGGACCACAACTTATAAAAGTGTGAAAACTCATGACTCGGAGTTCATCCTGGATGGAGCCACGGCTGGGCTCTTGTACTGCCCAAGGTGTATCCTTTGAAGGCCTTTTAATGAATACCTACTTTATTCCTTTAACACGGTCTAGCCTCAGTTCCAGGGAACCTCTCTAGCCATCACCCTGGTGCTTTATGCTGCTGATGTGCATCCTTCAGGTTGCAGGCAATGTTAAATGTTCATGAACTTTCCTAAGTTAAAAAACTCACAGCAACTTTAGTTACTGTATAAAAGTAACTAATTATGAGGTAGTATACCTTTAGCAATTCTTTAATAAACCATTTATGAGAGATTATGTCAAAAGCTGATTGTTTCTATTACTGATTATTCTAGAAGTAGAAATTACTGAGGAGTGTAATATTTACATGAGTGGTTTGAGTCTAGGTTGAGTCTAAGTCAGAGTTTTCTTAATGAAATTATTACCTAAATACCCTGAGGCTATTTATCTTCTTTCTTTTCAAAATAAGTCTTCAACTAATCTTCTCTTTTTAGGGTATTTTTCATCTCCAATTGCTCAAGTTAACCAGTTTAACCTAGGTGCTCCCAAAAGGGTCTGTCATCTCAGCACTGAGACACTAAAAGCACAAAAAGCCCAAATTGCAACTTTCATTAATTTTGCCCGAAACCAAACAATTCCTGAGTGCTGCTCTCAAATGGAAATAGTGTCACATGAATCAGACACTCTCATGTGTTTTACTAGAGTTTATATAGCCGCTTTTTTTTTTCAGAGCACTTCCACTTCTTTGCTTACGATAGTTAATGAAATCAGGCCTGCACAGAGAGATGGTATTTAATGTTACAGCACACAGGTTACTCAGCCCATGTAACCATGTATTCCATGTGCCTATTTAGCACTGCACATTTCTAGCACTCTCTCCAGTTTATTTCTAAGTACTCCTACTCAAAGGTCTTCTATAATTAGGCCAAATGCAATCAATTCATAGAGCACCACTGTTTTCCCATGTTTCAAAGGAATTGTTCAGGGCAGTTACATACTCGGAATTGATTGAGCATGGGGATTACTTTATCTCCAGGGGAGATGATGATCAGCATTTCCCACCCAGTTCCTGAGCTGTCTTTACTAATTTATCTTAATAACATCTTTGTGTTTTGAGTCAGAAGGAAAGAGATCAAAGCAGAGAACACGGCAGGCATACTCTCAGGATTAAAATTGGCCAGAGGCAATCAGAAGAACAAGCAAACAGCTCTTCAGCAGTCTGAAGAAAAGCCTCGTTTGACGTGAATATTTTTGTGTCCCTGCAAGCTCTCGCCCAGTTAGCCCAGTTGGCTTGGAAGGTCACATCTCCTGCTCATGTTATTTCTTGTCATCATCCCATCCCCATTGCCATTTATCACCCTTGAACTTCATTAACGAATAACATTACATCAACCCTTCTGGTTCCCTAACAAGACAGCACAAATCTATATTCCCTAAGGAAATGGGCTGATCTTATAATTACACCATGCTTCACATTAAAACCCTGATCCCTGGCGTGCTGACGAGGACTCACATGTCTGTCTGAGGTGTAGGGCTCAGTGTCCTCAGGACATGATTTGGGGCTTCAAGGGTCAGTGTATTTTGGTGTTTCAACATGATCCTGTTTCACTTTGGCAGGAATAGCATACAGCAGGCGGAGAAGCCTATGTTCTGTTCAATACTTGATACATCTCACTTGCTACCTTCCCACTCTAATGGTCCTTCCTCTGTGTTCTCACCCTCTGAGAAATGAAATTGCTTTGCTGTAAGCTGGCTCCACATCACACCTTGAACAGAACAACCTAATCAGAAGGAAAATGAGAGAAATTACATTCCTTGTCTTTCTGCATGGAAGCCTAAAACATAACTCCCACTTATATTCTTGACTTTTATACTGAGAAGATAGAATTGATGCAAAGGAGACATCCAAAGTGCTCACTTTAGCTTCCATAGGAGCTTGATTTTTAAAGTGGACTTTATTCCTAGTGCAGGAGCCACTGCAATTTAGTTTAAGTGATTTTTCTCTTTTTTTTTTTTTTTCCTTTTTAATCAATGGGTATTAGGCCTATCCTGTGCTCTCATCTTGCTCAAAGCCAGAGGTGGATAGAAGCAGCTCAAATTTAATTGAGAATCAATGCATATAAATACAAGGTTATGTGTCTGGGAACAACAGAGACACATTTGCTGTGGAACAAGGAGTCAGATACAGCCAAGAAGCGCCTCTGAAAAGGACATAGGAAGTCCCAGCAGAGCAGTGCCAGAGCAGCACTCTGGCATCGTCAGCACCACTGCTGTGACAAAAGGAGCACTGCTGCTACCTATGTAAGAGTAGACTGAACACATAACTCAGTATTTGGTGGTGATGAGGCTGTTGCTGACACATTCGAGTCCAGACCTTGGCTTTAAAGTATTGGAGATGTGGGAAATGCATTTACAGTTTGTGAGTGCTGTCAGGTTTGCCAGTCCTTTCATCTCTCCTCTGTTGCCCAAGCTTTCTGCACACTGTGGGTGTCTTTCCTGCTGACAGTCACCCTGCGATGCAGCCCGGTGCAAGGGAACAGAAGACTCCAGATGTCTTTTAAAAGAAAGATGACATTGGGCAGGTGCAGGTATTCTGCTAAATATCTGTCTGAAAGGCAGAGACCAATTGAACCAGTCCTATCACAGTTGCTGCTAAGAAAATAAAAGGGAGGAAAGTCAGCCCTAGCCCAAAAGAAAAAGGCAATTCTGTCTCCACAGGACTCCCTGATGAGGGCCGTACTCCAAAGCTCTGCTGTGACACATACCTGGATAGAGATAAACTAAGCTTAACCTGGAAAGCTTTAAATGTTAAACTAATCTTCCTCCTGGGTCACAGCCTTACTAAAGACAAGAATTTGAGGAGTCCTTCACGAAAAGCCTGTTGCAGTGCTGGAAGGCAGCTCACAGAGCATGGGTGAGGGGTGAGGAATGCAGCTCCATGGCATGTACAGGCCTGGGGTCAGCTCCATGCTGACACTACCTGCTATCACGGGTGAGTCCAGCAGTAACTCTAACGCTTCCTTTACAAAAAAACAAAAATAGTGGGACAAAAAGATATTTTCATTTTTCTTTTATGTAATACTGCTCTGGACATGCTAACTTCTCACCCTACAGACTTTATTCCTCACTCACTTCCATCTTTCTTAAATTCATTGGTAAAAAAATAGGCCAGAAAGCTAGACAGCTAATATAAAAATATTGCCTTTTCAAGATCGTTTCTGACAGCAGAGGAAGTGACCAGTGTCTGGCCACTGCCTTTTAACCAGCTAAACATCTAGCCATTCTCAAGCCATGCAAAAGGCACAAATAGTGAAATTGTGCCCTGCTCTTTGCCTTCGTATGGGTGATTTCCTTCCTACATGTCTCACTTCATGGCCACACTCAGGCTGTGGGAGGTACATTAACTTTCAGCTACATCACCAAAACTGAAAAAAAGACTCCAAACACATAAACTTTTATGTGTACATCTTTCATCATTCCAAAGCACTGCATAAGTTTTGCTCTGTAGGTCTTGTATCGTAAGGTGTCTTTCCTAGATGTTGGACCATTTTTATGGCACTTCCTTGGTATCTCAACAATTTCTCAACACTAAACACAAACGTCAACACCCAGGAACATGGACCTACCAGTGTGTATACAATGGCATGGTGACTTCCTTGATAAAATCAGGGAGTGTATTTCTGTGGTGTAAAGCTGAAACTGATGTTTCAGTCGCAGTGGGAAGGACAAGCTGAAGAAGACAAGTGAAGAATGGACAAGCTGTTTTCAAGCCCTGGTTCGGGCTGCTCATTTTCTGAAACATAGTTGCTCATAACATTTTCTTGGGAAATACTGTACTTAATAGGTTTTCTTCCTAGCGTGAAAAGCAGCCCCTTGGAAAGTCATGTACACTTTTGACTTGGTTTCCCCTATGGTATTAAGAGAAAAGAGAAGAAAACGAGAAAAATATAAAGCCAGTAAACAAGAGGAAAAAAATTATGAAAAAGGCCTCTAGTTCGAAGACCAACTAGAAGAAATTTACAGCAACAGCTTTTGGGTTTTGATTTGTTTTTTTCATAGAAATCATGTACTGGGATGTAATAATGCCAAGTAGAGACGTGGTATGTTGTATAGCTGCACTGGATAACATCTTTGTAGTGTAGACTAATTTACCTGCAAATTCCCCTTTGTGTGTGCGCGCGTGTATAAATTCTCATTCAAGGTTATGTCTGCCCAATCAGCTTTGAGTATGTTGCTTGCTTCCTGAAGAAATAAAGGGAAACAAACATCACTCACTCTACAGTGCCGCTCCCCTTCCCGTGATAAGGGAAAGCAGAATAGCTCTAAAAAGCAGAGCCATTGACCTTACGGCAGGGCGGTTCGGCAGCTCCAGAGGGGATATTTAATTTCGAGGCCCGACTCTCCCGCCGCCCGCGCGCGGCCCGGCTCCCTCACGGCCCCGCCCCGCGCGCGCCGGGGGCCGCCGGCGCCACCTGCCGGCCGCGCTCAGGGCCGCCCCTCACGGCCCGCCGGGCGCCGCGGGGCCGGGCCGCGCTCAGGGCCGCAGCCGCGCCTCCGCTTTCTCTGCGCTTCTCCCTGTTCCTTGGGGATAAGGACGGCACACCGGCCTGCTGCCTCCCTGGCCAGCGTCGTCGTTGTCTCCTCGGGACCGGCGATGTCCCCTGAAACCACGGCCAGCAAAGCGCTGTTTACAGCCGCTAGAGCAATCCGAGCTGCTTTTGTCCAGGGATTTGCAGTCTTACCTCAAATGCACCTTTATCGCGTGAAGTTGCCTGTCCATACCCTCAATCCACAGCTTAAATTTATTTCTGGGACTTTTCCCCTCTTTCTCCTCCTGGCGCTGGGCCTGTGCCCTTTGTCCGCATTCCCCTCACGCAGTGTCTCCTCACCTTGCTTAAAACCTGCTGCTCTTCAGGAGCCCTCAGCAGCACCAAACCTGCTCTAGACTAACGTTAAGCTCTTGAACATTTACCTGGGGGGGAAAGAAAAGCCAAAATGTCCATTTCTGATTTTTATTAAAATTCTGCCTAATTTCCATCCCTATATAAGTTATTGAACAAATTTAGCAGATCCCTTGATCGTTTGTAAACACAGGAAGAAAAAACCCAGCTCCAACAAATATTCTCTAGCTAGATGTCTAGCTAATGGCTGTCCCCACACCTCTTCACTCTCCTGTCACCTCAGTTTACACCAGAAACCCTCATCTGCTCCTGCACATTTGCCAATCCCCATCTTGGAGCACAGAAGTGTAAATAATAAATTCCCAGTACAGGTCTCACCCAACAGAGTAGTGGAGCCCCAGTGACAAGTTACTTGTTACAGAGCAAAAATGGGACTGTTGGGTGTTGAACAAAAAAGACAACACACACACACATGTGTTGGGAAATCTAGCACCTTATAGCCCAGATATGTACAAAAGGGCATGATCCCTGCAGGGCTTACCTTTGCCAGGGAGCTCTGGCAGGCCATACCCTTCCAGAAAGCAAGAGAGGCTTGGATCTTTTCCCTTTACTTACTCCATGAGTACTATGAGGTTTCTACTTATTTCTGAGAGGATTAGCTGGCTGGAACACCAAAATATATGGCTGGGAAAGTTTGGGGCTATTCAGCCTGCAGAAGAGAAAGTTGTGAGAAAACCTCACAGCAACCTGAAGGTTCCTAAGGGGAAGCTGGAGAGGGATAATTCATCAGGAGCTGTAGTAAAAGGACAAGGAGTAATGGATACAAGCTGAAAGAAAAGAAATTTAAGTTAGATATTAGAAAAAATGTTTTGCTATGAGTGTGGTGAGACGCTGGAACGGTTGCTCAGGGAGGTTGTAGATGTCCCAGCACTGGCAGTGTTCAAGGCCGGCTTGGATAAGGCCTTGAGCAACCTGGTCAAGTGAGAAGTGTCCCTGCCCATGGCAGAGGGGAGTTGGGATGGGATGATCTTTAAGATCCTTTCCAAACCTTAGAATTCTATGATTCTATGATTTAAATTTGCATATATTTGTTTCCATTCCCTCTCTGGATGAAACAACATTTTCACTGGATAATTTTCTTCTGTCTATGTGGGCACTAGAACCGTATTTGTGACCTGAATTTTCATGTGGAAAACATGAATTTTCATCTGGAAATCCAGACTAGTGTAACAGGGGTATCACCAAAATGAGTACCTTAAGTTTTACATCATCTATGTCACCTGAAAGATTAGCTATATTGTTAATTCAGGGCGACAGAAAAGTACACTAGAATATAACCTAAAGAAGATGTTCACAACCCAATTAATTATTTCCTTTTCCTCATAGCACTGCCAGGCCCCGCTGTCTCCACGAGACAGTATTATGTCCAAACCTGCCTGCAGAGCCTGAATTCATAGATCATAGATGCACACACGTTTGCAAAAAATACATTTAAAATACCATTTTAAATAAAGGTGCTTACAAAGAATGTACCCTGATTTTCTCACTGCAAACACTTTACTAAAAATGAAAAAAAATTTCCTATTAACTTTTCCAAACCACCATGGGGTCAGCTATGCCCACAGCCATGGGCTTTACACAGAGCTACTAGAAAATTATAATTTAGTATGAGATAAATAATGTCCACATTAGACTTACCATGGTTACCTGCTGCTATCCTGCTCCCATTAAAACTGACCACTCAAACTACCTTGGCTCAGGAGGATCTGATTGCTGAGGCCTTTTCTAAAGGAAGAAGAGGGACAAGTACAAAGTCCACCATTTTGACTATTCTGCTGCTGCTAAAAGCAGCCAAGAATTTTCTGTCTCAATGCTATATAATTCTGCTTGTCAGTAGTATATATATGAGAAAAGAACAAAGATTCTCATTCAGTCAGAAATTAAAATGTGGAAAGGAAGAAGAAAAAAATATCTCTATACCAATAGCAGTCTGTTTTCTTGGAAAAAAAGAAGTAAAAGGTGTGGAGCAGAAAGAAAGGGGAAGTTTCAGGTTCAGTGTAGTTACACACTTTTCTGACACTGCATTTCCATGCCAGGCAAAGAAGATAAAGAGCCACTAGATTTATATTGTTGGCTGGTCTTTACATTGGTTAGAAGGACTATTTGGCTGTACTAACAATGGTTTAATACAACAACTACGAAGAAGAGTTCAAAGGTGTCCAATTACAATCTCATTCTGCTGCGCTTAAATTAAATACGGAAAGGAATTAGTCCAGCACCTTGCCAAACTCTTTGCTGAGGTAGATCCAGGGGTAGATTCTCGTCCTTCACAACGACAACAGACACATATCATTAAAACAGTGCCAGCAATGTGCACAGCAAACGGAGGCTGGAGCCTTGTCCCAAAATCGGAAGGGGGCGGGGGGAGGGGGAAGGAACAAATAACTTTTCCCCTGCTGTTTCGTCATGCACAAATACAATTTCTAGAGCTCCTCCGTTATCAAGGGCTCCCTGAGCACATACTAAGATCTTTGTTAACTGCATTCTCTGCACAAGAGGCAGACCAGCGCTGCTGCTCTGTCTGCTACCCGAGGACTGAAACCAGCCAGTCTGAACAAAGTGGAGCTAGTTCAGAAAGCAGCGTCAGCCTATAGCACACAGGACAAACAGTGACACGTTCAGCCCGCTGGAAGGCAACCCACATGGCTATCATTTGTGGCTGCTTTGCCAGCAAGGAAAAAGAGACTTTGAACAATTGGAGGGATGCTAAAAGGAAATGTCTGCACTTCTGAATGGCTGCACGCTGGGAATATCACTTCTGGCACACTGGGAATATCACTTCTTTCATGCTGTCCTGCTTTTTCCCAGCTCCCTCTTGTCATGCAAGACAGGATCTATACTGGATCAGTCAGGGTGACTAACAGGAACAGAACAAGGAACAGAAAAGGACATGGACAATGTCCACGGACAATGGATAATGAAGGACCTCTTTTAGAAGCTACGATATGAGGCAGTGAGGTCATGGGCTCATTTTGGAGAGCAGAGAGAGAAGCAAAAGTCCTGGAATATCAGAGAACCGCAGTCATTGCTATTTACTGAAGATGAGGATTATCTTTTCAGAGAGAGAAGACAGGCATGTCCTCAAGCAGCTATCTCATCTGGGAAATGACATTGCTCTAGACAGATCATTTTCAAGTTTATTTAACTTACAAAGAGACTGTGAAAAAACACAGAGTATCAGAACAAATTTAAACCATCTGTTTGATCATCTTGCAAACTGTAAACATTGTATTTGAGAAAATAATCTTTCTTCAGCATAACAATGTGCATGGATGGATTTGACTAAAATCTGTGTAAAAAGGAACTTCCACTAAGTCAAATAGAAATTACCCAGAGCACAAATCAATATTTAAATTATTTTAAGTAATCCTTCTTCTTTCATCAGCTTCTTACAGGAGTATCCAGGAATTTTTGCTCCCTTCAGCTTTCTTCCACACTTCCCTGGGCACTTATTCTACCGAGGAGCATTCAAATTAATTGCCACACTGTTTGTCTATTTAAAGCCATTATGCACATACCCTAACTGGCCCTGTAGTTCTTTTTTTTTTTAATATATATATAGATTCTGTAGCATCTACATTTATTCTTTCCTGAAAGCATACAAGTATTAAATTACTGCACTGCAATCCAAATTATTATCAGATGATTGGATATTTTTGTCTTGTCTGCATATTGTGCTTTTAAACAGTTTATTATGATCCATAGTGCAGAGAGAATGCCTGCCTATAAAGCAGAGGCACTGAACCTGCTTTCTTCTCCTAACTCAAAGCCCCTTATCAGCAATGTTACTGGATTAAAATAACAAAGAAAGCAGTTCCTGTTAACACCCACTGGCCACACAGATAATTCAGTCTTAGCCTTTTCAAACAGCCTATTTGTTGCGCACAACAATAACATTAATTTCCTAGATTAAAAAAAAAGATTCAATACATGTACAGCATCAACATGAATATAAAACAACACTTTGGAAACAGCATCATGTTGACAGTCTTAGATTTATGGACACAGAGGTTCACAACAGTAGCAGAAACTCCTTTCAGAATGTGCTCATCTATACCCACACATCACACATCAGACCATGCTAATTAAAATGTATACATCTTGCAGGAGCAGATAATTTTCAGTGCAGTTACAGCATGGATGGGTCAACTTGGCAGAGGCCATCTGGGGTTTGCAGGTCAGACCCAGGCTGTAGGAGGACGTTTCTGCCTGGCCCAGAGCCCCTTTCCCCCAGAGGAGATGGGGAACAGCTGCTCAGGCAGCGTGTGCAGAGCGATCACTCCAGCACCTCTGCCTGTGCCTGTCCAGAGCCCAACCCCAAGGGGCTCTTGTTCAGGTGATGAAGGGGCAAGGTGTAGACACATCCTTTTACACTGCTCCCTTGCTTGGGAGCGACCTTCTGTTGCCATCCCAGGACAGCAGCTGTGAGCAGGATACCCCAGGTTGGCCTGCAGCTCCCCAGATCAGGCCACCACAAGCCACAGGGTATCCCAGCATGTGGGTATTATTCAACCTTAGAGAAACTACCAAAACATTTTGAGCCATTATGACTTTATCGTTCTGTCACTGATCACAGCATGAAGTTTTCGAGTCTCTCAAAGTCTGATGTGCACATCTGTACCAATGTAAGCAATAAAAAAGCAGGGATGACATCATCTTACCCAACAGAATCATGGACACATTCAGGCATTGTTCACAGCAACATGAAATCTGTGTGTGGGAGGTTTGGCACCTTTTTCATTGCTGTTCACATTCAGCTGCCTCCTAAGTCATTCACACAATCAGGCCTGTTTCTGAAGAACCTTTAGAAATGTACATTTACTCAGGAAAAAATAAAATCAAGGCTATGAAGCTCATTCACATTAAATGCCAGCACGACATGGAACAGAGAGGCAAAGAAGTGTAAACAGATGACTGCACCATGGGCTAAGTGAAACAAGTTAAAGAATCAAATGTTGCAGGGCTGACCATAAATTTTGAAGAAGTCAGCCATGAAAAAATCTGCTTGGTTGTAACAAGCAATCTGTAAGCACTGGGAGCTCCTGCTAACAGAGTGGCACTACCAGTGAGGTCTTTCCTCTTCAGGTTGGAGTTTTTTGACTGTTTAGTAGCAGACTAAGAGAGCATGGTCATTTTATATGTGCTGCTAACTAATTACTAGCTACTAAGTTCATCAAATACTATACTACTGGTCATACAACTGAGAAATGTACACCCTTTCCTTAGGTATGAAAACCAGACCTCTGTTCCAGTGAATTACAAATTGATCTTGGACAGTTTTCTCATCCTACTGTAAACAAATCTTTCTGATTTTGGTGTGTGCAAAGAGGTTAGATTGCAAAACTGTTAATTTTTTAATAGGAGAAAAAAAAACAGAAAGAAGCAGTTACCTACAAAAATTCCAGACTGATAGTCAAGTGGCAAATGCAGCTGTCATGGCAGATACTTCTCAAGGCCTGAGTAAACATTTTGTAAAAATTTGCATATAAGCAAGGTAATAAAGCTACTGAGAAATTTGGGAGTATTTAATAGATTGAAGAAAGTTAACAAGAATACATGTTAAGGGGAAACTGAACAGTTTCAGATGGAGAAATTCTATCCTGGGTTTGGATAATGAAGTATTGGCTCACCTACAGCTTCTGTTACACTGAGTCCAGTGCAGTGTTCATGATCCTAAGCAAGAGGGCTCAGCTGTCTGAGACGAAGAGCAAACAGCATTTAAAGGAAACAAAGGTTTAAGGAAGTACTGTCTCTTCTCCTCGTGTTTTCTGCCATTTAAGCTTTATTTGGGTAAGGCAAAGGATTGCAGTCCCCGCTGGAAGAATTAAATTTCCTCCATAGCTAGGGAATTTTCTAGATACACTTTCCCACTTTCTGTAGCCCTTCCTGAGCAAAGCTTTGATATTTTGGGAGATGCTTTCATTAAAACAGCAGTTCAGTGCTCAAAGAAGAAAACCCAGTTGTAGGAATTATAAGAAGAAATCAAGAACCATCTCTGTGCCAAAACTGGAAACAGTGCCAGTCTCCTTGTGTCAAAAAGAAACAACAGAACTGGGAAAGTTTGATTATCCTTGCAATCATTTTTTAAATGAAAGACATGGAATGGCTTCCTTATAGTCTTCAAAAAACCCCAAACCAGAGGTAACTGAAAAGCAGTGTCATGAATATCTGGGCATCATTAAGAGTGGTCAAGGGCTCTTTAGCATCCTCTGCCCCCAGAACTAGGCATGGTCAAATAAAAGCAGCAGGAACTGGATTCAGAAACACATCATCAGAAGCAGTTCACACAGTAGCTGCTTGCCAGGGAGCACCCTGCATAGCTTTTGTGGGCTGAAAGAGAAGCTGGACTTGGAAGAAAGATCCATGAATGCTATTAAACAGTTAAACCACAACTAGCTCAGGAAATCCTGTGGACTGAAAATAGCCCACAGCAACAGTGATGTCTGGGGGAGTTACTGTATATTTTTATCCTGTTCTTATTCTCCCCTAGATACCCATTTCTGGCCACTCCTGGAGGCAGTCTGTCTCTCTTGTACAGTATAGTCCCCAGTACAGCCACTTTTCTGTTCCTTGATCTCAGCCTCTCTCCCCAACAAATTCCAGTCCAGTCATGATCTCCTCTGCTTGACCTGGTTTTGGCTATTCACATCACACACATGGGCATCTCCCACATCCTGAAAGAAACCCTAAGCCATCCTTGCAGGAAGGAAAGTTAAAATCCTTGCCAATAACTATTACATACAGAACACAGGAAAAGGCCTGTTGGGTTTGTTTTGGCATGTTTTTTCTTCCGTAGATAAGTTCTATGATGAAGGGACACACAGCCATATCCCTGGGGAATACCACGTTAATGGAAACAGTCCTGGTTACAGTACTGTGTCTGCTTAATAAAACACCCTGTTTACCCATGAATAACTCTTGGGAGTCTCTAGTGTTATAGGAGAGAACTGGGTGACAAAACACCATGTGTTAAATAAAACCTTTTTGCCAATGAGGTAGAAGCTGTTCCATCACCCTTTTCTTTCCAGTTCTTGCCAGCAGAACAGTTCTACAAATCAGGCTCTTTAACTTGTCCAGTTTAGAGGGATAAAAAAGCCCACTGGAGAGAAGGCAATGCAGTGTTTCTGTTCAAGATGTAACGGCTAAAATTTTGTCTTTCTAGGATAGAAAGGTTAAGGTCCAACCTGCTCTCTCTGCTATAAGCAGCCAGGCATGTACAGTAGCCAAAACAAAAGCATCCCCATTAAAAGAGTAAGAATGTGGCAAATGAGGTATGGTCAAGCTGCAGACATCCATAGTCTTTGGTCCTTGTGGAGTGAGATAAATCATCTAGACTGCCTTCCTTCAAATGCAGAAATAACACTCAGCTCTTTATGTAATTCTTCAGGGCTTTGCTCCCATGGCTGATATTTCCATTGCAGTTACCTAGAAGGCAGAGTGCATTACAAACCCACAGCTGGAGGCAGTGAGGAATCTCTGGAGGCTAAAGTACCCCCAGGGACCAGGCTTCAGTTGCCTGAAGTTGTCCACTTCTTAGGCAGTCTGTATCAGACACACAACAATGTCACCTGTTGGCCTGCCTGCTAATCCTGACACATAAGCCTTCAGCTGGCTCCTCCTCCACCCCACAGAGTGCTCGATGCACTCCCACTGCACTCATGTACAGAGCAGCTCCCCCTCCTCGCCCTCCTGTTCCAACCTCCCTGAAGAGCTTTGATCCATCCATGGTGGCACTCCAGTCATGTGAGCTACCTCACCAAACCTCTGTGATCTGAGCTGGATCACAGCCCTGCAACTGCACGCAGATCTTCAGTTTCTGCTGTTTGCTCCTCGTGCTGTATGTGACAGTGTATCAGCACTTCAGAGAGCATGCAGGTGTTCCAGTTTCCCAGTAGAGGCAGAAGATAAAGGTCTGCTTTTCTCAAAATTGGCCCCTTTCAGCCCCTTTTTTCCCGATTGTTTGACAACCTAATTAACCTGACAAGTTGATGGTGGGACACTGTTTTCTCCTCTGTCACTCCTAGTCTCCAAGGTACACCCTTGGTGCCCACAAGCAAAAGCACAATCCAACACCACAGCAGGCCACCCCAGATACCAGATTGGGTCAGCAGATAGTCTCCCACTGCTGCCATTATCTGCTTTCTCTGTACCAGCTGAGGTATGGAGATACACTAGAGGGAGTCTCCAGCTTCTGGTTTGCTGCTGGAATGAATCCCTTCCCTGGGAGCAGATCTGCAGGGGGAGCAGAAGCTGTGCTTCCAGGCACAGGAAGACACCAGTCTTTGCCATAGTGGGAATCCTTCTTCCCCACTCAACACTCTGCCTGTACCTCAAGTAGAGCTTTTGAGGCTTTCAGGCTTTTGTACCTGCAGGGTCCTGGAGAAGATCTGGTGGATGTTTCTTGTCATCACTGATGATGCACAGCCACTTTCATCCTCCCAGAGCTCTGCTAATCGGCAGCATGGACCCTCCCAGGCACAAAAGCTACATCCTCAGCCCTGATGGAGCATTCCTCAGCCCCAGCCTGGGGAGCTGCACTCAGGCTGAGGCTGCTGATGTCACAGGGGCCACTGACCCAACAGTGCTGGGGTCTGTGCTCTGTGGCACATCCTCACCATGGCAGGGCATGTGTCTGCTGCTCATGGTGAGGTCCCTGCCTCTGTCCTGCACTCACTGCTGCTATGGGAAGCCATGTTCTCAGCCAGACAGTGCTTCTGGAGGGATGCCCCATACTGAAAAGGCCCATGTCCACTTCAGCCAGGAATCAGCTGAACAGTAGCTCAGAGCACCCTTTCTTCAGCAACAGACCAGACCCTTTTGAGGTTGCAGCATCCTTATGTGCAGCAGCAGCAGCACACTGATGCTCCTCAAATGTCACTGAGAGTCCTCTCTCAATCCTAGGAGAAACTTTCAGAACACCCACAAGATTTCAAAGCATGGTCCAGAAACTGCTGCACCTGTTGGCTGCCCTAACAGATGTGCAGTTCCTCAAATCTATCTCCAGCAATCCAAGTCTGTCTTCACTGCTGGCAAGGAATATTCATCTTACCATACCAAAAGAATTTAAAATACTTCAAACAAGCCTGACAATGCTGATGTAGTTCCTTATTTATCCAGTTCAAAAGTCCACCACAGTACCTTAAGATTTGAATTTAGTACTCAGTGGATTAGGAGAACCATGAATTAAGCCTGTGGCCATAGAGGGCTTTGAGTATACTACATGAATTGTAATAATAATAATAATAATAATAATGCATACTGTATTAGCATAACAATGCATATGTTCCTGGTAGTGATAACTAGAAATCACCTAGAAGTGAAAATCTGATTTCAAGCTGCCTGCATATGTGTAGGCATGACTATATATGTGTATATATATGCATATATATGTCACAAATGTATGAGAAACTATTTCTGAACCCATATCTAAAAACTTAAGAATAACCAATCTGTTTGTTTTGTATTTGTTATCTTCTAAACTATGCTAACACTCACTGGTGATGCTAAACGGCAGGTGGAATAAAAATGGATTGCTATAATAGAGTGGCCTAAATTTGTCAAGCCAGGGAAACTTGTCCTATTTCATGATTCCCACTTCAAAAGCTATGCTGTTACAGGAATGGGGTCATACCATAATTCAGGCTGTAAGGGACCTCAGAAGGTCTGTAGGCCAAAATCTAGTTCAAAGTAGGGTCAGGCATGAGGTGAGACCAAGTTGCTCAGGGCTTTACACAGCTGGTTCTTGAAAATCTACACGAGAGATTATATTCTCCTGGGGCAACCTGATCCCATTCTGGTCAGTTTGTCTTTATAAGCTTCTCCTTTGCATCCAGCCTTACCCTCAGGGTTCAGTGTCTGACTTTGTCTCCCTTCTTCCCACCATGCATTGCTGTAAAAGCCTGGGCCCATCATCTCAGTACCCTCCCTGCCAGAGTCAGCAGGCTGCCCTTCTGTGCTCTCCTTCCAAAGCTGGGCTGAAAGCCCAGCTCCACCAGCCTCCCCACACAGAGCCCGTGCTCCCGGCCTGACCATCGTGGCAATTCCCCACTGAACTCACAGCAATTTATCAGATTCTCAGGATGTCAAGCCTGAGCACAGTATCCAGATGTGGTCTAACAGCTGCTGGGTAGAGGGGATAGTCACCACCTACTAATCGCCCACTCACTTTGCTCCTATTAATATATCCTACTGTGATGTATTCAAACCAACTCCCCCAGCTGATTTTCAACAGATCTGCTACCCCAAACTAGTCATCCCCAGCATTGCATCATGGTCAAGAGTTCTCCCTGTGCAGGGGCTGGATTAGCATAGGTGTTTATCCAGTTTCATGAGGTGGTCCCATTTGCCCAGGGATTCTAGGTGTGTGTCTCTGTATGCCAGCATGCTGACTGCCCCTTTCCATGTTCTGTCATCTGTGACCTTCATAAGCGAGCACTCTGCCATCTCCTCCAGGTCACTGATAAAGGCATTAAACACAGCACATCCCAGGACAGATCCCACACAGTTATTACTGGCCTTGAGGCAGAGTAGCCCTTGAACCACTGATCTCTGAGTCCACTCATCCAACCACTGTTTCAACCCCTGTGGTTGCCTGATACCTCCTAAGCCAAGAACTGGGCTATCTAAAAGTGAAAGAGAAAAAAAACCAAACATGTTTTATATGAGCAGCTAGAATATTCATTCCCTGTTTCATCTAATTCAAATATGGCCTGGATAGAGACACTTTATGGATTACCACCTGGATCAGCCCAGGGTGGTGTTTAGCTTGCAGCTTCTTCCCATGCCAGGAATCATATCTTCTTCTTGCAGCTCCATTCACTATTGCATATTTATATCTTTAACTGGCAAAATAATACAGAACAATGCATTGGTCAAAATATCTAACTGCATGTTCCTCCCTTGAACTCCTGCTCCACCTGAGCAGGAAATCATCTAACCCTGCATCCTGACTGGGCAAAGGGCTCCCTTACCCACAAGCTCACTAAGTTGGGAGAATTGATACCCCACTGCCAGAATCTAAATCCATACCTATTTATACTGCCTCCCTTCAGCACAGAAAGTGTTGTATGACTTGGTCACCACCACATGACTGTCCATGCAGTGTTCAATGAACTTACTCCTCATTGCAGAGGACTGAAATACTTCTGATTTTTTATTTATAGAGGCACTTTCTCAGTAAGTCACCCAAAGACAACCAATATTTAATTCACTCCATTACTTTAAAAGGCCATGTGAATCTCCTTTTTTTTTTTTCCCTGTGATATTCTCATAGGGTTTGAAAAGTGTATTTACTCCCTTACTCCATTCCATCATTTTTCATTTATGAGTTTTCCCCTTGCAGAGCTCTGGCTCTCAGCCACAGCAGGTACATGTTCCAGTGATGGGGGGGATGAGCCTTTGTTCTCAGGGGCTGTTTTTAATCACCACTGTTCATCAAAGCCTTGTGGGACCAGGAACCTACAGAAAAGAGCAGAAAGCACCTGCTGATGACAGAGCAGGCAAAGAACTTTAGGAGGTTTAGTCAGTCTTTTTCTTAAGATAAACTTGGTTTTTCTTATTTGTATTTGTGTCATTAGGCATGACTAACACAAAGGAACAGTATAAAATTGGACAGGAACATGGCAGAAACATCAAAAGAAAAGGTATAAAAGATTCAAAAATCCCAAATAGATAACAGGGTATGTGCTGATTATTTTATTTTTTTAGCACATGACACTTTCCTTCTGAGGAGTTTTCCATGGCTACTGCCAATGTGTTATTGAACTCAGATGCTGCCTGTTGTGTAGAGCAACAGTGAACTCTACTCTCCCATGAGGACTTCTCCCTAGTTTGGTAGCTATTCCCTTCATAGTCACTATTTCCACAGCAGTCTACACTGTATGAAGAAAAGTATGAACCATGGTTCAAATAAGAAACACAATATACTATGCTAAAGTCTTGAAACTTTGTTTTCAAACCTTTTTCAGCATATTAAAAATGCAAATCTGTAAGAGGAAAAAAAAGAGGCACAACTGAACAGGCACTGGAGTTCTTACAAATAAACATTGCTACGACTGTGCACAGAAGCCAAGGCCATGGGACACCTGGGTTTTTCAGCACACATGCCCACTCTGACCTCTCTTACAAATGTACACATGACAAAACTGTTGCATTTCAGTTTCTGCTCTGCAGAAAATTAAAATATCAGATGTTTCAGAAGACTAAGAGCAGAGATGGCAGAAAGGAAGCAAATACATCTGTTACTTTAATAACAATGGTTCCTACATGGTTGTATTTCTCTCTGGCACGTGAGACAGGAGAGTTCTCCTTGCCATACACAAAGCTGCCATGCTCTGGAGTCTCACTCCTCTCATACTCAGCAGTTCAGCACCTCTCAGCTGCAGGAATATATTGGCAGCAGATACCAAATGACAGAAAACCCAAGCAGAATGCTCATGTCTCCCAAAGCTCACCCACTGTGCATACACTAACTAATGCTTTCTTCAAGTGAGTTGGCCTGCACTCCCATGAAAAAGTTACACTGCTTTTAGTGCAGTTGGTAGTTTAGCAGTAGTTGGCTACTGCCAAGCACAGAAGGTTCTCAAAAAAACCCACCATGCTGAGTCACATCAGTTGGCCAGATGACCCCCATGAGCTCTCATGATGGAATCTGTGTGGTGAAATCCAGGTCTGCCAGGGCATGGATGAGGCTGCACGCAGGTGTACAGGGGATAACCAGAATACAGCAGATCTTCAGTGTTCCAGAAGTCACCCAAGTCCTGGCAAAAGCCACTCTGACCACTCACCTCCTACAAGTATATCCCAGAAGGCCTGGACACAGACTACTATCCTGTTGTACAGTCACTGGGCTAGAAATAGAACAACTGGACAGAATGCCTGCAGGGGAACTAAACAGCTTAAGATGTCCAAAGGTCTGAATTTACGTGGCTAAAAAAAACCCCAAAACATCAAGATGCCTTTTGAAATCAAGACCATGACAGACAAATTACACATAAAAGCAAAAGGCTCACAAGAAAAAGATTTAAAGATTTGAAGTAATTTCCTGGCAGAGATGAAACTCCCACTCTTTTTGAAATTAACACAACAGATGTGTGGCTGAAAGACTACAGAAAAAGATGTGTGGTTTAGTATCTCCCTATGTCTAGCAGAGGTAATGACTCTCAGGAACATCCCACTTCATTAAAAGGAACATAGAATCCAGAGATTCAAACAGGGGATCCACTGTGAGAAGCCCTCCAGTTGTCTCAGTCATTCACCCCAGAAATTTTAACTGAGGAATACTTGGGCTATTTTTTACCTTTATAACGAAAAAAAAAATGGGACAATCCAGCTACTTAAACAACTATTTAGAAGTCCTCATCAGTCTTGAATTTAAATAGGATGGCGGGTCCTAAGCAGGGATGGCTAGAGTACTAAGGACTTGTTTTTCTTGTATAAACAGAAAACAACACAAAATAAAACAGTGTTCCAAACTGAATATCAAATAGTAGCATAGAAACTAAGATGATGGTGTCACAAGTTTTGAACATATTAATGAATTAAGTATGGATTTAAAGTGTTCACGTTACATCAAATATTTTATCTACAGTAAATATGGTAACACTAAATGACAGCAATTCTGTGTCATGGCCATCTCTCACTTCCATATTTTGTTTAAATGCAAACGTTGAAAACAGGCAATGAATGCTGACCAGATGTTAAATAACAGTTATAGAAAGATAAACAGAACTGCTTGAGATGAAAACAAAATTAATTTTTAGATCCTGACAGAGATTAAATACTATCCCATGAAGAATTAGTGTAATATCCCATAACCCTCTATCACACATTTGTCAGGATAGCACCCAAGTATATAATAATTAAATGTTGCTGAAGTGATATATATTTCCTGAGTAACTTTTCCTGTTCTTTTCCATGACTACAAAAAGTAGTTTGGCAAAATTTGATCTTCCCTACTGCAAAGAGTCTTCATTTTCTTTCACATTCCAACCAAAGACTTGTTTCTTCCCTAATACCAGGAACAAGAAAGAGTGAATGGAAACTTTTGCCTAAATCTCTCCATATTACTCCTCCTCTTGACTTACAAAACAAAGTGTATTTGGGAACACATAGTTGGCTACTTATGTTTCAGGGGAGTCCTTACTTGCCATTTCACTGGACAACACAGGCCAGCTTTTGGAAGATATCTTCCTAATTTTGGAGAAGTACTATTACCTATAACCTTGGAAGGAGCTTGGTTCACTAGATGTTGGGAAAATGAGGTATCAAAGTGTAGCAGCAGTTCAACTACTACTTCTCTTGTGAATTACCAAACCTGTCCACACTTTTTTCAATACACCCTGCAGTCCAAGGACTGCTTTTGCCTTACAACTCAATGCCTGTACAACAAACAGCACAACAGCTCTATTTACAAACACAGATTATCTCAAGCTGGAAAGAAACCATAAGGATCATCAGGTCCAACTCCCTGCTCCTCCCAGGACTACCTAAAAATAAACTTAACAACCACGCAGTGACTGGGCATAGGACTCACACTGTCCTGTAGAAGAGAACATCCATATGTGAAGGAAGGGGAGATCATCCCAGGCTTCTAAGAAAGAATACTGATATTAGTAAGGAAGAGCAGATAATCAGGATTTCACAAAGTGAGAGAGGTCACATTGAAAGATGTAATGAGAGGCACTGTAGGAAACATCATTCCAATGCTTAAATGCTGCTGTCTGCAATGTGGACCTGCTATCTGTGCAGCTGCTATCAGGGAGCTTTGAAAGCTCTTTTTTTCCCAATGGCTTATGCCTTGACCTCTTTTGCCCTAATTTTAGTTTAGCACATAAATGAATGATGGCCTACTTCCTACCTATGGAGGTTAGAATCCTCTTTTGCCAAACTATTCCAAATTCCTTACTAATGACATTTGCCCTCAGCAGTAGCCATTGCCCTCTTTCCACAAACACTCCTGGCATTAGTGTCAATTCTATGCATGTTCTTACACATTTTCCTCCAGATCAGAGAAAGCAATTTATCCTCAATTCTCCTCTCCTAAATAAATAATAATACCATCATCACCAACTTAATTTTCCCCATCTTGGCTTTGGCTTTCACCTTTAGCTGAACACTCCTATCATAGGTGATCTTATATCAAGAAACTGCATTCCTACCTCATTTATCTGTTGATTCCCTACTCTTTACTGATCTCTCCAGCACCTTTGTAATCAATAACTCATATCTAACCCCCCACTTTTCACCCAACCACACGGTTGACCCCACTTGTTTTTTCATCACCTAAACCACGGAGATTAAAGCAGAAGATAATTAAACCATCATTTATTCCTCTTTTGAAATGGTCATTGAAGGACAAGAGTAAATGAATTTTGGGGAAAATGCAAAGGCAGTTTCTACTGCCTTTCAGTGTCTTGCAGGTCAAAGACTCCAGAAAAATGGTGATGCACATCACATATGTAACATATTACTTCATCTATAGGAATAGCTAGAAAAAATACCCAACAAAAGCCAACCCCCAAAACCTCTTTGCTTAAAATGAATGCCTTATTATTTTATTAAATAAGGATTAAAAACTCTTCTTTAAAATATCTTTAGTTTACAGTAATTTAATTTTGGTAAATAGGAATATACTACAAGGGACATAGAAACCTGCAAGTCTAAAGTACATCTAGCAAAAAAGCCAGCTGTTCCAAACCAGACTATTTCAAGGTGCTGTGATCAAGAAGAAAGCTGTTTTACTTTAGCAGGTTGTCTTCCCAACATAGTAAAGAAAATTTTTAAGATTGTTTCATTCTAACAGAATCTTCTATACTGTAACAATAACTAAAGTTACCACTATTGATACTGCTACTAAGTATCTCTTACACTGCATGTCATAACTTGTGCAATTGTCTTCTATCTACAGAAAAACATGAAAAACAACAATACTGATGCAGTATTACAGAACATATTATCTGAAGCCATCAGCTCATTGAATCTGTTCAGAATCACTAACAAATTTGCGACCTGCAATTTCTTTTTTAATAACAAAACTACTTCCAAGTAAGCAGAGACAGTGTTCAGTAACACTGTTTTGATTTGCAAAATACTGCATTCCTTTATGTCTACATATGTGAGGTAGGATACAAGCATGGGAAACCCAGCTAGCCAAATCAAACACCTTATGTTATCCATCCTTCAAAGAACCTGGATATTAAAGTAATTCCGACATACTACATGATTACTGAAATTCTTAATTGCCAGGGTAGAAATCTGTATTTAGAAGCTTTCTTCCTTTTTACATCAATATGATGCTGCTGTTTTACAAAGAATATACAATATAAATCTTCATAACATAAATGGAAGTGCTACTAAAAACCGCATCATGACTGTACTGAGGCACTGAAAAAAATGCAAGCATGAAACCTTTTCATTACTGTAAACACTGTATGAGACTATGTTTATCCTGCCCACACAAATACAATGGCACTTGAGACCGCTCTGAAGAGATCGGATCCTTAGGACAGCAGAATCTGAAGAATTAAAGCAAATTGTTTTGGTTTTTTTTTTCTGTATTTCTACATCAGTTGCCAACATTCAGCTTCTTACTTTTCCACGATCAACAAAGCAGCAGAAGCTGTACTATATGCAATGAAGAGGGCATCCTAAGGATGTGGGGCAAACCTACTGCCACATCAGGAAGTTTGCTTGTCTGTTCCACAGACGTCACTTCAGTCACTGTTAGGGTATTACACCTCAATTAGTAAACATTGTAAAGGCAACATCCAACAGTGATGCAAAGACAGGAACAGCAATCAGTGAGCACAACAGAAAAAAAAATGCATTCAGATTCTTCTCCTCCTCCTGATGGATAACTGGTCTTAGTGAAGGGAATTTTATGATTTTGGTCATTACTGGACCATCAGAGTAGCAGGATGGCCATCTAGAACGCATCTTAGTCATGTGTGTTTGTAGACATCAGGCCTTGATCAAACATAGAGTTGTACCTGAATATGTCTCTTTTAAAAAGTGTTTGCAAAATATGTAAGTGCACCTACTTGGACGAGGTAGAGATGTATCCATCTCTACACTACATATATATTTAAGCACAGGCAAGTTTGTAAAATTATTCCATCCACAAACTCAGAATTTTGCTTATCACTGATGTCCAGTTTCAAGATCCTCATGTCCTCTGTTGTGCACAACCATGAGAATATTCAAATAGCATTCCTGGGTTTGTACTTGTATTTGCACAGGATGACTGCATTTTAGAATTAACCCCATGGAGTGATAGGGATAAGTATGAATTATAAGTAAACTTGCAGGATCCAAAACCTACCGTGTGCATTCACAAAAGCAGACTTGGATAATCTCTCAAAACCTACACATGCAAATAAAAGCAGCAAGAAAACTGCACACACCCTTCTCATGTTTGGTGGTGCCTTTTCTAGAGCATCAGATGACAAATGCTATGCCAGAATAAAGTATTTAGGATTCAACACTTAAGTTTCTTGCAAGTTACTCACAAACTAAGCATATTCATTTTTGATGAAAATGTCTTTAATATTAGTATCTTTTTGTAAACTAATATTTTTGTTCACAGAGATCCAAATGTCACAATAACAAGTGTGAAAATATTTGGAAAAGGGTTCAATTTTGCTAGAAAATAAATTCAATTGGCAGAGTCAAGTAAAGTTAATGGATTCTAATCATCTGAGGTGGAACAGGCATAGTCACATTAGAACTTTCAAAAACTTTCATGTTTCCTTCCTATTAGTGGGTTAGCTAGCCCTAAATACTCATTATCTCAGTCTGTGACAGGTAAAAAAACCCACCATGCTTCTGGAATCAGTGAATTATTTTTAAACACTAGTATAAAGATTACAATCCCTGTTTGGATTTTGCTCATGAACTACAGATCACTGAAAGTTTCCTGTTGCACTGCAGCAAAAGAAAGGAAATGTAACAAAAGCTTTATTTGCTGCAAAGTACAGCAAGATACTTTGGTAATCTCACAAAAATGTCATACTGGAACTTGTTACAGTGAGTTCAATTTGATCTTTTAATGTAATACAGTACATTTTTATAAACTTAACATTATCATTGCAGAAGAGCATGCTAACTGAATGTTAGCAATTTATCTTTTATACATAATTATAATCTACTGCAGCTACTGTACGCAGATCTCAAAATGTTAGTACATAAAATATTCATTTTCTTTATATGAGATGAGAATGAACTTAGAAGAGGTTTGAATATAAGAATGACATATTTTCTGTGCCTATTTCTCAAGAAATAATGATTTACACATTATTACCCAAGAAATGAACATTTAAATTGCAAAACTATAGCTTAAATTTACAATAAACATTATGATCAGTAATGGTGCATCAATATTCCATGAAGTTTAACCTAACCATGTTTATGCACATAAAGCCTCAAGAGTCTGCAGCAGTTTCAGCATTAATTTTTCATATTTTTGTATAAAATTGACTTAAAGGTACATCTTCCATAAATGTTATCAGTGCAATTCTGTCAAAGAGGAAAGTACAAAGCTAGTTTTCAATCATTTTATACCATAAAAAACCCTCAACAACTTGCATTTGCACTGCTGAAGCATAAGTAAGCCAGTTCCATTGTGCCAACTATTTCAAAGTCAATTCACATCAAACCTAACTGCCTTTCTAGTCAGCATTTGCCCTGTATCTATAGGTATAAACGTTGAAAACTTGAATACTGAAAGAGGGGGGAAAGTTAAGACAAGGCAGAATAATCTAGTTGTTCACAATACTTTTTCCTAGTGGTACCAAAAAATATGAATAATGAAAAAATTCTAAGGGTTGCTTGCTTTATTAGCAATCTTACCGTTTGGAAATTGGTAAACCTGTGGTTTAGTATTATCCTTTCCTGTAATCTTTACAGGCAACCTTGTGACAATAACTTATTTATTGATGGATTATGTGAAAATGCTCCATTATCCAATTAAATTTTCTTAGGTTAGAAAATGATTTTTCATGTGTTGTCAACTGTAGGAAACCAGAGGGAGAACAGCACCTGAAATTATGATGTGTGCTTGGCTAAGCAGAGTATAGTAACTGATATATTTTGGTTCAAAGACAGTTTGTAAACTGTTAAACTGCATACAGGATACTGCTCTATGAATTTTTTTCTTTGTTTTGTTTTTTTTTCAGATTATAACTAAAAAAAAACCCAACAAAAAACCAAAAAACTTAACACCAACCAACCTGTCTCTATTGTAGCATAAAACAAAAATGGAGCTTCATTCAAATCTTGAGTATCTTGACTGTAATAGTTGACAGCTGGTTATTTAACAAAAACTTAGCTCTTCATACCAAAAAAATTTGGCTCAAAAAACAAAAACAAAACAGAAAGGTACAATAAACTCTCAATAAAAGGATCTCTCATGAGGCAACCTACCATATACTACTGCTAGATACGAGTTTCAAAAAAAACATTACATCCCATTTTCAGCACATTTTTCATAAACATGCAACTTCACTATAAAATACAAAACACTTGGCTCTCAAGAACAGCTTTATAAAGACACACTGCATCAATAAAATTTCTCTTTGCGATTAACTTTACATTGTAATAAGAACTGTATTTTCACTAATGTTTATATATCAGATTTCATATTATAATGTAGTAATAATTTGCTCTTTGTGAACATCATGTTCAGAAGGAAATATCTATACACATTAACATACTAGACTATTAAAAACTCAGTTACAGAATTTTATTGATACAGTAGATTAATAAAAACTGATAGGGGAAGATAAAATGGGTAGGGTATTCATTACATTATTTAATAACACACTTTTAAAATTAAAATATTTTGAAACCTTTTTGAATTTTCAATGCCACTACAAGTCCAGAAAAGTCTGGCATCAATACTGAGTGTAAAACAAAACTTCTTTCCAAATTTGCATCTCTTGTATTATTTTATCCAATATTGTTCAACTGTAAAAGAAAGTAATTTAGCACCTCTGATGACAGGTAGGTGCCTGAAGGTAAACACTAGGTTATATTAATGAAGGAAACAAAGACTTTATTTTCTTCCTCTTCTTCTCCTCGACAAATAGTGGCAAAAGAATGTGGCACTATTTGTTCAACTGACTTGTTTTTCACAGTTAAATGTCAACAAGAGTACAAATACGAACACTGACAGATATTGCTTGAGATCAATTTTCAACAAACTCTGTTCTTTTTTAAAATCAATCGATCCAATAAACAGTGGGGTACTGTCAGTTTAAAGCCGCAGATAAAAGCTATACAAGCACTTTATAAGTCAGAAACATTAAAAAAAGAACTATTTACAGTTTTCTTCTTTAGTTCATATGTCTACAAAGCCAGCGCACATTACACTTCACAAAAATCCACAGTTAATGATATCAACATGTGTGTGGCTAAAGCTTGTGACCTAGGGACTGCAAATGCAGGGGCAGTACAATAGGTTTTGTCTTTTCTTCAGCAACCCCATTTGTGCACTAACAGCTTCATTCAGTCTCAAGCTTTATATTAAAAGCATTCTTCAAAGCTTTCACCTGGAAGGCTGGTAACTACATGCTCACTCATCGTCTTTCCCTTTTGGAACTTCTGCGACGGACCTATTTGGAAAAAAGATACTTTAAATTTTTAACAGAAAAATCTTGAAAAATTCAAGAACAAATACATTTTATAATGGAAAAAATGCTCAGGGTCACTCAATAATATTTGAGTATCCATATACAGTGGCATTCATTACTCATTTTGTTACAAGTACAAGTCTCAGTCAATGAATGACCAGGACCTAACTCCATTTGATGTTACTGAGCCCACATCCTTAATGGAATTCACAACAATGCAGTTTCCTTTCTCAGAGTTTTCATACACTCAGATGCTCTGACCATCAGATGTATCCAAGAGTGTGAAGGCATTCTCAGTTTTAGTATGACTACTAACATTGCCAATGTGTTTGTATTAAATAAATTAAAAGTGAACTCATTTTAACATATGCTGGTACGAGGAGGAGATCAGTTTAAGATTCTGTTCCAAGACTCCACGCTTATTTTCCAGCATTATTCATTTTGTGTGTCTGTTTTGTATCAAGAAGCTTGAATCACTATTAAAATCTAGATGAGAAGAATGGGCAGGAGTTACCTGGAAAGTAATTCCTGTTAGACACTACACAATTTTGGCATACAGATAAATGCTAAACAGGACAGAAACTTCAAGACACTTGACAAAAAGTGATATTTTCCAAGAAATGCAGCTTCTCTAGGAAACTACACTGCAGATCCACTACACGACAGTGGCAGCTGACAACCACCCCATTCATTTTAGAAGAGGAAGGTTAAGTTCTAAAAATGGGGAGAAGTCATTCTAAGAACAGAGGTCATTCTCTGATCATCAATACACAGAGCACACCACAAAGACTCACAAAGAAAAGCTCAGGAAGTTCTCTTACATTGATTGTGGAAACTTCCTCTTCTTCCATTACTTCTTCCTGGGGAATGTCATCACTGACAGGTGAACCACTCTGAAACACATCCATCTCTTCACTGGATTCATTCTCTTTACTGGCTGCTTGTTTGGAACGTCCTGCACGGCTACAATGAGAAGAAAAATAAAGATCAGCTTCACAGCACATGCACACCTGCAATTGTATAAAATGTATGAGCAAACATTCCAGTTCACAAAAACAGCAGCCCTACCATTTCATGTTGCAAAATGCTGCTGTCTTTTACACCTGTCTAGTTCATCCATGCACAGAACTGAAGTGAAACTAGGAGGCTGGACCACACCATTTGAAAACAAAATTGTTCCCCAATAGAGGGTCAGGAACACAAAGTTGAACAATTCTGCCTCTATAGACAAGGCAGATTTTTCTCTTCAGTGCCACAATACAAGCCAAAATAGGTTGACATAACATTAACCAGTAAACAGGAAAAGCCAAACAGCCAGAGACTGAATACTGTTTGTTGGTTTTCTCTCTATTCAATTCCACAAACAGATGTACTCTACTTCTCCAGGACTTTTTACATGACAAATTTGAATAACCACATCTAGGATTTTTCAGACCTAGAAGAACCCATATTGCTACTCGTGAAATCAACACTATAATGAACCTAAATGGAAATCTTTCAAGTTATCTTAGGGATAACCAGCACAACAATACCTTAATCAGGATAATCAAGAACAATCAGTTAACAAAATCTTAAACTGCCTGTGTTGGTTATGGAATTTGTGCCACAAGCAAAAAGCTATTTGCTTAAAATGAGAATTAGCCAACACCCTTTGCCTTTAAAAAAAAGGCCAACTAAAGAGGTATCCAAAACTCCACAGCTGCACCCACATTACAGTAGCACAATTCAGAATCAAATCACTGAATCACCCCATTTACTGCAGATGCAGTCTTGGTGCACCCAAAGTTGGTGACATTTTGGTTGGAATGAAACCAGAAACTCAGTCCTGGGCACACAACAGGCAGACTTCAATCTCTAGTGGGGGCACAGATCCAAAACAATTGTACTCAGATGCCATCACATCATGAAAGTGGTAAGAATTTTCAATCCTGACAACCACAAAAATCCAGACAAAATCCCTCAACTGCATAGCAATTACAGTATTTCCAAACCAACCAACATGCCATCCCTTAACACAAATTAGCCCAACTCAAGTCTTCCAAGACTGATAGAAGCAATGGAATTGAAAAGGAAGCAGAAGAATTATGTACAAGCTAGGGTCTTCCTTTCACATATCACAAAAATAAGCCTATTCACATATGCTAATTGGCAACCCCATTTGCTACCAGAAATAGTTATACACTACCACCCCCAGGATACATTACCACCTCATACACAAAATCCCAAATTCTTATGCCAAGTCCATTCCCAAGGAGCTCAGAAAGCTTTAAGCATTTGGTATAAATATATTTATCTTGTGGTACACAATGCTGTCTCAGTCTATCAACTTCCTTCATTTCAAACTGATGTAGATGAGGGAGAAAGGCTTGACTACAATGCACTTTGAAGACTGAAAAATGGCCTTTCTCTTGCAGATTTGGAAAAAGAACAGTCAAAATGTGGGTGATCTGAGAAAACAAACAAACAAACAAAACACAACCCACCTTTTTTCTTTTTTTTTAAAATGAAATCTAGAATAGATTCAACAACTAACAACTTTGAACCCTGAAACAATTTTCTTGGGCTCCCCCTGACAGGAACAACGTATATACACATGAATGAAGCTATGGTTGTTACTGATTGTGGGTAGTGATATAATTTACTGTCAGCTTAAAATACCAAATTCACTGAGAAAAGTTATTTAAATATTTAGTAAAGGGCATCTCTGACAAACACCACATAACACATCACCCAACAATAACTCGTTGGTTTGTCTTCCCTGCATGGCAGCAGCAGTTTCCAACTCTTACTCTACTGCACATGTAGCAGTGACTTCTGGAGTAACCAACCAGTGTTGGGTCCTGTGCTCCTGGTTACAGAGTCAAGGAGAAACAGAGGTGTGACCTGAGGCAGGGAAACTGGAAAGGTGGGGATGTAGTGCATGCCAAATGCCAGATCATGTGATCCAGAGTGAGCTCAGAATTTGAAAAAAGGGTACAAGCTCTTTCAGGCAAGGTTCTCCTAGAGGGAAGATCCCTGGTTTAAGGCAAGTCAGCACACTACACTGCCAGAGGAAGAGCAATGTGATGCTAATTAAGCCCAGAAGGCAGAAAGACAACAGAGATATACAAGAGTGATAGACAGGAGATGTCCCCAAGTAGTGCCCTGAGGAATTTATATCAGGTTCTGGAAAAGTAAATATTCTCCATGAGCTGCAGTTTGATACAAGTGTGCACCTCAACTTACATGTATTATCTATACATGTACAGAAAAGGTACAGCTACCTGTATTTTCCTACAGCAGGCACAAGAAAACAAAGCTAGCCAACGACACAGTTTACCTTCATTTGGAAACTTACTGCACTTCAGAATTTTCAGAAGCTACTCCCCTTCAGTGATCACAACACATTTTATTCCCATGAAAATTATTCAACTGGATAGTAAGGTCACAAATTAGAAAGTGAACATTAATTTAAGGAGAATCAGAATAAACTTAATTCTCCACAAATCTGTTTCACCACAGTAACAATTTGATTCTTCCCTGCTATCTGAAACAAACAGGGCCACTTTCTTCTCCTTTAAGTCCTAATAAAGCCCTATCTTCAAGGCCTTTATGTGCTTTATGGACTTTTCTCCTAGAAAAGCAAAGCTACATACATGCTACCTGAGCACATTAAAATTACTTACAGCCTCTTGCTCTGTTGTGAGATGCCCTAGGAGAAGCAGCTAAGGAAAACATTTTAGAAATAAAAACCAGCAATTTATTTTCTTAACTGTCAACTACAGTATTCTGAAATATTTTCAGTAAAGGTTTGCTTGGAGGCACAGAGGCATTATTTAATTTTCACTAAACACAGATTTAGAACACTTACACTTTTTTTTGCTGTGCTGGTGGTGTTTGTGATGACCTTCCTCGTCTTTTCTGTGGCGTAGACTGTGCTGATTCAACTGTACTAGTTTCAGATGGTTCTGCTCTGTTTTGAGGAAGACCCAAATTGCAAAGCATCAAATTATAACTAATGTCAGAGATAAAAAATACACAGCTTACAAGAAGATGGACTTACCTCTGCTGTGTTCTTTTGGATGTCCTATTTTGCCTGCCTTTTGGTTTTTGTTCAATGTTTTCAGTTTGCCTTTCTTCCTCCTCCTCCTCCTCTTCCACTACAGCTGCTGGCGGTTGTTTTTTTTTGCTCCTTTTTGATGACTTTGCCACTGGTTCTTCCTTTGGTGTTGCCCCATTATTTGTTCTGGTAGGGCGTCCTCTTCTCCCTTTCTTTGGTGGGCTGTTCTGTTCATCCTCACTTTCTATCACATCTTCTTTTAGCCTTTTTTCCTCTTGCCATTGTGTTTCATCAGCTTCTGATACAACTGCAGGTCTCTTCCTTCCCCGTTGACTACCTCTAAGCTTCTGCTCTTGACCCAGTTTATTCAGGTCATCTATGCTCAGCTTCTCTTCTGAATCTGTGATAGTGGCTTTCTTCCTCCCTCTAGGCTTCTCCATCTCTGACTGAAAAGGCAAGATTGCACCATTAAATAAAAAATTAAACTGTCATATTCAACAGTCACATGTAGAAGCTTCCTCCAACAAGATGGAGTCTTAAAATGATACAAGTTGTCTCAGATTGTTTACCATATCCATTTCAAAAACATTTGCAAAAATATAAGCACACACCTACATATTAAATAACAGACAAGGGGGAAAGATTACTTGAAAGGTGAGCAGTTAAAACCCTGAAGTGTGTAAGGCCTTCCTCATTTGTATCCTCTGCTGTGTCCAACAGAATAGGATAGAACATCCATAATTGCATTTCTATCAATAGGAAAAATATGAAGACAGAGAAGATGGGAATTGCCACCTTGTGGCTTCAGCTCTTGTTGTGAGCTGCAGGGTGCTTATGCCTAGCTCCTGTGCTGGCACTGGAAGGCACCAATACAGGAGACAGTGGGCAACTTGAGTTTACAGCTGTAGAAAGAAGCACAGGAATTAGTGGTAGCTGCCAAGTCACTATTGTCAGAGCTGTACCAACATTTCCTCTGAGCAGCAAAACAACCCACCTAAGTTTAAAACCAACAGTTTGGGTCAGAAGGGGCCTCTGAAGATCATCTCATTCCAACCACCCTGCCATGGGCAGGGACACCTTTTACTAGACCAGGCTACTGAAAGATCCAGCCTGGCCCTGAACATTTCCAATGATGGAGCATCCACAACTGATCTGGGCAACCTGTTCCAGTGTCCCATCACCCTCACTGTAAACAATCCCTTTCTTATGTCCAAACTAAACCTCAGCTCTTTCAGTTTAAGACTGCTGCCCCTTGTCCCACTGCTACAGGACAAGTCAAATCTTTCTCCATCTTTCTTATATGCCCCCATCATATTGCAAGGCCACGATAAGGTCTTCCCAGAGTCCTCTCTGCTCCAAGCTGAACAATCCCAACTCTCCCAGCCTTTCCTGTTAGCAGAGGTGTTCCAGCCCTCTCATCATTCTCATTGCCTTTCTCTGGATCTGTTCTAACAGCTCCTTGTCTTCTAATGGGGACCTGGAGCTGGACACAGCACTCCAGATGAAGGTCCCAAGAGAGTAGAGGAGATATCAAGAATCCCCTCCCCTGGGCCCCTCTGGCCACTCTCCTTTTCATCAGCCCAGGACACAGTTGGGTTTCTGGGCTGTGAGCACATGTGGCTGGCTCATGTCCTGTTTCTCATACAGGAGTGACCCTGAGTGTTCTCTGCAAGGGCTGCTCTCAATCCCTTCATCCCTCAGTCTGTATGGATACTGAGGACTGCCTGAAGCCAGGTGCAGGACCTTGTACTTGGGGCTCTTCAACCTCCTGATGTTCCCCTGGGCCCGGTCCTCGAGCCTGCCAATGTTCCTCTGGATGGCAGCCCTTCCCTCTAACACATCAAAGGTAGAACCCATTCTGAATCATAACTTTGAAAACAAACTATTCCTTTACCTCTCCATGCTCCAGTTCTCTAAAGAGCACAGTAAAGAACCATAAACAGTGCAAAGATTTCAACAAGCAGCTACTAGGGCCATATTGCCCCAATTAACCCTCAGAAAAATAAAAGCAGAAAATATTAGTCATCCACCATTTCATGGGAACCATGACTCTTTCATTTCACATAATGAAATTATCCAAAAGTCCAAATATTTGCACTTTTTCTGTTTCATATTAATGTTTGTTTCATACTAACACTACTGTATTTCAAAACATTTATTAGTATTTTGCCACACTGAAATTTCATCTACATAATCAGAGATACATAATTTAAAACCTGAATGAAGGTTTTTTCCCTTTACATCTGCCTCGTGACATAAGATAGAGATCAGCTTACATATTCATTCATATCTCCATTTTGACCAAAAACCTTTTTCAAGATGAGCAGAAAGAAAATCTAGGAAAGGGTATGAGGGTAAAAATGAAAAGAAATTGAAGGACAAAATATTACACTAGAAGAAAATAGGAAAAATGTTTGAACAACGATGACATCTCCTGTCAGTTCAAGTCTTCAGTGACATTCTTGCTATTCCCTACTTCATTTGCTTTTGCAGATGCACATGTCATTGCAGCTCTTTTTAGCTGATTTTCAAACTAAGTTTGAACAGTGACCTGCATATGCTTTATCACTGAGCTTTCTCAGTAGTTACCAGTTCAAGCTAATGCTTCTAAACATGAATTGCATGCCAGGAGCTGTCTGGACTCTCAGACTTTAAGGTTTACAGAAGTGTTGGGTTTTTTGGGACAAGAGACTCCAGATTTTTCTTATTCAGTTATAAACTGGTTTGCTTTTCCCACAGTATAAGATAGTTATTTATCCTTTAAGACAGGCAAGTTCAGGAATTTTTACTAGTTAGTAGCTTATGTCCCAAGCAATCTAGAAAAATGCACCAGAATGACATAATGAGAGAAAAGTGAAATGTCAGAGACAGTAAAAAGAAATAAAGCAGCGGTGACATCAGACACAGGACATCTTTAATGCAGCCTAGAAAATCCAATTCTAACAAATCTGATCTTATTACTTTATCATGCATATCCCTAAATACTGCAAAATTTACAGACTGCCAACCGCTATTAAGGCACAAAGTAGTGAAACTTACTAGTGGTATGGGAAATTATTATTGTTTTATTTGACCTGCTTTTAGAATTACAATACAATTATAATTTTCTTCGGTGGTTTACTTTTCTCTATTTTGATACAGGTATAAATACTGCTTAAAATAATATTTAGCCTGCTTACAACTTTATACATATTAAAGCACTACATCTAAGTGAGAGTCCAAATAATGTTTTGCATCCTCATTAGGAACCTTTCTTAATACTGAGCTACATATATATATATCCATTGGTAAGAATTAGCAATTACCACTCTCCAAAGCCTACGTAATCTCAGGGACATGATCTTGTGGTGGACCTAAGTCTTTGCAGTTAATGGCTGGATTTGATGACCTTTAAAGGTCTTTTGAAACCTATATGATTCTATGAGAAATAGAATCTTCTTTTGACTGTATTTTCATATCCAACTCTAAACACACTTTCCAGTAGTTTAAAACATCAGCTCAGTTTCATGTTTCAGCTTCTTTTTTTTTAAATGATCTCTAATACCATCACGTTAATTTTTAACGGCTCACCCTTACAAGATCAGAGTCGTCCCTTTTGTCAGTTTTCTTTCCTGGTAAGGGTGAAGACAGTGTGAATTCTTCATTTTCACTATGGTCCATTTCAGTACTGTCAAGCCTAGGAGGAATAAACATATATTTCCCTCATTATTATGATACATTGGGCAATCATTAAAAAAATACTAAGGACAAAAATCTTCATAAAAATTTATTAGTAAACCAAGAACAATTTGGCAGAAGAAACTTTTCACTGTGGGTACTGTAGATACCAAGGATCACAAGCCACCTCATCTACGTCTCAACAGAAATGTTTGGATCTAAAACCACGTTCAATTTTCTTTTTTCACTGGGAAAGATAAGGAGCTTTTTAAAACAGTTGCAAGAGAACTATGTTTGCATACAATTGCCTACACTTTCCTATAGACATCAAAGATCCCCACAGAGACCAGCCAAAGCACACACACCTTCCTATGGTGAGGTTTAGGCAATGAAACAGCAATTCAAAATTTCCCTCTGATTTTTGCAGCAGTGATTTCATTTTTATTTCAGTTTCTACAAATGTAAACATGGACAGTAATGCCTCCTGCATACGTAAAGCACTGAGTCCCACAGATAAAAGGTAATGCACAAAAGCCAATACACAAGTCATTTCATTTCATCTGCAGAAGCAACACTTTTAAATACCAGTGCAAGTTTTTAAATGAAAATAAATACCCTACATGTCAAAATGAAAAGTGGTATTCAAAGACACAAACTTGATTCCCTGGCCTGGGCACTGCATAGTGAGTGAAAGATCTTGTCACTACTACAGGTTTACAATCTCTATTAACTGGGAGTAATGGGAAGCTTAGGTTTTATACATCCTCTCAAAACATGCAAATCTGCCTGTACATATTCAGACAGAAATATCCTGCATCCTCAGTTATTCCTGTCTCTTCTCTTTGTCTTTGTCATTTCCACCCAAAACACTAATTCTTTTAACTAAAGTGAACTGGAGAAATCATGAAGATGACAGAACATGTCAGGCTGTGAGTGCAGCATCTTTTAAAATTTGGTTTCAAATTCGTTTTGTTGGATATAGAGAAGAATCTGGAGTCCACCTTTCATTAGCCAGTAATACAATGCAGCATGTGAACCTGTATGACTTGTAAGAAATAAGTCTTTCTGCAGACATTCTAGTAGAGAAATATTTCTTATAAAACACTGCACTTCATTTAAAATTAGTATTATATATTGAATAGTCTCAGAAGTACTAAATGAGAAGCCTTAAATTCAAACATAACATTTCCTAACAGTCTTGAAAGAATGTGAAACAGTAGAAAGAATACAAATAGTGGAGGCCATACAATCTCTCACTGTCAGTGGAAAAAAAAATGAAAATGTGACTTTGAGTTAAAAAAAAAGAACATAAGATAAAGTAACTGATGAAATCTACAAAACTGATAAAATCAGCTGTAATTTTAAAGACAGATAACTAGAAGATGAGTTATTTACAGTACACTCACCTCTTCATCAGAAAACTAATCTAAAATCCAAAAGTATTGGTCTGCAAAGTCCAGCAAAGTACAGGACTCAAGGAGAAAGTCATGCAGGACCACCACAATGGCCTACCAGTTCTCCCTGGGGTGGGATGTGTTTGTAGCATTACAGCCAGGTTCCCAGGGACTGCAGCTGTGTGTATACACACACACACACACAGATACACGTGTGCGTATATACGTGTGGGGGGGATATATCTATCTACCAAAAACACATCCCCCAAAAAATTAAAACAAATGAAACTTTCCTTTCCTCCTTCAGCCAATTCTGGATGTAATTTGATTCTGGGTTTTTGTTTCATTTTGTGGGGTTTTGGGGTTTTTTGTGGGTTTTTCTTGGGTTTTCTTTGTTTGGTTGTTTTTTTTTGGTTTGGTTTGGTTTTTGATTTTTTTTTTTAAAGAAAATTTATTCCTGGAGTTAGAAAGCCAAATTCATGGTTTCAGTTATACCAATGTGGTACTGTAACTTCAATGTAAGAGAAAAGAATTCTGTCTTTTACTTAGAAAACATTATACAAGTATTCAAAGTTTCCATTACAAATATTTGAAATATCAAAGATCCTTTGTTGTCTACCAACCTCCCTTTGATCCTTCCTGGAGAGCTTGGATTTGAACTGCTGCTGGCATTGCTTACAGTTTCCATTCGTGCAGATTTGGATTGAGACTGCTTGCCTGCTGACGAAAGAGGCTTATTAACTGCTCCAAGAACATTGGCTGCTTTGGGCTGAAACCAAAAATATATTTCTTTTATTTTAAGCTACACATTCAGATATTGTTAACATGTACTATGCTTAAAACATTAACAGATTTCACTTTCTGCAATCATTATGTTAATTTTAACACGAAGTGATAAACATTTTCATATGAAGGCTACAGCAGACACCAGAAGGAAGCTGAGGGAGCTGCAATCAAATAACTAGCTGCCACCAAAGCTGGTATTCTCTCTAGCCTTAGATTCTGTCCTCATTAACAGTGCTGTGTGCTCACTGGGCCCTGCAGTCAGGCACTGCATCACTTCATGTGCCATTTGCTTTCTGCTGATTTATCCACCTGGACCTGCTCCCCATCTGCATCACATAAGCACCTGACCCAGCGAAGCAGAAATAGGAGCAGGACAGCCCTTCCAGGAAAGGAGATATTAAACTGGCAACCACCTTAATGTCAACTGGGGATAAATGAGAATCCCAGAAGGCAAACATTGTGGAAAAGATTCTGATACTTCTTGCACAGATTTAAAAATGTTAGGCTTTTAAGTGCCACAATTTCCAGACACTGGTGAGTTTCGTGTAATTAATTTAACTGGATTATCTTTCAGACCTGCTGGACGCCTCCAGCTCATACTAACTTTTGAGAGAGTTGAAAGAGCTCAATTACTCCTAACGGCAAACACCCATGTAAAAAAATGTTGAATTAAAGACCATTCCCTGCATTTCTCATTATCCATCTTCTCCTTCAATATTAGATTCTAGCTTTGTCTGCAGTTAGTGACAGCTACAAGAAGTTCAACATCCATATCATATCAGCCTTGGGTGTTTCTTTCTCAGACCTACAGATCATGGAAGTTCTGGTTATACTTTTATAGCCAAAGGGAATGTAACACTTACAAAGATATATTCTGCACTGAGCACACAAAAAAGCAGCATATGCTTTCCAAAAATAAACCTTGGAGAACTAAATCCAGCTCAACAATTTACATCTATTAGTTTAGAACTAAATGTTAATCAGTGTATGCTGAAAGAGCTTGAAAAGCAAAAGAGATTTTCAAATTCACATTCAACTGGACTTCCTGCTAAGGAGGGACTAAGAGGGTCTGCACAAACTGCTCCTCCCTTTCAGAGAATCTACACTCAAAGCCTTCCTGCCCTTGGTGTTCCCTGCTTATATCCACTCCTCTAACATCCACCCAAGCCAGTCTTCCACTCTCAAAAATAAGACTCCTTAGACTACCTTCTATTTCATTTTCTTCTCATGATAGTGAAGAAATTGAAAATTTTGATGATCAAATACACCTCTCCTGTTTGTTACAAAGTTTTAAAACAATACAAGAACAGCTAGAATACCCAACACTAGAAATTTAAAATGATATAGACTAACTTAGGATTCAAAGAATTTCAATTATTATCTATTCCAATCCATAAATGTTGACTTTCAATTTCTCAAAGAGAAATCTGCTTCTTTTCCTAGCTTGCATTCCTCCTTCATTATTAAGTTACTAGCAGACAGCCAATGCTTCATTAGCCAAGTTAAGGGTAATGAACATGCTGCAATTTCTTTCTTTCACAAGGTGACAAATTAATGTTCTTTGTCCTCTAGAACAGGATGCATTAATCCAGGTGAAAACCACAGTTTGTAATTTCCTTTCCCAGACTTGAATATTATCCTAAAGAGTACCTGGGTTTAGTTTTAGTGAAGAAAGAACAATGCCATTCAATAGAATGCATATTCTAAAATAACAAATTAACAAAACTGTAGAACAGCCAGTTAACTTGTAAGGTACTGTAAAATGGTATTCAGCTTTGCCAAAGATTAATTATGTGATTTTTAAAATAATTTCTGTTACAGTTTTCCATAGCTGCCACTTTTATGTATGCAACATTGTGGTCTTCTGCAGTCTAAAACGGTTAACCATTTTGTAACTTGACAAATACGGGTTGTGTTGGGGTGTTTTTAGACTCTGTCCTTCTAAAGACAACAGGCTTTGACTATTGTTGCCACCACCCAGCAATTTTCCCTTTACCTGTATCTTTCCCTATACGTAGAAACAATCTGTTCTCTTAGTGTTTCATTATTTACATGCTAGTTTTCTTTACAAAACAACAACAGCAAAAAACCCACAAAGTAAACAAACAAAACCATCACTCCAAAAACAGACACAAACTAGAACAAAAGCAGCACAGCACCAACTCCAACTCCCCCCCATACCTACCTTTCCAGGGGTGAAAAAAGACTTCATTTCCGGAGGAAGATAATTTTTGGTGTTACTGAAATTCTGTAAAAAAAGGGGGTGGAGGCAATTACAGCAATAATCATGAACAAGAGATAGATATAGATATATTCTGGAGATTGCAATGAAAGATTTCATTTACATCATTTATGTTTTTGAAATATTAAACTAGAACGGTAATACAGGAGTAGGGGGTAAGAGAAATTGGTGCGTACACATATATATTATATATGTACAAAAACATATAAATACATACATTTTCAACTTCAATATAAGAAAGAGAAGTCTGAAGTTGCAAGAAATATTTAAGAAAAACAATCCTGAATCACAACTAGCAAATATTTACACAGACTTATCTCAAGAAAAATTAAATGCCAAAGTATACCTTGTCAGGTTGAGTAAAATATCTGGCTGGAAGTACAGGGTCTTTAGGGGATTCCAAACTGTATGTTGTACTCTTTGACATAATGATATTCATTGCTACATCACAGACTGTATATAGTTTCTGTAAATAATAAAAACCAAATAACACTTAAGAAGTTAACTGAAAACCTTGACGAAAGACAGTGTATCTCTTGTGCACAAGACCACAAGAAATCACAGCTTAAAAGCAACCATCTTAAACATTTATCACAAGCCCGCATACTTAAACAGTGTCTCTCAGGATACTGACATACAGATGGTAAAAGCAAAAGCACTGTAAATCTCAAAGTTAGAGACAGATTATTTCATGGTCTTTCTACACTTAAGAGTACTGCTTGCCTTAGTTTCTAAGTCAGAGTTAATCAAATGAACACACACATTCCCACCCACCCACTATCCAAAACACATCTCTATGGGAAAAGCAGAAAAGGGACAAATCTGGACATGATGTGATGATAAAGACCACAAAAAAGAAGGTTTGATGCATGCACTACACAATACACACCAGAGATTTCTAATGTATTTTTCTTCCTCTATTGTTTACTCTTGCACTTTAGAAATGAAATACTAAAAAGCACTTTAGTGGATGATTTAAACAGTAAATTTTATAGTTTGTATCTATTTGAAGTTAGTGCTTAGTTATCTTACTGAGACAGAAACAGAAGGACTGAAAACTATTACGACTCCCTTGCAAATGTGCAAGGATTACTGAAGCACTGGAAAATAACAGCCATCTAAACTACAATAAATATAATCATTACAGTAAATAAAATATCTTTTCATACATAGAATTCTATTGAAAGACATTTTGAAGTTGGTATATAAACAAAAAGCAACTCCTTTCCATTAGCAGGCCAGAATTAAATGCAATTTCCAATCAAAAAGCATCACCTACTTCATTCATTTTTTGATCGTCTGGTCCTTGAGCGTCCTTAGTCTGTTTGATATTTTCTACCATTTTTCTGATAAATGCATGACTGTTGTTTTCATTTTTAGCCATTAATATTTCCAGTATGAACCACAGGCACCTAAAGGAGAAATGCAGTATCCCACATGAAACAAAGTACAAAAGAAATGCCTCAAAAAAGTACATTTGAGAACATGATTTAGTCCAGCTTTTACTAGTATTATGAATTTGGACCAGACTAACTCTGAGATAACAGTTCTTTTGGAAAAATGAAGTGAAGATGAGTAGAAGGTGAAGGGTTCCTCTATAAAATATCACAGAGTACTTAAAAAGCACCTATACTACTTCTCTCAATATTTTACAGAAGTAACTGCCATCGTTATGCACACTGGACTGTATAACATGGTACCACAATGAATTAAAAATTCACTTAAAGTCAGAAAAAACACTATTAAAAGTGGTCTTACTCTTTAATGTCCTTGAGTTGTTCAATATCCTGGACTTTGACATAATCTGGGTCATGAGCTAGAAGATGGATAGTATAAGGAACAACATACTCTGGTAGAAGTGACAAGAGTTTCTCTGAAAAGCAGAAGAAAGATGCATCAAAAAACTGTATACCAAGAAGTATGCTTTTCTACCAAAGAGGAGAAGGCAAATTTTGAGATCAGCATCCATTAAGGTATAAACACATGTGGACCTATCATTTCTCTATGATGTTCCATTTCATGGCTGATGTGCACGTTCCATGCATGCAAGAATTAAGATTTTCAGTCAAGCACTATCCTGCATTTTAGACAGCAGCTGCTCACATTACTAAGCAAAAAAATAAAGATGCGGCAGGGAAGGAAGAAAACATAATTACAACTTCAGAACACTAGAAAAATTGGCTTGCCTTAGACATTCCCCAGACAAACCAACCCACTATTATTTGCATTAATTAGAACCTCAATAGAATGCTCATCAAGAGCTCATAAACTCAGCTTTTTAGTAACTTCCTGCCTTGGACAATTTCTCATATAACTATAACAATAATTCCAACTGGGCCTGGAAAATAAAATGAACTAGCTCCAGACAAAACAGGAAAAGAACAAATATTGATACATACTATATTTAACCCCTGTCATGACAAAAAACAGTAGGAAAAAAATAGAAAAAAAAAATAGAGCTTTTATCTCTAATGAAAGAAGACACTACCTGAAAGGTAGGGTGGCTTTCCTACCAGCACATAAAACTACAATGTCCCAAAACCCTTCACAAGAGTCCCTTATGAGCTTTGAGGAAGAAAACTTGTTAAAAAAAACTAATCTTGTAATTTTTCTGCTTAGTGACTTTCAAGTAAAAGTCCATCATAAGAATAAAATTCCCATGCAAGACACGTCTCTACCCAGATGAAACTAGTAACAGATCAAAATAAGTCTCTTCTTGAGTGGCTTTCACTCTGAATAGCATTTAGAGAATTTAAGAGGGCTGAGAATAATTCCTGCCAGCCTATAAAAGGCCAGTGTGGAAAAAAGAGGTGTTTTACTGTCTGGTACCAGTCCTCAGAAAGTTTTCCTCAGGCAGGGTAAAGAGAAATTCACCATATTTTCAACAAAAACTGAAATCCACACAAAATATCCAACAGATATCCTCCTCACCCATATGAAGTTTTGGAGACAAAATGTATCACAAAATCACACATTTATAGATTCAGACAAGTAGCTGGAATAATCAAAATGCAGATTTCCAAAGCAGGTACTACCATCATTACCACCCTGAGTTACTGCACGGTCAGCAGGGAGAGTGGCAGAGTGAGAGACACATTTAAATATTGCATTATTTCCAGAACTGAGCTTCTGCTGAACTGCTGCAGTACGAATATTTTAGGATATAAACAGTTCAAGACATTTTATTTGCTGAAAGCTCAGACTGGTAAATCTGAATGGCATGAAGTTAACATTGTAATCCTAAAAAAATACTGCAATCTATATTTTATCCAGGCTCCCCATGCAATATAGCATATGTCAAATCAAAGGCATCACTCAATTATTTCAGCAAGAAAAGAATTTATCAGGTGCTCTTTGAGGTCCTACTGGATAAAGAAAATCACATACACCTAAGGCTCCTCTTAATTTCTTTGACTGATTTTTGATAGTAACTTTGCAGCATCTATTTTAAACATATGAGAATTTTTATACTTTCTGTCTAAAAAGTAAAAAGAGTTTTCAACTTTCAAGAGGGATAGTCTTTAAATGACTTAGAGGTGTTTGTTCAATTTATTTTTTTTTACATGTTATTGAGTGGGAGAAAAGTACCACTTTTTTCTTTAACTCTAATTAATGATACATAAAAGGATTTGTCTGCAGACTTATTCTCTGATCAGAGTCTAAGGGGACTGAGAAAGACTGACTGACATAGCTAGTATAAAGTGATTCACAAGCACAGAAGGAAGTCAGTTATCTGGCAGCATCTCTGAGATCAGATTCATGAAACAGGCCTGGTTTAGGCTAAAAAGATTTAAAAATCCCCTTCATTTCACAAAGGTCAAACCATCAGTAATCTTTCAAAGAAATAAAACTTTCAAAACCTCTTATCTAAAAATGCTATAGCTCTTCACAAAGGTCTACTTTTTACTACGACCCTGTACCAGAATTGTAATACTGTATGTGTGTAGCCTTAAGTCAAAAGGACTAATTTAATAAAAGAAAAATAGCTGACATGAGTCCATAATAACTTCCAAAGCATTCCCACGATCAGACCATTGGCACTGAGAAGAAAGAATTGCATAAACTCATCCTGAAATGCCAACAAATATAGCCCTTTGAAGGAATAACAGAAGATGCTACTCATTACAGCAGTGCAAGGACAGTCTATTTAGTACAGCATTTATGTAATAAGGTTACTTATTAGTAATTGCTGAAGTAAAATTAATCATTGTCACTTCACTTAGAACATTATTAACATTATTAAATTCAAACAGTACACATAATTGCCTTGGAAAATTACTTCACTTCCAATATATTTAGGCATAAGCATTTGCACAGTTTTCAACAAAACTCAAAGACCTCAGCAGTGCCTGTTAAAAAAAACAAAAAATAAGCCAAACAAACAGAAGAAAATCTGGACAAAAGAAAAGCAGAAAACCTGAAAATTTTCAGTTTTCATTAGTTACCTCCAAACCAAATTTACAGTGGTTCTGTGTATAAAACCAGACAACTATCAATGCTTTCAGTCTACTCACATTTACATTTGAACTACAGCACTTGTAGCAAAAAGTGACTTGTATTCTCTTACCACTAACTGCGGCATGTTGCTTCAGATACTCCCTTCTGACATTTATGTTCTTCACAAGGCACTGCCTAGCATGAGCTCTTCTCTCTTTCACAGGATCTTTTGCACACAGTGCACAAATAGCCATATATTCTAGTGGCAGCCGTAGTCTAGAAAGGCCTTTGTGAAGTTTCTGAGCAAATATTTGTCTCACTTGGTAACATTCATCCTATTTAAATAAAAAAAAAGGCAAAACTGAAAAAAGACAACAGTAAACTTTTCTTAAAGCAATATAAAGTGTAAAATAAAGCCTGGAAGCTCAGGTAAATATGCTAAAATCAATTAGACCTTGAAGCTACTGAAATATAGGAATTGCAAGAAATTTTTTTTAATGCCAGTTCAGAGCAATTTAATTGAATTCATCATCTGAAGCTTCCTTTAAGCTCAGAAGAAGAGTTAAAGTTCAAAAATTGTGCAGGAAGATATCACACTCTGGATCCAAGGTCTAATTTAGCATAGTACTAAGGCATGGAGTTACTGAAATTGTGTACAGGTGGGTCACTTATTTGTAAAGCCAAAGTCAAAAATCTGCTGAAAATATTTTAGCCACCAGTAACCACCACCAGTGTAGATTTTACTGCTACAATTTCACACATTTTCATCAAGACATTAACATTAAAAACTGAATAAAATTCAACAGAATTGCCATATAAGGTGAAACACTGAAGAGAGTACCAAGCATTTCCATTATACTATGCACTACAACTGACCATGGAAGAGAATTATCAGTGTCTAACAACTGCCAAAAACCACAAAGTAAAACAATATTAAGGCAGCAATTGCAGTTCTACAGTTTATTAAGCAATGTGTTCCCAGAAAAGGCATGAAGTTTAATTTTTTTTGTATGAAAATAACCTACACATACCATTCAATACATGACAAACCATTTACTAACACAAAACAAGGAAACAAACACGTGTAGAAAAGACTTTGAAGAAAATATGCAGAAAAGCTTAAGGTAAACAAGGTCACCAAAATAGCTTGGGACATTTAACCTGCCAAAAAAAGGTCAAGAGGAAAGATTTATCTTGGAATATGAAGAAACAAATATTAACAGGAGTAAGCAGCTATTTTAGTTAAATGACAGTTTTGAAGTCAGAAAGGATTGAAGAGGGTTTCCAGTTACCAGCCAACTGGAAGTACTGAGCCAAAACCTAGCCACTGGAAACACTGGCTCTGCTAAATTTGCAAATGGCATCAAGAGAGATCATCTATTAGATAAAACAGTGGCCCCTCTGTCCCCACCAGAAATGAAATTGAGAAGAAATTTTTTTCAATCAAGCCCCATTTTCTCCTTTTAGTGCTCCAAGCAATACTCCCCCTCTGTGGACTGAAATCCTGAAACACCTGCTGTAGCCAAAGTTGACGTAACTCAAGCTCACAAACCCAAACCATGAGATCTGCTCAACATCTCTTGTCTCCTCATAGCAAATCCACCCCCGTAGGAGGCTAAGATAGAGCCCTCTTTTCACCTAAGTCTAAACCTTTAGGAAACTCAGAAGAGACTGATGCCTAGATGGTGTTTCAGCAGGGAAACATCTGTCTCAGACAAGGGAGGCACAGTTGGTTGTTACTGATGCTATTGTGTGGTCAATTGGAATGACTATAATTACTTTATCTTTTAATATTGGGAATAACCTTAAATTCGACTCAGTTACACTAGTTCACTAGGAAGATGGGGGACAAAAGCAAAGTATGCTATTTTTAACAGCATACACAAACTACATAAACTAATCCAATTTTATATATATACATCTCTGAATTTAATGCCAATTCATCAGAAGTTCACCATTTAAAAGCATCAAAAAAATACATATTTGCAAAACATCATGTACCACTCAGACACAGCTCTAATACAACACCTTGAGTCAACAAAGAAAACTAATAAAGCTCTGGGATTTTTTTAAACAAATGAAAGTTATGCAATCTACAAGATTTATTCTAAATACAATTAAATTGCATTTTCAATAGCAAAGCTTGTCAGATCTCAAATCTGATCTTAAAGCTTGTTAAACATTGAAGTACTATCATCAATTACTTTTCATTCTCTTTCAATATGAAGCTCTGCTGACATCAAAATTTATTCTGGAGATCAAAGAAGTCAACTGCTGGTAAGCTTATGAGATTGACTAAACACATATGTAACTTATTTTAAAATTATTAAAACTATATGCATTTCATCATCATAAAGCCCCTGTTCACCAATGCCACCTTCATGCAACAGTTAATGACAAAATTTTATTGTGTTCTGCACTCCAATCATCATACACTACAAAACAGTAGCATCAGAGGAAAAAAAAAAGTGCCAGCACAGAACCACAGCAATACTTGTGCAATCATCACAGGCCTTAAAAGTAAGATTTTTACTGCTTTTTTCATCTGTTCTCTGATTTGCCCACTTAAAGGATATTTGCGATTAATTAAATAACACAAAAGTAGAGTCGGCCTTGATGTCACCTGATTTGTGGCTAGACTTGAAAGTGTTAAGAATAAATAAACTTTTAGAGTAATCAGTATCTACCATCAAGAAATGGATTCTAATACTAGCTACTAAGAATATATGTATGCATATGTGCACAGGATAAAAAGCTAAAACAAAACAAAAAACAGTACCATTTTTAAGGGAAAAAATCATGAAAGCCATTACAGCTACTCTGCATCTGAGAATCTCCACTGACAGAAAAGAAATTGGAGAAGGCCTCAAAAACATCTGGAAAAGTTATTTTTAAGTATACAAAATCCATTATGATCTGCAGTGAAAACAAAACGCAGAATTCCTGACCTGACAGAGCTTACAATCTGAATTCTAGAAAACAACTTAGAAAGTCACAAAAGGCAAAGAAATATCAATAAATGAAGAGGGAAAAGAGACAGAAATGATACTACAAAGGAACAGATTCTCCTGGAAGCAATGACAAGCATATGGATATCCACAGAGAGGGGATTACAGACACACAACACGTCCTTACAAAGGACAAATAATGCCTGACTGGTCTAAGCTATTACAGTGAAGTGAATGTGCAAATGGATAAGGGATGAGCAATTGATGCTGCCTACCTGGATTTCTGTAAGGGCTTTGACACAGGTAGACACAGCATTGTTGTCTCTAAATTAGAGTGATATGGGTTTCAGAGATGGACAACTCAACTGATATGAAACTGGCTGGATGGCCATGTCCAAGGGATTGCAGTAAAAAATAAAATCAATGTTCAAATGGAGATCAGTAACAACTGGTGCACACGGGAATACTGGGACCGGCATTGTTCATCTTTGTTAATTACACAGATAGGAGGGTTGAGAACATCCCTCAGCAAGCCCGTGGGTACCACCAAGCCAAGTGGTGCAGTGGATACACTGGAGGAAGGGCTGCCATCCAGAGGAACATGAGCAGGCTCGAGGACTGGACCCAGGGGAACATCAGGAGATTGAAGAGCCCCAAGTGCAAGGTCCTGCACCTGGCTCCAGGCAATCCTCAGTATCCATACAGACTGAGGGATGAAGGATTGAGAGCAGCCCTGCAGAGAAGGACTGGGGTCACTTGTGGATGGAAAACTGGACATGAGCTCACAGCCCAGAGAGCCAACCATGTTCTAGGCTGCATCACAAGGAGAGTGGCCAGTGGGGTCAGAGAGGGGATTCTTGACATCTACTCTGCTCTCATGGGACCCCCATCTGGAGTGCTGTGTCCAGCTCTGGAGCAACAGTTTCAAACTGAAAGAGGTGAGGTTTAGATTGGACATATGGATGAGATTTTTTACTGTGAGAGCAGCAGGACACTCCATCATTGGAGATGTTCAGGGCCAGGTTGGACAGGGCTTTGAGCAACCTGTTCTAGTGGAACAAGTTCCTGACCACAGTAGGGGAATTTAATGAGATGATTTTTATGGGTTCCTTCCAGTCCAAAGTATGCTATAATGCTACAGTAAAATGTGATACTAACTGGTTCATAAATTTTGAGAATCCTATCATGTTCTAATTTGAACCTTATCTCACAAAATTCCCTTTAGAAAATACAGGGAAATTAGACACAAAAAAAGGTGACAACACAGCTGTTAGAATATCCACTAACAGTTAAGACTGTTATAGCTGGAAAATAAGTGATAGAAGTGAGAGACAGTGGAGGACACCTTAACATACTGAAAAGAGCATCAAAACAATGACGCAAAATTCTGATAGGAACTACAAGGTTAACATTGCAATAAAGATTTGGCACAGGAGGGAAATGACTGAAGAAATGAACGGATTTTGATCACAAGAAAACAGAACATGAACAAGGCTAGTTTGGCATGACTAGATCCAGCCTGAGTATCCCATCTGGAGTAGGGACAGAACTAATTTGTCATTACATTGAGAGCCTATTTTTCTCGCAACTAATTTTGTTTTTAACGGTACAAAATCTTTATAACTCATTTTGAGACAAGACTAACATTTCTATTCAGTTTTGGAATAGGGAAGCTGAAAATTATCAGACTTTGCTTTGGGTGTAAAGACCTTCATTACCACTGCATTACGGCTGTAGTTTTGCTAGATTTCATCTGCTCTAAGTAGTTTAAAGCTCTGTTCCATTTGTCTTGTTTTTTATAGCATTTGGGAACTGAGTAAGGGCTCCTTTTCATAGGAACACAGAAGCTTAAAATCTACATAAACATAGTTAAAACAAGTCTAATAGGGATTTTCTTGCTGTGATATAGGAATGATTTTTCTAGACTAACTGTAACCAACTCCAAGCAACTTTAGAAACTAAAGATACCCTATGAAATATCCACACAAGAGCCATACTCTGTATTTTCTAATATTAAATGCCAATTTAAAGTCTTCTGATATTTAAAATGGGTCACAGCTTTTAAAGCTTTAGCTGGACACAGGAAGTAAGGTCTAAGATGGCATATCATTATTACTGCAGATATCTTCTTGTCAAGATTCCCTCCAGAGGATTTCTTGACTTCTGGAAAGCCAGAATACCAGCAGCTACAAATAACACCAACAGAAGTCCCTTCATGGCCATCTTACTCTTGGGGTATAAATCAATTTCTGCATGATTTCCTAAGCCAGAATTAGAGAGGGTCCCCATATCTCTACTTACAATTTGAGAGTTATTTCCTTACTATGGGCTCACAGGCAGAAGTTAAGGAGCAAAATTCCAGCATCTGCTAAGGACTATCTCCCTATTTCTTCTAATATTTGAAGGATGCTTATTATTTTTGCAGACCTCTGCATTCCAAATACATTCTACCTAAGTACTGAGAAACCAAGGTCACCGTTTTCACCACAGTTCAACATACTTCAGATCATCCCATTTTAACTTCTAGTAATGTTACCATGCAGCTGGGGTATTACTTGAATACATACTGCATTTCTTAGTTTAGCAATATTCTAACATTTGACTACTCAAAGTTAGTATTTCCCCCAATGGACAGCCCAGTACTACAGTTTTCAGGATTATGTAACATAGAAATAATTTCATGCCAAGGCTGAATATCTTGATTAAAACCAGATTCCCAGAAATACACATAACATACAGAACAAACAACTATATACTCATACATCTGCTGATAACCCACAACAAATTTCCTTACATTTATGGCTAATGCACACAGCTGGTATTGTTCTAAGGTGATGATTTCATGGTAACAAGGTTCTTGTGCCAACTTCACAATAGCATTTCCCGCAGCCAGCCTCAAGCGAGACATATCAGGTTTACTGAAAAACAAGCACATGGATTGTGAAGGTTAATTAATAAAAAAAATATGTAATTGTTTGACTTAATTAAATCCAGTAAGTTTGCGTCACTGAAAAACAAGTCCTTAAAAGGAAAGAAGTTCCTGTGAACTTAGCCACCCCCATGCCAACATAAGCAATTCAAACACAAAGTCATTTTCATGGGACCACATTTTACAGCCTATTCCCACTTATCCTTACCTGGTCCCAACCTGGTAATAAAAAATTTTCCATCAAACTTCCTAAAAGTTCCACATGGGTGTGAAACAGTTCTAGCTGTGCATTGAGCCAGGACAGTCCATACTGCCCCAAGAGACCACATGTACCAGCAGGATACTTCTGTTCAGCTTGCTGGTTCTCCTTCAGCAGGGAGTCCTGCCAAAGAAATAGCCAGCCCATTTCAAGTCCTCAAAGTTGCCAAACTTTTCCAGCTCAAAATCCATTCTTCAGGCCAAAATAAATTAATATTAATTAGACACTGTAATACATGACTAAGTGAACTTTATTTCAAGACAAAAGCAAAATGTCTTTTGAACACAACCACTGAAAATGTTATATATCAGATGTGTGGCAAATTTTCTACAGCACAGATCTATGATATTCTAGACCTCAAAAGGTTTTGAAAAAATTTTTCTCTTAGTGAGCATTAGTTTAAGAAAAAATGCAGACAGTATTTCAATAAAATCTCAATTCAACTTCATATCTAATATCAATAATTTCAGCAACTGCTAGTGTCCTCTGATACTGTAGTCATACTTTATGCTTAGCATAGTCGAAAATCAAAATCCTACTACAAAAACAAGCAAGAGTCACACTAGATGTTCTACCTAACCATAAACAGAAAAATTACATAATCTTGAATTCTGTAGGACTGTTATGACTTATAAAATTAAAAATACTTGGAAAGGACAGTTTCGAAATTGTTTATTGATAAAATTTGATATTAAAAAAATTACAAGATTGGTGAATTTAACCTACACATGCTGACATCTCAAAGAAATCAGTTGTTGATTTAAAAGCAATTCAAGAAAGTCATCAATCCTACTACTTCAGAGTCTGAAGGATGAACAACAGAAGGGATTTGTTGTCCAAGTGGGACCTTGCCTTCACCTGACACTCCAGGCTGAACCTACTCCAGGCTTTGAAATATAAAAAAAAATTCCCTTACACAGTCACTGAAAGGTAGAGTTATGTAGATTTCAAGAGGCAGAAGCAGATGAGGGCAGATGAGGGCAATAACACCAAGATTACAATATGACTGATGGCCTCAACAGCATCTCAGGCTCCTGAGCCCTGCCACTTTCACTTAATTCAATTATCTTTAGCAAATTATTAAACACTGTTTAAAACACAAGTGCAAGCCATGAACACTAAAACTGACTCACACAGAATGACCTCATATCAAGTACAGTCTAAAAGGTTACGTTCTGTACTGAACAGACAATTTTACTCTTTTCAAAGCCTACTCCAAGTCAGAAGGAACAGTATCAGGTTAGCACAGAACGGACACAGTAAGCATTGCCAGAAAGAAGATATCCTTATTGTACTCAACAGGTGAAGAACAAAGGTCAGGAAGTGTCAGCAAGTTCCATGCAAAACTAACAAGCCTGAAACATCATCTCCTTTGCTTCAGGTTTTGAGAGTAATTGTTAATGTAGCTGTATAGCTCACACAGAGACAATGGACTGGCCCTTTACCAGTTTGAAGCTTTCCTGAAAAGCATCAGTGAGAATCACAAAATAATTATTACATGTCCCATCAACAGGGCTCTTGCCTCATTCAGCAGTGGGTGCACATTTTCCCTAGTCTTCCTTTTGTCACTTACTTACTTACAGAAGCTCTTCTGGTAGCCTTTGCCACTTCACACTAGATTTTATCCCACTTGGGATTTGGTTTCCTAACTGTATCTCAGATGGTGTTCTCTGTACTCCTGCCAGATTACCCATCTCTGCTTCCTTCTTCTGTATACCTCATACAACCATAGAACAGCTGGGGCCAGAATGGATTGTTAAAGCTCATCTAGTCCAACCCCCTGCAATGAGCAGGTACTTGGAGATCTGTCCATCCTGACTTTGAATGTTTCCAGGAATGGGGCAGATATCCTCCCTGGGCATCCTGTTTCAGTGTTTCATCATTCTCCCCATAAAAAAAAATAATTTCCTTCTATCTACAGGCTCCATTTTAATACTGACAGTCACAATAAGGTCTCCCCAGACCCTTTTCTTCTCCAGGCTGAACAACTCCAACTCACTCAGCCTTTCCTCATAAAATGTTCCAATCCTCTGATGATTTTTTGTGATCCTTCTCCAAACATGCTCCTCCAGGTCCATGTGTTTCCTGTGCTGAGAATCCCAGAGCTGGATGCAGAACTTTGGATAGGGTCTCACCAGAGTGAGCTAAAGAGGCAAAATCAAATCCCTCGACCTCTAGCCACGCTTCTTTTGATGCAGGACACAGTTGGCTTTCTGGGATGTAAGCACACATTGTTGGCTCATGTCCACCCTTTCATCCACTAGTGTCCCCAATAGTACTCTACAGGGCTGCTCTCAATGCCTCTCTTTGTGTTCGAATTTTGCCAGGAGAATTTTGCTCATCCCAAGTACGGTTTGCTGAAGTATCCACTTGACTTTCTGCTGTGACCATTCTTGAGCACTGAGGGGTGATTTTCAAATACCAGGTAACTAGTTTTCTTGGGCCCCTCTTCCCTCCAGGCTCTACCCAATGGGACTCTACAAGCACATTCTTGTAGAGACCCAAGACTGTTCTCCTGAAGTCTAGTCCAATCTTGCCTTCTGACCTCCTTCTTGCCTGCAGGATTTTGAGCTCCAGCATCTTAGGGTCCTTATAGTCAAGGCTGCCTTCAATCTTCACATTCCCAGTAAGTCTCTTCTTGCAGGCATGTATGAGGTCCTGCAGAGAGCCTCTCTTTATTAGGTCCTCCACCAGTTGTGTCAAAATGTGTCATTGATGCTGCCCTAGATTGTTATGCTCTGCTGTGTTGCACTTCCAGCAGATATCGGAGAGGCTGAATTTCTCCACAAGGGCCAAGGACTACATACATGAAGCTGTTTTCAGCTGTTTAAAGGCCTCATCCATTCCTCTTCCTGGTGAGGAGTCCCTCAGCAGACACCCACCACGATGATATCCACAGCAGTCTGCTCTTCAATCCTAACCCATAAGGTCTCTGTTGGCTCAACATCCATCCCCAGGCAGAGCACCAAGCCCAGGGGTTGAAGGGTTACCTCCACAGCAACATCACATGTCACTGCAGCATTCTCCCTACCCTGAAAGGATAGTGAGCCCTAGCCATCCATTAACTTGATTTTAAAATGAAGAACTGATCATATCATTATATAAAGTTTCTATTATTAGTTTCGAGTAGAAAACGAGTGGCAAAACTAAATTTCTGAAACAAGCACAGTAAGGAATCATCATTCCACGCATGAAAACAGGATCTAGAGAACCAATCTATTCACTAACTACTGCATAACACAACTATGTGCTCCAAGTAGTCCTGCTGAAAAGCTAAATTACTGCCACTCATCTCCCTGGCAACTGCTACCAATGGTCACATTACAGAATTTAAAGCTACAAAACAATTATTTACAATGAACTTTAGGACAGACTACACAGTTGCTACAAAGATAATATACTAGATAGTTCTCAGGTTTGCAAATCAACACACACAATATGGATTCTATCTGCATAACTACTGTATAATATTAACTCTACCTGAAAATCAGAACCTTTTTAAACATATTGGCACAATCTACCCATGTCCTTAATGCCTTTTGAGACATAATTTTTCAATGTTTGTCAAGCAATAGTAGTTGACAATTTGTCACGTTTTCTATCACAGAGGATTAAGAAGATATCCAGAAAAATAAGTTGTCTAACAGTTACCTAAAAGGTAAATTATTTATTGAGACTTAATCCTGTTTACACATTTCCTTCTTGCTTTCAGTTCTAGAGACCTCAAGGGATTAGCCTGCCTCCAAGCAGAAGTGTCTTGTGTATTAAGTATTTCCACCTGGTTCATACAACACACTATTATTCTTTATAATAAAGCCCACCCATTGGCATTTGGCATACACAGCAATTGGCACACCAGCAACAGCAAGCTGCATAAAAAATGAAAACAAATTTTCATTGGGAAGGAAGAAGTTGAACAGTTTATTCCTGAAATATGAGCAATGGCCTATGGAAGAGATAAATAAAAGTAAGAATATAAAACCTAAAATTCAGCTGTGTGTACAATGTTACAAAACCCGAGACATGGCAAGTTTATGTAGGAACCAGTCAAGCTTACCATCATATCTTATGAAATAAGATGTATAAATTGTATAAAGCAGTCTAACAGAGTAGTTTACACACTACTTTGAATAAAACTCTGCCCCCCACTCCATCATCACAGACATGAAATAGTATCATCTGTTATATACCTTATTTTCCCCTGCTCTGTTAAATCTCCATCACTGTGTAATATTGTTGTTAGTAATCTCAGAGTAGATGTTCCTGACTTGCTGTGATTGTTCTTCATTCCTAGCAACCACCGAACCATCATCTTTATAGCCTGAATCTGAAAAAAAAAATTGATACCAAACAGTCAAATCATATCAAAAGCCCCATTTTAAAAATAATCTTTATCTTATTTTTATCACATGGTATTTTTTCCCAATTAATTTTTGCTGGTAGAAACATAAGTCTCTCAGGACTGTAAAACATAATTTAAATACTGAAAGATAACTAGACATACTCTCACTAAACAGCAACTTTTCACTGAAAGTCCCAAGCATGTATTACAGAAAATAAAAATTTGACATTTAGTTAAAGTTTGAGCTGCTTCTTCTATAAGCAATCACATATTTTTTCTTTGAAAACATTTTCTTAATTGACCTTACATTGTGCAATAGGCTAAATGGTTTATACTCACTAAGAAAATGTTACTGGATCAAAAAGAACACCACATTTATACATTACTATAAGTCACAGAATATTCTGAGTTGGAAGAGACCCACAAGGATCAACAAGTCCAGTGAATCAACCATACCGGGATTGAACTAGGCTGGACAACACTAAAAGTTACTTTTCAGCAGTTCTTCCCACTTTCACACTCCAACTTGCTAGTTTTAAAATTCCCATTGGATATATAATAACATTACAAAAGGAAAAATAAGCTTGTAAAACAAGAATGAAGAAAAGTACACTATCACAGAGAAATAATTTATAAACTAATGGCATGGTCTATAGCATACATTAAGTATGTAGTAATAAGTACTAATTAATAGTAGCAGTAATAAATGCTAATTAATTTTGCAAATCAATTTTCACAATAACCTGTTTTCACCTGTAAATAAATGCTTCTTACAGTTTTCAGGCTTGGCTTCAAATTCAAATTGCCTTAAGAATTTCTGTGGGCTAATTACCTTCCAAATAGCCAAAAGTATGAGAAGTTTTATCAATATAAAAGTACATTTTAGAGAGTTATTACAGCTCCACAAACAGTTTAAAATAATTAAGAAAAACAATTAATATTTATTACTTCAAATTACATGCATAATCACTGAAGTGAAATCATGTCTATTTAAAGCTAGCACTTCATTAGACTAAAACAAAGGTGCATTCTTCTAACAATTTTTGGAGTGTATGTGTAACTATGGAATCACACAAATATGAAAAATATTCTTTGTGTAGTCAAACAACTAAAAGCAACAAATCAACTCCAAAAAATCCCAAGACTTTTCAAACTGCAAACCAAAGTACTTACTAACCTAGCAGAAAAACAGATCTGCTCAGAATAGCTTAACAATTTTGAGAGAAGGCAAAGAATTTTTTTAAATAAGAGCAACTTCACTCAAAAGACATTAGAAACTAAACAACTGATATAACATAGAACATACTACAAAAGACAAGCATCCCGTTCTGAAAGATGTGAAACCAAAATCTATCCCTGTTCTGAAGAGCATTTAAAAACCAAACACAGATAAAGAATGTATTTTCCACATCATGAGTCTATTCCTAATTCACTGAAAAACTGACAGTATCTCTTACAGAGTACAGAAATTGTAATATACTTACTCCAAAATAAGAAAAAGCCTGAGATGGCATTTGAAAGTAAAAAAAAAAAAATAAACCCCCTACCATTTTAGTGTTTTTTTCCTTAAATCCAGGTTTTTCTCTAATACACATTGCACACATAGAAAAAATAAGCAATGTAACAAATTTATTCATTTGAGGAAACCGACAAATCCAAATCCCATTTTTCTTCTTCCAAAACAACACTGAAAGTTTCTTGGAATGTCATAAATATTCAAGAGAAAAAGGAAAGACTTTCAACAAAATTTCTGTACTATTTAACTCCTACGTTGAAGGGGAAAAAATAATTTTACTTTAAGTAATCCAGCTATCACAGTCAAGTGTCAGAAAACAAAACTAAACCTATAAAAAGCTTTTATACAAACTTAATGAAATGCGTATGCAAATTTATGTATAAAATAATTGTAATATATGTTCTTAAGATAAAATCCTTAATTAAGTATAATAAACACAATAGATAGGAAAAGAGTATGTACTACTTACTTTAACAAGGGTTTCAGGAGACACTTCTTCATCTGGGACCCAAAGTTTTGTTGTCTTTTTTCCTGGAAGCTAAACCAAATGTTACATTTGTTACATTACTGTTACTCTTCAGTGAAACTTGTAACCTCCTCTTTCCTGTTTGCTTCTGGAAACAATACAGCAGCACTGTACTGGTCAGCTTTATGCCTTCCATATCCTACAGAAGTAACCACTACAGAAATTACAAAATTCAGTATCCAAGTAACAGCAAATTTAAGTTTAGTAAAGGGATTGGTTGTTGTTACCTGAAAACTCTTACTTTAGAGCGTAATAGCCATTGCTTTGAAAATAACTTCCAGCTTTTCCATATCCAGTAGATTGGAATCTCACGCACATTTTAGTGTTTTAGACAGTGTATCTTTCCCTAAGCAATTTCTAACAATGCATGAGTTCATTTTTTAATTTCATAATCACCTTATAATCAATACAAAATTGCTCAAAAAATTAAAATTCAGTCTTCCATTTAAATAGCATATTTTCATTTCAAATGTAATATACTTCGTAAAAATCACAACTCAAGATAAGAAACAGAGTCAAGTCATAACAATTTTCCCCTTTTTAATCAAAGCCAAGTCACAAGTGATGAAATGCTGTGCTATGCAGCTCATCGCTTTTGTAAGATTCCCAAATTACTAGAACTCTCCTTTCCTGCACTGCAGGTTTTCAGTGGAGTCAAACTTTTGAAGAAATCAAAATACAAATGTACAAAAAGCAGAACCAGCATGCCAAATATTTTCCCAAGCACTTGCTGAGTATGACACTACAGGAAAAACATACTCTTAATACAAGGATTTAAAAATACTCACCCTATCGTTCATTAGCAAATCTTTCACAATAAAAGTAGCAACCAAAGATTTCAAAGGGGCAGCAAATTGGTCAGGTGCAAGCATGGCTATATGGCCAATAGTAACCAACGGTGTAATGAGGTGCTCAAAATTGCTTGGATCCAGACTTTTATGCAGTGGCTAAAAAAAAGGAAACAAATGTAGATATTACTGATATAATATGTGTCTTAATATCTCAACTTTGTACCAAGTTGTCCATGCCTACTTCAGAAAAACAATTTTAAAAGAACTATTGATCATTTCATTTTAAAGATACATTCACCAACCCATCAAGTTTTCCTCAAGTCAGAGGAAACGTCAAGGTGACAGACAAAATATTTATCACTTCTGCATAGTTTAAAAACTGACAGCTCAAGCATGACCATTTAGGAGATTAAAAAGCCTATTTTCTTGTGGGAGAATTAGATCTTGAGATAGCAAGTCCTGTAATGGACTGTGATTCAGTCTTCAAGATAAGAGGCTGATGGCCACTAATTAAAAAGTACATTTGCACTTAAAGCTATAAAATTTATTTAGTCTGTACCACAATACAGTTTTCCATAATTTCTGCAACCACTTAAATACTTTTGACCATTTTCAACCAGGGTAAGGAGTAGCATATGGTTCTTCTTTCTATAAATAGTTCATAGTTCTAGTACATAGTCCAGCATTTGGTTTCACTCTATCAGCTCTTAAAATATGTAATCTAAAACAAGATGAACCATGAGATACAAGAATACTCTCTACTACCATTTTTTAGGCCAAAATCATGTAAGAACAAAAGGAAAGGGGAAAAACATATTTCCAAAATCTGCTACAACTTGCAACTACATCCCTTAGTTTACATGTGCGATATAAAAAAATCAGTAAAAGTAAGTTAAATATCTAATGTTACCTCAAATATCTGTGCAAACTGCGTTTCTTTGCTGGAAAATATTGCATGGATGCAGTGAATAGCATACTTGGCTTGACGAGGAGGTCCCTTTTTAGCTTTATGATGTAACACTGGAAGCAAAGCACTAAACATTTGTGTAACAAAACAAACAGACAAACAGACCAAGAGGTAAGTAATTTCACAAACTGAAAAATTTTCAAAACATCAAACTAGCAGAGAAGTACAGATATACATATAAAAAGCACAACACTTCTGCAAAAGCACTAATAGCTTTTGCTTGGGTAATATCATTTAAAAAAAAAGTTACTTATATAACCTGTAAGCAAAAAACCCCAATTTTTTTGTTGATAGGATAGAATGAGGCAAAATAGGCATCTATATCTGAACAGAGACTAAATGTTCTTTTGAAAATACTTTTGCCTATCATATCACCATTAAATTTCAAAGAATGCTTTTACACTGTGTATATTTTGTATATATATATATATATATATATATATATATATATGCACATACACATACATATATATATATGCACATACACATTCATATATATATATATATATATATATATATATGTAACCTAGGAAAGAATAAGTAATTCTGAAGGGCAACATTATAAATTAGAGTGGTATTAGTGGCATACCAGTTGTCACTACTTTGGGTATACTCATTTTACTTCCATTCTTCAAAAAGCACTACATTTTAAAAATCTTTAGAAAATTGGAAGTAATACTTTCTTCCAAAAGAATGCAGGATAATCACATTTTCATCTACAGGAGATGAAAAAAAGAGTGAGCACTTCCAAAATCCTTTACAGTAAAGACCACTGCTCAGATTAAGATATAAAACTTACGATCGTATGTGAGGAAAGTCTTCTTCAATTTTACTTCCTGTATTTTTGAAAATTTGTAATGCAGCTTCTGCCACTTTTTCATCATCCATTTTCAAGCAAGCAAGCAGAGATTCAAAAGTTTCAGCTGAATGAAATGAGATAGGGTGCGTAAACGAAAGTACCTGCCAAAATATGATGAAAGCCATGTTAACATTTTTTAAAGGCCCACTAATACTAGGACACTTCATCAAGAGTTATTTTCCACTGCCATACTGGAACACTTATAATACTCTCCCTGTTTTTGACCCATGATGCACATTTCTCTACTTTTTTTTTCGGTAGCTACTAAAGTTCTCTGTCTTTATATACGACCTCATTAGAATTAATTTATTTCCCCAGTCTCAGTTTCTTGTTATTCTGACTTATTTATACTTCTCAGTGGCAGCATCTACATTAGCAAGTTCTGGGTTACAGCAGGAGCAGGTCTTAAGAGAAACACAACCGATGCTAAGGAAGCAATATTCATGTTCAAGGAGTTTTACTTCAGAGTATTTTTAGACTGACTAAATCCACTTTAGCCACTGCACCACAGCATGTGCTTCTGAAGCCCATCTCAATTTTGTTCCTCTGAAAGGAGCCCAGCTTGTGTGCTTCCAGACTTCATGTTGTTTCCTCAGGGGAAGAATTGATTCTGCTCTGAAGTGAAATTCATATCTCTAAAATAGCAACATAGACACATTCAATAGGATCTCTAGTCCCTCACACTTTCCACAACAACTTAGCATATTCTGTACCTCTCCTTCAGATTCTTGGACTTGATTGTTTTCAAGTATGACAGTCTTCCCATGTTAAAAAAAAATGAAATAAAGAAACCCTCAATTGATCCTCCTCGAAATTTGGTCTTTTCTTCATTTTTAGGTGGCTGTTGATTATTAGCCTCATTCATAATATTCTGACCCATAGCAGAGAAACAATCCTCAAAATCTAGAAACTTCTTCATATGCAATTTTCTATTTTAACCAAGTTACCTTTCTTCCCACTTCTTTGCATGGCATTCTCAATGCTGGACTCCTATATTTGTCCTCTCTGCATTATTCTCACGATATATAGACCTCTTTGTTTAGGGCAATCTTACTCCTCTTCCTTAAAAATGTGAATGCCAATTCATACAAATATGTAAATATTGATTTGGAAGCCTTCATTCAAGCATACAGTCCTTCACAATATGATTCATTCTTTCTTACTCAGATGCATTCTTGTGCTACTAGGTATCTTGCACATTTATCTATATATGTCCACATCTGGATGAAGAGCCACACCCTTTCAGGTGAATCTACTCAGTCGTTAGTTAATCTAGAAGATTCTGAAAACCTCAGTATGGGAGTCCTTCAGATTTTTAGGCTTGTGAAGTCAACTCCCAGCTGCACTACTTGATGGTCTTCGCTACGTTAGCTGAGTCTGAAATTACTCATACCTGAAATAGGTAAGACCCCAATTTTCGTGGAGCACAGAGGAACCACAGTGTTGTATTGACATACAATAGCACAGTATATATTTACAAATCGCTGAATTCATGCTCTAATAATCAAAACTCTGCTGCTGTCTCACACGCAACTACTTGCAGCTTCCAGAAAAGCTTCTAAATAATTTAAAAAACAACCTTACTTATATGTCAAATAAGATGAGCATAAAGCACAAAAATCCAAACCAGGTTCTTCCAGGTAGGCACCACGTGCTTTTGACTAAAAGTAGTAAATGCTAATTAAAAATTTATTTTAATGAAAGTGTTTGGAAAGTTTCCCATGCTCACTGACCACCAGGACTATACTTGCCTTAAGCAATTCAAGACCTGCTCTGATTGCCTGGTCAGTAGGTACACCCTCATCTTCATCATCAGCTGTTCCATCTATAGATTTGTTCACTTGCTTGATAAGGGCACTGAAAAGCAAAACAAAACATGGCTTTGTAATTACTGCAATTCCACCAGGTATGATTATATCTTAAACTTTAGAAAACAATCTTATTCAAGTAACTTACTTACAACATAAGCTTATTATAAAACAAATATGTCAACTACATACATAATCTGGTTGTCCTCATCTACTATAACCAAATCAAAGGTTATGAAGCCTTACATTCTAAAATATTTATCCATCATGAATTAAGAACTATATAAAAATTACTCTGGAAGGATGACCAAAATAAGAAAACAATTTGAGCATTACATGCAACAAACTCAGTAAGAATTACGCTGAGGTTACAACTCACTACAGATTGTTAATAACTGATGGAAAATAACATTTAACAGTTCTGGTAAGAGCTGATGACAAATTTACAAGACCTATCTCCTGCCTATTTCTTCTTGACAGTAAGGCTAATTTCAAATACTGCTGTTAGTTAAATAATAATTTCAGCAATTACTTTCCCCTACTCCCCCCCCAAACTTTATTGGCTTACTCTTCTTTGAAGTCTTGCTGCCTCATCATCATAATCTTTACTTCCTCAGTTACATTACTATTTATGCCACTGTGAGCTAATATTCTGGGTGGAAACTTTCAGCTGAATAGTCGGGACAGAAATTTATTTTAAAATAAGTCAGCTGGTTACAAACCATACTTTGTCTATCAGCAACACATCCACTTTTAATGACAGGTCATCCCAGATAAGCTGAATGACAAAGAAACTGTTTTTGTGACTACATTCTGAACAAGGACACAAAAATCTCTATACAAGGTGAACAGAAGAAAACACTGCAGGTCACCAAACCTTAAGCCACACCCACCCAGCTTATTACTGTTTGTGCTTAAAGGCAAAGTAAGAAACCCCAATTACAAACCCTGTGATTATGGCTGACAACACACACAAAAAACATACCTGATGGATTCAGTATCAATGTGCACAGGAGCAATTCTCTCAAGAAGAAACTTGATCATTTCCAGGAAAGGATTTGTTGGTTGCTTTGGATTGCCCAACTTCTTTGTTATTTCCCTCTGAAATATAAGTTGCAATTAAATTTCTAATCAATTCTGTTCCAAAAGTATTCACACTTTACAAGCAATTCTTACCACGCATCCTTCAGCCTGTTTGCAAGAACATGTTGGGCTAACAAGCATTTCTAACTGACTTCTTATTTTTTCATCATCTTCTAGAACTTGTGTGAACTTTTTCATGAAATCTTGAGCTTTCCCTGGATCAGGAAGGTTTCCTTTAAATAATCAAAATAAATCACTATTTATGTATTGTAAATTGCACAAGTTTAGAACATCATACAAACCACACAAAACCCAAACCAAACAAAGAAAAACCACAAAAAAACCAAACCACAAAACTACTCAAAATGTGCAGATGTATCTATGAAGACACAAATTCCTATAAATTTCCTTGGGCTATTTGCTTTCCCCACCCTTCACACTCATTTTCCAGCAAGTCTAGTTGGTCAAGCCAGTAATATTACTAACAGCTGAAGCTGACCTCAGACTGCAAAGCCTATACTCAACAACAGAATATACTCTGTATACAGATCACCCAATGCAACAAGTGTGAAAAACAAAAAGGGTATTTTTGCTAAATTACCCCTTAAGTGAACATATGCTTTACAACAGCTTAAAACATCCCCCCTAAAAAAAAAGCATTTAAAAAGTATTTCTTAAACTACATCCTCATTTTATATTTACGTTTTATATTATAGCAAGGCAATTTATTGGCAAAAGATTAATCTACTATTCAAGATGCTTCATATTTTTGGTCCAGCCAGTGTTAAGCAAAGCTGGTACAGAATGTGGTGCAGCACTACAAGATGGTTAGTTTGAAAGAAGTTCTATTACGAATTTGTTTTGCTGTATCAATTTTTTGTTAAATACAACCCAGAACTAAAAGTAAGAAAAAATACAAACTGATGAAAAAAGGATTGGGATCATGGCCAATGAAGCAGCAAGGTTCATTTTTTAACTCTGCATTATTTTGCAAAAATATGCATAGTCTTACGTAGTATATTTTTTTGCCAGAACAGATGGCATTTTTTAAAATAAAAGGTGTATTTGAAAACAAATTTTCAGAGTTGCAAAGCAAGTTTTTTTCATACTAGTTTTAATGCTATTGACATGGTGGGCCCAGGGAACAAAAAGTGTTGCTTGTTACTGGGTATTTCTTTGTTAATAGTTCAGTTTACACAAGAGTTCTTCAGTTTTCCAAGTGCTTTCCTTGCTACTGAGCAAGGACTTACTAAGTTAGTACATAGCTTAGTAGTTTAGTTAACATCCATGAATATATACTCTATAATAAATGCTAAAACATGCATGAACACCCTAGATCCTCTAGACCTTGAATTAGACCACAATGCAAACAAAATGCTATGTGATAGTCTTCATGGCTCATGACTTCTTACAGTAAGAAAGTAATTCTGCTTAGAGCTGCCTTCATTCTTAAAAGCATATTGCTGCATCACATTTATCATGATTTGCTTTAAATTTTATCTGCTGCAAAATGTCTTTTTATAAACTTACCCAAAATTATTTTTAAAGCAAGAAAGCAATATAGTTCTACTTAATTTTTAGATACTGTAAATACTTTCACTGACTTACTTGTTATAACCATCACTTTTGAGAATATAGCTTTACTGCTGGCATCTGTCTGCAAGTCACAAAAGAAAAATGGATTAAAAAGTAAAATTTTATAGTATTTATTTACATTTGAATATTGAGTGAGGAAGATTCCAGACTTCATTAGCAAGTCAGCATCCATTCTGCTAACACATCAGTGTGTTAGAAATCAAAAACCACCATTGCAAATTCTGTGTAGACACAGGAAGTAAAAGGCAGATCATCCCTACAGCACCACTTAGATAAAATACTTTTATTACTTTTCAATCTACCATATAACTTATGAACAGCATGAATGAGCTATTTCTGCAATGTGTAGTCTCAGAAGAATGCCATCATTTTCAGGGCTCTTAGCTGTCACAGCTGAACTCCCATGTTCAGACAAAAAAGTGATAAAAGACAGAAATCAGACATCATTTACAGGATTCAAGTAATCCTGTCAGCATCTACAGACTTCCCATATTCAAACCTCTTGTGACTCAAGAGAATAACAGAAACTGTGGAGTACTGTGGAGCTTCTTTAATCCTGACTGTTCTGGTCTCCTCATACTAGCTAAGTCTTCAAGTACTGGCTAAAGCTCCCATCAAAAAAGATTGAGCCAGCTACTAATAATTCAGCCAAACATCAAATAACCTGAGGCAGACGTATTAACTTGCAGTAGCATAACTCTATGGAATTATGACAGATGAAAGAAGTTTAAGAAACATTTCCCTTTAGAAAATCTGCTGTGGCACTTGATCCATATAATCTTGCATTCATCTGCAGCAAATGATTATACTCCAATAGACACAAAACAGCATTCACCCATTTTTCTACATATGAACAGGGAAGGTTACGGATTTTATTTTGCTGTACACCACTCCTGACGAAGAAAACAAGAGGAGCTGTGATTTATGCTTTCACTCTTCAGAAAAGTAACTTGTCTTAAAGGCAAGTTTGATGTCCCTTCTGTCTTAAGTCAGGTGAAATTATGACCAACAGCAATAAAAAGTTCCTTAACACATTTTCAGCCTCCTCAATAGTGCTGTCTGAGGAGATCTCGAAGAGGAAAAAAGGAGGATGCCTGTGGAGTTTCAATAAATGGCAGAAAGGTAGACTGGGAAGTTCAAAGATTTATAGTTACAGAATAATGTAGGTTGGCAGTGACAACTTTAGGTCATGCAGCTGAACTGCCTACTCAAAGCAGGATCAGGTTTTGCTTCAGGCAACTTCTAGCTGCATTTTAAATATTTACAAGGATGAAGATATTTCAGCATCTCTGGGCTGCTTGTTCCCATATTTGATAACCCTTACTGCAATTTTTTTTTTCTTACTACCTAATCAAAGTTTCTTTGTGGTAACATCTGTACACTATTTCTTATTCTATTCCTCCTTATCTCTGAGAGCTCTCACAATGCCTACACTTGGCACAGGGACAACAGCTACAGGAGAATAAATCAACAACTAAGCTGTAATGATTAAATGAAGAAATTAGACAGAAGTGAAAAAGCACACAAAGATACCTTCTAAAAGGTTACTATTTAATCTTAGTTTTGTTTCCTGAAAGAAAGAAATGTTTACATAGCTCTGAATTGCTAATGAATATTTGCCTCGAGATAATTGCTTGGACTGTATGTGATAGTCTGAAGAGCTACTGCAGGCAGCAAAACAGTTTTGAGTTGGGGAATTTTACTTAATTTAGTATGTTGATTTACACAAAGATTTACTTATTTATTCTGGTATTGAGAAATAAAAGCAAACAAACAAACACTTTAAAAAGCACTGTTTGGCTCCCCTCAGACACCTTTCTTCCCTGCTCTGCTCTATCACAAGCCATCTACATTCTCCATGTAGTCTTACTATTCAAGAGAATATCCAAGTGTAGAGAATTAGCACTTAAGAGCAAAACATAGGATAAAATCCAGATGGACAAATCCAAACATGACAAAAGCATGCATAGTCTTGCATGCAATGCTTATGCTGGCATCAAAACATTCCTGGTAAATCTCAAATCATATTTGATATTTTACAACTGAGAAAAAACTTTCACAACTCCCTAAAAACAAACAAAAAGTTGAAATTTCACTTTCAACTGAAAAGCAACAAAATATCAAGGAACTAACTCAGAAATTAAATGCAGAAATGTATTTAACCTACAGCAAAGAACAGTACATGAAAAGCATTTCAATACAGTCACCAAAATACAATGAAGTATTGTTGTGCTAGCATTTACTGCACTTAGAATTTAATACATTACAGCATGTTTTTAATGCACTAAGTCAAAATTAGTAATTTCACCGCAGTCTCTCTCTACTAGCAAGACACTAGCATTTCTAAGCAGATATATTAGATAATCCAACCACACAGCTACCCACTCTTCCTGGTTCAGATAATTTCAGCAAATGGATAATCATTAAATTTACCTCAGTACAACAATATACAACATACTGAAAATAAATATCACACAGACAGACATAGAAATTTGAGCATGGCAACATTTTCTATTCTATATTATTTCTGTAAGAAAAGCATCAGATCAAATTTCTAGCATTAAAGCCAAGTTTTAACTATATTCCAAACCATATCAAGAATTTAGTTTTATAATTTCCCTACCCCAGACTATGTATGAACATTGATGCAACTAAAACAAACTGAAATTCACTTTATGAGAATATCCTAAAGGCTCAATAAATTTTCATTTTCCCTCTGAGCCAATCTGTAAACAAGAAAATAAAATTGTAGTCTGGTATCTCCAATCCAATATTCTATAAACTTCTGAGAGGGAAGAGAAACTAGTAACCTGTTGGGACAAGATTATTCCAATTTCTTTAAAGTTACTAATCACACATAAGATAACAATTTAAGAGGGTTTAAATAGGTACTTCTTCTTAATTACTTGATTTGGCAGTCAAAAATAATATGCTGGTTTCACCCTGTCTCAAGAGCCAGAACAGACCTGGCAAGATGTAACTCAAACTCTGGGAGAAAATATTTTATTATTAAATAACAAATAGCAAAACATTTTTAAAATTTCTATAATACCCTTTTTTCTTCAATTTGACAAACACAATGTATATACACATTTCCTTCACCAAATGTAGTCTAATGGAGTATCAGTTAACTTTCACAATATATTTCAATCTGCTGTTACAAATAAGCTTGAGATAGCCAAACAAAGAGAATTAAAAACAGCACATTAATTAAAACTGTATATTCACTGGGGAATAAAGATAAGGTGAACTCACTTTGGGTTGTTTTATTAGGTCAACTAAATCCTTTACTTGATGTCGTAGCAGATTTTGACATTTCCACATTTCATTCAATGCTCTAAAAATAGAAAAAAATTAAAAGAATTGTCAAAATTATCTATTCAAGGAGTAACACACCTGTCCAAAATGAGTCTGTACAGTCTTTTCAATTTCAGACTCAGAAATGTACTTATCACCTGAACTTTCACTGCTGTGTTAGCAAAGGCTAAATATTTCCTAGTAGGATAATACAGAAAATTTACTTCTTAATACTAGACTGAAACAAAGTGAGATTTTGAAACAAGTTTAATTTGAGATGCTCAAGTGCACTGCCTTTCAAAGAAGGAGGAAGTAACTAATGTCCATTAAGAACTCATTTGTACAAGCCTGAAATGACTCTTCTAAAAACATACCAAGAAGTAGGTTAAAGCAGATGTTTCAGATTTTTATCACCAAAACAAATGTTTGTCTTGCAGACAGGAAGCAGCTACTAGATGAATAAATTGTGAAAAGTGAACATGATTAGGCTTATAAGAGATGCATGAAAGATACTCAGAAGAATAGAAAATTAGCACACTTTGCAGGAATAGTAAGCCATATAAATAGAGGTCACAGCCTCATTTACAAAACAAGTTAAAAAATAATTTCTGTATGAATAACTGAACAAACGATGTCTTTTATACTGCTGCATACAAGAACTGTAGAATTCAGAAGTTATCTGTTGCCTGAAATAACAAGTAACTTAAAAGAATCCATTCTGCATTTTCATTTAGCCTACATTAAAAATTACTATAACAGTAACTTTTTATTTGTAATATACTATTAATAGTTTTAGGTTGTAATAGTTGTCCTATCTTTGGACAGGCAACACAAGAAATTCAGAGGGGTTCAAATATCAGTTTTCATAGTATGGGGAGGCATTAATTCATACAGAAAGCATGTTCTAGTCTCTTTCACAGGAAAAAAAAACCCTTCTATTTGATTTTCAAGTGACTGAGTGCTACTACATGAAAAACAAAGTAAAACTATCTAAAATCAATCAAATCCATGTGAACATTACAGCAGTATAATTGTTATGAGTAAAATTCACGTGCATGTACCTATTTTAAGCTGGAGAAGGCACATAACTTAATAACAATGAAGGAGGAAAAACAAACAAGTAAGTTCTTCTCATTCTTAAGACACCTTGGCTACTGCAACAAGTAGTATATTAATTAACAAGTTGTCAGGTAAGATTTACGGGCTGATCTACCATATCTATGTTATCTCTTTGCAGACATAAAAGGACTGACATGCACTCAAGCTTATTTCCAGATCTTCGACACTACTTTTTTTACCTGTTGATGTTATGAAATGTACTGCATCTTGTTAGAAAACACCCTGTAAGTTTAGCACTTTTTCAAAATTTCACTTGAAAAATAGATGCTATTTCTACATTCTGTTTTCTAATAGTTTATAAACTATTTCTGTCCACTGACTTAGGCTACTCGTTACAATTCAGAACTACTTCACAATAATATCTGTATTAAAAATTATTTTGCAAGGAGTAAAAAGCAGCACCTACTTCACAGCATGTGAATCCAGGGTTGCATACAGGTAATACAAACACTTCATTCGTTCATTTGTTTCCAAGTTATGAGGGACCATGTACTGAGCAAAAATGCGTTCAACAAGTAACCTGGAAAGACAGGATTAAAACACTTACACTCTGCAGGAAGAACACAATTGGAATTGTTGAAACATCAATTAAAAAATTCTCAGCCCTATCTAGACATCAGCTGTTGCATAAAAAATGGAGATATTCAAAAACCTAAAGGTCAAGTTATTTGACAGAACTCAGCATAAGTTAAACAGAAATTTATCATTATAGAAAACACAATGCTAATGCTGGTAGTAGGAGATTTAACAGATGACATTATCAAAATCAGATGTATTAGTCTAGAAGAAATCCAACAATTTGAGAAAGATATTAGTTATCAACTCAATAAGATGCTATAATCTAATTTCACTACAAGTCAGTATTGGGATAAATTCATGAACTGATCCAAATTAACTGGCCTAAAATAATACTGCTGCTACTACTAATAATAATGCTTATAAAAAAAGAAATATCATATTGATTATATCACACAATATCATGAAGCCCAGAAGGAGAATTCAGATACTAATTAGAAGGAGCTGACTTCCTTCCACCCTTTTCTGGCCCCTTCCCCACAGGCTGAGTTTATCCCATGTCTTTTCCTTCTGCAATATAAATGCAGGTATATTCCAAGGGAATTATTAAAAGCTTCTGTGCAAAAAGAAGCTCCTTATTTGGAAAAAGGAGGAGAAAGAGGTTTGGGCCTGACAGCTACCTAGAAAGGACTGAGGAAAAAAAAAAAGGAAACCAAGCCCACATGCTACTCCTAAATATAAGTCCAAGACTGAGGTCCAGAACTGAGATGAGTATTAACTGAATGGAGCAAAACAGGTAAAAACAATGATCTACATTTCTGCTGGAAAAGAAAATAAAATTCCTTATGCTCAGTTGGAGCAGATGATCAAAACCCAAATGCAGCTAGTTTTAAAAGTTTAAGAAAAATGTCAGTGGTTAAGACTGGATGTAAGGATCCAGATAGTCCATTTCCATGGAACCATGAAATAACTAGTTGCTCTGAAGATAACTTTTTGAGGTGTTGAATTTTTAAAAATACTTATATGGGTTTGCAATGCCATTTGTATCTGAACATGCTGTGAAGGTTCATTTGCAAAGCCAACATGATGACCTTGATTAGTCAAGACAGACTTGTTATCCATGTGCAACCATCTCTTTTTCAACACCAACAACCATATACGTGGCTATAGCTGGTATGACAGAGGCACTGCTTTCACCACAAATCCAGGACAAGGCTCTAATTCACAGTTTCTATGCTACAGAAACCCAACTTTCTGCAGAGTGATATGGCTTGCCCATTGTCACTATACATGCTATCTTTAAAACATACAGGAACAACATGCAAATCTAAATCAACATTATTCAAGCAAGTTTACTTACTAAATTTTAACATAAAAATTAACAAGTTAGAAACTTAAACAAAAATCCCCTCTACTGAAGTAGTGGCAATGTACACCTAAGACTTCTGAAATATTGCAACCTCTCACACCCTTTAGAACCACTTATAAAGTGGAAGAAATCAACACAGGACAACATTTGGCTGCAGTTATATAAGATTATGCACTGAATCAAAACATACAGGATTATCTGGATTCTCATCAGCACTGGAACACACAGGAAAAACAAATCTTCATAACAAGTTATCACCCAACTTTTACTACTAACTTACCGATCATCAATACTGTTTTGATAATATATATGCAGAAGTTTATCTTTGATCCATGATATCTGTTTTGCAGCTTCTTTTCCTGCTTCTGATTGCAATGAATATTTCTTGTATATTTGTGCAAGCCCCATCATAGCTTCCTTCCTCACTCTCCACTTGACAAAAAGAAATAGCAGCCAGTTTAGCAGTTCAAAACTCAAAACTGAAAAAACTGCAGAATTTTCTGTTAGCTATTTCCTATTCTACACCAAAATAACACAATTTAATTAGCAAAAAAACTCGAGTTCTCAGTGCAACAGTTTCTCATTAGGACATATGTTGCATCATATCTATTACACTAAACCTTTCAACACCAGTAACTACCATGTAAGTATGCCTCTTGAATTTCAAATTATTACAGATTTAAGCCAACACCCTTTCTCACACTCTATACTCAATATCTGCATTTCTGTTATGGCTGCAACAAGAAAAAGCATGTCACCAAATTTAAAAAAATTAGGCAATTGTTTTTAAAGTTTGCCATCAGCCAACTTGTTTACTATGCTTTAAATTAAGTAGCAAACCTCATAAATTTTACCAAATAATGCAATATATCTAAATTAAAATTCAAGACTATACAAATTTGAAAGCTACTACAGTGATTTGCAGTCTTTCAACGATCTAATTAAAAGCAGGTAATCAACAATATTTATAGTACATACTGAAACTGGCTTGAAAAATTTCTTAAAAATGCTAGAATGTTTTACAAGGGTTTTCTTTGAATTAAAATTTTTACTAGACTAGGCAACTGGAACAACATTGTTGTGTTGCAGCCAATCTAATAATTTTAATCGTATCACCTTAAATAAAATACAGCATAATGAAAAATGTAGCATTCTAGTCCTGGGAAGAAGGTACCTCACTAAACAGATTACATCAAGATTTTTTACTTTATATTGATTTTCATTTGTAATTTTAAAATCACTGTAACATTTTTTAGAAGAGCTGATTTTAAAGAAGGCCAATATTACAGCTTAGAAGTATAAAACCCAGCTATTATCAATGCTAATTTTGTCTTACCCGCTTGTCCAGTGTCCTTTCTCTGACGAAATTTAGCAGGTGATCATTGACAAGCAAAAGATCTTTTTTAGCAGCAGTAACTATGGATACTATAACATCATGCCGTATGGCCTCCTCAGGATCATGTGACCTTACTTTCAGATATTCTGGGGGGAAAAATGAGTAAGTGTAAGTATACAACTTCAGCTACTTTCTCCACCAGACAGAAACAGAAAAATTATTTTATTCTGTTTGAAGCATCAGCAGTAAGAAATCAATAGTTTTTTCCAAGACTAACTGGAATGTCAGTAAAACTTTGTATTCGCTTAGAATATTAAATATGCATATTATTGGCATTATTGAAATAAGAATTAGGTGGCAACAATTTTAAAAAAAAATTCTTATAGTAGTTACACTATATATACATTGGCAACTATCATAACTAAGCAGGACTGGATTTGTAGAGTAGAGTAGACAGTGCTCCAGAACTTGGTGCTAACCACACCATACACATTTTCAAGCCTTACATCAGGCTAGAGGCTACTTTCTTCCTGCAGACTCCATCCCCTTTGACTACTAGAGTAGTGCACTCCCACTCACAACTTCTGTATTATCCACAAGGAATCTAGCTCACCTGCTTCAGGAACACTCATCAGTATGAGCCATGTAAGCATCATAAGCAGGGACATATCAAGAGATACTTCAAATTATAATGCTTACTTAGGCAAATCCTAGTTTATCCATCTTGAACAATTTTTTTTAGATTATTCTGGTACACTGCTACTTATTCACTAACACCAATAACACTTTAAAACTTCTGCTTTTAGGTGTCAAGTTTGTTTGCTACCTACTGTCATTTTTAAAAGGTGGCAAACAAAATGGCAAAATTAATTTATCTTTTTAGCTGTATTTTAGGTTATTTTAGAAGCATAAAAGGGTAGGAACACATACACACAGAAGTTAAGATCACAGTTCACTGCATACATCAGTGCAACGCTAAGAACTTTACAAAACCTTGCAAATTCAAACTTCAGTCTGAATGAAATAACCAGAGGTTATTGTTGTCTCATCATTGTTCAATGACCAGTGAAAATTTTCAAGTCTCATCTGAAACACTGGCCATTACCACCACTCATAATCAGCCCAGGTGTCAAAAGAGCACATTTCAAAATAATGCGTTGCAGTTATGAGGGCTATGAAATTTTAAATCCAAATAAGCCTTTTTAAAACACCTTGTTGTTTAACAGTAACATAAACTAAAACAAATGAAAAATACTGCCATTATATAAAACAATTCTCATCTCCAGTACTGGTGAGCCACAGAAATTTTTCAGCAATTTGACTTTGGTAAGTACTGTGGGGAGAGAGAGGAGGGGCAAGCAAAATTACATTTCCCAGAGGACACCATTAGAGGGGGCACAAAGTCTTTCTGCAATGTAACAACAAAAAAAAAGACAAATTGAAAATATAATTCTGATAATGAAAAATTAAAATATTTTTTACTATTCCATTAAGGAAAGACCCAAAACCTTTTTGATTTTTTAACTGGTTTAACAATTCAGAATCTCAAAATATTCTGAGTTGGGAAGGGATCCACAAGGGTCATCAAGACCAACTCTTAAGTGAATGGCCTATATGAGGGATCAAACCTATGACCGTGGTGTTCCATATTCCAACCAACTGAGCTAATCTCTGGATAACCCTGTAACTACAGAGTGACTCCAGCCTGCCTTTATTTGTGTCCAATTTGACAAATACTCAGCAAGCAGGAAAGCAATCCCATGCACTTTACAGTTCTTGTAACTCCAACACTGCCTCAAAAAAACTACAAGTAGGAGTTTAATGATCAGGGAGAAGAAATAGTCTACAAAGCAAACCAACCAATTCTTACTAATTGCACTTTTTTTTTATTAAGACATGGGAAGCAGCAAATATTAAATGCTCCCATTGATGCCAGTTGCCTTCTTCCTACAGAGCTCCTGAATTACAGGCTGTGTTTGATCTGAAGGAGGTGGAGCTGTGAAGCTGTGGTCAGTTATGAGGACTGTTATCATGTTTTAGACAGTGGCTGCACGAGAATCAAATAGTTTAGTTTTCAGAAACTTAAGTTTCCCCTATGCACCCTAACTATGATAAATGCCAGGACCATTAGGTTAGGCAGGCTGTCTTTACCTGATCCCATGGTGCTTAATTTCAGCAGCAATTGGGAATGCAACTACTGTATGAGAAAAGAGAGATCTCTCCAGCTGAGGCATTCTTTGTGTACAATTCCCTCAGCCTGAGAAGAAACACTGAAGGTGGGGATTTTGACTTAGAACTCCACCATCAATTAGGCCCTGCACAACATCTGACAGCATTACCTATGATTACATCTAGGCTTCTAGCCTTTTTGACTCTTCCAAGAGACTTAAAATGGTATTTTAATGTTGTAATAAAACACATACCTGTTAAGTCCTTTGCCAGATCAGGGATGGTTCATAAGGCAGTGACTTGCAAATTTGACACACTCAAGGCGAATAGGTACGTGGATATCATTAAACCTAGTTAGAAACAAGACAATGCATTACAGCAACAAGAATTCCACTTCCACTAAAGCAATCTGTTAATTTCTACACAATATCAAAAACTTCTGAAAATATTTTTTATGCTTCCCATGCACAGTTACAAGCATACAGCATCTCCAATTTCACAGTATAAAGTAGACTGTCTTCAGCTTAAAAAAATTCTCATACTCATTTGTTGATTCATTTTCAGAACATGAAAAGAATATCTTCTCCTGGTACACATTAAAAATTCCCAGACAGACAAAAAACTATTAGAAAGGTGTATGATACATTTTAATTCCTTTTCTGTAATGCTACACATAATTAACCATGAGCCATGTATCAGAAAGTCAAAATTTTATAAGACCGTGACATTCATCCCCTCCTTATACTGCATGACAGACAACAAACAAATGTATATTTAGTCTACTACAGATTTCTTCAGAGATGGATCATTTAATAGGATTTCCTTTTGGAAGACTGACCTAGATTTGATGCTTGAAAACTAGTATTTTCTCACTTTTAATTTTTATATAAGTAGTTTTATAACAAAACTACTGATGCAATTAGTTACAGACAACTCTTTGAAAATTAAATGCATTTTCAAGCTATCCTCAAAATCCTTGGTATGAAACAAAAATGCAATTTTAGAACACTGTTGAAATATTTATCTATCAAATAAAAAGATTAAGAAATACCTGTTTTAGTAAAAGTCAGGTAAGTTTTCAAAATCAAGAGATTTTTATGAGTGCTTCCTTCAATAACACAGCTATTATAACTTTGTGAAAATCTTTAGTAGTAAATGCATATATGTGATGCATCGCTACTAGAAAACAGTTACTGTGAACAAACTGCACATAATTACATAGTAACACAATAGCACATTTTCCTTTGAGCCCAATCAGACATGGCATTTTTGGTGACACTTCATGTTTTAAATAGTTACATACTATCAAGCAAAATACTTTGCTTCAATTACATTTCTTCTACTCTTAAAAGTAGCATTTCTTTGAGGACTCTGCTTCTGATGATTGAATGCCACATTATAAACTATGGCATTTGTAATAACTTTTAGAATTTATCCTCTTTTACTCAAATCAAAAATATTTTCTTTATAGTAGCCAAACTTGAGTTTCTCCTGATTACAAACTCCAGCTGTATTTTTTTATCTCAAACTGGCAGAATATTCCAAAAAACAAAAGACTAAGTATGTTTGCAGCATTGTAACTATTACACACTTCTTTTAAGGTACTCCAACCATTAAAAATTTGAAACTCATACACAAAGACTGTACAAAAAAGCCTCAAAAGCAGTTCTAATATCACCTGATACTAAAAATGTCATTTGATGCTGCTTTAAAATTAATCCATCATTGAATAGTTTCACTTGTGAAGAAATTAAAACAAAGCATTCATTTTTCTTGACAATGGCAATAAAGCGAGTTGAAAAAAAAAGGAACATTAAATGAGAAGATTTGTAAACGTTCACTCTGCAGAATGACAGATGTGGAAGATATGTGTAAAATTGCTTTAGCATTATCTGCCAGATCTGAGATAAAGCACCAGGAGGGAATTCAGGCTTAGCTATGTCACTTTAAAGAAAAAAACAAACCAACTGCATTTGACTTCGTGAATGCCTTTCCTCCCTAGACAGGGAAATAAACAAGAATATACCTCCCCAGGTAGCACTGCCAAAGTGGTTTGTTTTGAGATGCCAACTCTGAATCCTTCGCCCCAAACATTTTCGCTAGGAGTTTTACAACCTGCAGACGTTCTTCATTGTCATTGCTCTGGAAAACGAACAGATTTATTTAAAATGCAAAAGGAAAACTAATCCAAAAAACAGAGTTCTGTTTTGTACAGTTTTTACACCTTACATATTTCTAGAAATATCACAATACAGATCAATAGACTTCTCTTATATACAAATGTCTATCTCAAGACAAAAACCCTTCATTATTTTTTTAAGAAGACAAAACAATAAAGACTGTGAAAATGAAAAACAATGCAGAGACAAAAAATGTTGTGAATTAAGCTTGGTGAAAAATACATGTTTATAATGCTTATTTACAGTTTACTGATTGTTAGGAAATCCGATTTGTGCCAGTACAAATTCAGACACAAAACAAAACTTCCTAAAGTCAGTTCTATGCTTGCCTGCACATAAAGATTTACAGTTCTGTAGAAAAGTGCTTAATTGCTTAATTAAAAATATTAGTTAAAAATAACAGTTTCCAGAATACAAGTTTCCAGAGAACATCAGATTAACTACCCTAGATCAGAGTTCCAAAGGATGTGGTCCTGTATTTGAGCCTATATTCAAACCCGTTGAGGTACAACAGACAGTCTTCCTTTTATATTTAAAATTAGTCCTAACAATGATAGTGGAAATACACTGGAGAAGGCCTTGTTTTATCATTGTTTTGCATTACATTCTTTAATACAACACACAGTATATGAACCTTTACACATACTTTGTAAACATATGCTAACATTTGTGCAATTAGCATGTATTTATTGTTCATCATTTTTTTCCTTTGCTTATTAAAGAAAAGGGAGAAAACTCAATTGGCTCCAACATTTCCTTGAAAAGGGGTAGCTAAATTAATTTCTATTAATTAGATATTGTTAATCCCTTATTATTCCCAGGTTTTTTCTGGTAAAAGGTAAGAGCTGTGTAAAATACTGCTTTTTGTCAAGCATGTTTGAATTCTTATTAGTTCAGCATCACCTTTTGAACATGAACAAGAAATAAGAGCACAATATAGCTGTCAGAATTCTTTTATATGACACAGTAGTTTTAGAGACAAACTATTCCTCCTGACTCAAGACCATAAAAGGGCTGAAATGTTTGCCAGCATGTCTTTAATTCAGAACCCTAAGAACAGTTAAAGCATTTGTAAAATCCTTAAAGTAACAGAGCAAGAGAAGCGAAGGATGCAGTAATTTCTAACAGTGATATATTACTACGTTACAACAGACTAATTCTTTTGAATACACTTTAGTATTAAGCATTCAAAGCATTAATAGCAAATCCATTAACATGGTTTTTTGCATTTGACTAAATTTTTCGCAATTAACATTCACATTAACATTACTAAAAGCACTCTACAACCACCTCCTCTTAATCTGCAAGAAATGATAGGTTTTTCTTAATGAGTTTCAGCCCATCACACTACAAATTCCTATTCTGTGGGCCATGGTTAAGAACTCTTAATTTTATTTTTTTTGGCCTACATTAGTCTAGCCTCCATGACTTACATCCTATCCACTCTTGCATAAACAAACAAAACATTAAAATATTAAGCATCTCCGACTTTTTTAGGTAACCAACACAGACTCAGAGCAAGACACTCAAGAAAGTAGAAGGAAGGAGCCAGGCAGAAGAGCTGGGAGCACACTAAACATTCAACTCCTTAATTATACAGCCAGAAATATAGAGGGGAAAAAAAGACAACCAAACAAAACAAAACAAACACACAAAACAACAAAATCCTAAAATATTCTTAATTAGTTGCAGAAGTTTTTGTTGTATCAGCCACTAATTCAATTATAAGACTACCCACTTGTGTTTCTAGTCCTGCTGTAGAAACAGCAAATACTTGTGATTATGGACCTTAGTACATAATTATTTGGTCCTTTCTAAATTTTGTGCCCTGATGTTGGCTTCCTTGAAACACAGTTGTATACACTCCAAGGGGTAACAAAAACAAACCTATACTTCTTATTGAATGAATACAATGCCACTACAGTCTCTCTCTTTTATTCTACTTTAATTTCCACTGTTTTTCTGAGGGTGGAAAAAAAGGGCAAACTCTGAGAAAATCCTAATCTTTCTCCATTCTGAGACACACTACTTGAGGAGTCACACCCTTCACCTCTTAATGTAACAGTGCTCCATCATGGTTTGTCAATACAAATGGACACCAAGCACGGTTATTTTCAGTTCCTCATGCATGGTCTGAGCACACAAGCAGGTGCTCTTTGGCCTAGACATTGAGTCTCTCAATAACATCAGCTGAAGCCAGTCAGATTGTTACCACTACTGAGTCCCAAAGAATAGGCAGCACTTAGGATCTAGAGAGATTTGGGAATAAGAAGTGGACACAATCTAAAACTTGTGAAAATTTTAATTACCACATCCAGGAAAAAAGATAGCATTAAAATAAAAGTCAAGATCTTATTGATTTTATTCATTACATCACATTGGTTTATTAATGCAAACACTCAACCAGTCCCTCTCTCATTCTCTCTCCAACAGAGAGGAAGGGAAGGAAGGCTAAAGGCCCATAGACCAAGAGAACAAGAGTTCAACAGGTAAAATAAAAGCTGCATGTGCAAGCAGAACAAAAAGAGGGATTCATTCACTACCTGCCATCAGCAGGGAGATGTCATGGCAGTTCCTGGAAAACAGGGACTCCACCCACATAGGGCTCACTTGAGAAGACAAACAGCATGAACACAAATTAATCCTTTCCTCCTCCTTTCCCTGACCTTTTACTGTGTCCCCTTTCAACCTTCTGCCCTACTCAGGCTACTTGAGGGGAGGAAGAGTGGCACAGGAGAGAAAGCCTTTACCTGTGCCTTCACTGCTGTATGAAAATGGCAAGGTGCTTGAACACTAGGTGGCCACATCATTTACATCCCAAGTAGTGAGTAGGTTCAACAGTATTACTGAGGCACCTCAACTTTTCCACAAGTTTCATTCTAAGTTTTAACCCCTCTATAAAAAATTTATTATTTGGTCTCTGAAGAGAAAGCCCTTGGATTTTACCCCCACCCAAAGTGACAGTCTACAGTCCTAAACCCATGAAGATAAACCAGAAGTCTTCCTGCCAGAAAGAGTGCAAAAGATTTCACAGAGATGGAGAGCAAGAGTTTGGATTCTGTCAAGTAATGAGTCACAAACGGAAAGATGCTTGTTCACATCCTCAAACTCCCATCAGCCACAGAGACCAGGAACAAGGCAGCCCAATCAACTGGAAGGCAGTGGTGATGGTTCAGTGAAGCTCACTGGTGGTTAGGGGAAAACCATCATCACTTCATTTTCAAAGCATGCCACAAAACCACGGGATCATAGAGTCATAAAGGTTGGAAAAATAAAATCTTTAAGGTCCTTGACCCCAACAATTAATCAAGCACCACCATGTTTACAAAGAAACTATTGCCTCCACTTTCCTTCTCAAAACTTCCAGAGGCAGTGATTGCACCACTTCCCTAAGAATCCTGTTCCAACTCTTGACAAGTCTTTAAGCGAAGAAATTTTTCCTAATACCAAATCTAAGCTTGCCATGGTGCAACTTGAGGCCCTTTTCTCTGGTCCTGTCACTTATTACCTGGGAGAAGAGACCAACCCCCGCACTTTGCTACAACCTCCTTTCAGGTTGTTGTAGAGTGAGTGATAGGATCTCCCTCAAGCCTCCTTTTCTTGAGGCTAAATGTTTAGAAGCAAAGAAATAAGATATTACACAGAACGTCTGTTTCATGTATAGAATATGCAACTAGAGATAATATTGCTGATACCAGGGGGAATCCATTCAAATTCATTAAGAACTTGCCAATTTCACACCAAGCCTGCACTTCAGCTTTCAAGTGAGCCAGAATACTTGATGCCTTTCTTAGGTAAGTCTACCATGAGTGTACTTCATCTGGCCAAAATTTGTTTTCACTTACTGCTTATGAAGCCAGCTAAAAACAAATGCATATTTTTAAGAAATTATTCAATTTGTCTTTGTAAAGTACAGATATGTCCCCTTCCATGTGTTCAATGCATGCAAGATGAGATCATTCTGGCATATCTCTGCAACTCAGTTTTTCAGACAATCACAGCTTTCCTTCAACACTGGACACAAGAGGAAAAGTTTTTCACCATGAGATCAATCAGTCATTGGAATAATCTCCTCAGGGAAATGGTAGGTTCCCCAAATAGGACATTTTAAGATCCAGCTAGACAGAGTACTGGGCCCTTTTGTCTAGACTGTGCTTTTGCCAAGAATATTTTATCCAGATGATTCTTGGGGTCCCTTTCAGCCTGGTATTCTATGATTCTAAGATCATCTGCTAAGGAATAACACAAATCTCCTAAGCAGCAGAGCAGCAACATGAGATCTTGGAAAACACAGAGAGGTCCCACTTCCTCTTGAGCACTACTGGAATATTTGCCTCCTATTATCACAACTCTGTATTCAAGAGCCATATCAGACAATTTCATAGAACAAAATCTGGATGTTCCTGTGAAACTATGTATTTGATCTAAACATACTTTACAAACTTTTATTTAAATACCTAGTAGTTCATGGTAAGTGAGTTCAGAAAATCAAGGCTCTTAACTGGGCATATAGAGACATGATACTATGTGCCAAGTCCAGAAAAGACAAAGTCACTGAGTCAAGCTGTGAATGATATGCAGGGCTTACTGAAGCTCTTGGCTATTGCATTAATTTCAGCTGACCTTTATTGCAAAAGAAAACTCCCCTCTCCCAACTTACAGTATAGACTGTCACGCATGTTTTTTTTCCTTTACCAGCCACCTGACCCAAGGCTTCATCAAGCTTAATAGGGTTGCTGCTCTCCAGTTTCTTTTCACTCAAAGCAATAAAAAATTGGCTGTCTTCAATCATAATCATTTTCACTTCATTTTCATTGAAATCATACTCTTCTCAACACACTAATGAGCTATTTACCTGGAAGTGAATTTTAAAATGTCAACACTAGCTGTTACTGTTTAGAATAAAGCTACAGCTATTGCTGGAGTGGAAAGTATTTAATCATCACTGGCAGGTCTGCATGTAGAATGAACTTTTGTTGATCTCAGAAAAAACACAGGTTGAATATTTTTCATTAATATTTTAGAACACTTATCTTCAAAATACTCTTCTCACCACAGAAAGATCTTAAAGACCCCTCAACCCATTTAGAGCCATAAAATGATTTGGGTTGGAAAGGATTGCTAAGGACATCCTTCAACCCCCCCACCCCGTCCTGGGCCGGAAGACCCTCTGCTAGACCAGGCTGCTCAAAGCCCCACCCAAGAGGGCCTCAAACACTTCCAGAGATGAAGCCTCCACAAATTCTCTGGGAAACCAGTTCCAGCATCCCAAAATTTAAACCGAGTGTATCTATTCCAAATAGAGGTGCTTGCTTTCCTTTTTAAAAGATGTGTCACTTGACAGCCAATGAGAAAAAATAGGCATCTATTATTTTTTCATGCAACCTGAAGTATCTAAACACACATCTGGAGTAACAGGATGATTACAGTGTTTTTGGAATAGCTACAAACTATATTGAGTTCAAGAAGACACCAGGGAGTAACAGTGGTAAGAATGTAACTATGAGATCCTACATATCTGCTGGAAACATTGTTAAACTGGATCTTGCAGACATCATGCATGAACCACTTACCCTTAACGTTTGGACCACAGTGAGAAAACTACACGAAGGATGAGGAACACAGAAAGCAACAAAATACATGTACATAATCTGAAAAGGGCACACTAAACAAAGAACAGAAATGCAAACATGAACAAATGTGCTGTAAATTAAGAAGTACAAAGAAAACATGGAAACGCTTAGGGCCGAAATCAGCCAGCTGAAGAAAGAGACCAGAACTTTTTATGGCGTGGGGAAAGAGGAAACAAACAAAAAAATCAAGTTGACACTGGCTACTAGACTTTTTGATTCCAATAAAATAAGATTCAAAAATTACATCAGCATTGAAAATCATGAAATATGAATCAATGAAGGAGTAAGACAACGATTTAAGAACCTGCAGATTTTAGTGGACTTAAAGATGGGAAAGGTACTTCAATTACATACTACTATGGCAGCAGGTAAGATTAAACATCCTGAATAACACCTTCAGCTGCAGAAGTACTATTTTTATTGGAGTGAGAATGATAATTGCTTGCCATCTGTAAGAACAGGAATGAAAGGGTGAAAAAAGGTCTACTTAGAAGACACAGACAGCAAGCAGTAAATTGAACCCTACTTCTCTCGGAAATGTGAACAGAATTATAAAAGCATTTAAAAAATCCTTCATCCAACAAGTGTAGCGTGCCTGCCTGCCTAACAACATTAGGGAAAAGTAATAGACATGAACAAGTCTCTATGATAATAAATTTTACAAGAAGAAGAGGCCAAAGGTGCTACAAACCTAAAATCTGTCCTCTCTAATAAAAATACATTCAAACTTACAAGTGGCTCATTGCATATCAGTCCTCAAGTTTAATAATAGACCACATACAAATGGAGTAATATTAATCTAACCACACTTCTCACAGAAACCCTGTGGAATGACAGAACAAAAGTAGTGCAGAACAAAGGGAGAATCAACTCCATTTGTCCAAGTGATGGAGACACTTTGAAAAGTAAGTCAAAAAGAAAAATACCCATTAAAATAGAGAGCTGCACCAGCTATCCTCCAGACACATGAAACAAGCCTGAAAAATCATAAGTCATTGTAGCAATTACACAAGACATATTGATGCTTTCCAGTAGTCTGCTTACATCTGTCATGGAACTATAATTTGGACAAAATTATTATTATAAACATTCAAAATATTAGTTCTTTCACAATGGGTAATAAGTAAACCCAGAAACAGAACAGGTCAAATTCTCAAGTCATCCAAAAAAATTGAGTTATTGCTAGAAATATACAAGCCAAAACAAAATTCCAACCAAATCCCAAATATATACACACATGCACTGTAGGTTACCACACTTGAAGTTGAACTACGTTTTTGAGGGGTTTTATGGGTTTTCCTTTAAACAATGCAAAGAAGGTAATTTTTACATATAGTTATTAGTTTTATTTGCCAAATAATTTGAAGAACTTGTCAGTAAAAAAAAAAAAAAAAAAATCACAATAATGGTCAAAGCATACATGCTTCAAATATATAGAGAGGGTGGAAAGTGTTTACCTTAAGTTTGAATTCGAGCTGTGGTAGAACAGAAAGCAAGAGGTGACTGTCAATGTTATATAACTCCAGAATTAAATCAAACACATGCTCTGACAGGTCACTAATTGATGTTTTACCAAGCATAAGGACTTGATTGAAGAACTGGAAAACAAAACAGATTACACATCAACAACGAGAATATACGCACACTCTTCTAAATCCTATGCAAAATCCTAAAGCATTAAATCACTTTTAATCTTGCATCATCAATTTCACTACTAAAAGAAAAAGGATGGAAGGCAGCATACATAGATCAGAATTACATAGAAGTCTTAAAATATCATTGTCTCGTATCAAATATTATACATAAAGGAAAACATATCAAAACATAATGTTTACCCCAGTAGGCCTAAAAATAGTTTAAGAACCACAACTTTAAAGGAGTTTCAGTGCATCGTACCTTTTTATAATTGGACTATATTCAGAGTTATTCCACTAATGAAAATGGTAATTTCAAAATTATTCTAACCTGTAAAGCAACTGGCTAATTACTACACTACATAGCTGACAAGTTAAGGAGTCGAAAATAAAAGCACAGGAATTGATAACTGATTGTTCCAGAATTTGTATTTACAAGCTGCATAATGCAACTGTAAACCAAATATTCCTTCTTGGTAAACTTGACAAATTTGAGGGAAACTTCATACTTCTCATTAAAAATAGTATTTCCACACTATTTTTAACCATGTCCCCTCTGATGGGTAAGAAGCAACTAAAGAGGAATATAGCTAATAAAGTGCATCTTATTGTAAGTTAAAGACCGTCTTGAATAAATGTTTTGCTTTTCTTTATACAGAGCTGCCTCAATGTATATAATCCCAGTTAGGAAACTAACTGATAATGTGTTTTTAATGTATATCAAGAGAGAAAATTTTCAAAACCCCAAAATACTTCTCTCTTGTGAGAAACAAAGAAAAGAAGACTCCATGTGGGTTCTTCCCATGAAGGAAGATTCTTATTATACAGACTTCCTCAAAGCTCAGAAAACTTCACTCAGTAAATCTAACCTTTGTAATCTAACCTTACAGATGAACATTAAAAACACATTTCCAAGCAGCAACACCTTCTCAAACACCAGGTTTGAAGTCAGTTTTTATCGAGGATTTTTACACACCTTAGGAAGTACCCACTTTCTAAGTGTTACTAGTCTGAAAGTAACAGAAAGCATTGAAGGTTTTCTATTGTTTTCAAGCTCCTGAGGTTTTGGATAGATGCCATAAGACCAGCTAAATCCTCAACTGCTTAAAAAAGAAGAGGGGTTTTTTTTCTATTGTGCAACTCAAGTTGGAGCATATCCCTCTCTGATCTTTACTTCCCCTCATTCCTCTTCTATTACTATATCTATCATGTCTATGTTCAACTCTGCTACCATCCTCAATCCAGTAGGTTTTCTTCTTTACTATCTATTCTTATATTGCTTCCTCTTCTATGATAACAGCACTAAAATTCTGCTCTATCTTCAATTCTCTTGGCTCTAAATAGTCTTATCTCCTTACTGAAAGACAGATTTTGCTACAGAAACAATGTGTTTATCTATTTTTATCAGAACAATATATAAAAATATACTTGGCATTCTAGTCACTCTAAGGATTGAATCACAAGGTCTTCCAAGACAATAGAAAATAAATTATCCATTGAATTTTCCAAATTGCAAGTATTAAGTACTTAATAGGTTCTATATGGTAAAGAATTAGACTCAAAAAGACAGGTTATGGAGCCCTTCATTAATACACTCATTCTCTCTCAGGAAAAAAAAAAGCACAACAAAACAACCTGTAAAAAGTTATTTTTCAGCCCTTCTCATTTTTTTCATGCAATTCATTCTTTTTAGAACACAGTTCAGTTACAGAAAGTATTGATTTCCATGTTTGTTTGCAGTCCTCACTTACATTAGTGATGTATGGTTCAATTGCTTGCGCCGTCCTCTTTAGTAAAGCCTTTGCCAAATCATAGGCTTGCTTGTTTAAATTCTGGAAAAAAAAAAAAAAAAACAAAAAACCAAAAGAGTTATAAGCACATGTATTTATCTAAAAACAAATCCAAGAATTTAAAGCCATCATATACTAGGAAATACATTAAAGAAATAGCCTGGGTTTTTTTATATTTTCAGAAATAAAGACAATAGAGTAAAAACAAAGCTATTCGAAAGAAAGCTTTGTAGTGTCCACTGTTACTACAGAGAAAAATAAAAAAAACCAAAAACTCCTGGCAGATGCAGGCTTACTTTTCATTTGAACATCTCAAACTGATGCTCATTGAACACAGTGCCTGCATTTTACTGTTCCTCCTTATCAATTTCCCCCCAAACCAGGAAAGCAATACAAAGCAACACAGAGGCATTTGCAGCCACCACAGAAGTGAGACTCTGAATCAGAGTACAGAAAATGCAATTCTGCCCTTGCATCAAGCAGCCACCAGTGAGCCACCATCACAGCCTCACCACCACACCATGCAAAGATACTCAGTCTGTTGTCTGAGACACCAAGGAAAAAAGACCCTAAAATTTCAGCTTATGGGAAAGTAAAAACTACATCAATATAAAAAATTTAAAATACATAACTCCCTCTTCAATATTCCTAACCTTTCATTTGTCTAATTGGGTTACTGCTCTATCAGTTTTTACTCTTTCCCTGCACACATTCTCTACACTCTAGTTGCTTCATCCGTTCTTCAATTTCTATATCAATTATTTTTCAAAAATTTTCAGAAGAAAATGCAACTTAGCCCCTGCAACACCCATTTCAGAACTGATTAACGCACACAAGAATGAAGAAAATAAAAATCTTCAATACACAAGAATATGTAGTATTTCAATAGCTAAAAAAAACTCTGCAAAAATACAGTTTCCATAATTTTTATTAGTCTTTGCAATTAAAAAAAAAAAACAACAACAATATATTCAGTTTATAATTCAGCAGTAAAAAGAGGCAGGTTGTGGTTGCTTTTTAAAAATATTTCTCACCATAAAAGGAAGATAACTTCTTTTAGCACAATGAAAAGCAAACACAAGAGGTCTTGTCACACCCAGGGTAATTCTTTACCTGAATATGCTGGGCTCTTTAGAGTTGTCTGAAGAAAACAGAGGATTTGCAAAGATATGGAGAGTACTGTCTGAAATTTTAAAAACCCTATAGAACTACAGCAGTGGGAACAGATTAACATTTTCTGAAAATATAAAACAAAAAGTGTCTTTGACTTGCCTACTGGTAGAATTCAGTCAGGTGACTGAAGTTGAAACACTACAAAGACTCATGCCTGAAGTGTCTGTTTTACTCAAAGCCAATACAGAAGGTGACAAAAAATTCCAATTCTGGAAAGATACTTTAATATATAAAATACTTTCATCTTATTACAAAACTATACAGTTGTTCCATGTCCCAGAAAAGAGAAAACACTGCATGCTGGATTGTTCTTTATGGTTACAATAAAAGTAAAAAAAGAGGTAGCTTCACTGGAATAATTTGTTTTCTGTTATTCAGAATTGTAATGGTTCAGGAAATAAAAGGCACAAACAACTATAACAAGGAATGCATGCCACTTGCAATTCTTGTTCTGATCCTTCTTGACTTCACAGCTCACCTCCAGCACACAAAGAAAACCACTTTCACCTGGGTAAGAGGGAACTCAGGATCATGAGCAAGATAATTCAGCATAAAACAGGTCTAAACAGCAGACCTAACACAGAAGAGTTCCAACAGGCAGATCTATTCTGATTCACATTAGCTATAGTTTCAGCTTGTATCTTTTGCACAGAAGTATACTTCAAAGCTTAATGTTTCCCAAGATAAATGCTACAAGTGGCTATTTGCAACCCTGAGTAAGAAGGAAGTGTAATGCAGCTATCTAAAAAAAGCCCTAAAGAGGAAAAATAGTCTAGAGCACAAGCAGCTAAGGAAAGTTAGCTATTTTTTTTCATGCCTCATGTACTTGTATTTAATAGTGCCAATAGTCACGACCCTCAAATGTCCAGAGGCCCCACTTTCTGAAAATAACAATATCAAAGAAGTCTTAAAAGGACATGAGAGTTTTATCCTCATTTTCCAGCTTCAGGATAAAAGCAGAAACAAGCAAAAGTGTCACTGCCCTAGGTGAAATGCAAACAAGAGCAGCCCAGCCTTTACCAAGTAGGTTCAAAGATCTGTTACAGAACCAAGCCTTTTGACCAATTCAACAAAAATATCCTAAACTTCCTTCTCCTGAAGTAGAAATTTTAGAAGGTTAACACCTAATTTTACAAATTTCTTCTCTGTTCTTGGATAAGCTCTTCCACCATTATCATCTTTACAATCTTTCCATATGTTTGGAAAGAAAACTGATGCGTATTTCAAGATCTTTTAATGATTTAAGAAAGCCCTTGTGATGGGGACAATTATCTTAACCAGGATGCCTTTAGGAGCATGTAAGCATCCAGCAGGCATAAGGTTTTGAGAGTCCTGAATGGGGTAGAAATAAAGCCATCAGTTGGCAACATTGTTTAAAATAATCATTAGCAACTGAAGGAAAAAAAACGAAATAAATATTGATTGATAAGTAGAAACCAAAGAAAAACCCGTGAGAAGGCAGAAAACAAATTTTCTGCAAGAAAACAGAGGTTACATTTAATATGTGAACCATACTGTTCCCCCGAAAACTTCCAGTTTTGTTTCAGAAAAGAATGTTAATCAACATTTACATGTTTTAAACCCTTGGGAGACTTCCAGCAATAATATCTGAATAGAGGCTATCTCAGTCAACCACAAGTTCTCTCCTTTGTCTCAATTTCCACCACGATTTTTAGGCATCTGCTGCTAGTATTTCAAACTTCTTATACTTTGGGAAGACATTAACAGTTTGGTCAACTCATTTTTCATACCTGTTTTTGTCTAGAATTACAAACGTCTATTTTTTGATAGAAGAAGCAGTGGCAACCTCTCTGACAGTATGGCACACACATTTTTGTGCTTATACAGACAATATTCTCCAGCAGAGTATTCCACAGTGCCAAAATAATTTGTTCTTATACAATGGGGTAGGAAGTTCATACCCACTCAACTTTCTCAGTTCCTTCTTTTGCAGTTACTTCTCAATAACCAATTTAACACAGATGAAAAAATTATGAGAGTGAAATAATTTCTAACCATCCCTTAAAAGAAAAAGAAGAAAAGGCAACAGAAAACAAATGCAAGTCCCTTAATTTTTATTTACAGAAGATGACTAAGCTAGCATCAATCCAGCCTTTATTTTGTAGCTTTGGGAGGAAAATCAAATGTTAAGTGTGTATCTAGTGCAAATATTCCTGAAAAGCATATATTTTCATATATTATTTTCTTGGAATTTGAAAGCTGTCTTCCATTTTCTTCTTATTATCAATGGCACAGCAGCTGAATTAGTATCCAAGAGTACCTGACAGAACAGTTTCAAGAGATTTTCTTGTTCTTCTGGGGAAGGTGAACAGATTCTTAAGGACGGCTGACAAAGAAAAAGCTCAGCTGAAGTGTTGCCAAGATAGATAACACAAAATATTAAGTGAATTCCTAGCAGAGACAGTTAAGAATTTAATTGTCAATATCACTTTTTCTAAAACACAGGCATGTCAAGCACGTGGGATGTGCAATGTGGGATTCCCTATAGCAGTCCTGAGGCTGAAAATGGAATGCTGGCAAACACCCAAGGAAATCAAGCACAATTTGCCTTTTAACACACTGTGCAAACACAAAATTGTTTGCAGGTCTGCCATGAAAGCCTTATAATACAAAAAGATCATTAAAGGGGAAAGAAAAACTATTAATTTTTCTTGCCTTTTCATACTGACTACCTCTTCCCTTGCTTCTAGGTCTTATCTGCGTTCAGGTCACTTAAATTCATTCCTTCTTAATGCAATCTTATTAAAAGAATTTCAGTTGAGTTGAGAGAAGAGAAATTACAAAAGGAAAAAATAATTCAGCATCAAAATTAGAGTTAAGCACATAGTCAGAGCAGTTAAGCTTGCCATTTTATTGACTTATCTGATAGCTGTACTAGTAAAGCAAGCCTGTGCACACTCCAGCATGCCTGTTGTCAGCTGCTTTCATTCAGGTTTACATTAATATGGCTTTTATCCTGACCAAGTGAGATGGATGACAAACTCAAGAGAGATGGAGTAGTTTAGAGCTGTCACTACTTCAGCAATTACTAATCATGGTGTACAGACATTTGATAATGCATCACGTGCCCAGTATATTCTCCTAATGTCTGAGGTTTTGCAGCCATCCTGCAAACACCATTGCTTTTTACACTTACTACTCAGGACCATGGACCACATCTATTTTTCATCTTTGGGAAAATATTGTCTTGGTTTAAGGGGTAACAGTATCAAACTAACCTTTTGTAAACTGCTCAACTAATTACTACATCTTTAAAAATATTCAAGTAATTTTTACTTCAAGCTGTCCAATGTTGAATTTCAGCCACAGGATAAACCTTCTGTTCTCAAAATATACAGGCCACAGGTTAGATAAATTATGCAGACTGAAATTTGAGGAGCTTAGTCTTGTTTTACCAATAAAACTCTTTCCTACAATGCAGCCATTCAGTTCACAAGGCCACTACACGTTCCCTTTTATACACAACCTTCTTTTGGACATATTAAAAACACACCACTTGCCTCTGTCACTTTCTACAGATATAATTGTCTTATCTTCAACAATCTCTGAATCTGATCATCTTCAAACCCGAGCTAGTAGCAGATTTATGTTCCTTCCACTCCATCAAAGATATATTTTAGTCCCTAGGAAATCTGGGTATTCCCTACAGACCATTACACCAATGTCTGCCTTTATGCCATTTTTGGTGATGAGTCTGATTATTCAATTTACCTTTTCCACAGCCCATACAGCTGAACACTGAGGTCAGCCAAGACACAGTTCTTTTTTACGGTGGACCTTATCCTTTATCTCCCTCTAGTTTTGTACTCAATGGAAGATTGGAAAAATTCTCAACTCTGAATTTATTACACTTGTCCAAAGAAAGTAGTTAGAGGACCCAAATTTTAAATAATTTTAAATAAAAATTCACTATGTGAAGATTTTGAGATGAAACAGAAAAATATTAGAAGCTCCTTTCCATTTGTATGGCAAAAAAAATTAAGGTGAAGATACCCAGAATACAGTTCGACATTATGTAACTATTTCAGTTAGAAAGCAGGCTACATATGAGCATCCTATCCAGAAAGAGTCTTCGATTAAAAGAAAAGCAGCTGAAAATGCAAACCCCCAAATATATTACCCTTGTTAAAATATTCAGCCAGTAATTTTAAATTCACTATGAAACAGAATTGCTTTAATGCTACAGACATCCTAACAGGATGTAAATTCTTCAACTGAAAGTCAGTTTATTAAACATGAAACATAAAAATAGTACAGTCAAATCAAGTTGAACATAGATGACACAATGAAACGAGATTCTTAATAACTGAGAAAACACAAATGGAAGTATTTTGCATATTCTTGCTGTTATTTTTTGTATTTCAAATCTATACTTCATAAATCTGGACTTTAGGCATACAAATTTAAGTCTAGTCCTGGCACAGAAGTATTAGACTCCTCGAAGGACACAGCTAAAACATTTCTAGTGATAAAAACTAATTACTGACCTATATTAAGCATTTAATCTTTCACTGTCAATAGAAAATAATTTATGTGCTATTTATTTACTGAAATTAATGGCTAGTAGTAAAAGCACACTAGAAGACATTCCAAAGCATCTATCTGTTAATAACCACTTAACCTTACATTTTTCAGAAACTACAGTAGTTAGCACTTTCCTGAACATAATTTAAGTTAAAAAAAAAGCTATTAGATATGTCTGAAATACAGCTAAAGATAAATTTCATAGATAATTCCCCACAGTGTTTTTTTGTCATGCACAATTTATAAGTGAGTAGCCCATGAGATTTCATGGGAGTGAGACACAGATTCCTGAACTAAGGAGTCAGACTTCCATGCTTTTTAAATGTTTAAGTATCAAAACACGTGCACAGTTCTGAAGTTTTTATTTTGTTCATCTATAAGAGACTTCTTTTTAATGTGACATTATTCATTGAGCCAGAACCACCATTTCTGCACACAGTTTTAATTCTATGGCTGCATCAGAAACATACCAATAACACCAAGCCAACATTTCTGAAATACAACAGAGCCAATTACAAATCAACAGTCCTAACAAGTTTTTCCCCCCTACTCAGGGCACCACCTTAGTTTGAGCTGTTGATACAGCACTACATGAATTAAAAACTTTCCACAGGATATTTGTAACTCCCCTGATCCCTTCTACCGGCATTGATGGGACATAAGGAAACTGTGTTTAAATTCATATGGCCCTCAAACTTTCAGATTACTGTGACCACTGATACTTCACTTATAGCAAGTATATCAGAGCAATGAAACTTGACTGAATTTTTGGTTTATTAAAGTTACTTGTTTGCTGAACAAAATCCAGAAAATACAGACATTTGCTACAGCCATTCTTTCAATCAGATCTACATAGCTGAACACATACATCTAAGAAATCATGATTAAAAAAAAACCAATAGAACAAAACAAAACATAAGCCACTAAGTCTTACCTTATGTGCTGGCACTAGATTAACTAACACTGTATCCAAAAGTTCCTGTGACACAGTATCTCCCTCACAAATGATAGAGCTCATTAGATCAACCATGTGCATGTGTACTTTTTGGTTATGACCATTGCTGAAATAAATAAAAAAAAAATCTTAGTGCAATATTTATATAAACTACAACTTCTGTTCAGAGTACTCCCTGTGGTGACGCTAAACAACAAGGAATAAAATCAGCAAATCACAACTTTTCTCAGAAATCAAAATACTTTTGATTCCCTTGATTGTATATACAATCAAGTCTCAATTTCATGCTCTCTACATTCACTACTGCAATAAGACTGTATCTGTCCCTACCATGAAAAGACAGTGTATTAGAACATCTCTCTGCCCTGCCCAGCACTGGGGAGACTTCCTCTGGCATGCTGTGTGATGTTCTGTGCTTCCCAGCACAGAAGGGATACACACATCCTGGACTCAGTCCAGCAAAGGTTCATAAAGATGTTGAAGAGCCTGGAGCTGCTCTCATGGAAGGAGGGGCTGAGAGACCTCACATCTTTTTTTAGCCTTGAGAAGAGATGGCTTAGGAAAGAACTTAATGATAAGTTTAAATACCTGACGTTGGGAGTAGAGACGACAGGGCAGTCTTGCCCTGTCTTCACACCACACCACTGGACTGTGGTGTCCAGTCACAGAAAAAGAGGCAATGGGCACAGGGGAAATACAAGACACACCACTCAGACATAAGAAACTTTTTTAATAAATGGATGATTGGGCACTAGAAAGTTGCCCAAGGAGGGCACAGCCTCTCCATCCTTAAAGAGGCCCAAGCCCTAACTGGCTACAGTTCTGGGCAACCTGCTCAAGCTGACCTGGTTTGAGCAAAGGGAAAAGACTAGACTACCTCTAGCAGTACCTTCCAGTGTCCACTACTTTCTGACTCATGTTTATATAGAAATAATCCTCCAGATTCGTTAGAATTGCATATTACACCATTCGATTTCAAGAACTGAATAAACAAATGTGGTAAATGACAACCAAAGCTGTTGCCTAGGAAAAAAGATGACGTGCAGTGTGTCTTGCTTCATAAAACAGAAAAGACTACCTTTAGTTAAACTAAATTACAAAATTATGGTCATTAATTCTAAAAGTCACACTGAACAGCTATGTTAGAAATTGCTGGCCTCAATCATGCAATAATATACTGTAATTTGAGGTGAAAATACTTACTTTATTACTGAAAACAGCGTTCTATACAGCTGCGTAAAAATCTCATTGCTGTCTTCTAATTCAAAGCATATGTTATAAGACTTGACCCAAGCAATGTTCTGTGTGGGCATAGGAAAAAATAAAAGGAGTAGTTAATAGAAGATTCAATTGAAAGATTATGGTTAACAGTTTATTATTAAATAAATTACAAAGCTTACCTCAAGCAAATAAAAGTATCGATTAAACTGGGGGCTTTTTGTATCTTCTAAACCTTTAAGTTGCCTTGTTATGAACATAAATATATCCTGAAAAGAAAGAAGTGCTAGTTATTCAATCAACTGCAATTAAACCTTCAAAATAAAATAATTACCTTTTAAAGTTACTTGTATTATTTAGTCACTACAATATATGCAGCAATGACAGACATTATTTCACTATCCAAATGAAGATCATCTACAAAAACCTCATGGAAAATGTCAAGGAGTAATTTTAAAATAATTCATGTTTCTTTAAAAGGTTGAGAAAGTAACCTTTTCCTAAGGAAACAAATGTTTTTCATTTTCAAAGAAAAGCACTCAATAAACAGCTGCAACTGTCTGGCTGCAGAAGTCAAGAGATTATTCAGCAGACAATGAATTTAATATTTTTACTTCATATTACAATAATATTCAAAAGAAGGGAAAAAGAGAAGTAGGCAACTACATCTTTCCTAGGAGTATTATTATATGTTCACTCTGTATTGTTTGTGCATTTCTTAGTCATTGAGATACTAACACAGATAATATCTCTTGCAAAAACTAATAAACCAAGTTGCTCCTGCTTCCTTTATCAACTTTCACCACCAGAAGACTCCTACAGAAAGTCTCACACAGAGTAAATTGAAGCAGGTTACAAGGAACAAATAGTCAATTATGAACAGAATGGAAACACGCATGAAGGTATATTTGTAATTTTTTTTTACATCAGATAATTAACAGCTGGAAATTCACAACTACAGCTATATTGATCTAACTATATTAAATCAGAATATTTAGAAATAAGTATCACCAGAAACACTCTTCACATGCTCAACTGTATCCATATTTCATCTAGGAACCTAGGTGTAAATCAAATAAATTCCAAAAGGTATAAAGTTGCCATAATAAACAAAAGAGACCCTTACTGTTAATCCTGAAATAGTCTTTCAAAATGACTATTTCCCCTAAGTTGCCCAAGAATAATACACAGACAAAGGAAAATAATAGGGATTTTTTTTTCCTAACACTATAACCACAAAATCCAGCCTTAATCATTAAGCTGAGCACTTACTGTGAATCTAGGTAAAATCAAGAACTAGATTACATGTGATATCACCAACTCTTGGCAACAAATCACAGCAAACACACTGTTCAGAGATACAGCTACATTCATGTTTCAATTAGGTGTGAAACTGATTTTGAAGAATTAAGAATGACCAGAGGATCACTGTCTGGTTCACACTTCAGATCCCTTACAGAGTACACCTCTAGACTCTTTAGCTGAAATTAAACCAAAAGACACAAAGGACACATCTAACAGTCTCCAACCACTCAGGAGCATTCAGTCCCCATGCAAATGCCCATCTGAAGAATCCCTCCTTTAAAAGCTAGTGCCTGAACACTAGCAGGCCATCAGTCCCCACCCAAAAATGAATGCTATCTTATGGAAAATAGGTACACTGGAAGGTTTTGTAAAGTTTAGAAGACATACAAACTGAATCTGAGAAAAGATTAAGAATCAACTGAAGAAAAGGGTTATGTGACAGACTGACCAATGCCAAATATAAAAACTATTTAATCTCATCATGCTCTATGTTAATTATTTCTGTTAAACTTTACATGTAGAGGTAAATCTCAGTGAGTTCATTTAACCAAGTATCTTACTTTTTATCCTGCTTCTCAATATGCAATATGTACCTACTGAATGTGATTCAAAGACCCTACTGATTTTCCAAAAGTTCTCATCACTGTGCTGTATATAACTACAGAAATGAATAAATAGCACATATGTACATGAAGTCCAACACCCCAATGCTTCAAATAACAGCATGGTTTGAAAAAGCCAGCATTTATTCCTAAACTACTTTTTCCTATTCCTATTTAAAGAAAGCAAGACAGACTAAAGTCAGAAGTATTCACTCATTTTTAATATGTCATGTACTAAAACCAAACATTTTCCCCCTTTTTAACCACATTTTTCCCCTTTTTAAGCACATATAACATACTTTTGAACATACATTTATAAATTCAAAACACAGGCTAAAATAAACTTTGGCTGCAGCCAAAAAGTTGGAATAATTTCACAATAAATCCACAATTTTTTGTGGATTGCTGTCTTGGTGCCAATTAACTACATAATGGCTTCAGTAATCATCAGAGCCATGGCTCTCACCAGAGAACATGTTCAGATAACCGAGGTTCTGCTACCATACACTCTTTTTAACATCTACATTTCAACAGAGACAGGCAAACAGTCATTCTGTCCAAGTAATTTACAATTACCACATATAAGTGATTAGATTATCTTCCCACCAAAATAACAGATTTGGGCTCTAGGCTTTACACAGACAGAGGAAGGCTTAAAGCCAAAAGTTTTGATATCCCAGCATAGCAAACCTACTCCAAATCTGTTTTTATTCCATTCATGGCATTTTCCATCCCTGTTATCAATGCTCTTTCAATGATCAACAAGGAATGTAGGATTTACACTGATGATACACCTAAAAGAGAGAAACCTGAGATTCTTAGTCCTTTCCTCAGCATCTTACACATTGTGCAAGTAAGTTACAAAGAGATCCACTGAATCTGAAGCAAGGGCAAAATTCTAAGTCTTTTCCTCTCAAGAAATGAACCCTTTTCAGCACTCCACTTTTAACTTCGGTGTTAAACATACAGGAATAGACTCAGCTGCAGTATGGATTTGATACTAAACACTGGGTAAAAATAGTGCCAAGATATAACCCAAGAGGAAGAAGTCTTCCTCTTACCTCTGTCATAAACTGGAGAGAACTCTTCGACATTTCTACCAGAGCTTGTCCTGCAACCACAAAAGCTGAGTTCAGAGGAAACGGGTTTGCAAAAAATCTACACCAGCAGCTCTAGGAAAAGGTCCCTATTGTTTGGCTTTTCTTTATCTCTCAAAATGTGTTTAGAAAATTGCATCAAGAAACTGAATTCTGAAATCCACATAGATTACAGAACTCAATGATGGGAGTGGAAGTCCCTCATTCATTCCAAGCTCTGTCCAAGCAGTGGTGGTAGTGCTCTGACACTTCAGGTATAAGATCACTACCGTAAACCTTCCAATTTTGTAAACTACAGAATCTGAAGCTTAGTAGCATTTGGTAGATCAAATAGTCTAAGGAGGAACTTAGCCCAACTCAGAAAGACAGAAATTAAAGCTCTAAGCCTAACAAGCAGATGAAAACATATACTCAAAACTGAAATAGAAATCAGGACACCTGAAAACCAGACTTAAATACAGCACAGTAGAGAAAGCTAATATTTATCTCCAGTTGAAGATAGTGCAATCAATAAGTAGGTAAGTAGATGTTGGACCTCTGATTACACACTAATTCAGAATTAAGAAAACAGAACTAAGAAAAATCCCTAGATATCTCTCCAGTATGTCTGTTAACAAAAGATGTACTACGGCAGTTGAAACTGCACTGTTTCCCTAATTAGGAAGCACTGCTGGTGCAACCACTCGATGAGTAATTGAGTGATTTCCTCTTAAGTGATAATAGATAGCCTATACACCACAACCATCTTTTTATTCTACTGTGGAATAAACAAAGACCAAACCAAACTAAACAAAAAAGACCACACACACTCCTAAAATCAGGGAGACAAAAAAAGCATGCATTTTTCAGTGTTACTTTCACCTGTTTTTGTAGTACATTTCCCCCAAAACTCAGTTCATCACTTTAGACTCTGACTGCACAAGGGAAACAGTTTGATTTAGAGAGTTGGGAACCAAGTTAGATTTCTACTTTAAAAAGTAAAAAACCCCACAAAACAATATAAAATTAATTTTTTTCTGAAACAAATGAGTCAGATCTGTACTTCCTTTTCGAAGTTGACATTTCTCTATCAGCCATCTCCATCTAGTGGGATCAGCGATGTTTGTAATTGCAGAATTTTCCAAGTCACATCAAAAATCATTAAACTCGGCAGGAAAGTACTTCATCTTTATTTCAACAGAACTTTTATCTATAAATATACAAGTATCTGCTTCTTGGTAGTTTAATTTGAGATGCAAGGCTATTTTCCCAAATGAAGGTATTCGCTATCTTGCAAGAGATTATGATAAAAGCTGTATCTATCATAAATATTTCTAAAGTAACCTGCAAACCCCAAAAAAAGTTCAATAAAATAATTCTTTTCAATACAAATCCAAAACTCTGCAAGTTATTGGAAGCTGTGCTGTACAGCCCTTTATGTCATGGGCAATTGACTTGACCACTCATATTCCAAAATCAAGTGAAAACTTTGAACTGTTTAGGCTGAACCAGAAATAAAAAGAGGAAAAAAGCAATCATAACCAATTATATTATGCACTGAGTGTAAAAACAGATTAATTTACCTTCAGTTTATCCGGTGAAGTGTATGGAGCTTCAGGGGCATAAATTCTGAAAATATCAGCAAGACAACATGCTACCAACAAACGTACATCCTTATCGGGATGTTTGAGGAAAAAATCTGAAGCAAGATGTAAAGCAAGATTTAGGTAGAGCTCCTTTTCCTCTTCAGAGTCCTGGTCCATATCCATGAAAGTTTTCACAACCATCTAAATAGACAGACACACATTAGTACATAAAATTAAATACTCTGTCTAACAGAATCCTTACTAAAAGTTACTTTTCTGGTTTTGTGCAACTTCGGTCAGAGGCATTATTAGCTATGCCGTAGTACTTACTTGAGCAACCAGTGTTTTCATGTTTTCAGGGCACAGGAAAGACCTGGCCAAGTCCTCTATCAACTGTCCCAACACAGTCTCAGCAGAACTACTGAAAGCCTAGTTGCAGACTTCCCAAATCTTTTTGAGAAACCATATAATCAAGTTGGACAACTGAAGAAGTGCAACAGCAGTCACTGTTACAGCCATTCACTTAAAATTCAGAAAACAGCAAAATGTTAATAAAAATATTGGTTTCTCCCTCAACTATCCAGTGATGATTTTTTCTACTTCTATTCTCTTTCAGTTTCAGGTTTTTGTCTATTAGTGTTCTGAGGAAAATTCTATTCCCTGTGCTGTCCAGAAGAAGAGCACACACTTTCAGCAAAGGCATATATAAATCCAGGCAGTTCAGTGGCAAGGATGTTCTCCAACAAAACTAAAATGACCACTAGGATTATTAGGATGAAGTTACTGAAGTTATGGAAGAAAAAAGTCTAGGACACCAAATATTTAACATGCTAAATAAAACAAAAGCAAGAAAAGCTATATTTAGTAACTGCTAGTTGGTGAGAATTCTAACATTTAAAAACTTTCTGAAGGAGGAAATTTATTGACAAAACAAAGTAATTATGTCCTTCTCCAATTCTTTATCTGACTCACAGAGTTATTTTAAGAAGTTCAACTCCTGTAAAATTAACAAAATTATACTGAAGACTTAACTACACAATCCTGAGAATTAAAGCCAAAACTCCCACCTATTTCTTAGTGCAGGAAGAGATATTATTCAAAGAATAATAATATCAAGTCCTAGAATCTTCTAACACTGCAAAATAATTTACTTTGCTATAGTTTGTTGTTTGGTTGGGTTTTTTCCCCCTCAAAAAAAATTTACTATAACTGGTCAGGAAGCAACAAACCCAACTTAAAAACCCCCAAACTTCTGTATAATTAAGATCACAGAAGCTGTGAAGTTCTCAAACATATGAGAATCCTTTACAAAAAGGCACAGAAGATCAGCAGCTCATGCAGACACAACTTCCATTGCAAGAAAAAATAAAGTCCTCCCCAGTCAGGTACAAGATGAACCACTTGAAGTGGACTGGTGCCCTTAAACACTAATTAATTTACAAGCCAGAATTGTTTTCATTTCTATGAAAAGCAGTATTTTCAAACTTCTTGTAACAAGTATGGGGTTTTTCTACTCTGGAAATGAACCTTTAGTGTTTTTTCCCTGATAACATGAACATCTGTACAAGTTAGGATAACAAAGATCAGTCACCCTGTCTGCAGAGCAATACATCACAGTGTTTAAGGAAAACTCAAAGAAAAACAAGTGAGTTGTCCTAGCACATTTTTCCAGGTTCCTGCAAAGCAATAGGTTAGAGGACTCTGGAGCCTGAAATCATACCCAGACCACCACGATTTATACTCCTGTAGCTTCATCTTCCAGATGTGGCACATATTTCTTAACCCATTCAATTTTTACTACGTCATTCTACAGAAACAAGCTTTGGAATTTACTTGCCTAAACTTAGAGAAAAGTGTATTATTGGACTGGTGGAATAAAATCAGTATTTTATTAGATGATAATTATAATAAACTTCAAGAGGGCATCAATTCAAAATGCATAAAATTTCCAAGGTAACTTATGTTAATACAGAAATTCATCCTGCATATTTTCCATTTTTTCTCAGATTTCCCAATAATTTGCATTTGTACCATCATCAAACAGCAGAATGTCTACTTGTGCACAGAAAAGTGCTTTTGCCCTAATAATTATGTGAATTTGGCAGTTGGAGAAATAAAGAAGCTAATAGTTCATTTATTTATCAACTACTATTCTTTTGCATCTGCAACTGTGCTCATACTGAAGTTCTGTACACTTGTGGTGTAGTGTGGATCGTCCAACCTGTTATAAAAGAAACATTGTGCAGTTCTTTCCCTGCCTGAGCACCAATGAATTCACAGCCAGAATAAACAGCTAACAAAAAACACAAGTCATCTAAAAAAGTCCTCTTATTCTGCAAAGACAGATCAAGATGACAAAAGAGACTAGATATTCAAGGCTAAAAATTTCATTCAAAAATTAAATTAAGCTGTAGAAGAAAGAGGATTAGTAAGAACTGCAGTGCTGCATTTCTACAAGCTGAAAAAAATATGCAAGTGTTAAAAAATAGCTCCTTGTCTTAGGAAACACTCATATGCAAAGTTATAAATGTTGTCTTTTATTCAGTATCATAGAATGCAATATACTCACTAAAGTCCATCAACCAAAATCCCAAAGCCTAAACATGTTACTGGAGGGAAGAGGAGAAGCAATCCTTGTGTTTTGGGATTTTATTGGTTTTTGTTCATTTACCCATAGTTCCAACTGACTTAAAACTACCACTTTAGAAAAAACTCCAAATTAAGTTCTTCCATCTGTAAGAATACTTAAGCCTCCTCTCCCACATCTGTTCCCTCCTGTTTCACAGGCCAAGCCCAAGCTGCAGCATTCCTTCTGCACAATACAGGCCTGCCTTTTTGTGAGAGTACACAGGTAGATACAGAACTGCAGTAACAAAATTACCTTCCAAGTCTGTCCAACCTTACTGTACACTTATACCAAATAAAGTGGTCAAGAAACTCAAGACAGAAACACATCAAAGACTAAGTATAATCAAAGTATATACACTAAAGTATAACAAAGACTACTTTCATCATGATACAGGTTAAAACAATGAGAATAATGCTATTTACAAACAAATCAAAGAGCATGAAGGCATAAAAGGAATGCATTGAGAGGTATCCAAATTATTTTCAAAATTATGACTCTCTTTTGGAGAGAAAAATACTTGAAAACAATTAAAGTACTGACTTAGCACAGTAGCTGAAATAAAATTTAAGCAGCATTTTAAATTAATGCAGCTCATTTCTGTTTGTGATTTTTAAATGCATTTAAACCTTTTTTGAACAAGCCATTTCAAAAAGTGGTAGAAGAGAAGGCACAAGAGCAAACAAGTTTCTCCTTCTATGCATAGAAAAGGTAAAGCCCAAAGGAAAAAAAAGCACTTCCAGATATAAACTATAGTAATAGGATCACTGAACATCTTTTACAAGAAACTTTAATCTGCAGGCAATTACTTGCTTATTGACTGACCTTTAGCCTTCTCACCATCTCTTCTTTAGATATTTTATCAGAGATTTCTTTGACTCCTGGAGGATATGTGATTTTTCCATCATTGGCTCTCGTCTTTGAATGAGCCATGATTTCACGGTTTTAAAACTGTGGAAAGAAATTAAGAAAACAATGCTGTTTAACCAGTTCATGCTTAAAAATATCAGTCCCACTTTTGACAAACAAAATCCAACTAGAAATATTGCTATAAACACAAAAAAGACAAAATAATTTGATTGACTTCAGGAGAAAGCAACAATTTTTATATCCAGTACACTGTCCTATGACACAATATAGCTTTCAAGAAGTACACATCAGAAAAAAGCTAAAACTCCTCATTCTGGTAAATATTTGATCTTCACACTAACAAGATGCAACCAAGAATCTTACTGTATGATGTTTCCACCTCTTGGTAATAATAGATCCTAGCTAGCTTGGGCATTCAGACATCTGAAGTGGACTCTGTGTTCTCTTTACTCTTTTGGAAAATGCAATTTCCCAAAAAAGCCTAAACACCAGTGCTGTTAATTGTTACACATCATCAGTTGTAACTCGCCAGTAACTGCCAGACAAGCAGCAGATAGAGAATGAAATTAGAAACAGAAACTGAGCAGAGCAAATACAAAAGTCTTTCTTCTATGCCATTAAGGCCACGTCTTCAAGTAAAAGAATGCAGATAAGCAACAGTATCTTACTCCTAAATTCTAACTAGGAACACAACCCAGTTACTTAGTTTCTCAGTCCCTTTAAACTGATGCAAATGCAGACTACCATATAATCCACTCTAAATTATGCAGAGTGTACAGAAGGAAGCTGAACTGAAACCTTTACTTACATAAAAGCAATCAATAGAAAAGATGGTAAAAAAATCTAAATGGCATGTGGGGACAATCAGGATCTTTGAAAAACTGTACCAGGGCAGTTACAAATGAATGTAACAAAAGAAATTTCTCTGTCATTGTCTTGATATTTTTATTTATTTAGCTAAAAGTATGATCCACTTCTAGTAGTCATGACTGCTCTGAACTGTGAATTCCAAGTCAGGTATTTTATTCCTACAGACCTCCTACAAAAGAATCTACATATACTTTGAATTTCTTGGAACTACAACACCAGAAATAAAAATCAGCCAGAATCCACAAGAACAGCTAGCAGCATGTTCCATAACAGCCATAATTAAACTTACTGGCCTCCAAGTCAAGGTCATTCTACACTGAAGGAGAACTAAAAACTTGAAATATATTCATCTACCCAGCCCCTCCAAAACATGTCAACATGTTTTGTATTCTCCAGTTCATATTTCATGAAAACAATCAAAGTTACAGATGTTGCCTTGTCTTCACCTAATCCTCTGCCAAACAAAAAGTTAACACTGGCTTTTATTTTTTTTTCCAAAGAACGCATACAGCACATTTTATTTTTGTAAATAGGGAAAACATGAAGAGAATGAACATAATCAGATTTCATTCAACAGGCATGACATGCAATGTACTTCAACAGATACACAAAAATCAACTCAGTTTCTGTCATCTTCCCTGCACGTACATACACCCAGCAGTGGAACAGTGCCATGTGCTAGAAGCTAGTGTTAGAAGTAGTAAAGATTGACAATGACAAAGCTGGAAGGAAACAAAACTCATGGAAGTAACTTTTTCTAATATTAAAATTTGATGTCACTTTTATCCCCGTTATATTTCTTTAATGCAGTGTCATGACAGCAAGGCTAGGACTTCTCAAAAGCACACAGAAATTGTAATGAAGTTCACTCTTCTTGCCATTTGACATAGATATTCTATTCCACCTTTCAGATGGGATGATACTATATATTATAGCTAAATTTATTTCAACAGCTCATCACCACAGAAGAGACCCTTGCTCGCCTCAATCTGAGAATGCATAAAAGCATCAGATGCTTTGATGGACCAATCAAATTTACCAACTCAAAAAACAAGCCTAATTGTTTTTGAAAAGCGTGTGACAAGCATCAAAGCTAACTCAAGGGGAAGAACAGGAACTAAGGGAACTGGGGAACAAAACTCCATTTTCCAGTGGTGGATAGCTGTCAGATCACATCAAATGCAGTGGAAACTTGATTAGAACATGATGATGAAGTTCCATTTGGAGCACATTTTGAAAGAATTCAAAGACTGAAACTCATACATTACAGTCAAGTTGAACTGTGCAGCCAATATGTCCAACAGCCACACAACCAAGCTTTAAAGCTTCAGTGGCATCCAAGGTCTGGATGAAACTGAACATCTGTATTGTGTTTACGTGGCAAGGTTTTGGTAGTGGGGGAGGCTGAAGGGATGGCCCCTGTAGGGGCTGCTCCCATAGCAAACAGAGCCAGATCCAGACAGCTCCAAAATGGACTCACCCCTTGCCAAAGTTGAGCCATCAGTGATGCTGGCAGCGCCTCTGTGATAACATATTTAAGAATGGACAAAAAATGCTGCAAAGCAATTACTAGGAAGAAAAGTGAGAAAAACATGAAACAACCCTGCAGACATCAGGGTTAGTGAAGAATGAAAGCAATCTCCCTGCATTTATCCTAACCCATGAGCTTTTTTGTCTTATTTACTACCCTGTCCCATTAAGCAAGGAGAGTGAGAGAGCAGCACTGCTAGCACCTAACAGCCAGCCAAGGTTACAGAGAGGGATGTATGTACATAGCAAAAAAATAAAGAGGACTTCATTCTTCAGAGAATTAATACATCTAGTCTTAAAAAGGTTGTAAGAAATAGAACATAGAGGGTAAAGAATTATAAACCTTCTAATACTGACAGAAACCAAAATCATTCAAAAGAAACAGCAGAAAACAAAACCTATAATTTAAAAAAAAAAAAAAAATTCAATGCTAAGCAATCCCCTTGTACTACAGTTATAATTTCAACAATTATCTAAATAAAATTTCATTAAATTCTACTGCTAGAAATTTCTGTTCTTCTGGACTGTCAATATAGCTGTGCATACCTAGCTTTATCAAAATAATCTGTGTTGAACACTTAGTAGAATCTAGGATTTTATTCTGGGGAGAGGGTGTTTTGGTGATTCTAACCAAGTGCAAGTCTCTGTGATTTCACATTACAGATCCATCAGCTGTTTCAGTGAACTTCTGTAATGGAAAAAGAGGATAGTAAGAGCTAAGAACAACAGCCTCAAGGCCAGTTGTATCTACAACATGTTGAAAATGAAAATCCATAAGCCAGTGATGTGATATCCAATGACTGAATTTCAAAAAGCTTTTAAAATTCATTTTTATAGATTCAGTGTACTGGAAAAGAAAACAGTCTAAGACTACAAGCCTTTTGAAAGAAGGAATTTCTTTGAAAGCATCTTTGAGATTCAACAGACTCAGCCGATAGTTTCTATTACTTCTTTTTTAAAAATTGAATTTTAGAAGTTCTCCACCATGTTTTCAAAATTTCAGTATTATTCCATGTACACCACCAGAAGGGAAAGAGCACAGGTCTCACAAGAAGAGCATGCTAGGGTTGTTTAGCTTGGAGAAGAGGAGACTATGGGGGGAGTCAGGAGAGCAGTTGTTACTGCTCTCAACAACTACCTGAAAAAAGGTGAGGCAAGGTGGGGATTGGTCTTTTCTCCCAGGTAATGTATGGCAACACAAGAGGAAATGGCCTCAAGTGGCACTAGGGGAGGTTTAGGTTTGACATTAGAATAATTTCTTCACCGGAAGAATGGTCAGGCATTAAAACAGGCTTCTCAGGGAAGTAGCAGAATCACTATCCCTTGCAGTGTTCAAAGGCACGTGGATATAGCACTTGGGGACAAGGTTAAGTGGAGAACACAGTGATTCTGGGTTAATAGTTGGACTCAATGATCTTAGAGGTCTTTACCAATTATTAAAAAGGAAAAAGTTCACATGGATGCTTTTTAAGGTAAGAAAACACTTCAGACAATGAAATGCTCTGCACCACGCAGAATCCAAGCACATAAACTAAACTTGAACACATGCGCTGTTTCTGCTGTTATATGAGGATAAGAGCAGAAATACATATCACAAGAAACTTGACAAATATATAAAAAGCAAATTCCAGTCCTCACAAATAGGAATAAAAAATGTGATTCAATCAGGCTTTGTTATTTTTCAGTTACGTTAAACAGTACTGTAAGTAAAGTCTTCAAAAACTATCAAGAAAATAAATCTATTTTAGATAACAGAGCATTTAAAATACAAATCCTACTCTTTGTACACAAGAGGATGATACAGTAAGACTTAAGATGTTCTTTCAACACCACTGCAATTGTAATTTCTCAGTGACCTAAAGTGAGGAACTAAGAGCAAGACTGTAGAACTGTATTTAAAAACCTATGTATAAAATAGCATGACAAATTAAAAACTAAGTTATAAGGAAGGTGGGTGGAAATCTAATACAGAGAAAGGAAACAAAGATGACAAAACACATACCTCCTTTGTACAATGACAATTGTACAATTGTACAATTTCCTTTCTACAGGAAAACTGAAGCATGGGAAAAAAACCCAAAAGTGGAAGCTACATTTATTGGGCATTAGAATAGGATGGATTAAAAAGTCATTCACCTCTTCTGACAAAAATCAAAAGATCATATTTATGTAAAATTATGATTATCAGCCAGACCACAAATGGGAACAATCAATTAAACTAAACAGAGTTAATTAGTAATAAGTACCACTGCCAAAAATTGGTCAAGCTCAAACTGCAAATGAGTTCTGTACATAATCAGTAGCATCCACTAGCTACTTGCTTCCAGCTAAGCCTACTGGCCATTATATTATTAAAATATTCAAATGTTTTTTATGAATAGCTTAACAACACATACACTACTTGCTCAATACTTTAAAAATACAGACTGTGATTATGCAAATAAAACACGAATTGATAGCTTGCATATTAAGAATCTATGCAAATATACTTCATAGGTCAATAAATATCATTAGAGGATGTTAAGTCAATGATCTAAGTGGAGAACTTAAATCACACTCCATTTAATTGTATTTTGTTTGGTTGACAGTTTACATTGCCTATGGTGATTTAATTAACTGTGCTAATCATTAAGCAAACTGTGCCTTAACACACATGAAGCCATCGTGTGTCAACCGTGACTTTCCAGAGATCTATACATGTTTTTAAATCCTCATCCTCCAGATAGTTTTGCAAAAGTCTTACCCAAGTGATGAAGCAAACTTTGCAAATCGACCCTATATTCCTTGCAAGTCTGTCTTCCGCCTTACTATCGCTTTCTTTTTAAAATCCAGAATCCAAACATGAGGACTTAGAAGATCACCAGGAACACTGATTGATTTAGCAAATCCTACCATCATTATTATTTTTCAGAACTTTCACTGAATATACATAATTGTCTATATAGCTATTCTTGAGATAATTTTAAAATCATGTATATAAAATCTAAATAAGTATATACCAAATTTATGTAGGTTAACACATATACATTTAAATCTCTGTTTGCAAGACATTTTTCAATGTGCCAGTGAGAATAACACTTTCTTCATGTCCACAAAGGTATTAGAAGCTCAAGTGAATTTAGTAAGTGGTTGGCATGGAAAAAAATTTGAGTGTGTAAAGAACTAAATACACATTTCCACAGCTCATATCGTTCCAACAAGGAAAGTGTAGCCAAAAAAAAAAAAAAAAAAAAAAAAAAGACTGGCAAATATTCATAAATATTCATCAACATTTTCACCATAACCAAGCAGGATGACCAGTGGCCTCTCACTGTCACAGGCCATTCCATCAACAATACAAAAACAGTTTAGAAGATGCAAAAACACTTTCCTAAATTGTCTCATGGGATATTGCAAGAAAGCAAAATCTTTTTCATCTCATAAATCACACTACATATTTCATTCCAAAGCTCTATTCCTTTTTCAAAACAGTTTGTAATTTCTTTTTATTATTTATATACATTTTTTATTTTTGCACCTCCAGTGGGTATCCTTGTGTGAATTAATATAAACCATGACAAATGCTTGAAGATCATTAACTTTGTTTCAACAAGGATACAAGAAAAAATTTTCAAGATGTAATTTCCACAAAAGATGCAACAAGATACCATTAAGAGATTACTCAGCAACTTACAGAAATGGAAAAGGCAGGCATCTCTCTACTTCATCAGTATTAATATATTAAAAAAACACAAATAATATAACAATTCAAGTAATTTAGAGAAATTCTTTAACATTCTGGTAAATTCTTGCCAGCATATAGCTGATTGACAGCAATTGATCAAGGTACAAAGTGACTTACATGTTAGAGACTTGCATTATCCAACTGCACTAAACTAAATCTATTTCCATAATGTACCTACTGCTAGGGAGTTATAACTTAGTTATAAAAAGCCACTCCAAGCTGAAATTTGGCAGTTAATTTCCTGCTGTTGAATAAAATAAGAAACTTTAGTGTGTTGGACCAAGGGTGCTTATGTAAATCCAGGTCATTTTTCATACAGATTCAGGTATAATGCCTAGACTAATACTTTCCATTCTCTTTTAGAAATGTATCATGTTGTACTGTTTACTTAACTATCATTAAATCAAGATACTAGTATTATCCATAATACTAATAAAATGCTAGCTTCCCATTTCTGTAAAGCAGCATAGTAAGGACAGATACAGGAAGAATTTACAGAAGCCACTAATTAAACATCTTCTGCAATGAAGACCCAAATTATAAGGTAAAAGTAACATTCTCAGTCCAACAAATGACATAAAAAGTACTGGGTTTCACTAGAGAATGCCATTAATGGCAGTCCTTTGACAATCATACAGAAGTAATAATACCTGTTTAAATTAGGAAATACATTTTTCAAACCTACACTAGAAAACACAGTAAAGCACATTAAGTTCCTTTATTAACATATTAAGTAAGCACTTTGTGGAAAATTAAAAGATATGCAGGTGGTACCTGTGCAAGAAGAGAGATCATGACAATGGAGAGAAGATTAGGAGGATTCAGGAAAAGAACAAAGAAGAAAAGATTAAGACATGATACCAAGATCAGCACATGCAACTTAAACAGAGCTGCAAGCAGTTAGCAAATGATCCCAGGCAGGTCCCCAAACACTGCTAAGATTTTTTTTTCGAACTTCATTAAAGAAAGCCTCCCAAAGATTTAGCAAGTAGAAAGCATTCTGTACCAACTTATCTCAGCACACAGCTCTCTCCAGTGGTGTTGCAGACACTTGCAGCTTCCATAAAATGTAACTGACCCAACTTTAAGCATCAGCATTTTTCCAGATGTTATTGCTGTCATTTTTCTTTTAATAAAACAGCCTCTTTTTTCATGCTGTTTATGAAACGGCATTTTCACTGAAACACACTCTGTCTAAAAAAAAATATCAAAAACTATATAAACTAATTCATCATTAAACCATTCAACAACCTAAGGAAAAATAAAACTGACTTATTATTGTGGGTATCTCTGCTTTCACACTTCCACTCAAGACTAAGTAAATGGGACTGTAGGAATGAAAATGGCTTATTTCTGTGGATGGCTGCAGGAAAAGAAATTACAAAGAGATAAAAACTGGAAAGCGATAGTAAAATAATCTGACAGAGAAAGAAGAGTGTAGGCTGACTAAATATGATTTTAATAAAATAGACATCTGCAATATATTTGTCATTTAGCCAAGTACTAGGGAAAAAATTCCTTAGGTGGTCACACTATGCACCCATACTATACAAAATCTTAAGAAAAGACAAACTATGACCAGTCCTGAGAATACTCAAACAGAAGTGATTTGGTGCTGTACACAACTCCAAAAGGGGTGTCACAGGCAATGTCTGTGCCAAAGGAACAAAATTAAGCTTTAAGCTTTTGTAGCCTCAACTGTGGTGCTAGAAAAGTTTTTATACTACTAAGTGAGCTCCAACAACCACTTAGTGAGGTTCTAAGTAGTAATCAGAGCCCTCAAAACAGGACAGTTCTACCACAAAGACCAGGAATTACAAAAATAAAGACAGAACTGAAGCCAAAATGAGATATCCACTGCAAATAAGCTAAAAAAACAAAAAAGTACTGCTGTATAGTAATGACTGTAAAGAAAGAATTCATTACTGAAGTATCCTATATAGTCAGCTGGACACCCATATTCAAAGAAATGACCAGTAAAACTTTCCAGTGACAACTGGTAACAGGTATCTTTAATGAGAAGTTACTTTGTCTACACTTACGAAATTCACATTTTTAAATCAAAGCAACTACATGGGCACCATTCAAGAATTCATCCAAGAATCACTGTGGAGTGTAAAGCTTTTTAAAGGTATTTAAAAATTAAGGTGCAGTACCCTTCAATTTAAAAAATTTAAATGAACTTTAAAAATTAAGGTATATTGCAAGCAAAAGCAAAGCAGCACTCCCGTTAATAATTCAGAACAAAAGTAATAATCCTACCACTAGAGCTGCACTAGTTTGATATCAATAATATTTTAATAGTTTAAGAAAAAATCTGCATGCTGAAGTCAGAATCTCAAACACAAGGATAAACGTAACTTCTAGCTTTATCATATTACCCTGGGACAATTTATGTTTGGTTCATCTGTGATAAAGCAATTAGCACTTTCCTTGAACCAAATATCGTTTATTATGGAAGCATTAAATTGGAAATCATAGACAGATGGATGCAGAAATAGATGAGATTGTCATTCAGTAAAACACTAAAAGCTTAGAGAAACAGAAATATTTGCAAATATAAAAGACTGCATATAAACATCTAAACAAGAATATATGCTCTAACTCTGAAAAAAACATCAAAGGTAAGGGGAAAACAACAGGGATCTCAAGAGAGGTATAATGCCTAGATTCAAGTACAGTCTCATAGTGATTCTTCTACTCAGCATTAATTCCAGGACAAGGTACTTCAAGAACCTCCTCTCCTCACTGAAGGTACTCAAGTACTATCTAGACACAATCCTGTGCAATGTGGTCTAGGGCAAACCTGCTTATTTGGAAAGATGTTGGACCAGGTAACCCACTGTGGTCCCTTCCAACCTGACCTAGGTCTGTGATTCTGTGGAACAAACCAACCAACCCACACCCACAAACCCAGAACTTCAATAGCTAACACTCGTTTTAAGGCACTTGCAAGAACTTGCTTGGAATACGATGTGCAGCCACCAGCACCTATCATTCAGATAATATCAACTGGGAGAAGGGTCCATGAAGTCTCATGAGGACAGCATGTGCACAGAGGTGACGAGACTGCCAGGAGGGTAAGTAGAAAAGAGGAAGAAAGCACCATAAATCACACAAATACCAGGAGATCCCACCCAAAAACAAATGAATCACATAAAACAAAAGGTCAAAGATAAATAGCTCAATGAAGAAAAACTGATCATGAGAGGCAGATTCTAGTTTTAAATTAAAATTTAAGAATTACTTTTTTGTCAATATCTGAAACAAAATATCCAAATAGAATACAGTACAACTTGATCAAAATGCAGAGACTGGTCCCTTGCTCTCATATGGTACATTCAAAAAGCAGACCATGAATTCCACAAAACCTTTGTTTTCCAGAATCACCAGAAACACAGGAAGTTCTTACATTGGTACTCTAAAAGAAGAACTGACAACCAGCCTAGGTATCAAAACCTCCACAACTTTACTGGTTTATGGTCATAATATTGACACAGCCATCTTTTACCAGGGAAGTTACTTTAAGATTTAGTAAGGCAGAAATTATTTGTTTCCTTCCTCCAACTGCTAGAAAAGAATGGGGGTAAAGAGGCAGGAATTATTATTTTCCTTTACATTAATCATTTTCAAAACAGAGTAACAAAAAGCAGGCATAGAAACCTCAGATACTTTGCATTACATAATTTCAAATGATTAACAGCTGCAGTTAGAACGACATGGAAGCCATGAGGAAAATAAGAAGAATGCAACAGGAAGCAGAAGACAACTACAACACCCAGACATCAGGCACAAATCAAGTTGAGCCTCTGTGTTGACCCTTGGGAGGAAACAACACTTGGTATTATTTTAGTGTACCATTTATTTGGCTAAAAGTGCCTTATTGAGTCTTACCATGAAACTCTGTTGGTTTTTTGTTTTGGGGGTATTTGGTAAGAATTAAAATTAAATAAATGTCCACCCAAGGGAAAAAACCACTCAATACTAAGAATAGTAAAAAACCAAAATAAAATAAGGAACTAAAAGATTTAAAAAAAACCAGAGTCGTATACTACCACAGAAGCAAAATGACATAATGTAAAATTTCACAATGGTCAAGCAACATAAAGTTGCTTCTGTAACAAGTCAGAATTTATATACCTAAACAAGATGCACTTCCATTCCTAACTTTACATATAATGTTTAAAAATACAAAATTATAGGCTTTAGATACTACTGCAAACTATCTGATACAGAATGACTAAAGATCAAACAAAGAATGCTAGTGGGATAGATTGAACTGTAAGACCTAAAAGAAAGCATGGGTATTCAACTGCAAAGTCAGATGTTGTTCTACACAACAGTGCATCCACTCCTGGTCAATAGGAATTACCAAACAGACGTTTATATTATAACTGCATATAGCCATCTTAGTACCAAAACCACATTCAGCTGGGTGTTTTACAAATACAAGTTGTCTATGCAGATGGCTTCTATCAGTTCAGCTTTTCTTCTCAGCTGAAACATTTTATTTTGCTTTTTGCAAAACTGTGACAGAAAGGCAGACTGAAAAAAATAACTGTGCCCCCAAAGACAGAGAAAGAACCCTTACTGATCACAAAGCACAAATTAGATGAAGATATACTACAACCAGCTGAACTAAGTGCATTATAAGACCACAAAGACCAGCAGCAGTTCCCAATCTAGTCATCTACTGTCATACATGGATCTATCAGTAAAACTACCTGAAAAAAAAAAAAGCTGAAGATTCTTTTAATATTTAAGTCTTAACTTACCTTTGACACCTACCTCAACACTCAACCAATATGTAAGTTCTCTGCCAATAATATATTGTCTCCTGTAACTTTTTCTATTACAGTTACTCATCCCTTACAATTATTTAGCCCTATGGGGTTGAATTTTCACAGGATGATTAATGTTGGAAGGGAGCTCTGGAAGTTACCTGGTTGAATCTCCCTGCTGAAGAAAGGCCACCTAAAGCCAGATTGCCAAGGAGTGCATTCAGATGGCTTTTGAAGCTCTCCCAGCATAGTGGCCTTGCAAAAGCCCAGAGCAACATGGGCTGGCTCTTGACCAGCATCATGATGAAAACATTCAGATCAAACCTCTTGTGTTCCAGTTTGTGCACATTGCCTCTGGATCTATTACTGGGCACCACTGAGTTGAGTCTGTTGCTTCTTCGTATCTCACTTTCAAAAATTTGCATACATTAGTATATCTTAATCCTGGTTTTTGTATAAACAGGAGCATATGTACAGCTATGTGAACTTTCTTGATAGTAAATATCCAAATTCTGGTTTGTTTTCTGTTTTGAAGTTCATGTTTAATATTTAGTTATCCTTCAGTTGCAGCTCATCACGCACATTAGGACACAAGGAGATGGAATGAAGCTGCATCAGAGGAAGTTCAGGTTGGACTTTAGGAAAAAGTTCTTCACTGATAGGTGATCAGTCACCCCAGGGAAGTGGCCATGACACCAAACCTTTCAGAGTTCAAGAAATATCTGGACAACACTCTTAATTATATGACTTCGGTTTTAGGTAGTCCTGTGTGGAGCAGGTAGTTGGACTAAATGACCCCTATGAGTTCCTTCCAGCTTGAGAATTTCTACGGCTCTGTGCCACATTTGCTGCACAACGACAAACTCATGGGTGCATCAGCATGTGGGCTATCCTTCCATCAGGCTCAGATCTGTGCTGATGTGCAGTAAGGACACAGACCTCATTTTACTAGTCTGGATCATTCCCTTACTGCCCTGTAACCCACTCCCCAAGAAGACCTCTCATTTTACCCAGGAGAGCATTAACAAAAATCAAAAACAATGATGAAAAATTGTATACATTTCCCACTGGATTGCATTCCATAAATAGAAATCACTAGGACACAAGAAAGACCTAAAGGAAACTAATGCTTATTCATTTTAAAAGGACGAAGTTTTCAAGTGAAAGGAGGAAGTTTAAAATTATTAATAAATACGGCTTCTTGCACTATGACTGTAAGCATACAATCATGATACAACAGTTCAGAGAGTTTCTACCTACTGCTTAATGTACAAGAACTGTTCATGCCCACACAAGAACTGTTCATTGCTCTGTCTTTGTTCCCCTGAGGTTAGAAGGTTAGCATAGCCAAACCAGACTAACAAACACATGTGGTGAATCCTGCTGACAGCTGAATCCATCACTAATCCACCTGTCTGCTTACAGCCAGATGTTGCTAATTCTTTAGCACAAAAAGCTGGATTTGCTCACATCTCAGCCAGATTCTGAGCTCAAGAACAGTTTGTCTTAATTAAGACAAAAAGCTCAGCTTACCATAGAAATAGCTGAGGTCTGGACACACTTCTACTAACTCCACTGAAGAGACCAACAAGCCCTATCAAAGGGACTAGAAAGTTTAGGGGTCACATGAAAGGGATTCAACCAAGAAGCAAAGTTAACAAGAGAGAGAAGAAAAAGGAAGAAAAAATAGACACAAAAACATGCAAAAAAATACAAACAAACCCCAACACTATACACTACAGCTGACATACCAATCAGCCTAGTGGTTCCTAAAATGCACAATGTACATAAGTATCTGAAGGGAGAGCATCAAGAGGATGGAGCCAGGCTCTTCATCACGGTGCCAAGCAATAGGACAAGAAGCAATGGGCAGAAATTGATGCACAAAGTTACACCTGAACACAAGGAAGAACTCCTTTTCCACAGGGATGACTGAGCACTGAAACAGGCTGCCTAGAGAAGTTGTAAAGTCTCCTTCCCCAGAGACATTCAAAAGCCATCAGGACATAGTCCCAAGTAATGTACTCTCAGGGACGCTGTTGGAGCCGGGGGCTGGACTAGATGACCCCCAGTGGTCCCTTCCAACTTTATCTATTGTGATCCTGTAAAGCCTACGACGTGTTGAAGAAGGTGGGAGAGGAAGCACATTGTACAATGAAGGACTGGAAGCCCAAAATGTATGAGGATAAACTAGACAGAGAAGTCACTAAAGACAGATCAGAGTAGAAAGATCAGCTGCAGCTGGCAAGAGGGGAATGCAGCCCCAGCAGACCTGTCCTTTCCAGAGCATACAGTGTGCACCACGCAAGCACCACGTTACACTGCCCTTCTACCAACAGCAAATACTTGCAAGAATCCACTGAAAAGCTCTCATACCTCACCCCACATTAAGCTGCTAAAAAAACCCTCCTTGCTATCAATAGCATTCCATCAATTAGTCATAGACACAAAGCTAAAGGTTACAACCTAAAGACTGATAGGAGCACATCCATACTGTGAATTTATTTACCAAGTTTGATTAAAATGGAACAACAAAAACTACCAGAAATAGTTGTAAAATCACATAGTAAGAGTTAAGAAACAGAATTCAAGTTTCTTATAAAATATTAAAGAGAATAGATACAAAGGAGCTGATATACCTGATCCTTCACTTCACCTTTTTTTCCCACACCACAGGATTCCTTTTTCAGTCAAAGCAAAGAACCTATTCAACTTTTCTCCATATAATTTTATGTGCATCCCTTATTAGGCTCTATTTAAGCCATACTCTGAAGAGTATGAAGAGTTCATTTCTTACTGAGCTTTTGTAGGGTTTCATGCCTGTACTAAGTTAGCGTGCCATAAAAACTAACTTATCTTTGCAACACTTTCACTAATTTTTCATAAAAATAAGTATTCGTCTCATTTCATAGACTAACTAACCCAAGATACAGACTGAAATTTAAGAACTAGCAACCAATTTTGCCTATGGAGTCAGGAATTTAGGAGGAGGAATTTAGGACACAACTTTTAGAGTACGCCAATTTATCCAGCACTGCATCTAAAGCCAAAGCATCTGTTGAGCCAAGCAGAAGTAGTCTGGGTCTAGAGCCTGTCTCCCAGGAAATCAATGCACTACTAATAAGCTCTTGTGGGAAGTTTGGTTAAAACAGACTTGCCTGGGATCATAAGAAACTGACAGAAGGAATGAATTCCAGTATCCCAAAGTGACATTCAATCATTCAAATTACTAGATATACTTCTCCCTTCCCACAGTCCCCTGTCAATTCATTTTACATTTTCCAGCTTTTGGAAAATATGTGTGCCGACTTTGATATGCAGCTCTAATTCCTAAATACAGTCGGCTGAAAAAAACCCAACACATTATAACTAAACATATACTTGGAAGGGCAGAAATTAATTTAAACTGTTTACTATCTTTAAAAAGAATTTGCAAGTTTAATATTCTTTTAACGCTTTTTTTGTATATAGTACAGAAGATTCAGGGGGCAATGGCCCATTAAGAAATAGGAAGTCACTTTAAATGAGCTTTTGTATGTATATACAAAGTGCAGTATGGAGAACTTACCACAGGCAACATTTGTAACTTTGGGGGAAACTTTCAAAATGTTTCCCATTCTCAAAGTACAGGTCAGGTAGCCATTAAAAAAAGAGTGCAGAATATTTCTTTCCATAAACTGTACATGCATCAAAATCTCTTTTTGTAGCTTTTGGAAGCATTGCTGTAACTGAAGGAATTAGAAACTGCATGATGCAAGTTAGGCAAATGGAAGACGAAATGCATCTCCTGTTTGTTGTCTCTTTGAAAAACTTCCTCACAACTTTTTTGAAGAGTTTATCCTTGGCTCATCTATTCTTTCTTCCATTTCACAAAATGCAGCAAATCAAAAGTTATAGCCTTACTCTGATCAGTTCATACTCAGAGGAAGAAAAGCAAATGTAAACTCTATTTTGTACCATGAATTAAGTGAATTTGTCTCACTTAGACTTCTGAAAAGCACGGGGTGGCACTTGGACTGTCCACAGACATTGTCCCTCACAAAGGTTTTCACAAAGTGATGACACAAAAAGCTACAGTTACTTCCATATACTTTGTTTCTGTGCTCAGAAACTACACATAATGCTTCATTCTGAACAAAATCGACAAAATTATCAGAGAAAATATCACACCTAACAGCAAGCTGCCTAGCATCTCTCTACATCTTCCCCAAGAAAAGTCTTTGAAATTTTACATATGCAGATGCAGAAAAAATAATTTTAAAAAATAGCCCCTAAATGAAATTACAAGTCTCCATGAAGTGTCCTCTGCTCAATTCTCATAACTGACAATTCAACTCTTTTCTGTTAAGAACAAAAATCTAACATATGCAGTGACAAAAATTTCCCAGAAATCTGATTGTCTTCATTGGAATGTACATCAAAGTAACAAAGTAGTACTAACAGAAGTGAACAGTCAAACTCAAGGTGGCCCAAAGACTACATATAGGATGTTTTGATGAAAATTTTTTTGAGGACTTCCTCACAAGCAGTATGTTTCTACTTGTTGTGGGTAATTTCAATTTTTGGTAGGTTGGTTTTTATCCTTTTAGTAGTTTTTTTATTTGTCCCCTTTCTTTCTAAGACTTTCAGGATGAAGGTTTCTGACACTGAAGTGAACTACAATGTGGATATACTGGGATGTCTCAAAGAGCCAAAGGTTGCTTTGGCAGAAGTTGTGGACAATCAGCTTCTAAAGAGTCACTTCCTATGTTATCACATTTTAGCAGAATCAAATCCTCTTTAAAAGAGGCACAGACTTCTATCCCCCAGAACATGAAAGACATCAGGCAGAAAGTCCAGAGGAGGGCCACAAAGTTGGTAAGAGGTATGGACCACCACTCCTATGAAGAAGGGCTGAGAGAATTCGGACTGTAGAAGAAAACTTCAGGCTGACCTAACCATGACCTTCCAGTACATGACAGGAGCCTACAAGAAAGATGGATGGACTTTTCACAACAGTATGTAGTGACAGGACAAGAGGGATTGGCTTCAAACTGAGAGTAGGTTTAGATTAGATATTGGGGAAAAGCTCTTTACTCTGACGTTAGGAAGATAGTGGAGAAGGTTGCCTACAGCAATTGTGGATGCCCCATCCCTGGAAGTGTTCAAGGACAGGTTGGATGGGGCCTTGAGCAACCTGGTCTGGTGGAAGGTTCCCTGTCCATGGCAGGGCAGTTGGATCTTTAAGGTCCCTTCCAACCCAGGCCATTCTATGTTCTGTGAAAATGTAGTTTAGGTGACTACAATGGAAGCAATTAAGACAATAATATTTTTGGTAACTTCATGTCTTTTTTTTGTCCATTAAAAAGCATGAAAGTGAAGCACGTCATTTCTGCAGCAGAAACATTCACCAGAATTCCTAATTAAGTCAGAGAAAAAGTACACACAGTATTGTCTGGAACTGATCTTTAAAGAACAGGGTCTGAATTAGGAAACCCCAGATGGGGTCCTGATCCCTGGTTACGGTACTCCCGTATAAATGGTGACAGACACAAGATGATTAGTACAAACATCCCCATCTGTTCCCAATGAGGTATGGCACTTTTTTTATCATTACTTCTTGAAGCATATTAATACCAAAGTTTTTGTGAGCTGAAAAAACAGAAACGAAGATCAGGCAGTATTAAACAAGTGGAATGTTTTTCCAGTGCTTGGGGTGGGATGCAAAAACTGAATTCCACAGATAGGGACAAAGTAATAGAGGTCTTAATCCTCAGAACCTACTTCAAGGACTTCTTCATACTTTAGAAAAGGCTGAAAAGCAGTATGCACAGAGACAGACAGTAATAAACTTTAAAAAGAATGGAGACATTAACATTTTGATTCTTAGAAATGAAATGAAAATATTACTTGTATTTCACTGAAATCTTTCAAGTTGGATTTCTTACAGCAAATATTCACATAAACAGCTTTTTTTATTGTGGAATCCTTAATGTTCCAAAGAGGTTTTGAAACAAACCACTAACTTCCTAAAACAACGAAGTTAATTTTCTTCCATACACTTCACTTTTCATGTATTTTTTTTTACTTTTACTTTACAGAACTATATGAAACTTTTCTTAGTAACACAGCAAAGCAGATAAAAAACACCTCTACAAGACTACATTTAACTGAAGAGGCTACCAATAGAAAAGCAATAGGTATGTAATTTATATACATGCACAGCCTCAACTTCTACATGTTCAACCTCTGAAGGAAAGAAAAGTTTCTTTTTTTAAAATGCATATATTTTACAATCCTTTAAAAGCCTTGATTACTTCTAGGATCTGTCAGTGCTGTTCAGACAGTCCAGAGGGTCTACAAATCTGGAAAATTAATACACTTCACCACTGAGGACTATCACACTAACACACCTTTTAAAAGTTTCCTCAGTTTAGCTTACCACCTGGTTTCAGAATTGACTGAAAGCCTCCAATATCCTCTCGGTCTATCCAATGATTATTTCAGGTTGCAGTATTGATATTTTGTGCTAAGAGTAAAAACACCATTACTTTAGATACCTTTAAAAGGAGAATAATACTGACAAGTGATAAGATAATGTTTTACATATCAGAATTACTTTTTGATTCTAAAAAGGAACTTCTCTGAAGGCAGCAAGAAAGACATACCTTCCTCTTTCTTGGCATAATATTTGGGGCAAGCAATATAGAGGGATAGGGATATTAAAGTGAAACTGATAGGGAAAAATAAAGAGTCGCAGTATTACACTTTCCTTCCATCTCCAATTTTGCATGCTTTTACTGTTCAGCTTCACATTTTCTTATTTGTTGCTCCCATGAAAATTCTCCTTGTGCAACAAGTAGTCTTTATCACCTCTCCCAGTTCAGGTTTAAAGAAAAAAAAAATATTTACTCTAAACACTTTAAATGAAAATCCTTTACTAAACCAGAAGACTCATATCCATATCCACAGATACACCCTCGTACTCTTCTGTATGACTATAAAGTGTGTGACTGAAAAAAAAGATAGGAAAAAGGCATAACCTGAAAGCCTCCTAGAGAGCAACATACCCCAAAAGAAAATGCATCTCTCCCAATCTACAGGGGGTAACAGGACCTCCTGTTGGACAGACAAAAATGGATAATGCCCGAGGTTATGCCCATATTTCATTACTGTGCTTTTCCAAATGCTAGCAATGACTTGGCTTTTATATGGTTAATTACAGCTTAATAACGACTTAGGTGGCCTGCTCAACTTCAGTCCATAAGTAAGCATGTTAGATAAAGTCTAAATTCAATATTTACAAGATAAAAAAGAAGTTTCATACAAGTGCTAAAAATATGTTTTTTCATTTTAATTTATTTAGTTGTTTTATCAAAAACTGAACCATAGTTTATCCAGTCTGTATACTAACTAGTAAAGAGGATGCAAGAAACACATAGGCAAATACTCCAATATAGGATCTATATAAAAAATCCCAAACAAAACACCACACCCAGAGACAGCATAACCCCCCCAACCCCACAGTAATTAAGTTCAACCTTGCTTCAGACATAGACACAAGATGTCATGCAAGTGCTAAAGTACTTTCTACAGCAGTGCACCCTTTCAAACACTGTGACGAACAGGATGCACACACCTCTGCTAAACCACCTTACCTGATGGCCTTTCACTGTCAATCTTCTTTCAGGTGGACTGGGTATGGCATACATTCAGCTCTTTCACTTCTTTTTGAGAAGTTACTTTACACAGTATAATATTTAGCATATCTATAGTACACAAAAAGCATACCAGGGCAAAATTTCTACCACCTGAAAACTGAACAACTCCACTAGTTTGGAAGCAGAAAACCTGAAAGAATGCACGTCGTCTCACTCCCTTCCCAAAACGTGATTTGACACCCGTTTTCAACTATAAAGCCACTCAAATTTTCAACGCTCCTTTTACTCCATCCCCAGCAAAGAGAAATCAATTACAGCCAAAGCATCTACCCGGCAAGAACAAAACAAAGACCAACACGAGAACGCTTCAGCAGTTGTGTTAAATGGGAAAACACAACGCCTAACTAAATAATCACAGCTCTCAGAAAGCACCCGCGCAGCAAGCAAGCATAAAAGTCAGAAAAAGGCTGGCAAGACAAAATCCAGCTCTGTAGGAGCTGGTCTGCTGCAGTTTAATTTTCCAGGACTGTTCACCGTCATTAATTGTTGATTTGTTTTGAAGAACAGATAGTGATTTATTTGCAGCGGGATGAAGTTACGGACCTAAATTCCTGACCGGAGGCTCTCAACGTAAACAATACATAACCTATAAATTAACCATTCTCCATCTGGCAATTCAGATGTAAAATTCATAGTTTTCCATCTACCAGGCGGCGGCAAACGCCCCCCCACAGCTCCCCCCCGTCCTCCCTTCTCGAGCGCTTTCTAACAGAGCCTGATGCAAAGTGGGAGGGAAAGAGGAGGAAAGGAAGGGGGAAAAAAAAAAAAAGCTAAGCCAGCATGAAAGAAGCGGGCTCGCACACAAGTAGGGACCCACCAGCGCGGTCCTCGGCAGCTCTTCCCGCTGAGGAGCACTGCGAAGCGCGGCGCGGAGAGACGAGCCGGGCGGGGAGGGGAGGGGACGGGGATGTCCCCGCGCCCAGCCCGGGCAGCAGCCGCGCGGGCGGCGGGAGCGCCGCGCTGCCCCGCGGAGCGGGACCAGGCCGGCTGCCCGCGGCAGGCAGCGCGGGAGGGGACGCCCGGGGCAGGAAGGAAAGGGACACCGGGAAGCCGCGATCCCTCGCTCGCTCGCTCGCTCACTCGCAGCCTCCCCGCCCCCCCCGCCACTTCGCGCCGCGAGGAGCCACCGGCGCTGGGCGCGACACCGCCCGCCGGGCCACCGGGGCGAGGGGTGACCCCCGGGCCCCCGCGCACCCCAGCCAAGGTCACCCCATCGCCCGGGGTGCTGGGCGGGAGGAGGGGAAATTTAGTATTTGACGGCGGCCACGGGAAAGGGGGGAGGGGAGCAGCCCCGCGGAGGGGCGAGGGGGATGGGAAGGGGGAGCTCCACCACGGGCCGAGGGGAGCTCTGTCCTCCCGCTCCCCTTGCACTCCCCGTCCTCCTCCAGCGCTGGCCGCGGAGCTCGCTCCGGGCGGGCGCCCCCCACGCCCCCGGGAAGGGAAAATGGAGAGGGGACGGGGTGGGGGTACCCGCGGCCGAGGTGCCGCGCTCCTTACCCCGCCGCAGCCGCCTCGCCTCGCTGGTCGCAGGCGGGTCCGCTCCGCGCTGCCGCCGCTCCGGGCTCGCAGAGGCGCTGCCGCCGCCGCCGCCGCCGCAGCCAATCGCCGCCAGCCCCCTCCCCTTCCGCAGCTCGCCCCGGTCCCCCTGCCGGCTTCAAAATGGCGCCAACTCGTCTCCGGCTGCTCCAATGGAAGCGCCGAGGGGAGCGAGCGCGGCCAGCGCGGGGCAGCAGCGCCCCCTGCCGGCCCGCGCGGGCACGCCCACAGCCCGCGGCGCGGCCCGAGAGCGGCCGAGGGTGGCCGGGCCCACTCCCGCTGCTGCGGGCTACCGAGGCAAGCGCTGCCCCAAAACGCCAATTATTACAGGAGTGCCGTGGAGAAAATGAGGAATAAAGTCGCCTAACTGCGGAGAAAGTAGCATAAGTCGCTCATCTAGCCCTTTGCTCTTGCTTCAGCCACTGCAAGAGTTTGAGGGGTGCCCCCACAGGAAAGTGCAAACTGAAAAGCAATGTGGTTTCTTCTCGCCGCCACAGCTAAAGGGCTGCATTTATAGTAGAATCATAGAATAAGTTGGAAGGGTACCATGAGAATCATCGAGTCCAACACCTGGCTCTGCACAGCACCATCCCCAATAGTCACACACCGTTTCCAGAGAGCATTGTCCAAAGTCTTCTCGAGCTCTGTCAAGCTTGGTGCTCTGACCACTTCCCTGGGGAGCTTGTTCCATGGCCTGACCCCCCCTCTGGGAGAAGAACTTTCCTCTGATGCATCAGGACAGCATGTAAGTGTTTAGAGGATTATGATTTTAAAAGCAAAAATCACACTTAATAGATCTGCTGAAATATATCCACAGCTTTGTCTAGTGTGAGAAACACACTTCGACAGACTGTTAGCTAAGACATTGTAACTAGTGGTTTAAATCTTTCAGAAAGTCCCCTCAAGCTTTCTGAACGTGCTAATACATTGTACCCAGCATGCCTTATCTTCATTCACTGCTAAACTACCTCATTGTCTAATACAGATTACATCAGCCCAACCAGAACTATTACATACAAATCACTTTTCAGGCCCCAAAACTCCCCTTGTTTGTATGGTTTTTTTCCCCAGTAACTTATATTTGGTCCACTCTTTCTGGGGAGAAAAAAAAAAAAAAAAAGAAAAAAAAGTGGGGACGTAAAAGAGAGGAAGGTTTGCCTGACAATTTTGTATTGGGAAAGATCCTGGACTTGGAGTTCATGCAGGTTGATCAATTTCCCCTCATTGAACAAGTTCCCCCATTGCTGTTTATCTGGGCTCACCGAGTATAAAGCCTTAGGCTGGGAAACACATCCTTTCCCGGTGGAGCACTTGCAGATGTGTGCAGGGATTCTTACAAAGCAGCAGAAAACAGAAACACTCTTAGAACTCTCTCAACACAGCTATTGAAATTGCAAAACCCAGCGCATGGCCGTGAAAGTAACCCGTGCGCTGAGATGCTCCGCAGCAAAGGTTTTGCTCCGTTTTTCTGCTGGAGCAGGTCACAGCAGCACCGCTTCCAGCGCCTGATCAGAACGCCAGGAGCGGTGGACGCCCCTCGGAGCGGGACGGGGCGCGGAATAGCGGGACTTCCCCCAGGCACGCTCCGCCCTTGATTCCCGCCGGCACCGAGACCCTCCAGGATTTTTTGGGACTTTAGCGGTGACTCGTCGCTCGTCCTTTCCCAGCCCTCTCGGTTCCGCAGTAGCGCCTGCGGAGGGAGCCCGTCCGCCGCCGCTGCTCGCTCTCGGAGAGCGCCGGCAATAGCGCGCTGCCTGCGGGAGAGGGCAACACGCACCGCTCCCTTCTCCGCGCCGTCCCACCAGCAAAGAGCTGCGCAGCGCACGCCGGGCCGGCCCTGGCTGTGTCCCCAGGGCAGCCTCAGCCTTCCCCACGAGAAATTCTGCGTCTTTCATGGAACTGGGGGCTCTAAGCAGCCTTGCTGAATGCTGAATTTTGGGGGATTTGCCACCTCCTGGAAGTGTAGGCAAGTTGTGCTACTTACAGAAACTTATACTTGAGAAAGATTAAAAATATTTGTGCAAAATAAATATTTTGCTTGCAGGAGGACATATAAGGAATGTCAGTGCCACAGAACTTTCAAAACCAGGTCTTTTACACAGAATCATAGAATCATTTAAGGTTGAAGAAGACCTTTAAGATCTCCATGCCCAACCATTGACCCATCACTGCCAAGTCCACCACTAAACCATGCCCCCAAGTGCCATATTTATATGTCTTCTAAATACCTCTAGGGATGGTGATACCACCCTGGACAGCCTGTTCCAGCGCTTGACCACTCTTTCAGTGAAGAAATTTTTCCTAATATCCCAAACCTTCACTGGCACAACTTGAGGCCTTTTCCTCTTGTCCTGCCACTTGTTACTTGGAAGAAAGAGTGATCCCCTCCTTACCACAACCTCCTTTCACGCAGTTGTAGAGAGCAATAAGACCCCCAGAGCCTCCTTTTGCCCAGGCTAAACAACCCCAGCTCCCTCAGTCGCTCCCCATAAAGTTTGTGCTCCAGACTGTGTGTGCTGAAGACACTTTCCACATCTCATGTTCGAGTAGAAATAATGAACATAGTTCAAAGAACACCCTTACACAGCAGTATCCTTCTCACAGCTTTCTGTCTGTAATAACATTGTGTGAAAACAGAAGACTGCAGAGACAAGGGCCTTTTAGTCCTTACTTTATCAGATTGACAAGCTCTCCCCTTGGATCATTTTAGTTATCTTTCTCAATTCATTCTTTAAATTTGTTGTGTCTTTGCAGACCACAACTGTGCACTGTGTTCAAGATAGGAATACATTGAGATTTCCCTCAGAGAAGAGAACTGCCTTCTATCTTGCTCTCAATACTATTCATGATGTAGCACCTTACATCTCTGTTGTTTAGGGTTTGGGGTTATTTTTTGTTTGTTTCTTTTTGCTTTGGGTTTTTTTTTTGTTTGTTTGTTTGTTTTTTGTTTTTTTGGTTTTTTGGGTTTTTGTTGTTGTTGTTGTTGTTTATGTTTTGGAGTTTTTTGTTGGGTTTTTTTTTTGTTTGTTTGGTTTTTTGTTGCTGTTGCAGTTTCAGTCAAAGATTTCAGAGACCTGACATCAGCAACTTCAAGATTCCATGAACTTAGACTTCCACATTTGACAGGTAGTTCTATGCTTTACCTTACACTGATCTCCTTCTCAAAGCCTATATTTTTATCCATCCCCTTTTGTGAAGTCTTCTGGAGTCCTTTACACCAGCACAGCATCTTTGAAAGTACCTGAAAGAGTTTAACATCGTGCAAGTATCATTCTGTGAGAGATTTGCTGACTTTTCTCCACCCAAGAAAGTAACCAAAAGTACTTTCTGCTTCCATCCTTCAACCATATTTCCAACTCAGCATAAGGGATTTACTTCAATTCCATGACAATTTTGTTTGACAGCTTTTAGTAAGAAAGCTGCACAAATGCTCTTTGAAAATACAAGTATGTTCCCTGGTTTGTCCTTGTCCATGCACTTCCTGACTCACAAACCTGCTGGACATCCATGATTGTGTCACTGTCTCCCTTCACAGAAACTACACTAGCCTTTTCCAACACAGTCTTTATCCATTGGCCCTGTGATAATACTCTTTTATGGCATTGGCCTCTCAGTGTAAGTAGGAGCAACTGTCAAGGTAATATCAGGTTTATGAAAATGGCACTTTTGTTCCTAGCATAGAAAAAACACTTCCATTTGTTTCTTTCTTAATTGAGACTCTAAAACAATTACATCAAAAGTATTTTACTAGCAAAATGATTCAGGTTAAATACACGTAATTTATGTACTGAGCCCTTCACACTGGAAGAGGCTTTTGATATGTAAGAGGGAGAGTTTCTGTGTAGTGATTTGTCTCAGAGAAAGAAAAATTTGTTCATTTATTGGTGTTCCTCTTCAACTAAATAGCTGATACCATTATGAACGTGAGTTAGCTTTGCAACTAATTTTAGTATCTCATATGTTTCTTAAGTAATTTGCAAGGAAGCCACATGGAAACAGTGACTTTAGATGACTGGAATTTTTAGACTCTTACTATCTGTGTGTGTGCTGTTTCCAACACTGTCTCCTTGTAAACAAACCTCTAACAGCTGAATAAGACAGAGATGATCAGAATCTACTGGCTTCAATACATGTGCAATATAAATTCTGAAGTTTAAAAGTACCACTTCCATCTTCATGCTAACCAGTCTGATTTCACCAGAAATACCTATCTGTGCCTCTCTTGTGGATGTTTTCTAATAGGAAGACAAGAGTCATTAAGTACTGCATGGTATTTCACAGAAACAAGCAAACCAAACCAAATAAAAACAAACAAGAACAAAACTAGAGAGGATAGGAGGATGTGATGTTATTCTTCAGGGCGAGGACTGCAGAAAGCCTTTCACTCCACCTACTCATCTGCTTTCTTTATTAAATAGTTAATAGCTACACTGGGACACCATTAAGATTAAATGACCTACTAAAGTAAGTCAGTCTATTAAAGCAAGAAGCATTACCCCCTCACAAAACATGTCCTCAGGAGTCAGCTGTAGACTTACCTTTATCTCTGACTTCTTCCTAAAGAGGTATTGCCTATTTGGAGACAGGCATGGGAAGAGAACAATAAAATGCTTAATGTTACAGTAATCACAGAAGCAAAAACATAATTTAGATTTTTCATGTCCTAAAACAGAATCTGTCTCTTCACTGCAGTCAGGAAGTGATGGTGCATATTTTGTGATCAACCGGAGCATCCTTTATGCTTTAACCCAACAAATCAAACCATCTTGCCATCTGATAGGAATAGGTTAGAGAGCATTAATACACAAACCTTACATCTTCAAAAACAATTTTGTTGCTGGGTTTTTTTAACAGCCTTTTTAAAATTCCAGTATGACTTAACAGCTGCTTTGTTGCTAAATGTCACGGAATCTTTTTGCTGACCATATTTGCATAATGTATTCCTACAATTTAGCACTAATATAACCTATGGAAGCCACCATCTAAAAAATCACAGTAGTAAGGGGAAAATTTTATGCAGATAGGTAGGACAGTAGTGAATACAGTAGTGAATTAGTATTTTGGGAGCCTGTACCAGCAGTCTTTCTTTCCCTGGTGATTAGCTCAGTTAGTCAGTGAATTAAATTAGTTTCTCCTCTGAGTTACCTATAATTGATTTAAGCACTCTCCATCCTTAATTGAGACGTAGGTATAGGAGGTGGAAGAGGATAGTACACAACTTGAATATTCTTAGACAATGCCATTAGCATAACAAAATGAGAAAAAAATAAAAAACTTTCTACTGTAATTTGTATCCATAAAGTGAGTATCTCAGTTGTTCAGCTTCAAGAAATCAAATAGAAGTAATTTAAGGTAAAAGCTGAGTGGCTAAAATGAACAAGTATTTGACCAAACAGAGGGGATGTCAATATGGGCATAACTAAGCATGTTGCACTAAACTTTTGTAGTACTTGATCAACTTCTTTCCTCTTGCTTAAACATTAGTATATTAAGCATTAAATACTTGAACATATTTTGCTCTATAAAATACTGGGTATTTTTTAGTTACTCTATCTGGTGCTTTCTTTCTTCTACTCACACTTTTTTGTTTTTTCCATTCCACTGTCTGCCCTCTGTTTAAAGCTACTTACTTTAATGTCCCATTGAATTTCAGTCTACTGAAGGCATTACACTCAGCCTCCTTCATTTTTATGTAAATGGGAGATGCTATTTAGAGAGTCCTGCAGGCTAAGCAGTGACTGGACCTTCACCTTGAGTGTCAGCTTCCTAGAAACTCCCCATGCTCTACTTTGAAAGACATGAATTGTTCAGAATCCTGTTTCCTTGGCTGGCTTTCACAACCCAAAAGCTCAGCTTTGTTGTGGGCCAGCAGTTGTTATATTGTCTAGAGTCTTAAAAGTTAAATCTCACCATTCTTTTAGTTCTGTTTTGCTGTAGCACTTGAGATTTAAATCACAGAACAGATGCCTTACTGTCAAGAAAAATATCTATGTATCCTGCAGATTTCAAATAAAAAACCATTAAATGAAAGATTTCAAGGACCTCCAAAATAAACTAACTAGGTGTTACTTTTCTTTTTGCCCCACTATTTTTATCTCTGAAGGTATTCATCCAGTACCAGAAGGGAATCAAATAACGATATTTAAATTACAAACCAGTTTATATCATAGTCAAAAAAATACTAACCTAGCCATGGCTTAAACATCATTTCCTAAAATCTGTTGAATATATAAACTAACACTCCTATCTCACATAATCAGCAGACTACCTGGATTTTTTTTTAATTTGCAAAAATATATAACTTTATAAAAACTCTAATACTTAAGTTAATTTTCAAGTTGAAGTTTGAAAAGAAAAGCCTCCATATTATCTGTGGAAACTAATAAGTAAAATGTTCTCACTGTATTTTTACCACTGAAACTGATGTTACATTTACATATCAGAATTCCTCTTTGCCATATAAAAGCTCCAGAAAAACAATTTGGCAAGCAACATTCCTGGTTTGTTGAGTAAATCAGTTCTCTTAAAGTTCACCAGAATTTCTTCCTAAAGATAGTTTGATTTAAAGTCAAAGAATTATGCAACAGTATTTCTTAAATTATCTTGAAACCTCACATTTTCAAGAGAAACTATGACCCAAGGCCCTTTAGAAAGAGGTATGATTAAATCTAAGTCTGTAACTAGTCCTCTTGAACTCAAATAGATGCTATATTTAAGTGTTATTAGAACAGTGTTATAAGAAAAAAGAGCACTCTGCTATGTCATCTGATAATGAGACTGCAAGATCTAAATGATTGAGCTATCATTCCATATCAACCCTTAAACATAAAAGCCAATCTCAACTAGTGTCCATTGGATAATTTTTTTTTCCCATTTAATAATAGATGGAGTCTCATCATTCTGTCTACCTTAAATTTGCCTGATCTGTTAAAAGGTATAACACAGGCATTTATTGTTTCACTAACAAATATTTAATTTTCTGAGTTAATACTTTCATGTCAGCTACCTTCTTTATGCTGAGTTATTTTGGAAAGTTTTAACTAAAATATTTCTGAAAGCAAATTTAATGTAAACCTTTCCATACACAAAAGAACAGAATGATGTTTTTATTAAAAATACCTAGTTCTCAAACAAGAACAAAAGCCACCAGTTTAGAGGAGGCAGGACAGCAATTAGGCAATACCATGGGTGGGAAAGAGTAGTAGAAGCACTTTCTCTGCCAGTAGTTTCATTTTAGTGTTGTTTACCTATAATTTGAAATTGCACCTTAAAGCTTTTTTTTCCTACAGAACCTGAAATTGGGCCCATGCAGAAGAAAGCAGTGCAATGACTTTGTTTGGTACAAATATCAGAGATCTCTGCATTGCATTTAAAGCATCAACTATACCAGTGAACCATAAAGGAATCAGTATGATCCCCCAAAGTGGTCAGTTGCCATCTCCCCTTTGTAAAGTAGGATTTGATTTCCTAATCAAATGCAAAAACTACTCTGAGAAAATGCTCCATTTGCAAGTTCAAACACTCAAGTTACCTAACATTAAAACTTTTTTTTAAAATAACATTACTCACTTCCCACATACATATAAATTGATGTGATCTGTAAGGTTCAAATCAACTTATTTGGAAAACAGAATCAAAATCTGATTACATAAGGTGCAAAATTTTCCTTTCACTCTTCTCTTAGATCAGTTAAAGTCTACAATTCATCAACTAATATGAAAGTGATGTAATAAATGTCTAGGAACACAGGAATAGATATTTTTTCATAACTTGTTATCTATAACACTACCTCACTCTTAGATTTTTACTTCTGTGAGACACTTCCACCCTAATCATAGATGTATGTTAGAGGAAACGTGGTTTGGGTGACCCATAGTAGTGCTACATGGTAGCATTCTGAGTAACTTTATAAACATACATAAAAATGAAATTATAAAATTCAAACTCCTCTGAAAGCAAAGAAAAAATGTCATCTCTTAATGCTTCTTTGTAAATATTTTCACTATTACAGTGTTCAACCTCTTGGACATTGCTTTTTCTTACCCTATCAGCTTCTTCTTACAACGTTTCAAACTTTTTTTATGATCTCGTGCAGGACAAGGAGTATGGAGGAATTATTTGCAGCTTTGTTTCAAGCAAGAGACTTCCCATGTGCTACGTAATTCCCACGTAGGAGCCGTAGCAGCTGTAACAGGATCATCAGGAAAAGTGTATTTCATTATACTCAATGAGGTTGAAAAAATGACATTGGTGTACTGCCAGTTGTAACATGTGGCTTATTTAATTAGGTATAAGTAATGGGAGAACTCCCCAAATTAAATACATCTGAGACAATTACTACATACACAACATGAATGCTTGAGAGCTCTGATACCCAGATACTACCTTCACTCTTACTCTCTCCAAATGGTTAGCTTGGGTGTTGCATGACTTGGTCTGTGTAGGGAAGCACATAATTACTCTTACTGATGAAAAATAGTGGCAAACTGGGAGATTCACTTCAATAGCTCACTTCTGATCTAGATTAAAATGCTACTGAAGATTCATCCATCCTTTCCGACAAAACAAAGCCATCACCCGGCACAGAAAAGGAGATTATGCTTTGGTTGCGGGGTTAACTGGAAGGAGTGCCTGGCCAATGGATTTGACCAGTTTTCTTTCTGCCGTTTATAGCAAATAAACAAATTGCAGTGACTTTACAAATCCTGTATTTTAAAAACCTTCATAATCCGTTTGGGTGATGTGAAAGAATAAACGTTGCAGGTATTTAGAAGGGACGCATCACTTACTGGAGCTCTTGCGTGCACTAATGAAATTTGGGGAATTACTGTTACAAGACTGAGGGAGTTTTTTAGGAAAAACGTGGTTTGCCTTGCATAGTATTACAAGATTTGGGAAAAAAAAAGTAGTTATATCCTATTAAAATTTTACTTTATACATGCAGGAGGGAAAATGTTAAGTATACAGCACACGTCTAAGAAACTTGGGCAGCTTTCACACGAGGGACAGTCCTCACCGGAACTGTGCTGACGCCCCCTCAGAAAGCCCAGAACGCCGCCGAGAGGGCGGCCCCGAGCGCCGGGCGCTTCCCGCCGCGCAGAGCCGCGCCCGGGGGAGCTCCGCCCGCTCCCGCTCCCGCCCCGCGCCCAGGGAAAGCTCTGCCCGCTCCCGCCCCGCGCCCGGGGAAGCTCCGCCCGCTCCCGCCCCGCGCCCGGGGAAAGCTCCGCCCGCTCCCGCCCCGCGCCCGGGGGAGCTCCGCCCGCTCCCGCCCCGCGCGGCGCCACGTGCGGGGTGAGGGGGCGGCGGGAGGCGGCGCCATCTTGGCAGCGGGGGCCGGCGGCGCTGCCTTGCGGTTCGTGTCCTCCCCCGCGTGTGGCTGCGGCGGCTGCTGCTGCTCGGCCGGGCCACCAAGGAAGCCGCTCCTCCTCCGCCACCACCGCTGCTGCCACCGACCTGTCCCAGCGCCGGGCGGGGAAGCGGCAGCGGGGGGATGGCCGTGTCAGCGCGCAGGAGCCGGCGGCTGCTGAGGTTGTGTGATGTGGGCGCTGCGCTGAGGGAGGTGTTTGTGTGGGGGGGAGAGGAGTGGGGTTTGCACCGTGGGGAAGGGAGGGGTGGGGCGGCTGATACACTTCCCTGAGGCGTGGGGCCGGCGACTCGGACACAGCCCGGTGCGGGAGACGCGCCTGCTTCCCCAGGTGTGGCCTGTGTGAGGGAGCGCTGGGCTGCGCGCCTTGCGACCGCCGAACCCACCGTGCAAGGAGAGCCAGCCAGTTCCCCTGTCTGTAGGTTCTGCCAAATAAGCCTTATTTTTCTGTTTGGGAAAGGCATTGTACAGGTGGAGTTCAAGGCCTTGAGTTAGTTGATTGAGCCTTCTGGATGTTTCACAGGTCACTTAAAGTGTAAGCGTGGTTCAGCGTTTACAACCAGCTCTTTACAGAAACGATATAGACCCGAACTTGCCCCATTCAAGAGCTGAGTGTCAGAGAGGCTGCACTTCCCTTGAGCATGCTTGCTCTGTCCTCGCCAAGGATGCGTGTGGATATGCTTTTGCATGCAGCTTCACTCTCTCCAAGGATAGTGAGGGATGGTCTTCTGGAGATTAGCAAGTAAGGATATTCATTCATATACGGGACAGTCACAGAGCAGCATTTTGTGTCATTGGAGATCTTGTCATGCAGCAAGTGTTCACATGGTTGCTGTTTTAATTCCACATCAGGAAATGGGGTCTTCTTAAACACCATCCCAGAAGATAATGAGGACATAGAAGGTAATAAAGTAACTTTTTTTACCCCAAAACTGTTTTTGAGTGGAGGCAGAGTAGCTTTTTTTTAATAGATGGGGATAGATTCAGTGATTAGTAGTAATGTCATACTTGCTTTCTTATGTACAAAAATTAAGAGCTAAGAAGCTGGAGGTATACATGAAACATAAATCTTGAGAGGGGGAGAGAACATGGTAGCAATTCTGAGGAAGAGAGAGACTTGCATGGCCGTGTTTCTTCTCCTTCTGACAGTAATGCTTTCTTCCAGGTGCTAAAGTCAAGTGCGGACCCTGAAATCTCCTTGGTTTAGCCAGTTTGGAGATTGAGAATGGCAGATTTCTCTTCCTTTGGATGGTAGGTGAGAAAGTGCCTGGAGTAACAGCTTTTCCTGTCAGTTTTGCGAGTGGACATGAAGGGGGGTTATGGTTACTTACAGATCTTACTATAACACTACCTACAGATCTTTTTCAGATAAAGAAAGATTATTTTCTTATCCAGGATGGAGGGTCTGAGACACTTTGTTAATATTTAGTTGTATAAAACAGTTGAAATGTTTCAGAAAACAGTAGATAAACCTTCCAATAGGAGAAACACATTCTTTCGTGTTTGAAACTGCATTTATTTGGAAGGGAAGAATTTGCTCTTTATTGCATACTGTGTAGACTTCAAAATCCGAGAAATCCAGACTAATGGGTGGATAATGGCATGCCACAGTGGTTAATGCCATCTTGCTTTGTAACAGCTTCTCTCTGATCCTGTCTGGAACTTAGTGGTTTAATTCTTAGAATGCGGTCTGTTTGGGACAGGGTTTTTTTTTGTGTGTTTAATTTTAGAAGACATGCAAGCAAATGGTCTTGGTCCCTAACAAAAGTCTTTAGTAGTTCCAAAACCAGAACCATAACAGATTGCAGCTTTGATTTTAAGTCTTACTTGTCTAGTTCGAAATTACAAACGGCAAGCAGCACCTGCTTGATTGGTGTTAAGTGAGTTGAGTTTAGTTTGTGTCACAGAAAACAATCCTCATGGTTGAAATATTTGCGTTTTTGTTTCTCATATTGTTAGTAATGTCAAGCATCAGTTTGTGCATTGGAAATTGGCATATGCTTATCTTTAAAGGAGATTCGAAACACTTGTCGAATTACAGCTAGTAGAGAACACTAGTAACCTAGGTCAGAGATTGCTGATGTAATTTATTTTTCAAATTGTCACATTTTAAAAGCATGATTTGTAAATTATTTAAGGCATATCATAAAATGTAACTGCTGGACTGATACAGCACTAATATAATTTTTATTAAAGATGAGCAATAAGTAATGTAGCAGTCTTGTTTAAACCATACTTCTGGTAGATGATGTCTGTTTTTCTTCTGGGTGAGTACATTCTAGTTGTGACCATGCAGAGTGTGTGTGATGTTATAGGCCTGAATAACTTCAGCTTTTTTATACTTTACTTTAAAAATGTGCATGCTGATAATGTATTAATTGCTTTTTCTAAGATGTTTCATGCTGAAAATACAGTAAGGCTCTTGGAGTGTCAGGACGAAATCAGAATTGGACCATATTCTAAAAGAATGAAGTTAACAGAAGGAGCTTGTGAGAAACTCCCTGAGGATGATAACAAAGCTACTCAGAAGAAAATGGATGTTGAGAGAAAATCAAATGGTTGGATACCTACATGTGCCTTAGATAACCAAGGGCAACATGAAATGCAGACACAAGAGGAGATACCTACTGGTGCCTTGGGATCCGTGAATGAAGTTCTCCCTGAAAATAATCCAGTGCTTAGTCAGCCAGTTGATTTGGAAACTGTGCAGAATATAAATCCTCCGTTTGCATCAGTAAATGACTCTAAAGCTGAGGAAGAGAGGCACCCTTCTATTACAAATAATGCTGATGAAGATAATATTGAGAAAAGCAGTACATCATTCTTAGTAAATAGAAATGAAGATGAAGACTTTTTTACAAGCAAAGATTTTATAGGACCTATTTACAAGCCTCCCAAAAGTAACGAACAGGACAAATCTGGCAATTGCAATGAATGGAACACTGGAGGAGATGAGAATGAATTACATGAAAACAAATGTAAAAGAAAGGAGGTGAAGAAGATGCCTGCTGTTTCTGCCACTGTACCAGAAATAGATGATGAACTGGATCAGTTCTATAAAGAAATTCACCAGCTGGAAAATGAAAATTTAGATAGTAATGTTCAGGAAAAAGAAACTGAAATTTCTCAGGAGCAGCACACTCCACTTAAGTCTAGTCAAAGCTCACAAGAGAATTATCAACCTGTACTTTCGGTGAGCCCACAGCCGTTTTACGAGAATAGACAGTGTTGTTTGGGGGAACAGAACAGTCAGAAAACAAACAGTGAGCAGCAGTTAGTTGTGGAAACAGGTGGCTGGAAAACTGAAAATACCTGTAATGGCCAAGTAGATACTTGGAACTGCTCAGTGCCTGAATTCAGACCTGCCTGGCAGACTAGAGCATCTTTCAAAAAACCTCAGGGACATTTTCCTCCTCAATTAAACCATCAATCCCATTTTCAGATATTTCATCCCCCACCACGAATCCCAAATGTTCCCCCTTCTCAGAATGGGGGACTTCCTTACGAAAGTTACCATCGCTACCATGGAAATACTGATACCAACAGTCATAGTCCATTGCTTGGTCAAAGAACCAACTATTCTGGTCATACTGACATCCGTACTACTCAGGTCTTCAGGAATGGGAATAATGATCAGATTGGACTCCAAAGTAGTGGTTTCTGTGAAACCAGAGAAGAGTGTTGGAGGGATTCAAAAGCTGACAGTACAGAAGGAATGCACAGCTTTTCTTCATTGCAGTTATCTGAAGAAAGATTCAGTTGTTCACAGAAATTGCTTCTAATCTTGAGAGGCCTACCAGGTTCAGGGAAATCGACACTTTCTCGGTAAGTAAAGAATTAAAGCTTGAGAAGTTTATTCAAGTAAAATTTTTAAAGAATTTAAATATATCTGTAAGCAATAAGGGAACTTTTTCATTTGTAAATTAGGCTCTTAAAATGCAGTAGTTTAATGCTCTCATTTGTACTTGCAGAGTGCAAGTGACAGTAAATACTAAGATTTACTTGGGGTTTTGTTTCCCTCAGAGTTTTGATGAACAAAGCTCCTCTTGTTAAATTTAAAATGTTGACCATCCATTAAATGCATAGTCTTTTATTCTGAAATTTTCATAGTAGTATGTGATGGTCTGCTGCTTTTTTAATTCTTAAATTCCCTAATTTAAAAAAATCTCCCATCGAATCTAACAATGTCAATTTGTGTGAATCAGAAGTCCTTTTCCATGCCCATGCAAAAATTTTCAAAGGCCATTAGAAGAATGCTACTACTCTGGAAATAACTATTTTGGTGTATTGATGAATCTGAGCATTATGTCATTCCCTTTTTTTCACAGTATGGTCTGTTAATTGCTCTTCCCTATTTGTGAGCAATGCACAGGAAAAGTATCATTTTTTCTTCAAAATATACTTGTTAAAGTCTGACAGGGTTGAAAGCAGTTACCACCTCCAACTTGGATTTTCCCTTTGTGTTTTTTTGGCCAATTTTAAAAAGCACAAAAAGTGAACAGAGTGCAGATGCTACCTGTATTAAGTGAAAATAAGTTTCTCTTGTGTATATAAAAAAAGAGAAGTTGCTAAATCAGTATTTACTAATTGAGTTTCATCCAGAAGCTACATCACAGATGGAATGTCTTCTGTAGTTATCATCTGTTGTATGTGAGGAGTCTGTGAAACAGATAAAGTGATCATGTTCTTACTTGGTTTTTATGTGAAAGAGTAATATTCTATGAGTGGATTTTCCCTGATATTTAGGAGACAATCATCATCATATTACAGCTAGAAATCTCTAATAGGTGTTTGTTTTACATGTTTCAATAATTTTCACTATAATTTTTTTATAGTTACTGATTGCTGTATTTTGCAAACCTGCATTTTTGAAGCTACATGTCCCCCGTTGATATTACTGCAATAATTCTTTTAATATATGAAGGCAACATAAAATAATTTTTAAATAACTCTGTGGAAAAAGTCCTGCCTTATTCAGTTCAGAGATTGGATAATACTTAATATGAAGATACCAAATACTTGTTTTCCATGTTTGGTGTGCTAAATTATCTCTAAATCTTTCTCCAAATATATGACTCATATTAACTGAAAAATTTGAAATATTTTCAGGTTTTTAAGAGCACATATTTGTCCTTTTTTGCATCTCTCGTTAGTGAGATCAGTTACTAATTTTATTTAGCAGATGGGAAAGTGAGCACTATGAGATCAAGGTTAAGAATAGTTACCAAAAGTGAGTGCAGAATTTGAATGGCATGGGGCTTGTTTTTCAGTGTATTCAATTACATGCAGTTTCATGTGTTTAATGCTTGGTTGCAATTATTAATTCCTATGAAATTATGGGTCTTGGATTCCTTGGGGAAAAAACATCCCAGAATAAATGAATGCCAATGGGGAAAATATCTTTATTATTAGTTAAGTCTTAATAAACATGTTTTGAACATGTTTTTCTATGTAACATCATGGAATTCTGCAGTGTAGACTAGGACAGCAATGATGTTATATCTGGTCATAGGAGTACCCGCAGGTATCTTTGCAGATTCAGCATTTTTGGCACCTGCAGACAAACCTCCACCATTTGTGCTGGTAAAATAATTGTGAAGGAAGAGCAGAAAACTGACACTGTTGCTGTGGATCAGCGCTAGACAGGAATGAAGTGTATCTTGCAAGTGAGTTTCCCAAGCAGGAGATGACAGCAGAGCCGATAGTGAGACCTTGGAATCTCAAATTTCTATTTGTGTTTTGCACTGGGTAAGGGTTCTTAAATACAGACACTTTTCTTCCTGCTCACAAACTTGACTTGTGTCTGTCTGGAATCTTCCACCAAAGTTTTTTTTTGGGTTTTTTTTGGTTGTTGTGGTTTTTTTTTTTTTTTTTTTTTGACTCTTCCATTCCAACTAACCTATGGGAATTTTGAGCACATTATTTGGAAAAGATAGTGGATGTGAACTAGTCCATTGTTCTGCTTGGAGGAGGTCTGTCACCATCACTGGAGCAGGTCAGGCATGTCTTTGTCAGGCCTGATCTTAAAAACACCACAGAGATTTCTGTGGTCTCACCAAACTTCTCTAGTGCAGTGCAAACCACCTAAGTGAGGATGTTCTTCCCGATCTGCAGACTGAGGTTCCCAAGCCGTAATTTGCATGTCCTGTGTAATAACATGTGTTGTTACATGGTAGAATATGGCTCATCTTCTTTGCAGCTTCCCTTCTGATACGGGAGAGGTTTATTCACTGTAGTAGGCTGACATCAGACCTTTTACTGTCTCCACTGCCAGACTAAACAAACCCAGCTGCTATTAATCTCTCCTTGGAGGTTGTATGCCTGTAGCCATCTTGGTAGCCGTCTTTTCAGCCCTGTCATGTTTTTTAGCTTGTCTTTTGAGCTGGGAAGTCCCACACTGGACATAGTATTTCAGAATTGACTGCACAAGAGGCAGGCAGAGTGTGGGTGATACCTTCTCAGGTGATCTGCTGGCCATGCTTCCTCTACTAAAGCCCAGGTGGTGATTTGCCCCACCTTTGATTCACTCATTTTGTTTGATGTCCACTGTGATCCTCAGACTCTTTTCAACATAGTTGCTCAACCACTCACTTTCCTGTGCTGAGGCTTAGGTTTCATCAGTTGTAGAACTTTATTCTTTCCTTGTTGAGCTTCGTGGTGTTTTGCTTAGCCCAGTTGTCAGGTTTCTCTGTGGCCTTCTGGATAGATGCTTCACATTTCAGCTCAATTTTGACCGTCACTGCTGAATTGGTGTCATCTGTAAGTTCTCTGTCTCATCGTGCAGGTTAATGATGAAGATACTGAAAAAGTGGTTCTGGCTATGTCCTTGGTTGTTCTCTGCTCGTTTCTGGCTGGGAGATGATGTTGGAAGCTTTGGTAATTTCTGATTCATCACTCCGTCCGTATTGACAAAGTCACTTGTTTCATCAGAGAGTGCATTCTGGTCAATAAAGAATGATTTGTCTGTTGCAAACCCCACATTGGCTCTTCCTGGTTACCTTAATTTCCTTAATGTGTTTGGAAATAGATTCTGAGGATGCACTCCATTGTTTCTAGAACAGAGCTTAGGTGAGGTTGAGCAGCCATTAGTTCTTTGTCTTTACTTGCCTTAAATATGAGCATAACATCAGCCATTTCTGGCTTATTGGGGAGCTCCCCTAATCTCATGGTTTTATTTCCTGTGTCCACCTGACTTAGACAATTAGCCCCTGAGGTTCATATGAAATCCTGTTTCTTAACTACCCTTTTCCATTTTTGCTTTCCTGTTGATTTCCAGTCATGGCTTTTGGTCTATGCTCACTAATCTCATATCTGCTTCTAAATTCTAAGCTTCTTTAATTCCGTCTCCATCCCTTTTCTTCCCAGGTTCATTTTTCCCTGTTTCAGGCAGTGGTATGATATCCCTCCCAATTTCATTATACCAAGCATCTCTGTTTCACTCTTTGCTTTGGCTCTGTTTCCTAGCTCTAGTTGCTTGTTCCAGTGTTTATACCATAATGCTTCCTGTGTCCTCCTATTTTTGACCAATTTTGTTCCTTCTATTTCCATTCGTGTGTTGGGACAAATGTGTTCTTGTAATGCAGTATTGATCCTGAATCAGCTTCCTGCCATGGCCAGATTGCTCTGTTCAGGATTGGGTTTACTGCAGTGAGAATTATGAGTTCTTTTCAGTACTATTTGCTGTGCACACAAGATTTTAAAGTTGTATGCCTTGGGCATATTTATGAAAAGTTTTTGCAGGGCAAAAGAACACATGTACTGTGTTGGGTTTTGTTTCCTCAATCCAAAGTTTCTCAGACAAAAGCTTGGAATAACAAAATGCTATACAAATGCTTTGTTTTTTCCTGGGTTTTGGAAGAGATTGAGCATTTATTTAAAAATATTTGAAAACAGTTTGGCCAGATACTTAACAGTGTTAGCTTTAGCCCAAGTAACCAAAGTCTGCTACAATTGGAAGTAGATGATAATGTGATCTTACAGTCCTGGGAAAAGGACTGTACAGGAAAAGAGACTTGTATTTTTAAAATATTTTGCTACTGAAGTTGGCAGCAATTGCAATTTGCCTTTTCTCCGTAAATAGCTAAGCATTAATTTGAATAAAAGGGAGCTTAATGAAATTGAAAAAACAAATATTGGTGTCATTTAAGAGGTCCATTTTTAATTAAGTCCAGTAATATATAAGGACAGTTGTCTTTCTCTGGGGCTGTTCTTCCTCAGAGCAAAATCTTCTGAAGGGAAGAGTTAGAGTTGATGTTTACAGCTGAATGTAGAACAGTGGTGTGGTGTTATTTCTAATTATGTCTTTATTTAAGCATTTTTAAACACCACTTTTAGAGGAGCATTTACACAGCTCACTAATGCTTCATATTTTGAAACTATATTTAGTTATTGCCTACCTTTTTCTTCATCCATGATGTGCTAGCAATTTCAAATAGGTGAATTATTAGATTGAGTTATCTTTTTTTAATAATAAAATCATTTACCAAAGTAGGCTAAAGAGGTTACAGATTAGGGGACCATTATAGTTTTGAAGAAAAAGAGATTTGTGTGTGTGCATGCATGCACACATGCATTGGAAAAAATGTGTATTGATTTGCTGACTAGTTAACATTTTGGTTTCAACATGAGATTTTTGTATGTCAGGATCATAGCTTCTTATAGATCAGATAGCATTTCTGGAAGAAGTAGGCCAGCTGCTTTAATTTCAAAGTCCCAATGTGTTCTAAGGTGTGTGCTTGGAGGGAAGGTTTATGGTGAAGATGTATTACAGTCGTTGGATAATATGCTACTCATTTCAAGCATGGGTGCATACAGATGCTGACTAATCTGTCGTTTGACTCTCATTAGAAATACATGTATCTTTTTTCTTTTTCCATCTCTTAAAAGTGGAATATTATCTCTGTGGGTTTAGGTAATAATGATGCTTTCTATAGATACGCTTTTTGTTCTTTCTGTTCTCTAGTTCATGGGCCTGGAATAAATTTTTATTTCCAAACACTTATTAGAGGTAAATGCATTATTCCATATGATGTCAACCAGTAGTTTTCTGCTTTGAATTTTAAAAGTTTAAATATGTAAATTCTGAAATAGGTAGTTGTCAGGCTTTTAAAATGTTATGTTTTATGATTTAATTTCACAATTTAGAAAGAGGTTCCAGTCATTACTGGAATATTTGAAGTTTCAGTTCATAAACTTGTGATAGCTTGTGTGCTGTGTATGGGATAAGGGCTCTGTTACCCTGGTCACTTTGCTAACTACTTTGCCTTCTCAAATTTTATGGATTTAGGATTACTGCAATACAGTTTATTACATTAAATCTGTTATTTCAGTTATATTGGTTAATTAATAATTGTGGTGTATTCTGAACTTTAAAGAATGCGAACAAACTATTTCAAGAATATTTGCATTTTGTTGATGGGTGTGCAAGATTTCTGAACCCTTGTCACTGTATTTCTTTATTGCTACTAATGGTGTTTGGAAGATACAACACAAGAATTTGAGGTAGAGTTATTCTTCAGAACATGAGCAAATAGTGTCAGTTCTTAGAAATAAAAATGAAAATCAGTATCTCATCAGTGTTGATTTGTCAGTTGATATATTCCTATAGAAACCTGATGCTCAGGCCTCTAGGAACTGTAGGGGTGTGTCCACCTACTCAGCCAATAGAAGAATCCCAGATATTATTTGCTGTCTTTTTTTAATGAGGCAGATGGTTCTTTAGGATATGTGTATATACATTCAGCACACAAGGAGTGAATGTGGAAGATTAATCCAGTTTTTCTAGCATTATTAATAGGCAAATGTAGCGTACTGTAAATAAGAGAATCGAGCCAAGTGTGAAATCACAGCCAAGTAACTTAATGAATATAAATTTGTTAAACATTTTATACAAGAGACAAAGAGGGATAAAAAAATTGATGCTGTGTGTGGTGTATGATTTACTAGTGCCAAATCAATCTATTTAGAACAAAAATAGATGATTAATCCTCCCTCACTCTTCTAAACCAGTGTAATACACACCCTATTGAAAGATCTAGGTTCTAAAAAACCAGTTATTTATCAGTGTTCAAATAAAATGGGTGCATTTCTCAAATACCATTGCTGTTTGTCCTGAAGCAGCCCTAAAGCTCTGGAACAGGAAGAACAAGGAGGAAATAACAGTTTGTAATGCAGCTTTGATCACATTACTTGACATGGCAGCATTAGTAGTTTCTTCTGGTCTTTAGTAATCTGAATTTTGTTGTCCGTATGTCTGTATCTGAAAAGCAAAAATAACCAGCAACATAGTTGTGGGACAGTAAGCCTAGAGGAATATAATCCAGTGTGTGATAGTGTCACAGTTATTAAACTGTAATCCATAATGGGCTGTTGTTGGTGACAGGTGGCAAAACATAGCAAATTTCTTGTGTAGGGATTACATTTAAGTGGCTCTTCATGCAGATACATATGGGAAAGCTTGGTAACTTAGAACTAGCATGTCTTTGTTCCTCTAAGTTATTTGGGATCTGGCCAATTCTTTTTTGTTCCTGCCACCTCAGCAATAGTGCAATCCGACATACTGCTAGTGCAGTTTGGCTTTTGTAGCCTGTGGATATGTTTCTTATTTCTGAGCTGGAATAGTTGCCTAAATTTCCATAGGATATCTCAGTGTTGCAGTGGGCTCTACATGTTCTGTGGCACTAACTGACTGTTTTCTGTTTTCAGATTTAAGTACGCCATGGAATTAAGGAGAGACAAGGAGGCTTAAAGTCCAATCTACACCTATTCTGTAGGCTGGACTTTAAACAGAATTGTACTATTGTCTCCATTATATAAGGTTTTCCTTTAAACAGCAATTTCCAAGGACTTTCTGAAACTAGTTTTACATTTGGCAGAATGAGGAGTTCTAATGATCAGATTGCTTTCTAGACATATTTCCAAGTGTGGATTGAGGTGGGAAATGTTAGCAAGTACATTCAGTTATTATGAGGTACTTGGAACTTACTATAGTATAGTCATAAAATTAGATGGATATGAACATCTCTTGGGAGTGGAGAAGAAACAACAAATACCAGAAATAGTAGAGAGAGGAAGTACTGCTTTGATTTGGATTAGTATTATTTGTAATATATATGAGTGTGATTTTTATAAATCTGTTTGGAGTTTGCAAGAAGTTCAGAAATAGGTCACAGTTCATATTTCTTTAATATGTTCATCTACCTGAAAATTAAAAGTGAATATATTTTTATGTTTTATCTTAACAGTGTTCTGCTTGGTCAGAGTTGTGATGGCGTTGTGCTCAGCACCGATGATTATTTTCGTCAGCAGTATGGATACACCTATAATGCTGCTCAACTTGGTGATGCCCATGAGTGGAACCGAAAGAGAGGTTGGAATGAATAAAAGGCATCCTATTAGGCTGAGTTACATAGAGGAAATAAAAGTGTAGCATAACATGTATGAGTATTAAGAGTCTCTATGAAAAGGAGTATATATATTGTAGCAAAACACAGTATTTCAGATATTTATTATACTTTAATTCATGTATATATATATGCATTAAATTTTGAACTTTTACAAGGTTCAGAGTTAAAAATAGATAACCTTGTTTCTTTGTGCATTAGGTTCTTATTTCTACTTATTCTCATTCCTGCCTGTACCTTTTATTCTTTCTTTTAGAACAGAGTGTTTCAATCAGAGTAGATTAGTGAAAGAAAATCTCGACCAGGTTATTTTTTGTGTTGTTTGAGCTACATGTGCTTTATTAACTTGGACAATTTTTCATTGCAGCAAAGCAAGCAATGGAGCAGGGAAAATCTCCAGTTATAATAGACAACACTAATACTCAGGCCTGGGAAATGAAGCCATACGTGGAAGTGGTAGGTTTTGTTGCATGATTGTCACCTGTAACAATTTTTCAAACTTACCCTTGCATGTAATAAGTTGATGTGTTTTTTCCAGAAACATTTTTACTCAAGTTTTTAAAGAGAGAAACTGCTTATTGATAATGTTAAGTAGTTGGTGTGGCAATGGTTTAGATCAATTCAATGATTGGCTTGGTTCAATTTGCTTAGCCTGCAACGAAAGCTGACAGGTTGGGGGTAAGTGAAATTCAGCATAGTGCTGCTGCATCTGTTTATTATTCTTGTCTTTTATTTTTTTCTTATGTTCTATGTGAGCATGGTAAACATCACACATATTTCTTTGCTTTATGCAGGCTCTAGAAAAAGGATACAGAGTGGAATTCCATGAGCCAAATACTTGGTGGAAGTTTGATCCTGAAGAATTAGAAAAGTAAGGTTCCTTTAATTGTAGAGAAAATTTTGTGGATAAGCAAGTAGACAAATAAATACCAGCTCCATCTTGTTGGTCCAAAATGTCAGTATTAAAATTTTATTGTACGTGCGTAGATGTGGCTTAGAGTACTGTTAAATATGGGTCATTGAACTTCTGGGTTCTGAGAATGCTTGGGAAGCTGCTTATTCTTCCTGGATAATGTCCTTTTATCTCAGATATATCTGCTTTAGGAATCCATGAGGTATTGAACCAGCTCAGGGATATTTCTGTGTTTGAAAAGTAGTGTAATATTTTCACAGTTGATGACAGGGTTCTCTCACTGATTTTTGTTTGTATGCATCCAGGTGACTTTGCCTCTAATTGCTTTGACTTTGTAAAGTAGCCCCTGCAGTACACAAAGCATGTGTGTATAATGCTTGCATTACTGACTTGAACTTTATTGAGTTTATAAATGTTCTAAAGTTTTCACCTTTTGCTTGTAAACTACCACTCACTTGTATGTAGAGATGGAGTTCTCTCTCTGTGGAGTGAAAGTAAGTTTTTCTAGTTTGGCATGCAGCATAGCCGTGTTAGGAATCTTAGTAATCAGGGACATCTAAGATACTCAGCATGAGATTTCCATTAGATGAAACAGACTAATTTTCCAGGAAAATTCATGTTTCCACATGATCTTAACAAGTAACAGGATAAACTGTTGTGTTGTTACTGTTGAATTTTAATGTTCAAGTACTAATTGTTGGAGTAAAGTTGATATCTTTCCCAGAGCAAAACCCTTGAACTGTGAAGCACTGTTGCCGTTTTTTAGAAGATTCCTAAAAATATTTTAGCAGTTCTCGTTGCTTTAAATATTTAAACAGAGGCCCTTTGTCTGGAAACTTCATTTTTTTAGGAATTTAAGAAAGGTGGTGATGTAAGTTTTTGTGTTGTTCTTTATTTGGGAGAGAGCTCTTCAGTTTTGTTTCCTCAGCAAGCTTGCTGAGGGTGCAGTTGTGGAGAATAGTATGGAAACATTTAATAGTGGCAGAACTTTTGTCAATAGGTTCTGTGTTCCTGCACACAAAACAGTCTTCCTCCCTCCCATCTGTTAGAAATTTTGCTGCTCTGTGTGCTTTGGTTTGGATAGATGACTTTGTGCTCTCTCAGCATAGCCAAGCTGCCAAAGAATGAGTGAGGACATGCCTGACGAGGAGATACCAGTATTAAATGACACTATACAGCAAATTGATTTCCTTTTTTAAATCAGTTTCTATGCTTGATGCAATTTTGCTGTGGGTGATTTTATTATCCTGCCTTATTCTGCAAAGAAAAGTACTTCCTCTTTTATGAAGTGATTATGCACAAGTTTATTCAATTGTGGATGAGTGTGCCCTTTATGTCCAGAGCACTTGAGCTGTAATCTTTTTCTGTAAGTACTAAGGGAAAATATTGAATAACTTTCTACTTCCAACATTTGGCATTAAAATACTTAGACTTGTTCTTCTCATTTTTTGTTGGTCATGAATGCCAAGTGCTTTATAAAATCCATGTATTTCTAGAGAGTTGACTTTTACCTCTACCATTGACCTTGTTCCTATTTGTAAATAAAATCAGAACTGCTAAGACTCACCAAGTGATTAGTTCAACATGCTGCAGCTCCTAGGCTGCTTTAGCACAATGTAGAAATTAGAAGGATTTAAGCAATGAGCCACATGCTATGATCGCTCCAGCTTCTGGTGTTGTCTCAGGGAATGCTCTGCTTAAGCATTTTCTTCACAGAAAGAAAGCTGATAAAATACACCTTTAAGGAGGCAATGTAATTTTGAATGGTTTTGAGATCAATTCTGCTTCCATTCGGAATATGAAAAAATAGTGTTTCATTCCTGCAGTGTGCTTTGAATCCTTGTCAACTTGATACTTACTTTATTGTTGTAATAATACTCATGAAGTCCTGAGAGGACTGGGTGGTGAGGAATCAGTCTTCTAAAATATTTCTGTATGGAATATCATCTTTCCAGTCAGTATAGCCTGTTTGTTCCCAGTGTTGATTTCTCCCCTATAGAACTGAGAAAGTTGGCAAGGCCCATACCTCTTCTGTCCCTGGCAGAAAGCACGAAAGGTGCAAAGTGTATTCCCTGTTGGTTTTTTGAGGACATAATTTAGCTTGGAATAGGTTTTTTGGCAATAATAAGTATTCAGTTATGATACATGCTTGTTTATGCTATCAAAAAACATTGGTTCTGTTTTATATCTCTTTTAGATTCATTTGTTACAGTTCTGTCAATTCTCTGACTTTCAGTTTGTGCATGAGGCTTGTGGTTTTCTTCTGGCAGAGACTGAAATTCTTTGCTAACATGGATTTTAAGGTCCTATTCCATAAATACCTAGGAGATACAGGTATTCTAATGTGATGTGTAACAGCTCAGGTTCTTAATAGACCAAATTGTCCCTGAAAGTAGCTGGTCACCAAGCACTGCAAGAACAGGACAGCACTGCTGATGCCTTTTCCCTTACATGCGTTTCAGTACATTTCTAAATTTACCAGTGTCAGTTACAACTAGTAGATAAAGTGTTGAGAGCATGTTGTTCTAGTTCAGAACTGAAGTTGCTTCTTATTCTGTAGAGAGGTTTCTTGATGAGAAAATACTGTCATTAAGTCTTGAAACAGTGTAGTTGCATATTTGATGCTAGTCTGAACGTTTCTTTCATAAGGAGTAGTCTATGCTGTTACTCATCCCTCCACTCATTAGATAGTATACAATGTAAAGTCTGATTAATAAATGGTAAAATCCTTCTAGGGTAATTCAGGTGCATAGTCATAGTGAATATTATCACATTTGTGTGTGAAGAAGAATAACTGTATTGTTTTCTGCTACTCACTATATGCAGGTGTGAATTATTAAAATAAAAACGCAAGTTGAATACTGAGAGATGAGGTTATAATGTAATAAAAGCAGAAAAAATTGAGAATTTAGAGGGTTTTTTTTCCTTGGACTGTAATATGCAATTATATATGTACCTACATATAACTGTATATAACTATAAATATACCAGACAATTTATTGCATTTTTTTTTGTAGGAGGAATAAGCATGGGGTCACTCGTGAGAAGATTGCTCAGATGTTGGAACGATATGAATATCAAATATCCATCCCTATTGTCATGAATTCAGTGGTACCTCCCCACAAAAACACTCTGCAGAGAAGACCTAGGTGGGGAGACAATACAGACTCATGGAGTTCTTTCAGTATTTCCAGTAGCCAGTAACACACTTGCAGTCAGTTAATAAGAATCTGTTATTTGCCCTTTTAAAACACATCATCACTTCCAATAAAGTAGTGTTCTTCTGTGTTTTAAATAGGACTATTTCAAGACCCATTTTCTTCTAGAGGCTGTTCTTTTTAATGGACTTGCATATAAATAAAATTGTACATTTAATGGTTTTTAAATCTATATTTATTAAAGTTGTAAGACCTTGGATTTTAGTAAAATATTTAATACATTGTGGTATATAGCAGAGTCTTTCGTCATAAAGCTAAGACAATGATGTTGTCATACATTAGGTAACTGTTGAGCAGTTTTTTTTAAAGAAGGGGTCATATCAAGGATCTTTTAGAGGAGAAGTAAAGCCTAAGAAGAAGAATTTATTTACGTAATAATCAATTTTGATGATTGTTATTTAATCTTCTTGCCATTTTTGGAGATTTTTTTGAAAGCAGCTATGTTCTGGATTGTCCTTTAGTTCAGTTTGACATGTATTGCCAATTGGCAAAATTTTGGCATGTGTTTTTGGATTTCAGTTAAGAGGTTTGATTTTTTTTTCCTTGTTGTTTTGTTGGTTTTTTGGGTTTTTTCCTTTCTTTCTTTGATCTAAGAAGTTCAGTGGCAGCTGAAGCAACATTCTGCCAGTACAGTATTCACCAGCCATAAACTGTGCAATCTGGATTATTTTTTTATTTTTTATTCTCGTTGGTAGTATATACACTGTCATGATGTTGGAGCATCACCAACTTCTGTGCTGACTGAAAAAAACCCTAAATTTTATCAATCAACCACTGAAATTTCACAGCTCTGTCTTTCTAAGTCAGTTTCTTTTCATTTGTGATAAAAACGAAGTTTTAAAGAGTTAAGCTGTCAATTCCCAGTCCACAGTTGGGATGGTTCAATTCAATATAAATAGTGGATATAATTCTGTAAAGCCATCTTGCATTCCTAACTTTGGCATAGCCAATGTAATCTATTTAGTGCATAACAAAGAATGAGCCAGAATGGAAACTAACTTACTGCTCTTTTTCTCTTAAAAAGATTATGAATTTGTAAGTGTTCACTTTGCCTTTTTTCTAACAACTTGCTGTATTAATAAAATATATTTGTGTTCAGTATTGTTCAGTTAGTTCAATGCAGCAGTTTATATTTTCAGTCTTTTAGGATTTTATGCTGATGAGCATTATTGCTAACTTATTAGCTGAAATAACCTAACTACGCGTGATTTCCTTACACACTGAATGACCCAATGTTGACTAGGAAATTGTCAAGAACATGAGTATGTAACTAAAAGAATTTTGATGGTTATCTGTTACTCATTTCATATCACACTGTCAGAATTTTGAGAATTGCAAATCCAGCTTAATTTTTTTTAAATGTAGACAATTTTTGAATAGGCCCTAAAAATTACTTTGTCAATAAAGTTTGAATACCATGAGAACTGAAAATCCAGGTATATACTGAAGTATCTTTCTGTGGTTTTCTACACCTATTGTGCAAATTTGTTTTAATTATTTGAAACAGAATTTAAAATGTTTCATATTACATGCATCATTACTATATTGAAATTATGTGTATGTGCAGAGGAGAGGCCCCTTAACTATATTAATTATCATCCTTCATTGTGTGTTATTCATATTTATATTCATATGTTATTCATATTACTGCGTTTTAGTTTTTCATTGTTATCTTTTTCCATGTCTCGTAAGGAACATGGATATCATGCTCACTAATACTTTAATTATGCCAAAGTTCTTATATTTAAACGTGAAAGCACATTTCAAGTTTGGGGGAGATAAAAAGGTTTGACTCATTTACTCTATTTTACTATAAGCTATAACAAGATAAAATTTATTGAGGCTTTTGTAATATTCACATAGTGTGCTAAGGCATGGCAAAGAGATGATTATTGAAGATTGAAATGGGGTTGTTTAGCAGGATTTATTGAATAGGTACTAGTTCATACTGTTTTAAGATGGTGCAGCTTTTTTTGTGTTACCTTTTTAATTATTGGTGCATGGGAGTGTTTTTGCTGTGCAAGGCATGCTGATCAATAGGCCTGCAGTTTGAAAAGGACACTTGGGAAAGGGAAGCTTTGCAATTTGTGTGTCAAGCATTTGTAAATTGCTTAATCTGTACAGCTGTATTCTAAGGTAAGTACAGTGTCATGGTAGGTGAAAACCTACTGGAATTACTGTTGGTGTAATACTTCTCTGTTTTGTGGTGTTATATTTTGTGAGGATATGACAGTCACAGGCAGTTAATTTTACACTACCCCATTTATAGGTAAAAATAAAAAATTATATTAAGTACATGTTGCAGGTACTGAATTTCTCATACCCTCTAAACCAAGGAAAATTAGTTATTTAGTCAAAATGTATGTGCAAGAAATGTAAGAACTTGCTGCTCAGCTAGACAGGGGATCTGAAAATTCTTACTGTCTGTACTTTCTGTACAGTACTTTTGTTGATGATGATAATGTACCTAGAACAAAGGTTTCCCATTGTTCACTTTCTAAATAAATTACTAGTTCATCATATTTCATTAAATAATAATGTCAGGGTTTTGGGGGTTTTTTAATTTAACTAATGCCTAGAACCATAATATGAATACAAATCCTAAGTTTCTCCTGCATACTTGAAACTAGTGGGATGTTTGGTAAGTAAATTTAAGATTTAACTTTTCCAAGCATGAAATTTAAATGGAAATTAATTTGTAGAACATACATAAATTGGTGCCTATAGCAGACTGCTATAAGCAGACTACTGAGCATCAGCTGTATAGGGAAAAGTGATTGTAGTTTTACTGCTTCATCTAAGCTGCCATTTCATTGTTTATTGGTTTACTTCCAAAATTATAAAAAGTTTTCATCGGCATTCTTTGGGTGATTTAGATTTCTTATTTTAATTTTGTATGGACCAGAAAAAAATTAGCACCCCAAGATCAAACCCTAAAAAACCTGTGTGCTGGTTTTGGGTAGGATAAAGTTGTCTTCAGAATAGCTGGTCTGGCACTGTGTTTTAGATTTGCCCTGGAAGCAGTATTGATAACACAGGGCTGTTTTTGTTACCGCTGAGCAGTGCTTACACAGCATCAAGGCCTTTCTGCCCCTCACAGGGAGTTGGGAGGGGACACAGCTGGGACAGCTGACCAAAGGGAGATCCCAGACCTTATGGCATCACACTCAGTACATAAAGCTGGAGGAAGAAGGAGTAAGGGGGTTCAGTACTGTGGTGGTCATCTTCCGAAGTAGCAGTTCCATGTGATGAAGCCTGGCTTTCCTGGGACATGGCTGAACACCTGCCTAACTGTGGGAAGTGGTGAATTAATTCCTTCTTTTGTTCTGCTTGCATGTGCAGCTCTTGCTTTACCTGTTAAACTGTCTTTATCTTAAACCACGAGTTTTCTCACTGTTATCCTTCTGATCCTCTTCTTCATTCCATCAGGAGAGATTTTCTCTTGTCATCTGTCTCTTGAAACCTTTTGCAGAGATGGTTGTTTCTTTGCTAATAGATAACTGAAAACAAGACTTTCTCTGAGATAGAAACCATGACATTTATATTTATTTGTTTTGTGTGTCTTCCCTGTTGTAATTTACTGTTGGTGTTTTCTTCTTTTAGCTGAACAGTAAGTTTCATTCTCAGTGAATTAGAGGAATTCTCACATACATGTGTGATGTAGTTTTAACTGCTGCTTTCTTCCAGCAATCATAATTTCTGGAGGAATTGTTTTTGCTCAGTGCTGGTACATCATGGAGATGAGGTGACTAGGTATATGTTGAAGACTTCAAAAGAGCAGACACATGTATTGCAATTCCCTGTAAAGCATTAAAAAGACAGTGTTGAAAGTAAGCCCTCGTTTGAAGTGATCAGATGTTTCATGTGGATCAGATGTAGAAATATTTCCCTTTGCTGTTTATAGAGTGATGCTTGTCTCATTTTAATGTTTATCTTCTTGTCCTTTTGAAAAAAAAGCAAGAGCAGAGATTGAAGCTCTCTATTAATATCCTAGGTGAAAATCTTGTACATCAATGAATTTGTTGTGGGGTGGTTTTTTTTGCTTTTTATAGGCTAATTGGCTGAAATTAGCTGTAAATCTGCTTGAGTTCACAGAAAAATGTGTGAAAACATAATTGGTCTTATTTTGAAAAAAAAAGTTTGTCAAGGTTTGATCATCTCAAATTTGTCTTAATTTATTTCCGTAGTGATGGAGAAGCTGCAAAGGCTTGTTTTTGCTTGAGGTAGACTGTCAGTGTAGTTCTAGATGAAGGATAATAAAGGCATTGAAGTATTTTGTCTAGCATTGGTCTTTGCAGTTTCCTTTTAGCTGATAATGCTGCCATTTAATTTCTCTGGTAGGCAGGCAGTCCTTGACCAGGCAGTGTCATGTGTACCTTAGTGTTCTTGTAACAATATCATGTTGTGCCAAGCCACAATATACTATATCCGTGGAAGCTGAAAACAAAAATCAGTTGGACTTGCAGTCTTTTTAGTGGGTTTTTTTTTGCTTTATTTTGTTTTGTGCGTGTTAATCCAATCTAAGTTTTCTTTTGGAACATGTAGTTGCATGTTTTCTAAATACTGATTTTACAAAGGCTGAATTCTGTCAGTCTGTTTAACTCCTTTCTAAGTTGCTAACACTAAGAAGTGGTGCTTTAGCTTACTGAGTAAACATTTGTTTATTTCTAAGGGATGTATTGTATCATGTACAAATCAGTCTTAGTCATAGGCCCATAATCCTGTGTGGTTCTTATATTATTCATGATACTTTTAATATTTTTTTTTCTTTATTCATTTAGCCCTAGGTCTGTATTATAGGTTATAATAGTCTATGAGAAGTTACTGAGCTCTTAACCATTAATAGTTTCTGAAGGCTCATGAACCTGGCTTAGGAGTGGATTGACTGTATTATTTTCCCCCATTTAGCATTTTTCCTGATGCCTTGTAAGATGGATACAGAAGTATAGACATGGAATGGTCTCCCTGAAGCAAGTCAGGTCTATATGTCTGAGCTGCATTTGTAGCTCTTTGTAGCCAGTTGCTGGATGTGCTAAATACTCAGTGAACATTTAGCACTATTTTCACTTTATGGAGACTGCTTATGGCAGTGCAGCAAAAATTCATTATGTAGGATTATAAATTCAATACTTCGTACGTAATAGGTGGATGGCAGAGCATTGTGTTTCATTGTTTTGCTTTGTTGCTGTAGTCTAAACTGAGTTCCTGGTTCTAATAATTAACACTTAGATGTCTTTCTTGATCCTAGGTCTAGGTCCTCTTAGATGAGAGCAATGGGTGGAGGTTGCAACATGGGAAATTTGTACTGTATAGTGGCTTGTATAATCTCATCCTTAAAGCATTCAAAACTTGAATGGGCAAGGCACTGAGCAACGAGGTCACGATACTGCTTTGAGCAGAGGTTGGACCACATGAGGCCCTTTTTGACAGAAGTTACTTCTATTACAAGTGATTGAGTGAGAGCAGAGTCCAAAATATCAGAAGAGTTAGCCCTTACCTATCAGAGCATAGTTTTAAATCACTAATGGAAGTGCTGCCTGGTCTCAGGGTGTTGGATGCTGGCTGTGATGCTGTTCTTATTCCCAGATGGACTTTTTCTGGCTTTAACTAGCAGCCAAACTGGCTATATCCTTTATTCTGGTTATGTTGTTTCATAGCTGTGTTGGCAGAGTTGCTGACAGCTTCCTGACAACACCTTTAGCTGCTCCCTCTTTCTGTCCCTCAGTGTTCATTTGTTAGCTGTATTGTCTTTCCAGAACTAGAAAATAATCGCATATATTAGTGCTTATTTAAAGTTTTTGGTTTTTTTCTGTCCAAAGACGAATTTCTATTGATGTTCACTAAATTGCAGAATTTAAAGACAGTTTTCTGCATCTGTTCATCCCCAACACACAAAGAATAGTACAAGGCTGTTTTGTAAAAGGGGAGTAATTAAGGGAGTAATTCATCATGTCTTTTGTGTATCTCGAGTTCTTTGGTAAAAGGTATTTCAAAATGGAAATGAGTGAATACCAAAGGATAGTTTGAGGAAATAGTAAGTAAAATTTGGGTGCTAGCATGATAAAGTATGGAGATTTGTTGAGAAAGGTATAATAACATCCACAGAATGTGCATTTTATCTGAATGCTCTGTAGTTCTCAGTATCTCGTGGAGCATGTGAGATGCACAGAATGAGTGCAACAAGTGGAGCAGATGTTCTGAATAGTAACATTGTCTGCAGTTACCAGTATTTGAATTTTCATGTTACTGTAATCTAGGTTACAGGCTGGTTACTTAATGTTTGCTGATACTGTTTTCTTTTACTATTTTCCTACTCTAACTTCCCCCCCTGCTTTTTTTGATTGTTCTTGAACTGCTTTTTTCTCATCTGAGTCCTGTATGTCTGTTATTGTAGTTGTTTTTATAACTCTGGATCCATCTCCTCCTCCTTCTCATTTTCCCCTTCATTGTAAACTTGTGTGGCGAGCAACACCTTATTCTCTAATTTTTTTAATGCCTCAGTCATAACCCATGCTGATTTAAAAGCTGAGCATATTGTACCCCACCCCCTAAGGTGTCCTTTTGAATTTTTTTCTTGTTCTGTTAAAAGTAGTATTTTGTGTCATACAATATATTTGTCTTTCATACTTTTTTCTCCTTAAGTTTGCAGTATCTTCTCATGCTTTTGTTTCAGAATTACAGTTAGTGCTTTGGTGGCTATAATTTTCCTAATTGAAATTATTTTAAATACACCTAAAATCTGTCATCTTTCATTGACAGTTCCTAACAGGGAATAGTTTATTACTTAGCTCCAAATATTTAATTCTGCTTTCATTATGCCCCTGTTGTTTCCTTAGTCTCCCACCCATATTTTTCTTCAATTTGATTTTGCTTGTGTCTCACCTCAAATTTCATTTTACATTTTTGGTGTGAATGTGCATTGGTAAGAAAGGTCAGTGCTTCCCCCTGTAAATCTCATTTTTACTTTTAAAACCCTTCTTGTTGTACTTGCTTATCTTTGCATCCTGTTATGATATCTGTCATCTGTGTTCAGATGCTAGGATGATGTATCACAGTATGTGGGTCTTCTAATTTTCTGGTTAAAATATTTATTTATTTACTTACTTATTTACTTATTTATTTATTTCAACAGTAACTTCAGAGTGCAAGATGATTGATACTGTACTTGCAGTGCATAACATTGGTATTGGTGCCCTTCAGGTTGTTTTCAAAGGACTTAATGTTGCTAGAATTTAAAATTGAACCTCTGAGCCTTCAAGGGGAAAAGGCTGATGGTGAAAATGCAGGGGTTTTTCTCTATATTATAAGTACATCCCCTTAAGATGTAATCAGATCACTTGGAGTGTTTCATGTTGTCTTTTTTTTTTTTTTTTTTTCCCTTAACCTGCTTTTTAACACCAAGTCATATTTAATAGTGCAGAAAAATTCAGTCAAAGAAAAAAATGGCACCTCTTCTCCATCTGTTGGCATCCATCAGTCCATCTGTTGCTGGGGAACTTGTTTAGTTTCTCTTCTCAGTTTTGAATTGTGTCAATTTTTATGGTGTCTAGAGGAGGTTGAAGCAGCTTTTTTTTCACTTGTTCAGAAAGTAGGTGTTTCATACTAGGCACAAGTATAGTCTGTACACGTAAACATTGGTATCAAACAGTATATTCAGTATTGATTTCTTTAATCTTGATCAGCATATTCCATGACTAAAAGGAGCCAAAATAGGACATTTAAATAATGAGATATTTATGACTTTCATGAAGCAGGCAGGACAAAGATCAGTAAAGTCACCCCACCTGAAACTTCTGTGGAGTGAATGGATTGTCATTTGGAACTGAATTGGTGTTACCTCAGGAACATGGGGGTTTTGGTGGGTCGGTTTGTTTGGGTTTTTGACCTTGGAAAGTAAAGTGCTTGCACTTTGCCATGTATTTGATTAAATGTACAGCTTCTAAAGGCATGCTTTAGTCACACCAGTTGTAGGCTGTTCTTTGTGTACTCTCTAGATCAAGGTCTTTTATGTCTGGACTATAACAGGGCAGCAGTCTGATGACTGATTATACATTGCATAGAACTCATCACTCCTGCAGAAAATATAAAGATTGAACCAGCTCTTTGAGCATTGTGATATATTAGTTTATTTTATAAAGGTACTTAAATCTCACCACAGTGGCAATGCTGTTGAGAGACAAAAGAATAATAAATACTTCAGTTGCTTCAGACTTAATTCAGCTAGTAAGATCTTAACTGATTTGGGGCAGAGAAAATTAATTTGCAACACTGTTATGTGTAAACATTTCTTACAAATCATTTGTGGTGAATTTCCTTGCTGTGAGGCTAGCTGACATACTGCTGCTGAAGGTATTCACTGGTTCCCTCCAACCACTTCTTTGTCTTAACTAGACACGTTTTTTACTTCTTGCTTTGGAGAGTTAAATGAGCATAATAATTAAGTATGTGCTTCTTTTCTTTTGATGCAGGGTCAGGCAGGTGAATCCACCCACGAGGAGAGTGCTAGAGCCAGCAAAAGACTGTAGAGCAAGGGCGACATCTGGAGCAAAGTAGCAAAGGGTGACAAACACTGTTTCTTCAGCAGCAAAGTGCTGAGTAGAATGCTTAGCTGTCCAATGGAATTTCAACTTTCAGGAAACCAAGTAATGCTGGCAAGTTTTGTGGTTTTTTCCAGGTGCTTGATCACCTGATAATGTAACCAAATTTTCTATTTGGTTTTGTGGAACTTGATCACTCATTTCAGTGTTAAAGGCAACGTGTAACAAAAAAAGCTGGTACCTTAGCTAATTTTTTTTAATTCCAAAATGATAACTTCAATTTTTAGTTGTTTCTGAAGCAAAATTACGTCTCAAAGAATGTACTTGGACTTACCAGATGGGGAAAGTGAAGTATAGCCCAGTAAATGCCATCTTAGGTATGCTGCTCTGGTGTAATTTTTATGTTGAAAACAGTCCAGAGACTTTGGAGATCAATAGTGGCATACATTTCTGAAAGACCATGTGCCTCATTGCTAAATGTCGTATAGAATTGGATTTTAAATTTATCTGTTCCTCTATCTTGCCTGATGATTAGAAAACATTTCTTTACTGGCCTTTTCCAGGGAGAAAGTGCCCAGGGAAGTGGTGAAGTCACCATCCCTGGAGGTATTTAATAGGCATGTAAATGTGGCACTTGGGTACATGGCTTAGTGATGGACTTGAAAGTCCTGGGTTAATAGTTGGGACTCAATGATCTCAGAGATCTTTTCCAACCTAAATGACTCTCTGATTCTATTCTGTATTTCATTACAGCAGTGACTGCAGGCATTTTTCTATATCAAGCAGACATCAACTTAGATGCACACTGGAGCTGAAATCTGCAAATAAGTAACTCTTTTGGTTTTGCCATTTTTCAACAAAATGTGGCTAATTGCTTTAGATTAATTAATTAGTATGTTCTGCTTCAGTGAAAGTGCATTTGTTTCTCCAGTTGAAAATGTTGTCTGAGCACTGACTCTCAATCAAGCTGGTCAGTGCTGCTTTGAGCAGTAGGGTACAACCTTAAAGTCATGCGTAGCAGAGTAATGGCAAAAATCTTTTAGCATTGTCTAAACAGTAGAGTGAGAAATTTAGAAGTCTTACAGAAGGAGAATTCCTATTTCAACAAAGATACCATTATATTTTTTCAACTATTTTTATTAATAACCAGGTTTCTAAATGCATAATATGTAGCAAAATTTAAATACCAGCCGAAATAGCACCTTTTATTATTTTGATGTGCAACAATTTCAATGCAGTAATAGCTGATAGTTTTTCTGGATCATCTGAAGGATTATCTTAACATTATTTGGTGTATGTGATTTTTTTTTTTTTTCTGTTCTTGCATTCTGAAGTGAATCCCATCCAGTGTGATTTTCCTTCCTGATTCAGAAATAATAGTAAGGAGATTAAGTAGGTGTGCAGACCTTTAAGACTTTTTCCCTAATTTCTGCAATACCTTTTGCAACATCCCAGCCTAAGAAGGTTTCTGTCAGCATTGTTCTGAAAGTCTTGTCAGATGTGTAAGCAGTTAGACATCAGAAACATGCTTGCACCAGTATTAGGGAAGTTAATTTCCAGCAGCAGCAGTGCAAATTCACATCTGCGAGAAGTGAGTGACAAACAAAGTTTAGCTACAATAATATCAAGGCTGGCGAAGTTAATTCCTTTCCTGTGCCAGTGCTGACATGGGTAATTTGGTTGCCATTTCTGCAGTTGTTCTGGCAGCACAAGGACTTTTAGGTACAACAATAAATTCTTCTTGGACTTTATGCACAGGTCTGATGTTTTATTCCCCACTACATTAGAAACAGTTAAAATTGGGACATTATTTAACTAGTAAGGGGGTTTTTGAATCTGAAAACTCCAGAGAATTTCCTTGTCTAAACTCACTTTCAAGTTATGAATTTTATTCACCAAAGAAGAAAGTTAATCTCAAGATTTAAGATATATTCTTGGATTAGTATATGATTTCTGCATATGTGAGGTACATGTAAGAAAGTAATCTCTCCAGCTACTATTGCAGATACTTCACATTGACATCATTTACTTCACTAGACAAATAAGATCTATTCAGTCCTAAAACTTTGGCATCTTACGTCTCTTTCTCTGGAGAGATAGGAGGCATTTTGCTGACTATGGAGTGTATTGTGAACAGAATTCAGCATGGAATTTGTCTTGGCTAACTTCAGTCATCAGTAGTGTGGACATTCCCATTAAACCATAGGGCACTGTATTGAAAATACACAGATCTGGAGAAGGAGAAGTCAGTTTTCATTATTTGGAGAAAAGCACTATTTGGACTTAAATGCCAACATTTGAAGGAAATCCCCTTTCTTAGAAGGATTTCTTGTCTGGACATAGATATGTCCCTATTATAGGGAAATAAATTTTGTGTGCTTTCTAACTAGGTCACTATGGAGATCTGTAGTGCCTTCAGCAGCAATATTAAGGCACCAGGACTTTTGAATCCTGTCAACAAATTTCATTGCTATGCTGATAATGCTGCTGCTGTCCTTTGCACACAGAGAATTAGGAGGGTTTGCTTTGCAGAGTTCAATTTAAGGAAGAACTTATAAGAGACTAACAGTGAATAAATTTAAAAATTAACTAAGGGTAAGGATAGAGTCCCATTAGTTCCCAGGCTGCCTCTTAGTGATCAGCTTTCCCTCTACATTGACAGTCACCCTTTTATGGTTTGTTTTGTATTGTTTCTCTCAAGAATTTCAGAATACAGCACTTAATAGAGCAGGTGATTTTATATATGCATTCTCTGAAATCAATCCCCAAGCTGTAATTCCAGCTGCTGCTTGGCCTTAATGTGTTGTCTGAAGTACCATCCCAAACAAAGGGTTTCAGAAAAGTGAAGAATTACAGAAAAGGAGCAGATCTTTGGTTCAAAGATTTATCAGTCAAAATTAGCTCTGAAAATCTAATTTCTCTTAAGAATTGTAAAGGGAGGTGTTAGGTTCCTGGGTAGAATCCTGGTCTGGATTTTTCTTACAAGTTTTCATTTCAGGATTAACTGGTTGATGGGCAAATGTCAAGATTTCAGAGATGTTAGGGCAACTTTCTGTTAAGTTGGATGAGAAATTCAGACAAAATAAGACATTCTGAAAAGAGCTACAAAACTAACTGTAAATAAGCATATTATTTTTCCTACAACATCTTAATTTTTTTCACAGTGTATTATTTTGCTGGTAATAAAATATAAAATATAAAATATTTCTTCTGAATATGTATGAGTCAACACTTAATGTACTGAACAGTAAATATCAGAGTTGCTATAGCCACTGTAACTTTACATTATTTGGATTTTGGTTAATATGTTTTGAATTTGAGTATTTGAACTTAATGGATGACATTGTCCTTTACTTAGGACCTTTCTGCTCCACATGGCATTTAATGAAATTTCAGAATAGCATCAGCTCTTCAGGATCTATTATTCAAACATCATGCTAGTAAGACATCCAGAAACACGTTTGGTCTAATGATGATTTGTTTCTTGCAAAGCAAAGTTATTGAGATGGCAGCTGGGTTTACTTAAACAGATTTAAATGTCCTGAATTGTGTTGATTAAGCATTTGTTTAATCAATAGTAGGTGTTATCTGAGATGTTATCTATTGAAAGAAGCAGATAGTCTGTGTTTGATCATCATAGTAACATAAAGTACCTATTCTTCAAATCAATCACCATGAATACATTATTGCTCCAGTTTAGGGGGGGGTTGTTTTTTTTATTTGTTTGGGGTTTTACATTTGATCTTCTTTGTTTTCACATAGGGAGACGATTTTAAGCAAGAACCCTGGATACCTGTTAACAAAAGCAAGACAGAAGAAAAAGAGAAAAAGAAACAAAACAACAAAAAGTAATCGTACAGAAGTTACAAAAAAAATGTTATGTGGAGTAGCTTATCATCCAGTTCCAGGTGACCGTGATGGATCAGAAAGCGAAGAGGATGACTTGGAAGAAGAAAACAAAAAATCATTGTGTACATTCAGCAAAGGCCCAGAGGATCCAGTAACAGTTTGTGAAGAGCGGCCTAAGGGTGGTGATGAAAGCCTAGAAGAAGCTGCAGGGGATTCAAGAGAGAGATTACTGGTTGCTGTGCCTGAGGTCTCATTGATGTCAAATAGTGCACGGAAAAATGAATTGCCTGTAGAAAGTGACAATTTGCTTTTAAGAGACGTAAAACCTTTTTGTAACGAAAACCTAACCAAAGATGCATTAGATGATGAGGAAGCAAAGCAAAGACACAAAGACAATCTCTGCAGTTTCCTAACAATAAGCAATGATAAAAATTCCATCCAGGAAACAGAAGGCATTTCTGAAGATGATATGTCATTAAGCACAGAAAACAAACTGGGATCGTGTCAAATTACATGTGAACCTGATTTGGAAGCCAAGCTGGTAAGTTTAAACAGTGAAGAAAAAGAGATCTCTGAATGTTACAATTCAGATGTACTTGATAACATGCCTGATAACACAGAGGGCAGATGCCCATTAAAAACAGAAGAGACTAATTCCAATTCCTGGGCTTTTTTTTCAATTAATTTATCTACTGAGGATCTGCAAATAGACTTCAGTACTCAAGTTTCTCTCTCTCCTTGCTCTGAGGATAAATTTGTAAGTGAAAAAAGATCTCAAAAAGTGAGGAAATCTGAACAGACTCACACGAACAGTTCAGCAGAGCTAAACTGCTCTCAGTCAAATGAGGGATTGGTAAAGGAAAACCATCATGAAACAGAAACAGAGGCAGTTGGCAATGTAATAAGTAATGGTCGGTCTGCATCTCCAACTGGTAAAGTGCACTTTGATTCCCTAGTGGAAGCCAGGGCTACCTTCATGCAGGGTTCAAGTGAAGTAAATCTGCCAATAAATGATGATACACCAATTACATTGAAGAGGAAGAGATACAGGAGAATTGTCAACTTAGCACCAAAGTTTAACCTACCAAGACAAATCTTTGGTCATACAGAAGGAGAGAAGGATGTCCCGACAGGAGAAGATATTCCCCAGAATAGTGTTTTGGAAGTGAGGCAAAAACACTTTCTAAGCAAGAACTGTGGAGAATCACATGAACAGGACCGTGCATTGCAGGAATATTCCTTACCCACTCCAGATGTGGATGCTCTGTTGTATAATATTTCTTACATTCATTCAGGACAATGTTCTCCTATATCAGAATTTGCCTCTAGGGTTTGTGTAGATTCCAAAACAAAGGTGGAGCAAGCTACAGCTCTTCAGCCACAACAGGTAGTTAATAAAATAGAGGACGAGGGTGAACACATTTCTTCAGAGGTTACAAATGGCCAACAAGATATTTTGTCTTCTGCTGAAATTGTTTCTGAATATCTAGAAGATTCTAATACATTGGCAAGCTGCAGTGAAAATGTGGATGGTGCAGATGATTCTGAGCCAGCAAAGGCTTCCCAACTTGAAGATTATCAAGATGCAGATATGAAATGTAGCTTTCTGGGACTTCCCTTATCATTAGGATTTGCCTTTCAACTTGTGCAGCTCTTTGGTTCTCCAGGTCTTCCACTGGGTATAATGCTTTTCTTATTACTCCTATACAAAAAAACCAAAACCCACAAGCCCCTCAAAACCACAAAAACCAAAGCACTCCCTCCAAACCAAAAAACAAATTAAAATACTATGGTTAAAAACTATTTTTTATTGCAGTTCTTAGTTAAATATTAATGCTGTTGAAGAAAATCACTTCTGTTTTGGTGATAGTTTTTAGTTTTTACCTAAAATCCTCCGTCTCTGTCAAAAGGGCTTTTGGTTTGGCCTTGTATTTGCAATCTTTTTAGTAACAAAAGTTGACTAACTTTAAATCCAAACATGAAACTCTTGCTGACATTTTAATGTATCCTAGTAAGACTTTGCTGTATTGATTACAGAACTAAATGATATTTTAATTCATCCTACTGAGTAAGACTTTACTGCCATGATGTGGAACTAAATGAAAATGTGTTACAAAATGAGCACTGTTATATAAAGGCTCCATGTTTGGTTCTATATTCCAGATATTAACATTTTTTTTCATAAAGTTTTCCTACACTGTTATCTGGCTTATTTGCTGTTGAAAATCTTTCACAAAATCTGATTTAGTTTGAAATTGAATATTAGACTTTCAAGATGCCTTCTGATAGTGAATATCTTCTTTTGTAAGTGTGCCTGATTAATAAGTGTCCCAGTTTTTATACCTACCTTCCAGAGCTCTAGAAGTCTTATTTTTTTACTTTTAGTTTAATAATTTTAAGCTGGCAGGTAAAAGACAATCAGTCCTCAAAGGAATTGGGTGCACCAACCATCATTTCCCAGTATACTGCAGGCTAATATAATCCCACAGAGCTGTAACTAGTGACTGCAACAGAGTTTTGCCTGAATGTCACCCTAGAACACCTGCTGAAGGAGCCATATCCCTGTGCATAATTTTACCCAGCTTATTGGGTCCAAATTTAATGGAGAAACTGTAATTTTCATTTAGCCAGCAAATAGGGCTAAAAAACACAGGCCAGCTATTCAGTGTACTTTTTCATTTGTTTGTTTCAGCAGAATTTAAAGTTAAGCAAGAATTTTCATATGAAAATTTTGATATGACAACTGAGGAGCAGCTTATGTCTGTTTATCTACTCAAACTGACCTCAGGATTCTTTGTTGTTTTTTAGAAGTCAATGGCAATGCCATCTGCCAGAACAGTGATGCAAATCATAGGAAGCATTACTTGGCTTGGCCTGTAAAGGACCTATAGTGCTGCTTTACCTCAATCTGGCACAACACACCTAAGAACTTGCTATATAAAGCTGAAACTAAGCAAGGAAATACTGTTGATGCCCTCAACTGGTACACATGAAACATTTTTCTTCTCCAACCTTGGTGAATCTTCATATTTCTGATCTCAAATTTCATAATCTTAGCAGGAGTTTGCCATGACTTGAAAAAGGGCATCTTCCAAGAAAGAAAAAAATAATCAGGCATTCAGAAACACTAAGTAGGTTAGTGAACCAAATGTCCTTCTTCTCTGAGTCAGTAACAGGTGGTATTCTCTGGAGTTTAGGTGAGTTTCCTTTGGAAATAGCCTTTAAGAAATACAAATCCACCCTGACATCTCTGAAGTTCTGCCAGCTTCTGATTGCTGACACCTGGGGTTTTCCCATCAGAATTCTGCCTGGCTTCTCCTTTATTAATAATATCCTACAATTCCAAAAATTATCCTGCTGCTTTTTTTTTTTTTTTTTTTTTTTTTTTTTTTTTGTGGCCTACAGTATATTGACAGGCAACTATTTATTGATGCACACATTTAAGTGGTATTATTTTGCAGCACTGGGAATTGCAATCAATCTTTATTGCAGTTATTTTGGAGGGGAAATTTTTGGTGAATAGATGTCTTTAGTTATTTATAAATGATTTAGTTGCTTGTCTTTTTGTATGGTTCTCATATAAGTGTAAATGTATTTCAGACAGTTTTCCTATAAAGAACCTATTTTCAGCTTCTTAAACAGTGTTAGAGTTAAAACATCTTAGGAGGTATCTTCTCTACTGATCAAGCATTTTAATCAAGCATTTAAAAATTTAAATGTTGTTATTTAAGTTCCATTTCTTTTAATTTATTGGCTGAAAACTTTGTTTTTCTTCTGTGTGCCTATTTTTAGGGGAGCATGTGGGGGAAATGAAAGTATGGGTAGGAATGTTTTTGTCTAAATAAAGAAGCCAAACCGAGATCTCCTTCCCCTTCTTTCCCCTCTTGTGCACTGGCCTTAGATTCTAGAAACTCTGAATTCTGATTTTGCTGCTGGTTCATCTAAATATCTGCTTTTAAAAAAATTAAATAACATGTGCAAAATTTGTAATTCAGTGATTTATTTTGGCTGTGGAGAGATCTGAACACTCAACTGCAAAAAATATTTTCTTCTGCAGAATCCTTGTTGCCAGATGATTATATAGTTCCCCTTGACTGGAAAGTTTCAAAGATGATCTATTTACTGTGGAAGACCTCTGTGGAGGTATGATTTTTTTAGGGGATTTTGGAAGGCTTTCCAATATTTCAGGTGCAAAGGGGAATTCTTCAGTTCTTTGTTAGTAAATTTGCTTTAATATCCACAATGAGGAGATGGATGTTTTCTGTCCTCTTCTGAATATTTCTAAAACCAGCTCATTGGCATGGTAGGATGCAGGTTTTAAAAGATTAACTTCAGAATATTTTTAAAAGGGTGGAAAAACTTTGATACCTGTGTCTTGACCTGACCTATGTTAAGTACAAGCTACCATCATTCAGATGTTTTCCTTTTTATAGTTTTCTCTCATCATCTGAGCAAATCTCCTATTCCCATCACCTCTGCTAGAGGTGCAGCAGAGAAGTTATTCTGCATGACTGTGGGAGAAATAATTCTCTTTGTCTAGCTGGAAAGTGTTAGCTTACAAATTACTTTTCTTCCTTGTCTGGTAATGGAAGTCAGGAAAATTCTGATTTGAACTAGTATGTTCAAACTATTACTGCAATGAATTAGTCATTATGAAACAGAACACGACTTTGTTCTTGCCCAAAATAACATCTCTTGTCACATACTTTCTTTTTGCTGGACTATTGTTATCTATTTTAGGAAAAACAGAAAACAAATGGATTGCAGAATGGAGATGGTTTGACTGGTAAGTCTGTCCTGTGGTACAAAAACTGTATAAAATTCTTATCAAAGGATTTTTCATTACCAATGAGTGATAACACTCCTCTTTGTGCAAAAGCACAATTGTGTGATAAATGAATTTGTGCTGCCATTGATCGTGTCTGTGGTCCACAGACCTGTGGTTGCTATCATCACTTCACTTTTCCTCATCTAAGTGCTAAAATTGCCTTATAAAGTTTCCCACATGAAAATATTCTGGTAATTAGCTCAAGTTTATCCATTCTATATAAAAATGGTGTTTAGCATGACATAGTCTTTCTTGAGACTTTACTTTCCTGAAAGATGGAGTATCTTCAAGTTAATTAAACTTCATTAGCACTAAATGTTGGCAGCATAATCATATAATCATGGAATTATTTAGGTTGGAAAATGCCTATTAGATCATTGAGTCCAGCTGTTAACCCAGCACTGCCCAAGTCCACCACTAAACCATGTCCCTCAGTGCCATATCTACGTGCTTTTTGAATGCTTTCAGAGATTATGATTTTACTAATTCCTGGGCAGCCTGCTCCAATGCCCAGCCTCTCTTTCTGTGAAGAAATTTTCCCTAATATCCAATCTAAACCTCCCCCGTGCAACTTGAGGCCATTTCCTCTCGTCCTGTCACTTGTCACGCAGGAGAAGAGACCCCACCTGGCTCCGGTCTCCTTTCAGGCAGTTGTGGAGAGCAATAAGGTCCCCTCTGAACCTCCTTTCCTCCAGGCTAAATACCTCCAGCTCCTTCAGCTGCTTCTCGTCAGACTTGTGCTCCAGAGCCTCCCCCAGCTCTTTTGCCCTTCTCTGGACACGCTCCAGTGCCCCAGTGTCTTTTTACAGTGAGGTGCCCAAAACTGAACCCAGAACTTGAGCTGTGGCCTCACCAGTGATGAGCACAGGGGGACCATCCCTGCCCTGCTCCTGCTGGCCACACTAGTCCTGATCCAGGCCAGGATGCCATCGGCCTTCTTGGCCACCTGGGCACAGCTGGCTCATGTCCAGCTGCTGTCAAACAGCACTTGAGGTCACACACCTGAGCAGTAGATATCAGGGTTCATGTGAAGCTCTGGACTTCTGCAAGCATTAATTCCTGCAGTGTGGAGGTTATGGGTTGCTCATTGTCTTTTTCCATGATTTCCATATTAATGCAGTACAATTTCACAGGTTCAGTAACAAGTTTAAAAATACACAACAGCAGTTGCCTGACAGCTGATAGAATTTGCTGTCTAAAATAAGAGAGAAGTTTCTCTGTTTTAGAAGAAAGGCTGCTTTTGGAGAGGCAATGTTAGAGTGGGAATAGACACACATATGCATGGATGTTGTCTCTGACTCTCCACCCCCTATGAGAGACAAAACTGAAAGATTTAATTTCTTTTATAGGCCACTTAGGAGGCAAAATCAAGAGAATTATGATAAAATAAAAGCTTTTTCTATAAATACTCCATACTGACACAACAGAAATGACAGATTTTGTAAGGTAATTTCAGGTGTTTTTTGCTGCAGTTTGTAAGTTCTTTATTTTTTAGATGATATTATTAGTCTTGAAGATCTAAATAAAAATAACCAAGAGAATCAAGACTCTTCTGAAACACTATCAGACATGGAGCTGTGTCAAGATGTGATAGAGGAGAACATCATAACCTGTACTGGCTGTCTGGATGCTGCATTTCATCAGTCATGACTGACTGTCTTAAACTCTGCATGAACAAACAGGTAATCAGTCATCTTGTGAATGTTTTACTCTTTTATCATATTTGACCAAATATCTAAAGAATTGTTAGAATTTTTAAGGTGCATTTAGTATCTCCCAATTCACTTGGGTTTTAATTGAGTTAGGGTTGAGGGTTGTTCAGATTTTTTTTCTTTCAAACCTGAATGGGGAGAAGGCAGTATTTTGTTATTAAAAATACTCAGAAATCTAGAACATGCATGCTGAAGTGAAAGCAGCAGGGTAGGATGCTTAGGAGCTGGAATTTATTCCCATTTTGGTTGCTGTGACAATCTGTTGTGAGTCATCACAGTTCTACTTTCCTTGTCTTTTCAGCATGGAGAGTAATGCTGGCTCCATTAAGGGTCTAATTATGAAAAGAACTCCATGAGTAATAAAACAGTATTTCACCAGTTTATGAAAAAGTGGCAGTGGAGAAACAGTAGCAAGAGGTCACAGTAAGACTCCATGTATTGAAGTGTTAAGTTTTCATTATTGTTTTCATTTGGTGTGACCAAGTGTGCTATCATGTTCCTGCTTGTCTCATGAATTTTTGAGCCCTTTGGTAACTTGGCAAAGTTTCTTTGGTTTGTTTATGAGAGATATTCTGGGAAGGTTGAGATAAGAAGGAAGGATTATGAGTTCCAGCAGGAAAATGCTAGCTTAACTTCTCTATCATTTGCTGCCAGTTGTTCTTTCCAGAATGGAAAATGTAGTTTTTAAACAAATAAACGGAGGTACGTGAAAGTAGAATAACTTGTGCCATGAGCAAACTGAGCCAGAAAAAGATTGCATATCCTGAGGCTTAAATTGTTCCTATCCAGACATCACAAGACAGCTGGAATATCATCCACATGGGGTCTGGTCAGGGGGTCTTTGTCACCTGGTGCCTGACCTGACCATGCCTCCAGCCAATGGCTGAAGCAGGAGTCAGGGAGGCGGATGTGCACTGTGTTGGGACTGTTACAAACATGGAAGTTTTCACAGTGGATGTTCATGTCAGAGGGGAAGTAGTTGAATAGTTTAGGTTGGATTTGAAACCTCTTGAATGGGATTTGATTATATGTCATTGATGACAAAAATGACATTGCAGGCTGATTAGCTGGTACCAGCTACCAATGTAGGAAGATGAGGGAGATCTCTGTGCACCACGTGGCCCAGAGGACACTGGTCTCACAGGGTGCTCTCAGCCCAGATCATTAATAACATCTGGTAGCAGTATTTTCCTCTTATATAATCAAATACTACAATATTGGGTAAGCAAATAAAAAATATTTTCACAAAATACTTAGACCTACACCTGCTACTAATTTTTAGAAGCTACTTGTTTATAATATTGCTAATACAAACACTCTAATGGCAGGACTTTGGCTTATGGTCCTAACAGGATGTCTGTGTGGGTTTGTATCCTAAGCTATTTTCCAGAAATGTCCAGGTTATTGATTAAATATTTATATGCTAAAGAAAGTGATGTTTCTTGCCATCTTCCTGAGAGAAAATTGTGAAATATGAAACCTTTTCCTTTTGTACTTCAAGAAAGACTAGCAGATTATCCTGCCTTATTGTCTGTACCTTTTAATGGTTGCTGAATCCAACAAACTGCTTTTTCCCATTCGATTTACTCCCTTTGTCTGGCTTCTCTGCTTCTCCTAGAATTGTTTCAGTCTTCCTCTCTTGCTTGTCAGAAGTGCAGCAGAAATGACCCAGAGCCACTGTCTGCTCCCAGGAAACCCCAGTTTGTTATGTTGTGGTGTTGCAGTCTAATGCTCTACTGTGTCAGCCTGTATTAGTTCTATGGAATATAGTATGAGAGCAGTGCAGACTTTGCCATGAAAGAAGACTCCCCATCAGTGTTTGGCTTAGCAAAAGCCTTGCACTGTCTCTGCAGAGCTTGGTCATTGAGATCTATTTTGGATGGGGTGATAGAGCTGGAGTTTTATTTTGGGGGTTTTTGTTTTGCTTTGTTTCAGTTCAGCATCTGAAATGAGTGAAGGAAAGTCCTGAAGGCTGATGGAGGGAGAGGATGAGACAGATGGGTTTAGGCTGCTCTGGAGTTGGGATCTGCCATCTCAGAGCAGGTTGATGCAATGGGTAACTGTTGCCCAAAGTGTGAAGTGTCCTTCCTCCCAGCCCTGCTCCAGATAGCAGCTCTGGCACTTGCTGGCTGACACGAAGGCTAAAATTTAACTCACCAACCCCACAGCAAACAAATCAATAATTTCTGCTGGACTGAGGCATTTAGATAAGCTGCTGTAAGGTCCAGCTCAGTGCCAAGGCTGGGGCAAGGGAGCAGATGAGGTTGTGCTGCTGCAGATATGAGGAGAGAACGTGCAGGGTGTCCTGTCTGGGCTGCAGTCAGCTCTGATATCAGGGCCATGTATCCTGCAACCAAACCTTCAGGTGGAGGACTCTTTTAAGCTTTTACAAATGTAGAATGTGAAAAGAATTAAACCAAGAAAAGTATGTGGAAAGGAAGAGGCATGTCTTAGGGTTTTCCATTGGCTCATGCTCACAGTCAGGCACAGGATACTGGGTGAGTATTCCAGTGCTTCCACAAGGTCTGCATGAAGACATTGTAAAAGACAGGTGAGTTTTCCTGATGGATAATGCCCCTGGCTTTGAGGGATAAGGTTGTCTTGCCTCACCACAAAATAATTCCCCTCCGGTTGCTGATTAAAGCAGACTTGCCAAGAATGATATCCCAGAGTGGTTGTGAAACTTCTCAAGTGAGCAACTGTAAATGCTGAAATGGATTTCATTCCTTCAAATGTCAGGGGGGAAAGAAAAAACTAGGAAAATTGAGACATTCCCACCAAAAATACTTTAAAATCATAGGAAATCAAGGGAGAGCTAATATGATCGCTTTGATCCCTTTAGATTGGAAAGCAAACTGAGCATTACTGGCCAAGTACGACTTCATCTGTTAGCCAGATGAACATGCTTCTGTATTCATGTTGTGTAGGGATGTTTTTATTCCAATGGGAAGATGAACAGTGTTTCTCTGTGAAAACACAGGGTTAATCTCGAGTTTTAGTGAGAGCTCCTTATTGCAACATTGGCAGCACATCAGTATTTGTTCTGGAGATTAAGCAAGAGTTCCCAGTTTGAGAAAATGTCGAGATCAGTGAAAACAGCATTATTTTGGTACTTAGAAATTCTCCTTAGACCAGGACTCACAGATGCCAGTGCAATACAAATGTGTCTGTTCAATCATTTATCAGCAGCACTACTGCAAAGCAGAAGCTGGCATATTTCTTTTTGAATTACAGCAGTCAGTAACTCCCTGCAGGAATACTTCTTCCACAACAGCCCTGAAGAGTGTGGTTTTGATGGGACAAATCTCTTGATAACCCTGTGTTATCACTCCTCTTTTCCCTGGCTGTGCTGTTCCTGGAACTTCCCTTTGCTGTGATGCTTCTGAGTGTGATAGTGCAGCTCTAACGTCTAATGCATGAAGACATCCAAAAAGTTTTTGGTCTGGACTATGGCAATGAAATGAATTGTCCTAGAGCCCATAAGATCAGCAGGACATGGGCAGAAAAGCAGGAGTGTATAGCTGGGACAGCCAGGACTGGCTTTTGGCTAAAATGAAAAAAGGATTTTTATCTGCAGGATACAAAGCAGACTAGAGCAGTCTTCCAGTACTGCCACAGAAAATATCATCCCAGGGTCACACCTCTTCCAGCTGCTACTTTGATACACAGATAATAGTGAAAAAACTTAGCTGTCCTTTAGCATTTAACCACTAATAAATAAAATGAAGCACGAAAAAGTGCACAGAATTGTGACCAGGAAACCTCACCTGCCTTTTACAGTGCTTACCAAGAAAACCTGGCTGAAAAAATCACTTGAGCAGAGAGTCTAATTACCTGGGAGACTAAGAGCTGCCCACAGTAGTATTTCTGGAGCTCTCAGGAAAGAGCAACAACTGGGTTGTGCAGGTCCCTTGCACAAACTCTGTAACGTGAAAGCCAGAGGTCCTGAGTGCGTGTAACAGGGGAAACAATTCACATTGTAACAAAAAAATTGAGATGAATCTGTACTATGGTGGTATCGGTTAAAGAGCTCTTCCTTATATAGGGTTTGTGATATGTAGAGAAAAAAAATCCACTGTGTTACTCTTCTCCTTTTTTTTCAGCTTTGAGGTGCTAAGGTTTTGACATCCAAGTTCTTACTTCCTTTTCCACTCTCCTTGCATTCTCTTATTTTTCCTTTGTTTTCCATTGTCTGCTCCCTTTCCATTCTTTTTAACTTTTTAAAGAAATAACCAACGTGTGATTTTTAGAAACTGTAAAAAACATTGGACTGACTTTTCTCAGTCTGTGAGCTGGACTATCAGTTAAGTCTTTTTGCTGCCTGTGCTGTTGTGGAATTTCAGTAGACTCTCTTCTTTTTTTTTATTTCAGAAACTTCTCGCTTTGATTCCACCATGGAAGGACTTCAGTTGGCCACCAAGGATTTTAAATGTGGGGGGTGACCTGGAAGAAAGAAACCACTGTAGATTTTTTGGTTTACATCTTTGGCCACCTCCCCCAACATTGCCCCCTGATATCAACCTCCCTGTCCATGTAATAATGATCAAAATTGAGATAACTTTGTGTATGGCAAAAAGTCATTTTCTGAAGCCATTTGGGATTTACATTTTCTCAGCACATCCTCAGGTGTGGTATAAAGAGATTGAGAGTGGAGACCAGAGGCATCTGTCACTATGGGCTATGAGCTTCAGGCTGTGGTGTTTAATTCACCTGTATCAGGATCCAGGATATTGCCACAGAAGCAGGCAGTGATGCTCACCTGCAGGGAATGGTGCTTCTTATGTGTCTTAGCCTCCTTCTGCCTTCACCCTCAGTCATAATTGCACCCAGTCCCCTTACAATCTCAAATGGTAAAAATCTTCATCCATCATTCCTTTCACTCATTCAAGGGTGCACAACTTCTCTCCTTCTCTCCTGAAAGCAGGCTTCATGCTTCCCTTCAGCTAGACTCATTTGGGAATTTGGGGGAATTTGGGACTATAGAAACAAGAATATTTCACTATAGAACTGATTCAAGCATGCTACAGGAAGGGTGTGTATAGTTTGTGGTAGACTGAGAAGATGTATGACTAGCACTGGTAACCAGTGATTTGATGTTTCTACTAGTGGTGTTGGAAATATTTTTGTATGTAGAGATGGACACATTATAAAGAGCAATTATGAGGTGTGCATAAGACCTCATAGGGAGTGGGAGTGACAGGAAAGACAACTGTCACCTCACTTAACAATAAAAGTGTGAGAAAAGATTGAAGAGAAGCAGGAAACTTGGTTGTGTCTACTTGTCAAAAATAATATTTCCCACTTGTGCAGTTTGCAGATCCAGAATATTTCTCCATTTATTCTTTCATCTCCTCTTCCTCACCTTTCCCTTCATGTGTTTATACATCAGCTGAAGAGCCAGGATTTGACTGAACTCATGCTGAAGCTCCACCATGGTCAAATTTGCCCATGTGTCTCCACTTAAATACTGCACCTACATGAAAGGAGTTAACAATGTATGTATTTCTAAATTAATGTCGTACCACTGGTGAAATTTTTCTGCATCTCCCATGCACATGTGTGTGTCTTCCTTGGCTGGAAATGTCCTGCTCTCCCACCAGTAGATTGTACAAAATGCAAAGGGGAGGAGGAAGGGAGTTCATGCCTGCCATAACCACGGCTTCAGACTTCTGTACTTTACTAGTGGCAGCAGACAAGTTAGTTTGATTTCAGGAAATTGTCACTCAAGGATTCATACTTCTGTTTATTGAGCGAGAAATCTGAATGCCTCTATTTTCTGTTACTGAATCCTGGCCTTCCAGAATGCTTGAAATAAAAACAGTTTTCAAAATCTCACAGTACTCTCGTATGGGCAAGTCATGTTTCATCTCTTAGTAGAGTGTTGCCAGTTTAACTTCACTTTAACCTCCCTCCCCAGTACCTATGAATTTCAAATTTTCTGTCTCTTCTTTCCTGCCACATTTTCTGCACTTGCTTCAGTTAGCATTGGTGTGCCATGTCCCTGGGGAGCTAAGCTTTCTCTCTGGGTGTGAACACTCTTTAGCACTGCTTGGAACCTCAGAACCTTAAGCTCCAGCACTGAGGTTTTGGTGGTGTGTGCTTGGGGCACACCTGGGGCTGGCTCCTAACCAAGCTGGGCATGATGCTGTGTGTAGCTCTGAGAGGGAGGGGTGTGATACCACTCCAACTATTTTTGGTTTTACTGAAAGCTGTAATTTCTTTGGCCTCTTTAGTGACCAAGTTAATGAAAATCAGGTTTCCTTTAGAGGACAGAAATCTTTAAAACTTCCTTTACTTTCTCTTAGGATAATATGTTTGGAAAAAAAAAATAATTAGGGTGGTGTAGTGAGCGTGATGCACGCGGGTCATTTGTTCCGTGCCGGGCGGTTGTTTGGCTACATCCCCTTGGTATCCTTGCTGCTTCTGCGGTTGAAGGGATTCCCATAGCTCGTTGTTAGGGAAGGGACAGGCGGCGAAGAATTCTCTGAGCATACCTGGTGGGTGTCCTGAAACCAGCCCACTTCTCTTTCGGGCTCTGATGATTCATTCCCTCTCCATCCTGCCCTGGAGTTCGCAACACAGAGAGGCAGCACACGTGACTGGAACGCTGTCAGCGCTGCCTCGGAGAATCTGGGGAATAATCCTGACTTTAACTAACTGGAGATGGTATCTCGGGCCAAAGTTCCGGGTCTGCCGCGAGTGCCGCAGCCGGGCGCTGTGGCCGTGCCGCCGCCCGTCCCTGCCCGTGTCTGTGCTCCCGGCCGCTTTCGCTTTCGCGGGGCAAAGTCTCGGCCGCCCGGGACATGGAGGGACACGCACTCCCGCCCGGCCCCGCCCGCGGCGGCCGAGGGACCCGGGGCCGGGGTGGGGACCGGGGCCGGGGCCGGGCTGCGGAGCGGCTCCCGCGGGCCCCCCATGCCGGGCGGGCCCCCCATGCCGGGCGGGACGCCGTTCCTGCTCGTGCCCCCGTTCCTGTTCGGGCTCCCCATCCCGTGCGGGCCCCCCATGCCGGGCGGGCCCCCGTTCCTGCTCGGGCCCCCCATCCCGGGCGGGCCCCCCATGCGGCGCCCGGCCCCGCGGCCGCGGAGGAGCGGCTGCTGCAGGCGCTGGGCGGGCTGAGCCTGGGAGCCCCGCGGGCCGGCGGCAGGCTGGTGCTGGTGCTGCTGCGGGGGCTGCCGGGCGCCGGCAAGAGCACCCTGGCCAGGTAAGCGTGTCCCGCTCCGCGCAGCGCTGCGGGAGCCCGTGTGCCCGCCCGGCAGCGCTGCGCTGGGGGTCGGGGGAAGCGGGAGCCTCGGCCGATCGCAGCCGCCCGGAGCCCCCCCGGGTCCAGGCTGCGCTTCCCGGGCACCTGTGGCCGTGTCTGGGGACATCCAGTGGGACTGTGCGAGCTCCTGTTCCGAGCGAGCGGTACCTGCAGGGATGCTTCTGGTGACACGGACCGATCACCCCGGCCAGGGCGGTACTTGTTCCTTGTCTCAAAGGCGCCAGACGGCTTTTCTTTTTTTTTTTTTTTTTTTAATTATTATTATTTGGTTGATTGGTTTGGTTTGTTTTGGTTGTGTTGGGTTGAGGGTTTTTTTGTGTTTTGGGAGTTTTTCTGTGCTTAATCACGAACATGGTAAAACGCTTCCTCTCTCTGGCTGAAAATTGACTCTGACAGTTCTGTTTTTGTAATGTCCTGTATTCCTGCTCAGAGCTTTAGCTATGTGTAAAGTGAGCAGAGGAGACCACTCCAGTCTCCCACTGCTCAGAGGCTGATTGTAAATAAGTGGGAAAACACAGTGGGGAGTGCTGGGAAGCAGCACCGCAGTCGGTGTGACTGTACAGCTGTAATTTGGTATCACAAAATCTCACGGTGTGGTATCACACAGCTGCCAGTGCCACCCACTCTCTATCAAAAGAGGAACATTCCCAGTTTTCTTACCCTGCTGGGTTCTGCTGAGAGAGGTGGCAGCCCGAAGCTGTGTGATACCCTGGGTTCATCTCCAGTTCCCTCTTCTCAGTGCAACACTTCCCTGTCCCACTGGGCCTTCAGTCTCACTGCACTTTGGTTCTTTTACAAATTGCCAAATGCTGTGTTTTGCTCACACCCAAAATACACACCTCTCCCTTCAGAGGCCGTGGAAGTGTGTGCCTGCTCCTTCAGGGGGATTTGTGTCTTCTCATAGCACAGTAAGAACATAAAAGTTTGGGGAGATATTCTCAGGCAGTGCAAGTTACTGTACTTACCTGTACTATTTAGGGCAAAACACAAGGTCAATTGTTAATGACATATTTACAAAGTAAGTTATAAGTATTGTTGTAGTAGTCCTCCGTGGGATGAACATTTGAGTATCCTACTGTTTCTAGCCCTGTTTATTGCATAATTGTGTTTACTTGTTCAGCAGCACACAGATCAAAAAGCAGCATTTAGTACCTCTCCTTAACCCTGTCCAGATTGGGAAGGACTGTACCAAGAGAATTCTTTTCCTGTTCTCACACTGCATACCTTTTAGTATTGGTAAATGCTATGTGCTGCACAAGGGAAAGCTTGCAAAAAATAACTGCAACAGATAGTGCAGGATCCCACTGGAGGAGGAAGGTGGTTGTTTATTTGCAAAAGCGCTCTGTAAACTCATTTTATAAATTCAAATTTATTTTCTCAGATTTTATTCACTCACAATATCACAACTTAATACTTGGAAGCATCAAGGTGCATGTGCACAGGTGGTCTGTGTGAAATCAGAGCAGACAAGGACCATCAGCTGTCCCATCCTCGCTTTCTCTGCTGGGTTGCTCTCAGTGGTGACAGGGTGGGTTTTGGCCAGGTCTGCTGTGCCATCTCCAGCCAGCAGCTCCTATACTGCCATTTTTTTGCCTGTGAATTCTGCTTACTTGGTGCTTTATGAATCTTAGGCGGGTTTTTCCCCCATTATATGCATTTTCCCATTTTGGGTGTTTTTGTCCTCTGCCCCTCTTGGGACAAGGGGAAGGAGGCAGGTGTGGAGAGGCTGGTGTGACCTAGTGGCATCCTCCAGCTCTCAGAGCAGGGGTTTTCCTGTGGCAGGTCACCAGTGCTGGGCCTCAGCTGAGTGCTGGCCTTGAGGGTGTAAACACTCCCAGTTTTATTGCTGTTAATGATCATAGCTGTGGGTGGCTTCCATTGTTTTAGCCTTTGTTCTGTTCTTTCTTCTGGTGCTTTCATACACATCTACCTTCATTCATTCTGCAGTATTTCTGTATTTCTGTCACAACCTCTACATCTTTACAATGCTCATGAGTCTCAAACCATGAATGTTATCACTGGTGATACAGAAACCCAGTGATAACTCCAGTTAAAAGGCCCCTTTTCCATTTGTCACACAGTCCTAGGAAAAGACTTGTTTCCCTGACTTTTCAGTGTCACTCAGCAGAATTTGGATACAGAGTTTGTAAGCTTTTGTTATGGCATTTTTGTTAAAATTATTTCCTCATCCTGGTTGCTCCCAGCTCAGAGCAGCCCTACATAGGCATGGATCAGTTCAGGTCTGGTTTTTGGTTTCTGGTAAAGACAGCAAAGGTGTGATATATTGAGCAGTCAAGCCAGGACAAGGAGTTGGTCTGCTCCAAGCTTCACACCTTTCCAGCAGCTTCACTGTTAAGGATGAGCTTCCCTCAACCACGTGTTTTAGGTGGCCCCAGCTACCTCCCTTCAACCATTCACCAAATATCATGGAAGTGTGAAGGAGAAGGGGCAGCTGGGACTCACATCTCCATCAGCCTCTTTCAGGGGTGCTGGGCATGCCCCTCCTGAACTCTTTGTCCTTACATCCCAGTGCAGGCTCTGTGATCACACTGAGGCAACTGCTAAGAAAAAGGCTATCTGAGGTGCAGTGGCAGCTATAGTTCTGAAAATGCCTCCCAAATTTAAGTGAGCCATGTACAAACTGATACCTGCTTCCCCAGCAAACTCTGCATTGCACAGCAGCTGCATTTCCAGCTCTTCAAGAGCACATTGCTGTGCTGCACAGCTCAGCCTGCACCTAACCCTTTATTGAATAGTTCAACTCAAGCACTATAGGCTGGGCATAATCAAACTTGTAACTTTTCATCCAGAGCTGTTGATTTATTGCTTGAAATGAGCTTGTTCTTGTACTCCCTTGTGAAGCACAGAGCGAGCAATCTTTCAGAACAGGAGGGGAAAAAATGCACTGGCACTGAGGCATCACTGCTTGGCAGAGTCTGTGTCTTCTCCAGCTCTCTCTGCTGCTGTTGTCTGGTTTATCCCAGCACCTCTGGTCCTGGGCCAGCTGTTCCAGCCTTGCCAGCTCCTGACCCCACTGCAGAGCTGCAGCTCTGACGGGTTCATGGACTTCAGCTCTGCAGCTCCTGCCTCCAGGCAGCATTGCACTGTAAACATTTACCTGTGTGTGAAACCACTTCAGGTGAGTCTCCTGAGGGCTTTGGCTGAATGCCACACAAGCCTGGTGTTGTACATGGTTGGTCCCCCCCAAAGAGACACAAAGGCACAGCTGTGTTCTGCCAGCAGCACCTGGCAGCTCGGCCAGGCAAAGTCCTTGGGGCACCAGGAGTTGTTCAAACACAGTAGACAGTGGCAAGTGCTGGGCTTGTGCTCCAGATCTCACCGTCCTGCTTTCCTGCTGAAACAGAATGGTTTTAGACACCTTTTAAATGCCACAGAACGATTCATTGTTGGGAAGAGTGGCCAGAGCAAGTGGTTGCATGTGGTGCTGGTACATCCATGTTCTGGTCTCTGATATACCTGTGGCCTTCTGAGCACTGAAATTGTTTCCTCCAATCTGCTATCAGAAATCAATTTGTTTTCAAGTTTTCTAATGGTAAAGTAAGGTAACCTATGGATACAAAGTGCATGATGCTCTGTCCTTTGCTAAAGAAAGGTTTGCTGCTGTTTCAGAAACTACAGGGAATAAGAAAGTAAAAAGAGAATGGGGGATGTTTCCTCTGCTTAAAATAAATCTCCTCAAACCCTTTTCTCCTTACCCCTCTACAAGGTGAAGGAGGTACCATATCCACTGCCAGATGAAGAGATGCAGAACTGAGCAATAACGTGTCCATAGCAAATGAATACTGAACCTTTTATGGATGCTGCCTGTCACAATGCAGTGCTTCCAGTTCACCGGCTCTTTAAAAAGTGCTAACATAGATCCTATGTATCCTTTGATCTTGCAAAGAGATTGCGTTTTTCTTTTCCTCCTTACTAAGCTTTGCACTTACTGACCTACCAGCAGTGAGTAATTTTTATTTTTACAAGGCAGTTCAAGATTTATTCATAGATAACCGTGGTCACAAGCCCTCCCATTTTGGTGTGTATTTTTCTAAAATACAGGCATTTTAATTGCTTACAGTGATTAAGGGCCTGATGTGATTATGCAGGACCTTTCTTCTAAACCAACCTGAGGTCCTGTGAAGATTGTGGAAGGCTTATTTCATAAAGAACACACAAAAGGGTTCTTGTTGCCCTTTGGAATGATAAGGGAGAGAAGAAATAGGAGTTTTGTCAGCTTTGTGAGCAATATGGAAGGGATTACAGAAAACAGCTGTAGACTTCAGCCACAGTTTGGTTGTTTTGCTGAAAGTTAAAACCAGCAAAATAAACAGAAGGTAAAGCATCCTTTTTTTCCACTTCATGTCTTCTTTTGTTGCTATTAGCAGGAGCTCATTTGGTATGAATACAGCAAATGTGGCAGTATTTCATGGCTCTCAGCCCATTTTGTCCCATATCTTTCCTCCTTTGAAATACAGGTTTTATCTACTTTAATTGTTGATGTGAGGACCTAGACTGAGCTTACAGCTATTCACCTGCACTTTAGATTGCTTATGGGTTGATATCAAAGTTCTCAAAGTGCTGAAAATTCAGTAAGGTATGTGCTAAGGAAATGGATTTTAAAATTTTCCCTGATTAAGAACATTTTATAAAGAAATACTGAACAAGAAAAAAAAAAGGTACTGAGATCTTTTATTAATGTGCACAATTTTATGTGCCTACTAGTAGCTAAAGGGACAACACATATTTTAGGAGTCAGTGTTTTAGAGAAGAAATTGCAATGAGTAAAACAGTGGGAGAGGTGAGATGCTGAATCATAGTGAATGTATCAGGTTATCCACAGCAGTGACCAGATAAGCATTAGGTGTTGCTGTGATTTTTATTACAATAATTTTTTGCCTGAGGCCAGAATTAAAGCAACAAAATTTTACTGTTTGCTAACAGTTTAAAACATGGCTTTTCTTAAATCAGTGTGCCCAGCAGTAATTTTGTCAATAAAACATCCCTTTGGAGCTGGAAAACAAGGACAGGTAGGTGCTGAATGATGCATGACAGGGGTGCAGCCCAGTCCTGGCCCCAGCAGCACCGAGTCACTGCTTGCTGGGGTGGACCCCACCACAAAATAATATTAATTAATCAGCAGAGGGTAGAAGCTACAGTGGAGATAGAGCAAAGTCAAAAGCTGACCTTTATTCAGCTAAATGCACCCTGCAGTCCTAGTGAGGAGGTGCTGCTTGCAGGCAGATTGGGGTACAACTGGTAAGTAAATGGTTGGAACAGAGCTGGATGACAGAATTAAGGTTGTTCTGACTGTGTGCCTCTTCTTCTGCTGATAATCTGAAGACACCTTTTCCCTTGCTCTTTCCCACAAAGATGAGACACTGAGAAGTTGTTATTTTGCAGCTTGTGGGGATGGAAGGAGAAGTGTTTTATTAGGAAAGCTGAAATGAGTCACAGGGGCTGGAGACCATGTGTGGTGTGAGACAGCAGGGCAGCAGCATTCATGTCTGAGAGACACAGACATGTCTCTCACAGGCTTTCTTGATTGATCTTTCTTCTTTTTTTTTTTTTTTACCCAAGACATTCCAGGCCTTAGGAAGACAGGAAATAGAGGGGTGATGCCATGGGCTTTCCCTGACTTCTTGCAGAGACTCCCCCCCCCCTCTAACTCTTCTCTGATTGAAAAGAAAAAAAAGGACAATTCTGTCTAGAGATCCAAAAAATTCTGGGTTTTACACAAAGGGGAACACAATCATACATTAAGCTGTTTGTTTATTTGCTTGCTTGTTAGTTTTGAGGGGTTTTTTTGTGGTCTCTAAGGACTGGCAGAGGGATGCTTCACATTTAAACCTCCACACAAGGCAGCACTTCCTTCCACCCCCAAGAGGCAGTGGCTGCCTGTGAGGCAGCTGGTTAGTGTCCAGCAGGACACACATCCCCTCCCCATGGCATCCCTGGCCTGCAGGAGCACTGCTGGGGGACACACACCCCTGTGAAGGGAAGTGGGATTGCCCAGAGCCACTCACCACAGCAGTCTACTTCATGCATCTGCAAATTTATCTATAAAATATTTTTATAACCTCAGATGTGTTTATAAAATTTGTTTAAAAGCTGAAGATATAACAATTACTCAACTCTACAAGAGGAGGATTAAGTGGAACAGGGACAAAATTGCCTAAAATAATAGAAAATATTGACTTATCACTCAGATACTTGTTTGCAAATTAAAATTTTTAAGAAGTGCTACCTACTTTACAACCAAAAGCCACACCTTCATGCTCCATTCCTTTCTTCCTATGTGTCCATTGCAGTGCTTCCAGATCCTTTAAATTGGGATTTTTCAGATGAAGCACTGTGTGTATTTGCAGAGCACTCAAATAGCTCATGATGTAAAGCTCTCTGTTGCAGGGTGTTGCCAGGTACTAATCCTTCTTTCACATTTTTTTTCCTGCAGGCAGCTGAAACGTGACCACCCTGGTGCTGTGGTTCTTAGTACTGATGACTTCTTTGTTGAAAATGGTGTCTACATCTTTGAGCCTGACTTCCTAGAGGATGCACACAAGTGGAACCAGAAAAGAGGTGACCTAACTTGATCCAGGGGCTGTGCAAAATAGTTTTGCATTTCAGGCTGTCTTTAAACTTAGCCCCCAGAATAAAATATCCCAAGGTGGTGTCCATACACTGCAGTTCATGGGGTGTTAGCTAAAAAAATACATTTACCACTTCTGATTTTATTTCCTCTGACTTATGAAAGGAAAATTTGTAAATGAAAACATTTTGGAGGTTGGTTTATGTTATTTTAGAGGAACACTACTGAGTCTTGATACCCTTCAGACACCAGCCCAGCAGCAGCTCCCTGTAGTATAGGCTGTGCAGCCTTTGCCTCTAACTTCTTAGTTGTCTGTCCTGACCTGGAAGGGGGTGGGAATGTAAGATAGACAGGAAGAAAACTTACAGGCTGAGTTTAAATTTGAGAATTAAACAACCCAGGTCTCTACCCAATGTACCATTCTTTTATGGCTGTGCTCTGAAGGAATTCATTCGTATTCTCAAAGGAATACTTTGAGATCCCCTAACAGGGATCTCCTGCAAATGACAGTAATTTTTGGCTGTTGTGTGTTCTGTAAGAGCTTCAGATCAGCCAGAGGCTGCACCTTGAGAGCTGCTGGGCACTGACCTTGGCTCCCTTTTGGGTGGTAGCTGCAAACCCAGGTCTGGTAGGGAACCAGCGTGCGAGCAGTGGGCAAAGTGAGACGGACACTTTAGGGCTAGTAAGGCCTGGCTCTGTTATTGGATATACTCTAGCTTTACTCAATGTGTTACATTGCAGCACGCAAAGCCATGAAGAATGGGAAAAGCCCGGTTATTATTGATAATACCAACATCCATGCTTGGGAAATGAAGCCGTATGTGATGATGGTAGGGAAAGCTCCATTTATTGCTTTTATATGCCTAGAAATGACATTTACAAGGTGATCTGACTGAAAAGGTTCTTTACATGGCTAAAAATATTTACTTCTCTTTTCCCATTGTTCTCTAATTATAGTTAAGGATGGATACAGTGATGAAGTAGGAGCAGAGGGGCCAATGTAGTTGTTCAGCTGGTCAGCTTTGTAACTCAGTGAAGGCAAAACAACTTGAAAAGATTAACGGCCCTTGAACCTGCCCTGCTACTTCTTGGTGATGAGGGCATCATAGCCTTACCCAGTAGTGGCATGAATAGTTCCCAAACTATTTGCTGACAAATATAACAAGATACTATTTAGAATTGCAATTCATGACTTGTGAAAAACACACCATACAGTCTTTGAAGTCCCATTGGTGTCTCTTATCAGGAGTTCTGGCAGGGGTGGCAATTCTTTTAGTGCAGTTTCATAATGTCACCTTTGTGTCCTTTAGGCACATGAAAATAGATATGAAGTTACATTCCAAGAACCGGACACACCCTGGAAGTTCAATGTTCAAGAACTAACAAGGTACATAGTTTTCTCTTTGCTGGAGCAGGCATCTCGTTTTGTTGACATGCTCTGAGAAGGTCAGCCTTCCTTCTCTTCATTTAAGGAAGAATGTAGCCTGGTAAATGACAATAGAAGGATTGTTGTGGAAAATTTCCATTACTGAGTACCTGTAGTGAATTCAGCCCTGAAAGAGCTCAGAGTCAGGCAGTAGAAAAAGCAACAAGCCCTGAAGCATGTTTTTGCACTGCAAGCTTGATGGGGCAGGAGCCCTGATTTTCATTCTGTATTTTGAGCAGCAGTCTCTTTTGTTTGTGCACAAACCCGAATCTAAGCACTACAGACAAAAAAGACTTCTGTCCTTAAGAATCTAACCACAACAGATGCTGTTCCTCTGCAGCATGAAAGGATGGTACATCAAGTGTGGGTAAGAAATGGGGTTCTAGAGGATCTTGGTAAAGATCTTAACCACACAAACATATATAAAGAATGCATCCACTCTGCACATACAGAGGCACCTGAATGTGGCTCTAAGAATGTTATGTTGACCAGTGGCTGCAGGGTTAATGGCTGTAGTCACTGAAAAAAATTGTGCAAGCTGACTTCCTAGACTTAAGACAGCCTGATGTGAAGAGAGTTACAGGGGACAGTGCTCTCCCAGCTACCAAATCCAGAAGATAACACATGCTAACTTGTTAGTGCAAGAAAACAAGGCATGGGCACTTCACTGCAATGGATGGATTTGTTTTCTACCAGCCAGGAGCTCTAGTCAGAAATTAATGCTGCTCCTGTCTGTGTGTGATGGACACGAATGGCAGAGGGCCAAGGCCCAGAGTGCTCATGGCTGCAGGAGAAGACGGGACATGGCAGATGAAGGCTCAGGGCTGGGGACAGGTGAGGACACCCCCAGCCTGAGCTGTCACAAGCTCTGACCTCAGCAGCACCAGCCGCTGGAAGGGGAGCACTGCAGGGGCACAATCTGACCATTCGTTGTAGGCAGAGCTACTCAGTAACTCGCAATTTGTTTTATTAAATATTTGACACACGTTGACTTTTCACAGCAGCACTGTAAAGCTAACTCACATACACTCACTAGGGCACAGGTTGTGCCTTAATAGCACTAAGTGGCCAACCCAAAGCTATTCAGGGTTCTCAAACTCACAAACAGAAATTCCTGGTGGTCTTTAGGAAGGCAATTCCCACTAAGTTGTGGAGGAACTTTGGCTGGTGCTACTCTGGCTACTCTATCCAGAAAACCCTGTGTGTTTGAGCATTGTGTTCCCCTCCCTCTCAAACTTGTCATTTACGAGTCTACCCTACATCACGTGTGGTGCTTCCCTGCTTGCTCCCGAAGCAACAGCAGTTTGTGACCTCTATCCCAGCTGCTATGCCAGTGTCTGGGCTGCATCTCCAGCTGTACAAAAGCTCACTGAAGCCAACAAGCTGTTAGTGCTAAAACACAGCAACACTTGTATAAAATACCACACAGGTCAGTACTGCACAACTCTTATTTTGGACATTTGTCAACTTCCTATGTCCTGCCTGCCTCCCAAAAATAATGGTGCTATGTTTTTCAGCAGTCACAATAATATTCCTAAGAAGTAGGTGGAAGTGAACAGTAATTTGAAAGAAAAGGCCACAAAGAGATGACTGGAGACCTGAAGCATTATGCTCATTTAGCAAACTGAAGACAACCTCTCATACACAGGCAGCTAAATACTTGTATTTTCTCTTGACTCTACAGAAGAAACATTCATCACGTCCCCCGGGAAAAGATACAACGGATGAAAGAACAATATGAGCACAATGTTACCTTCCACAGTGTTCTCCGGTCTGAAAAACCAAGCAGGGATGAGGGAAGCTACAGCGGAGCAAGTGCAGCTTATGGCACAGGTCCCCACCCCAGCCACCTTTCTGCCTTGCCAAGGAGGAGACCTGGCACAGCACGTACGAACGTGGCATTTAACTGAAAATGTGCATTCCTTGGTCTTTTAATTATCAGTACAAGAGCCTCTCGTTTCACATTTTTTTCTAAACTGTTTTTTATTCTTGAGATTTTCTACTGTATTTCTAAATTACTTTTATTTCTTACAAACCTTTACATGGCATTGGACTGTGATCTCAGAGCTCTACAGGACCATTCTAAGAGTACAAACTGTACTCTCCCTCTCGTCCCTCTTCCTCCAGAAAAATCCATTCAGGCACATGTGAAATGTACTGGCTCTACCACATGCCACTTTTTGGTGTTATTTTCTGCATCACAGTCTGATGGTAGCAATAAACATTCCTAACTTATTTCTGTCTTAAGGCCATTGTGGCCAATTCCCCACACAACTGGCATTTTTTGCCAGTGTTTATGCTTTATATGTGACTGTATACACTTTTTGTATCTACTGATACAAAAAGTAGCTCAACCGATTGTAGCAAGATTTGATGCTGTTCCCTTTTCACTGACTGGATTCATGCTGGTCTTACTCACAGCTTCTCCAGCCTGGAAGCAAAACACTTCAACAGAGCAAACTTAGCTCTTCACCTTGCCAAGACATAGGAGTTCACTGATCCCAAGATGGAGAGGCTCCAAAAATGAAACATTAGTGTTAGGCTTGTGCATGTTAACTCCTAAGTGAGAACAGGGCTACAGGAGCAGCTCTGAACAGCTGAAGCAGAAACACAGACCAAGGAACTATTGCATGGCATTTTGCTCTGAATAAAATAATCACAGCTGTTCTTTAAAGCTTTTTTAGTGCTATATAGAAAGTCTGAGGAGAATAGTACAAGAACTGTGCCAGAATAGCAGAACATTTCAGAATTAAAGTGTTCTGTTTGCTGAAAATAAGAGAACTTTTTATTATGCCCTGTGCCACTTTGGATAGCCAAACAACTATTCTAATGTTTCAGAGGGTAACAAAACTGATGGCTTTAGACTGAAACAAAGATCCTGCTGTAATATAAGTACACAGAATCAATGGCTTACAAAATGTCATCAAACCTTCAGCCACCCTGAAGCTATTGTACAGTACATCTTTGTGAGAAGTGTTTACATACTAAACTTCAAACTATTTTGCAAATGAAGCAGTATTTAATGAGTCTGTTTTTGTAATAGAACTTTATTAAATACAATCAAGTTTTAATGTACAAAGTGTAAAAATAATTTGAATTTGAAATACAATACTGTACATGTGCATTAGCAGCATTTTCAGGATTTTGGTCTTTGTAGATTCTGTTGGGTGGGTAATGAGTCCTCAGGTTCCTTTGAGTTCTTCTGAAGAGCCTTAGCTACTTCAGAACTGATTTTGATGAGTTATTTGCTTCCCCAGTAGACCTGGAATTATTTCTGGATGAAAGATCATCAGATAAAGTAGTAACTGTTGCAGTGCTGTTTTCATTTACATAATCCATCTTCTTTTCTTCTGGTAAATTATTCACGAGTGCTTGTGTATTAATCATTGCCAGTTCTTCATCAGCAACCAGGTCATTCTCAGGAAGATGGACAGTTTCTCTCACCTTTCTGCAAGGGGTGACATAGCCACTATTCTGATCTGTCACTTTAGGTGACTTGCTGTGCTGTAAACCCAAACTTCGTGGAGGCTGAAATGCTCTTTTAACAGATGGAGAAATTACTGAACATATTGGTGTCAGTGGTGGAGGGGCAGGTATGCAACTGAGGAAGTCCATAGCTTTTCTCTTTTTGCTGGTTTTGAGGTGGTCTTCATTAACTGTAGCAGGTGAAGGTGCTTTTGCTGACCCTGGTGTGACAACTTTCATGCTTGGTGTGCTAGTTGACAAAGGGCTTGGATACTTCATTTCAGTTCTAGAAGACATCTGGGTAAAAAGAGAAGTTTTATGTTGAATAGAATGCTCTGTTTCAGGAACTTCCTCAATGCCTTCCAAAAATGGGGAATCCCCCTCCCAGTATAAAAACACATCATCATTCATATCCCATTTAAGGTTAGTTTGCTATCTCCTGATGGTGATTAATATTATTCCTTCAAATGCTGATGATTGATAAATCGCTGTTTATCTGTACATTTACATTTTGTTTCTAAGAGCTAAGCAAAATGAATGGGAATTTTTCTACACCAGATGGTAAGAAATCAAAGCACTCATAAGTCTTCTACTGCCTTGGCTATGTCCTTCACACGTGGTTGGTTAAACAAGTAAAAAGGAAAAAAAAAAAGAAGAAAAACCAGGACAGAACACAGACCAAAAAAATTTGAAGATAACAATACACAAATGACAGATGCTGCATAGCAAATCTTTCAAACACAGGCTTGAGAATACACTTAATATCTCATTTTTAAAAGATGATTAATGTATTTAATAAACTATAAAGATATAAACTAGTTAGTCTATAAAATATATAAACTAAACCTTCAGAATTAAGCATTAGCCCTTCCTCTGAAATGGGAGAGAATGCCTTATAAGCTTAAACTTAAGTCCCCAGGAATTGATATCACACCAGGGTCTTTCTACCTCACTTGCAACTCTTGGCAGGAAAAATTTTTGTTCTGACTGTGCTCAGTACTCCACATCAGAAGCAACTCACCACCAGGAGCTTTCATGGGAAACTTGAGTACTATTTAAATCAACTTTTGTCAAGACTGCTAAAATATATTTACTAGGTGATATCTCTTGCCTTTTGAATCCTAGAAATTTCTAGAAAAAGACCAGAAAGTAAATTCTCTCAATAAAGGTGAGAACTGCAAAATGCCTTGAAATAAAAATGTACTGATCAAGATTTTTCCTTCTGTGACATTCACATCAGATAATCTTCACAGTGGGACCAAAGAAGCCCTAACTCATCTATAAAGAAAGGATGATTCATTTTACTCACATCAAATTCAAAATACTTAAAGTATGTTGTGGAAACAGGCCACACAGGGAAGTTTTTGGGTACTGTTTGGAGGAAGGATAATCTATCCCATGGCTCCTCCTGGGGAATAATCCTTAACCCACACACACAGAGAAAGCTTCTAATCAGCTTGCATTGCCCTGAAAAGATTGGATGAAGTGGACTGAGAAGTGAGACCATTCACCACAGCTATAACACCTGCTTAAATCCTCACTGCATGTACTGCCAGGACAAACACAGCATTAATTACCAGGAGCTTACCAAACTTTTATCCTCTGCAAAGCTGCAGGAAGGAGAGGGGCTTTCCAAGCCACATCTTTTAGTTAAACTGGGTGTAAGCAAGAGATTCCTTCGTAGCAAATTCATCAATTTACTTTCTGCATCAGAGCAAAAGGAGGCCACGTTCTGTAAGAGAGAACAGAGCTTGCAATGCAGAATAGTTGGCTTTCAAACTGTGTAAGGTCTATATACACTACATTTAAGACTTTCTTTTCTCATCATTATCCCACTGGAGTTTTATTTTATATCAAACGACCAACTTAGAAGACTGCTGCACTTTCTGTCCATGGCAGATTCCCTATTGACAGGTACAAGAACTTTTGCTAGCCAGAGATTCTGTGGCACATCCTAAAGACAGTGCTGGATGAGTTGGGAAAAAAATCAAGACATTCAATCCTCCAGGAAAATTTCCTTAACATCTTACTCCATCTCCCAGAAAATCCCCCTCAAATTCAGCCTTATGTGCATTACTTGTTTTAAAGATTTATCAGCACTAACAGACTTTTTGGTGAAGGACGTAACACAGCAGTAACTAAAACTAACCATCAAATGACACTTCTACAGGTTTACCTCTATCAGACTTCTCAGTTCATTGACCTTCTCTTGAAGATAGCATTCCTTTGGACTGGCTGAGAATAAAGAAAGATCTCCAGCCAGCAGCACGGGAATTTCTGATCTGAATTCAGACTGCCACTGAAGGTTGCTTGCAGAAATGAGTGAGCAGCGGACAACTACATCTTCAATAGCCAAGTGTCTGAGATCTGTCCAGATCTTTATTGCCACTAAATTATAGCTTGCATCAGATAAGTACACCACAGTAGTGAAACCTAAAAGCAGGAAGAAAGTCTGAGTTAAAGAATGTAAAGGTTTAAGTAAAAGTACTGTGATTAGGATCTACTAAAAATAAGTCACACACATCTGGAAAGACCTATATGGCAGCCCATCTGCATGGTGACAGGTTTCTCGTGCTTCTTTCATATTCTATTTCAGCTCCCTACTGATTACAGAAAACAACTCAAAATCTGTGTCTTTAAAAACAATACTCATATGGAACTTTTCCTTTTTATCCAGACGGTTATCCACCTCTCCCTATCCATGAGCTCCAGTGCCTGAATTCCACCCATTCCATGACACTGTACACAGAAGAGGGAGTTCATGTACATGCATGATGGTATTTCTGCAGATGCTGAACACAGATGTGAGAACTTAGGTCTGCCATTTATGGAAAAAGATATAAATATAAAAATATTTAAATATAAGCTGCTTTTGAGCTTAGATCCTGCCTTACTTCCTGAGCTAATAAGCAGAGACAGTTTTTCTTCAGAAATACAGATTTATCTGCCAGCATGTCACCGTGATGGGCAGTATTAGCAGGTTTTCACATGCCTGAGATGCAGGTACAACACCAAAATAACTGACTTTTGAAATAAAGAATTCAGTGTTTATTCAATAGGAGAACATGAATGTGATCCACAACGTACCTGTTCTGCTAACAGAAATTACAACTCCGACTAAATCCACTTCAGCACATGGTGGCTGAAAAGAAGGATTCAACAAACTGGTGAATTCTAGAGCCTTTCTTGGAAAGAAAATCTGTACCAGCATCTCCTGTGATACCTGATGAAACACAAAACTTCAGTATTTACCACACTTTTTAATGATGCACCTTTATGCACTTAAAGCACTTACTGGTAGCTGCAGATACTGAGTTTTCTTGGTGGCTGTTAACTGGACGTTGGTGGAGTCTGCCCTGCCCCTGGGCTGGGATGCTGACAGCTGGAAGATCCTGTAGCGAGCGCCTTCCTTCAGCAAGGAACACACATCGGGCAGCGGGCGCCAGATACTCAGTACTGCTCCTGAAACAGCACAGTAAGCTCAGTTACCTGCTCAGTAATAATTTGAAGGTTTTTAAACAAAATAAATCTACAGCACTCCCCCCTATCCAAAAGCCCTAAACCAAGAATCAAACTGGAAATATTACCATGCAAGCTAAAATACTGTTGGGAACTCTTCAAATCTATGTATGCTGATGAGTTACCACACTTAGTTAAAAGTTATTTATAATTTTTCAAGAACTAACCTTTATGTTTTTCTTGCTTTCTGTAATCTACCACATATAATCTCCATACTGCAGACACGTCCCTCTTGTAACAGCCATTTTCTTCCTGTTCTGCTGACTCTAAAGCCTTCTTGAGTTGTTCCTGCATCTGAGTTTGTTTTTTGTCATTCATCAGCTGTCTGTAAGCCTTCAAGGCTTTTAATTGGTCATCGCTGAGATATCCCTGCAACCAAGAGAAAACAAACTCAGTATCTTTTTTATTATGATTTATAAAAAAAAACTGTCAAGATTTTTAGATAGTCTCTTTCTTGAGTGTTCAACTGTTAGAAGCAATTTATTTCCAGGTGATACACAACTAGGACTTGAAATTAGGTATATTAAAACAACAGAAGGGAGCAGTCTTAGCTGATACTCAGCTGGTCTTTTCTGGTCTGTGCAGTGCATTACACTGCACACTGTTCTTATGTGGCAATTAGTGAGAAGCCTGCTTGAGAGTGCATTAATTAAGGTGAATAACATAACAGGCAGGCTTGCGTGGTTCATATGAAGATATACTAGGAAAAATTTTTGTGAGAATAAAGGAAGAGTTGCACTTCTCCTCAGGGCTGCTGTCTCTGAGCTGACACAATGATTTACACTAAAATGCATCAAACCCATCATTATTCTGACCAAGCCTTCAAGACCCAGATGCCAGTACATGCAGCTCCAGAGACATGGATATCATTTAATCAAGACAGATCATATGGCTTTATGACAGACAAGGATCCTCACTTGCAAAAGGCAAGGCATGTATTTAACAACTGTCAGGGACTAATCACCTGCATCTTTATCAGTAAAGGCATAAACATTTAAAAGTTGTGATTTAACTGGAACAGGGAATGACGACAACAAAGACAATATAATTATTCAAACAATTCAGTGAAGAGCATGCAAGAATATGTGTATGAAACTCTAGACTGATGAGATGCATTAAGTTTTCATATATGCAAGACAAAGCAAAGTAATAAAAATTACAAGTAACATTAACTTTTAATTGTGCTATATCTGGATCTTTATACCAAGAGAAAATTGCCATCCAAGATAATATTAATCAATTACAATATGCCTTCATTAAGTTTTTTTCAAAATTTTTAATGCTAATTTATTTAGCAATAATCATGCTGCAGAAAATATCAAAAGACAGCAAAACCAAAGAGTAATTTAATGGTCAGTTTCAGCAGGAGTTATTCGATTTTTATTTATTCCAAAAACTTTTCAAAATTAGCCCAGAAGGATCTACAAGTTACCTCCATATAACCAGGATCAGATGCATTCTGAATTGCTTCATAAAGTTCTGCACCATCTTGCAAATTACGGATTTGCTGTCTTGTGACTACCCGTGATCTTGGTGTTCTTCTACTGCTTCTCTCTGTTGAGAAAAAGCCTTTATGTGGAGTACAACCAATACACATTAAAGTGAAGGAAGAAATAACTATGTAAGAAGCACAGTAGTACTTAGGCCTCGCCACAATAAAAATGTATGTAAAGGACTTGATGTATATATATGTGTGTGTGTATACATATCAGGAAAATACAAGCAGAAAAAAAAATCCTATTCATTTAAATACAACATAGATTAGAATATTATAAAAACTTTGGAGAAGCCAGTATCAGTGTCTGCACTTAGGAGAGGGTGAGTGATTTGATGGGTTGCCAGGAACCTTCATAGATACTTGACATTTTCTTTATGTTCATCACTTCCTCTTCCTCTTATGCAGCAGAAAAAGTCTTAAAGACACCAAGATGTGGGAGAGCAGGTGACCACAGGCCTGCACAAGAAGCCTCCTCAGGACATCAGCTAAATGCCAAGTTAACTTAAATTAAACTATTACCCTCTCCTTAGGTAAGTCACTTTGCTGACAGAATTTTGATGAATTCCTTCAGCTTAAAGACTCTCATGTACACAAGTTTACCAAACATAAAATAACACACCAGGTGTCATAGCAGTGAAGTTAAGAATTACAAGGCCATCTCTGATTTCAACTAAGAATTCCATGCTAGAACTACTGTTAGAAATCACTGGCAGAGGTGGACAGTGTCAGCCATTACAGAATTAGTATATAGCTGAAGTGGAAGGTTATTGGTCCAAACCCCCTGCTCAAGTAGGGTCACCCCAAGGATGGAGATTTCAAAGCCTCTCTAGCCAACACTGTCAGTCAACCATCATAATGAAAAAGTGTTTCCTGGTGTCCAGAGGGAACTTCCTGTGTTCCCAGTTTGTGCCTATTTGGCTCTGGACCTGTCACTGGACACCACTGACAGAAGCCTAGCTCCCATCTTCTCTGCACTGTCCTTTCATGTATTTAAGTACATTGATCAGATGTCCCTGAGCCTTCTCCAAGTTCAATGGTCCCAGGTCTCTCAGCATTTCCTATGTCAGATGCTCCAATTCCTCAAATACATTCAGGGCTCTTTGTTGTAGTATCTCCAGTGTGTCCATATCTCTTTTGTAGTGAGGAGCCCAGAACTGGACATGCATTCTGCACGTGGCCTTACCAGTGCTAAACAGAACAGAAGGATCACCTTCTTAGACTTTCTGGCAACAATCCTTAACTTGTCCTCCAGGACCCCCAGGGATCTTTCTGCCACACTGCTTTCCAGCAGGGTGGGTCCCAGCAGTACTGGTGCATGGCACTGCTCCTCCCAGGTGCAAGATTTGCAATTTGTTTTGTTGAACTTCACGAGGTTCCTGTCAGCCTATTTCTTCAGCTGCCAAAATCCCTCTGGATGGCAGCATAATCCTCTAGTGTATCCATCACTTGTCCTAACTTTCAGCATCAAACCTGCTGTAAGTACACCACCCCATTCTCCAGATCATTAATGAATTTGTTAAAACAGGACTAGGCCCAGTACTCATCCCCGGCACACACCAGGAGTTACTGGTCTCCAAACAGACTCTGGGCCACTGATCACCACCCTCTAGGCCCTACTGTTCAGACAGTTTCCAGTCCACCTGCCTGCCTGCTCATCCAGCCCATCCATCAGCTTCTCTCTGCAGATATTAAGGGACACAGTGTCAAAAACCTTTCTGAAGTCCAGGTACACAATGGCACTGCTCTCACCTCAAGTGCCCAAGCCAGTTATTTCATCACAGAACATTGTCAGGTTGGTCAAACATGACTTCCCCTGAGTGAATCCTTGCTGAATACTCCAAATCACATATTTTTCCTTTGTGTGCCTGTTAACAGGATTATTCCAGGATTATTTGTTCCATCACCTTCTCAGGGATCTGGGTAAGGCTCACTGGCCTGTAGTTTTCTGCTCCTTCCTGTCTTTTCTGAATACAGCAGATACATTTTGCTTTCTTCCAGTCTCCAGGCACCTCTACCAATCAACTAATGATCATTCAAAGAGGATCAAAAGCATCCCCACAGACATCAGTCAGCTCCTTCTGAGTTAATCCCATCATCAGCCATGGACTTAGATATGTCCAGTTTGCTTGAGTGTTCTCTAACTTGATCCCCTTCCACCAAGGGTATGTCTTCCTGGCTTCAGAATTTCCCCTAGTCTCTGTGGCCTGGGATTGCCAAGCAAGGGCACTCAGTAACTCAGCATTCTCGGCCTGTGTCACCAGAGTGCCTGTCCCACTGAGCAGCTCCACTGACCTCAGTATCTGCAGAGTCATGCAATTATTCATGAGGAAAGATGCTTAGTGCTTGGTCTTGGTCTACTGAGATACATCCTAGCAGTGCCCACCTCTGGATGAAATTTACAGCACCTGAGAGGAATAAAATTATGAATTCTACAGTTTTGTAGCATTTCCCTGAGAATCCTCTCAAGGATAATTTTTTAGTGGCCTGGCTACCAATATGTTCAAGAGGTGCTTCCAAGATAGCTGCAAAGCCATGCAAATAAGCACATAACCATTTTGTACCAAAAGGTCTTGATACACAGGAAGCAAAAACCAGAAACAATACAAAACAAAAACAACAACAACAAAGAAACCCAAAATCCCATCTCTGCTTCTCTATCACCAGAGAAGATTTTTGACAATTTCTTTAGACTTTCCTGAAATCAAAATGTTCTTAATCTGTGTTCTGAAAGAATGAAAGTGTTACCTTCATGCTTTTCATATTCTGCTTGGATTTTTGCAAACAGAGCTTCCAGTTTCTTTTGCTGATCCTCTGCATGCTTGGCAGCTTCCCTTTCTTCAGCTCGGCTGTTGCGAAAAACGTAGGAACCAGCTGACGTCTTTTCCATCCACTGAAATAAAAAGATTAAAACTAAACCCAGACTTTAAAAAATTAGTGTTAACATTATCTAACTTTTCTTTCATACTCACTGTTAAGAAAAATGCTTTAAAAATGAACAGGCAGCAGACCTTAAGTTCTTCCAGTGTAACAGATAAATGGCAAAACTCCACAGCATTGGTTGGTAACTTGTCAAAGACACACAGAACAGAGCAGTATCCAAAACCAGATGATTTAACAGCTGAAGAAAACATAGCTTCAAATAGGGGATATCAGTGTTGTACTTCAGATGATGAATGGATCTCACTGGTAGATACAGTAAGATACAAACCACCAAACTCAATGCTTAAAAATACACCAGACTGCATTCTACCCAACTTGTCTTTCCACATCTACTGTACTGTCTGTTTTAACACCCTAGATTAGGTGTTGTAGAAGAACTATGCTGTAGTTCTGCAGATGTTCCTAAACCTTTTCTGCCTGAGATAGTTCCATAGGACTAGAGCCTTGTCCACAACCCTGCCAAAACTGGCTGGCCTGATTTGAAGAGGTGAGTGAGCTAAACAAGGAGATCCATGGCTGCTGGAAGTGGTCTCTTTCCTTCCCTTCCTTTCCCATTTTCTGCACAGTTCTGTCTTCTCCTTTGCACTGGTTCTAGCACATATCTGACCTCAGCTGACTCTATTGGTTTGGTAATTTAATAGACAGCAGTATATTGTGTGTTTTTAATATGATTTGTTACTTTTTTCTAGTTTAATGAATTAAGTTTCCTGAGTAACAGGACCAGGTGAATTCCAGGTTTAGAACAGAGAAGAAGCAGGAGCATACAGTGAAAGCAAGATAAGGAAAGGTTGCAGGACTAATCCTTATGAGGCAGAGAATTGTTGAAATAGGCTCTGCCTACCTCATTAATTGCAGCACCATGTATTGCACCAAACTATGCATTACTCACAGTTTGACACCTTTAATTAAGGCTACTGTGATTCCTACATTTCTTGACTCTTGAGGTAAAAGGAGACAAGACAGCCCAAATCTTCCTTTTGGTGGCCCATACCTACTTTTGGTATGTTTGAGCAAGAGTCTCAGTGTTTAAAAAAGAAAAAAGTACATCAATCTCTTGACATTGCCAGATAGGAAGAAGCACTTTCCTCCCCAGCCTGGAAACCATTTACTGTGATGCAGTTACAGATTACAGTCCCTTTCTGAGACCTAAATAAATGTTTGTTCTACCAGACAGCTCACATAAGTGCTGCAATTTCTTCCATTAAAGTAACAATCTAAACAGCAAAGTAATGATCCAAACCAAATGTTGCTAGTACCTCTGCAGAATTCCTTCTACATCCATTAACAATAATGTAATACCTTAGAAAGAAGGAAATGAAAAAAGAATCCTAGATACACATGCCAAGTATAACCTGCTCTGAGAAAAGTTAATAAAATATGAAAATTGTGTCCTGGTTAAACTGTTTACATTAAAAGGATTGATTATTAACCGAAATATTGGGTTTTTTTGTGTCTGGTACTGTTATAAAACCATGTAGTTGCAGAGAAGTCTGACTGCAGTATTAAAAAACTCTGGATATCAAATGGTATTTAAAAAATCTTAACTCTTCTTTACACCATAATTACATACTGTATTTTCAGTAATATTACACAATACAGTCAGCTACATTTAAGAAAAAAATATCCTACCAAAGTTCAGAAATATGTAATTTTCTGTTAATGTGTTAATAATAAAACAAGTGCTGTACTTTTTAGAGTACTGAATTGGAATTCAATTATTTCTGGCTATTTGAAGCTGAAAGCAAAGCCATCCAAAAGATACTGAACACAAAATAAAATTTTTCTTATTGCAGGATACTCCAGTCCTGAAATACTAAATACATACACAATGCAGGAACCACTCCTGTTTATTTTACATATAATGATATCTTAAAAAAAAAATTAGCTCTCTATATTGTGTGTGATTTGAGGAATGACATAGCAATTAATTAATATAATTGAGATCTCACAGAACCCTGTTAGATTCATAAAATACTTACACCATACCTGAACAGGGTAAGTTCTCAGAATAACCACATCAATACACCCCACGGCACCCCCCTCACTGTAGAGCGATGACAGAGGCAAAGGGAAGGGCCTGGGATCCCGGTGAAATCCTAGTTTTGTGTGCCATCGCACACGGCGAGTGCTGTTCGCTGAGATCTGAGCAAGGGAAAGGCTGAATGAGAAACTGTCACTGCTAAGTCAGAGTTATACCCAACTTATTTTATCTACAGGAATATCTACCTATCTATTTTCACACTGACCTCACGAAGAATATATTGCTTTTGCACCTGAGCAGATCACATTTTAATTTCAAGGTTTCCTTTCACATTGAAGAATTTATTTTAAACAGAATCTAAAAATCTCTGGGAAATGAAAATCTATGAGTCAAACCATTGCTTTGTACCAGAGGAGCAATTTCAGTATTATGCTGAAAGCCCTGTTTAAAGTTAAAGCTCTTTAACTAACCTCAAATGAGCCCAGGCCCTCTCCCACCAGTTCACCCTCTCATGACTTGGTTTCCCCCTTCCCTCCCCAGTTCTTCCTCCAACTTCCATATTATCTGAGATGGATAAATACTTTTTTGCAACTTGGTGTTTAACTAAAGTAAGGAGCTGGAACTGCCAAAACACATAGCAAAACATGGAAGAATTTTATACTACAAACTTCTCTTCAAACTATATTGAATAACATCCTTATATCATGTCTTACAAATCTGGTTATTAAACTTCAACAAAGTTCCATCTGTTTGTAAAGCCCCAATAACTTTTGCTGTTTACAAAATGTGGCTCAACTAAGTAGCATTCATCACATATCTCAGTCACATCCAATCAAGCTGAATTAATATTTTTTATTTACCTTCAACATAAGGGAATCTGGGGCTTCCAGTGGTGTGCATCCATTTTGAGGACCAACAAGTTCTGCTCCATGCACTATGATCTTCTGACCAACAGTCAGCCTTCTTCTATCCAAGAAAGCTTTGAGAGGTGGATCCAGAAGAGCTCTGATCCCATACCAGCCATCAGTAACTTCAATTAAAGCTGCTGCTTTTTTACTTTCCATGTTCTTATTGCTACTGCCAGGAGATGCAACTGCGTTCAGCGATATGATTTTGGAAATGCACAGTACAAGTGTTTTACCTGCTGCATCATCTCTTTCCATTATTTTTTTGATTGCTGATCGTTTACTTTTATCAACTTCTAAATCATACCTACAAAAAGAATTTGTGCTTTGTTACAGCAAACAAAATCCATCATTATTTTTCTTTAAACACAATTGTAGCAAACTGTTGGTTACTCAATCTATATGCATAAGCACCACTGCAGCAAAGCAAATGTTCTCTACATTTTTACAAGTAACAACACACTATGTTTTTAATACTGCTATGCCTAAGTTGAACAATACAAACATTCTGCTATGTAGTGAATGCAAGATAGATGTGTTTATTTTGTAATACTGACAAACCAGAAAGCACACAGTAACACAAATTACAGCTCCCAATATATTGCTATACACATACCTATATTTCAGCTGCAACAGGACCATTTCGGGTGTCAAACATCTGTTAGCAAATTCATGTGGGAAAGACACTTCCATGGCTGCTAATTTCCATACAATCCATCTGTAGTGATTGTAAACCCAGGCCTCTGTTATTAGATTGGGATCCACACCAGGAGTGTCACAGAGGGCTCTGCAGATAAATTGTTAACAAATTAACCTGAAATCCACAAATCCACTGCAAATTTTAACTTGCCTATTTTTTAGACTATTCACACCGTTGAAGAATTTCCAGCAATTTTCCAAATTGACTTTTCTTTCTTTAATGATCAGTGAAGATCAATCACTAGCAACATTAATCTACATAGCAAATTTACAATCCTATAATATCTTTATTTACACTAACAGAGGTGTACTAAAAATGCATAATAAAAAAACAGTAGTCAGAGGCTTTAAAGTACCACTGTGTTGGATTTATTCTAGGAGACAATAGAATTGCTAAGTAATAAATAACATAGTTGTCCTAAGTTCATAAGTAACAGTACCTGTAAAACTCCTTCTTCCCAGCTTTTCCCTCATCTGTAGGTATTAGCCATCCTCCATCAGCAAGCTGCATTCCATTTCCAGCTAACAAATACTCCTTACTGAAAAAGTCTTTGATGAGAAACTGGAAAGATTCTGCATTTGTGCTGTTAACTTGTACACACTGTTTTGAAACACCCAATGTGTATAGCTGAAAAAAAATCAGACAGAAAAGACAAAAAAATAACAATACAGTAAGAATTCAACACAGAGTCTAAATATCCAATATTATAAATTTAGATTAAATATTTCCTTAAGGTTGAGACAGCTTTTGTATGACCTTGCCATTTCATATGTAAGCCATGGAGAATGGAGGACTCTCAACAACTGTTTTAGCAGAACAGTATCACAGTGCTCTTTAAAAGTGTTTAAAAAAATTCAATAGGTTTTGGACTTTTCACTGTACCAAAGGCAAGAGCAATTTCATGTAGATTTACCTAAGCTTAAATTTTAACTGTTCTTTTAAACCAGCTCTTCATATAATTCGTGGATTTTTTTTCTGTTTGATTTACATGAGATTTATGGCCTTTATTATTTGGAATAGTCTTAAAACCTGGATATATCCTACTTAAGTACTGTAGCAACTGGTATAACAGCTTCTGTAAATACTTACCTAAAAACTGAAAAATGTATCTATTCAAAAGCTACTGAGTTTTTATTTGCTATTCTTGAGAAACAGATGCAAGGCAGAAAATAAAAGGAAAGCAATATACCTCTTCTGTAGAATAAAAGCTAGGAGATTTCTCTTCTACTGCAGTTTTCAGAGAGATTCTATTGCTTGCAGATGTTTTAATGACATAAAGAGTGCCTGGCTGTGAACGAATATTTTGCCTACATTTCTTTTTAATTCTCATTTCCTGCAGATCTCTGGCACAGCGGAGATTTGTTACCATCCAGGTCACAGCTGCAATTTAAAAATCCCAAAACATCAAGATCTTTAAAAAGCATCATCAAATAAAGATACACAGTCATACTGTAGCAGATTCAGAGCAGTGTTCTTTCTGTGTCACTATGCAGATTTTTAGAAATTACAAGTCTAAATATTAAGTATAATACATTTAGAAAGTAGTGTTTACTGAAGGCATTCGAATATTTATATGAAACAAATTACATATCCTTATTAATTTTATATAAGTCCGTGAACTAAACTTCCATCCACATATTTTTCTCATCAGACTGAACTCAGTCTTCATAGAAAACTCCAAATAGAAAAAAATTAGTTGATGACTACAGAACCCATAATCCTGAAACTTTGGCCTGTTACTGCAGGATCTAATTCTGCAAATATTCATACACCGTTCAAATATACACAAGTCCTTCTAAAAAAACCCCAGATTATTTGATTGTAAATTAGAGAAATAACACACAGCAGAGCATTCAAGAGAGCTTAGAAGGCATAAGCCCACATTCTTAAATTGAACAGTTGAGCATTTAAAGTCTGCCTCTTTGAAAACGATACAATCAAGCATTTATATGGCTAAATCTACATTTTAATTAGAGAATAGAATAAAAAGAAGCTTCCGTAAAAGTGAATTAAGTACAGCAAGGCTAATCTAAGACTCCTAGGTTATTTTACCTATGAAGTATATAAGAAGAATCAAGTATCAAATGAACAATAAGCTGTCTTGTTTCTAAGCACTGTGTGAAATACTTTTCATCTTCCCAATTAACTTTGGAGATAAACAGGATATGTTCTTCTAGGAGTGCAATATAAAATATTAGGAAAGTAGTACTTTCCTAATTTTCCTGCCAAAATAAAAAAACAGCCTCAAAAGAAACTTCTTTTTATTAAAAAAGAAAAAAAAGGAAGTCTGACAAGTTACACAATAACCCCTTTATAGAATAAACTCTGACAGTTAGTATTTACAACAGTTAAGTGAGTAAACTCTGAAAATACCTAAATTGCCATTTTCTAGGTCAGTGGCTGCTGCCTGCTGGATATCAGACTGGTGATCTTGAGGGTCAGCAGTATTTTGTTCAGTTCTGATCTGATTTAGTTCCATCTCCTTGGTCATATTTTTGCTGATGGGTGAGTCACTTCTTTTGCTGCTGCCTTGTTCACATGTAGAAAATGTCAGCTTGGTTTTGAAGGGTGGAATAAAAGTTTTAGCAGCTTTGCCAGGTTTGTACAAACTTCTCATTTCTTCACTCTCTTCTGTTGAAGCCTTACAGGGAGTGGAAGTCTCTGCAGCATTGTCTGTAGAGTGCCTGTGAGCACAGTGCTGAAAAATGGCAGGTTTGGATTGGAATCCTCTGAAGTCTTGATCTGGCAGAGTAAGGGTAGGATTCTTGATTTCTTGTCGTTCTTTAGATGACCTACAAAATGAAAACATTAAAGCATACAGATTTCATCTTCCTGACAAAAATCTTTGTCAGGAGTTTTGTATTCTTAATTTAGTAATACAAATTTCTATTCTGAAGCAATAAAAAGACAAAGTCTCTGATATTTTAAAACTAGAATACTTAATTTCTATCTATTGAGAAAAGAGAGAGTGTAACAGGGTATAGTTTGTTTAGCATCACACTGGTCTACTGCAGCAGCGTGTGTTATATGTGGTAGCAATATTTATATTGTCATAAAATTATTAGTTGGGTAGTAAATTATTACTTATATTTTTAGACAAAGAAGAACTCTAAAATTTCTCACCCAAAAGGCTGACAAGTTATGGGTTTTAAAGGCACATGGTACATAAATTTTCTTCTGTCTTTAAAAATGCCTGGAAGACAATTACAGAAAAAAATATTTGAAACAGTACATTACACAGAAAATAGAAATTTACAGCACATCTTTTATCTATATCAATGATATATAGAAAAGTCTTCAGAGTGAATTTAAACAGCTTTATTCTCTTCCACCCCCAAAAATGTTTGCTCAAACATCTTCTCAGAGAGATCCAAAGGATAAGTGCTCACAATGCTGAGTTCTCAAGAGTTTGTGTTTATGAGCCAGCAAGATATTTTCAGGCTCCTGAAAGGGAAATGTTTATCATATATTTAACTCCAGGTAGGCTCACCATTCCATTTAGAACTCTTTCACCAACTTTTATTCTTTTGTTTGAAGTTAAAACAGAAAAAGGTACACACTTGCACAAACTCCTCCTTCCATTATTGAAAGAGATCTTGGAATTATCGATGTAACTAAATCATGTCTGCCTGGAATGTAAACCCATTTGTGCTATGCCATTAGGCTGCAAAGAGGAAGTTTCATATAAGAAGTAATTATATAGTAAGTATATTACTAGTAAGTCTCCATACAAAGTTAATCAATAAAATATATTCTGGAGATTAATCAATCAAATGCATTCCTCCTACTGAGACTATAATTTGTGAGATTTAGGATTTTGAGAGATTTCCTTCTGAACTGGAAATTAAACCAGAGTTCTTGCAGAAGGAATATATTTACAGTCTATGCAATAAGGCATATCATTAATCATGTTATTTCAAGTCTGCAGAGACATTACCATAGAAGCTTTTCTGAATTTCCATGACTACATTGACAAATGCAGTAGTTAAGCAAACTTATATGTTAGGTTATTGGAAATTGAAGAATTCTCAAGATAACAACTGACACTGGATTACTGCTTAGAACACAAGATGACTAAAATTACCATCAGGGGTGCTTTTTGAAGCTTTCAAAGACCTGGGGGAATCCTTTGTTCTGTTAAATTCAAGCAGAAGCTGCCTCTTAATTGGAGGTTCACCTAGAATAAAAACACAGAGTTTTAAAAGTGAAGTTCCTTTCAAGCTCAGTTTCTTATCAAAAATTGGCACAATGTAACTGTAATTGCTAAATAAAACACTGAAGCCAGAGCAAGCAGAATTAGCAAGTTTTCAGGCCACATGTCTAAAATTCCAAACACAGTCACTTCACCACAAATTACAGAAGTTTCTGCTGTACAGAATGACTGCATACTGTGTTACCAAGAGGGACAATGAAACTCCACATGACGAAGTCATTAAACTTTTGTGAGCAGTAATTCTTTTCCACCCAAAATTAAAGTCTGTAAGTGTGAAGTTACCAAACATGCTCAATTTGCCTCAGGAAGTGCATCAGTGCACTCCAGCAGTACAGCTCTCACAGTGCACTTCACCTGCATCTCTCTTTGAACTTCCAGTAATTAAAGAGTTCCTCCATACTTCTAAGAGCAGCTCATCTTCTACAGAAGCTGTAAGTAAGGTCAGGGTTCAGCTGTGGCACACTGTTTCAAGCTGGATTGGTAAGAGTCCTTCCCTGGCTTTTGCTACCTAGCCAAACTTTCCACACTGACCTTTGCACCTGAACCTGTGCAGCCAGGCAGGGACTCTGCTGCAATCTCCCCTCCCCCAAGGAGTTTTCAGCTAGCCCAGGTTCTTAACTGGTCTAGTCTGTGCAACCATCAAGTACCAACACTCCAGCTCTAGACAGATCAGTTTCAGAAGGCAAGAAAGTGAGTTTTAGACCAACAACTATTTTTCATATCAGACTAGCAATCTCAATACAAGCAAAACATTGTCCTCACCTGCAATGCAGGTGAAGACAAAAATACTGCTACTCATTTTTCAATTTAAAAACCACTAGATTTGTACAGAGAGGAAAAAAAATTAAGTCTGCTCAGAGAGAAAAGGAGCAGCAGCTTTCTTCTGTAAGTTTATGGTAAAACAGCAAACCTGCACATCTTCAAAATTACTAATCACAAATTTAGCTTCTACTGTGCATATTTAAGCCTGGAAAGAGTGGATGAACTGCACTGCACCAAAGAGTTTTTGCCACTGATACCTAGAGAAAGAACTTGAATATCTCTATGACCTAAAAATCAAAGTGACGTGCAAGAAATCCCCCAAAACCTAAATCAATCCACTATGTAGAAATATGGAGTTGAACATATGTAAGATAAAACACCTACCAAGTGAGTTGTTTTCTTCAAAGCGCCTCTTCCCAAAGCTTTTATTTTGGAAGTTTTTATCCAGTCTGCCACTGAAGGTCTGCCCAGCATTAATTTGTACTCCAGAACTGGAAAAACTGTCTTCCATGAAAGCTCTTGCACTTTCTACAGCCTCTACTTCCAAATAATTTTTTGGACTTTGGAGAAGATTAGTATCAATTTCTGCTTTAGCAGCAGCACTGCATGAAATTGCTTCAGACGCTGGTTTTGACCCCAGATTCAGCGGCCCTTTTCCAAAAGACACAGTTTCTTCTTGCTGCAAGTTATTTTCAAATGATGTTAACTGCTTGTTTTCCTGATTGTATGGTGTGTGCTCAGGCATTTTGACATGGTAAGTACTAGGAAGATACTTTATTTCCTGCAGGCAGGTGCTTTTAAAGTCAGAGTTTTGATTGCAGCTTTTTTCACTTTTGAATTCTGAGATCACCTTATCTGTTAAAGATTTTACATGTTGACCACTGTCTTTAATGGAACTAAGTTGATCTGTAGTGCAAAGCCCACTATTAAATAAATAATCAGATTCTTCTAAAATTGCCTTTGCTTTTTGATAGGCATCTTTAGAAATTTTTACCTGTTTTCCACTAGCAGTGCTGAAGCCAAAAGCAGAATCTGAAATCAATTCAGGGCTGGTATTTTCATCTCCTTTTGATGAAACTACCTGTGTTCTCCTAGGAAGTACTTCAGTGTCCTTTTTGCACTTTTCAACATCTTCCTCAACTAAAAATGTTTCTTGTGCATGTGGTGAATGATTACCTTCCATTTCAGAAAAGAGTTGTCTAGCTTTCCTGAGTGACTCTTCTGAAAGCTGTACAGGCTTTCCACTTGCTGTACTAAAAAATCCAAAATTGCTTGTAGAAGCATCTGATGGCTTTATCTGCTTATTTGGAACAAAGTGGCCTAAAAGCTTAATATTCTGCTCGAAGGATTGCTTCTGAAAATTTGAAACAGACTTTGCATCTGCAGATGTGTTTCCTTCTCGGTGACTGTCTTCATCAGCACTTGCATTTACTTTAATAAATTGGGATGTGGCTGAATTAACCTCTTCATTTGTTGTAGCATTAAAAAGTTCAGCAGAATTAGGATACTCAGTGTGAAGGACTACAGATGAATTTCTAGTAATTTCTGTTTGATTCGTTTTTGAGTTAGGCTCAATTTCATATTTTACAGCTTCACTGCAGTCCTGAAATATTTGTCTGACTCTTGCTAATGCACTTTCTGAAACAGACACAGCTCTCCCTTTTGCTGTGCTAAACACAGTTTGTTTCAGATCATCACTTTGCTTTTCAACCTTAAGAGTTGTTTCTTTTAACCTGTTAAAATTAGTTTCCTCTTCAGGATGACTCATTAGTGATTTGTTTTGGCAAGCATTAGCTATGGTGTCTATGAAGCAATTTTTATCAGCAGCAGGTTCATTCAAATGTTCTAAGTCAAATTCCTTACTGTCACCATTCATGTAAGAGCAGCTACTTTTTGAATCTAAGAGGAGTGATTGATCAGCTTTATTGTTGCTCTCCTTAACAAATAAAGCATTTTTTGTATCTCCAGGCACACAGTTATCTTCGAGGTCATGTGGCACCTTCATTAAATGCAGAGATGCAGCAGAGTGCACAGGAAAATCATGTGTGTTTTTTGAATCATCCCTTTTTCTTGGTGAGTAGGGCACCTTTTGCTCTGCAAGCAAGCTTCTATCTTCAGACAAATGAGTTCTACTTAAAGCATCACTCTTCTGTCCTATACAGGATTCCAATGCTGACTTTCCAGGTTTGACATCAGCTTTTTTATGTGCATGTGAAGTTACTAAACTCCCTTCACAAGCTTCACCTAGATCAACAAATCTATCAACTTCACCAGGATCAAGAATCACAGCATGTTTAATAGGACTGCTCTCTACTGCCTGATTAAACTGATCTCCAAGCTCTTCAGGAACAAGCTTTTCATTAAAATTGAGTTTTTCTGAGTCACACTGAGCAATACTTTCAATACCTAAATCACAGTCTTTAACACAGTTCTTGCCAAATTTCCTTTTCTTGATGAGGTTCTCAAAATTGTCACTATGCTCCTTTCCTACATCAACATCTGCAAAAAACTGTTCCGCTTTAGCCAAAAATCCATCAGCAATTGCTATTTTCTTGCCACTAGCAGTATGAAAACCAGTCAGATAACTCCCTTCCACTTCATTTCCCCCACATTTACCTCTTGTTCAAGAGGTATTTGATAATGATGGTAAGAACTTATTTCTATTCTGCTTTCATTCACTAGGAGGTCCTTATCATGAGTGGTGTCTTCTATATTTTTACAATTTGTTTTTTCTTTATCAGAGTTCTCCAAAACATTTACATCTCCTTCTCTGCACTGTACACTGAACAAGGGTAGAGAATGATCCAAAACTGCATCAAGAATGGAAATATCACCAGCAGCTGGAGTCTGAAGCTTTGGTGACAAACATTCATCTTCCTTTCTGTCTTCTCCCTTCTGCTTAGGAGACTGGTTTTCCATCTCGCATGATGCATTTAAACTGTGTTCTTCTGCAGTCATAATAGCATCTTCTAGACATGTTACATCTAATGAGTGGTCTTGCAAATTGCCTTCATCATCTCCTTGATTTAAAATTTGTTTGGAAGTTTTATAATTCTGCTTATGATTTTTAGTGGATAATAGGCTGTTGAGAATGTTAATGCTACTGAAGCTAACATTTTCAGTATTATTTACTGATATTTTGGTCTTATTTTCCAAGTTTTCCCTGAATGCTGTACTAGTATTTTCCTCATTTTTATTCTGTGCATGATAGGAAACAGAACCTGTGTGGGAAACACGATTCACACTTTTGAAATCTGAAACACAAACAGTTTTTTCCTTGCTTTCTTTTGTCAGGCATCTGGAAGAATTACTGTTAGAAGACATAGATCCATTTGAATTGTGACATCTAGTACCAGTTTCAAAAGATTTGAACAAATAGTTATCATCATCCAAGTCTCTGAAGAGCTCTGCAGACCTACTCAAAGCTGCCTTTGAAATATTTATTTTTTTACCTCCAGCTGAAGTAAAGCCTATGAAATTAGAAAAGCTGTCCTGATTAGGTATGGGAAAGCTCTCATCAGACCTTCTACTTTCATTTATGTCTAAGTTAGTAAAAGTAACCTTTTTGTCATTTTTGTGGAAAAACACTGCATTTTCTTTTTCATTTTCCATCAATTCAGAGTCTTCATTTGTGTCCTCCTCCTGAGTACAATACTTGTCATTTTTTACTTGAATTTCTGGTTTAAAAGTGCTACAAACCTCCACATCTTTCCTTGTTTCAGAAATATTTTCTACATTCTTTATTCCATGTGTTTCTACAGTTCCTAATTTTTGCAGACTGTGACTTTGTGTTGTGTTATTTTGCTTTCTAAACTGTGTAAATTCAAACTGACTACCAGTTTCTTCCAAGATACTGGAAAGTTCAGCAATTTCAGCTTCTTGGCTTGCTGTCAAGGTTTGATTTGCTTCTTGGAAGGCTTGTGGAGTTCCAGGAAAGCTTTTACACAAGCCAACTTTATGTGGAATAAACTCTGCACGCCTGGGCTCAAGAAAACTTGCCTGTGAATCTGAAGAATCAGATAAATTACTGCCCAACTTGCTTTTTGAACCTGAGAATAATATATTTTCCTTTTTAACTTTATGTGAAAAGTTACTGACTCTTTCCATGGAAGGGGCTTCAAAGCATTCATCTTCAATATCCTTGAATAGCAATCTGCCTTTTGCTATACTGGCTTCAGAGAATTTAATCTGCTTATTGGAAGCAGTCTGAAAGCCACTGAAGCCCAGATTCAAACTGCATGCATTAAGACTCACTGATGACTCCCCTTTACATTTCAGGTTCTTGTTTGGCTTTTTGCTGGAACACATGGGTGCTATTTGTTTATCTTCTGCAGAAATTACTTCATTTAAAGAATTATTATCTATACAATCTAATAATTCTTTAGAAATGTCTACAGCTACATTACTCAATGCAGCTGCTTGAGGGCTTTTACTGTTTTCAGTTGGCTTTGAGTCTTCATTGTTGGCTGCATCCTCTGAAAAGGCACCTGCATCTGTTTCCTCCCCTTGTTTTAATCCTATACTGTCATATTCTGAGCAGTTTATTCCCAAGGGTCTGTGTACTTCTCTACAGTCAACTCCTGACCTCTGGTCTGTAGCATGCCTTTTATGGGGTGATAACTTACTGCAACAGTCACTACTGACTCCAGTTATGCCCAAGTTGATCTGACACAATGTATTATGGGAACTGCTGTTTGTCACAGATGTAGAGTCACCCTGAATATCAACCAAGACTTCCCGGTCCCTGTGAGAAGACCCAAGCTCTTCCAGGCTCCTGAGGTGCAGTAGCTCCATCGTTCACCTTAGCACTCATGTCGTCTTCTTTACCTTCCTCTAAAGCACAGGTTGTTTTAGGGAGAAATTTGGAACGCTTTCTTGCCATCAGGCATGCTGAAGCCAGAACTTTACGTTTTATATTTGAAATAATCTCACTATTTAAAGAATTTGTTGTGTCTTCTTTCAGTGTATTAGATACTTCTAAGCATTTTTTTGATGTTGCAGGTTGATCCTCTCTTGCATTTTCCCTCAAGTCTCTTAGGTCTTGTTGTTCCAGCCTATCACTGAAGGAATTATCAGGTGAGTTATCCATTGTATCAATTTTTGAAGTAGAAGTACTGAAATCCTTTGCACTGGTATTTGACTCCAAATGCTTTGTCTCAGCAGGAAGAAAGTGGTCTATAAGACAAGACATTACAGAGAAAAAGTGAATAAATTTATTCAAATAAGTGTAGGTTCATATTATAATAAATTTTGGGCTGATTAGGCAATTTCTACACTAACAGCAGAACCCAAAGTGTCATTTTGTCTTCAAATGCAAATGCCCTTGACAAGGCTGGAGGTCTGATTAGCCTAATTATATTCCAACAGCCAGAAACAAGAGATTTGGCTGCAGTTAATGCTACCAAGTAAAAAACAGTAGATAAATTTTTAGTTGTAATGAAATTTCAAAAGATGGGCTTCAACTCCTTGTGGCTCAACATAAGGATTTGTTTCAAATTTAAAGTACTTGAACTCCTAATATAAAATAATTCTTCTAGCAAGAACAACAGCTTCTAAAAATAGAAGCATGCACTTGCTTTCATTATATTGCTTTTTAAAATATTTTGTGCTTTTGGAAGAAACAGATGTACAGTTTGAAAGCACCTAATTCTAGAAAAATAACTATACAACTTTAACATTCTTTACGATCGCTTAGAGGTCACCAACTCAGACAAAATGGCCCTTGACACTACGGATGTAAAAACAACATAGACGAAGGTAACTAAGGCTGTCAATCAGAATAGTGGCTCAGGGTGGAAATTTCTATTCTGGAAACTAACCTGTTAGGAAAAAAGTTAGCACAAGATTACTTGAAAATGATGCTATCCTTATCGGTGTATAACAGACCAATCCCATATGTTGATTCCCAATTGTCCAGCTAGTTTTCTACAAACACAAGCTTTCACATTATTTTATCTGAAACATTTACATGAAACAAATTCTCCACAAAAGATGAAAAGCTTAACAATATACCTTGCTTAACATCACTGGCCACCAGACAGCCTCTAAAATTGTATGAATCAGATTCCAAATGTGGTAATACAGTATGAATAGGTGATTCAGAGGTTACTTCTTTTTGTACTTTTTCTTCTTGATTCAGTAAAGTATTATTTATTCTATAAATAAATTTCTTGGATCTTTTTCTGAAGCTGGGTAACATCTTCAGGTTTTTAAAGCCAGACTGAGTAAGAGTATTTTCACTATTTATTAAATGTAGGTCATCACAGTTATCTGGAGATGTGGCACTACACACAAGTGGGTGAGGCAGAACATCAGTTACGACAGATTTAGAAGCTGCTTTTAAATGCTTGGAAAAGTTGCCACTGTAGACTAAAGAATATTCTGTGACATTTGCATGTTCAATTAAAAAAGAATTACAGTTTGAGAAGCTCATTTTGGAAACCTCAGCTGCACATTCTTTTACTAACTCTGGATCTTGAACACTCAATGACACAGATTTTACTGGAGTTATTTCCGATGCTGGGTTGCTTTCAGTGTTTTTCATTTCACAGCTTTTTTCTAACAAATTGACATTGAACTGCTTTTGTGCTTTTATCGATGTTGAAGAGTTCAGTGAAGATGCTTCTGCAACATCATCCTTGGCCATTAGTAATGACTTTTCCTCTAAAGTTTCCTCCCTACGCAAGTCAGAGGGCAGAGAACTGCATACAGACATCTCCCGGTGAGTTACATCAAGATCAGAGAAGTTCACTTCAGACCACTGGCTTGGTGGAGACTGCACACCTTCTTTCACAGGCCTCTCATTCTCAAAAGACTTGTGTGGTCTATAATCATGCACATCTCCTGCTTTCCTAAGAGACTCAAATTCTTTTTCATGTCCTATTAAACCGCCATCTTTACCGTCCCCTGTATCTTCACTGGTGTTTTGGAGTAAAGAACTGTTCACCTGAGTACAGAGGCTGTTTTCAGTCCAGCTATTTGTTTTGACTTCCTGTGAAATGTCATTCTTTCTTCCATTAGGCTGCTGAGAGGGAACATCCCCCTTTTCCTGTGTTTTATCTGGATTTATCTCATATTTCTCTACTACATCCAGAGCATGTGGCATCAGCAGAAGAGTTCCACTGGACTCAGCTGGCATGCTGAATGTGTCCTCAGAGCTATCCATCTCACCCAGTAAGCCATCTAACACCTCCGACTCTAAAGAGTTTAGAGAAGATGAAGAGAAGAAAAGAAAGAAAGAAAATAAGCTTTAGGAAATAACTTAAAAACAGTATTGGTAAATACAGCTTTCAATTTTATAGGCATTACCTTTACTCAGGAGTGAGTTGGTAAAGATAAATGTAAGCAGCTGTAAGAGGAACAGGAGGCAATGAAAATACATGTAAATGCCCTGGCCTCCTGAGCTCTGTAGTAGTTAAGGCTGCCAAGATACAACCTGGCTGTCTTAAAAGAGTATTTTTTCCCTCTACAGACAGAGAATGAGTAGTAAATTTGACAACATAAATATATTGATTTTTTTCTTCCAAAACTTGTACCTGATGGTAGACACGTTAAGAACCTGCCTATTTTTATCTATAATTGGCAGGTAAGGAAACTGTTATATAAAGACTAATTTATTAAATTGTCTTCTACTATGATATAAAATAGTTTAGTATCTAGAAAGATTTAGAAATATTCTCAATCTTTTAATTGATTAGGAAGCTTTTAAGTAGTTCAGTGATTAGCACAAATATTAGAAAAACAACGAGAATGTTTTGTTTGTGTTTAGAAATAACATGCAACAGGGGAAAAATAATCTAAACTTTACTTTGTAGAGCTTACACATGCCAAATAAAAATATTACCTTCTCAAATGAAAGAGATATTATGAAATGAGACCCACTTATCAGAACAGTCCACATTCAAGGGTAGGTTTCATTTAGAGTAGTTTTTAAGGCTTTTTCCATATCACAGAAATCATAATAAAGTACCTAGAAAACATCACAGTCCTCTGTTTCCTTAGGCCCATAACCAATAGTTTAACTTTTTCCATTAACTTTTTTTAGGTACAATTTCTTTAACTTACAACTCTGTAACTTTTCCTACTAAAACTTTTAAATAGCATAATATCCAAAAGATTTTCCATCTGGAAATCCATAGAAGATTTCCCAGTACTTGGTCACACACAAACAATTACATGCAATACATCCTGCAGGTTCATGCTGATGTTGAAGGTATAGAAAGTTACTCATTCCCTTTACTTTCTATTTTGTGCCTGAGTGGTAAATGAGATCTCAAAAAAAAGAAACTGTAACACTACAGACTGAGTGTACAGGCAGGTGATTTTCCTTTACTAAAGTAGGTTCCTCTGAAGCAACCTCTGTGTCCATATCCTTTCCTATGATAACTTGTCAGTAGAGCTTCCTAAAAAAACACAGCTTGTTTTTACTTAAACAAGAGATATTACGTTTTAGGACTAAAGAAAACAAGGATTATCTGAAAGACTGTACAGATACAATCTGTACACTGAATAATCTCATGCCAGGGAAAAACAAATATCAGGGAAATTAATTTTGACTTCTAAACTCACTGGAGGGCAATATTATTTGATTATTTGATATATTATGATCTTATTTTCTTTAACTGAAACAAAACGTATACCTAATAAAACTTACTGTACTTATGATCATATAGCAGAGAAAACCAACATCTGAAAGCTACAAATGTGCAGCTGTCTTTTTTTTTTTACATGGCATCTTCAAATGCCAAATTAGCTATTATTAAAAAGGGAAGACTTAGGAAAAGGGAAACATTTGCAAGTTATTTTGAACTCTAAGACAAATGGTCTTCTCCGTCTTGCTGTTTTAACTTATCTTCTCTACTGTAGTATGCAATGTAATAAGACCTACTGGAACACAGACCAAGACCAACTAATTTGTCCTTAATTTCTAAAAGTATTTTGCTAATTAGAGATTACTTGAATACATTTACTACCAAACACATTCTTTTCAGCACATTTGCATCTACAGTATCAAAACAGCAGGCCTGTGTCACTCTGCAAGCAACAATGCTTCCTGATGCTAGCATTCTCAGCCCTCCTTACAATTCTAAACTGATTCTTTCACAATTCTTACACTTAGCATCAAGCATTATTTTTAGGGCAGACCATTCAATTCAGATGAAGAGACAAAATCCTAAGGATATACTGTCCTGTCAAGCCAGAGTGAATCCCTACAGCATCCTTTTACACCCATGTATGCTGAACAAATTTCTGGTAGTAATCTCCCATTCTGCCATCATTTCTCAACTAAAGTCAAAAAACCTCTCACTGTAATTTACACTTTTGCTTGTTCACTAACATAATCTAAAAACACAGAATGAAAACATTTTTTCCCTTGTCTTGTGTATTTTCTGCATTCATTAAAAAAAAAAGTCCAAAACATTCATCTTCCAAAAGGATTTGTCAAATTTTGAACTACCTATTTTGAACAGGTGAAATAAATGAAGAAACGATACAGCAAGATCAAAAACCAAGCTCACCACAGAATAGTGAGTGCGGCGATGAAACTTCATGCTCAAGTTAAGCCTGTTCAATAGCTAGAAGCAGTAGTCTTGCTCCCCCTTGAGCCTGTAACATTTTTCTGTCTCAGCTCTCACACAGTCTCACCTCTCCAGCTGCAGTGAACACACTTCACAGTACTAATCTGCTTGTTGTCCAGTGGCACCATAACCTGACTTTCCTAGCTTAACCAGGATACTGATTTAATTCACTGACTCAACAGACAATCCCTTTTATAAGTCTAGATTAATTTTACAAATTTGAATTAATTCAGAGACTGGGAGTATACAGCTGGCAGAACAAACCACCCATAACAACAGCCCAAAACACAGAATGTAGTTTTACCCTCAGTCTTACTTCACCAAATACTCATTAGGTAAAGCATCAGTGCATACCCAAATCTTTGATGTCATCTTCAGCATTTAGCTTTACTGTCTCTGGTACAGACAGCATACTTGCATCACTTACTCCAGGACATTTATCATGCTTGGAAAAATAGTTGTGCAAAATCTGTAAGCCAAAGACAAAAGCTGTTATATTATGTACTAGTAAGTGTCACTTTAACAGTCAAGGACAGAACTCTAAACATTTACTGCAGTACCTGACTAATGCTCCTTCTCTTAAAATGGAAGGTAACATTTTCACAGATTCAAGTGAAAAACAAGTAAGCAGATAATCCCCATTTTTGATGCAAATCAGGTTCCATTCTCAAGTCACCTTAAGGGCAATGAATGGGTTCAGCAGTTTACTGTAATCCTCTCAAAAAGGGAACAAAGGAGATATGAGGAAGGACAAAGACATTTTGCTTATTTTCACTTGTAACGGTTTGTTAACTGTGAAGTTTCAGGTCGTTAAGGATCAAACCTAAATTTGTAATTGAATCCTTTTAGTACCATCCTTGGGTTTCAGTCTCAATAATGTTTCAGCTTTCACATACACAGAGTCAAATTCCAATTATGCAAGAAGTCTCCCTACCACTATCAAAGGACTGAAATTAGTACTCAATTTCAACTCTTCCTTGTAGTGGTTGAGAGCAAGAAGTTATTCCCAAAGAGTAACTGTCAAAAGTTTGACAGAAGTGGGAAAAAACGAGACAAACCAATTAACATAATTCCTAGGTTTGATTTCTCTTTGAGTAATACTGAGGGCTGCAGAAGCCAAAGGGTTTTGGGGGATGGGGATTGCTTTGGTTTTCTTTAATAACCCTCAGAGAGGGTTATTTGTGAGAACACATTCTACAACCATGTATTGCAAATTTAGTCTTGTGAGCAGTAGCTTTTTAAAAAACAGTCAGGAAAACTTAAAATTAAAACGACAGAATTTTTTATTCTTGGCTCAAGGAATGCAAACATGTAACCAAATAGCTTAACTGAAATTAAAGAACAACAGCTCTTAAAACTACTTACTGTATCAGCCCTTCCATCCTGTCGCTTTGCTTCAGAAATAGAATCATTCTCTCTAGCTTTAGAAGAAAGACAGATAAGTCAATTTATTTTCTCCTGAGTGCTCTGCTGAGTGTGTTCAAATACAGCTGTGTTTTGGGAGGGTTTTCATTGGATTATTTTAAATTCCACTCAAATCTGTAAATAAACTACTAAAAATTAAAAGTTCTAAACAAAAAGTGGTACAGATGGGGCTGAAAGTCAGTATACAAAAGCAGTTTTGTAACAGCACAAACGAGCCCAAATCACATGTTACGGCTTCTGCTATGTTTCCAGTTACCACCCTGAAACAGCACTGCCATTCCCCTTTCAAGCAGTTATTCATGGCACTACTCCCCATTTTCTTCTGTCCAAAAACCTGGACTATATCTTCAAGCCATTCAGGAATTTGGGTTTTTCCCCACTTCCTCCCAAAACAGTAATTTTCACTTTTGTTACAAAAGGAGAAAGTGAACCCTATTTTTAAAATGCCTGAAGAGCAGTGTATTTAAATGTTTTATAGACATGCCATCTAGGTTCTGTGTAGCAGCTCTTTCTTTTCACAGGTGTCAGAAGGCAGAGAGTATAATATCACTATTATAAACTACTTGGCTTATCCAGGACATGGGAGAATGAGAGCTCAAACCACAGCTCATCTCTCAGAATATCATCATTAAGGTATGGATACTTCCCTTAGTTCTTCTTTTCAGCTCACACCTTTCTGGACCAAAGAACACCCAAAATGGCACAACTCAATCGCCCTGTGAATAGTACCACCCCTACATCCCAAAAGAGATTCCCAGTCCTAGGATTCATTCTTGATATGCTTTATATACTCTATACAGTGGTAGTTTAACAACACGAAAAGAGCAATATCAGAAGCTAAGGAGACACACCCAGGCCTTCCCATTTTCTCAAGAATTTTCATCAATAAATTGATTCTCATCTCAAAACATACAGTCAGATTTCATTTTGCTTATCATATGCTAATGAAATCTCACTTTCACCAACACCTCAGGTTGAGGCTTGATGTTTATCATCACTGTTGATTACCACTGCAGCAATTATCACCCACTCGTTCACAGCTCTGCTGACCCAGCTGTTTGTGCAGCTGTGCAGTAAATGAGCTCCAGGAACTGCCCCGTCCAAATAACCCAGGAAATATGAACCCAGGAGCTCAGGTCTTAAATTGGATGAGTATCCCAGTCAGTCTCATTGGGTTGCTATGATGGCAGGCACAGTCAGAGTGGTTAAAAATGCTGAAGGCAACACGGCTGCTGGGAATTTTACTCAGCAGGCCACCTTCTTACACTTCAAAAACAAACCCATTTAACTTAGCCCAATAGTTTCTAGTTTTGATAGGGCAAAGCAAATGTATCTAATCCTCCTTCTATGTTTTGCTATGTTACTTCTAAATTTATATTCCCTAACCCCTCAGAGAAAGGAAGAAAACTTCTGAAAAGTTTTCTGTTTAGGGCTACATTATCTAAAGGCACCCAATAATAATCTATAAGAATTTTGTGTTTTTTTAATTGAAAAGCAAACAGTTCATATTGAGTGACCTTCCAGTGTCAAAACCAGAAGTTTTAAACCCTTAGCAATTGCTCATTTTTAGAAATACCTATTATCACTGTTTCACCAAGGGTAGGAGGTGTGGCTAATGAACTTGACCAGGACATATCTGGATCCACTTCTGCTCCCAGACTTTCAGAAATACATTTTGGAGTTCTGACCTGGAAATACATTTAACAATCATATATACAATTTCTATGCCAAATTCTAAATGTACAACTCAGGAAAAGGAAACAAAATGCATGAATAAAATACATACCTCCGAAAGTTTTGGTGTGCAAAACAAGCTTCCATATGGTCCTAAAAAAAATTATGCAAAAAGAACATTAAACAGTAACTAAAAAAAAGAGTATTTTTATCTAGAGATGTAAAATATTTTGTAGAATCTAAAAGCAAAAATACAAACCAGGGATATTATTTCTCTGAGGTGTTCTGTAAGCATTCCTTAAAATAGCTGGACTGCAAAACAAAATTAAAACAAAAATATTAATTTAACTTCTCAATTTCTTAAAATAATTTAATATTTCAAACATCGCATATATTACTATCTCCATTATTTCTTTGCTTTGCACCATGGTTACTTCCCTGACTAGACAAAATGCAGATTTCTCCTAACTATCAGTCAGTATTTTAAACATTACCATAAGTCTACTATAAACTGTAAAATATTTCTTTCAAGAAATATTTTCAGTGATGAATTGTCTGACAAGTAATAAATTTCAATGTAACCATGCATTTTATAATATGCTGTATGAAACTCAGGAAATTGGCTTAACTACTTTAACTCTTCTTATAATCAACATGAGTACTTTGATAAAATTTATCTGAAATACAGACATTAAAGTGTCAAAATCAAAGCTATTATTAAAAAAATAATCTTAGTAAATATTACAAATAGCTTTACTACTTGAGAAGTACATGATAATACTACTACTCTTTCTTTGGATGTTTGGACTTGGAAGGTTGAAATATTGTTAAAAGATTATGTATTCCAGCTGTGAAAGAGTAGAAATATAGGAAGAACACCTGAAAGCAAGGACATTTACAAATTTAGCTAGTGTTTTATTTTCACTTAGCAACCTACAAGTATCATAAACATATCAGACATACAAGATTATTCACTGCTTTTAAAGTTCAACAGTTAAATATGGTGGGTTAAATACTGCTTTTTGCTTAAGGTTCAGCTTATTTTCTATATGTGTTGACATATTTAGCATACCTAGAAGCAAGGCAGTTGTGGAAGGTACCAGGAGGAGAAGCAAGTATTTCATTTTCTTGGTCTATTTTTCTTCTTGTGTTACTTGGGCTTATCAAATTCTCTCTATCTGCAGCATAGAATATAATAATCAGCACAATTTTGCAGAGCTCCAGGTTTCAATTCTGAAGCTTAAAGCCAAGCTTTCAAAAAAAACCCCAAACAAAAACAAAACAACAAACAAACAACAAAAACCCAACCAATCAACAACAAAAACCCCAAGAACAAAAAACCCAATCCTAATTTCTCTTTTAGTATTTTAAGTATGTCCAAATTTCATATCCAGACAATGCTAAACACATTTCAAATGCACAGCCAAGAAACCCCTCATTATGTCACTTTATTCACCTGGCATTAAGTCATATATTCCATTTCAGTTTTAATGTACTGCACTATGCCTTTTTAGTCATTGCAGAAGTTATTCTTAGCAAAAATACAACACATGGAAACATGGGTTTGTGCAGCTACCCCTCATATTTACTATGCCACACATTTATTGATTCAAATAAGCACCAAAGAGCAAAACTTATTTCCAGAACTGTTGTTGCAGTCACTGTGACTGTCAGCAGCACCTATTTATTTGCAAAGCATCTCCAGGCAAAAGAAAGGGTTCCCACCAAAGCTGCAGAAACCTCTGAACAGTGAGACTTACATGGACCATCACCTACTAAAGGGAATTTATACTCTGATGTTTCCAAACAACCTTGGTACCAGAAATTACATTTTTGTTTATGCATTCCTCTCTGCTTCTGAGTTCCTGAGTTCATATGCACACCACAGGTGCATCCCAGTACCACACCAAGGTATGAAATCCCTCAGCTCCCATCCGGGCTCTTGTTTTCACAAGAGCCATTTGAAAAAAATAGAGTATTTCAGGCAGTCACATCTGAACTTTGCATATGTGCAGAGCAAAACTGACCATTTTGAAATAAACAATCACAAGGTTCCTTTCTTTGCCATTTATGAAACTGCCAGGTGAAACTCCTGAAACCAAGAATTCCCTAGGGACTTAACACTGTAAAGAACAAATAGCTACATTTAAGTTCAGCAGCAAACTTCAGAAAAACAAAGAGTTACAATATTCCATGGAAGTAGTGCTATAAAGTATACTTGAACTACAGCACAGCTCTAACCCTTCCTAGAATTTGCTCAGGATCTAAGAACAATTCTGGTAATAAAGGGAGTCTTGTGTTTGTCTGTGCCCTGGTTAGAAAAGCTTATCAGAAAGGCACAGACACAGCAGATGTACCAATCACATACTTCAGGAATGGGATTAAATACTCTTCCATAGAAGAGATTCTTACATACAATCTTGCATACATTCTCCATAGAAAAGATTCTTCTCACTGTCCAAGGAGGCTAAATACATCAGAAAGGAGCAGAATGATATGTACTCCCATGACATTCTTAGGATTTCTAAATAATGTATGAGAAGTACCTCATAAATTCAATTTTTTTTCTAAATGGAAAAATGCAATTTTTTCTATAACATACCATCTTAGTAACTTCAAAGAGATGTGCTTCTAAAACTTTCCAAGAAAGGTTAAGAAGTGCCCTACAGATTGCCTCACACTTCATCATGATAAGGATGATTCTCTCCCTTGAAAAGCTTCAAAACTTTTGCATAAAATAAAATGCGACTGCTAAAAAAATTCACTCTGATTTGCAGTCAACAGATTGCTAATAAATTCATATCTCCCTCATATTAACAATATTTAGAACGTTTGGACCACAACACTATCTTTTATACACAGAATTTTGCTTATATATTACCAGTTTATCACAAGCTGAATTCGCTATTAAGATTAATTCTGCATTTCTATAGATGATCTTCAGAAGACTACTAAAATAAGCTTCTTAGTCACACAATTCCTGCAGTAGCATTATCTATTACATTAATGATCACCAGCTGCAACAAAAGGTTAAAAGAAAGAAAAAATGTTACTCACTTGCTCCTATTTTTTTCTGATCTGGCTCTTTTTCCGGAGAAGGTGGCAATATTGCATTTTGTTCTTTAAAGAGCAGTGGGGTGGATGCCAGCTGACTGTATGTAGAGGGTTTTGTCCTTGGAGTTTTAAAAGCTGCTTGATCAAGCCAGCCAGAGGGCCCATCAATCTCTCCAAACGATTTGGGCTCATATGGGGGTGCCTCAGCACTGAGTTCTTCAAACCAATTAAGACTGATAGGCCCTAAATCTATGAAGGAAAATATACAGAAAACCATATGAAAAGGAAAAAGGTTCCTCCATGGAGGATGTGAAAATACACCTGGCATTTAAATTTAACAGCAAAACACAGTGGTCCTTCCACTGCCATACTTCTGGTTTCTAGATGGCTTTGAACTCTGATAACCTCAAAATATAAAGGGATGTCTGCCCAAATTCTCAGACTATTAATAAAATAACCATCAGACCAGAAAAAATGCCCAGTTTGTTTAAAATTACAAGTATACTCTGGCTTTTAGAGTCTTTCTTGGTTTTGTTCAGACTGGCAAGTTAAACAGGTTGCCTTTAAAATTATTGACCACCACAGGCACCTTTAGCAAAAGACTAAGCCTGGTCTGCCTGTGGCTATGTATAGCGGTGACAACTCTAAAAAAGCAAGTACAAAATGTAACTAAGCATACATCATGGAAAAAAACTACAAATAAAAATTTGAAGAAATCTAGGTATTAGAAAATACAGGTTTGGGGCAAGAGCAGCAGCTGACAACTTGCATAAAGCTTTCTTGTGGAACATACAGCAAATGTGTATAAAAGACTGGTGTCCAGAAATCAATCCTAATAAGAATTATTTACTTTAGATAAGCTGTACCTGATTCACTGCAGTGGGCCTTAAATATTTCAAAGAAAGTTGGTTTTTCCACAGGTTTGCAAGCCATTTTCTTATCCGTTACATTACCGGAACAGTCGAAAAGCCTGAGAAGAAATAAGAAAACACTTTCATACACTGCTGCTTTAATCGTCTTAGGCCTGCTTTCCTGCATTTTGTGGTGTGCCATGGCCCAGCTTGTTTAGCTTTGACTGTAATGTAAGCATTCAAACACCACAATGATGAACATGGTGGGAAAACAACAGACAAGAGCATAGGGACTTACACCAGTGATAATGAAAACACTCAGCAAACACAGGAGAAAACCAAGATGGAACTGGCAGAACAGTTCTGAGATATTTTAAACACAGATCAAAACCCCACACTCACTACAAGGTGTTAGGATGGAATATGTACTATCACATATATACTCTTACAACCACTACAACTTACACCTCAAGAATTTGATTCAAAGTTGCTCTCAACTGGAGCAGACACTGCCAGTTTCACAGTTCTATTAAAAAAACATGTATAAAATAAGCCCACAGTGAGACTTCACCGTTTAAGAGGTTTATGCCTTCCACGGTAATAGCTGTTTCCCACACAATGGCCGTGTCACACACGCTGCCTTACCAAAACCACGGGAAAAAAGGGGGCTTTAAAATAGGGTACGGGCTGCATTAAGACAGAACACCGAGGAACTCAACATTGCCTCAGAAGGACATTTTACAAAGTGCGATTCGACCAGCCCGCGCTGCTTTCCGTGAGGGGAAGCTCCTCCCGGGCAATGACCACGCGCGGAGCGCGGCCTGCGCAGCCCCGCCGGGTCAGCGCGGGGTCAGCGGGGACAGGCCCGAACCCCCCTTCCCCTCCCGGTGACAGCGGAGCCCGGCGGGCTGTGAGGGGAGGGAGGGCCCCCGAGGGGCGGCAGGGACACCCCCAGACACAGCGCAGCCCCGGCGCAGGGCCGGGCCACACGCGGCGCCGTTACCTGCCGGCGGCGCCTCGGGCGGGGCGGCGGCCGCAGCATCGCCTCACGCAGGGGAGGGGGCGGGCGGGGAAGGCGGCGGGGGACGAGGGGGCAGCGCAGACCCCCGGCTCGGCCGCCCCGTTCGAAGCTTGGCGCCAACGCAGCCCCGCGCCTGCGCAGCCGCAGCATCCGCCGCCGCCGCCGCCCTCCGCCGCAGCACCTCCCGGCGAGGAGGCGGCGAGCCCGCCCCGCCCCGGCTGCGCTGCGCGGGGCCCGCCCGGGTGCCCGCCGTGAGGGCTGTCTGCTGTGCGGGCTGTCCCCCCGCGGCTGGCCCCGCACAGGACAGAAAGGGAGCGTGCCCCGAGCCGGGATGGCCGCCAGCAGCTTCCCTCACGCGTGTGGAGGCGAGGGGATGAAGAAGCACATCCACGGCTGACATGATCCGCGTTGCTGGGCAACAGCAAACACCGGCCTGCCGGGAAAGGCTCTGGAAGGCTCTCAGCCTGTGCAAAGCCTCAGCCTCTGCTTCTCAGGGGGTTTTGTAGGCCCAGACACATGAAATGGTTGTTGACCTTCCAATAAAGAGAGTGTTACTATGCTCCACATACATGTCCAGTCCCGCTTTGTCTCTTGAGTAAATTCTTGGCTTTGGTGATGCAACAACTTCAAGATGTGTGGAACACTCACCACCAACTTCGAGTTTGCCATCTTCATTTTAGTGGGATGTTCGTCTATTCGTGTGCCATAAAGGGATTTCTTCCTACCTCTCCACACCAGTCCTTATGTTGCACAGTTTTATCACATCACCTGCTCATTCATCTGTCACTTTCGTCAGTTTCTTGTTGTACAACAATTTTCCATATCCTTCATCCTTTCAAGAAACTTTAACTTCTAACCCTGCAGTGTTCTGGGGAGTGGCAGTAACTTTCTTCCCAATGCATTTTAGAGGAACCCAAACTGTTGGTTTAAATGATGGCATGTAGTTTCCCAATAGATTTCCATCCCCATTCCCAAAGCACCTTAAAAAGTTACTCTTTTTGCAGCCACACTGCAGTCATTAAGTTTTAACTCAGCTATCTCGATACCCTATTTTTCCTTTGAGTTGATGCCGACAGTGCTTTGAAAACCTAAGCACAACATGGAGCCTTGAGACATGTTTCTTTTAATTATGATGAATGGGTTTCCTGAATCTGAACTTCTTTCTGCCCTGTAAAAATGCTGTTTCTTACTGATTTATCTCAGACACTTGAAAGTGTCAGATACACTATGAACATTTAAAGACATCATCGCTGTCAGGTCTCCTCTAGCCTCTCTCTTGCTGGCCTACTGAATTTTATGAAGCGATGGTGAGGAGTCATACAAAGAAAGGATTTCACATCCCAGCAGTTCCAGGGATTTAAGGGTTCTCCAGTCTCTAAAGGCTTACATACAGTTTGGATGATTTAATTACACAATTTTAACTGTATTACCTTAAAATTGAACTAAAGTGGTGTAATAATGGAAGAAGGACTATTAGTTTAATACACACATGCTTTTATTACTTGCTTGTATTACTAACACTTATGTCATTATGAAGGTAGCAAGCCACTGCTTTCCCATACATCAGCTTGTATACATATACACAAGTATATTCCTTCTTTTCCTATAGCAGTTTGGTTGACAGAAAAAGTTCCAGGTAGATAATCGCCGAGTAATAGAACAATGGGGATGCTCAGACCTGTTAACACCAGTAAAGACTTATTTTCAAAGATGGAATTTCCTGAATTATTTGCTCAGCTCTGAGGACACCCAGTTTATCTGAGCTTCGTTAGTTTCCCAAACCCCCTTTTCCTTCTTTTAAGACCGTGAACAGAAAGAAGTAGGAGCAAGCAGCCTTCTCCTGGCTGTGCACGTGGTTTTCCCAGCTGCAGCTGAATGACATCTCTTCATCATTAGAGTGTGGCAGAGCAGGAAGGCAGGCCGGCCTTGCCTTGCCATCAGCACACCCCTCCACCCCCAGCTGGCCCCACTTTCCCCATCAATTAGCTCCCCAGGTAAGATAAAAGCAGGGCAGAGGCACAGGTAGGGCTGACCCTCCAGCGGCGATAACCATGGACAGCTTTGTCTGTTCTCCCTTCAGCACGTACCAGAACTTCAGGAGCAGCCCCTCGCTCGGCCGCGGCTGGGACACGGCGGCCAAGCAGCCCAGCTGGAAGCAGAACAAGAGCGGCGGCATCAGCCCCTTCCTGGGGGGGCCCTTCTCGCCGCTGCCCTCGGAATACCTGGACAGCTACCGGCGGGCGCAGCTGCAGGCGCTGCTGTCGCAGGTGGGCCCCGCGCTGGCGCCGCGGCCGCGCCGCGCCAGCACCAAGGAGGCGGCGGTGCAGGTGAGCCTGCGGGCCGACGCGGCCGTGCAGTGCTCGCTGGGGCCGCGCACGCTGCCGCCCGCCCGCCTCTGCGGCCCCGCCGCCCTGCGCTCCCCGGGCCGCCTCGCCCTCTTCTCACCCGCGCCCGACCGCCGCTTCTTGGCGCTGCCCGACGCCGCGCCGCTCCCGGAGAAGGCCGCGTCCACCGAGGAGAGCCCGGCGGCGGCCGGCGGCGAGGAGCAGCAGGAGGGCCCGGCGGGGGCCGCGCTGCCGCCGCGCCAGGAGCCCGTGGGGACGCGGCGCGACGAGACCGCGACGCCCCGGCAGAGAGCCACCTTCCAGGTGCGTGGGATGGGGAGAGCCCTCGAGCAGGGCGGCCAGAAATCACCTCGTGAGCAGCACAGTCCTGCCCCGGGCTGGCTCCGTCTCACCTAGAGAGAAGAGCCTCCAGCCTGTGAAGACCCACACGTGTGGATCAAAGCATGGCAGAGTGATTTGGGTTGGATGGGACCTTAAAGATCCTCCACCTGCAACTTCCCTTCCATGGGCAGGGATGCCGCCCAATAGACCATATTGCTCAGAGCCCCATTCACTGCCATTCACCCTTGTGGCCTCCTGGGCAACTTTTTCCAGTGTCACACCCTCCTCGGGGACTAGTAGTGAGGCAAGCTGGGCTGGGTGTTCTTGGGTTGCTGGAGGATGCTCAGTAAACTCTGTCTCTGCAGTTCTTGGAGCAGAAGTATGGCTATTTCCACTGCAAAGACTGCAAGACCAGATGGGAGAGTGCTTACGTGTGGTGCATTTCTGGAAGCAACAAGGTAGTTAACAAGTAGTTAACTTTCTTTTCTCTTGAGACTTGTAAGAATGGCATAAAATATCTGATAAATCAGATGTTTTGACACAAGTTTGGATGCCTGTACAGAACACTTTGAATGAATAAGCCTCAATACTAACAGAACTTGCATTTTTCCAGGTGTACTTCAAGCAGCTCTGTCGCAAATGCCAAAAGGGCTTTAATCCCTATCGAGTGGAAGCAATCCAGTGCCAGGTAAGTTAACTGTACTCCAATAAGATTGTCTGATGTTATCATATACACTTATACTATGCTTGAACTTCATATTGGCTTTATCTGGAAGAAAACTTCATTTCACTGAAATGCTAAGAAACGTTATTTGGGAATTGTGTCTTGGGGTATGCCTCTCTCCTCCCGTGGATGGCTTACATATACTGTTTTCATTCAGCATTATGGCTTGCTACATGTATGGTAGGGTTTTGTGCTTCTAGATGAGAAAGCTCTTATACCTTAAATCCACAAGGCTTTTACCACAAGAGCTCTGAAGTGTATCAGCCCCAATGCGTTGCTGTGATTAAGGAAAACCAAATGTTAGTCTAACATGAAGTGCATCCTCTTTGATCTGCTACTACTAACATGTCTTTGTTTCTTAAGATCTGCTCCAAGACTCGTTGTTCTTGCCCTCAGAGGAAGAGACATATTGATCTCAAGAGACCTCATCGCCAAGAACTCTGTGGCCGCTGCAGAGGCAAAAGGCTGTCCTGTGATAGCACTTACAGCTTCAAATACATTGTCTGATCCACCAGCCCTCTTCTGTTTTGTGCTTTGCACTTTGTCTATTGCTATGTTTTGACTTAAGGCTTTTGACCTGGCATTGGATAATGGATGAAGACTTAAGTATTATTGTAAAGTATAATAACCTAAAGTATGTAATTTCACTGTATATATGCTGTAAATAAAGTTCAATAAAAGTTTGCGCTAGTTTGATACCCCTTAGTTTCCTCCTCCTTGCATGAAAGAGGAAAGTATATCTGTAAGGATGCAACCTATTTGCTTTCCTAAAGATAGTAGACTTTGTTTTGAAGTCTTCAGGGAATGCTAAGATTCAAGCTCCAGTGGCAAGTTTTTCCTTCAGTCACTTAAACTGGACTAGGGTGGAAGATGCAAATATTCTGGAGCATAAAGTCTGGTATAAATGCAAATCTCTTTCCCCTGCCTCTGTCAAATGTATGTATAAAAAAAACCACAGCTGCTTGGTAATCAAAGACTATCTGCCAGAAGAAGATTGTGGCTGTAAAATAGGAGGGAAAAATATGTAAGCTGCCCATATTTGAAATGAGGAGGAGGGAAAAACCTTTTGAATGGCTGTCTCTGTGACAGTGTAAAAAATACTCGTTAGGTTGTAGGGAAGTTGGGAGGTTTTTCAGTGTCAGTGGAAAACCAATTAAACTATTTTTGCTGTAGCATGTAAGATTTTTTTTTTTTTTTGTCAGGCTATAGTTATATTTCTCACTATTTTCTATAAATGACTTCAGCCTAAACCAGGAGGCAAGTATCTCAGGTGCACTGCTGGTCATGGAAAGCATATGCAACAGTATTGATTCAGACAAGAACACAATTTTCACAACAAGCACATACTGTGTTGTGATTATATATGACTTTTATACTTCAGTTAAATGGATGTACTAATCCAAATTTCAAAGTTACTTCACAAAAACAGTTAAGTGTATTTACAGTGTGAATAAGTTACATAGTTGTCAGAATAAAAGTGTCTCAGATGTGCAACAGATTTACATGCATACATTTAACACTGGACAGCAGTTAAATGTAAGGAAAAAACCATATAGTTATGACTTTTATATATACATTACAAATAAAATAAGACATCTCTTTGAAGAAACTTAACATGAGAACTTGCATTTCACGTTAATATTTTTTACTTTTTATACTCAAAATTTGTATTAAATAAAAATATGCATGCTTAACAGTTCAAAAGTGATGGGACTTTCTCCTACAAAATGGCAAGTTAAATTAGATCAACCATCCTTTAATAGTATAAATATATTCATAAAAGCAAACCTCTAGTAAAAAGCAGCCAAAGTCCTTAATTAAAAAAAAAAGAAAATCTGCCAAGACCTTTCATGATCCTTGGGGGGGGCCTAAGAACAGACCTCTGCAATATGATCCAGTACCTTCAGAGACAGTAGCCTTGTAACATTAGGAAATGTACTTCATAGCAGCTCATTCTTTTAAGATACAGTAATCATATTTGTATTACAGTGTACATTAAATTATAGTCTGTTTACAGTTTGTTTCATATACACAGGCTCTCAGCTTTTGACCAACAAGTTTGTGAGATTCCGTGGCCAGCTTCATTCTGCCCATCTTTCACTCGACTAAATAAGAAAGAAAAAAGGAAAAAAATGTACAAGGTTTGTTTTTTTTTAACAAAAAAATACTATTTTGTGAAGGAAACATTGCACTTTTGCCAACCGAAAATTAATTTGCTATAAAGGAAGTATTGTTCAGTGTAGTAGGCTTTGGTATGCAATGGAAGTCACTTCTTCAGTAGTGAGTTGCAGTTGCTCAGTGAAATGCTAACTGGTTTTTGTGCAACACAGAACAAAGGATGTTGTCCCAGGTGCTCTATGCTACCTCTGTCCTTACAGTATTGCTACGTGGTTGAAGTTCAGCCCATCGCTTTTTGGAGGAAATCCTAAATGTAACAAGAGTGAGTACAGCTTGACCAAACCTTTGCAAGGCTGAGAAGACATCGAGCCACCTCACTCCCACAGGGCAGCACTCCCAGCTTGAAAGGGGGCCCAAGGGTCCTGTCAGAGACTTGTGCCAGAAACGCTGGAGTCTGGAAGAAAAGTGTTGATGACCCGGTAGCTCTGAGCCCTGCGAATCATGTCGCGGATCTCTATGTTCAGCTCCATTAATTTGGTGCAGATTTCAGTCAGGCTCTGGTTGGAGCCCACCAGTGCATAGGTGCCCGTCTGACCCAGGGTTTGGTGGCGGAAGTAAATGTTCAGCAGTGTCTGGACTTCGTCATCAGAGCTGCTTCCGAAGATATCATTGGGCCACAAAATCCTGCAATGAAACAGGAAGAGAACAGGCATTTCATTATGGCTTTATTAGCAGAGACAGAAGCTATATGACAGAGATCTCTAAAAGAAGAATGGACTTGCACACACTTACAAGCCTAAAGCAACTCACTCTTACACCACTCATATTCTTGTATCAGGAACTGAAAACACATAAAAGTGCAATTTTCATTATCTAAAAAAAAAAAAAAAGCTTAAGAAAACTCATTCAAATAGGTGTAAGTGAAACTGGGCTGAATGTTAGCTCATGGCAATGACATGCACCTGTAAGGAATTAACTCAATAAAAAGATTCATAAGAGCCTCACAGGAGTTTTGACCTACAGAATATAATTAAACATTAATTGTTGCAAGCATATGTTTGATAGTTACCTGTGGCATCCCTCTCCAAAAGTCAGTATCAATGCCCCCATGAACCTTGTTGAAACAATTAATAATTATGCTGATCCTGTGCATTACATTTTGTTAGGAAGATAATAAATACATAGTCTAAAATGAACCATGAAGCAAAACTTGCCTGCATTCTCTTATTTGTCTGACGGCTTTAACAAGTTCATTGTTTTTCAGACACTCCAGCATGGACTGAATAGCTGCTTCAGTAGAGTTGAATGTGGGCTCAGATTCTGTTGTCAGAGGCTCAGCTGCGAATTGCAGCAGTAGCTTCCTTCAGATTTTTCTTCAGCTCACTCAGTTCTCTCGACATATTTAACAGCTGTTCCAAGGAGAAAAATGGGAGATCAGTAATTTCATTCTCCACGAACCCCACATGGAGTAGTGGTTCAAGTTTGTCCTTACTACTGCATTGGATGTACACATTATGGAAAAGACCTCAATTTAATACAAAGACATTTCTTGATCTCTGTACAATATAGAGAAAATGCAAACTACAGGGGTTTTTTTTAGCTTTGTGCATCCTTTAACATTATGCTGTAGTTTTGGCTTGCTGAAAGGCAGGAGTATATCTAAACAAGCTTTTATTTTTCACCCTTGCTACTTTTTTCACATCATAGTGGAAGACCTGAAGAAAACACGTACTCCTAGAAAGATGTTATTATTTATTTATAAAACACATGCAGCATCTGACATGATTAACAGATGGACAGGAAATATATAACCCTTTCTCAGGCTGAAAAGTTAATATGGCATGAGATTCATAAATAATTAGTAAGTTAATAATTTCCAAGGATATACTATTTCATGCTCCTACATGCTAAAAATAATCACTGTCACATGAACTAACTGTGGAATTTTCTTCAAGTAGTAGCTTATGACTTCAGCAAAATATGCAAATTTCATGGTGAAACAGCTATTCTCTGTACAATTGTTTCCCAGTTCCACAGGCTGCATTATTTACAGCAATTTAACGAAGTTGTAACTGTGAAGTACACTTACAGAAATCAATAATAAGGAATACAAACAGTTCTAAAACTTAAACTGCTTTAGTAGTAGTAGATGCCTATGGCCCCGTCTTCTCTTAAAAGTGAACAACCCAGTCACATTGTGAGCCAGCCTTCACAACATACAATTTATTGTATTCTTAAGATACAATAAATATTCAAACTCTTTTTACTCTGACAGCACATCTGATAAAACAATTTCCGTTTATAGGCCATCTCTAAACTACTGTAATATGTCATAAAATACAGGTAATAGCCTCAAATTTTATTTAAAAAAGCAGAGTACAACAACTTCTTCTCCTCAATAGTTTAAAACATATACATTTTTCTCCTTACCAGGAGAAAAATACACATGGAATGGTAAATTAAATTCATCCTTAAATGACAATCATTTAACTTAAAGTGATCACCTCAAAGATGTTTCAAAATAATACATACTTCAAGCAACTGCTGAAAATAAACTTGACTTACAGTACTGTTCTTGTGAAGTTTTTTTTAAGTAAGATGCATGGATTTATCTAAAAACAAAAAGCTGTTTGGGTCAAAAGTGAGAGTGTGCTATATGAAAAATATTTACAGAAAAAGACTTGTAAATATTACAGAATTAAAAATACAGGACATTAAGGTATTTAGTTATATATGCCTGCAGATTTATAATCAGGGTGAAATACTGTGATCCTTGTTGTTATGTCCATAGAAAGAAAAAATAAGAACATGAAAAGAAAGTGGAATTTTCAGTACAGGACTTTGTAGTTTGTTACATACCTCTGGCATGGAACTCACTTCGTGCACTTGTCCAATAAGTTTACAGTAGGACTGAAAAAGCAACAGCAGCTGGAAGTGCAGTTTGTATAATCTCTGACAAAGTTCCAATTGCTAAGGAAAAATTTGTAGGAGGAGAAATAATTAATAAATAGCAGTGAGTTCAGCTAATTTTTAATAACTAACAAAACACATTGAGATAGTTTGTTCTCAAAAACATTATTTTACTGACGTATGATCATATACTATTTCAGAAAATAAGTAATGATTTTTCTTCAGCAGCTAAGTCATATATGACATTGAAAACAAAATGATGTCTAGCTCTCACACAGCACATGAAAGCATCAGCCTCAAAACATTCTGTTTTGGTTAGCTTAGCTTCACTGTCTCCAGCTGGCAGCTGGAAAGCAGAGACAGAATACAGGGGAAGTGATTTTCCTGCACAGAACATGAAACTCCTGAATTTCAGATATGGTTGAAGATATCTTCTAAGGGATGGAAATCTAAGAGAAAAGCCTTAAAACAGTTGTCAAAGATGGTCAAAGCTCCTGCCTGCTCCACCGAGGAGAGAGAAACAGAGGTGATAAATCCATAAAGGAGTGAGAAGGAGGAAATGCCAGCCCTGGAACTTAAAACACTGCTCATGGATTTTCCACCATCTTAAAGAAACTATACAACAGATGGATAGGAGTTTAATGTGTAAGAGGGTATTTGACTTCTATGAAGTATTCTCCCAGATTAAGTAGATACTGCTCTATGATATTCACTTGTTTCTTCCAGTGTGGAGTGCAGTATGACATAAAAGATGTCAGACGCTTTGAAATAATGGGTGATGGGCATGACTGCTAGAGAGGTCAAGTTAATATGCCTATGGTTCCTGGTATTCTTGTGTCTAACAGGAAGGGAATCTCGCAGTTCCACAGCTGGACCATGGTGAAGAAGGGAGGAACATTTAAACTTCACCTAATTATATAAAAATCCTGCAAGTCATGACCTTGTACTGACCCTTTGGCAGGAAAGCCTTACAGACTTCCAACTGTATTTGATTTGCCTACAGTGACAGACACCGTGACCAAGGGTGGGCTCAATGATATCTCCATCTGTTTGGAGGAACTAAAGCAGAGTTTCATACCAAAACTGTCAGAAAAGAAGAAGCTACTCATGCTCGCTTCTTTAAAGCACTTCATATATGCTTAGTTACCAGCACATGCTGCAGCTCTCTGCTGAATTTGTGACTGTGCAAATGTCAGCACAAACACTAACAGAAAGTACTTTAAGGATATTATAAATGTTAATTTGACTGGAGTGTTTTATTTACATATGGTTCAACATTTAACTGCCACATTTTTTATTTACAAGCCAAAATTAGAACCACAGTTTAGCGTTACAGTTCCCCAAATTTTTGTACCAGACTCACAAAACTGAGGGGCTAGCAAATTTTATCTGTTCATCAGGGTGAGTGGACACCAACTACCCATCTATGAACAGACAGCCAAGGGCACTGCCAAATGAGGCAGAGCTAGTCTCCTTCTAAAGGGGGAGGTTTATGGAGGAAAGTGGCAGCAGGAGGATAGTGGCAAGCCAGCAGGTGTCAGCCCAGCCAGGTTTGTCCTGCTGAAGGCCAGGCAGATGGGGCTGCTCACAGCTCAGCACCACCACAGCAGCAGAGCCCAGCACTGTAAAGTTGCCTGGTCTGAGCTCTGTGCCATTCTGGATCTGGTGTCTGTGTTGTTATGTTTAATGTCTGTTACTGGTGGGCAGCATCGGAGTGCTCCTGTCCCAAATGGAAAGAAGGAATTTCAGCAAGGAGGAGTCCTTCAGCAAGTGTGCAGATGACACAGAAGGATGGGACACGATCCAGGGGAACATGGACAAACTTGGTAAGTAGTCCCACGAGAACCTAATGAGGTTCAACATGCCCAAGTGCAAGGGGCTGCACCTGCACTGGGGCAATCCCAGACAAGAGCACAGACTGGGTAAGAGCTCATTGAGAGCAGCCTGTGGAATTCTCATGGATGAAGAGCTGAACATGAGCCAGCAGTGTTTGCTCACAGCCCAGAAGAAAAATCACATCCCAGGCAGCATCAGGAGCACCTCTCCTGTGAAGACAGACTGAGGGGGTTTAGCCTGGAGAAGAGAAGGCTCCAGGAAGACCTAATAATAACCTTCCAGTACTTAAAGGGGCATAAAAAAACATGGAGAGTAACTTTTTAAAATAAACAGATTGTGGCAGGATAAGGGGCAATAGCTTTAAACAAAAGAGGAGAGATTTAGATTAGATGTTAGGAAGAATTTATTTATGTGGAGGGTAGTGAGGCACTAGATTGGCTAGAGAAGTTGTGGATGCCCTACCCCTCTAAGTGTTCAAGACCAGGTTGGATGAAGTTTTCAGCAGCCTGGTCTAGTGGAAGGTGTCCCTGCCTATGGCAGGGGGATTGGAATATATGATTTTTAAGGTGCCTTCCAACTCAAGCCATTCTATGACCCCACCAGACTGGACATGACAGCAAAGACCCACAAATGCAGAAGGAAGGCCCAGCAGATCCATGGTGGGGAGATGTGCTAGGGCAGAACTGACTTGTGGACAGGGACAAAGCCTATCAGAACAAAGGGTAGGGCATGAGGAACACTGCCAGGGAAATAAACCTGCCCAGGGGCTGCTCTCTGTAACCAAGGGCACAGAGCACTGCCAAATCTGTGACTGGGTGGCTAACCATTCTCTTCCCAAAATAAAGGCTGGCTGTTTAGATACAGCCTCCTGGAGATGTCTCTGGCTTCTGTCTTCTCTCAAACCATGCTCAGGCATGCCAGGGGCTGGCTGGTGGCCCAGCCAGGGAAGGTGCTGACCGCTCATCCGAGCGAGCACCAGCCCAGGGACATTCTCTTCCTTCCTGGTCCTGTTCAGCTCGCAGGTACGGACACAGCCTGAGGTCCCCCAGCAGGGATCAAATTCACTCTATTCAAATTTTGGAGACCTGGCAACACTACACAGCAATTACATACACATATAGTTGGAACTGTCAGGGAGTTAATAATTAATAGAAAACAAGCATAACATCATTAAAGAAACCCAAACCATCTCATGACAGCTTGGCACGTAACACTGGTTTTTTTTTTTAGTCCTTGGAGCACAATAATTCAGTTTCACCCTTCTGGCTGCTAACCTGAATGAAAACAAACTAAGGTCAAACTAATGGTTCTAGTTTGACTCACTTAGTATTTAGTTACTGTATCAAGCAACTCAATTTTTGTTCTTCCTGAGTATTAGAAATCAATTGTGGTGAAACTGTTCATCAACATATACACAAAACCCATTTCAAACGTAACTGCCAATTATAAATTGTAGTTTTTCACTTCGACAAATGGAAAGCTATTAATTGTAAAATAACAAAAAATGTTTTCCTGCCCCAGCATATTACATCCATTCAAAAGCTTGATTTGTAAACATGTATGTAAATGACCATTTGAAACAGCATATGAAAGTCACAGTATTTCTTGATTTCACAAAACATACATTAGTCACTGCATTTAGAACCATGTATTGTATAAGGAAAATTATAACAAAAAAAGAAAACATGCTTAGAAGTAAAACAGTAGAATTGGGGTGTATTAGCCCATCCACAGATGGACAAAAATATGAAAGAACTTCAACTTACTGCAAGAGATTCCATTTGCTACACAGCAAGCATGGCACAGGAGAAAAGGAAAGGAAAGAAAGTATAGTGTCAGTGTAATGCATGCAGTAGGAAGCACAGCCCATCTGTAATAGCATAACTTGTCAGCAGTATTAGCAATGCTTGCCTCAACCTGGTAATTGGTTGGAATATCACATTCAACATGCACAGCATTCTTAATAAAATCAAGCTTTAATTCTAATGGCAAATTCCAGTCTAAATATCCTCAATTAGATCTTGAGATTTATTAGTTTAAATTTATCCCACCCAGTAGCTCCAGAACTTCCAGTGAAATAGCATTAGAAAACTCTTGAAATAATACTTTTATTTAAATTTGCTTTCTTTCTTATTAAAAAGAGGTCATATTGCAAAATACTAAAACAATTAGGAAGGATTTTCAAGTGATGAATAAAACTGAACTTTGCTATTTCTAAATATTTTCTTGTTTAAAAATACTTTTTTTGATGAAGAGATCTAATGAAATTGGCTGCTGGGCTTATTACTTGGCACATTACAATGGAAACCTTTTGCATACAACTTTCCAGTTATGACTATCATAAACAAAAAAATGCATTAAAAATGCCAGTTTTGTTTAACTCCATGGCAATGCCACAAGTTGAGACAGCCTTGTATCCCTTCCTCTGACCAGCAATGATTCACTGGTTTATAATTATGAAGCTATTAAAATGTCAGTTTAAGTCCTGTTGCAGTAATAATAAAAATTCTAATTGACTTACATTAGCATTTCAAAGATTAGGGGACTAAGTGCTCTCTTCGAAACATAAGTGTTCCTCTTTTCTTTGCCAAGAACTAACATTTGTACTCTTGTGTTTGCTTAATGCAGCTTTTCTTATTTTATAACTATTACAAACTCATTACATTTTACATGAAGAGAGTCATCATGTAAATTTTATAAGTAACAAACACAACCACATCTGCCCAGTTATAGCCTGATGTCCGTGCATATGCACACAGTGTTAATAAGCATATGGAATTCTTATTAAAATTATTTACCTTACCATCAATACAAAGGCAGAAAACACAGAAATGTGAAATAATATTAACTTTGATGAGCTTAACAGAGTATTTCAGTCTGCTTTCTTTACATTGGCCTTACTGTTAAAATATATATAAAAAATGTTGCCCCAAATCCTGCACTATTTTTATAAAACCATGACAAACTAAGCTTTAAGCTCTCGTGATGCTTGTTTTTTTTTCCTTTAACATTGCTTGAATAGTTTCTTCTTCTATTTAGTACTCTTCAAAACAACCCTTTATATCTTGGCTTCCATGCAGTTCACTTAAGTGAAGCTCTAGAAAGCTAAATTCAAGATAATAGGAGGACAAGAGCAGGCAGATCACTGTGTTCCAGTAAACTCACAGGTGTGCTGGCTTGTGTTTTTCAAATCATCTTGTCTCTCTTAAGCTACTCTGAAGTTTAGCATGCCACCAATTTTGACTTAGACTTTCAGAAACACTGGAATCCATATATAATTTCTAATTTGCCATGGAATTTACTTTAAAGGAGGGGGGAAGAGGGAGGCAGAAGCAGCAAATAAGTGAATTCCATGGTCTTTTTTTTTCCAGAAAACACTGTCCCCTCTGTACCACTCCCAAAACCAGTGCAAGAAAAAAAAAAACACCACCAAAAAAACGTATGAGGAAGGGGTTTCACACTACATGAAAAACCCTTCTTCACTGGAAGAAAATATACTGGATACAAAATTTCCCTGAGCTGCTGATGCTGCACTCCATATTGTTCTCCAGTATCATGATTGTAACTTTCTCTCTCCTTCAGTATAAAATGAAAGATTCCTTGGAAGTTGAAAAGAGATTAACTACTGGCTTAAGTGATATTTCATTTATTCCACAGCATCAAGGGCTCTGGTGGAATCATCACAGCCTTCACACTTTTCAATTTCTGGTTCAGTTCTTACAGTAAGGAAAGTGCTTTAGATTAGTTGATGGACATTATACAGGGATTTTGGTAGCTGAAAATACCAAATATTTAGAGTATTTGGATCATTTGCACAATTCTTTAAGCAGCCAGTAAATGCAGTATCTAAGAAGGACACATTACCTAGCAGCAACACTTTGATTTAGTTTTTTATTCCTAGAATTACAGTTTTGTACTGTTAGCAGACCAGGAAAGACAGCAAGGCACTCATTTTTAGATCTCAGATTTTCTTGCTTTTTTAAGGAATCATTTTTACATACTGAAAAGAGATGACAGTTACATCATTACTTCAGAGATTTACTGGCACAGGAGAGTCCCAGCATAACAAAATAACCACTGCATGCAAGGATTTATAAAATGCAAGAGCATTTTATTAAGGTGCTCTTTTTGCCTTAACATATCAGCAGATAGAACCTTTTCCCATGATCTAGGAAGTTTAGTATATACACAAATTTGTATATATACCAGAGATAGAGAGAACAGCATATCCTGTGCATTCTTGGATATAATTTGTCTTGAAGGATAGTAGAAACTTCTCTGCGTGGGGAAATCTACACACAGTTGTGCTCCTCCTTTGGAAAAGCTGCTTACCTGACCAATTTTATCTCATTGTACAACCATGGATATTTCAAATAACAGTCAAAAAATTGACTATTAAGAATTTCTAGCTTAACAGTGGCCTCACTGTGCCTTGAGCTTTACAGTATCTCAGCTCAGCTCCAGATGACTGTGGTCCCAATGGGTATGTCTCCAGCCTTACTGGTGGCCTGGAGTGATTGTATCTTTAGCCACAGGAAACTCACAGCAGCAGATATATTCTGATTTTTGGGGGCAAATTTTTATGGGGTGCAGCATGTTTTAAATATCCATTAACAGTTTGAGTTTGCAAAGCCCACATCCATTAGCTTGTGGTGAGGAAGGTTTGAGAAAGGTGTATACTGACTTTGGACTTAAAGAGTAAACTGAATGTTTCATTGGGAAATAAATACTTATTTGAATTAGCAGTACTAATTGACAAGAAAAAGAGGATCTTCCAAATACAGCTTTTTCAGAAGAGCAAACAAAGAAACAAACCAACCCAGTCTTTGACTAGATTAAAAAAACTCCTTTCTTAATAAGGCTGAAGAATGTACTGATAGCTGTATTCATCCAAGACTAACACCTGGACAGACAGCACAATGGCATCTGCAGTTATTTTTTGTACATAAATTGACTCCTATGTCATTGAGAGTCTGTTGCTCAAAGTAGCATCAAAGCTTACAAATCACATACATCCAAATCATGTACTCTGTTGCAATAATAAGGCAGGGGAAAGACATTCTGGGACATGAAGCTTTTACCCCATTTCAGAAAAGCTGCTAGCTCTAGCAGCTGACCTAGACAACTTCTATTTCAAGCTTCTTTAATGTCAGAATAAGCAATTCTTGCCTTTGCCCATTTTCAGTAACAGTAACAATAGTCAACAAATCATGTGCAATTATTCTGAAATAAGATCTAATTAGAGAAATTGAAATAAGATCTAATTAGAGAAATTGTGCCAAATTAGTTACCAGCATCAGGAGGCATTTGTGACACAACAACTTGTGCCAATGCTGAATTTGGTCTCACATCTATCCCATCTGTAAAGAGGTCTGTTTTCCCCTCAAGCTTTTTACCAGGTGGGGAGTTCTAAGAATCTAAGATTTCTGCCTTTTGTAGAGCAAGCTGTTGCTTTTTCTTCCTTACAATTTATTCTGAACCTTTTCCAGGAGTAGGCTGGTTTTGTGCTTGGCTAAACAATTTTTTTTTCAGGACTTAAGTTTTCAGCAGGATTTTGGGCCCTAGACTAAACCTCAATGAGCTTGAGAGTTTAGGCAGGATCCTTTGTGACTATCACTGTAAGACAGATTTTTTCCCCCCCTACAATTACTAGATTCTTCACCCTTTCATGTTGAGGGAGAAGTGGAGAGGAAAGATAAGAAAACAAATACTTGCCAATCTAGGAAGAATTTTTATCTTGTCCCTTCCTAATTGCATTTCCTCAGTTTCCCTGGTCTCTTCCTCCCATTACACTTTCATTGAATAAACAGATTGTTCCTTTGGGGAAAAGCTGCTTCAATTAAGGAGAATGAGTAGGGGAAGAAAAGAAATGTGCCTGTCAACTTGCAAGGAATAATGCATTTTGGCCTGAATGAAAAATGCTGGGGAGAAACCAGGGACTCCTGAAGGAATGAGAAACTCTCATTTTCAGTCTGTCTGATCAGGTGTATAAACTACCAACTCTGGCTTCACAAAACACACATTTAATTCCTGAAACAGAGAACACCTAATTATAAAAACCCACACAAGTGGAACATGACATTTACTAACTTTCAGATGTGTTTAGGCCAGCTATATGAGTTCAGTTCACAGGTTATTCCTTCTCCTTAGCATTATTTCTTTACTTTTTCAAAAAAAGAAACAATGCAGTTGATCAGCAAGATGTGTAATTCTCCATCCCATTCTGTGCATTTTCAAAAGAGAGATGAAGAGCATAAATTAAGCTGTCTACAGCTTATGTATGTAACACTGCAGTCTGAAATCACTGTTCAGGGTGTTTGTACATCAGAGGGAACAGAATGCCCATGCACATCCCTGTAGTGCCATATACTCCACCTCCCTCTCACAGGAGAGCCAGTGGTATGTATTCCAGGTCTCTCTTTTTAGAATTGACAGTAGCTCACTGGTAACTTCCTTGCACACCACCACAATTACAGAAGAGACAGTATCTTATTTAAATGCACTGGAAAGAGCCTTACTTTTGCTGGTGCCAATGCTAGGTGAGGGAAGATTGAACAATTTTCCCACCACCTGTGATTGCAGCCAGGGGATTTATTAGAAAATCAGATTTGCTAATAAGGTCAAGGAAGCCAAAATGCAGGGGTGGCAGGGCTTTGGGATTCTTGGAAAATGGCGTAAAAAACCAAAAAGCAAGGGAGTTCAAAGACAAGAAGGCAAATACCAAGAGATGGGAAAAAGAGGTTATGATAAAGACAGAAGAAAATAAAGTGACTTGGAGGAGAAGACAGACAAACTGAAACCAACATAAGAATAAAACAAGGTATTTAAAAAAATGGTTACAACAGCCAAGTCTGTGCTCTGAATAGGTCACAATTTTCTTTTATAAGTTAAAATACATGGGAAGAGGAAACATCACTTTTTTTTACATGCTGTTTGCTTGCTTCCCAATTTTGGCTAATTCTGTCCAGCCCCCTCTTTTTCCCATCCCTCCACCGTTTTTCTTCCAAAAGGAAATAGCCCAACAAATATCAGACCTTAACTCATTATACATCACCAAGATATCATCTGTTTCCTACACTTAGTATATCACATAACATATACTTAGTATATCAAATAACAGTATTAGCTGCTGATGGCATTGATATCTGAAAATAGGATTCCTTAACTGGAATCAAGAAACATAAACAAACTAATAAATATACAAGTACATGTGTGTATGAATTTTTTCTTAATAATTGATAAAGAGATATTTTGCCTTAGCTCTAAATACTTATCTGCAGCATAAATAATTTTGCTGGTCATTTTACAGTCATTGTTTTGTGAATACTGGTCTAAGTGTATTTCAACCAGGCAATTTTTGCTGTTGGGCATATGGAGACTATAACAGCCAAAGATAAAATGGGAGAACATGGAAGGAGAGTACAGCAGGAATAATTTTCAGAGACACTATGGAAAACTGCTTCTGCAACAGCTTTCTAAAAGGGAGAGCACAGGGTTAGGGTCAGCTGTGCTTCTTTGTCTAGAGTAGGACAGCAGTACCTCCTGTGAATACTTCCCTTTTCCTGTGGCCAGGACTGAGGCAACAACAATAGCTTCAGGTCAAAAGTGTGAAAATTGGATTATGCCTAAGCCCAGCAGAGAGTCAAGGAGGAAGTAGAGCAGGCTCTTGTGGGTTCAAGAAAAAGATATATCACACATATGTCACTTTATGGGAGAGAAATAATACTGGCCATTCATTACCTTCTCTTCAGAGTCCCCTGGCTGGCAGGTAATAACTCCATCTCGTGAGCCCCCAGCAAACGTTGCTTTGCAGTTTGCAAGCCACTGTTTTCAGAGAGAAATTAAAGAAATTATGAATAAAATCTATGGCTTGATTCAAAGAAAGATAAGCAGTATTTTAGTTTCACAGCACATCATGTAAATTAAAGTTTGCAATTCCATTTTTTATTACCATAGACTATGACAATTTGCTTTGACTGTAATTTAAAAAGTGTAGTCTTGATCTCTATTAGTATTTCAATTGCATGAACTAAGAAAATTAATGAATGAATAAGTAGGAAAGAGACCAGGGATATTAAAGATACCATAGTTTCTAATATTAAGGGATGCAATAGCTACTTTTTAGTTCTGGTTCATATGTCCAGGAAGAAAAATTCAATGAATCCAGTACCTGAAACATGTTTTTCTACTGAATGTTAGTTTGAACAGATCTGAGTGGATGTGCAGTTTCCTGACATAGCCTAAGTACACAGACAAGACCAAGGAGCACAATTCAGCATACCGAGAGTGTTGCCTCTTTCCTGTTGTTGTATGTGTCCAGGTACTCCTGCAGCTCTAGAACACTGAACTTCAGCTTCTCAAGAAGGCCACAAGACAGCAGCTGGAGAATGAAATCGAAGTAAATGTCACTATAAAAGAATGCAAATATTGGTAGACAGTATAGCACAGATATTGTAAAAGAATACTTAGATTTACATATACTAATACTGAAAAATGTTTACAATTATGCAAAAATCTGCATAACTAGGATACAATACTGAAAAGTCACAGCAAAAGTTGCACCTATGATAATGTGGAATTGAAATTGTGTCCTGTGTTTTCATGACTTAGCAGAGGACTTCTCCAAAAGGAAACAGTACACAAAGCTTAACCAGTTTCTCTCCACAGCTCTCTGATGATGTAAGGCACAGCTCTTCCATGGTCACAGCAGTGGGCCCAAGATTACACTTGGCCAGTTTCTACCTCTAGACTTCAGTGTGGGAGGTCACACTGTCCTGATGCTGCTGGATAAACACGAGCCAGAATGAAGACAAGGGAAAGGGCCATCTCATTCATTCACTAATATATATTTTATAGAATTGTAGAACAATTGAGATTGAAAAATACTTCAAAGATCAAGTCCAACTTTGACAAATACCATCATGCCCACTAAACCATATCACAAAGTGCCATCATTTCGTTTTTTAAACACTTCCCAGGATGGTGACTCTACTGTGTCCCTGGGCATCCTGTTCCAATACTTAACACTCCTTCAGTGAAGAAATTTTCCTGAACCTCCTCTGGCACAACCTGATGCTGTTACCTCTTGTTCTGTCGCTGGTTGCCAGGCAGAAAAGGCTGCCCACCACCCTGGCCACACCCTCCTTTCGGGTAACTGTAGAAAGTGATGAGGTCTCTCCTGAGCCTCCTTTCCTCCAGGCTGAACACCCCCAGCTCCCTCAGCTGCTCCTCACAGCCCTTGTGCTCCAGAGCCTTCCCCAGCTCCGTGTCCCTTCTCTGGACACGCTCCAGCCCCTCAATGTCCTCCTTGCAGTGAGGGGCCCAGAACTGAGCACAGGATTTGAGCTGTGGCCTCCCCAGTGCTGAGTACAGGGGTACAATCCCTGCCCTGCTCCTGCTGGCCACACCATTGCTGATCCAGGCCAGGATGCCACTGGCCTTCTTGGACACCTGAGCACAGCTGGCTCATCTTCAGCCAGCATCATCCAGCTCACACCACAGTTGACTCAAATGAAACCACTACACATATTACCACCTTTCCTGCTGAACTATGTAAAAAATAGCTGCTTCCTTTTCATTTTTGGAGCCAGCTGGGTCCAGTAGGCATCTGTTTTGTACTGGGGTTTGGCACACAGGCTCAACACATCATAGCTGTTCTATGAGTCTATGATTTTACACTGCCCATCTGTCACTACTTACCTAATAAAATAATACAGAAAATGAACGGAAATACGGTTCTGAACAGGAGATAAAAAAACATAAGATAGGAGAATTCCTTTTTGACATATCTGTTCAGCAGTTGCTCAAAAGTGAAACAGCCAGCAAAATAACACACTGTAATGAAGTACATGCCTTTTGAAAGGAATATACTCACTGTTTCTGCATCTACAAAGAGGGTGGGACATTCTGAACATGATGTTAACATCTGAGAAGACCTCACAAACTTGGAGCCTATTCCTCTCAAGTTGTCTCCCAAGTAACTAGCTGCATCACAGGTTAGGAAGCAGAATCTTTTCTGAATATTCTGGAAAACAAAATACAGCTTATTACATTATTTACTCAAGCATGAGCTGCTTTCCTTTGTAAACAAATGGCATGGTTGTTTTACTTTGCATAATGAAGTGCAAAAGAGACCATCTCCCTGTGGAGAACTGAATGTCTGCTCTAGGATACTGAATAAGAGTTATTATGCTGGAGACAGTGCACAGCTGGGCAGCTGCAAAACTAATTACAGAGTTCATCACAACCCACTACTGCAATATTTTCTTTACATCCTGTAAAGACAAATCAATCTTTATAAGCCTTTTAGCCACAGGTAGCTTTTTTTTTCCTTGTCTGTACAGGGTTAACAGAGTTGATCAACACATAACTTTTTCTGCCCATTCCGGGCATTGTTTTGTTAATATTCCTGTCAAATGGCTAATCACATAATATAATGGACATGCTAATGCCAAACAGCAGCACAGAAAAATCAGGAAAAACCTTTTGTTTTCCCCTGTGGGAAGAACCTCCTTACTAAAACTTTACTGCTGCTTGGGAAGATTCCAGAAATACTGCACTGCATCCAGGAATTATTCTTCTCAGCAGATTTTTTTAATGTTTTGAGTCCTAAACCAGTCTAGTCTTCCAGAAACATTCTAGTGCTTTTCAGTGACTAATATATAAAGCTAGAATAATGAATAAAAATAATATATTAAACTTGCACTAACTGAAGCAATGATTTTGAAAAATACAGATCAGTTTTCACTGCCCAAATATATCTCACTAAGGACTAGTGCTCAGCAGTTAGGAGCAACATGAGAATATTTTTAAAAATAAATGTATGCAACATTTTTATATGATTCATTCCAAGTTACCAACGGCACTTCTCTGAGGAAGGTAGGTTAGGACCTGTATCATAAGTATGCCTCACTGGAGAGAAGCACTTCCCAAATGCCAGTCTAGACGACAGATATAGAAGTAGCCTGTTGCTGCTCCTGCACTGATGCATGGAAGTTAAGTACCTAAAATCAGGTGAGTTGAATTGAGACTTTATTGACAATGCAAACTGTTGGATTATTTTCTTTAAACGCTAAATAGGCCCTCACTCTCAACATAGGCTATACACTATCAATTATTTATAAAATGGTCAGAGTTCCTGTACCAATGAATTTCATAACTACTTATTTGTGAATCTCTCTTGAAAGCATCTCAACTGCCCACAGACAGGAGCAGGCAGACTGATGCTGGTCTTATTGTTTCCACCATCTTACAGAAACAAAGTGCTACACACCTCACTCAGCACTTGGTACAGATTCTCTGCTGCTCTGAATCTGCTAGAGGCAAGGGGTTATCACTAATTAATTAATCACCAAACCAGAAAAGTGATTATTTTTATAAGCAACTAGCAGAATCCTCTGAATCATAAGGCTTGGTGACAACTGGAGATTTACTACTGTGATGGCCTCTGCAAAAGAAAGATTCAGCCAAGTCTTTGTGAAACTGTTGCTGATAACTCTCCTGGCAAAGCAAAGAGATCTAGATTTTGATCTTAAACCAACAGAAAAGACCTAGCTGAGAACAAAGAAGTGGAAGGAAATTTAAAATAACAGATTATGAAAGAGAATCCAAGAGACATTGGTTGAAAAGGACCTCTGGAGAACATCTGATGCAACCTTCAGCTCCAAGTGGGACTTCCTGACCCCAGATTGTGTCAGACTTGCTTTTTACTAGCTAGTCTTAAAATCTCCAAGGCTTCTCAAGGCTTTGGGTAACCTGTTTGGTTGCTGCAATGCCCTCCTGGGGAACATCAACCAAGTTTGTAAATCTGAGGCAGTGAAGGAGACAGATTACAGAAAAAGTAACAGATATTTTTCCTCTACTCCTTTCCTTTTCAGATATTCATAAAAGCAACAATCAATCTACAGCTAAGATGATAATGGTCTTGAAGAGTGTTTTAAATTATTAAGTGTGAAACAGTGAGAGACTATACTTTGCTATCTATGTATAATACTTCAGTAAATATATTTATTTTGTGATTATATGGACTAACAGTTCTATAATAAATTATCATCTCAGCTATCTCCTTCTAGGTGCAGACTACAGGGGCTGAAATCTATCAAGCAAGGTCTGAATGCAGACCTTGAATGAAATGGGATTACTGTGAACAGTAATGCCAGCTGTCAGCATACTGTGAATAAATATATACCTGCATATAGTCACTGTGCTTTGTGTCCATGTAAATAATAAAAAAATATTCTCAGAAAGTTTTCTTCTTAATCTCATGCTTCCTCTCCTGGGAAGAGGACTTAACATAACAAAAGGGCTTGATTGTTTAAGGTACTTGCTAGATCTAAAATTACTTGTCTTGCAGCTGTCTGATCTGCTGAAAGACATTAAATTTGAGGGAATGCAAAGAGGCAGCAGTAAAGATAATCCAGAGATCTCTGACTCATTTACAGGAAAAGTGCTTCAATAATTTCAGGAATTTTAAACAAGTTTAGTATGTTGTGGGCAAACATCCAAGATACCATTAACTTGATACAGGACTGAAATGTAGGTGCCCTGGAAAATGCTCTTCTTTCACTTCACCAAGTATTTAGTTGACAAGCTCCTCCAAACAAGGATTTTGTTTCACAGTTAAGTATTTTGGCAGTACTTTGCATTGCAAGCTTAGCAAATACAAGACTTGTTTCTGAAATTTCCTGTTAATGAGGGTCAAAAGTCAAAGTTGGCATATGAGTAGTAAAGTTTAAGAGTGCAAACAAAATACAATTCCAGACAAGCTGAGATCCTATGAAAAAAAATAAGGGAAAATAATACTCCAATGTTTTAACACTGAAAATAAGAACAAAGTTATTTTTATAAACTAAAAATATGGCAGTGACTCCAGCTAAAAATTGTGACTTGCTGATACTATTAAGGTCATTTTCTTTCTCCTCCAATATCAACTGAAGAAAATGAGAAAATGAGCAGGCTATCTTCTGAATATAGGGCATGCACAATAGCAAATGAAGTGTGTGCATAGTAGGATTTGGAGTTAAACAGGTACTTTACAAGTAATGTTTAGGTCTTTCCTCACACAGTATTATTTATTTAGTCTTGAGAAGTGTGACACCAGTTCCTTGTCACCTCTTCAAAGAGGACAATCAAGGACAAATAAGCCTCTTAACAGATAGGCCTATTAACCTCTAGCACTGAGGTTAAGACAGAAAAGTCGACATAATGAATAAACACAAGATTAACACTCAATTCAGCACTGCACTTCTTTTTTCTTCCAAATGGCTATTTATGAGTATTTAAAAGAATGCCTATAAGACATCCATATTTACAGTGACATAATGTTTAAAGGAGGACAATGTGCAGGTAGATGAGACACAGAACTCCATTGGAGCACAGAGGAAACATGAAGAGATTCTTAATAGAGATGCTTCTTTCATATCAGGTTAGTTTTAAACATATAAAAATATCCTGAAACTGAATATTTATTAACAGGGTACCCCTTGCTAATAAAACATTGTGTACTCTGAGATCATAGGTACTTAAGTTACCTGGCTACTGCTTTCACTGCTGGAGCAGGATAAACATCCTGCAGCTGCAGGAGAAACAATTTAAAAAGGCTTTAAAACTATCAGGTAAAATCAGACAATCATTCCTTAGAACAAAGTGTACATTGAACTTTTTCTTATCTTTTTGCAAGATTCTTATCTTTGCATGCATACAGTTTTAGAAAAGAGAAATGTATTTCTAGTCTTCAGACTCAGTCTCTCTCTCTCAGTTGCATGGTGGCAGCTGGGTATTTCTATTCAGATGAGTAGGTACAAAACATTTATTATGCTGACATAATTAAATTAATTTACATGAACATTCTCAGATTTCAAGAGTTTGCGATAAAAGAACAGATTAACAAGAGTTTAAGATTAAAAAGTTATTTCCTTGTCTCCTGCAGTTACTGTTCCTGCAGCCTGTTTGTAAAGTACTGAAGGAAACACTCTTTAAAGTGGATATTTTGCAACATGACCTCCAAACCTGCAAGTATGAGATACATAGTATTTTCATGACAAAACTGGTCACAGAAAACAGTGCTGCACGAACATGTAGTACAGCAATTCTGCATTATGCAAAATTACAGGGGTTATATATCTACTAGCTCATTACTGGGGCTGCTATCAAGAAATACTAATTGCCACACAACAGAAATTATGATTTTGAATCTTAAACTTATTTTCTCTTATTTTCTTACCTTAAACAGGGAAGAGAACACATGAAATGTATAAACTGCACAGGAACCATCAGAGTCACACATGAGCTGGTTGATATGACTACGCCAGGCTTCTTCTGCATCATCACATGCTGCTGGCTGAAATGCAGCAAGGATGGCAGAAAAAAAGGGTGAGGGAGGAGGGGAGGCATTTCGATCAACATCTCCAAAACTGAAGGAGAAAACAGAAAAACAGGTGATGAAAGGGGAATACCAAGAAGGTGGCAGATAAAATATGCTATAACAGAGAGAGAAAATCACAGAACCAATTACAGCACCTTCCTAAAAATATTCATGACTTTTCAGATTACTTTTGAAGGTTGACAAGATGTTTGCTGCAATAAGAAAAACCTCCAAATCAGACTCCCTATCTTTAGGCCATTATCATGTATCTTCCTCCATCCCCGAACACTTTAATTGTTTTCTTGTACCATCATTTCACAGAAGAAAGCTGAAACTTTACAGGAGAATAAAGCTCTCTCTCTCTCCCTCCCCAGGCTAACTGCAGCCTAATTCAGCATCCATAATCTGGAAGAGCTCCTGATGGCATGTAAAAAAATCTTAAAGCCTTTTTATAACTTATACTGGGGTCCACCACACTCACAAGCAGCCTTAAGAGCATATAGCTGGGATTTTTAACAATACTGAGACTTTGTTTCATGAGAAATCAGAAAATTAGATGTGTATTCATCTAATCTGTTGAACAGGTACCTAAGTAATATCTCCATTACTGCAAATCATTAAAAATCCTTCTTTTTATTTTAACTAAGCATATTAATACATAATGCCTAGCTGCATAGAAGTAAGTAAATATTGCATCTTATTTTTCCTAGAATGAAAAGCTTGGTTTTCATTTGCTTTTTTTTCCCAGTTGTGTGATAATTATGCAGATAATTAGAGCATTGTCTTCTCATTGCTCCATTCCATTAACTACCACCTTGTTATCATTTTGTTGCACATTGTAAAAGAACTTGTGTGAATAATTGTGCATCAAAGTACCTAGCAAGAGCAAACTGTTCCAGCCTGTCAGCTTTCTCTTCAGTTTCTGTCATATCCAGACTAAGGCTATCACTGCATTCAAATGCTCCAGGCAGTTCATTTGTAGACCCTGAAAGGTCATCCTCATGGACTGCTATATCTTGTTCTTCGGGTACAGCTTCAGCCTAGGGGAGTGAATGATGATGTCTTAGAAAACAGCAAATTAGTAAATTAATTCCTCTAATAAATAGATAGCATTTAATGAAAAAACTCACCTGACAACATGTTAAACTGCACAGATATAAAGCCATGGATTATAAATGACATGAATCAACTTACACTTCTTCAAAAATACTGATTTGCTCAACTTTCTGCTGTGGATAAATATTATTTTTAAGGCATGTTTTCAACTTGTCTAGCAAAGAATTTCAGATTCCAGTGCATGTGTCAACATAGCAAGGAAGTAATTTTTCAGGAAGAACAATAGGGTTCCTGTTACTGTCAGTCCGTCCTTGTCTCTTAACACTTTACAGAGTTCAAGACTATACCAAAGCCACTCAGAATATACTGAAAATTATCACTGTCTGGCAGACTATATGCATATTTAGAACTGGGAATTAATTTTAACATGTCATTTACATTCAAGAGGAATCCAAGCATTCCAACAGGCCATTAAAAGGATTATGCTTAATTTCCCTTCTTTTTCATCTATCAGCACTTAAAGCTCATGATTTCTGTTTGAAACATTCCAATTTCTCTTGCATTTTTAGTCTAAACAAGTTTTGTTTCAGCTTTAATGTTCTGGCTTTTGTCTGCCTCATTGATGGCAGCCAAAGCAGTTCCTGTGGGGATGACTGCAGTGGGTTGCTCAAACCTTTGGGCACATATGCATGTACATACATGTGTTGGGAATTAATAGGGAGGGGAATCTATGGCAAGTGGAAGTAAATGAGGAAAGTGGCCCTCTGCAGTTTATCAAGTCTGCCTGGATCCCACAGATTAATTATGGCAATTTGTATTTGTAAAAATTAAACAAGACTTGTAAAAGAGGGAATAGGATCAGAAATTAAGTAGAATAATCTTTTGGTTTGCTTTGTTTTCTAAACAAAAGACACAGGAATATTCCTGAGCTCGGGGTGAATGAAATGAATCAGAGACCAAACCATGTTGAAAAGAGAAATGCAAGCTATAAGGCTGAATTATCAGAATAGGAACCAAAGCACCTGGTAAAAAGTGTAAATGTTTCATGCTTATTCAAGAAGTAATTAGTAGTAACCACTTAAAAATATTAAATATTAGCTTGAAAGAAACACTGCAGTTTTTTCACTGCAATGACACAGTTTGTAAGAGGAAAACACATTTTGATGGGATAGAGCAAGGGAGGAAGGAAGAGGAAGCAAACACCTCCCACCCACTGCAGTCTAATATGATGCCCCAAAAGCAATATAAAAAAGTGAACTTTGAATATTCATGGAGGACCATAGTATACTTCCAGAAATATGTGTGTTTAGGTAACTTGAAGATACATACTATAGCACCATCTGAATTTTTGTAATTCTTCTTGGAATTATCTCATATGTTTAATAGAAAATAAGTTTAACTAATTTAGTGCTGTTAACAATAATATCTGGATTTTGGCATTGAAACATCTAGGAGAGGCTACATAATCAGTCTGTTTCTCTCAATTGCTGTATCTATTTAAAGGTTGAGATATTTTTTGGTTTTGCTTATAATGCAACAACCAAATTTTTGTAAATCAATAAAGAAGTAAAAAAACTTTGCATTTATGACACCTCATCAGCTCTCTGAAAAGAAGAATACAGGAAAAAAGAGAAACAGTAAAGAGCTCAGATTTTCTGTTATGAAATTAAGCAAAAATGATTTAGATTAAAGTTTCAAGTTTTTCTGACTAAAAACTGGATAACTTCTTCTTTACATTGACTCCAAATTATTTTGAGTAAATATACAGAAGTATGCACACTAGAAGAAAATACCTTTGAGGCAAAAACCTCACCAATATCAATTGCTATCAATTCAATCATCTTTGTAACAGTTGTAATGTGGGCTATATTTTACACCAATCTCAAACCTGTACCAAGACTAGCTGAATTTGCCTGTCAATTCCACAAGAAACTGCTCTGATTTTACATTCTTCACTTACTTACTTATTCCAAAGGCTTTTCAATTTTTGATGAATACTGGCACGTGGGACATTAAAGAGATTTTTGACAGTAAAGATTCCAAGCCCCCAGACATACATTGAACTCCTAAGCTGTGATTTTCAGTTCTTCATGTACACACCAACAGCTTCTGCAGCTGGATGCATGAGATCAGCTGCAGCTACCACCTGCAAACGTGTCTGTTCTGACTGCTGCTTCCTGAACTGAAATCCTGCCAGCTTCTGCTGTTTATGGTTGTTATGTGGTTACTTGACTACCAACAGTTGTTTTGACAAATGATAATGAGTTTACCTTCTCCACAGCCACCGTTTGGAGAGGTTCCCCTTCTTTCCTATCCTTACAAACACTTCTCTCCTCTTGTCCTTTCTTCCTACTGCAGCAGTTTCTGACACAAACAATTTGTTCAATATTCAGCACAATTCCAACCTCCTTTTCTATGACCTTTTCAGGAGAAGTTTCCATTACTTCTGAAACATGCAGTGCTAGCAGTATCAATTTTTTGTGTGGCTGCATTTGGAGGGGGCAAGGGCAAGAAGGAAAGCCAACGATTACAGAAGATATATTCTTCCTCTGCCCCAGCCTCATACACTGTTCTTTCTGCAGAAGTCTCACAATTTAGACATGATAGAGAAGCTTTACTGACAGAAGCCAACAGTATCATCAGGCCACTAGTTCACACACACCCTGAAAACTAGATTATATTTCTGGGAAGACACTCAAAGGAGTAGGTTCACCTCATCTCTCATGAGCAAGCACTGTCGAACAGAAAATTACAGAAACCATCCCCATACTGATAATGATTTACCAACCTTGCTCTGTCTTCATCTTCTGACACACTTCTCTGAAATGCACTGTGCTGAACATGGCTGCTGTATCCTTGCAAATCCTGCCTCCCCACCCCCTGGATGGTTTAATATTGTGGTCATGAATTTAAAATTTCTGCGTGTCTGCCAAAAGGCAAGCACTGAATCCAGGGCACACAACTGTACAATAGGTCCCCACACAGAAAAATATTTCACCCACCACATGAACTGGCATATCATTCTTTAATTCAGCATGAAGAACAAAAGAATATTGCCTTGAAGTTGTAACTTGTAGCCAGTTCATGAACTTGTCTTCTGACAAGCTTGTAGTATTTTGGTGCATATGTAGTGCAACATATTTAAGAAACAATAAATAGAATCTCTTAATGAAAAAGTGTAAGTAGAAAGGAAATGGTATGAAAGTGCAGTAGTGCATGAATGTATTGTACTATGCCATTAGACAGAGGAAGCCAGAGTGTACTTGATTTCACAGATCAAACCCTTTATGAAAGTGCAAGCAAAAGAAAATTGTAACAGTGTTACATAAAATACAGTCCAGTTGGAAAAGAAAGAAAAAAATGTATTCACCTTGGGTCCTTCAGATACCTGAAGATTATTCATACCAGGCAAAGACACATCAAAGCTGGATGTTCCCATGTTAAAATGATGAGGATCTGCTGAAGTTGTGTCACATGATGTAGAAAGTGAGTCAATATGATTTGCATCCTCAGATGGGGAAAGATTTATAATCTGTTTAAAAGATAATAAAATCACAAAAGAACTGAGTGTACAGCTGTATATTTCATTATTTCTGTCATAAAGAATTTATTAAAAGTATCCCAGAAGTGAACAATGAAGATCTGCCAACCTGGAGTCTTGTTCTTATTTCTTTAAACATCAAATACATGAGAAAGATTTATCATTGGCCAATTGTCAAAAATTGCCCCATAGTAAAAAAGGGCAAATAATAAGACTGATGATTCCTGTATTTCAAACTGTGCATTAAAATTCCTGTTTACCTTTGCAAATAAGGGAAAATGCACCCACCAATTTCAGCTCATTAGATTACACCTGGGCACAGCAAACTAAAAAGCCCAGCTTATTTAAACCCACCACCCTATCCATTCCTAAATTTCAAGTTTGCAACTTACTAGATCTGAGTTCTCCAAGATTTGGCTGGTGGTCAGGTCCTCCTCCTCTGATGACTCATCTGAGTCCTCGTGGTTCATTTTGTTCAGGCTGGGTGTGCTCCCTGAGAGCTGGTTCTCTTCCATCAGCTGCATGTCACACTTGTCCAGGCTGTCCAGGGACCGTCTGCGCACCCCCCAGTTGAAGTTGTCCATGCTCTCACCCTGAAATCAGACAGAGGGTCAGCTTGCTTGAGATAAAACTAATCATATGCTAACACTAAGTTAGCTCCAGAAATATTTTTAAAGTAAAAATATAGTAAAAACTTGAAATAAGCATTATCTTGCTTGTTCACCTGGAGATAAGAGCAGAAGCATGGAAGTGGCAGTTAAATGAACACTCAGTCTTTTCAGTATTAGATATTTTTCATGCATTTGCTAATTTAAGGATTTGTTTTTGTAAGTCCACATATACACTCCTTGATAACAGTGAAATGCAAAGGAAAAGTTTGAAAGCAATTTTAAAGTATTTTTTCATGATGTTTAAAAGTATTAGAAGCACAGTTCATACCAATGGTTCAATTGCAAAACTTACGTTAAAGATTTTAGATTCTTTGTTTTATATACATAACCATAATGGTGAGAAGATTTGAACAAACCCTTACACAAAAAATGTAACACCTTAAGCAGCATACCTTTTAAACTTTTATTCTAGGTCCACATTGCTTATTTTTGAATCTACTTAAATTATTTGAAACTGTATTTTGGGAATAGCCTGATAAGCATTGCCTGTGATCTCATATTATAAAAAGGACACAGCCAAATGGACCAAACATTTTATATTTATCAGACTTTCAGTTCCAATCCCACACTCAGTTACATAAAGCTGAGTGCATTAAGCAAAGTGTGTAACTGTTTGTTAGGCTGGTGAACTGATAAAAAGATCACTTTGTTTCTTTCATGTATAAAAATGACAATTAGCTTTCCACCCTTTTTCCATTTATTTGCTTTATGTATTTTCCAGTGGACTGTATGCCTTTTCCCTGATTGCAATAATCTCTTGCTCCCTTCCTAGGTCTAGCCAGATTCCCCTCTGGCAAATGCAGGACCATATCCACAACTGCCCCTGCCATGGACCTCCAGAGGCAAAAGGGGCCTTACACAGCAAGAAAGGTTTCCCCAAAAGTATTCAGATGCAGTTTTGGGTACTTTAGCTTACTGAAAGTCCTCAATCCTGCATCAACATGGGAAGGAAATTTATAGAGAAAAATGTTTCCTTTTAAGGTTCAGGGCTTCCTGTTTTAAACAAGACTCTGTAAGTAGCAGCAGTTTTAAACAAGCAAGTCAATCGGTGAAAATTCAAGCTGACAGTGATATTTAAAATACTAATTTAAAAAATAGTTCTGCTTAAAAATAATATTACTATCAAATAACTGATTATGATTATTTCCTGGGTTTATGCAGATCAAAATTATGTGCAGTCATTGAGAAAGAGGTCTCAGTTCAGTAAGGTCCTTTATGCAGAGTTGTGATTTTAAACACTTGAGTGATGCCCTTTTGGGACTACTCAGATATTTACTGAATGGGGACCAAACTGCATGAAGTGCAATGAATTAAACTGCAATCTTACCTCCTTAACAATCAACAAACTTGCACAAATTGTTGTTATTTTGCATCATTACCATTTAATGCAATGGACTGTGGAATTTGAATAGGAGGGAAAGTTCAGTTTCATGACACTAAGTTCACTGTTTCATGAACAAATATGATGAAAACAGAAAAAATATTTTTAAGGAAAAAGACAACCCTTAAAACTCACAAGAACATTTAAAACTAAGGATTGCACTAATATAAAGAGAAAATGAAAATGAAATTTTTATGAAGCCTGGCACATTATTGGAAGAATCAACCCTGTTTTCATCCTGGGACTGGTATCATATGGAAGTTTTGTGTGGAAAGAGAACAGAACACATCTGACTTAAGAAGTCAGGCCTCTTTAAATCATAAAAATGACTGTTCAGTTCCAAGCTATTTATTTTAACAAATTCTTTTTTTGTCCATCCTCCCCCTCAAAGGCTGGAGGACACATGCAGCAATGAGACATCCTCCACAAACACATTTATTACTGAACTAACAAATGACAAAATGACATAAATAAGCAAGCAAGCAAAAATGACTGTCATTACACCTTTATCCTCAAGATGCCTAGTAAAGCCATCAGTAAATTTAGCAGCCCATGTCTGTGGGAATATTTCCTGTAGCAGTTTTATTCTGCAAGCCTTAAAGAAGGAAGCCAGCAAAAGAAAAATAAACGGGACACTTCCAGGGCATGCAGTTAGAAGGGGTAGTGAATTAAAAGTGAGGGAAAAGGGTAAAAGAGATGAAACACTGTAACTCCAATACCCATAGCATTTGGATTAGCATAATTTGCTATAGGGGCACCCAGAACCATATCGAGTTTAAACAAGAGGTCAGCATGTCTATGGAGATGGAGTTGTTTTTGTAGTCTATTTAGCAGTCTTTCTTTCACAGTTAAGAAGAAAGAGCAAAGATGTATTTGAGAGGCTGTTCATTTTTACCTACAGCAGGAGCAAAGCCATCTCTCCCATCTGAAGTCACCAGTGATAAACATCAATTCAGAGGAAAACAGTCATGTTGTAAGTGTGCCTGGTGAGCAGGTACCACACAGAGCTTCCTACAGTCACCACCCTCTGGTAAAGGAGCAGATGTGCCCTTGCAGCTACTTCAAACTTTACAACAGCCCAGGAGAAAGAGAGACAAGGGAAGGTAATCCCGTGGGGGGAGAGCAGTAAAGCTCCTCCACAGAGGCAGTAAGAATCATGCAAAACCTCTTTTACACAAGTTTTCATCCTTACTGTGTTGACAAAATATGCAGAGTTAATGGAAACATTCAACTATTGTAGGGTATAGGCAGAAGTATCGTGGAACTACACAGTAAGGCACTGTTTCCATATGGATGTGTCCCTTACAGCACAGGCATTTGGAGACAAAGATTTCTGGGGGTTGTGTTTGCATAATAACTGATGTACAAACCATCAGAAACAGATATGCAAAGTTCTGTGGTTGCTGATTTCTGTATTGTGTGTACAACTCACTAAAATCTCTACCATTTCAGTTCTCTTTATACATCAACAAACTTAAAACTGAGATCCCAGACTGGCAATGATTGATGTGTCTTTTCAGCTTTCCTCACAGGGTGAGTCCAGCAAAGTACAGCTGTATTAAACTAGGCTGTATAGATTAATTTATTTATTCAATCATATTCAGTCTGATAGCAATAATGTAAACTGTCTTAAGAGGTCTCAGACATTAGCTTTAACAAGATGCTAACAGGAGTCAATATGACACAGCAGAAAAGGTAGAGATTATATATTATTTCCCCCTACAAACAAATGGCCCAAACTCTATAAATAATGAAGTTTCTACACATTAACTATGCACAAAGATATCACAAGGAGAAAGGCCTCAGTTTGAAAAACACTGATACTAAAATTAAGATATTTTAAAATTTGTGAAGACTGTTGAACATGTCAAAAACAAACTTAAAATGAAGCAGAATTTTTGAAAAATACCTCAAAAATATTTCTAATACAAGATCAAAAAAATGAAGCACCTGTCAGAAATGCAAGCACACACACACACTCACATATGCACACACTGAAGGGGGGAGGCAACAGCAAAACTATGATGTTATTCTACAATATAAATTTGCAAGAAGGCATAACAAATGCTGGCACATCTGAGTTCAAGTAGCATTCTTACCTGAAGTTCCTGGGTAGCAGATATAACAGATAGAAAAACAAATAGAAAGAATCTATGTAAAATCACTGCATTAAAGACATCATAGACAAACATTTGCCTACAATTTTAACAAATATTATCACAGAAACTTCAACTCTACCTTTCAAATCTGAAAAGAACTATTTCTTGCTTTCACATGTTTAGGAAATTTCAAACAACTATACCCTGTGTCTGGGGTTGATCCAAGCATCACTGGCCTGTTAAAATCATATGCACCTTTTAGGACTGATGTTGCTTTCGCTAGTGTAAGTTTTCTAAAGTGTTTTTTCATTTTTATGAATATATCACACTCAGATATGATGTAAATGTTACAGTTTAAACTCAGTCATTAGAGAAGGAGCCTTTTCCACCATGTCTGAATTTATTTTTAAAACAGCAGTAAGTCAAGTCTGAACTAAACTTTGGAAGGCAATCCAGGGCAATTTAAAAACCACTAAGTGAAACTCAACATTTTAAATTTTACTTCACATAAAACTAGAGAAGCTTGGTATCTGTTTCATGACCAACTTAAGACTAGTAGGACACCAATTAATTTAGGCCTCAATCTTGAAGTTGGCCACATGTATTAAAAAAGTCATTGCAAAGTCACAGCTCATGAAAGCAAATTTATTTTAAAATGAATTGTTCTGCAGAATTATATATACTCTCTATATGGTATTAACTGGTGAAGAGAAAGAAGAAATTTCTGAATTTCAGTGGACAAAAAATTGTCAAGTGATCTTCAGTCAAAATTGCAGTTCTACATCCTTGTAATATCTTGAAAGCTTTTAAGACACAGGAATTACTGCAGCCAGTATATTTTTGCCAAACAACCTGGCATTATTGTTTTATCATTCAGCCTTGTTTGGAACCTTGAAGCTCCTTCAATATTTGTCTAATGTATTTCCAACCATTGCTGCCAACTACCCTTTCAGGGCTAATTTTTTTTTTTTTTTTTCATTAGCAAAGTCATGGGCAGCTGTGAGGCAAGATTACTAATTTTGATACAGAAATTCCTGACTTGGAAAAATAAGGACTTTGGGACATTTTTTTCCCCCCCATTCCTTCATCCTTTCTTTTAATTGGAAAAAAAATTCAGATGTACATGAGTGTTCTGTTTACCATAAAATTGTTTTACTACTGTAATAAAAATAGGCAGAAAAATGAATATTTCTTCGTGTACACATGTTCTTCTGAGGGCTAAGAGTGATGACTGAGAAAATATATGTTAAAAACAAGTCCAGATTATCATAAGTTATTAAACTCTAGGTTTGCTGAACATCTGAGTCTTAAGTCCTTCAAAAGAACCAACAATTTCTGAACCTCTAAACAGCAACAAAGTTGTTAGACTTGTTTGGCAATGGATATTATTTTTTAATCTTTCCTGATCAAACAGAAATAAATACCCAAAGTTTGATATTAGCAAGGTTAAAGGGTGTAGCCCCCAAAAATTTATCAGTTCTTCAAATTTTTCCCTTCAGCAGTTTCAGCTGAAGGTGAGCTGACAGGCTCCACCTGTCAAGACTTGATCTGGGTGCTCAGGATTTTGTGTAGCTCCTGCATGAAATGATGAAATCACAGACACCTCAGCAGAGTGGAAGGTACATCTCCAAGTGATTTCATCAGCAGTTGCAGGAATAACAGCAGCCTGAAGGCCTGAATTAATGTTTCAGAAGGTTCCTTATGAACCAACAGATTTGGAACAATTTCATTTTATATGTTTTTAATTAAGAAATATCTATATTTTCTTAACAATTTAGATCTTTATAAACTGTATTTAAAGTAAGTTCAATTAAAAGTAAATTCCCCGAAAAGGTACTAGAACAGAGGCTTTATTTTCCACTACCATTTTTGCAGTGTTTCCTAAAGTAGATTCAGAAAGGAAGGGTGTGGTAGTCTTTTTACTGTTACACTACTGAAATAAACATTAAGTGAAGATCATAAATAATCTGAACTTAAAAGCACGTTTATAGTTACACAGTTAAAGTTTTATGTTACAAGAAGAGAAGTGTTTAGCAGGAGTATAAAAGTGTTTTAATATAAAAAGCTGTTTCAGAGAAAATATACCGTACCTCCCCATCTTCCAGCTCAACATCTAGGAAATCAAAGTCCCTAAAGACTCTGAACTGCTGTTCACTGTTTGAATCATCCATGTTCTCCTGCTCCCTTGTTCCGTCTTCTGAAGAGACCAAGCTCGTCTGGTGCTCAATCAGATCCAAATCACCACAGGAAGAAAAAATCACCTACAGTTCAAAGGATTTCTTTTGTTACAAACTGTTCCCTCTGGTTGTTTCTTCCTAAAAGCTGCAATTGGTTATTCAGAAGACTGTATTTCCAGTACACACCTAATTCCTTCACTGAGTATTTTTAGAACACTCTTTATTATTTATGTTGGACAGGTGCCTTCAGATTAAACTCGTACAAAGAAACAACTTCATACTGTGGGAACACATCCAAGAATATTACAGCTACCGCCTAATGGCTGCAGATTGATGTTGCCTGGATGTTTGTGTACATATATAGGAACAAAATTCAGAGAACTTAGCAGAGAAAATACTGTCAAGGGGATGATATAGTAAGTTCATTTAAAAAAACCCTCCAGTTAACAAGTTGTTAAAAAATTATGTCAAGATTGGAAAATACAACAAGATATAATTTTTTTTTCTTTCCCACTGAGTATACTTGTGTCTGCAATTTAATTGCAAAAATTAAACAGTTCCTGTCTTGCAGAAACAAAGGATCCTGTTCTCCATAATACAAGTGACATACACCATGTTCAAAAACATCCAGAAATTTTTCTTTTTTCTGTAGAAAATATTTAAGAAATATTTTAAGAGCTTCCCACCCTGGGTGATCAATCATCCTTTTCCTGGCACCATATAACCCTAATTTTTAAAGAGTAACATCAGAACTAGTGCCTAATGGAAAAATCAAACCCACACACCCTTTACCCTCCTATTTTATTTCTGTAACTTAATTTTTTACTTAATAAAGGTTCTGGATTGGTAATAGAGAGGTCATTACTCTCTACCCACTATGATGGCATAAGTAAAACCTACAGCATCACAGATTCTCACAGGAAAACCACACATAGCTCTCAAAGTGAATCTTCTTTAAGTGAAAGGGCCATTCACTCCCTGGTCCATATGCTGAGAAACACAGCCTGGGCCAGTACAAAGGATAATGGCAGTAGTGACTTCAAAACTATGCAAATCTGGTCAGGAACTCTGGGAAACTCAGTTCCTTGCTTTCAATGCTTAGGACACGATGAAACAAAAAACTGGTCAATACAAGGCTACTTACTGAAGGGTTTTTACTCAGCCCAACTTCCTGACCACACAGGGAAAGGACATGCACCAGCTTTTCCTTTGTCCTTTTCTAGAAAACAAGATGTTTCTCAAGTGAGCATGTTTTTAACCACTCATTTTCCCTGTGGCTAGAAACATACATTAGCAATTTTTAATTAGGAGGAACAAACCAAAGAATTAGTCTTAAATGCTCAAAGGATTGCTTTCAGAGCAACCATGCATCAAGGAAACATAAAAATAGCTGTTAATGATTTTGCTGTTTATTAGATTTAAATTAGTCTATAAATTCCATTGAGTGTATTAAGGAAACATTGTATCATCTGCATCACTTCAAAAAGATGTTCAGAAGCCTAATATTAAGCACATGCAATTTTTACTTTTTTTGCAGAACTGGGTCTGCATCACTGCTATATAACCTGCTGTATCAAAGAAGAGAAAAGAGCAAAAATAAGTTTATTCTGAATGGATTTATTTTAACTGGCAGATAACCAAAATCATTAAGGTAATCAAATATCTTCTAGGAAAACTGTTATTTTTCTTGAATTTCCCAAGAAAACAACTCTAGAAGTTGCACAAGCTATCTACCTGCTCCTCTTGCTAATATCTGAACTCACCTTCTGTGTTTATTTAAATCTGACCTAGACTTAAAAGGTCTTAAAGGGATGCATTTCCTGCAAGTTGAAAGAAAAACAGCTTTGAGATAGAAGATGGACATAACTCAGTCCATTTTTGAGTCCAAGAAAGACACTCAGCACACAGGGTCAGATGTTGTGCTGCCACTGCTCCAGGCAGCCAGGAGCACTGCACAGGGCACAGAGGGCTCAAGCATTTAAGGACCCAAGCATGTGTTAATTCAGCTGCTCTGACTGCAATATATAAATAGAGGGGCTACCTACCTGAGAGTACTGGGGTCTCTTCCAGCTCACAGGAACAAGGACATTGGAGTTAGATCCTGATGAGGTTGAAGAAGTGCTCCTGGTGACAGCCATTGCCCTGGGTTTACCATCTCGCCCAGAAGAACTCTGCAGCTCATCATATCGTCTCCCAATAATTGGAGTCTTAAACAGAGAGTAATTATTCAGTAGCACCCTGCTTCAGGATGGACTTAGAAAAGCCATATTGCTTCAGTTGGAGGAAAAGATTATTTTGAAGATCATACACAGGGATAAAACAAGGAGTGCAGCAAATTTCACATCACTTGGTAGGTTTCTTATTTTCCACCGTGAATGTCTCAGTAGCAACTGCCATACTTAGTAGCCAGAGCTTATGTTCATGGTTAGATAATACTGAAAGCAATTGCCACACAAGCTTCTGACATAAGAACTAGCAGAAAGCCAAGAAAGCTTACGAAGTTAATTCCAAATCTGCACTTCTTGCATATTCTTAATTTTTTTCCCTAAGAGTGCTGAACATTTTGGCCCCTTTTCCAACAGGTATTGAAATGCTTTCCTGAACTGACAATAGGATGCTCAGCATTTTCCATAAGTGTACTGACAGGAAAGCAAAGAGTACCATATACCTTTTTATGCTTGTATTTCCTTTTAACCTCAACATATGAATATGAAATAATCTATAATGCTGCAAACAATTCTGCAGCTTCTAAACAGCAAGGTGAGTTGCCCATTAAAGTCACTAGGACCATTCAGTTCTATAAAGTTACAAGGGTTTGTAGGATAAAGACTGTAAGAAAGTCCAGGAAGTCAGAATTAAGGTGCTAAGTAGCAAAACTACAAAAAATACCTCTGAAATATCAAAATGAAACTCCAAAGTCTTCCCTGGTAGCTCCTTGGAGGCACTGTTCCACACTCGATGTATTTCCATTTTTGAAAGATCACTGTGTTGATAGGAAGGTAGAACTAAACTGGCAGAACGAGAAACTACCAATTTCAGGATATTCAAAGCTTCTCTCCAGTGAATGCTCTAGAAAGAATATATTTACTCAGCAAACAGAAAGCCAGATTCACACACATTCAAGATTATTTACATTTTGCAGCTGTATTTTTTACCATATAATTAAAATGTAGAATTGGAATATCCATATTCTTTGTCTCTCTTGGCCAGTGACAAGGTGTGCAATTGCAGAATAATTTCAACCAAGAAACCAGACTTGCCTAAGGTGTCACTGTTAGGGAACTGGCCCATAAGCTGGGAAACCTGTGGACAAAGCCAACTTGGCAGAGGATTTAAAATCTGCTGCCTGGATGTCTTAACCAGCATGAATAAATATAAGGGTCATAGCAGAATCCCCATTTAATAAAAAAGGTGACTTGACACAGGTTTTTGCCTCTGTGAATTCCTAGTACTCCCATCTATTTTTCACTTGTCAAGAATTAGGTACAGAGGTCTCTGAAGAGACACATCTCCCCTGTGCTAATAATTAAAAATTGGTCACTCAGGCTCTGAGTGATATTAAGGTTGTTCTGAGGTAAGAAGTGGTAATTGTACCACACTAGACACTTGCAGCCTTCCCTGCTAATCTAGTCTTAAATTCTTACATAGAAAATCAGCTTATGATAGTAAAAGCTGCTAAGTTCCTACATTAATATAAAACAATATGATATTTACCTGTACGTATTTTTCAATGGTTTTTAGCACTTCCATGTTAAACTGTTTCACAGGAATAGCTGACAGGTCCATGTAACTAAGAAGACTGTAGATCATCTGTAAGAGGGACTGCTGCATACTAGGAAGGCCCTTTTCTAGTAGCTGTTAAAAGAAAAGTGAATATAACAAAAATTTGAGACATTTCTTCTTAAGTAAAAAGCTACCAGTTTCACAAACAGCAATTGTACTCTTCATCTCTCTTCACTCACTGATTTTGCAATGCCATTTTACAATAATTTCACAACTGATGATGATATAGGCATAAAGGAAAAAAGAGCTTAAGTTGGGAGCCAAATGCCAGCCTGTTTTATTTTATATATGCCTGCCCTAACTTATTCAGAAAACGCATTCAGCAGTTGAGTAAACTGGTAGGTAAAATTTACACTGTAATTGGGTAAGCACATCCAGTAAAAACAGGGGAGGATCTTTTCATGCCTACATTTGCTGGAAGTCAGTGAGAAAAAAGAAAACTTACTGGAGAAACAAAACTACTACTGTTCAGACATCAATAAATATTTATCAAATATATTTCACTGCCAGTGCTCACTGGCTGTAAGCGCCAAAGAAACATTTTCTGTTTAGGAGGAGGTGAGTCCCTGGGCTCTCTTACTGTAGAGAGTAATACAAAAAAGGGCTTGATCTAAATCCTGGAATTTTCAGACACCTGAGTGTAGATCCTGGAATACCACGGTGAACCTTGGAAATGCAACTGTGCTCACACATATGTGTGACAGTAATTCCAGAGGCATGTGGACAGCCATGATTTGTTTGTATATGTGTGAAATATCTCAGCTGAAAATTTCCTGGCAGGCAGCATGTTCTTTCACTGGTGACAGGCACTGTCCCACCCCACAAATTTCAGAAGCAATCAAAAAGTTCCAACACTGGCTATTAGAGTTATTTTGATTCTAGAAAAAAATTGCCTATAAAAACTCTAAGCTTCCTCCTTCTTTCCATCAGGATATAGATTCCTTTCTAAGGATATAGAAGGATAGGGTTTCTCCTTTTACTGAATGAGAATGTTTCATGCCAGTGCAAATGGAACCTATTTTATCCCACTAAATACCTTCTGATTTCTTTCATCAGCAAAAGTGAGTAGCAATTAGTGATTCATAAAAGAAAGCAAGCAAATTCCATTAACAGCACAATAAAGGGAACTCATTATATTTATCCATTTCCTCTACAAATAAACAGGAAGGAATTTTAAATTAAAGGTACTACATGGCAACCTGCTTCAGCCCTTAGACACCTTCAGCCCCTCAGATATTTTATTGAAAGAGAAAATGTGCTTAGCAATTCTTCTTCAAAATCAGGTTACAGAGGGGTTTTTTGCCTTCTATTAGGATCTTGCAATGGAAAGTTTGGCTCCTTGTTTGCAAATAGTTTAAATGTGATGCAGCACATCAGCCAGCACACCATTTCAGTGTAGGATTAGAAGAAACTGTCTGAATGACAGAGAAATATTCTTGTTCCCTCTGACAGAGGCTACTGCATCAGACAATCCCTTTTGGGATAGGAAAAGGAATTATTGGGAAATAATGGGAATTTTGTCTCAACTGCTATTTAGAAATCTGCTATAGGAAGGAACCTTATCTTTGAAAGGTTGTAATTTCCATTACAGCTTGTATAAATTTGTTGTCAAAGAATCTGTTGACTTAAACAGCTCTTGGCCCTTAAACCTGACATATTTGTGGACTGTGTCAGCTTTCACTTGCTCAGATGAATACATGTGGCAGTTGGTAGTTCAAGTGTGTCCTTAAATAATGAATTTGCAATAAGAAAGAGTATTTCTGTTTAAAAAAGAATAGCAACTTTAACATGCCTTTAGTGGATATGAATTCTGTTGCTGCCAGAAGTAACAAAAATAGCAGCAAGATGGAGTTGTGGTAACATATCATTTGGATAAGAGAATTCCAGGACAAAGAGTTTCCACTGCATTTCTAATAAGAAATACAACTCTTCCCAGAACCATTATTTTTTTACTCTTGTACATATGACCTGATTTGAAGAATTGTGGGCTCCTCTCTTCTTGTGTGTGGTAGCTATTAGAGGTCTTATATGGGGTCAGGAATCCACATTGCATTAGCAGCATTTGCCCCCTTGCTGAAGCAACAACTAACCCAGAAGTAAGTGGAGAAGAAGCCTTCTCTTTCAAGGGCTGCCTGGGCTGCTGGGGTGACAGGAGACAGTTCCCTTTGCCCCTCCCAGTCTGGCAGGATGTGTGAGGAGATACTCAGCTCTGAGGTAATGCCATGCAGTCAAACAAATGTTTGGAGGAAATAAAGAGGGCATTTCAAAAGCCACGTCTGATAGACAAGCTATTACTTGGGTAAATGCTTCCCCTTGCAGTACAGATGGCTTAGTTTCTACTAATTCTTTACTTTTGAACAGGTTATAAATGCTTATGTTTTTATCACAAGCAATCCTCCATCTAAAAAGGAGGAGGTGGAAAAATCTACCATAAGCATATTACTATGCACTACAGATTCTTGTCCCTTCTTGTCTATTAATAGCATTAGCTACTTAAGTTTGATCATGACTCTGGACTTAATGAGTCACCACTTTAACATGACCCATGCCAATTCAGATATGCTCCTAGAATGATTGTGCTGTCATGATTAAAGTTCAAGTTTTAAAAATTAATCAGCAAAAATCTAGCATAAAACCAAAGTAAGCTTTCAGTAATATGTTTGTATGCTAATCTAATTTTGATTGTGGAGTTTGAGAGTTCTGTTGCACAACTCAATAGGGATTTTTCCTCATCTGTAGATTGAGATCTCCCAGTAGTTTTCTAGAAGAAATTATAATTTTTCATGAATGGAGCATATGTAAAACTAAGTAAGGAGCACTACTCATGTCACTGTAAGATTTGGATAATAACAGAGCTCAAATGTTTTATTTTGTGCTTGAATTATACCCCTTGATGACAAGCAAGGACCTACCAGTGAATACGTTAAATACAAAATTTTATCTGAATGGTAATAATTGAAACTTCTACCTTATGCTGATAGCATTTGTTTTTATAGTCTTGATTTGTGGTACAGTGAAGCTTCTTTCTGAAGCTACACCTGTGTTTGGAGGGGTCACTGTTGCAATTCAATTTCCTTTGTTATTCTTAAGCCCTGCCTGCCTCTCAATTTCCCTCTGCCCCAAGCACTGGGGACTGAACCAGGATTGTTAAAGCTCGAGGCTGTGTATGGCTTTAACATTCAAGTGCAGGTTGCCCAGTGGGGCTGTCAACCTATTTGACTTTACCAGTGGACAGTATATCCCACAGCTGGTTTACAGGAGACAGGGGCACATTGTTTATCCTGGCCTGGGGATTAACTAAGAAGAAAAGAGGAAACATTCTGAAAGCTGGGGAAAAAAAAAATTCAAGCAAGCTGAATAAGATGGTTTCTTTTGCTACAGCACCAGACTGGCAGCTATTCTATGCCCATATAAATATTCTCCAGACATGACTCAACAGAGCTGTACTCAATGTAAATACAGAGAAAGGAAGTCAGTGCTTACAGCTCTGTCATCCTGTTGCTGGTGGTGCTATGTGAGGAATGTGTCTTAATTACAGTAAAAAACCTGCCTGGCTTGCTGTTGATACAGCAGGTGGTGCCAATCTACAGCAAGGGGGAAGCATGCAGGAAAGAGTCTCCACATGCAGGTCTCAACCCATTTCAAGGGGAGCAGGATCAGGAGCAATGGCCTTTGTGGAGTGACTGTACACAGAACACTGAAGAGAAAACAGAAGGGCAACTGCTTTCCTGAGGCTGGGAAAGCAAAGGAGAAAGAATTCAAACATTTACAGTTTTATAGCATTTCCTTATTACAAATATAGTTTTAATAGCATTTTCTATTAGGAATACAAGCTTCCACTGTGAAGAAGATGCTTGACTCTGGAGGGATCAATGTCATGAAGAGCTCTTCATTGGAAGAGCTAATAGTTCTCCAGAGTATTTGGACTTGAAAACAGACTGAAAACCTCAAGGTCCTGTTTAAGGTTCCTAGAGGAAAGTCAATGGATTTCACCATCACTTAAGATCATATGTGATTGTTTACTTAGAACTTCCATGTGTAAGCAAGGTGAGGAATTGTAGCCTGGTAGAGCAGGGCTTAGTTTCCTCTGAAGCCTTAAGTGAGTGTGGGAGCAGCACTGGCTTTTCAGGCTCTTTAAGATTTGTGAATAGCCAGTATCAGAGATGCCTGAGGGTTTTTTATACATCCTTTGGCAGATAGTAGTTAATTTATGTAGAGAGATGGGTGTCAACTTCTTCAGAGTACCAATTGATAGTATAAGAGGAAATGGTCTCAAGTCAGGCCAGAGAAGGTTTAGATTGACTGTTTGGGAAAATTCCTTCATGAAAACAGTTGCCCAGCATTGGAACAGGCTGCTCAGGAAAAGGGTGGACTTACCATCCCTGGAGATAATTTAAAAGATGTGTAAATGTGGCAGTGAGGGAAATGGTTTAGTGGTGGACTTGGCAATGTCAGATTTGGGGTTGGACTTGGTGATCTCAAAGGTCTTTTCCAGCCTAAAAATTACTCTGTGGTTCTGTGAATACAGAACAGTCTTCTCCCTGGATGAGAGGGGAGACTGAAGGCAACTCAGCAGAGAAGGGATAAATCTGAGAGCCCTGTAAGAAAATGTTGCTGTGAAAGTGATCTGACAATGGCAGGGGGGGCAGAATACCAAGCAGCCTTATGCTAAAGCAGAACTGAACCTTGGACCCCCAGTAACAACACTGCATCAGCACTATATTCCACATGGGAAAAACATGTTAGGAGTAAACAATGAACATGGGAAAACCTTTGCAAAAAGATGATACCATTCACTATCAGAGGAATGCATACAAATTTGTATCAAGAACCAGATCCTTATACAGGCAGATGGTATCTTACTCTGCTGGAAAACCCACTGTGGAATTAGTCTTCTGATTTTCCTCAATGGGATCTAATAAATGGCCAGTTTCCTTTCACTTTCACAGTGGAAAATCCAGCTGGCTGATGAAGGATTCTGCTTTAAGATGTATCAGCTTTTGTATTAGTGTTCAATACTGACTTTAGAAAAGTAATTCTGGGGTTTTTTTCTGCCAATTTTTGCTTTTATTTTTGAATTATACATAACAGATGCAGAGCTCCTAGTAATTTGCTGGCACACTTCATCTCTTTGGGCTGTTGTGCAAGAGAAGAGTTAGAACAGCAAAACGTTTTTGAAAACTTACCTCAGCCAAATATGTAACCATACTCAAAGTAATATCAGCAAATGCTTCATGAAGGTAACGGCAAACCACATTTACCCAGGTAGCACAGTCCCTTGTATAGCTGTGTGTTTTATAAAGGGTCATGACATGTGCAAGATTTGAGAGCTTGGGATTCTTCTCCTCCAAGCAAACCTAATTAAATATAAACATCAAAACATATCAAGAACAAGGCAACTGCATTTACAGGGTTTGAGGATGTACAAAACAGCAAATGATTTTGATACCTGGGCAATCCTTTCGGCTATGTCTTTACAAGAACTGGTTTGGGCTGTCAAAATGCTGAATTAAATGGGGCAGGAGACACAAAACATTCAGTGGAAATCCTAGAACAAGAAAATACAGAACAAAACATATATCCTGACAGTAAGAACCACAGTGATCTTTAAACTGGTGTTTCATAGGAGGCCATGGTTTCAATATTACATTGGCCATAAACTCACATGGACCCTGTTAAGTTGGTCACACCACTGGCCGTACCACATTTGTCTTAAAGGGGTCTTAATTTGAAAATCTAGTATGTCATTTAGGCAACAAATTTTTACTCTTGTAAAGCATGAGCCTATTCCTGCAAACACTACTGCACATTCCTGTTAGAGGTCATTTTTATCTTTTCCACTTAACTGGCTTATTGACTGTCTTAACCAGTGGCATTTTCACTACAGCTGCTAAAACACAAAAAGAAATTCAGTGAGTATTGATTAATAAACAACTGTTCTGGTCAGCTGCCAGCACAGCTTCCATTGTTTTATACTGTTCAAGGTAATAATAATGCACCAGATTCTGGGTGCTGTAATTAGCTGAAGTGCTGTCTGGAACTGGGATTCAGCTCTTCTGCACCAACTCATAGCTCAAGATGAAATACCTGCAGCAGCTGCAACAGAGAGCTATGACAAATGCTGCTCTAGTTTAGGTGGGAGCTCAGAAGTCAACTAATTGTATCTGGGCACAATTTGATTTTTGAAAAGAAAGAATTTTTTCTATGAAAATAATTTTCTAACCGTTCATTCTCTCTCACTCCACATAATTAAACAAGTTGCTGAAATTAGAATCATGAGTTCCCTACTCTCCCTCTGTATTCAGGGAAGAAGAAAGATAGCTCCAGTTGGTACTGTCCCAGCAATCCAATGTGTGAATTGCCCAAGCAAGGCCTGCAACACAGGCACCACATAGGTGCTTAGAGATGTGCAGGCTGTTCACAGCATTCATTCCTTTGCTCTGTGTCTAGGCTTGTTATGACTTAGTTGTAAAGCATTTATCTTAGTATCTGTGTTTCTGATCAAAAGAGAGGAGTAAAAGTCTGGAACAATGTAGAAGGTCTCTTCAAGAAATATAATTAAGAAGTAGCCACAACCTCAGCTAAATAATGGTAAATTTTAAAATGCTATCTTATTTCCTCATAGCTCAGGCCTCTCTCCTCACTCAGTATTGTGCTATTGTAGTTTATCTAGAGTGTACAAGAGTTTTTGATATATATATATTTAGAGAAAATACCACAAAACACTTATTTAAAATCAAGCAGTTTGACATAGTCTGAAAATAATTGAACAGAAAAACTGACCAAAGTAGGTAATAGAAGTTTTGACAATATCTTATTACATATTTACTTTGTCACCAATCAGAAACTTTATATGCTGCTAAAGCCCTAGAAACGAAATGCTAAATAATACATGATTTCTCTCCTCCAAAACCTTATTGTGCAATGGATTCACTTTTCTAGAAACAGGTCATTATTTCTATGAAATTTCAAAAAAAGCTCATCCAGCTCAGAGCAAAAGTACGTTATGCTACATTCAAAAGAGAAAGAAAAATTACTGCTTTTGGTTTTGTTTACATAGCTGAGTGAGGTCTGTCAGCAAATGTCAATGCAACATAAACTGAAAGAGAGGAAAGCATAATGGTTTTACCTATAGCTTGAGAGGAATCCACCATGGATATTCGAGACACTGGTGTCAGCAAACTGAAGAGCTGGAGTGTGAGGTCAGTGGTAGTAAGGGAGGTGAATCCTTTCAGGAGCAGCTGCTGAAGTCCTGAGAAGTCTGCCCATTTCAGCTGCCCTTGCAGCTTCTCTAACTTCTCCCGGTTTTCAGCTTTGTCTAGTGGCAAATGAGCCAGAAGTTTATTCAGCAACCGCAGTGCCATCAGGTACTCAAACTCAAAATCTGACTCCATCAAAGCCACAGCAACCCAGAAGATGGTGGCCAGTAGGTTGGTTGGATTGTTAATATGGGATGGATCAGTGAGGCTGTCCTTCAGGGAGGATGAACTTCTTGTTTTAGAGGACAGGCCTTGCTGGGTGCATGCCTGAATTCTGTCTAGCGTGGCGCTGCGTGGTGGGTCCGAGGACTTGTCCACATCTCCAAACTTTTTGGGTACAGAGAAGCTCCTCTGGTGTCTGCTTCGCTCAGCAGTGGCCGTGCTGCCACTTGCAGGATTCATGTTCAGCTGCCCTGTGCTCTTCTGGTTTGCGGTCAGTTTGGTGTTTGATGTTAAATCTGGTGAAGATGAACTGAAACCAAGATTTATAACATCCATCACATTGTGGGAATGCACAGCTTGAAAGGTACATATTAGATGCAAGCTAAGTATTTATCAGAGTGTAAAAAAGGATTTAAATTGGAGAAGTAGAACACCAAACCATCTATTGCAGCCTGCCTTCTTTTTTCCAGAAGACTGACTCAGACTCACAGACCTGACAGAGATGAGATTCACATGGCATTGCACCAAACCAGAGCAGGACAGCCTATAGTTTACATAGGCAAGAATGACATGGGGATAAGAAATACAGAGCTGTGAAGTGGCTATGGCAATTCCCAATGGGACACTGGCAGAACTGAAAACAACTTTGGTCTTTAAAATGCCCCCATCAATGGAGCAAGCCCTGAACTTGGCACATCTGGCAGGCAAATGCACAATTGCTTGCTGGTTAATGTGAGAACTGTGGGCAGAAAAAACAGCCTGTCTTAAGCAGAACCACAAATATACCCCATTATCCTCAAGAAACCTGCCATGCAGTTGCTCAGGCTCTTGTGAATACAGATCCTTCTGAAAATTTGTTGTCATTGCATCCTATCCTGCCTGTATGCTAAGATCCCTTCAAGATGGTTTACAGAAAGTGTAGGTGTTTCCATTTCAATGACTAATGCCTCCTCATGGACTGCCATGCAATGATCCAGACAATACCTATCAATTATCTGCACAGAGGAGCATGCTGTGTTGATACACACAAGGGAAGTTTGTTCTGGAGAACAGATAATTTCTGACTCTGATCCCATTCCTACCTCATACACTGTGAGTCTCTACTGTCTATAATACTTGAAGAGAATCTTATTCTAGAATCAAGTGTCAGGGTAAAGCATATTGCATCCCACTGTTTTCTGAAGTGTGTCCTACTCTTTGTGCAATCTTGCTCTTTGCTTTAATGTGCATTAAAGAAAGTTAGTTTAGAAAGTAGAAGTGCATTTACTTCGTTCTACTCTGCCCCAAGGCACTCCTTGGGTTCTGCCATGGCACAGCACCCTGCCTGCTAGCTTCAGAAATGACTGGTATTCTTGTGCTGCAGGTAAAGCATGGTAACTTATGGATATAAAAAAAAAATAAATTTACCTATTCTGTTGTTACTATCAGGAGTTAGATAGACATTCATCTCCCTCAGTATTATCAACAGTGATGTTACAGAGGGAGCCTGTGACTTCCCTCCATGTACAAAGGTCTACTTTCAGGCCAAGGGTTTCACAAAGATGGTCAACACATCAAGCAAAATCCATGTTTACACGGGACAAAATTCTCCCTAGTTTTATTGAGAACAAACCATGATCATTTATTCCTGGGAAATACTTCACCTGAGAATGACACACTGGATGAAACCAGTACTACAAAACTCATGCTACTTCCCAGATATATTTTCAGGTTTATGACACAAAGGTGCAAAAATATAGTATTTTTAAAGGCTGTTTAAGTAGTTTATAGCCAAATGGCAGCAAGGTAGAATTTACAACACATTGTAAAATTTTATTAGTTCTATCAACATTATTTCAGCTATGGCAAAATTTGGCTGAAATGTGCTCATAGTCTGGTTCTTGGAAGGTTATAAATGTGCTCAATCTTATCAAAATTATTTTTTGCTGTTAAGACTGAAGAACTGCACACTTAATGTTATGAAACATTGAAAAAAAATACAGTTAGGAGAACAGATTCTTACCGTGATAACACAGTCAAAAGATCACTGTTCTTCAAACAGTCAGAGAGATTATCCACTGCAGCTTCCAAAGTAAGTAGTGCCTCCATTACATACCCCTAGCAATGCAGAAGGTCAAGCATTTTAACAAAAGACATTCAAGAAAGTAACATTTAAAAATCTTCAGCTCATAAAAGGAACAGGCACCTACTGAAAACCTATAATTTCTCCTGAACAAAACCCCAACATTAACATCAAAGCCACTGCCCTGAACATTAAAATTTCACCCCAAGTGTGTTTTACTTCCTGCTTCTGAATGAGCTATGAAGGCATGCAAGAAGGGCACATATCTCATCAAGGGACTGGTAATGACACACTGAACCCCTGACTTGCAGGTCACTGGTTTAAATTCTACACAAGCAGTTGTGAAAGAGTATTGCTGTCATCTTGTGGCAGTTTCATTACCTAAGTAAAATATGGAGGTGGTGTCAGTCTATTTCTTGCTGAGAGTCGGTATTTCTCTTTATTAAGTCTTGAATCTTGCAATAAATAGTCTCTGATTGTAAAATTTCAGCAGACTAAACATCACAGTGCTGTGAAAGGTCTGTATCAAATTAAATCAATGTAAGCTTTGTATTATTATGGATGGTGCAGATTCCTTTACTCCTAAACATGATAAGATTTGAGGAATGAGACAGTGGCTACTTCATGTTGTGAGATTACATCACCAGACAGATGACAGATTCCTTAAGACCAAATTAATGAAGCTGGAGAAAATGGTCATCACAAAGATTTAATTTTGAGTGACAATTACTAAAAATGTCTAGTTGTTCTCTTTAGAGCCACGTAGGACTGTAACAGCCTGATGAAGGCTTAGATAAGGTACATATGAACTCAGCAAACTCAGAAGTAACCTTTTCCAACATTCCACTCTTCACCACATGACTCCAGAACACCTTGTTAAAATGCTGATTTTAAATTAAGTATGCATTGAACCAACAGTTCTAAGAAGCATTATTTACACAACATACCTGAATCTCATCTCCGTGCTCTCCAATAACTTCCACCAGTCTTGACAGGAGGTCAGACAATGCGTGGGCAGAAAGGGGCTGCTTTAGAGCCCTGAATATCTGGAAAGAGCGACCAGCGTAATGTCTGGAAGAGCTTGAAAGAGCTGTTTGTAAAGCCACTTCACTCAGATGCTGCTCCAAATGAAAACCTAAGCAAAAGAATAGAATGTCAGGTTTTTTTCTCCCCATTTTTATTACAGACTTTACTGTGGGTCATAAACCTGAACCTACTCTGTGAGGAGGATATGCTTGTTAGCATATGCTGCAAACACTGAGAAATGGGGTGCAGAAAGGTGTGTGCTTTGGAGAATTTTACATCTAATTTGCACAGAATGCAAGAAAATTAACTGAATTACATGCAAAACAAAATTCTGAGTCTGAAATTGATAATCTGATTTTTTTTTTTTTTTTTACAATTCTTAGACAGACTTTTAAGCCATCCACTATTCTTGCTGGCAGCAAGAGTAACTTCTGAAAACTCCCAAACTTGAAGCCAAATTGAATCAGGAGTCTTTCTATTAGCTTCAGAAGGCTTTGGATAAGATCTTTAATATAAATACGGATGCTGCATTCTGCTTTGATCTTGGAAATTATTTAATTAGTGACTGTGCTACTTTTAAAAATGCAATCATATCATTCCCTATGTTCTAAAAACCATAATAAATGAAAACTAAACTTCTATTGCCAGAGGAAATTTAACAAAGTATATTTACTTGGTAGCTGTGATTACTAACAGGATACAGAGGAGATTTTATCTGGCAGAATCAATCAAAAGTCTTTCTACCAACAGCTTTGAAGAAATATTCTATTCAACATTTAGCCACATTTTAATCTAACATGACTGTTTTAAAGCAATTCTTTCATTTGTCATACATCTTTGTTAAGACATATTTACTTCTGCATAAGCAGATCTACTAAGTCACAGGATAAACATTAAATGTGATCATGAGGGAATATTTTTTTAGTTATGAAAGGAAAATATTTACTACCTGACTTGGAATCTTTAAACACAGATACAACATGGCGCAGAAAATTAGTGAGCTGTTCAGCACTCTTGGTGTTCTGATTTTTGGGAGTGATATCTTCATGGCACCAAAGTGGACCAAATGCCCTTTAAGAAACACATAACAAAGTGCAAAATTTCTTTGAGTCATTTGAAATAAATGTAATTAGTTAAAATATATAATCTGTACAGGTACTAAGATATTTACAGGGCCATGACCTGGTAAACATGCAACCAAATGGAATTTTACATAAAAGTAAATAAATATTCCTATGCTGTATTCTAATATAAACTATGCTGTGTAGAGACAGCATAAACAATCCCTGCTTTTCATTTAACACTGTGCCTAGAATCTGCTGGCTGCAGCTAGTAGTTAATTTTAGTTTCACTTTGGCCTTTCTCTATGCACTGTACACTTTATATCTTATTTTATAATAATGAAAATGGCTTCTTCTGAACTATTAGTTCATTTCTGAACATAAAACTATCAGTCAAATAAATATTTTATTTCTGCCAGGCAATATTTTTTCCTGTTTTCTTCTCACACTCTAGTGCATTTAAGCACCTACCTAGTGCTGTAAGTATCAATAAAAGAGGAATGGGTTCTGTAATTACTGTTAAAGCTCAGTCATTTTCCTTTAGGTTGCTTCATGAAAGCATTTGAGTACAAACATATCCTCTGCTTATCTGCATTACCTGGTTGTCAGAAACTCAATCAATTTGTTTGCTTTCTCATCTGATTCAGCAGCAGTGTCCATGTCCTCAACCTCTTGTGTAATCTGTGGGAGATTTCCAGTGCTGCCTCCCAGACTGATACTGGAGGAGGTGGAGCTGGAGCTCAGGCCGGAGTCTGGCACTGGGGATGACTGGTATTCCCGCAGAAAGTCAAAGCCACCTGCCAGCCAAAAGGGGGAGATAAACATGGAATGCACTGATGGCCAGCTTTGCAGATGCAAGTGCCTGCCAAGCAGCTCTTCCAGAGTCAGCAGCAGCTGAAACCTCCCACTGGGAATCGTGGAAAACCTGCAGAACACAACCACCCTCAAATACTGATGGGAGTGAAAATGGTACTTTGTTTCTAAATGTCTAGAATCCAGAATAAAATTAAAACTATCCAAGTCAAGATTTCTTTTTTTACTGCACACGGACAACAGGAGTTGGAAAACAAATATTCTAGGGCATTTTAAATTCAGAAGTAGGACTTTTGGAAAGTGAATTTAGAAGTTGGCAAAGTGCATGCTAAATTCACTTCTCTGCACTAGTCTGATATGGAAAAAAACTGCGGAGTGGAATTTTTAGAACAATTATGTTGTTCCAATTTTACAAATGTAATGGAAATCAAGACACAAATGTTTAAGGCTTCTGTTCAACACCTTTAGTAACTGTACCCACTGGACTAGTCATACAAAATATTTTCAGTATTAGGACGAAACACCTGAGTAAGAGCTCTGCTAGATCAAAAGCTTGCCACAGTTTCAGAGACAAGATTAGAAACCAAGACTCATTTTCTAAAGTTTAGACTTCTTTTTATCTACAAGAAAAAAAAAATGGCCTTGAGAGAAAAACAGGAGGAGGACAAAATCCATTGCGACCCAGAAGACTCTCAATTTAGTTGCCTGACATTATGTGGAACAAACCTGAGCTGAAGCATTTTCAGTTAGGATTTTTTGCTATAGCTACTCAACCACACTCTCACTCTTTATATTAGCTTCTCAAAACCCAGTCCAAAATACCAAGTCTCGATAACTTCTTGAACTCCAGAGGGCCAGACTCAGGGTACCAATTACATTTTTTAGATGCAAGAATGAAAACAGTTTTTCATTTTGGCAGAAAAGCAGTAATGTAATTTTAATGTAAGAATTTTTTTCTGTATTTAATAATTCATAGATGTGCACTGGGAAAGAAATCCACCCAACTCAATGCAGGAAATTCATGTGAGATAATTTTTCACAGAAGTTATTCAGAATGAAATTTCTTTGGCCAAAATAATTCATCAATCTAAATTACCTATCTCTTCTGCTTATTTTTTAAAAATAATTTTGTTGTGTCTCAGAAAAAATAACTAGTTATCATGTAATATTTTTTATAAAGCCAAATTTCTTATTACCATGGAAATGTCACTGATATGAGAATCTTTACTTTTCATTTTAAACTGCATGGTAAAGTTCTTCAACCTGTTCCTGACAACTAATCCTACATCCACAACTCTATACTCGTTCTGTGATTTCTTCAAAACTGAAGACTACACTTGCTTTTAGTAATATTATATGACAACAGTGAATCTAACAAGCAGATTTCTACAAATTGGTTCCAACCAACACCTTATAAACAGGCAAACTGCTAAAAGTAATAGAACACTGACCTCAGCAGAGGTCTGGAATAAGACTCCTTATGTAGAAACAGATTTCAGGGCAGAAATGCAATGTGTCAGTGATATAAAGGAGGGTGTGTATCAAGTGAAACTTAATTTAATAATGGAAAATCTGAGCTGCACATTCTTGCTGGTCTTTCTGTGTTGGAATTACATATTCATTTCTTTTAAGGTTGAGAAATGAGTGCCTTCATTTAAAGTAGTTCTGGATCCCTGAGGGGGGAATCAGGAAGTTATTAGCCCTATTAATTTTAAAATATTACATTACATATTTTGCCTTACATTAGATAACTTTCTTACTATCATGAAAAGTTGTCTAATAATAAGTTGCATGCATCCCTAGGGTAGTTTGTGTGGAATTAGTACTAATGGGAACTGTTCATATTTGCCACTTTATTACTTTGACCTATGAAAACCTGACAGTATGATACAGTGTTCTTCTTTTGCTTCATTACCTGTGTAAAGATATTCAGGTAAGTATGCAGGTTGTACTGTCAGAGTCTTGGTCTCATTCATCTCTCTGGTCTGAAGAAGCACAGATGCAATGGCTTGATAGTTGTTATTGCAAGATAGTGCAATCAAAAGGTGAAGCAATAACTTTTTACTGTGTTCAAAGACCTCTGGGCGGTAATGGTCAAGACCTAAAAAGAAAAGGTTACAGCAATCTCTGAACATGAAGTAATAATAAACAAGTTCACATTCCAGAAATAGCAAAAATTCCAAGGCAGTTCGTGACAACAGTGCAAATAAACAAAAGATGTAGTATTTCCAGACATAGTTACTTGTGTTATTGCTTAAATGCACGTGTATATTTAGTTTCCAGACCGAGGTCCCACACAGAAGGTACAAAGAATGAGTGGCAATACAGTTTTATGCATTCTGTCTCACTGGCAGGTCTGAAAAACCTTTAAAGATGAGGTATTCTTGATGGTGGTTGCAATTACACTGCTTACCACAGTATCTGGCTTTCTAGCACAGACATCAGCTTTAGAATGAGTGCAAACTCTAAGAGGCAGGTAGTGATTTATTAAAAAAGGAACTGACAAACAAATCACTCAAAAAACAACTTCAACCACCAGTGTGTAGCATGAGAAATTAGCCCCTAACTCAGGATGCAGAACTCAAACTGAAAGTCTAGTGCTGAAAAACTGATTTGGTTTACACTACTGCTGTCTGCAAGATTTTAAAACAGCCAGAATAGTTCACAAATTACAAATATGAAGGAAACAGATATTTCTGCACTCTGTTTTAGTAATCTCGTTTTGATTCTCTTTCAGAACTTTGCAGTATATTTAAACATACTTTCTTCTGTTTTAGGAGTAGTTTCAATGCTGAAAAACTTAATTTTTTTCGTCTTCAACTCCTCTTTTCTCAGGATATATCTCTCTTCAAAAAAGCAGCTACTTCATTACACTGTGTGGCAGCAGCCAACAGATCTTTCAAGTCAGGTGTTTCCTAATATACTCTAGTCATGCTGGTTCTTGTTTGGCCTGCAATAATGAAGCTGCTCATTATTGGCACAGATCTGCTAAGTAGGAACTGAGAAGGACAGTCCAGTCTTTGTGCTTGCCCAGTGCTGGTCCCTTTAACCTGTAAGAGTTCCAAGGAGGGTAAGCTTCTGTGACATGGACACATTTCCATGGGAAAGGAGTTTAGGTGTTCAACTAATTTCACACTGGTTGCAAAAGAGATTTTAAACAGCAGTGATTTTCATGCACCAGAGATAGGCAAGTTCAAACCAGCAGTCTGCCTGCCTGCTTCACCAGCAGTACTACAAACCATCCAATAGCCTATTAAACACACAGACATTGCAAAATTCTCTTATTTTAGTATTTTCTCATTCCTTCCAATAAATGAAAGGATACCAGCTCTCCAGGTAGCCAACATACTAGTTTCTAGTCTGCTTTTCAGTCAAATGCATCTGCCTGCTCATATTCCAACAGGACAGCAATACTTAATTTTTAATTACATTCATACCTTTGATTAATGTGTGGCATAACTTCCTTACAACATCACAAGAGCTCTATTACAGAATGGAAATTTTTCCACAGGAGGTGTAACAACTCTAGAGAAATTGACCTTGAAGCCTGAAAGCTGTGATCCATTTTAGTTACCACTAAACCAGTTACATTTAGTTACCAGTAACATTTAATTTCAATTTCACAATTCAGAATTGAGAGTTTCTAGCCAAGGGATTGTCTCATATGGTATTAATGAATTTCTACTTATTCCTTATTAAAAATCTGTAATGTTGAAACCTTACTGCACAAACAAACAACTAAAGATTATTTTTAATGCATTACTAGTATCATAACTCTGTTTCTGCATGTTTATTTCCATGGCTCTCTGATGGATCCTTAAAGCCATCTTAACTGAAGAGGTCTTAGTGCCCTACTCCTTCTTAAGTTCTCCATTTATTCTTGTGACAATTTCTAACTGTAAGCACCAGTTTTCTCACACTTATTACAAATCACAGTAAAGACATTGTTTGATCATTTAATGGTTATTGATTTGATCCATAAAATTGCTCAGTTTTCTTTCAGCTCCCTCTTACACTTGGAAAGTTCACAAAATAGACAAAAAAAAAAGAGTTGTTATGGGCAGCCAAAAATAAATTTTAAGCAAATATATGTGAAATATCGTATGAAAATGACTCTGGAAGTCCAATACAACACAATCCTGGTTTGTTAGTCTTGTGTTTCATTAGAAGTTTGTGAAATCAATGCACTGATATACAAAACCCTACTTCACCAAAAACTTCTGAGCAGAACAGTTGGCAACTGAGTAGGAGTAAAGGAGAACAAGTATTTTCTTCAACACAAACTTCATTTTACCACTGTGCTGTAACATCCCAATTTAATCTCTTTTTGCCTGCTGAGCAGCAGACTCTTCCCAGACTGACCATGAATACTTGGTGGTAACTATGGTGACTGAGTGAGAAGGGAACTGTGAGCTCAGCTATAATAAATTTATTTCACAACTGTGTTTATTTGTGAACACATTTATCAACCATGGAAGTCGGGGAATGGCTTTATCATGTTAAATACTCTAGTGTGCTAAAAAATTAGGCCACTCACTTTAGGTAATGTTGAATGGCAGGACAAGGAAAGGAACAGCCTCCAGATGAACTGTGCTACAGTCAGGAACAGACATAGCAGTGGGGAAAAAGCAGTGCCTCAGTGCTCAGTACATAGGGGAACACACTGATGATTAAGTATTCCATCAGCAGTGAAATTAATGAAGCTTTGCTTTCCAGAGGTCTGTGCCTCCACTACCTCTGCAGTACAGCTCTCCTGGCTCTCTTACAGACTATTTTTGCAAAGGCAAGAGACAGCACAGGTCCAAAGTATGTGTAGACTGTCATCACTAATCAAGCTGGACAAAAGCATGAGTTTCACCTTCTTTTCTTGCATAGGCCATGCCACACATTTTTATAGAGCTATTTTAGGAAGTTACTCATCTTCAAATTTCTACATACCTCTCAAATTTGGGTGAAATTGACCAAAATATTCAAAAGCTTCAAAGTTTTGAGACTAATTTACAGACTGCAACTACCCTGAGCTTCTTTTAGGGTGGAGGGAGAAAAATCATAAAACATGTAAGAAACACAGTTCTCTAGCTTCCAAAAATAAAGTAAAAGGAGGGAGTAAATTTATACTTTCTTTCTTGTTCTGTTGGTCTTACCCAAAAAGAGAGCATGTAGCAATAAAGGGAGGTGAAGAGCCCAATCTTCTCTCACACTGTGATCCACTACCATCTCAGTCATGAAGATAACAGCAATATTGCACCTGGAAGTTAAACCACAGCTTCAGTTTCAAACCTCTTGGAAATGGGAAAGCACAAACAGGATGCCTATTTCTGAGGAAGTAAACCATCTATGAATTTTCAGATTTGTGGCATTTCTTCTGAATACAATTAATGCTGCAGCACTTTAGTTACAGTTCATGCAAACAAGTACCCACTACTGAAAAAAAAACTATTATTGTCAATATAAATTATGTAAAAGAGGAATTTCAGAATATGCATGGCCTAGTTAGAATAAAAGATCAAAGTGCTATGAATAACAGCACAGAGGCCTGGGAAAAAGAAATTTTCTGTTTCAGCTGCTTCATCAGTCTTATTCTTATCAATGATGTCCTACATTGTAAATAGGCTTTCTGGTAGATATCTGGTAGAATTGTGAGCTTTCACTGCATGTTGATTTTTGCACTGGAAATCAGCAGAAATTGAATGTGTGATTTTCAGATGTTCTGCATGGTGGGACAGTTGGATTGGTGTTGGCCAGCTAGTAAGAGGAAGCATGTTACTGTCTGAAAGGTCAGAATGAGAAGCTGCTCACCGGTGAAGGGGTCCCCGGGGTGTGATGGTTTCTGGGAGATAGTCCACAAGTGGTGCCCAGCATCCTCCATTGTAAGGCATGGGCAGGGGATGGGGCTGCTTGGTTTCAACAATATTCAATAACCAGCTTGTGTATGGAGAAACAGGATCATCTGCATGGAAAAGCATTTAAAAAAAGTGCATAAAACTCAAGTCTGGTTACCTATTTTTGTGAAATTCTGGAATAGATTTTACGCTAACATATGAGTTCAGCTGTTTGGAACAACGTGATAAGATGCCATGAGGTTTGCAAATTCCTGTGTTCAATAACAAGTGATGCATTTTTAATCCCTCTTTCATGCTGCTGGAAATTAAAGAGATTCCAGGCAGACAGCACTGAATGGTAGGAGCGGCAGCTGAATCCCTGCTGTCACTTCGTTGCTTTGGATCCAGATCACAAAGCGCCAAGCAACAGACTTTCTCTTCAAAAATGAGGGAAAAGTTCAGCCAACAAAGCTGCTGTCAGAAGCCATCTGCTGCAAGGAGCCGAGTACCAGTGACACATTCTTGCAACTCCTCACCAGTGCCCTGCTGAGCAATGCTGCAAAGGCAGAAGTTAAATGTCCCTGAATTAACAAGGAGGCATAAGGGAATGCAAAAAACATCTTCAGGGTAATTTTCTTTCAACAGGGATGAATTATATCTTGAATTTCTCAGAGATGTATTTAATTTTGCTTTAGTGTGACAGCTGCTGTTTGTTAATGAGCATTAGGGGTTTTTCTTCCACCTGTTTATCTGCAATGATGTGGGTCAAGTAAGTTATTTCCAACACTTTCTGTCTTGTCTCAACTGCACAGTTTCGTTCATGTCTCCTGTATTTTGTTCCCTCTCATTTCTCTTGATTTTCTAACTATTCAGTTTTTATTTCTGAGGTCTGGCAGTCTGTGATACCCTGCCATGGAAAGTATCCCTTCTAGGTCTGCTATGACACACATTCAAACATAGCCCTTTATGAATTTTTAATGAGTGTTATTTTTTGTTCTTCTTTTTGTGTTTTACTTGTTTGCTTGTTTATTTTGTTTTGGTTCTGTTTTGTTACACTTTTGTATTTTAGGTAAGCTTGAAACCCTCAGCATTTTTCTTTTCTTTTTTTTTAACAGCATGTATCTGATGCTTGTCAGCTTTCCCACGGGAAACAAAACTGTTTTGGTGCCTACAAAAGTATCAGAGCTGGATTCTTCTAATGCATATCACTTCTTAGTTTTAGGAAAACATCTTCAGATTTCCAGATCTTCAGGAGACTTTCAATGCAGTAGCTGCTTCTCCAATTACTTCTAAAACGCCAACTTTACAACTTCCATTCTTAAGTACTGGTCTTTTAAGGAACACTTTATATCTTTATGATTTAGACCTCTACTTAGATTCTCTGGAGGATGATTGATTAGTTACAGATAAAGAAGAATAAAATAACTTAATAATGTGGGAAAGTATGACATTTTCACATACTCTTCTTCTAAGAATTAACCAGATGTTTGCCAGATGCTTTTCACTGCAAAAAAGCACTGCACAGGAGCTACTTATTTCTACTAATTTAAGTGTTTCATAGAAAAGTGCTTCATGAAGCTCACACCTAGACCTAGATCCTCACTTCTGTTTCCACAGGTTTATGTGCAGACTGAGAAAAAAAAACCAGAAGGACCTTGAAGGTGAACATACAATCCTTGCCTGAACAGAAAAGTTTGAGTGCTGCCCCTATTTATATCCTCAGCAATACATGAATATCAAATTAGATTGGAGAGAAGGGAGAAGCCATACCACCAAATCCTTTGTATCCTGGGCTGCCTGTCTGAGGGAGCAAGTTGTGCTTTCTTAGTGGAAGTTACATTATGTTTCTTGTAGAATGACAAGAGGCATAAAAATTCCTTCCTTATTAGAATTCTATATAAATGTCAGTAGCTAAGTAAAATACATTTTATTTTCCTTCTAGGTATTCACATATTTGCTAAAGGAGCCCCTGTGAAAAGCACACTTTGCATAAATATTCACGGTACTACAAAGCTTGCAGGTACAGACAGGAAAAAACATTTGGGCACTGGCTGGAGGAGACATTCCAAAAAGAGCAAAGAAAATGTCAGTATTTTTTAACCTTTTATCACTCTAAGCTCTTGTCAAAACCAAGTATTTGTGGAAGCTGTTTAGATAATATAAATGCTGTTCTCTCTTGAAAGATTGTTCATGCAGATCAGATTAGCACCAGTGCCACAATTAACATCTGGTGAAGCATTTTAAGCAGCTGCAGCACTGGAAAGCCATAAAACATCCAAGACAAGTGTACTAAACCCCACTGAGTTTAAGCTGTTGCCCACTTTCTTATGCATTTAAACACTGGAGTTTGTACATACGCAATATTTTGTCAATACTGTGCTTCATAATTGTAAATAATAGTTGTTGGTGTACATTAAATTATTCTATTGTATTTTACAGCCTTTGTATATTTTGCAGAAAAGTGTTGCCAAAAATTACTTGGATTTAAAAATATATAAAATCTTTACTTTTTGTGTCAAAATACTGTTCCAAAATGGTGTCTGTAATACCAAACCAAGACATTATGGCTGATACAGTACTTGACCTGGCTTTAATAAGCCAGTGATGAAAGTAAATAACAAGATCTTGCCTTTTTTACATTTGGTTAGGGCCTAGACAAAATCTGCAAATTGAATTCACTCCAGAAATGAAGTCAAACCATTCAACTCCCCAGTTTTGCACTACTGTTCAATAATTAACTGGTTTTCTTTGGAATCTCTGCTAAGCACCACTATCCATTTACAGCCCATTTAGCACAAATACATAAAGAACAAGAAGCATGCTCAGGAGCCCCATCTCCCCTCTAACACAGCTTCTGGCACAGTGCAGCCAGAAACTGGTTGCAGAGAGCAGATAAAAGCTAATAAAGAGATAAGATCTCATATTTGAAAACTCCTGAGCCTCTTTTCATGCTCATATAACAGCACTTGATCTGGAGGGATATACTGCCAAAATGCACAACTCAAAGTACTTGCTCTAATGCTCTTACAAGTGTTTTGCCTTGTCATGTATGAAAGACCTAATGTGTTACTCTCTGGAGGATTCTCTGCTGCTGCCTTCTGTGAAGTTCTCTGGCTTTCAAATGGGTTTGACTGAACCCAGATTAAACAAAGTAAATTAATCAAATGAGGTATGGAGGTAAAATAAGGAACTCCCTGCATGGTGATGCTACATTACTGTTTATACAGAACTTAAATAGAGAGGCTCTTCTGGTCATTGGAATGTTTTCCTCTCCAACCAAAACATCAGAAATTTCATCAAATTGAATATAACTTACTTTTGTCATCATCATAAGATCCTCCAGAGCTGTTACTGTACCTCGATTCTAGTCGGGTATGTGCTCTAGTGACATTACTGAACCTTCAAATACAAGAAAAAAAAAATCTTCATTAGCAACACAGACTGACATGAAAGATCTGGACTTTATGTTTACCCTAAAAAAAAAGAGCATTTCCTTAAACATTCACTTTTACACAGGAGTAGACAGCAAATGAATGTAATGCTGATTCCCTCCACAAAACATTTTTGCAGCCAGTTTTTGAGAAGTTCTAACAGTGTGCTCCCATGTCACAAGCCTTTAAAATTTAGCAAAGGGAAATGCTCATGCTGCAAACGTGCCATTTTTTTGAAGAAACTGCTAAGGATGAACTGAGATATAAACTGTTCACAGCTAGTATTTGTCACAGATCATGTTCATGGGTAAAATCCAAATTGTTAAAACACTCAAAGCATGGTGCTAATAATGCCAAGGCTGTGGGTTCAATCCCCATATGGGCTATTCACTTGAGAGTGTGGGTCTCTTCCAGCTCAGAATATTTTGTGAATCTGTGACTGACTAATAGTCCAAAGCCAAGCCTGCACAGGTACCAAGCAGGAAAAACTACAGATCACCCTTCAAGAGGAGAATCCAGCAAATGCCAGAGCAGACCTAGCAGAAAAGCGAAGAGATATGAGAGCCAGAGCAAACTGCTCACAGCTGTCCTCAAATCTGCCACGCATTCATGGTAAGCTGACTTTTCCTGGTGATCCCCTTTGACTTCCTCTACCTTGTGTTCTCAGGGTAATCAGGCCTGAAGTGAAATCAGAGGAGCCATGCTGGCAGCTCACACACTAGTGATGATCTAAAAACATCACCATCCCTGCAAAGCTAGGAAACTAATTACAAATTAAATACATTTCTAGTGCTCATGTTGAAAAAACATCACTTAGAGTCAAATCTGTTTTACTATCAATTTGAAACTTAGCACTGTCATTTTTTACTTACATTTAAATTAGCAAACACATATAACTAACCTGACAAAATGCTATTCTTGTTTGTAACATGGAGAGACCAAGTAATTAAAAAGTTCTGAAGTACAGAAAGGTTTGCTCACATAATTATCTCTGTACCTCCAAGCCCTGCCCCTTAGGGAAGGAGGGCTGGACTACTGAAGGGATACTTGTGACTATCAGTGACTAATGTAATACTAATACACTAACTGACAAATGCCATTATAAATTGTCCAAAGTTCTCTTGCAAAACCAAGAGTGTTTCTGTGAGAGAAGCAATCTATATGTCTGTGCTCTAGGATCTCATGGCCCCTAGGCTTTGCATTGATTCATTTGTCATTTGTCAGTATGTACTGTAAGCAGAAGTCTAATGGAATATATAACCTATAAGCAAGTTATTTTCCTTAGCTCTCCTCTATAAAACATTTCATTCAGACAAAGGAGGTGTCCTTGCAATCACTGATATAAATATGCAAACTAAATTTTACTCACTGTCCATGAAATCAAATGGTGTGATCAAATCTGATTTTTTGTAAAGATTTTAGTAGTCATTACTTGGTGCACATTCCTATTTTTCACTTTCACCTTTGTAGATAATTCCTACAAAACCATGACCTACTTAGCACAATTCATTACATGTAGGTTTAACAGTTGTTCCTTTACACTTAAACAAGAGTCAGGAACTAGAATAATGAGAATAGCTTTTTTTTTAAAAAAAAAAATTATACATACTGGGATAACACCACTTAGGATCAATCTGAGCACCAGAGTTCCTCACAGAACAATGCAGAACTTTGTCCAACATCTCACCCTCAGCCTAGGAAAACACCTACATTTTGGAGGAAAAAACCCCAAACCACAAACCTTTCATCAGTCTCTTTCACCACTCTGTTCTCCTCTGCATCAGGAAAACTATCTTGGCCAGCTACAACAGTGTTACTGCTGGAGGTGGTTCCTGTAAAGGAGATGGGAGTAAGAACACTTGTTACATGCAGCAGACAGCATCTGCGAACAATAAAACCCCATAACTTAGAGGGTTTTTTAGCAGCTACAGCCAAAGTGACCATCCTGCAGGTACTTGCACATATGAATGAATGAACAGTGTTCTACAAACCAGGACCTGCTTCCACAGCTGGATGGTGTCAAGTTTACATGCTTGGAGAGGCAGATTAACAGAATGATGGTCTTCTACTCCTTAAACTAAGCTCATGCTCAAGAGACACAGTCTATCGTTTTTCAAGGATTTGGCAAAACATTTACAGGGTTAAATGTGGGGCTGGTTCTTAAGAGTATTTGACTACTGAAGCTTGGAAAATGGCATTAGGCCTTTTACAACAGAACTGCCATAAGGCTTTCAGTTTTCAGGAAACTCTGCTTGATGTATCTGCTGTGTTCACTGCATTGATGATGACTTCTTGCTCTGAGTGAAACAACCACTAGAGTGTGGAGTTTTCTGAAGAGCGGCAGTATTCTGAGCAGCATCAAATATTGGTAATATGCTATTAAATATGCTATTAAGATAATTAAGCACATGTTAACAAAGCATATACATCAGTAGGAATTAGAAAGAAATGTAATTTAGACATGCAACAAGGCTCTGAACCTTGTACTTTATGTACACAAGTCTGTGGATGGATGTAAAAGCAAGAGACTGTTTTTTGCAAAGAGATGAAGACTCAAAAGAGCAGGAGAGCATAAAGAAAACACATTCAGGTCATACCAGAAGCTGCAGCTGAGGCTTTGTTACTGGCAGCAAAACGGTAAAACGGAGCATTATCACAATGTTGGACTATGGGGTTCACTGGGTCAGTTTGCTGCAGCTCAAAAAGAAGTTCTTCCATTGTCTGAATAGTGTTATTGCGACACAGATATATTGCAACCTTCTTTATCTGTGGAAGAAAGCAACAGTTGTTAATTTCTGACTAAAGTGAATTTCCAAAGAAATGAATGAATGTTACACTGCAGTACTGAAATTATCTAGAATGGAAGTGTTGTTCCTGGACAGAAACCTCAACCATACACAGTTCATACAGAAATAAAACTTCTCACTTTGACATTAAGATCATTTCCCCAGCAGACTGACTCTATGATTTAATTACTTCTTTTTTTTTGCTTACCATTCACAATGAACTGTTTATGTATATAACTGCATAACATGCACATCTACAAAACTAGCTGCGGCCACAAAGAGTAAGCCAGGCTTTGAGTTGCTACTTGTATCTGTAAGGAAAATAATGGAAAATGGAAGAAAGGCAGAGAAATTATGTATACAGACTCAATGTATCCTGACTAGAAAAATCTGAGAGCATCATTTATGGAAACGCTGGAAATATCTATAAATCTTTTAACAAGACCTCAAGCCTGTACTGCAGCAATGAGGACTGTTAAGATACTGAGACCAAATTCGGCTGATTTCTTGAGGGAAAAAAACTATTAAAAGCAGAGACTCTCTCCAGCTCAAAATCACTTGATTCATAAACTGCTGGAGCTGGGAGACCATATGGGGAATATCTCTCTGTGCTTGCCTGCTAGTTTTTAAAGATGTCCCTAAATAGATGCTTATAGGGGAGCCAATATATTAGACTGAACTGCCTGTTGGCCTCATCAAGTATTGCTGTTCTCATACTCTTAAATACTTCCATTAAAATAACTTCCTTCCTGCTTCTCTTTCTTTTTTTTTATTTTTTTTAAATTTTTTTTTTCCTTAGAGAAAATGCACATATGCAAAGTCTCTTTTACTCTACTGTGCTAAAAATTTCCCAGGGACTTTCCAGAGACAAAATCCTCTCCTTCCTGAGGCTCATTTCTGGTTGGGCTCACAGTGCCACTTTCAGCTTCCCTCACTGCTGAAAGGGTCAGGCTCCCAACACCGAGTCTTCTTTGCTGAAGAGGTTTCTGAACTGTAAATACCCTAAGAAATCTTTCAGTACATAATATAAAAGAATGGACAGCTCAGCAATTTGTACTGGGCACTGGGAAAAAATGCTTAAAGGAAACATAAGAGACAAAGTAATTAATTTAGATGATAAAAAAAAATTTAAAAAATGTGAGTCAGGCAAGCTTTTGGCTTGGACCCACAAGGAGAGAACAGATGGCTGAAGGCACAAAGCAGCTGGTGACTGCCTTGGGGCACAAGGGGCTCCTACAGGAGATGGGTAAACTGGCAATCTTGCAGCTCTGTGGTCTTTTAAACCCAGGTGACCTGGAACACTGCTGATAAACTGTCCAAATGATCTTTATTTGCTAACTGTATCTGTTATCTACACGATAATGGAAGACACATGTTTATGGTATCAGCAGTCTTGTGTAGTTAACAGAATTAGGTAGGATTTCTTATCTGTAAACTCCAGGGCATTAGCAAAACACTGAACAGATGCATGTGATATGACCAGTGTGTTTTCCTACTCCAGACTATCAGTGAAGGGAGTGACTCATAAGCACAGTCAGGCTTCCTACAGAAGCCAAGAACTTTTTCAGATTTTGCAAAATCTGAGAATCAGACTTTTGACTCAACATTACAAAACATTACAGACTAACTGGGTGGTAGAAAACACGGAAATCTTGTCAGCTGCTGCTGCCACCAGCCACGAGAAGCCTGGGAGGGAGACCAGAAAAGTCCTACAGGCAAAATAGGAGATGCTGAGCAGATGAAGCTGGAGATGTCAGAACAGATTGCTCTCTTCCTGAAGTGAGAGGACTGTACTGTCCTGGAGGAGGACAGGACTGTGAAAAGCCAAGGCTTTGAGGCAAAAAAAGAATATGGAGAAAGAAGTGCACTGGGTGGAGGGGGTTGGAGGAAAGGCTGTCAGAGCTGTGGGATAGCAACAGCAAGAGAAAAAGGAGGGGCTGAAAGCTTTGGCTTGGCAAGTGTCTGGATGGGGGATAAGGTATGTGAGGGGCTGCTGGGCAAGGGGTGACAGGGCTATCAGGCTTTTCCAGTCAGACATGTACTCGGCACAGGACTACTCCTTCCTCTCAGAAAACTGCCCCTGTTCCTTCTGTAAGCTCCCAGAAATGAGGGCAACAGCCCTCATTTTCTATCTTATCTCTAAGAGGTGATTTCCACTTGTTCTCTGCCAACATAGATGGAGACCACCTTTGGGCCTAATCCCAAATCTGTCATAGATGGTAGGATGAGGCAGGTTGGAAAGAGGCTGGGAAGTCTGTCATCAAACCTCCTGCTCAAAGCATGATGAATGGAAAGCCTCTGTAACAACTGAGGGAACAATCTTACTTCAGATCAACCCCTTTGTCTTCCTTTCATATAAACATTGAGCTTGTTCTTATACCAATTCCATTTTCAAATTTTTCTGCTTTTGACTAGCTAGGCATATATATATATACTGACTTGAGAATGTAGAACAGTAAACCCTACAAATGAAAGAAAACAAACAGGATGTCTATGGTACAACAACAACATTCTGAAAATTTTTACAGGCTTCTTTATTTTCTTTATTCTAATATGCACAGCAGTCATCATAAACACTTTGGGCAAACTATCATTTCAGCAAATGTAAATGAAGTATATTCATGAGGCTTTTTAGATAAATTTCATCACATTAATAGTTATTTCAGATTTATTTCAGGGAAATAAATGTAAAGAGGCTAACTAATAAAGCAACATATTGTAATTGGACTGGAAAATTCACTAAATTTAGATTCTGTTTCACTCAGCAACTGAGCAATAAGGAACATGGGAATGGAAGTAGACTGGTTTTCTCAGACAGCCCTGATTTTATTTTAACTTGAATAATAACAATATCCAGCACAGTTTGAGTTGCACATTGCAGCAACTGTTAGATAATTTATGACAGTCAAGCAGAGGCAGAAGTTGAAATGGTAATGAGCTTATAAAGGTTAACTATCTTCTGTCTCTTGAGATGTCCCACAGAAAGCTCTAGTCTGCTAAAGAAGAGGATGTTGCATTTTCTGGCAATTTTATGGCCCGTCTCTGTTACTGTCCTCATTCAGAGACATGCAGAGTTTCTCTTTGCTTGAGAGAAACCAACCTCTCACTTGCAATGGGGTGTGCTCTGCTGGTGCAGGCTGAGATTTGAACTACTCAATTTCTTTGTTTTAATTTCAGTTTCCTGGCACTTTTATTCCAACCATTTAATTTTGTACAGTGTGTTAGGGAGTATGTTGATATTTGTTTTTGATACAGAAATCAATTTTCTGCAGGTAATAGATGTTTTCTTCACTACAACCTGTGTAATCAGCAGTAAATAAAATAAAGTGCAAAAACTTACATAGGGTAAAAGGATGGTATCACTGCTAACACCACACAAACTAATGAGGAACTGCAGTGTTATCCTAAGGTTGTTACTCCATTTTTCATTGTTGGCCAAAGCATTCCAGACATTTTCCATCTCTGGTCCAGGAATTTCATCTCCATACTGTAAAGAATCACAGGCATACATTCCTTGAAATATGCAGACTTCCAAACTAAAGCATGTTCTTTTAGAACATTTTCTCATGCAAAAGAACCCCAGTGAAATGCTGTAAAAAGTTACAAAACAGTATTTTAAAAAGCTGCCTGACAGATTTCAGACCATAAATTCCAGTTAAAACCATTTAGGTTCTGATCCACAGAAGGACTTAAATCATAAGAGAAAATAAAAGTCTTGAGGACTGTAAATTCAAAAAGTAATCCTAAAATTAGGCAGGTTTTGTTTGATTGGTACAGACTGTTTCAGTGTAAAATTTCTGGTACTTCTGGAGGGAAGAAACAAAAGTTTTGCAGGTTAGTTTTTTTGTTTGATTTGTTTTTTTACCTTGGCTGTCATATACATGAGATTATTAAGAACCAGGGAGGTGGCCTCAGGCGAGCCCCAGCCATTGCCTTTTAGTCCACTTGTGACTGCTATTTCCCCATCCTTGTCCTTCAGTTCATCTTCTGGAGTGGTAGGGCTTGAGCCAGGCAGGAGCAGTCTGTTGTCTACCAGCTCAATATTATGAAGCCATGGTAGCAGATAGGTAAGCATGATCTGTCTTCCATTTGGGTGTGTTGTTGGAAAGCGCTGGCTTACCTCTGAAATAGTAAGAGTTGAAAAAAACAACGTATTAATTTATGATGAAAACCCTAAATATACTGTTTCAATCATATTTCTGATATTTGTTAGACTACCTGATGGTTTTTACCTTGCACACCACAAACATAAAAAATCACCCTCTTGAGTTTCCTGAAGAGAAACATGGAATTAATGTTCAATAATAGCAAGCAATTGGTCATGTCTTTTGTCTATAATAACTAACTCAGTCTGGGCTTAGAAACAGAAAGTCACCCCTTGTTACTCTGCCATGTTATGTATTAAGTGAGGTAGATGTCAATTAGGAGTAACAAGGATAATTCAGTTACTGCTGGTTACTCTAGAATTCCAAGAGCTTCTGGAGAATACCCAAAGTGTTCAGCAGATTACACTGGCCTCCAGGTTTCTAAGCTATAGTTTAAAATAAGACACTTATTATACTGAGTTTACCAAAAAAAATCTTGCATATATTGGGATCCTACTTCCTGTGGGAATGTCTATAAAATTCATAGCTGGCTGTCAGGTCAGGAATGCTTGTATACAGCACTTTAGATAGTTTACAAAAAAAGAACTGGCACTGTAAGGCAAAGGGATTTTGGAAAATCTGGGATAAGAAATACAGCTTCCTGCCAAAATGAACCACATTATCTCTCTTCACCAGAATTCTTCTGTAAAATCAGTAGAGGACACATTTCCTTTTTTACCCACTGCCTGGTTTTTAAAAATCACGAAGACACACACTGTTCTCTCCTCCTTATGATTCCAGATGTACAGAAAGGATGTCTCACTTGGACTGTAACATCCTGTATATCTGAGATTTTTTTTAATGACAGAGTCATTACATCAACATGAGTAGACGATACCAGAGATAATGAACAGCATTTGCTTAATGACAAATGAGCCATCAGAATTTCCCTACACCAGTTATTTATAATTCATGGTATCTTGGGCCCTGAGAAATGTAAGGGTGATGTATTGTTCCTTTACCCTCCCTCCAGCCCCTACAGACTGAGTCAAAAACAACAGAAATGGATTTTAAGAGCCAGTAAAAATTCCCACGATTACACACATTTGCATTCTGTTGTTTAAAAACTAAAGCAACACATAAGATTGGTTAAACCAGACAGACATGTCTCAAAACATCACTGTTCCCAGGAATGGCCTCACAGTTGGCATATTCTGAATTGTGCTCCTGCAGATCTCATTCTTTAACCCTTTTTTCAGTAATTCTGAAAATACATATTTCTGATAAAATTAAAAAATGCTGAGATGTGCAGATGTGGCAAATGACATAGAGATCACTCAGAGTGATTTGAATAATTGGTAGAACTCGACACAGGCAATCAATCTGCCAAAAGTTAAAATCATGTTTATATAAAATGAAGAAATATATCCTCACGAGTATGATCTGTGTAAATCCATGTGTAAGAAGAATCACATGAGAACCCATCACAGTAGAGTTTGCCAATGTCATTGTAACTAATTCAGGGCACTTGGAATTTCAAAGTTACCCTAAGATCACATAAGTGGCACAGAGCTCCCAAAGAGGGACTCTGTGTGAGTACCTCTAGGAAATATATATTGGATTCCTAAATCTGATTTGACCTGAACTAGAATGAAAACAGGTCAAGCTAAATTTATAAACAGAACTGTGGTTCAAAATGGTAGCAGTCTAGCATTTGTACAAAAATTGTAAAGGAGATAATAAGTGAAATGAATATAGGTACCTGAAAAAAGTGGAAGGGTAAGTTCAGGATACATCCTTGCTAGTTCACATGAAAGAAGGGCAAGTGAGACACTGTAAAGAGGTGGCAATGGACCATGTGTCCCATACAAGATACTGCCTGGTCTTTGCTCAGCTACCTTCTTTTGAATAAACAAAAAGCTTTGATTCAAGGATCTATAAAAGACAAAAGGAAAAAAAAAAGGAATGAGACAATAAAAATTCATTAAATCAGGAAATATCAGCATTTGAAGTTTAGCTGTCAAAGAATGCTCTATATATTTCAGAGTATATGCTCCAAATACAAAAGACACTATAACATTCATTTTAATATAAATATCTGTCAAAGTTTTTATAGCCAAGAAAAAAACAGACTGTTTATTTTCAAAACAAAACTAATGTGTAAATAACAGTAGTTTATAAGAAATTCATCAAAACAGTCTCCAAGGATAGGAGAAAAAAATAAGTAGCTGATACATGCCTGCATAAGTTGCATGGAAATTTCATAAATCTCTCTGTTGGTGTCAGATGCCTTGAACAGCACCAAATTTAAAAGCGTCACAATATCAAAAGGATAGTTCCTAGAAGAATAAAAAGAACATTTTTGTGAATGCTGGTGAGGAATGTAGATTATATTCACTCTGATTTACTCTGTAATACGGTCTAAAGAGAATTAAAAGAAATCTTTCTTTTTTCTCTTCCACCATCAGAATATGGGAAAGGGAGCTCTTATGAATACACACTGCTTGATCAAAGGACCATCTGGTGAATGGGAAGAAAGAAAGGATTATTTATAATTACCTTACATTAATGCTTAGGAATGCACTGAGTTACCCACAATGAATATGAAATACCTGTGTCTGTGACTGTCAATTCATCTTAATCTACAACATAAACTGTTTATAGGACACAGGCTGACACCCATGAAAGAAAATAAGAAGCATGAACGTTTTCAAGGATAAAGAATTTTTTAAGCCAAGCTGTAATTAAAACAGTCCCTTTGGACAAAAGACACCATCTCTGATATGAACATTCTGAGGTATTAGACAATTCTATGAAAATTGTTTTCAAAGAGTAAACACGAAGAACTGCTTCAAAAAGTCTGCTATCTATAGTCAGTTGTGAGGTTAAACATATCAAAGTGTTAACAAGAATATTGTTAGAGGAGTAAATCCCACATCACAATATTTGGATTTGCACTAAATAGGTTTCTGTTTTCTCATGATGATCTGTAAATGCACTGATTGAATTGTGAACCATCAATTTATCACCCTAGATGTCAGCTACAATGCTCCTGGATGGCTGCAGGATGTCTATTTGGACTTTTTAATATGGCAGATACATGTGTGTAATGGGACATTCTTGGTAATTCCATATACCAGCTGCAACCCAAGCTCTGTAACTGGCTCTTTGCTCTTCCTCTTCTTAAAAAATAAACACAAAAAGAAAAGAAATGAAGGAAAGTGGCTTCTTTGTAGAAAGTTGAGTGGACCTTATCAATTGCTGCTCATTTTTCAGGCAGTTTAAGCAGTGGTCTCCTGATACATTTTGATAGATGATAGAGGAAAAAACTATTAACAGCCTTCAAATATTAATAAAAATTCCCAGCTTGTCAGAAAGAGGACTTTCCCTTCAAAATAAATCACAAAGACCATACTGTCAATTTTTACTGTAAGAATGGAAAAAAATTATTTTTATGCCACAGTGGCACAAGTAACACAATTTGAGGAAAAAAGACAGGCTGAAACTGCTATGTTTCTGTGTTCATTAAAATAAAAACCCTGTTTACATAACTGAACTTGCAAACACAAAATTCCATTGATATTTTAAAAATCTCCATATAATGGAGTCTCTAGTCTAGTTGTTCCTGTGAGAACAAAACAGTTTTGCACTATGAAAACTATGAAACACATGACTTATTTTGATTTTCCAAATTCCAGTTATTTCTCTATTGTGTATTTCTCTATGCTCATCAGACATCTTGCCAAATAATTTTTATGAAGAGTAATTTTTTAAAAATTAATTTATTTTAATAAGATGCAAACTACTGCATTATTGTATTTCTCAATAAATTTTGTCTTTGAAAAAAAAAGGGGGATAGAGTTTTATGAAGGTCTGGCACAAAAGCAATATTTGTATTCATGTCTTCATGAAGCTTGTGCTTGCTCAGCATTAGCAGTAATGATGATATCAGTTGACAGGAAAGGGAACTAAACAAACCAAATGAAAGCCTGTTTAGAAAGAGAACATGGCTTTCAAGATAATGACAACTCAAAATAATGACTTTCAAGCTATTGACATTTAAAACATTTTTCCCTTTATAAATTAAATTAAAAACCGTGCCAAATCTTTTGAAACCAGATTTATGACCTACATTCAAATAAAACTGTTGTAGCTTTTTTGTATGTTTCTGAGCAAAATAGCATCAAAATTCCCCAGATTTCAAATATACCTGTAGTAAGAATATCTTCTACCAAGCACATCACTTTCCTTTCAGAATCACGAAAATCAAGCAGTACAGTCTCAAGAACTGTTTGAGAAGGTACAAGTGTGACCGACAACTCCTAGCAATACAGCAAGCTGAACCTTCAGTTTTCTTTACATTTGAAAGTGTAGAATAATAAATTAATCAATACCTGCTTCCACACACAGTTGCAATGGCTTTGAAACACCCAGAGGCAAGCTGGTAGGATCCTGTGTAACATCGATCTATAGCCCAGTTGAAGAGATTGATTTGATCAGGATTCAATTCCAGCAACAAGACCACAACTTCACAGCCAAGCTGGTGAACCTGAGCAAACATCAAAACACGAGTGATGGGGTCAGCTATGTTCATTCTCTAAAATTCTCAGAGTGACATAGGCAAAACAGGGTGAAAATGGAAAATTCAAACATGTAAGAAGAAATTAGAACATTTGTAATAAATTTATTTTAGGGATAACGGAGTTGGAATGTGATTCAGATTTCAATACTTATCACTTGAAAAAATGGTATGTACAAAGACTACTTAATGAAATAAATTTTACAAAATTAGGCACAACAACAACAACAACAAAAATGCAGAATTTTTGTAAAATATAAGATACTTGATAGGTCTTCTTGAGTAACTTCCTTTTATATCAATTAATTGACTTGTTAACTTATGTCCTACTTCATGTGAATTTCACAGAGTGACAAACTTTCACATTTATCCTTCTTTTGACTAACACAGAAGCAAGGCAGACAAAGAAAAATACCTTTTGCAAGACTAAGCCTTGGACTTCATGTTTTTTCAGTACAGGATAGTGCTGGTACACCACACACTAATGATATTAATATTCTGTCACCAAGCGTAGGTGACTGGCTGTAGAGATTGCATATCACTTGCACATAGCTCTGTCCCTATCAACTTGCCAAAATCCCACATAATTTCTGAAGGATTTTCTCTGAAGTTATTAATTATTTCTTTAATTTGCTCAACCTTTTTTTTTCCTAATTACCATTTCCATAATTTCTATCCTCTAGGTGCTTCACATGCATTTATTTAGGTTCTGCTATTTGCCTTTTCTTAGCAGAGTTATGTGTGCTGGTATGAGAGTTTTAGGGAGAACAGCAGGACAAAGTGCAAGATACCAAAAGGGAAAAATTGTTGCCCCTCTCTCTCCACTTGATATTAATCACTAGTCTACTCCTCCTTAATCAAAGAGGCAGTCCAGCAATCAGCTGCAAACACAGAACTACGACTGTGTAGGTACAAAGTTGAAGTTCATCTTCACAAAAATGGAAAATGGCACCAAAAATCCATTACATGTTCTTTAAGAAGCAAAAAACCCACTTTACAAACTCTTTCCTCACCCAGTACAGAGTAATTGTGCATCACTGTTGCATTTTGGTCAGTACTTACACGCAAGTCTTGGCAAGCCAGAATGTTATCAAGCCATTTGTAAAGATACCCATCAGGGGAAAGACCAACATTATCAAACACAGGTCCACAGCAGAGCACAGCTGACATGGCCTAGAAACACATGAAACTTCAGTTACACAAAAAGTGACAAAATAAACCTTTTAGAACGATCTGAGTCCAGGCTAACAGGACTGCCACTTGCTTTCTGTTTGGAGGGAACTATGGTGAAAATGGTTAATTCTAGCTGACTGCTAGTATTCAAGAATTATTTTGCTATAGATTTTACTGGATTCCAGATAATCCTCAAAGCATTCTGGAGGGAGTACTATCTTCAAGATACATTTTGTCATTTTACTCAGTATTCACAAATCAAGCAACAAAAACAATTAAAATATACTCAGATGTTTCAACACTATGCTACTGCAAAAATTAAAACTGTCTTACAGCAAGGGTGCAGTTTATGTAAGTACATAAGCTATTACTTTCCCAGCTTACTCATGCAGGGGAATTACAACCAGTTTTGCCACAGAAGTACATTATTACTGAGCATGTCTCCAGGCTAGCATGGGAGGCATTCCTGAGGTGTTCACTGGTACAGATTCAGTATCCTGAGGTACTGAATTGGAGCTACATCTAATTTCAGAGCCCAAGGTCTCCTTGCTGAATCTGCTAACTCATTAATGAACGAGCTAAGTACAATTTCAAAATGCACGCCGGTTTTTAAAATTATTAGCCTTGAAAAGTGTCAACAAAGAATAAAAAAGCAACTTCAGTGCTACATTCTGTGATACCACTGTACATTTATATATGAGCATACAAGTTTGCATCAAGCACGCCAATTCAAATTTCTTTGGAAAAAAAAAGAAATGGACCCCACAACTACTTGTATTTTCACTGAAAAATTGCTTCTACTGGTTTTTACAGCAAAACTTTAGTACCTTTAATGCACAATACTGGTATCTTGTAATCTGGTGATTTCTATCACTGTAACGGTCCAGTGGGGTGAACATAATGCTGAAAGGTCCTGCCCACTGACTGAATAAGATGAACAGGTGATGCCTCAAGCTCTGCTGAGGGAAGAGAAATCTCCTGTGGTGAACTAAGTGAACAGAAACAGAAGCAGTTGTGATTTGTTAATATTAAATACACATTCATGCAGCACAATGATGACATGATTTTCAAATTTCTACAAAAAGGGAGGGGTTTTTATATGTACAACATACACTTACTCTGAAGTATCTAAACTCCTTAAAAAAATCTAACCAAGTGAGTAAGATGCATCTTATTGCTAAGAACCTTCAGTATAGTTATACAAACATGTATATCTGACTATATTAAAACATTTAAGAATGTAATTATAAACTCAGGGTTTTTCACAACTTCATGCATTCCTTTAGTGGCAAATATTTACTTGGCTTTTCCAATTAGTTTGAATTTTAGCCTAAACTCTAATTGTGTCTTACTCTAATACAGTTATAGGTAGAGACAATAAATAAAAGAAATTTGGTGGCTCTTTGTTTATGAAAAATATGTGGTATATATTCTAAACAACTGAATTACCTAAGCAAATGAATAAAAATCCTCAGACCACATCTTCCAGTAATTACATTAAGGCCTTTAAAGCAGAGGATTTTTTTTCTTTTTTGCTAATGTAATTATTTATATTTCTGAAGTGATATTGCAATATATAAAAAGTATGAAATCAATTGGATAAATCTTTGTGATACACCTGGACTCAGGTAACATGAGATACTGTCTCAACACCTTGGGCAAGTTTTTCACTGCACTTAATATTGCACATTTTCTGCACCTACTTGTATTTTTCAAGGCCTGTCTGAGTTTATGAAGAGTCTGGCAATCAAATCAGATGGGGGAAAATAAAACCTTGTGCCAAAGAAATCTGGAGTCCCTGGAGGTCACAGACAATTTCTTTGCAAGGTTTTTAAAGAGGTGTTTCTTAGACATGACTATTACAGGCTTCATCAAGCTTTATTGGTATTTTTATTTCAACCTTAGTAGACTTCTGAACACTTTTTTTCCTACATTTCACTTTACATTCATTATATGAAAATTCACAAGCAGCAAAAAAAGCACAGACACAAAAAAAGAAACAAAAAATTACTTTTCCAATACCTATATTAAATGCACAATTTAACTCCATACCTGGAACACACTGAATCAAGTTGGCAATCATTGCACTGAAATGTGCTCTCATATCCTTAAGGATCTCGACTTCTTTATCATTTTCAGCCTCCAAAAGCATGCGAGTCAGGTCAACATACTCTAAGAACAGAGCTCCAAGGGCCAGTGTATCTCTTTCTAAGGCTCCATTTGTGCTAGCATAAAGGAGAGTTGCACATTAATATAGAATAACAGAGTAGTTACACTACAGTTTTCTGCAGAAGTGCATGCAAATCTCTCCATATCTGGTAGACCACACAATTCTTCAAAGAACATACTGACATAATCTCAGTGTGGCAAACACTGAAAATTGTTTCATGTAAAAATCAGTATTTGTGAAGAGTGATAGTCCTACCTGTCACTTATAACACCAGCATCAGCAAGGAGTTCAAAAATTCGCAGGAGCTGCAGCCTTAGGAGATCTCGTCGTTCTCGACGCTTCTTGTTCTTGGAATTTAAAATAACAACCATGTTTATATGCATAGGTGCACCCATTAAAAACTGTAGCTTCAGAAATGCCAGTACCACAGTGAGATTTAAGAATTGCAGTTCAAGAATTTTCTTCACAAAGGAACCTGAGTACTCTTGGATATTGCACTATAACATTGTGCTTATGCATCAACAAAGAACTGAATATGATCAATTTTTTTGTCTTCGTAACTATTCTTGAAAAAAAATTGTTAACAACTGCCTTAGTATTTATTGAAAATGTGGAAATGAAATAATGAAATACTGGATAAAAATAACTAATAGTAAAGGTTCCTGTACCAAAACCCCATGCTATCTGCAGGGATATTCATGTTAGTTTAATGTCATCTAGTTTGGGTGCTGGAGGCACTTAGAGTGCAGAACATATATCCAGACCCAAGGAAGGTATCTCAGTGATTAGCCTGGCTGCTGAACTTGGCAGTGCTGCAGCACACCATCACTCACATTCAAGTGAGCTCCTAGCAGACACCACTCCAGTCCAGTGCTGGGTGTGCTGTCTGCAGGGGTTTTGCCCACAGTGATGTACTCCTCCCACAGAACAGGACTGCATGGTTATTAACTGGCTCATTGTATCTCCCTGACTTCTAGAAAGCTTTCCTTTCTGTCTTCTATCTTTCCTGGAAAGATGTGAATGCAACAAGGCCTGGTTTTTGCTGAAAGGCTAAATTGACTTGTTTGTATTCATTCTGGTTCTCCTCTAAGCAAGAAAAACATGAGAAGGTAAAAAAGCTGCTGTTGCACTCAAAGGAACAAGAAAAGCTCAGAAAAAAAATGCAGATTTTGCTCTTCAAAACTGAGCAACACTGAGATCAAAGGCTTATCTCTAGGACTCTGGCTCTGCCCATGGCCAGTTTTAGATCTGTGGGAGAATAAAATGATGCTTTGTCCGGTATTCTGGCCCAGAACTGGCAGAATTGCAACACCCCAACCAAAGGTTTTATTCAAATCATTATGCCAATTGATTGGTTTTATTCAGAGCCCTGTTTTTCTCCTGTTACACCTTTAAGGCTCCAGGAAGCACATGCAGAGAAAAAAAGCAGCTTTATTGTAATTCAGTATTTGCCAGTCACAGCTGCCTCCTGCAGCAGTGTCAGAGGTGATCTGGCAAGCTCTGTGCCAGCACCCACAGGGCAGATCTTGTGTAATATCCATTTTGGTTTATCCCTGCAGCTTTGGCCATGCTGGGAATTCTCTTCCTAGTGATAGCATATGTTCAAGGACATTGTTTCTGGGGTGTTGGATACCTGCCTGCTGACATGGAGGCCTGCCATGCTCTCTACAGCCACACAGCCCATACAGTCACTCCTGGGATTCCAGGTGGCACTGCTTGCAGGAAGGTGTCCCATTAATTCATATCAGGAAAAATACAGCAATTAACATTGCAGTTTCTTGCTCTTGTATTTCTCTACTGACAATTCCATTAGCTAAATTTGCTCTTACTGCATACAGTAAACCTCTGAATTCTTGAAATTCCTTTCCTGAGGTTACACTAGATACGTATGTCTCCAGAAAAGGCTTTCCAAGTCTAAGTTGTCTTAAATGGTCCACAGACAAAATGCAGAGGCAAGTGGCTGCACCAAGGTGTATCAATCCACTTCTACCCAGTACCAAAACAAGTGACTTTCAAGTCAATGATTTCATAGGGATGGAAGCCACACTACTGAATTAAGGTGTGAAGCAAGGCAGAATGGAAACGATTGAGGATGTTTATCAGACACAGAATTATTAAGAATTGTCTGTGAGCCATCTCACATTTCTATCTTGGAGCCAGATGGAAAACTGAGTCAAGGAGGGAAAACTGAGCAGAAGTTGGGTCCAGTATTGAAGCTCTGCCCATGGCTTTTCTGTTTAGCTGCACAGACACATCCTGCGACTAAACTGCTTACTGAGGCTACAGATTTTATCACCAGAGGTTTTTAAGAGCACAGAATTCTCTCTTGTGTGGATCAAAGATCTGTTGGGAACCCTTCCAGCAGTACTTTCTCTTGTAACAATGAGATACTACAAGGAAGGTTAAAACTCTGATGAATGTGTCAGTTAACTGATCGTATTTAGGATGAGTCCTGTGCCATGTGATCCAGGATGACCTTGCCTGAGCAGGGAGGCTGGACCACTTTGGTCCCTTCCAGCCATTCTGTGATTCCATGAAGTTGAAATATGTGACCCTGCCTGCTCTGAAAAGCACATCTAAACACTGCTAACAAATGGGCTTGTAGCTCAGCTGTGTTAAAGCTTTTTTTTTTTTTCAGATACTGAAAGTGAATTTCCAATATATCCAAGTTCTGTATCAGAAGGTTCCATATTGGACAGGAAATTTTTCCTTAGAATGGAATTCTACAATGTCCCTTTTGGATCACTGACAGAATTTAAATTAAACTAGGTTTTAATGGAATTACTTTAAATTATGCAATTAATGAATTTTTTGTTGTGCACAGAGCTTAATTTGCTAGTTAATACAAAAGAATATTTGTATTTCAAACAGACAGAATTACTATTTTGAAAATAATTTTTAATTTAAAAAAACTAGTACATTTGATTTTTGCAACTAACCTCTGGTCTTCTTTCTAGGGCTTCTTTCATTAGTGGGTGGAGTTCTTCTACTAATTCCCTAAAATAAAAAAAACATAAATACTTGTACACAAAATCTAATGTCCTTTGAAAAGCATAAATATTTTATCCAACATATAAAAGTGAAGATCTGAAGTGCAAATAAAAATTTAAATATATATCTAAGTTACAACAAAAATAAAGCACTTGTATTAGAGGCAAATAACTGAGAATATGATAAGTGGAGAAGTACCTGAAAACAAGGGAATTTGTTCTTCCAAATCCTAATACAAGTGATTCTGTTATTTCTATGCTTTCAAGTCTCATCAAAGGAACTAGCTGCTTTAGCAAGACTCCAACAGATGGAGTTCCAATAGCCTAAAATATATTAAAATATTGTTGAATTTAATTGTTAGGATATCAATATTAAATAAACACAATTTTTTTTACAAACATTGTCTGAGAATCAATACATATTTTAAAAACATGCTGGAATGATTTTACTACTATGGATATCAATCCACCAGTCTAACTGGATGTCTGCTACCTGACAATCATCTCAATAATGCCTAACAAGTAAGTACATCTGGGAAATCTCTTTGCTTTAGTTCAGGTTATAATAATTTACTTAATTTGTTTCTTCATTAAAATATTCCAGTAACTTCATTTGTGGAGCTACTTCTTCTCTCAGGTTGCTACTACTTGAAAGTGTATTTTATATATTATTGCTTCTGACAGGCACATACCCAACAGGAATACAATTGCATTTGGAAATCTGCTTCATTGCTTAATGCTTTAAATGTACAAATTGGAGTGCTCTACAAGGCTGACAAACTAAAGTTAACTTAAAAACACATGTCCAGACCTTCTATATTTTGACTGCACATCACCCAAAATGCAAAAACAAAACCAAACAAAAAAACCAATATATTGAAAACACCATGGCTTTTGCCAAATATTTATCAATACATCACATAATACAGACGTTTTAATTATTAGTTATGTGAACTAAGTAGTTTGCATATATCAAAATATTCCCTAACTGAAATACTTTCATCAGGATAAGATTTTGGATGTGGATGCAGCTTAAAATTCTCCTAAACAAATAGTTTACTTGCAACAGGTTGCATCACCTTATTATCATAGTTCATTGTTCCATCAGGAGTGGTAGCCATGATCTCTGGTGTTGAAGCACGCAGGTGTCCTGGGCTCATAATACTGGGCTTTGCCACTCCAAAACACAGAATAAGGTAGTTTCTCCACAAAGTAACATAGTTGTCTCCACTGCTTGCTGTACTTGTTTTCTTGGCATTAACAGGAATACTAGAATTTAAAAATAAATTATAATTAGTAAAACGATCTTCCAGTCTTAATTACAGTATTTTAAAATCTTTTAAGAAGGAATAAAACATGGTATGTATCTACCAGCTGCAATTCAACATGACATGATACACAGGAAAAATCAGTAAATAAAAAATTACAAGTTGCAATTATGAAAGTCAAATCTGCATGGCACCAATTTCTGTGTGGCACCTCACAGATGGGTGGACTGATACTCAAACATGAGACCAATGGAAAGTTTATATTAAAATCACACAGCCCATACAAACAACAGTGAAATGCAGATGGCCACTTACTTTGGATCCACAAGAGGCATTATCAGCTGTAGCCTCGTGAAGGCGTATGGCCAAGCATAGCTGAGAGCTGTAGGACAGTGTTTTGGTAGGTTCTCCTGCCTAAGAAAACTGAAGAGGCAGAGAACCCACGGGTCTTTAACAGACTGTGCAAAAATCCAGACATGGGAAGGACTTTTCACATCATAATGGCTATTTACTAGGACAGCATTCCACTCCACCAGCCACTGCAAATCCACGCTGTGTGTTAATGGGATTGTTGTCTATGGAGAGAAAAGATAAATTAACACCCCTAGCTCTACTAGTCAGAAACTAGGCACAGAGGCAACACATTTGCTTTGCTTTATTATTAATGAACAGAATGAAAGCAAAAATTCAAACCTTGGCCTCTAGAAAATGCAACACCCAAACACAGGTGCTGTTATTTCAGACAAATTTCCTAATTCCTGTATTATGAAGTCAGAATGTCTCTTTCTTGCTCAGTTTCTGTTCTCAGATGCAGAGGGGCCCAACCTCCCCATCAATTTAATGTCCCCTTCTGTGCTGGTTTTGGCTGGGGTAGAGTTTATTTTCTTCACAGTGACTGGTATGGGGCTATGTTTTGATTTGTGCTGAACACTGGGTTGATAACACAGAGATGTTTTTGTTATTGCTGAGCAGGACTTGCACAGAGCCAAGCCCTTTTCTGCTCCTTGTACTGCCACACTGGAGGTGCCTGGGAGAAAAAACAGCCAGGACAGGTGACCTAAACTGACCAAAGGGAGAGTCCAGACCATATGACATCTCACTTGGTGTATAAAGTGGGGGAAGAAGAAGAAGAGGGACATTTGGAGTGAAGATATTTGCATTCCCAAGTCACTGCTATATATGCGATGGGGCTCTGCTCTCCTGGAGATGGCTGAACACCTGCCTGCCCATGGAAAGTGGTGAATTAATTCCTTGTTTTGCTTTGCTTGTGTGCACAGCTTCTCCTTTCCCAGTTAAACTGTCTGTATCTCAACCCATGAGTTCTCCAGCTTTTGCCCTCCTGATTCTCTCCCCAATCCCACTGGCTGGGAAGTGAGTGAGCAGCCATGTGAGGCTTGACTGCTGGCTGGGGTAACTTTTCTAAGCACCCAACACCTGGCACAAACCCACAGCCCTGGAAAGGTGAATCAATGTAGCAAGAACCATTTGTTGCTTTAAATTTACTCAGGCTAAAGAGTGCCCCAAAGTGATTGTTCCTGCCCTTTGGAAACGGGTCTTTCACTAATCTCTAGGACAGCATGTAAAATCTGTTGTCTTACATATCAGCTCTACTGACACTTTTTTATTTAAGATGCTTAATCTCTGCTTCCTCTGATGCATGTCAGACACATCAGGCCCCTGAGAGAGGAAATGAGAGATTCACCCCAGCTGTGAATTACTCTGGAGCTTACGCTCAGGTGTGCAGGCAGGGCCATTTTCTATGGACACAAGAGAGCTAAAGCTTATTATTCCCTTCTCAAACAGATTATAGCAGCGAGTGCCTCCAGCATTAGGTGGTGCTAGCGATAAGACTTTCTCAACTGTTCTTTTTTCTGCAGCATCTTCCATATCCATATAAGATTGCTTTCATGGAACAGATTCTCTGGGACATTGTGGAGCCTTGGAGCTCTTGGGTAGACGGCTGGAGCCTTAAAGCTGTATGATTTCTTTGATTTTTAGCAGTATTATTTTTAGTATTTCATGTCTGATATTTGTTATATAAACACAAGCAGTAACAGTAAAGTTGTACTTACTGAATCTGAAACAGCCACATGAATAAAGCTTTCAAGAATAGAAGAACTCAACTGATCCATAACATCAATCATAGGTCTGTCATCATCCTGCATAACACAGAGAATACAAGTTTACTGCTCTCCTGACCAAATTATTTCTCTTCTTATGTCTCTGGGATATGCAAGAGACACATCTAAAAATTAGGACATGAATCTGAAGTAGCTAAAAATATTCATTGTTAACGATGGGTACATTTCGTCTTTTCCAAATTAATCTCAGAAGTAAGTCCAAGCTGTGGTTGGAAATGAAGTTAATTTGTGGCTATAGCTCACTGCTTAGCAAACAAAAGCACATATCAGAAAATCCCAAATGACTTTGGATAGCTGGTATCAAAAGACTGAAAAATTAGCTTACTGTTTATTGAAGCATTCCTTTGCCATGAACACACATATTTGTGTTCTTAGGCATTTAGATGGCTCACTGAGCTGTGACCGTCAGTACACAACACGACTCTCCAGATTTCTGTATCCGTAAAAAAGACTTAGAGGTCTTTACTATAGAAGGAAAATACATGTGAATGATCTAAAGGTGTCTTATGCTGGGGGTTTTTTCACCCACAATAGTATGCCACAGGAATGGATTTCATTTCCAATATAAATTTTAATCTTGACAATACAAAAATGACCCAGGCAGTAAAAAAGGTTTTACAGAGTATTTTACATTCACATCATTCCAAGAGAAAATAGAAGATGCTGTACATTTCCCTTCAAATTCTTATACAGGGCATTTGCTGTTCATGTAACATTGTTGAGTCCACAGAAAGGTTTGCAATGTTAAGGCAAATAGAAATAGTAAAGTCAGATCAATAGCTTTTTTTTTAAACTAAGTGCGTATCTGCTACACTGCAGCAATTGCGTTAAAAGCAACGGTAATAGCAGTTTTGAGCTTTACCTTTGGGAAATTTTAACTCAAAGTTCCAGAAGAGAAAAATCCTACCTCTGCCTGGCCGAGGGCCAGGAACAAAGAGCGGATTTCTCTGAGGATTAGAACAGCCAGCTTCCGCGTGGCCACCTGGAAACTGCACAGCAGGACCAGCGCGAACCCCTCGACCGCGTGCAGGACGTTAGAGTAGGGGCTCCTCTCTGACTGCATCCTGTGGCTGGAGCCGTTTGGTATCAGCTGTGGAACAGTGCAAGGGGGAGAGAATGCAGTGGTGGTGGTTGCAAACCAGGCCAGAAATGTTCTGTTTAACTAGGACACGTAAAGAATCAAAATGCAGAGGCTGTGTAGATGCCAGACTGGGAAACTTGACATATTCTCTCAAACAATCTAATTTTGTTGCTTTAGGTTACCTTGTTCCACACAAGCAATGTATGTGCAGAGTCCTTTGAACAAATCAATCCCTCTAATTTTCAATTAATCTACCCACTTTTTTCCATCCTCCACTAAAACATGAATGAATAAGTCAGACAGTGAACACCATACTTTTTCTACTCCACATAGCACGTCCTCAGGTCCTTCTTTGGTCCTGTAGCACCAACATCTGAGGTAGGTGGCCTCAAGGACCCAACCCCACCAGTAAAGCACAACAATATTCAATGAAAAAGATATGAAAATCTCTCTTTTCTACATTTTCATGTACTCCTGTCATTACCTATTAATTACCGGTCCTCTGTGATATAAAACACACATTTGCCCAAAGGAACATATACTCAGTGTGATTAGTGCAGGAGATAAGAAGCCTAAAAATCATTTCTCATAATGAAAATATCTGTGTGACAGTGCAGATGGGAAAAGCAGGAGAAAAGCTTCTCAGTTCCCAGAAATGTTTTTTACACGTGGAGACAGCAGGCTATGGTAACAATCAGGTTCTTTGATGTTTCTGAGGCAACCAAGGGAAAAGAACATCTACTTCACTCTTCACAGCATTCCCACTAGCATTATCAACCTGTTTCAGCCCTGGGAAAATGTCCTTCTGCCACATCTACATACACATATTTCCCTTTATGTGCTTTTGTTGATGTGCATACTTTAGTTTGACATGCATTCTTTTATGTTGCTCAACAACAACATCTGCTGTATTACACAAGGACATGGCTGTCCTCAAAAGACACGTGAACTAATTACCTAAAAAAATCTTGCATGGTGAATTCTTCTCAGGTGAGTAAATACAAAACACACAAACCACAGTGGTATCAAGGAACATAATTTCTGACTTCAATTAGCAAAAATGTTAGGACACAGATCTCTTGATCCCATACCTCTGCAGATCTGGTTTTGGCCTGCTCAGAAGCTTTTCCTGGAGTGTGTATTACAAGCTTCCACTGTGTCAGCAATTGTAGCAGCAACTTGAGTGAAGTATCAAGAAGGGTATGATGCATGTCATTCACTTCACGGAGCAGAAAATTAGTGAAACCAAAGAGCACATCCTCCCGCCAGTCAACAAAGTCAACAAGCAGGCCCTGAAGAGAATTCTGTGCAATGTGTCGAAGTTCATCATCCATGTGGATGGACAGCCTGTAAGTAAAAGTAAAAGTCTGATAATAAAAGATGTAAGGAGTGTTTATCAGTACATGACAGGGATGGAAAATTCCCGCTGACAATGGCTGATGATGCTATCTTGGTTTCATTATTGCTGACCACAGTTAACATCCTTGACTTGTTTTCTATATTGTAGTTCTTGCTATAGCAGAAGATATTAACAGATCCAAAAGAAGTGTACTCCCTTCCTGAAACAGGGTATCTCCAAAGTACCTAATTAGGCAACTTTTCCCAAACTGAGTATATTTTTTATTTATTCATAACTCAATAACTTCCATATAGGTATGATAATAAAAGGCTTAAAAATAAATACATAATTTCAGAATTCATGTATTTATTTTTTAACATTAAATATAAAAATGAAAGAATCACAACAGGTCACCTAACAGTTAAAACAAATCTTTAGCCAAGATGCAAATCACAATTAATGAAAGCAAATCTTCAAAAGAATTCAAATGAGGCAATTGAATTAAAAAATGTGTTATGCTTTAAATAACTTAGGATGAGGAAATGGGGAAAACAGCCAGAGAACTTTCTATACTTTTAGAAACACATTGAACACCCTCAAAGTAATTCTAAAAGATGGTGACATTTCAGATCCCATTTTCAAATTTTATTTTCTTCTTTATTTGCATCATGTTGAAGTCCTTCTCAACATAAAAAAAATCATACTTTTTTTGGACACAAAAATCATCAAACCACTTCTATGTTAGAAGTTGGCAGGATAAAGTAAATTCAGATTAGTGTGTTCTGCAATTTTTGGTTCATTGCCTTTATGATGCATTTTGTTTTAATTACCCATGAGACTGTAATTTTCTGTAGTGTGCTAGAACTCATTTTCAAAGTATTTTATCTACATTTAATCTACACAGTTGAAAAGGAGGACTCATTATAATGAAATGGACAGAAAGCTAGGAGAAAAAAACCCAAAATAGCAAATGGAGTGGAATCAAAGTCCATTCAGTTGGAAGTGTATGATGAGATGTGGTTCATAAAAAATCTGGTTCATTATAGCTGCCTAATTTGGAGACAGGGGACATTTTATTAAAAAAAAAAGAAAACAACTGCCATGAAAATTCACCCCTGGTGAGTAGGACTCCAAAAATAACTGTTATGCTTTAATAACCATGTGACTTCCCATATATATTTAGAAACACAGTATTTTGTTGAGCTAAGAAACAATCATTTTTGTCTCCCTTTTGGAATGCCAAAACCAGATAAACAAGCAAAACCTTTCAAGACCACAATTAAGTCATCCATGAAATGACAGTCACAATGACACAAAGCAACAGCAGAGAGGAGGATGCAAAAAACATCTCCTAAGCCCAAGTTACTGCCCAGTGGCATTATCTAATGAAATGAAATTTAAATTGAGCACAAGAATGCATCTATGTATTACCACTGTATGACAGGCAGTGCAGGAAGCAAGTACAAGTTTGTTTGTTTGCACTTGAGTCAGTTAAATTTAAGACCTGCTCAGGAATTCGTAATGAATGGCTGCAGTGGGCAGTGAAAGGTACAGTGTATACTTGACATCTGCCTCATGGTTTATAATTTGAATACAGCTGTCCTGGCAAAAAGTCTAGCTGCTGACTTACAGACTCCTGAAAACAACCAAAAGACACATCTGTTGTGAGGATGAAAAACTCAAACCAAACTGTGAATACAAGAAGCAATTAACTGAAAGATGTAACTTTATCTCTTGTGAAAAGAAAATATTTACCAGCTTTCCATCTCAACAGCACAGGCCCACAGAAATCCCTGGCAGAACAGCTTCTAGGATTCTTTCACAAAACAGGGAGAAGCTGAAACTTTACCTCTTCTTTCTTAACCCTATATTGAGTCTAGTTTCTGACCAAGGACACACAATATTGTAAAGCAGAGCCCTCTAGAACTGCAGATGTTTACCTTCTGGGCCTACACTTTCAGAATTGGGAGATGTAGTCAGCCTGGTCTCAAATAAACATGGACTAGCAGAAGAATTCTACAGAATGTAGAAGCAGCTCTGGTGCTGAGGCATTCTGGTGATTTACATGAAGTTCAGGCCAGGTATTAATTCTTTAAATAGTTTATTACTTCTCTGAAGATATGTTTCTGAAGATGGTTTTCAGTTCACGCTGTCCCAGGCAAATAGATCAAATTTTTTCAATTCTCTTATCTTTTTTCTTGTTCTCTGGTCAGTCTCTTCTTCAACTACACTGCCCCAGATTGCATGCTCCTTCTCCAAATCAGACATTCTTGATATTGATTAGACCAGAAGAACTTTTTTGAAAACCTTCTAGACCTATACACAAGAATAAAGTTTGTCTTTTCATAGGAACATCACTTCTTTGTATCTGTTCAGTTTGTGATCCTGCTCTGCAATACTGGGACTCTACCCAGTTGTTTCAACATCATTCTATGTGTCTTCTGAACCTTAAACTGTTTGTTAATTGCTTTCCAACCTATTACGTACCTACCTATTTTACCTAATTTGTGTTTCCCTTGCTTATACTTAGGAATATGACTTAAAACACAAACAAAGTCTCAAAAATGTTGTAGCATGAGTACATGTAGGAGAAGAGAACACATTTCCAGAGTTCATCTTCTTTGGGGAAAGGCTGAGCATTTAATTGCTTCTGAAGTTGCTCTAGAGAAGCTTCCCTCAGCTCCTCTTGACATCTCACTTCTTTTCATAGTCAGGGTCAGATAACTCAGCAAACTTAGGGCTTGCACTGTCCCAGCAGGGCAATTACCCAAGAAATGCACAGAATCATGGCTGACCTTTTCTGAATGAAGTTTGATGACAGAATAACGATAGACCAGTGGTTATATTGACAGTTGTGAGACTTAAGGAGGGTAGCATTAATTTATAAAGAAACTCACACTGGTCTCCAAATTTTCTTAAGAGTAGTGACAGGTCTGACCTGGGCAATCCAGTGATTGAAGAGCTGTGACCTAAATAGATACGTGCTTTTTAGCAGCTCAGTTAAGGCCATTAATAAGGATAGAACTCTAGTTAAAATATTGGATTAAAGGAAAACATGTCCTTTTAAATTTCCCTTAAGCAGAATTGATGCAACTGTTAATAAGGTATCTGTATAATTTAATAATGTAATGATTTAAAACAACCTACAAGTGCTTTATAGCAGACAATGTGCACACAAGGAAATCAAGCTGGCCATGCACTGCAGCACACCTACTGCTGCCTGATGATTTGGCTTGTTAGGCTGCCTGCACTCTCCACAACTACCAGAATCAATTGTTTCACTGTTTTAGCACATCACTGGGAGCTAGTTGTTCATAGAGCAGAAAAAACTGCATGTGTATGTAGCCTTCTGGCTCCCACATCTGTCATTTCCACATCTGTGATATCTGAAAAGCAAGAACAGGGTGGCAAAGTTTGCTTTGCCACAGTTACCTGAGAGCAATATACTACAAAGTCCTCTTGGTTCAATTTAATACCATAATCCACTTACATAAAGAACACAAGCTGGAACCTTGGTCTTGGATACTTGAACTGAAATGTAAGAGACTTCTCTGTACTGACCAGTACCTTTTATTATAATTATTTGCCACAAGTCACTGATTTAATGTCCTGAAACGTAAGTGGTGTAGCAGTCATGTCATAGACTACCTTCAGTGATGTCTACTCAGACATATTAAATGGAGGAATATAATATTTTTCAAGCTTATATTTTCTTTACTTTATGGCTAATAATAATAATAATAATACTAGTAATAATAACAGAAATGTAAAAAGGTTTTTGTACTATACCACATATGGCACATTCTGTTTTACCAAAGAGACGTGGGAATCATAAATCAAAACTAAATAGGTATCTCCATGTTTTTCCACTACACAGAAAATATGTTTTCTCCTGATAATCAGAATGCTGCATTGGTTAGAAAACAGTAATATGTTGTGACTTTCCTGACTAACAGCGAATATCATGTAGCCTACATACTGATAGGAAAGTTCTGGAGGAAATACCAACTTCTTCATAAAATTATGAAGCATAATAAAAACACAAAAACTGTAATAAGATGCTAGGATATCTCTGTCTAATTAATTAAGAGCAATTTGCTTTTTTAAAGCATATATAAAAAGAAACAGTCACATATTCTGCAGCTCAGCTTTTCACACTGTTCCCCTGGAGCAGTCATTCAATGCTTGTTCAGCTTACCTTGCCAGCAAGTCGATCAACTCAAGTTTTGACATTCCATCAGGAAGTAATCGAGGAATAGCAGCAACACATGTTCTGAACAGATCGATTTTTGGTTTTCTTTCACCACTGAAAAATTAGAACAGAATTTTGACTAAGCCTAAGAAGGAACTGTGTTAAATGACCCACCTCTAAAGTGCCAGAGCCCTACTAAAAACATCAGAATAGACAGCTAGACACTCTAATGAAATAAGAAGGAAACATGAATACATTTTTCCACTGAATAAATGGTTTTGATTTTGACATTTTTCATGCATCATATCTGTACATTGCTTGAAAAACCAATTGTTAAGGATTCGTTTCTCTCTGAGAAGAATTGGCATATATATAAGGAAAGGAGGTATAATGTAGGAGGATTCCTCCATCAAGATCAGCATTATAAGATGCAAGCTTTGGATGAGGCAATAAGAAAAGTATTGGGGTGTTCTCCATCACAATGCAGCTATATTTCACCAGTTGCACAAAGCAAATAGCAGATGTGTAATAAATTCAAATAACACGACTATAGGAGCAGAGATTTGCCCCCAACAGAGGACAAGTCGTATGGAAAACCATCACAATACATTTTTATACTGAAAAATGTGTGTAATTTAGAGGTAGGTATGGCCAGAGAGTTTCTGTTGATCACTGCCAGAGATAACATTTTGGCAACTCTTATCAGCTAGAACATGTTTTAGTAGCCCTAAGGGTGTTCTAATCTGTGGAATGGCACAACTGTTCCCTAACAGCCTGTGAAAGTCATTAAGCACAAAGTTCAGCATGAACCAAACAGCAGGTTGGAAGTCCAAGAGTCTACTAAAAGTAGCTCAAGTTTCAGCTGTTGAATATTTTCAAAACAGATGAAGTTGTTGTCTAACTTGTTTTCAACATTTTTGGTAAGTATGCAGATGAAACAAGTCCTTCAGATAAAGCCCCAAAGTGTGGATTTTTAAAAATTTGCTCATTTTTATCTCAATCATCTATTATCTGATGATGGACTGTAGAGGAAACTACCAAAGCATAACAACATTTCAAACCGTGCAGTCCTTCCCACAATATTAGTAATTGTTAGCCTGTAATATGCTTTGGAAGAATCAAAAAAAGTAAGGTCCTATTTAAAGGCCATGCAGAGAAAGACTGTTCCTCTTTTAATATGCTTCCAAAAGAATTAGAAAAGAATGAGGGGAGAAAAAGAGACACTAAGAAGCATTGTAAGCTACTTAACATCACACTGAAAATGTAGTGACAAAACAAAAAATGAACTTAGTTATCCTGCATCCCGGTCCTACTACATTACTCTGTCTCTCTACCCAACAGAGGACATTGCATTTGGGCATCTTACTTTTTGTTCTGCCACAGAGAAAGCCTGGATGCAATGCAATCTGAAAGAAGGTTTTCTGTATTCATTATTTCAGTGAGTTACACTGAGTACAGTTCAGTGAGTACAGAAAAGGCATAAACTGATACTAGCCTTACTTAATTCTAAGATTAAAGTAGTGAATACCATACTGTCTCTTAACACCCGACTTATCAGCTTGGATATATATTACATGAATAACATGTTGACAGATTTTGAATTAACTGTCTTAATGGTACAGTTAGGAGAACCTATATTCATGATTAATTACCTCTGTCTCACTGTAACTGTATTCTAACAGATAAAACTTGAAAGGTGTCAGCAACTGACTGGAAAAGGAGTAAAATACAACATCTCACTGAGAATTTGGTTATAAACAAATCCCTTTCAACTATTATCACTAAAGGAAATACTAGTAGCTGGATTAATAACTAGCACAAAATCTTATATTTTTACAGTTGTAAACATTAAAGTGCCATTGGGAATTTTATGTGCAGGGAAAACAAGTCTTCCTTGATGACTGGAAATGGAAAATGAACTTTGCAGAGCTTCCTTATGCTCAGACCCTAGTGAGGGCAGAGTTTGTGCATTTCAAATGGAGACTTGTAAAATAATAGTCTGAGAGGAAACTCTTCTGAAGGCAAATGAGTAATTATTTATAAATATAAAATCTGTGGGTGTTCCATGGCTTATCAGTTGCTCAGAAGAGTAGCAGGAGAAGATCCAAACCTCAGGCTCAAGTTCCCAACTTACCATCTGAGCTACCAGGCACAGCACACGAGGGAGGAAAGGGGAGCCTTTGAAGTACTTGCAATGACAGGTTTGTGTTTTAGAAAATTGGATGCCCTATTCTAACTAAATGTTGGAAAGTAATTATAACCAGTATTGAAATTCATATCCCAGTGCAGGATGCAAAGGATGCTTCTTACTCAGGATTTTAATAAGATCCTCCATACTGACATTTATTACTTCAACAATAAGTGCTTAAAGGATCACTAATTAAATATTGTCAAGAAACAAGTCTAACACTGCCAAAGAAAATTCCAGAATCTGCATACTTTACAATGTTTTGTCTGCTCACTGCCTAGCTACTTCCCTCTGGTTCTTATTTTATTTGTTAACAAAAATACCACAATGGGATTCATTTTATACAGTTTAAACATAAACTTTATGTAATTATGACAAAAGCAATAACTTTAAAATGTACATAAATATAGTGTGATATCTAGCAATTAAAGCCCCTAAGAATTCAAAATAAATATGTAACTCTAGTGAAGCATAGAATTTTGTGAATAAAATGGGAAGAAATTACATAAATACAATGTTGGCTTTTCCACATATCCACAATGCAGTTTTTGAAAGGATCATTTTCAATCCCGATAATAATAGCTACTGATGTTTTTTGTGAGTCCACATGATTTGAGATCAACTGATAGATGTTTAATTATCAAATTAATTATCAAATATTTTTTCCTTTGAAAGAACAAGTAAAAATGTGTTATAATGTGGTTTCTCTTTCAAGTGTATATATTAAATTAGAGCTCATCTGAATATAAAGTACAACACAAAAGGCAGTACCTAAATATTCCAATTTTCATGTTTCTGACAAAAGCTACCACCAAATCTTAAGACTTCCTGAAATGTAAAACTCTTTTGAGTCTATTTGTTCGCTGACTCTAAAAATAAACAACATTTTGGTGATGCTCAGAACCCACCCAAAGGGTATTTATAGCTAAGACTAAGTACACTTCTTATCTTAGTGCCCAAGGTTTCACTGTGCAATTATCTTTTGGGAATAAAATGCAAGTTTCAAAACTTGCTCTCCCCACCACAAAAGCCTGAACACCAAAAATGGTTATGAAAACTGCGTGTGAGAACCGAACAGGATGCTGGGTAGGACTACAAGAAAAATATTAAATATTATTGGATAGTAATATTAGCTACGAATATAAATAAAGCAATGCTGGTGACACAGCTTACAGTCTCACCTAGAGGCACTCCAACAAATAAGGACAGAGGTACAAAAACATGAAGATTGTACCAGTTGTACAAGGTAGTTCAATTTTGGCCAGTCATTGCAGTCAATCACTCACAGTATTCCTAGCAAGCTGACTTTTTTTGAGCAATAAATAAAAAAAATCTCAAAGAGACAAGGGTCCTTTTCATTACATCACAAACCTTTTTCCAGGGGTTGTTTCTTTTCTAGAATAACAACCACATCCACTGCTCTAACAAGAGAGGCATGCGAGTTCTCCTTAGAGCTGAGATCTCCACAATCTGTGCTCTGCATGTAGCAGATGATGTCTCTGTGTCTCTAACCTCTACGTGATGTTCACATCACCAGAACTCTCTCCAGAAAACTTCCCTCACTAATAATTTGGGATGAAAGTGAAAAATGGTGCTGTTCAACGCAGCTTGAAGCACACTGGTTTGATTCTGTTCCAGTGGGATACTGCTTAAATCCAAGCCTTATCACAAGATTACTTGGGTTTTTAATTAAGATTTGATTTCGATTACAGGCATGAAAAGCAAAGGGAATTTTTGGAATATTATTATTAATAGGGATTTACAGAACTCATTGCATTCATTTTGAAGTTCAGTGATGCAAATATACCCTGAGAGAGTGTTCTGAGAATAGGCTGCCAGGTTTTCTACTTTAGCATTCTCCTTCTACCATCTAAACAACCATGGGATTCACACATGATTTTACCTACATCAAGAACATCCTCAGTTCCAAACACTGCAGCATTCAAAGAAGCACAATCAACTTGTCTTAAACATTTTTTTCAAAGTGTACACCAATTAAACTAAATGTTTCTTGCTGTTTCTCTGATGACTCATGATGGACAGAAATAGAGAAAAAGTTCCAAAATTACATCTCCATGTTTCATGGGAATTAGTGTTCTTTAGCACTCACGTAATCATGTCTTCAGGTTCTTTGTTAAGCATCTGTATGTTGGTTAGCATCATGCACCGACCCACTTCCTTGTCAAGGTGTCTGAGTATGTTGTCCACAGCTTTCCTTACTTGAGAATAATATAATGACATACCTGCAAAAACATGCTTTTTTGTATAATTTGAGATATTCATAGATACATACATATATATATATATGTGCTGGAAAAGAAAGTTTCTTAGTCATGCTATGCTCATGAAGTAAAAAACAATGTTTTCCTCATGAGATAGGCTATTCCACTAGTAATGATATCCTGATCTAAAACCAGAATATTTTGCCTGTTCCAGAAGGAATGCTTATATATTATACATGGAAACTGGAATACTGGATCATAAAACAGCAATGAAATGGCTAATAGTGCAAACATTTGTTATCAAATACTATCTTCAAATACTTCAAATACTTCAACAGCAGTGGGTCTTACACTGCTTATTTTCTTGATATTACTACAATGATCTAGCACAGTACAGTACAGGTCTCTGCCACTGGTGTAGACTTCATTTCAGTCACATAACTTTGGGGACTTAATGAAATGTGAAGGTGAGCAGCCAAATTTTATTTTTTTGCCAACAAACCAAGCACCTTCAGGGCATGATAGAGAGGCTCTTCTACAGCACAGGATTCTTGCTCTACATCAAAGTGCAAGAAAGCAGTGCTAATAACATAGGCACTTCAGTATAATACTATTTTACATTTAAAAGTTTTACCATTTTGGAAGTTTAAGATATTGCAATTTAAAATGAGGCTATCAGTGCAATCTTTGATGGTTTTTCAAACCTGGTATGTCTACAAGCACAGGCACTGTTTCTTATACAATGAATATCCATGAATAAACACAGCTATCAGCACTGGAAGATTAAAGACTACTAATAAAAGATTAAAGTCTTTAAACCCTCCCAGAATACATGGTGGCTACCTATTGTGGAGCACAGCTGAGGACTTTTCAGAATAACCTATGAAAAGCAGCATTTGTCAAACTGAACCATACATTCCATTAGAACACACATCAAATTAAATGTTTACAACACAAAAATAAATCAAATACTTAACAGTAATAAACTATTCTGCTCAAGTGCTGAAAACATGTTCACATCCATTCTCACAAAAGTTTCTATATCGTCCATTCTCTTACTGACCTATCATTTTAGCTTCCTCCTCTGTAAGAGTTTTGCTCAAATACGTTTTCTTCACTCTGAGAGTGTTTCCAGAGGGAAGGACAGCTCCAGTCACTGGCATTGGTGGTTCACCATCTTTTTGCTGCAAGCTATCAGCAATTACCAAGAAAGCTCTCAGGCCAATATTCATTCTCTGTGAAGTTTAGAAGATGGATGAGTACCAGAATCAAATAATCATATTCTACTCATATTCTTCATGCACTTTGAAATTTTGAGAATGCATTTGGAGGCATTTTTTCTGTATATTCACTAAATTAACTAGTCAGATATATTTCCCAAAAACTGCTCATGAAATAAATAGTGAATTCTTATCTCCACTGTGAGCAGTGTTCTCCCCTCTCAGAACTTTAAGTATTTGCATTAGCACATAATCTTTTTATCTTCAGGATAAAATACCTGGATATGATCTGTAGTGCAGCAATGCATCTTAAATGGGCCTTCAGTTAAACATAAATGACCTACATCTGTTATGAAAAAAAAGATCAATAACTGCCTTGAAAGGCCCCAGGGTGTATGGTACTGACAGAAAAGTCTGGAATGATGCTCAATGCCAAAACTACAATGTGAAAATATTAGGAAGCTGAATCTAAGTGACCTGAATGCCTTCTGGGAATGCACCAGAGGAAAACTTACAAGCTTTGCATTGCAGTGATTGAAAGACAAGAATGTTTTTAGTTTCTCTGGAATGCATTCCAAAAACTAAGCCAGAGATGCATTTACACAGATTATGGAGATTTTTTTTTTCAGAATGCTAAAGCCCATGTACATGAAAAAGTGGGTTTTTTTTTCAGACTAACAATGCTGTTGAGAAACAGCAAAATTTTAGATGTTGATTCAACAAGAAGCTATGGACTATGTCCACCCCCTCTCAGCTGGGCTCCCACAAAATGCCCTTTGTAGGACCTTTCTCAGTCAATGCTGCAGGTGGCTGACCCAGAGCATGGTGTGGACTGCCCGCTCAAAAATTCTGTTTCATTCTTTTTTAACTCTGCTACAGAAAGATGAAAGCTGTGTTCAAAGTAAAGCTTGCCTTTCATTTTTCCTGCCTTTGACAGTAGAAAGTTTAATCTACTTTCCCACATTTTTTGTAGCAAATATAATTTGTGCAAGGCAATCACTATGTTTTAACAACTTAGTGAAGAGTTACACCAGTTTAATTCTGCAAGATTAACAGACATGCTTTATAAGAGGATCACAAATTATTTTGTATTTTTTCTTAATTTTCAAAGGAAAATATTTTTAAAATTTCAAGGAATTCTATATTTTAAGAAAATTTTTTATTCTTTTAGTACTTATTTATATTTTAATTTTTTAAAAAGTTTTTCAAATTTCTAATTGTTTTCTCTAGGAAAAGCACTAGGAAGCTGACTCATGACACCAACATCAGTGGAGCTTTGCTAGTCAGAGTAGTAAAATTTTATCAGTGTTTTATTTTTCAAGTTTTCTTGCTTCATGTATTCTCTGTTTTGAAAAACATTGACACTTACAGAAAAATTACTGTTATATTAAAATAGTTTAAGGTGTTGCATGTAGCAACAGCAGAGTGGTAAGTTCATACTGCAAAAAATAGTTTTGTTTATACTTTTCTTTTTTTTTTATACATTTGCACTAGTTCACATTTGATATTCTTCAATGAGAAAACATCAGAAAGGCATAAACAATGTGATATTTTACAGATAGAAGTTCAATCAGATTCAAGATTTGGCCTGAAAACTGGACAAAGGTGAAAGCATGCTTAGAATGTAACCAGGAAGTAAATGTAGCACAAAGCAATACATACAAACTAAAAACAGAAGCAGAAGCAGATGTAAATCATACCTCAGGGTTGAGACTGAAAGCTTTTGCTGGTTTTCCAACACAAAGGAAGTCAAAGATAATTTCTTTCATTGCAAAATCTAAACGTTCCTAAAATAGCAAAAATACTGCAAATCATGAAGATGTTCACTTCTGGTAGTTATTTTCATTAAGGCTACAGAACATTAAAAACCAGTTTAATCAGGGTTTATTTAAATATATAGAAAAACAGATTTTCAGAAGTATGTAGAACATATTATCAGATCTAAGCTTTTAACAATGCTTCTTGTTGACAAAATCAAAAATGTATAGCATTTAAACAGAAAATGATCCATTTTGGAAAAAAAGCTTTTAATTATTTCATTTAAACTGCAGTAATTATGGCCCTAACACAGTATTTCACATAAAGAGAGCTTGTTCACAGATGGCACAGTTAAGGGAAGGTTTTAAGCATCTGTTTGCCTCATTCCTATTCATAGACTTTAAGGACGTGCTTAAGTGCTTTGCTCAATGGGAAAATTTTCTGAATTTAAGTCATAAGAGTGATGAAACTTCCAGCACTGCAGGTTAGTCTATTTTAGCAGCTCCCATCTGAACTGATGAAAACTACATGTGTCAACTCCATGATGAACTTGGTTGACATCTTTGAAAGCAGTGAAATTTATTGTCCTGTGCAGCAGGGATGATTCAGTATCAGGATAAAACATGGCCTATTATTTTGAAATTTACTGACAGTGTGTGTCAACAAATGCATTTTTTTACTTGCTGAAAATTTTAAAAACTGACAATAACTACATGTGAGTTGAAGTGAACACATTTTAATCTATTTTCAGTGGAATGAGGTTAACCAAAACCTGTTGTTCAAAAGAAGTTTGCCCCAGCTCAGGCTATAATTCCATTATTCCCTGGATGAAAGATAATGTCAACAGGACTGCAAAAAATTCAGTCATTAGAAGTTTGTTTATTTATTTGTTAATTTTTTAATGGGGAAAAGAAGTTGTTCATTATATGGAATGATACATGCATGGTTATCCCATACCTGTGCAATAAACTGGATTATTTTCACAAAGATGTTTAGAGGCATATCTCTTGGCACAACACCACGGGACCCTTTTGGGAAAAGGGTTGTGACAATAGTAATAAGTCGACTGTAAAAGAAAAAGAGACATGAGCCATTTTTGGACCTCACAGACCTTCATTTAGCATGACACCCCATTTAGGAAGGCCAGAAGAAATTTCCTTTGAAATGAAAATGTAATGGGTTATCTTGTTCTGATCCTTTGTTACAAATTCAGCGTAATTATTTAATTTCATTGCTACATTACAAGTAAATTAACCAGTCAATGGTCACTACAAAAGTATCTTTAACTTACACTGAACAAGGAGTGACTTCTAATTTTTCCATAATCAGAAACACTTTATACACCAATTTTCATAGGGGGCAGAATAACTGACAGTGCCACAAGAGGGAATATTTTGTGTGTACAGTTGAGTTTCTTGCTTCACAGCAGAAATAGGTTCAATTTGAAGGAATTCAGGAGAACTATAAAACCTCTTTACTGGCAACATCTACTCCAATGGATTTTCATTACAAATAAAGCATTTTACCTTTGGGTAGCTGTGTTGCTTTCACATTTAATTCTGATCATGTAAACCCACAGTAGTCTGTACAGAGATTCCAGTGCAACTCGAGCCATTTTTGGGTCCTTATTCTAGAGAAATGTACAACATAAGAAAAAATTTCAGGCACAAATTAGCAAGAAAGTTTTACACTTAATGGATGCCAAGGTTCAGCATGTTGATAATGAGAGCACAAAAACATAGAGCCTCACAACTGCTCAGTGCTCCATTCCTGTAGCTGTAGGATGCTCATGCATCTGACCTTGCTTCTGTTATTACTTAAGTTGTTGAAAAACCCAAGTATCAAGTTAGTTGAATTAGATACGTGTTGCAGTTTAAAATCTATCTTTGAAAACCCCCATAATTTGAATATGAAAAGAAAATCTCCTATTCAGTAAATTACATCAATTTAAAAGTTGTTTCCCTACAGTGGAGGCCTGGTATGAAGAACAGATAAGGGAATGTACCACAAATACTCAAAAGTGAAAGGACAAAAATCTATGGATGCTTAGGCTGTCCTAATTAACATGGCATCGTGATTAGCTGGACTGAATTGGTTTATCTGTCTGGATTGCTGTTTATTTTTAGAACCTAGTACAGGATTGTCTTTGGGTCTCTTCAGTCAAATGCAGTTTTCTGTTTCTGTGGCAGTTGTAAGGGCTGTCTGAGTAAAAAACAAGTGCAGTCCAATCAGATGGTCTCCCACATGCTGAGCCATCCGCTGGGTTAAACTTTGAAGGAGTCCAGTACACTTTGACCTCAGATAAGGATTGCCTGGCCCACAGGGCAGATCTCCAAGGCAAAAATCTGAGATATTTTCAGCAGGCAAATGTTGAGTCACGGATCAAAGACTGCGGTTTGATCAAAGAAACTGCAACTGATGCCATCAGTAATTCCTGAATGTGTATTGCTCTGGGTCCTGCAAAATTATGGGAAGACAATTTGCCAGTGATATGGGAGACAACTTCAACTTTCAATGTGACATCTGTAACAAGCTTAGAAACAGAAATATTGGTTTTGGGCTCCAATTTCCATTCAACTCCTTGACAATACACTTTATCCAATGAAGTTTTATACTGAATATATATATTTTTTTTTGTTTATTATATCAGCATACAATGGTTGTTGCACATGTTTAGAATAAATAGTAAAAGGAATGTCAAAGTTTACTTGGCACATTAATCAAATTAGCAAATGTCCAAATAACCCAGTGATGAACACTTAGCTGTGAGGCCATTGAGAAAGAGGGAGGACAAAAGGGCTGAGACCAGTACCATTGAAGTTTTCAAAAAATAGTGGACCAGCTTTCTGTTACAGCAGCAAGCTGCATGGCAGAAACAGGATTAAGAGGAGATGATAAAAAGCCTAAGATACATCCAGGGACATTATGGGCATGGCCATGAGCAAGATCCGTCCAAGTTCATGGTGTTGATGTGCACAACTTTCCCTCCAACAGATGGATTTCCAGGTTTATCCCTCCAGTTGGGTGAGTTTGGCTTGGGTTTTGAGGTGCCAGCCTGTCTGGTGTAAGGATTGTTTCAATGGTTGAGGCATCTCCTGCTCTGTACTGGGAAGGAGTGGCCAACCACTTTCCTACTTTAGCCACAAATTCAGTTACCTTATTTTCTCCCCAAACAGAAAGAGAGATGTTTCTGAGAGCCCTATACATTGAAATATGTATCAATGCATTACAGGTTGCAAAATAAATTCCAATTTTATTTTCAATCAGTAAGACAGGACCAATTTTTCTTATATTTTCTCTGATTGTTTTCAAATAATTTGTCAGGATCTCCTTAATTTTAAGAAAAATATATATTCCCAGCTGGCTCTGCCTTTTCTGAAGCTTGTAACTTGAAACTGTTTGGGGTTTTTATAATGCAAACATTTCACATGAGTGAAACAAGCCATGGAATCAGTGTCCCGCAAGTAGTTCCATTTTGAAAAAGTAACAAGTTTTTTGTTTCTAATGCTTTTGTGGAAAAAGCAGGTTACTACTAGGTCAGTTTTGGTATGTCACTCAACCTAATGACTTTCATCAGCAAATTTTCTGTTGCACAGGTGTTTGACTCAGGCTTGGCTTGAGTTAGAGGAACAGTAAAAATTCAAAATAGGCCCAAGAACACTTTGTTGCTATTGAAAAAACCTGCACAGCTAAAGAACTTTTATTGTCAGGAATAAAATTATGTATGGAATCAGGTAATAGCAATAACTCAGCACATTTACCTAGAAAGGCTATGGAACAGTACACACTGAAGTCTGAATAGAATATTAAAACCAGGAGATACTAACCTTGAGATTGGAAAGGCAGTTGTTGAGGAAAACATGCCATCTGTTCAGAAAGAACTGCTTCTGACTGACACAAAGCAGGCATGTTACCAAGGGGTACAAAGCCTAAACAGGAAATGGATGTCGATACAGCGTTATTTGCAGGTCCACACAACACAAAACTAACTTAATAGAGCTACTGTAAACCTGAAGTTCTAACTCCTCCATATCGTGCAACACAAGCTAGCCAACATAAACACATTAGTAAGTAGTACTATTTAAAAGGAGCCTGTTACAGCTGTTACAGATATGTTTCATGGATGAACTAAAACCAAGCACGTGTACTCACAGCAGTGTAAGATGGCACAATTTTACAGACTCTCACGGGCTAAGTTCTGTCAGTTTACTGAGAAATGACAGCATGGAAATAACTAAACTTTATTATTGTAACAACAGGACCCACAGAGATTGCTGGAACTTGTGAATCAGATGACTATTGCTCCTCAAAATCTGCAGTCACAATATTTACCGTGAGACACGTCAAACATCCTAAAGAATTGTGTTAAAATACAGGGAATGCCTGGATGTGCTGGGAGTTACAACTTGTGAAGTGAAAAAAAAAGAAGCAAAGCAGAACATAGAATTTGAAATACTGGAACCCAGCCTCTTTGTCGACACTTACTTTAGCACTTGTAAATGTTACACTGAAAAATAAGCTAAAATGCACCTAATGATTTTGAAACTGACCCTGCTATTTCAAGAAGAGTAAGGTTTCAGTTGTAATGCTAGTAACAGCCAGGACTTAAAAGGTGTTAGTCAACAATAAGGTAATGTCCACTTTAAGATGAATTATTTTAAAAATTATCTCTAAATTCTAACTTCACTCACAGTATAAACACATCATAAATCTCAGCTTCTGTTTCAGTAACACATAACATAAACTGTCTATAGCCATAGGTTAATTTCTTGAGCAAATGGCAAATGTAAATTAATTTTTATTTTTATAATTTTCATGTCCAAAATACATACAGGACAGGATAACTGAAGTCTTCCCACAGAAGACTTAGTATACTGCTGACTACTTGATTGGATCACAGAATTTAGTAACATTCCAAGAGTGTTACAAACCATCCTAAGGAATATCCCTAGGAGGGAAGATAAACCTTCTCCTGGAATTTCCTAATTCTCTCCATTCACTACCAAAAGAACCTTAATGACCAGCTCATATGAGGTACTTTTAGATAGAAAAGCAAGATTAACTCCCCCATCCTGTCTGCACAGTGAGTGCATGGATTCACCAAACACTGATCTTGGTCCTGTTCAGACTTTAAGGAGGCTGCTTTCTTCCTGGAAGCCTGGAAATATGCACTGCAGCTATTTCTGTCTACTGTTTGCCTTTCCCCTCCTCCTCCTCCTTACAATGTTTGTATTTCTAATCACACCCTCACAAGAATCTATTCTATTTTGTCACTTTTAACTATGAAGACTCCAGTGTGGTATGTGTAGACAAGCAATCAAATGCAAGGGCCCAGCTGTGCAACTCTTTCTCAAGAATGTGGTATTGACTTTGGCCACAGTTTGGGAAGTTCTATTTAATGTAAAAACTGTGCAGAAAAGCTCTACTCTGCTGCAGTTCCAACAATGTTTTATTAACTCGGTGGAGTGGAACAGAGCCACACAGACGCAAGCAGAGTGAAATCAGAAATCCATCTCAAGCCTCCCACTAATCCAAACTGGATCAGGACTGTGCCCCAGGGGACGCTCTGACTGTCCCCTGGGAATGTTGTAACAGGCAGAGAGCTCAGGCACACTCCTGCAGTCCTCCCAGCACTTTCACCAGCGCCAGTGACCAGCGTTTGCCGAAAGAACTGGGAACAGGGGAGTCTTTTTGACTTTCCCCTGGAATGAGGGAGGACAAATGACAAACTTTCTTTACTTAAAAGATCCAAGACTTCAAAATGAATTAGCTAATGCCACACTGCTGACGGGCGCTGACCCAGTTGGAGAGACAGACTGCTTAAGGCAGCCAGCATCAAACTGACTCAGATCCTCATTTAATTCAGATCAACTCATGATTCCAAAAATATACTGCAGTGCCACTGTTCATCTCACATGAAAAAAAAAGAAATAGGGAGCTACACAGTAGCCAAGTTATGGATTTAAAAGGGCATGTGTTATACATTTTTTCTTTCCTACAATGTATTATTTAAACCCGTGAAAGAATTGTTCCCACATGCCTCATTTGTTCTCGCTTGACAAGAAGTGAACTCTATTCTTTCTCTTCTCCTAATGTTTACACGTATCAACTGTGAGAAAACCTAACCATCTAATAATCATAGAACCAGAAGCTGACAACATATTTGATTCAAACTAATTTAGGTCATATAACGAGTAAAATAAATACAGTTATTTTCTGCAAACACAATAATCTTCCCTGCAAATAGAAAAGTATTGGTTATAGCCAAATGCAAATAAAATGTTTTGCAATTTCCCAAGAGTCTTGCTCAGAAATATTTGTGACAAAGAATTTTAGCCTCTGCTTCTTAGGGTTACTAACCAATGAGTGTTTCTTTCGTGATGAAAGTTCAAGCGTTGTATCATACAGGCTTTCAACAAAGTTCCTCAGACAGGGGACATTCACTTCATTTTTAACAGCCTGAAAGAAAATTTCATGTTAGTAAAACACTATTTCACAAGCTGGTTTATCTAATTTAAAAAAATTAAGCAAACAAGATCAAAAATAAACTCACAGCAGCTACGGGGACAAGAATTTCAACAAACAGTCCTGCCAGTGCATGCTTGATATCTTTGTCTTTAACTTCAAGGAAATAATGTGCACATTCCTAAATAAAAAAAAAATACAAGAAACATAAATTGCATATCAGCTGGAATAAAGACCTTTGAACGTTTGCTGAATGCATATCACGTGTCAGTGACTATTTTTATCCTGCAAATCCCACTGAAAACATTTGCCTCTTAACTTCTAAATCTGCATTTTGCAGCAAGCACAAAGCAGGACATAAGTCAAGATCAAGGAGCTGTTACTCTAATCCAGAAAGTCTCCACTGACTCCAGCTGTGCCTGGTGGTGTTTTGGACTGGAAATGGAGTTGGACTCAGGAGCTGACCTCATGCCTTCCCTCTGTGTATCTTCAGGAGCAAAAGTAATAGTCAACATGGACTGCTTTACACAATGCTTTGAGAGACCAAAAAAGGAATGTAATTCTCTGCTAAGATACACAGGGCAATGAACAATCTTATTGTAAATATTTTTGATGAATTTCATTGCTAGGATTCGTTGCATATTGAGGGTCAATATGGAAGTGTGCTATGTGAGGACAATTTCCAGCCTGCAACTGGGGATTAAGAAAAAAATAGAAACAGACTTTGTCCTAAACATGCAGCAAACTACTCTCCAGACAGCTGTGCTGCTCAGGAAGTGAGGGAGGGGAGATAAGCATCCACCCACTTGTGTGTACAACTTCTCTGAGGATGACAAATCCTATTGCCCCAGTTACTTTTTTTCCAGGTCCAAGGCCCAAACAGCCCCTGACTGTATGAGGAAGGTCCCCACTGACCACAGTCATGCAGAGCAGTTTACACCTCACATCATGCATTTTTTTTCCCTGTGTGCTAACAGGATTATACAACACATGGCTTCAGCTATTCCAGCCAACCTTCCTGAGGTGCTTCTGCACTCTTTGCAGGAAGACAGGCTTTTCTGGAGCTCACTCCTGAAATTAGCTCACCCTTTAAAAGCATCTCTCTCTCCTACAGCAGCACTGGTGTGACAGAGGTTTTAGTCGAAACACTGCATGGAGATACTCAAACAGCCAAACTGTCCAAAGAACTGAAATGTAATTCACCAAACTGAGCAAACAAGGTTTTCCTACATGCACAGTGCATCTTATGATGCAGAGTAGTAAATATAAGAATTCATTTAGTACTGAGATGTCGTAGCAGGGAAAGGTAGAGATCCAAATTTGTTTTACTATATAGGAGTTTTACCACAGATTTTAATAGTAGTGAACACTGGATAAAGCTAAGCCACAACCCCATTCACTCATCAAGTCTAGTGCACTGAACACACATTATTTTGATATTTTGCCAGCTCTGGATGACTTAAACTAAGTTGACACATACTAGTATGTGTCTACCTAAGTAAGAGTAAGGTAAGAAGAAAAATTATATTTTTCTGAGTTGTTAAATATGTCATATATATGCTATTAAATATGGTTTAGAATATATTGCAAAGCTGAAATAGAACGTGCTTTCTGCTCAGAACTTAAAAGAAAAAGCTCAATGTGTCTGTATGCCTGTATATTTGTATTCCAATGCCAAATCCTTACTTGTGGGCATCTAACATAGATTTTTTTTTTTCTCCATTTACACCACCAATATGCTAATCTTTACATTGAGGTTTATATAAAATATTTATTTTACTGGATGAAAGGCTACAAACCATGTAACCATTGGGTAATCCCAAGAAAACACAGAGGAATAAAATGATTAAGCTAAAGAAACTTGCTGGTGGGAACAAAACCAATTGTACATTACCAGCAGGAATGCTGAAACATGGAATAGTTTCTTGCCATTTATAAAATGATGTAATTTATTAATTTAAAGCACTCATTGTAGTAGAACTATGCTCTGTATTAGTGACTTTTAAACCAGGAGGGTAGAGAATGCACTCTACAGCAAGCAGGGTGAAGGTGTGGCGGAAGGAGGCAACACATCCAAAGGAAATTCTGTCCAGCTTTTGCCTTAATTCTCTGTCTCTTCCTCAGTGTTTTCCTCCATTAGAAGTTTCTCTCTTTTCTGGTAACTGTGTCAATATTGGAAGGTTCACTTTGGAGGCAGTGAGCAGCTAGACGAAGAGACAGCTGTGGGATAGTGGGGTAGAAGGGCTGGGGTCTAGAGAACAAAACCTCTCCTAGCTGGAGGGTGAGGTGCAGGGACTAGAGGTGTATGACTGAGGAAAAGTTGGTATGGGAGGACACACTCCAGAGACCAGAGAACTGAGGGGTCCAGAGCAAGCAGAAAGTAGCAGCATGTAGGTTTATGCCGAAATGATACACGGAAAATCTCCTAGAACATTACATGGAAAATAAAGGCTAGCCTGTTCAAAAAGGTCTGGGAAACCACAGCTCTATACCTAAGAATTTTACCTGCATAAACTGAAGAGAAGCTTCAAAGTCCTCCACAGGATACATCTTAATGCGAAAGAATTTCATTCCCATTATGAGACTGATAATGCTCTGAACTACATACGGGCTTTGTTCTTTATGCCGCAGCTCTTTCAGCTCTGCCATAAATTTCTTCTTAACAGCAGGAAACCTAGGAATTCAGATTGGTTAGTTTCAAAAAGTTCAAAATCAATATTTGAAATGTGTTGCAAGGTATATAAATTAGGAAAAACCTAAAGAAGGAAAAAGGTTGTATATAGAATACCATTTCACTCAGTATTTGAATAGACTTTTTTTTTTGTTTAGCTTTCTTTCACTTCTAATAAACTGAGCAAAGGAAGCATACAGCCTGATTTTAGTCCTTCTGGATAACCACATCTTTCAAATCATTTTACTACCATGCACCTCTTTTACATAAGAGCTAAAAATATCATTTAAATAACCCCTTCAAATGTTTTTCAAAAATCCATGATGGAAGATAGCTATCTTGCAAGTACATGCAATATTTTCAAAATAGAATGTTTACATTATAATCCTGAAAATATTCATATAGGCAGTTCATCCCTTCAGGTTTTTTTCCTAATAGCCATTACCGTAACACTTAAGCCTTAACAGCTACAATAACTTGGGGTAGAGGACTCTGTGATAATTTTTGGTCTCTTCCATGAATCAAAGAGCATCCAACAGGACCTTCCTGAGAAAAATGGAAAACTGGAAATACTGTAATTGTCATGGCAGGCGTGGCACGTAACAACCTTTTGTTATCCCCTTTGATAGACAACCCAAGTGAACTGAAACAGGTTAGCAGGAAGAAACTTTTCAGTGATAAAAACATCTTAGCAGGGCACTTCAGGGCTTTGACAGCCAACTTGAAGCTTTGGATCCAGATGGAACTTCTCCTTTTTTGCATCTGACCCAGTCAGTTTAGAGGCCCAGCTAAGACCTTAGCTGAATTTATATGATTTCCAGAATCTCAAACTGTTTTAGCCACATCAAGCCAAACTGACTGGTTTTGTAGAGCTGAGACTCACTCCCAGCAACACCTTAGTGTCAGGAGACAGACAGCATTACATCAGGGCAGTAAAATTCATCCTCTGCTTAGTTTGTGGTTTAAGTGGACAATGAGATGCTATATTGGGTACAAACTCAGATCCTGAGTTTGTCTGTTTTCAGATTCAAATTTTAAGATCTGACCCACAAAGTGATTTATGTCATCTGTTCAAAGAAGGATGAAGGGTTCAGAAACAGATGCATTAAGTTCTGAGCTGAAATAGCTGCAGAGAGCCTTAATATTGTTGCTGTGTAGGAGGATAGTCATTTATAGGTTTGCCCAGCTAAAGAAAAAAAATAACATCTACAAAAAAAAAAAGTTAAAATAGCTCTCTTCAGCCCTTTGGGCTTTCTACAGACGTCATTGCTGAGATAGGAAAAATAATGCTGCTGTAGCTGAGTTGAATTTATTCAGTATCACTGGACTAAATGCAGAAAGCCTGTTATTCCCTAGAGGCCTATGTTCTAGAACATCTGGATAAACAGAAGGCCAGTGAACTGAAATGACTTATTCCTACAGAATACTTAAAGAAAGTGAGAAAATCAGAATATTCACATGCTAAGCAAGTAGACTTTCTCATATTTATGGAGGAAATAATATATTGAATTTTGCTTACTTTGCTTGAGCTAGAACACCTATTACTTCTGCATACAAATCTGCAACAATGTGCATATTTCCAGTGTTAGGACCAAGGTACCTAGCAAGAGACAAGAAAGAATTCTCAGCTGAGAAAACATACTGTTTAAACCACAACTATTAAAAAATTAGAAGGTATCTTTTTCATAGAATTCTTGCATGAAAAAGGGCCTTACCCTTCTTTGTACTTAAAGTGCTTGAAAGCCAAGTTAATAACATCATTTACCAAACTGTCTATTACAGGATGAAGTGGAATCTGAAAACAAAAAATAAAATATAACAATATAACACATATATTACACTGGTGCAAGTATTACTCATGGTTATTATCCATTCAGAAATATATGAGTTAAAATAGCATGTAGCTAATAAAATAGCTAAAATGAGCCAGCCATTTAATGTTTATTTTATTTTGAAGAGAAATACTTTAGCTCCAAAGACTTGGCAAAGTAAGATCTGTATAAGCACAGAATGCTATGTATCATACAGGTGCAAGAAAGACAGCAGTGAAGAAGCATGCAGGATGTACTTCATGTTTTTATTATAATCTTAAAGATGCAAACAGAAAGGACAATCCCAAAATTCACTTGCATTGGTAATTTCCATCATTTATTAGTTAATGGATAATTTAAGAAGTCTTACCTGTTTCAAAACTTCTATTAATACTAAAGAAAAAATAAAATCAATAGCCAGATCTCTTCTCTCCATTAAATAGTCCCTCTGCTGTTCATCACTGCAAAATCAAACCAAGAAACACAATATTTTGGAGTAGTGTCATAATTCATATTGTGCCTTCTTCAATTGCACAAACTGTAATATTATTAAAATTAAATTTAAAAATTTAAATTAATTAAAATTGTGTAATTACACAAACATAACAGGGAATTGTGTTCTACCTTTTAATTTGCAGGCCAGCATTTCAGAAAGTATTGTACTGTTATTCTGTTAAAATCTGACCAAATCTAACTTGTCACTGTGACATTCTTTCTAATGCTTAAATATCACTTATCCATTTCCTCCCACTTTTTTTTTTCCCAGTTAAAGATACACAACAGTAAAAAAAATACAAAACAAAACCAAGGAAACCTGCAGATTCTTTAACAAATGGATTTAATTTCAAATTCCTTGCTGATGACACAATTTAGACCATTCTTAATTACACTTTGGAGGCAAAGGTAACCTTGTGCTATCAAATTCATATTTAGACTTGTCAAGAATTGTGAAAAATGCCTTAAAAGCACCAATAAGGAATTCACAACCAATTATCTCTTAAAAACTGTTCCAGTGTTAATTTTTTAACTTTGACAACACTTGTTAAACTTTTGAAACACATTTCTTGTACAGAACAACACAGAGGAATAAAAGTCTGAAGTGAATAGCTTCCAATAAAAATACCAAAAAATACCTATTTGAATAACCTGATCAAAGTTTCAAAGTGTACTGAAAAGATAACATGATATACAGTACTTTTTGTAAAATTAAACATTAAAGAAACAGTTCTGCATTCCGTCTGAAGCATTTAACATTCAAATGTTAAATGTTCAAATTATTTCAGTGAGATTTCTGTGTAAATTAGGCACAATTCTTATAAACGTTGAGAGTTATAGTGATTTCAATTGCACTTATGTGCCTGTAATAAAACAGGAATTTAAGAGTACATCTTGATCAGTCATGAAGCAAGTTATTTGCATTTTGGTTTCCTTTGGTTTTACATCAACTGGAGAAGGGATTTGTTATACATTCTTTCTGTAACACTGCCAATTGACAGAGTGGTCTTGTTCCACTGCGAGACTGACTTCCAACTAAATTTTGGGTGGAGTTCCCAAAGACAACTGTTTATGAGGAGGTAGTTGTGGAACAAATTGAGAGAAAGAAGCAATTCAAGGCAAGGATTCATCTCACCCAAAAGCAGACAACTAATTAATGAATTGTGTCTTCATAGTGCCTACTTCTACTGACATAAAGTGTAATTCAGGTTTATTTCTACCTCAGCTTCTAAACCCAGCCCCTACCCCTTTGTTCCAGCCTTTTGTAGTTACTGGATTATCATATAATCCCAATGTGAAGAAGTGCCTATGCATTTCTGAACACAAGTCTGACAGTGTTGATTCTCCTGCTGTTTCATTAAAGCATGCAAATGTAGTACTGAAGTACTCAGAAAAACTCTTAAGTTTGAAGAATATACCTGAATCACACTTCCAGACTTCAACATAACCAAGATCACTCTGCTGCCTTATCACTGAGAAACTACTGAAATCATTATTTTTGTGTGCTTGTTACTTTTAAGAGGTATGCTGCTATAACTCTGACTGATTCTCAAGTTTTCAGATTGAGGGTAGGTATGTGTGAATTTCTTTTATGTGCAAGCAGAACTCTATGCAAGAAAAATTCTTCCAAGTAGCACAGAATTATTGCTTGATCACTTGAGTAAATACAGTTCATACAAACTGGTATTTAAATTACATGAAAGCATCCAAAACATCAGTAAGACAATTACAACATCACTGTTATGTTTGAACTATGAGGAGCATAACAGAAAGACGCAATTATTCCATCCACCAAGAAGCCAAGAGAAGAATTCCAGGAACAAGCAGAAAAAAGATACAACTTTCAACTGTTACCTCACAAAAGTCGATGGGTGAAATGCAACACAGTCTACTTTAGAATTCATCAATTATGCATATTCAAAATCATACCTTTTGGATTTAGTGCTTGTTCTTGGTCTGTACTCATGAGATTCATCTTCTATGCCATTCTGCCTTTTATACCAATCAAACAAAGTGCGCAGGATAGAGGGTAGACAATATTCTGAAAGTGAGCTCATTGAGCTTATAACCTATTGGGAAAATGCAACAAATCAACACATGAAATGCTGTGCAAGTTTTCTCTCTTCCTTAAAAAAAGTATTAATTCAATGGTTCTTTCTTGTTCTCATCCATTTTTTGAGAACTATGGTGCAAGCAGTGACTTGATATTCTGCATTTTCTGTCTTTAAAAGATGTGTGGACATGGCACTTAGGAACAGGGTTTAGTGTTTAGGCTTGGCAGTGTTTGGTTTGTGGTTGAACTTGATGATCTCAAAAGTATTTTCCAACCTAAATGAATCTATGATTCTATAAAACATAGAAAGAAATGCAACACTGGAGTGTATGTTGATAGAGTCTGTATATTGATGATATTAAAATGCACTAAAATCGTGTATAACATCTTTCAATATACCAGAAAATCATCTAGTTCTTCAAGCAGGTTATTTTAATTTGTTACACAACATGGGTTTGAGTTCAAACAGATTGTGAGGAAAGAAAAAGTAATGGATCGGAGGTATTGTCTTCAGAGGTTATATCTAACTGTTGAATGCCCTCCCTGAAACTCAAAATATATTGAGAAACATCACAAGTTCTGCAATAATTTTAATCAACTGAACATGCAGATGCATACATCTTACTCTTAGGCTCACACACCTGAAAACTTAGAAAAAAAACCTGAAAACTTCTCTTTTATATACATGAAAATATTTAGAGTTTCTTGTGTCTTTGTGGGCACAAATAAACATAACATAGTTTAGAATTATTCCTTAGAGGTTGCTGATTAAACAGCTCTAGTTGCATACTGGATAAGAAGATTACTGCTCACTCAGTATTAACTGTGTCACCAATTACAGAAATGCTACTGAGCACGTTGGACTGAACTGTGACTTAAACATCCTATTACAGGAAACCATAACGCTACAAAACATGAAAAGATCAAAAAGGAGGGTGAAAAATCCCCCCATTACTATACAAGGGGATAATACATGTATTTCAACTGAATTTTCATAGCTACAGCATTTGTGTAATTCTAAGAAAATAAAAAAACCTATTTAAAATAGGGAAGAAATTAGTGATCTGGATATTTTTGACAGATCATCCAGGGCTTGATCCTGCGAGGTGCTGAGTATCAGGAGTGAAGAGCTGACGTGTGCACTACGTGCCAAGTACACTGATCATGTAATTAACTGTCAGGTTTATCCACCTGCTTAAACTTAAACTAGCACATTTCAATGCTTGTAGAAAAACAATCGAGTTTAATATCTCATGTAACACCAAATTTGTGTGAATGCTGTGACTAAGACAGAAGCAAAACTGGCAGACCAAGAATTCACAAATATAACTATAGCCTTAATTGAGAACTTTTGTGGAGGACACTTGGACTAGATGAGTAACTCTGAATCTCTTTTGTAGTTACTCAGCCTCAGGATTTAACTAATTCACAGTGATGCTGTGGACTAAAGTTAATGAGACACTTTGTGTCTCATTGATGAAGTATTATTATTCAGGTATTATGGCCTAAAATTAAACATGCTGCATTAGAAAGATATAACAACTGCTCCTGCTAAATGAAAAGCTTCCATAAAAGTAGTATTTTTGGAAAGCTTTCAGTCTAGTCTTTGCAATAGATTATATTATCTGAAATATGAAACAAGTTGCTGTGGAAGATATCATGAAGGAATTGCTTGCAGCAGTGACAGGAGGCCTTTCATAAGGAATCATTTTAGGACTTCAGGCTCAATTAACCAAAGCCTTTCAAAGGCTTCAGATAAATACTCAGAAAAAAATCAATCACCTGGTGTCAGGGCAAACTATACACTAACAACTCATTTCTCTACTGTTTTCCAAAACTTTTTATGAAGTTAGCATAACACTGCTTATTAATGATTAAATACAATGAGAATGGATTTCCTAGAGAAGACCAGAAAAGAATCATAAAATCATGGCATCACAGAATGGTTTGGGTTGGAAGGGACCTTAAAGGTCATTTAGTTCCAACTTCCCTAACACTGGCAGGGAGATCTTCCACTAGACCAGGCTCATCAAAGCCTCAACAACCTGGCTTTGAACACTTCTAGGGATGGGGCACTCACAGCTTCTCTGAGAAACCTGTTCCAGCCTCACAGTAAAAAAAATATCTTCCTTCTAGTTAGTAAAAATTGACCATCTTTTAGTTTTAAACCCTTAGCCCTTGTTCTGTGTCCACGAGCCCTGCTAAAAAGTCTGTCCTCAAATAGACCAAAATATCTTTTCAGAAATCACAGTATCTAACTATAAATGAAAAGTTGTTTCAATCAGGTCTTCCTGCTTGTTCACTGACATGCTTAAAACAGCTGTTCTCTAAATTCCACCTCTACAATTTCACCAGAAAAAGTCAAAGTGATTCCTGTTAAATCTTCTCACGCCATACTTTCTCTGCTGACTTTACAGTGTCTGTCTCCATTTGGGATAAAAGGTCAATATAGCTTTTTACTTTTTCCTTTTTTTTTTTTTTTTTTTTTAATCTTTCTGTCACTGCACTTTTAAGACAGGAAGGAAGGGTGGACTGGGAAAAGACCTGGCTCTCAGGGAACAGGAAGGGAGGGAAGTCTAGCCAGCATGCCGGTTACTCAACCCTTTCATTTACTGGAAGTAAATCCAGGAGTGAGATGAATTCTAGCTCTGTGCTGCTCCTGAAAGGGAGTGCACAGATGTACAAATATGTCCTTGTTGGACAAATGATCATATTCTTCCATCATAAATGAACTACCTACTGTATAGCTTAAGGATAAGAAAGCAGCACAAGTAAGGAGCTGTTTAAAACCAGTGTTCACACAGCATTAAATATACTTTATGCAAATGCTTAATATTTATTTTGGATTAAAAGGCAAGAGGAAATTTAATGAAATTCCATTCAGATAACTTACTACAAATTATATACTTTCATAAAAGTCTTGCTATATCGTCAAAATTCAAATATAAGAAATGTTTCCACTGACAGCAAATTGATATGATTACCTTATTTATTTAGCTAATGAATTTATATGTGCTTTAACACTAAATATATTCAAAACTGCACCCAATTTCCAACAGTACCATTAATTTTTTGGCCAGGCATCCTTTTTCTACACCACATATGTCAATATGTATGTTGAATGGGCATTTTATTGCCATTTTAATAAAGCAGAATTGCAGAACTTCATTTTTGGACCTGGTTTATTTCTTGTGACTCTATTTATCTCACAGTGTCTTCATATTTTATCTTTTAATTGTTGTTGTGCAGATTCTAAATAATGGACAAGCACAAGTAAGTTTTACACTTTCTATCAATGCTACTGAATGCATTTGTGATTGTGGAGATCTTTCATTCACATCTTTGCTCTAAGTATTTTTTTTGGACTGTGCTGTGAAGTTAAATCTCCCTGGAAATGGTTAAAACTGATAACTATTCAAGTGGAACTCACTAGATTTCATTAATGGCCTTGGCTTTGTGAGACAAAAAAAGAAAGCAGGACTTTTTAGTACCACATTTTTGTGGATGGGTAATTTCAGCTAGCATACTTATACACTACCAATGTTTATAGCTATTTTACTGCCAGCATAACAGCTTACATGAAAACCCATTTATTTTTAGTGGACAGCAAGTTCAGTTCTGAAGGTGTTACCTTTAATTTTGCCTTTAGATGTACTTCTTTATGCACTGCTTGAACCCAAATCTCTGACCAGGAGCCAAAGGTTATTTTATGACCCCATGACCACCATTTCTTATACTTTCTCTAACCTATGCCTTTTTCTGGTGATGAAGGACAATGTGTAAAACTCAAGGAAAGGGAAAACACAAAGGTGTCCAACTGCAGTGCTACTGCAATGACAATAATATCAGTATTCACTAACTACACCTAAAAAATAACATTGGAAAAGAATCATGATCAGCATATCATTAATCACATTCAGGCTGTTATGAAAAATGACATTTTATCATTAGTATGCTGCTTAGTGCCTTACTTATTTATTGCATTTTCCAGTGTTTTATGATTGTTATTATTCATTTTAGTTTCGTTTCTTTACCTTGGCTGATTTCTATTTTTAATCTCCCTAAAGTATATAAAAACTAATTGTTTTTGCTTTCCAATCTGTAGTCTCCCACCTAGTGCACTTCTAAGAAGAGAGCAGCAAAATAAAACTGTAACAAGAATAAGCTTTTGTGCAGGTTATGCTGAAACTTCTGCAACAGGCACCTTGGATAGATAGCTTCATATGAAAACTAAGCCTTCCTGTTAAATTTTCACTTCCATGGCCAAAACATTACATTCATTTTGTGTTTTTATATGGAAAACAGTCTGTAGCTCAGTCCAAGATTACACAGTGCCCTTCTTCTGCCTCCAGTGTTGTCATTTCACGGAACATTTATACACCGTGGTAAGAACAAACGATACATTAGTAGAGGCGGAGAAAAGAGTAATAAAAATGTTTCCTTAGGTGAGGATAACCCTCTTGGAGAATTATGGGTTTTTGAAAGCTTTTGATCTTTTCATGTACTGCAACTTTATGGTTTCCTGTAATAGGAAGTTTAAGTCATAGTTCACTAGTACAATGTTTAATAACATTTCTGTAACTGGTGACACAGGGCATGCTAATGCTGGAGCTGCAATGCTCTTTGCCAATAGGCAACTAGAGTTGTCTAATCATGGACTTCCACAACATGATTTAAAATATATTATGAAAATATTTTAAAACCATATGAAAAAACCTACATAATTTCCTGTATATGTTTTCTTTATACACATGCACACCTAGAAAGGAAAATGCAGGCAGTGTAAGGAATGCAGTTTGGTAGGCCAAGGGTGAGACATTCAGCAAGTCAGGATAAGTATCATCACTTCATACATTGCTCAAGATCCTATTATTTGTTCGAGCAGGGTGATGCAACTGGCAGCCAGACATGCTGTCTGCCCAACAGGAGACACTGACTACACCTATGTGGAAAGAAATAGCCAGGTTTCCAGACACTGGATCCATCACCACCATCACAACCAATGCTTCTAAAATGGAGTTTAAGAATAGGCAGGAAAAAATGCTGCCTGTCAGGGAGCCAGAGATAGAACTATTCAGGGGTAGCAACCAACGCTTTCACAGCCATCTCAAATGGTTTGGGGGTTTCAGTGTTAAACTTGATGCTGGTTGCTTTGCTTAGTGCCCAAAGTGCCATTCTGCTCATTGTTAAGCTGCTTTTTGGACCGGTTTTTTCCACCTCTGAAGCTGACTTGCAAAAAGCAAGTTTTAAATCAGGTCATGCCTTATTTTTGTTGCTTTTTAATGTACCATTAAAAGATTGAGCTCAGACGTTTCAAAGTAATTAGTGACCTACTCACTTCAGCATTACTTATCAATTTCAATCAAATGGAATAATTTTGATTACGTGAAAAGAAAGAAAATTAGGTTCCTCTGACAGTCTGTCACTTATGTGCCCTAAAACTGAAAGTAAAAATTACTAGACACTCCTTGAAGAAGTTTGTTCACGGAGATTGTCTCTATGTCTCCCCTTCATTTTTGTAGTAAAAATATCAGGAATGTCATGGCTGGCCTTTTTTGTTTCTGCTAAATGACTTTATGGGTTTCAGAAATAAACACCAAAGCTTTCTGCATCCTAACTGGAAAAGGGAAGTACGAGATTACCAACCTGGTCTTTCTTCATCCCATAGAACTCTTTAAATATTTGAATTAACTTCAAAAATAAAGCTGAAGTGGTTTCACTTAAAGCACATGCCTTTTTACTTGGGTTTTGGTACCATGTCATATCATGATCTTCAGAGCTTCCCAGGCAGACCACACCTTCATTTTATTATCCTTACTTTCATGACAACTTTATAATACTGACACATTATCATTTGAAAACAGCTTTATAATGCAATGTACTCACATAATCTAGTGACTGAAACACCCCAGGTAAAGAAAGACTTTTTGCTCTGTCTTCCTGTCTCTTCCTTAGCTCAGTCCTATCAAACCTGTATTATGCACTACAAAATTTTGAATGCAAAGTATTTGAATACAATTAAAACCATTCTATGATTGCACGGATTTAGCTGAACTAAAATAATTTTGGTAACTATGAACCATGTTCTTGAAAATGGGCTTGTAAGCCAGCTTCAGGGTTCCATCTGCTGATCACAGGCCTACATCAATCCCAGGAGCACCAGAACATCTCAAAATGATAACGCTGTTTAAGTAGAAAACAATGTGAAAACTGAAAAGGGAAACATTGTCAGCAACCTGGCCTGAGGCTGACAATTTCTGAAAATTTCAGATTAAATAGTTTGTTCTAAAAATTTCAAGCAACTGAAAGCAAGGTTTTCTGACAAGACATCTAAGTCAGTCTCACCACTGTAATTTTCTATGAACTCTGCACATAGGCCTTAGATATATGGATAGAAAGACATATAAATGTCATTTATAACAAAATTTACCTTGGTGTTCGGTCTGCATCTGTTTTTTTTCCTGCCTGCATTCAGAGTAAATTACAGCAGTAAACACACAGTTGCTTCACTCTAGGAAGCTTTTGCTGCTCTCATTAAATGATCTTGACTTGATTACTCAATTTTCTGTCTACTTACCAATAACTAGAAGTATCAGTCTTCCAATTCTTCCTTTTAAAGGGCCAAAATTTGCTAAACCATGAATATTTAATCAAATCATGGCCACCCATTATGAGTTTGTTTAATGCACTGCAGGAACAGTATCACAAGGTTTGCATCTGAGTGGTTTAATTTGTTTTACTTTCCCTTTTGAGTGCAACATTCTTCCCATAGGAAGGAAAAGAGTATGTATATAAAGTTAAGGTCAGAATACCACAAAGAATTCCATGAGGCAGGTAGGGAGAACTCAGAAAGAACCTCCTTTAGCCTGCAGTGGCTGGTTTCCCTGCGGGGTGCCCGTGGTCAGTGAGGTGGACAGGGACTCCTGAGGATGAAGCACAAGTCTCACCTCCTCTGCTCACCTCCTGCTCTGAGCAGCCCTCCAAGCAGGCTCTCTCTCCCCAAAAAGCAGCTACAGAACAATCTAGAGTCACTTTGTCAAGTAAAATTACAAAGTGAACCTTAACACCAGTGGAGTCTCACAACGCATCTTTACTTCTGGCGAAATGTCTCAGAAAACTCAGCTGAGGGTCTGAAGTTGTACTTAAACCTATCTCCTCCCACAAAGTCAATCAATATGGTACCTACATCTTATGGGATTGGTCAAAACTTCCATTTGAATTGTTGTTGTTGCTGCTGCTTCTGCTCTGTCTTTCTGTCCTGTGTTTCTGGCCCTGCTGGCAGCACAGTGGTGTGGGCAGATGGGGAGTCAGTAGCAATGGTGACAGCAATGGCACACCTAGAGTTTATTATTCTTCTTTGTGGGGACTGAGATTTGCCAGTTTTGGCATCCTTTATGTAACTTAAACTCTAGAATCTATCTGCTTTTATTTCAGAATAGGTTATTCTAGATGTTGCCGACAAAAAAAGAAAGACCGATGACAAAAATAAATTTTATATAATCAATTAGAAGTGTGTATATCACTCTTGGTTTTATTTTTATACTTGTCCTATTTCCCTTACATAATAAATTAATCTAATGCCAGATATAAATTTCATTTTATTAATTACAATTTTATTTTTCTACTAAATGGAATCAGACCAATTATATAAACTCTACTTAATTTTTAATGCTTTTTCCCGTGCCCACTATTTTCCTAATAATTATCTACCTTGTCATATACAGGCATTTATCCTGACAATTGAACTTATAATTAATTTTAAACACAACAAGTTGGGTCAAACTATTAGAAGTGCAACACGTGTAAGTCATGCTGAGTCACAGCTACAGAGGCAAACTAGACTGATGAGACTGATGGCAACAACCATGATTCTATAGGCCCTCATATTAACTACAAAAGAAACCTCATAAAAGAAAGATTGGGGGCCACATACCTGTTTCAAAAACCACATAATTTGAAAAGGTACAAATTTTGCTTTAAAATCCCCATCAGGAGAAACAGACAAGAAACAATACATGTGTCTAATACTATAAAAAGTAACAAGTTCTAGAGCAGAAAAATATTGACCTTGGAAAGAGAGGAAAAATTCTTCCAATTTATATCCAAGAATGGTTAGGCAACCACTTATCATTCTACCAAAGTACATCAAGAAATATTACTTTTGCAGCATGCAACAACAGTATAAAGACACTAGAATGTCTTCCAATGCACTCCTCTTTCAGCCTGAGGCATAGAAATAATGTAATTTCAAGTGTCTTACTTGATCAAACTGGGGATCTTCTCCTCGTTGCAGAGATTTGGTCAGTGGCTTCTCCTGAAAGAAAATATATGAAATATGTATTACTTAAGATCAATACTATGATATTCTACTATTATTTTTCTGTTAGATATTTTACTCACATAATGTGCCTCCTGATCTGATCATGGAAATACCAGGATAATTGCTGCAAAGGAGACCTCTGTATATGTATAAGGTAATATTGAGAGTGTTTTGAGTGATTTTGGTGTCTCTTCGTGAAAGAGACAGATTGGCCATTCATTACATCTGAGTTGGTGCTCACACCAGTGATAAATTGTTTCAACATCTTAAAAAGCAGCTAGGGTTTTCTCTAATACATAACCAAGGAGCTCTATTTAGGAGAAAAGGAGACTCAGAGGTGGCCTTATCACTCTCTACAACTTCCTGAAAGGTGGTTGTAGTCAGCTGAGGGTTGGTCTCTTTTCCAGGCAGCAGCTGACAGAACCAGATGACACAGTCTCAAGCTGCACCAAGGGAGATACAGGTTGGATGTTAGGAAAAAATTTTTTACAGAAAGAGTGATAAAGTACTGGAATGGTCTGCCCAGGGAGGTGGTGGAGTCAGCATCCCTGGATGTATTTAAAAAAAGACTGGTTGTGGCACTTGGTGCCATGGTTTAGTTGAGGTGCTAGGGCATGAGTATGACTCGATGATCTAGGAGATCTCTTCCAACCTAGTGATTCTGTGACTCTGTTACATGATGTACCTTCCTGTTATAAAACCACCAGGCAATACAAACATGTCCATAGATACAACACATTCATGCAGGGCATACTGAAAGAAAGGCAGTCTTAGAAGAATCAAATACCATAGAGGTCATCTTTTCAAGGAAGACAATTGTGAGAAAAACTATTACTAAAAAAATAAAAAAGGGTATTTTCAGAATGGAAGCAAATTTTCTGGTCATATTCTCACAGTAACTGGTAAGGAGAACTGTCCAACTCAGAAACTACATGTGAATGTCCATTCACCTGCACGGCTTCTTTGTCAAGAAGACATGGAGAAATACACAGGTCAATATTCCAGATGCATGCAACAGTATCCAAAACATCAATCTCCCACACCACAATGAAAATAAACAACACATGAGGGCAGATGACAGTCTGAAAAACACGCCACTTGTCATCATCACAATTCTGCTGTGAATTACACTACTGTTTCTGGTGTCTGCAATGTGCCAGTGCTTTATTCTTCTATAAATCATGACTCTTTCTTCTCCTACAGCTGCAAGACTGGGGCTCTCCCACCAGCTCAGAATGAGATTTTGTGTTCAGCTTTCAACAAACTATTACACTCATCAGCATCTGTTAATGTAGTAGGCAAAACACTATCACTGCCAGGGGATATTAGATATAAAATAAAGAAATCTGCACAGCTGATGAGATAAGGAAATGGAGAGAACTGAGTTGGAGCAAAGATTTCTATTATTTCATGTTTTTTTCAGAAACAAATGTTGCCCAGTATAATATGCTGACTGATTTTGAAATTAATTATGCTGATCCACTTGTAATGCCAGCTGGCAAGGAGGCCAACTGTGGGGTGACTGCAGTATCCCCTGACTACCTACCAAATACAAAAATCAACAAAATCGTTTTGTACTGAGTCACTGATTCACCCAGAAAAGCCATCAATATTTTTCATTGTTTTCTCCAATTTCTGAAGTGATTTCCTCCAGGTTACATCACGGGCACAACAGCTATTAATTACAACTTTTGACAGATTATTGGTGATGAACATCTGCATTAAAACCCTTGTAACCCATAGAAAAACAAGGACACTGCCCCACCCACAGTCCTCCTCCTCTTCAATCAGTAAGTCGATGCTACCCTGTCTAGTTGTGTTTAACAGGAGGACAATACTTCTTCTGTCTATTGCTGCTCATGGAAAAGGACAGCAGATAAACTTTCAAAAATAGTGTCCAAGTTATTTAAAAGGAAAAGGATTCTTAAGTTTTCATGGGTCCTGGACAAATCAGCATATTAAAGAATTACTGCAGTATAGGAAAAAAATCAACACCTCCTTTTTTTCTTTTTAATTATGAAATTTCTGATTCTGGCACAGAAGACTTGTGTTACCACAGAGAAACTTCTTAAGGTCTGTTTCAACAAAAAGGGCTTCAGCATGCAGAAGCTTTGTGTTTCCATGGCCAACACTGCAGTACTTGGCTTTCAGAGAGTACAGTTTCAGGCAGAAATGAGGTATGGGATTCCTCATCACATGCTGTCTCTAGGGGGGACACAATCAAACAAGACAAACCATGCTCTGGGAACCCGAGTCAGGAATTGCAATCCTGAGAATGTCCTTGTCACCTGTAACCTATCTGGAGAAGCACATACACCTCTCAGATAGTTTAGTTTCTGAGGATGACACTCCCCAGGGGATGCACCCCTGAGTTAAAGAAGATGCCTCCATTTGACAATGCAGTACAAGTCATCACTCCTGCAGGTGCTACACCAGTTTCCCCAGCCATGGTGCACTGACCTAAAGAAACCATTCACAGGCCATGCAGCAGAAGGCAGCTGGGGTGGAGAACTGCCAAAAGCCAGGAAGGCTTCTGCTGCCATAACTTCTCAATGCCTCCAGTTTAGGGCTTCAGCTGAGGCTTTTTTCCTCCCTTCATCCCATCCTGCACCTACTGCTGTTCCTGCTGTTCCCTGCCCCTCACACCCTTGCCAGGCAGCAGCTGCTGCTGCAGCTGTCTCTGCCTCTTTGTCATGCCCCTGTTTGGGTTGCTGTTGCTGCTGCTCCTTCCTTGACTCTTTCCAAGGACAGTGCTGCCACCAGCACTGCCTGCAGCCACTGCAGGGCCCAACCTGAGCCCATGGAGACAAGAGTCTTTGCACACACCCCTCCAGTTCTGGGAGTGGGGTGCCCACACCAGAGCCACCCACAGTATCCCTGCAGTGAATGGCAACAGCCATATTAAAATTGTATTGGGATTTGGAGGTTTGACAGAACTCAGTGTAGAAGTTATCATGACTTATTGCTAATGCTGAGTGCTGAATAGATACAGAACTGAATAAAAATGAAGGGACAGATAGAAATGTGGGGTTCTGTTGTCTAAGCACTCCTAAAATATAAAAGCATGAATACAGTAATGGTAAGAATAACAGCTGACCGTGTCAGGGAGACATTACTGAGTAAATTCAAAGGCTACTCAATTATATGCAGGTACTCAAGTGTCCTTTGAAAGCAGCAATTTTTCTTTATGCAATAAATAATTTATTTCATCAACTGTAAAAAACTTGCCTATTCTATTTGCTTGGTTCTAATATTCTTACAAATCTTACCATTTCATTTTATGCAGTATTTTCAGCACTGTTGCTATGGCAGATACTGTATAAAATATATTTATACCCATGGCAGGTGTCTTACTGCATACCACAGGTTCAGGACTTGCAAAGAAAGGTTAAAATGGGTAATAATAAAAAACTGTCTCAGGGCTATAGATTCATAGTAGTCTATCTACCCTGGAGATACACTCAATTAGTTCTCAAAAAATCCTAAAACTGTTTTCTAGCCTCATGGTACAATTTTGCTTCAATTTATTTTCTTGCCAACCCAACTCAGAAATGGCAAAGAGGCTTTTTTGTATAATAAATTGACTTATTTGAGTCTCTGTCGATACACTACATTTTACAGAAATGTCACCCAAATGTGAGATGAGTAGTTCAGCTGAATTTGGAGCCAAAGCCTACAACAAAATATGAATAAAGTAAGTTTTTATTAATATGGAAGGGCCTGTAGCTTACTGAACTACCAAAAACATCAGAAAATTTCAGAAGAATGGATTCTCAATAGCAACATTTCCATTTTTAATCACTAAACTAAACATCCTTATTTCTTGTTTGAAGTGCTGCCTTCAATTGCATACTCTGTGTTTGTTCACACTGGGAACTCCCATGATATAAACAAGCTAGAGATAAGTAGAAAAGGCAATTTAATATTTGAAACTATTGTTTTTCAATAAAACCACCCAAATGTTTTGTGTCACCAATGCCTACAAAACAAAATACTCAACTAAAACTTAACTTCCTTCCGCTCTCTCACTGCTCTTGGGAAAAGATAAATAGAATATGATAAAACAGAATATGTTAACTATGCAATGGAAAATGCATATTTTATCATATTTGCATGCATCAACTAAATATAATATTTATAAATTACCTAAAAACCAACATATCATTCAAATCCTCTATTCACACAGGCACACTAAAACATTTCTCCTAAGACTGTCAGTGACTTTTAATGGTTAATATATTTAGGCTTTTTCAGGGCTGCTACACAAATATAATTGGGTAAATTTACACAGGAATAGCCACCTGTCACAGAACTGAGCATTCAGGGAAACACAAAAACAAAAGGATGTTGTAGTGCCTATTAAACTTCACTATGTCACCATGTTATAATGATATATAATGCCCCTTAAAGCTATTTCTAATCTCAGCAACCATTAGGCCTGCTTTTCCTACTAAACTGATGTGACAGGCTACTGTATTACTGACTGAGATAAAGCACATTTTTTTATTTATTTTTTTTTCCTAAAAGCATGGTGAAAGAATATTTTTACACAATTTTTAACTTTTGCACCTCACACTAAAAAGCAGCAAGACATACTCTACTGAGTGTTCTGCTCTGCTAGGGTGGAAGACCCACCAAACAGAAAGAAGTATGGACTTTTTCAAGTAGAATGGAATAGACATGGAACACATTCAACTACTACAGCTACAATCTATGTAAAATGCATGTAATCTTAAAAGTCCAAAAAACCCCCAAGCGTAATTCTTTCTTCTCATGTTGCATCACCCCATCAGCTCCCTCTTCCCCAAATGAACATCTCTGTCTTGTATGCTTTTCAGCAGGAAAGAGAATTGATGTTTGTAGGAAAAGGTCTGCATGCCAGTTATTATTTTGGCTTTGATTATTTTTCACATACAAAAACCAGGAAAATGCATCACTCTCAATCCTGTGTTCATGTGATGGGTAACCCATGTCCTCCAGTCCAGATCTCTGCTCCTGCCTCCTCCCTCCCAGAATGGATCAGTGCTGATCCTGCATTGAGCAAGTTCATGAAGTTGCAGTTCCATTTGGCCCTTTCAACATTAAATATGGAACAGTCTGTGGTCACACAAAAAAAATCTCTTGTATGGAAAATAGCTCTATACTTCTCAGGAAGTGGTTTTTTGTTGCTTATATACCTTCTTACTATTTGGGAATCCCCACCACCACCCCAAGGAGTCTAATTAATTTACACCTAAGCAATTAAAAGAGCCGAGATTTTTGACTGAAAAGGATAATCTGTTTACTCTCATAGTCTCCCAACTGTCTGCCACCTGCAAGTTCTATGAAACAGGCAAATTAGTGTCCTGTTTTCATTAACCATTCTTTGCAAGTCAGCAGGTCCTCATGCATAAACACATAAATTGTCGTTCAGTGGTTGACAACAGAATCTTTAACTTCTCTCAGCATCAATTAGATGCTAGACACTTCTTTTAAGAAACTGTGTCAGTGACCATGGCACACAAAGAGTAAAATAAAGGACATTTCCCTCATTAACCTTTGAAATTCTAAGCATATAGGAACTGGAAATTCTAAAGGCAAACGTAACAAAAAAGATATGATAATACAGCTTCAAGGAAACAACACAACTTTGCATAAGACAAAATTACAGATACACAAAATGTTAACAAAAACTGTGGTGGACTTCATTTAACTGTTGAAAATTGAGTAGAAAAAAGCAATGCTAATTATGCACGGTACTACATATGGTGGAAATAAGAATATTTCAAGTGGCCACGAAATATATGTAAAAATATGCTACATCTCTGAAAAAAAATTATTTAACAAGCTCAAGTCAAAAACCTACTTGTCATTACAGTTAATGCACAAAAATAATGAAAGGTGCATGTTCAAAAGACAAGCTCAGTATTACTGAACCTATTCTTCATGTAATTGCTTCAGGAGTTTTTTTGTAACAGCTCTTCTGTTTTGTTCATGTGGAAAAGGATGTGCATGTACTGCTGAATATTAAAAAAAAACCAGGAAAACACCAGTTCAGCTTCAAATACACATTTTGCACTCCCTGGCTTTGACTCTTTGGCACCCTCATCATGCACTGCTCTGATTTGATAATAGACTGTGCCATCACATCAGGTATTGCAGGCTAATTTTTGTCTGATTACCACATTCTCTACAAAAGGCACCTTTTACCTAGGCTGTCTACCAAGTGAAAACCAAAAACGTGGACACATAAATTTTGGTTATGTGAATGTTCAGTCTGAAGTAACTGTTATGTCAGAAAAAAATGGCCAAACAGGCCAAAAAAACAACCCCAAATTGATTTTCAGAAGTAATACTCCACAGAAGTAAATTTCAAGCATCCTGAAGAAAGAAGCAAACCCACAAAGATTGCTGTTGGATGCACAGTACAAAAATTAGCACTGCTACATTCCCAAGATAACACAGAACGTAAAAAAAACCCAAACAAACCAACTCCCAACAATCAAAACCAATTTTGTTTTACTAGCCTTCAGCAATCAACTCAAGAACTCTACCATTCTTACCTGAACAGTACAAAATTTCCCAGATATTCCCTCAACTCACTGTTGACAATAAACAGTTGCAAACTTTAAACAAGGTTAAATGCTGTTACAGACATACAGCAAAAAACCTCCCAGAAAACCAAACAAAACAAGACCAAACCAAGCAAAAAAAAAAAAAAAACCAACAAAAAATAAAACAAAACAAAATATCCAAAAAAACCAACCCAAATAAAAAAGGCCCCGATGAATCAAAACAACAAACCTACTACTCTCATCATTTCCATTGCAAAGCAAGATGCTTTATTGTAAGCAAGAGGTAAAATGTTTATTTTACTACCATATTTTAAGCCTAATAAAGCTGAGAACTACTAGTAGACCAGCTCTGAAAGAAATATTTTAAAGAATGCTTTTGTGAAACCTGAAAGAAATATTTCAAATACATGCTTTTTTGAAACCTGTAAGTTGAAAAGAGTACCAAGAAAAACTTTACTGAGATTTTGAGGTACACTCTAGCACAAGTGAGAAAGGAAATTTTCTTGCCTGTTTGTTTTTAGAGCTTGTTTGAATAAGAATGCCTTTTCAAAATTGCAGCTTAATGAACACATCAAAATCCTCTGTCTATTAGGATCCTCCTGGTTAGTATTATTATACTGTCCCTTCGTTTTCCCTTACTTTATTTATTCCAACACTACAGTTTACAGAAAAAGAGGTAGATTTTACAACCTGTAATTAAAAGACCATCTGTAGACAAAGTGTGGACACTTAATGCTAACACCATAATTCCCTCACAGCCTTTTGTTAGAAGATTGTGTGATTCTAACCTAAAAAAATCCAATGGAAGAATATAATATTTTGTTGATTGGGACCTAATTTGCTAGGGCAGGGAATGTAAAGGGCCATAGTCAAGAGTGGTGCCACAGGATGCAGTATGAGAGTCCAAGATCTTTCATTTTATGAGCCTTTGGACTGAAATAAGCATGATGCTGTAAAAAAAATCTTTGATACAGTGATTTCCATATAACAATAAGAACAACAGATGATGGAGATTGAAACTTCTAAGTCTATATTAAGACCTTTGCATGAAACTGCTATTCAAGGCATTGTTTCAACTGTTTATTAAGGTTTTTTAAGATTTTTCAGCTATGTGACCTGACTCAGCAAGGCCCACGGGGAGGGGGAAAGGCTGTGGGAGCAGGAGACTAGCCCTGTTGTGGCAGGGACTGATGGCTCCAAAGCCTGGGAATGGGTCCTGGCCAGTGGGCAGGTGTGGGTGACACTCAGAGGAGGCCATTAAGGCTTATTAGTGCCCTTAGGGCCCTGACCACTGGTTACCCACTCAGAATAATGTGACCTAATTTAATAAAGCCTATAGGAAGCCCTTATCAGTTGATTTGAGTAAATTTAGGGTTGTAATTGCAGGGCTGCTCTAAGCACAGCAGAGGTCTCTGCGAACAGGAACCACATTCTCTCAAGACAGCAGGGGTAATAAAGGACAGCAAATGACCCTGGCCATGGTCTGCTGTCTGATGTACCACTGCTTTAACATCAGATAGATACTTATTGTCACCAACTGTGCACCTGTTTTCACAAAACAGAACAGATGAGGAAAGTGTATCTTTAAAGTGAACTTGAGAACTACTGCCAGTAGTTTTCTTTAAAAGTCTGTTGCTTGGGGCTTTCTTGGCTATGTGTTTATTTCAAAGGCTGTAAATATGCCATATGAAAGGTGTCCCCAGGTGATTTGATCTGAATCCTTTTCCTCCTGATTACTGGTACTGATTTGACAGACTTTCAAGAAGGATGCCAGATGCCCTTGCAGAGCTGATGGAAACCTTCAGTGCTCTTTTGCTACAAGTATGTTGGCCCTAAAAGCCATAACTGCCACACCTACTCCATGCCCAGCTAGTGAAGCAAGACCTTATTGGGTGGATCTCCAATTTGGGAAAGTAGTTATGTGAAGTATTTCAAGTTTTCTCATATTTGTCATGCCACCAGATAGGCAGGGTCAAATATGGTATAATTCAAGCTGTCTGATGTATAAATGGTGCCCTGCCAGATTCAGTCCCAGAAAAGAGCACATAAATTAAGCATTGACTTCAAATGTGACTCAGAAAGCATGCAAAGGATGAAGCTCTTGTGAAGCTATGGGAAGATACCTCTTTACTGAATTGCTTCTTATCTGGCAATAATGCTGCCAAAGTGTGTGCTTGATTTTCTTCTGTCCTTCATGATGACAGACCAGTGATAAGATTGGCCTGAAATTACTGTAGTAGGACTTTCATTTTCTGGAGAGCGGTAAGAGCACCCAGATATAGGGATATATTTCCCTGAAACTTAAATGACACAAAATGTGATTAAGGGCATGAGGTAGGTTCTGTGCTTTCCTTCTGCTGGAGAAAAGAACACACTGATCTGGCCCAGCTTGGGCTTCATTATCACCAGTGGACTGGACTATATTAGGAAAGCCAGTGAACTCCCAAGGAAGGCTGATTAGTGAAGGAGGGAAGAGAGATGACTGAACCATTGTTCTGCTTAATTGATTCCTTGAAACAGATAAGTTAGCTGCTGGAAAGTCTGAGTAAAAGGAAACAGAACCGAGGAGACAGTCCACACTGAAATTAAACTCAGAATGATAGACTCATGGAATGCTTTGGGTTGGAAGGACCTTAAAGATCATTAAACTCCAACCCTCCTGGCATGAGCAGGGACACCTTTCCCTAGATTTCTCCATTCTGGTCTTGAATACTTCCAGAGGTTCAGCACTTACACCCCCTCTGGGCAACAAGAAGTCCTTAGATGGGGCTAGATGTTGAATAAAACACTAAGACCAGCTACTAGTCTAAAAAGTTGACCCAGGGTCCAGGCAATGATTTTCAGGAAAGGAACTCTGCTGAGTAACACTTTCTGGGAGGACTAGGAGACAGATCCTCTCCTGAGGTGAATATTCTTGGTGTTCCAGACTGTCCTATGACTGACAGACACAGATTTGCACATTCAATTAACACATCCACTGTCACAGATCTGTGGGGATCCACCCAATGAAAGGACCATACATGTTCAGGTTACATATTGAGTACCTAAAGTAATATGCTGGGGAGATGTTTTCCACTTTCTTATGAAGAGGTGAGAGAACAATCCTCAGTACAGTATAATAAAGTGAGGCAGAATTTCACAAAGCAGCATCTTCAGAAACAATTATTGAAAGAATAATTAAGAAAAATTATTCTTAATGACCTACACATTATTTGTTGCAACTAGGTCTAAAAGAGCTACTATGATAATATTTATTTCTATAATTTAAATGCTAAATGAATAACACAGTAGAAAAAGAGAATTATGAGACTTTAGATACAGAGTTATGGTATCATGGATGATGAGGTCCTTAGAGCTGGGATTGACTACCACATGCTTTACAAAATTTTTACTAGCACAAACACTCATGGAATAAAAGAATTAGACTAATGATCAGTGGCATAATCCTTCAGTGACACAGAGGTGGATAGGGACAATGCAATGGGAAGCCAGCATGCTTGTAGCATTTATAGAGGAAAGGTCCTAGGAAAGATAGGTTTTGTATGAGACAAGAAAACAGAATTTTCAATATATATTTTCATAAAGGTTTTCAAATAAAGTTGTGTAAATGTGAATTTGTCTGGGCATACATATACTAAGTGAATAGCTAGAACAGAGCAAGGCAGTTTGCCTTTCCTCTTTTCCAGGAAACTACTTGTTCCTTACAGAAACAACTATCTATTCACTGTGAACAAACAGGGGTCCAAAGTCCCTGTACATGCCAAACAATTAATGAGGACTTCGAATGTAAAATATGTGTAACAGTAATGTGTCCCATTACAGGTGACAACCAAGGAGTTGTCACCTTGAGTGATGCAGCTGGACTTTTAGTCCATGTAAACCAGAAAATTCTACATTAAAGCTGTGGGATAAAACTGCTTAGCCTACATAAATCTTACTAGTTATCACAGCTCAGTCCCCAGAAAACAAAAAAACCTACTTCCTTTTCTCCCAGGTCTGTTCTTAGCATATTCTTCTCTTGCCTTGAGAAAGTGAAGCCTAGACTGAAGCTAATCAGAAACCAGACCCATTATATGTATTGGTTGGCCAGCCTCAGCAATTTACATTATTCTTTCCTTTTGTTCAAAAATTTCTGCTAGGTTGTTATCACCAGGCCTGTCTCTATTTTAATGAAGCTTCTAATGAAATGGGCGTAATAAAGACACTAGTATCAACCACATCACCCCTTTCAGGGTTTTTTCCTAAGGGTGAGATGAAACCTGCCTAGTAAAAGGAAAGTGCTACATGCAGAATACATTAATATGCTTATAGTCCCAATCCTATAATGACTAAATTCTGTCCTTGAGTTCAGTATTCAGAGAGATCCTGAATTTAGACAAGCTCAGTAAAAGAAGATGCTAGCAGGAGAAAAGCATAATGAAAGTTTACCAACAGCTAAATTAACCATTAACAACTGTCAATGCCTGTAGCTCCCTATGTTTTATCAATGTCTACAGCTGTGTGTAAGTACTGCTGAAAGCCGTATTTAAAGATTAGCCTGCTCTGTATGCACAGGATAAATTATTACCCAAAGTGATAATCAACAGTCCTAAAAAAGGAAAACTGTTTTCTGGCCTTTCTCCTTACAGAGCTATGAAACATATTCTTTCATTTGAACTGGCAAGAATATTTCCCTTGCTTCCTCTTTCTAGCTTTATTTCAAGGTCACCACTGCTTGAAAAAAATCAGCAGAAACAAAATATCAGATTATGTTTATAAGTGAAGCAATGCAGAGAAGATTTAGAATAAAAATTGATAAAAATTAATATGAATTAAATCAGCTGTGAAAAAAGGTCTGCAGAATAAAATCCTTAATATTTGTTACAAATAAGAACAATTATCTACACAAAAGAACCAGGAAATTATTAAAGATTACAATGAAAAAATTATTTACATTTCATTTATGGGAATTTAATTTTATAAACTGGAAATTCCAATCAAGTCTCCTGTCAAATATTTTTAATTTGAAATAATATAACCTGACAATCTGGGTACAATAGTTAATCATTAAAAATTAGCCACATGACTGTGAACTTATAATTACTGAATTATTGTTTTATATATGAGAGATCCTAAAATGGGGGAAAAAATGACCTGAATAAAATATTGTGCAGACAAAGTTTAAAAATGTCAAATCTGGAAACAAAAGTTTTCCATCTTGACTTGTTAAAGACTTAGCAGTGGATAGTTGACATTAAATTCATGTCTAGAAATTATATTAACTGGGAAGTGTGTTTTTTATGATGATCACTGCCAGTTCCAGTAACCAAAATTTCAAATGATACTCAGTTGCCAGCCAAGGCAGCAGGAGTAGATGACATTGCCCTCTGCTTTCTCTCCCATTGGAATATTGCTTTTCCAGATGAGGCTGCAGGAAGGGGTGAGGTCTGCTGTGCCCTTCACTGACACCCTGGAAAATAGCAAAGATTTCTAGTGCCTTTCTAGCATCTGCACCTCATGATGTGACACAAACATGGTTTTCCAACACAGTTGTCAGAACACTGTAATTTACACTTTGGTTTTTTGTGCATCACAAAAGAAAGATACTGATATATCACATGGGCATAGGGAATCCAAAGAAACTGAGAGAAAAACCAATAAAAACAACAGCAATGATAAATAGGAAGCATAAGCAGAATATGTGTATGAAAAGAATGATGTAGGTAAAACGGTGTCAGTAAGTACTTAATTTAAGCATAGTAACTTCAGAACTTCAATGTAAGCTAGACTTTGTGATAAAAGAGATGCAAAGGCATCAATATTATAAACAGATAATTTTATCTTCTCTAGAAGATAACCTAAATATTCATCATTCATTATAAAATTAAACTGTCATATCTTGTAATGACTTGGAGAAATCAAACTAGAAATACCTCAGTGTTGAGCACTGTGCAAGTTTGACTTTCTTTGAAGTGCACTTGAGTTTAATTAGAACATAAACTTCAAAGAGTTCACCATCTGACTACCTATTGTGAAAAAAGGCCAAAAGGTAGCTTTTCAACATCAGTTTATAAACTTCATCTCCCAAATCCCTGGGACTTCGTGATCACAATTCTAATCAGTAGCTACATCACAAAAAGGGGAGACTTAAATTCTTAGCCATTATTTGAGAATAATTTTTGCCATTTTCCCTTGTCATTTCTTTCATTACAACTTAATTATTTTGAGATCATTTTGACTGCATGTCTACAGAATCCTGCTTACTCATTGGTCACAGCCAACCTCAAACAGCAGCATGCCATGACTTGTAAGTTTTATTAGTACTAATGAGATGTGAGCACGTAATTGAATTATTGTCAGTGTCTCATGGTCAGACCCCTGTAAAAAATACGTTCTGAAAATGATGACAAGAAGGTGACACTCCAGTCTCTTGTAGTATTTCTACATTCTGTATTGAATTTACCAAATAAAATTCCATTCAACAACCTCCAGATAAGACCAACGTTCAGATAATAATAGTTTCTCAAAGTGAAAAAAACCAACATATTATCACACAACAACTTAAATCATCTTAACACAAGGTGAAATGGGAATAAATCCACGCCCAATATCTTAATGAAAATGCAGAGGTTCATGTTTAAGAGTAGCAAAGGTGTTGAAAGGAAATTATGTCCTCAGTACTGGTCATCTTGCCGGTTTCCGGATCTTGTCAAGTAATTTCATGCACATTTTGTTTTAAAACTTTAAAGATGTTCTCTGGGCATCACATGAATACTGGATGGTAATAAATAGCTGCTGGTGTTTTATTTTTTAAAAGGACCTACACTATGACTGTCAGTTCATTCTACTTTTTGTGATTTGGAGAGAACTCATCAAAGAAGAAAAAAATGGATTTTTGTCACAATGTTCTTTACTGTAAGCTTTTTTTGGTGTTACTTCCAAATTATGTAAGATAGTTCTGTCATCTTGCATCTAGCTAATGTTTCAGAAGAAAGCCTGATAGAACTTTCCAAGCATCAAATGCTTCTAAATCTAAATCAAAGCTAAACAGATGCCATCAGAAGAAAGAACATTTTAATTTTGCCCTTCAAAATATCCTGGAGAACTGAACTAAGTATTCTGTATTGGACTTTTTATTATAAAAACATTCTAAGATTTTATTAAAATTCCCTTATAGTATAGAAATAGAGATTTCTGGTTATTTTTAGGTCTTGGGGGCTTTTTTGCCTCATCAGAACTAAAACAGAAATTATAGAAATATTCTTCCTTAATCAAAATAGCAAGAAAGTATATGAAATGTAATCTCAAATTAAACGAGCAGAGTCCTGGAAGTTCAGTTACATAAGACAAATTGTAACAGACATACTTGCGTGTTAAATTTGCCTAAAAATACAAATAACAATGGCTCTCTCACTATGCAAGACCTTGTAATGTAACTCCTTTTTCAAGTGCTGCATGCTTTTCGTATCTGGAAAAAAGTGCCCTAGCCCTCTGCTAGATTATGAAATCTACTACTGTCAGAACTAAAAGAGGAGCTAGCAGTGGTAGCCATTTTGATGTTTTAGCTGAAAACCTGTAAAGTCCAGAAACACTGCTTTTATCATATTTCAGCATTTTCTAATATATTTTGACTCAAGTGACTGCTCTCCCAGCTGTGAAATCTATGCTGGCTGACACCCCTTCTGCTTCACAATCCCATTAACGTGTGCCCATATTGCAAACAGAAATTAAATATTAATTCCTTTTCATGTCACCCCTTTGGCATATCTTGCATACCTCTGCCCTCTCCCACAACATTCTAACTGCCATAGCAGCACATCTTACACTTTGGGAAACACTATCAAACCAAACTCCAACGCAGATTGCAAGCAAAATATTCTTCATTGCGGAGCAAGCAAGCCTGGTTTTAAAACAAAACTTTGATTTTTTTCAAAGCACTGTACATAAATATACACAGGGTTTCTTTTCACTCACGAGAGGCTCTGCCATGATGATGCGGATCTTGCGTTCAGCCAGAGTAGTGAAGTTAACAAACAAACTCTTCAGGACATATTCCCCTGGTTTACTGTCAGGGTCAATGCTGATGGGCAACATGGCTGGAGGTCCTTTTTCTCTCTGTGTACCAGAAACAGGAGGGACAGGTGGCTTGATATATCCGTTACCAACCGGAGAAGCTGAAATGGAGAAAAGACACGTTCACTTCTGGGTAATTCAACACGGTTTAACTTTCACAGAGCACCTCAACAGCTCACTACACTGTCAAAGCAAAATTGGAGACTAGCTGCTAATCAAAGAAATACACAACACATCAATACAACTTCCATGGAACCATAGGTAAAATACACATTATCTAACTGGAAGAAGAAATCAAAGATGAAATCTCTTATGTTAAAATTGAATGGTATTTACTATGCAGTGCATATTCAATCCTCTTTATTTTCTTTTTTTTTAACATGGTAAGACTTGCTGACACCTAACTGAAAAAATCCTCATTTTTAATCTTTTGCATGCAAGTCAGACACGTAACTCAGTTGTCAAGTAGCAAAAATTTATTCTTAATTGCTATTCAAACTTTAACCTTTTTGCAAGGTTGGCTTGCAAAGGTCAGGAGTCTGGCCTTTTGATCATGGTGAGCTGCAAAGGGTCTTACTCTCCTGTAATCTATACTGAGGTCAGTCAATAATGACTCAAGAAACAACATACATGTTACCAGTCTAAATCTTACATGAAGAGTCAGACATGGAATGTTTTCCATGGCCAAAGAAGTACTAATTATACATTAGCTTTCCTGAAAGCACCAAACTCAGATACATGTTGTCCAGAGATACAGCAGAAACTCCACTTTTGGAGACACTTGAAAGTTGACTGAGAAACCTTCCCTAGCTGGTGAGCAATCTGGGGTTTGACTAATCATCCACCAGAGATACCTATCCCAATCTAAATTATCCTGTGATTGAATTTGCTATAATGAGTATCAAGATACTGTATACTAGACTCTAGTATGCAATCTGAGCTCTTCTTGCTGTTTTTCTGTGAATGAAGGAAAAATAAATGGAAGCATTTAAAATGTTACCATTTTACACATAAAATTTGCAGCCCAAAATCCTCAGGGCTCAGCTCTTATTGGCAATGAAAGTCATATTTGGTCTTCAGGCAGGTACTGGTAGCATACTTTCTATTTGCCAGAGACTTTAAAAGCAGCAAATTAAGAAACACTGGCAAGACCAGCCATTATCCACTCTGAATGTAATTAAAGTGTCGCAATGCCCATGAGCACTATTGATGATTGGGACAGAGACACCTTAATGCAATACAAACCATGGAAATACTGTGAACTAAAACCCTTACAGCACTTCCCCACAGCACTGCACTCCAGAGTGTTACATTACATGTCTCATCCAAGTTGCAAAGAAAGAAAGAAAGAAAGAAAGAAAGAATGAACTACAATGATGGTTGCCTCACATCTAATACCTTTAGTCGTTTCCTTTGAGGAACAGAATTGCAAGTGTTACTGAAATTAATTGTCCATTATAGGTGACATATGATTGTTTTAAGGATGAATTAGATTTTTGATCCTTCCTATGGACTTTAACACATCATTGCTGACCAAAAATGAAAGAAAAATATTAAAAGAATAAATTTTATGGTTTGAGACTATTTAAATAGAAACCAAAAATTACACACTGAAAAATTAAAAAGGATCCACTAGAGAAAAGAGAACATGCTTTCCTTTAGAAAAATGAGATTAGAAGTTCCTGTATGACAATAATAGAAGACAGAAATGCTCCTCTTCATGTAGCTATTATTCTGCATACTTTTCTTTGAAAATAACCCCTCACTGACAAGATACAGCATCACTTTTCAGCACAGCAGCAGCACTTCTCCCACTGCGACAGATGTTTCCAGCTAGATTTGTTTCCTGCAAAGTTTCACTTGATTTTTGAGGGCAAAAGCATTATCATGGAATCTTCCTGGCATTATGACTCTTTGCAAAAAACAAAGTATATAAAACAGTCCTACATTTATATTACATAAAGCTTGTTCTAAAAATGAACTGTTGTTCTCAATAATAATCTACTTCAAAGGACTGAAAAAAGTGCCACTAGAGAAGAGTCTAAGTGCTACTGCTCTTCTGTCATCACCTGGGCTCTCTTAAAACTGAAACAGGAAGACAGTGGGATGCAAAGGATCAGATACAAATTTTTATGGACTATCAAATACACTAGGCAATGCAAATCTCCGCACAAATAGCTTCAGGGTGGAGTCAGACAATATTTTTACAATTAAGAAGCTATTTGCCAAATGTGTGGTTTTGACTGGCTCACATCTACCCACGAAATCATCTCGATCTCCAAGTGCTCAGTCAGGAGAATTATTTGGTGGGGAGCAAAACCAATTTTTGTGAGGATTTGTGTCCTTTGTGCAGCGAATCCCTGTCCGTGTCTGTGTCCAGGGCTGGGCTGGGCTGGGCTGGGATGGGCTGGGATGGGCTGGGATGGGCTGGGATGGGATGGGATGGGATGGGATGGGATGGGATGGGATGGGATGGGATGGGATGGGATGGGATGGGATGGGATGGGTTGGCTGGGCTGGGCTGGGCTGGGCTGGCTGAGCTAGGCTGGCTGGGCTGGGTTGGCTGGGCTGGGCTGGGCTGGGCTGGGCTGGGCTGGGCTGGGCTGGGTTGGGTTGGGCTGGGCTGGGTTGGCTGGGCTGGGCTGAGCTGGGCTGGGTTGGCTGGGCTGGGCTGGGTCGGGCTGGGCTGGGTTGGGTTGGGTTGGGTTGGGTTGGCTGGGCTGGGTTGGCTGGGCTGGGCTGAGCTGGGCTGTCTGGGCTGGGCTGGGCTGGGCTGGGCTGGGCCGGGCTGCTTGCCAAGGCAGCCCCTGCCAAGCACAACACGGCCAGGCTGGGGCCAGCAGCCAGCCCGGGGGAATCCGCAGCAATCTAATCGAACACAAACTCGCCTTCTGCTCTCAGCAGTTCTGCTCTAAACCCGGCTGCTAAGCTGAGAGCACCGGGGAATGATTGAAGGGAGGCAGGCAGCTGGTGTGTGAGAGCAGGTCCTGGCCAAATGAAGTTTAAAAAGCCTTAGCCATGCTACCTGGGAGCTGCCACCCTAATCTTCAATCACCGTAGCATTCAGCCAGGATTCTGAGACTGGAATTTAAATCTCCACATAGTCATTGTTAGCAGGAAGCCTTTTAATAATGATTCTGTTAGGTCTGTGACATTTTTTTTCCAGACATCTAACTGAAAAATCACTTATTTGCACACTGTAATAGAGGAATATAATTATCTGTGAGATTTGCCAGTGCACGAAAAAGTTTTATTCTAGCTCTTCTCAGAAATAAAGAACTTTAGAGCCTTTCCACAAATACAGAAAAAGCACATCCTGGAGGTTAACATCTATCATTACTACAGCAATTACAGCAGTTAAGAGAAATGACTGACATATGACATTGATTTAGTTCAATTTTTTAAAAGACCATTTTGTAGCTGTTAACACCATTTAAGCATCTTTAGTGTGAAAGCTAATGCTGCCAATACTCAGAAGGTCTGATCATGAGTTGTTCATGAACTATTATATATAGGTTTGGCTTTCTATGGCATCTTTTCAGCTTCATTAGCTCCAGCATTTGCATATGCTTGATATTTGCATTGCAAAAATCTGGCACAATGACAAGACTGTCACTGATACCTACACTGATAATGTATGAGCTTTAACAGAATATAGCTTTTATGCCTAGACCAAAAAAAAAAGTTGCCTCTGAGACATAAAACTGAAGATCAACGACTCAGAATTTAAGAAATAGCTGCATTAAAGTCATCCCTGGTTGGTCCCTTTATGTTGACACATTATAATGCGAGCCTTAGAAGTAGCAATAAAAAAGATGTGCTCAGTTTTGCCATCTACACCAGTGAAACACTGCCCCATTAAATAAATGACATAATTTTAACATGAGAAATCACCATGTATAGTTTGTGTGGGTTCATGCAGAAGATATGCGGAGGGAGGTGGGCTGAAGGAAGGAGTTATACTCAATTTGAGATACTGATTTCCTTAACAAATTTAGTTTTTTCTGCCTGGTCTCAAAAATAATAAATGTTATACAAAGATAATTACCAGAACAGACTACAGAAGCATTTAGTTTTAGTATCTACATATTGTAGGGTATTACACAAGTACTGAATTAAGCTAAACCCTTTACCTAGAGGACAGTAGCTCATCCCCCAGGAGAATGAACAGTGATGCACATGGAGGAGACCATGGTAACCCTGGTGCCCAAGGACTCTGCCATAGCAGAGAATCTACAGATCAAGTTTAGAAAGTTGTATACATATTTAAAGCTCTTAACCTATGAAAATCCATAACAAAGTTTAACCATGCTAGATCAATTATAAAATGTCTGTATCATTTGGGGGTGTAATTCTATCTGAAGCACCTTTTCTTGTTTCCAACACAGTCCTTTATTTTTCTACTAAATGTGCAATAAGCTGTATTTCAAATTAAACTCTTATCCCACAGAGTATTTGCATTTAGCACAGGCTATAACCATATCATTTTCTCAATTTTATGTACTTTCAAAATAATTAAAAACAAGGATTAAATATGGAAGTATCAGTGAAATACCACACATGGTTGTCACCACAGCCATATATTATTGCCACAGAAAGGTCTCCTGACATAAAATCACTGCTAGATTATTCCATGTATTGATCATTTCCCTGATCAGAAAAACAGCTGTAAAAAAGCACAGTAGTTCTAGTGCAACACACGGTCAAAAGTTGATACTGGGGATGAGTACAAAATTAAATTATCATAAGAGAGTCCCTGCTACGATCTGCACTAGAGGTATTTTTCTTAGAGCTGTAAGAGGAACCAAAACAACTGAACCATCATAATGCACAAGCCAAGAATCTGTGCTACACTGGCTATAACTTCAGCCACACAGTTATTGAATTTTCAGTATCTTTAAGCAGAGAAGCAGAGGTAGCATTTTTTTAGTAAACTGTGTCAAATTTACACTGCAGCAACAATGAACAAACTAATTAGACAAACACAAACATCTACTTGCAGTATTTTCATACCTACCGAGCCCCTTTATAAAGCCGATCACGCTGGATTTTCTCCAACATGCTACTGTAATATCCATGAGCCTGTGAATACCTGAAATGTTCCACTCCTTCAGTTAGAAAAGTTAGAATCCTTTTCTAACTAAAATTGAAAAATAAATTAGCTGTTTCATAATCCTGTTTCACACTTCCTCACTGCTTGTGAGGAAGACATTTCCTCCAGTTTCTTGGTATTGTTTCTCAATAGAAAATGCTGAAGACCTGCAAAGCGTGAGCTAGAGCAGGCCTGCGGATCAGCTCAGCCTTTCCATAACCAAAGGGGTAATTTTTAGCTTCAGCATATGATGATGACCACTCACAGAGTGGCTGCACGTCTATATTTATCCACAAGTACATACTATGCTGACAGATTAGTGAAACTACTTCAGGCACTCCAAGAACATGAGACAGGATAATGGAGTTCGACAAAAACAAACCACACGTATCAAACATATGTATTATCATACAATCCAAGCTGAAAGCAATTAGCATAGAAATGAGAAGCACAGTGACAACACAGGATGAGTTTTTGTTTTGTAACTAAAGTCTTTTGGCCAAAAGTGCATACAGTCTAAATCCCTAACGATAAAGCCAACCCAGTATCTCTTCTTTTCCCATGCCAAGAATCAGTGAGGAGCCACATATCCTTTACAATAACTGTACATCTGCTGCAATCTTGAGGAAATTTGCTTTGTTTTAAAAGAGCAATTATAATATTAAAAAGAAAACACATTATTAAATAAAGCATGAAGAATTTAGTTTATAAGGATATGGTCAATGGGCACAAAAAGTTGTTTTTTCACCTTTTGAAGGAGAACATTCCCAATTAATTGAGGAAAAGTGAGGATTGAGGAAAAGTACAACAGAAATTCAAGATCCTGGAGCAAAACAGCTCATTTGGAAAACAAGTCTAATGATAATAGATTTGGGAGGATATCCAATAAACTGTTGAGATGACCTCAGCTCTCCAAAATGGATGTCCTCAAATACTTGATTATGCTGAAACTATAAGGGAGAAATTAAGGCTATTTTAAACATTTCAGATTCCTTAATGTCTTTAAAGAGACATGCCTCAGGAGATTCATTTGTGTAAACTGACATGGGGAAGAGAAAGGAAGAAGATATCTTCCATAATGAAGGCACTCCAGGACTTGGTTACCAATTTGCCCAAGATAAGATCAATACTTAAAATTATTTCTGACTGAGTACTTAGTGAAAAAACGCTATTGTCAGGTTTAGATATACTTATTCCACTCTTTTCACAGTACTTGTGGAGCTACAAAAGACAGTTCCAAATCCTGTAGACTTGGTTAGGCAATTTTTGTCCAAACCTCCTCTTCCTTTTACAAACTTCATGTGAACTCAAGGAACAGCAAAGACGGAAAACGGGAGACAAATTAATTAGTACATCCACTAAGTAGTGGCAGAATTGCCATTAATGTGTAAGCTTTGGCCAACCCAAATACTCTACCCAAAGAAAAGGAAGCTTGAACATTGTGTGTGTGTGTGTGTGTGGACATGCCTGCCATTCTTGAATTTATTTTCAGTATCTTATAAAAAAACGAGCCTAAAACAGACCATGTGGTATCCTCAGTGAGACTGAACATTTTAGGACATAAGGCTAATTCCTTGTAGCAAACTCATTCAGCCCTCCTCTTAATCCAAGGGTGGACAATGATTTGCAGAACGGAGCCCAAGAACATGTCCCAGATGTGGTAATTTTTTAACAATCAGATCCAATGCTCTGCAGGATAGAAACAAAATGCAACCTGGAAATAAATATATGGTCACTCAGTAGGCTTTATGGATGCTAAAACTGCACTTGTGGGGAATGCTCTTCTCTGCACATCTACAAAGAACTCATACATTCATTCCACTCAGAGATGCTTATGAAGCAGTAGCCTTCTGTGATGGACCCCACCAGGAAACAATCTGTTTGATATAAATATCTTTGCCCAAATTCAGGGAAATGTCAGAACAGTCCTTACATGCCTGTAACATATAGACAGGTCTTAATGGAGGTTAATGTGGTGAAGTGCCTGTTAGTTTTGAAGCCAAAGGTTCTTGTTTAACCTAGAACCTTGGAAAGAATAAAACTGTTGGTTTGGCTTTATTAGCCACTAACAACCTTCTGGTCCTCACATTCCAGCTGATGGCAGGTAAGTGTTAGCTTTGTGATCCTCAGAGGAGCACTGCAATTCTCTGCAAGAGAGGGGTGATTAATGTGAGAGCCTGTAGAGGAAAGCAGTGAATGGAACACATTTCTTCCCTTGCATGTGCAGAGGATTCAAGAATGATGACTGCCAAAACAAACAAACAAACAAACAGGAAATCCTGTCATATGTGTCCATAGACTTTTTAAAGGCCTTTTCACTGACTTGGATAAGCATCCTGTGAGATACAGACTTTCCCTCTCTCCTTCTCCTAACTGGCAGGTCAGAGGTTGAGCAGCTTAACAGTGTTCCCTAGGTTATCTCAGATCCTTGCAAGAGATGTGAATGAGGCAGGAAAGCAATTCTCCTTCCCTCTCAGTTTCTTCGCTCACCTTCTATTTTTCTGCTTGTCGTTAATCATTATTTTCTTGTTTATATACATCACCGTGCTAAAGATACATAGGAATATATGCATGTAACATAAAGATTTTTAACTGCACTAATTCTAGAAATTGCTTGGTTTATTATGAGATTAAAGACTGGAAACGCTAAATGACATGGAAAATCTTGTGGAAAATCTACAACAATTTTCACATTTGAGTGTTTTATTTAGGGGTGACTTCTCACTAAAATCTTTCTTGCTTCTGATGGGATCCAAATCAAACAACAATACTTCTCAGTTTCTAAGTTTTATATGGTAATGATATGCTGCCTCTTTGAAGGCTGACTTGAGAATAACAATATACTTTCAAAAGATTTCAAAATCTTGATATCTTTCTACATAACTTCACAAGGTTGTTTTTTACCTTTTCCTGTTATTCCAAAAGAAAACAACTCCAAAGAAGGGTGAAAAGTTATTTTCAGAGGAGTAATTGTTGGGTTTTTTCTAAGAAAATTAAAACAGAGACAAGGTTTATTTCTGAAGCGACATCAGGATTTCTTTGAGCTCGAACAGAGCTTAAAAAGAATTTGATTTTTGAATAAAGACATTCATACTCTTTTTTTACACTTTTTTCAGGTACTAGGGCAGAGAGGCTAAGCTCCACTTTGGTTTTGTTGGAGAAGAAAATAGTTTCCTATAAGATTTTTAGACAGACGTTTTGTTGCATTTGCTTTCCTTTCCAGAGACAGGGAGTTGAAGATATTCCTGTCGTTTTGTGGCTGATGGGTGTTAGCAGAAGAATTATTTTTAGGGAACTTGGGAATGGGCCGAGGAAGTACAAGGCTAAAAGAGTCCAGAAGAGAAGGAATTGCTACTTCCAGAAGAGGGACTGACTAGCAAGCAGGGAGGATGTGACCTATATCTTCCTTCCCTAATGTGCAGATTTTGGTCAGGGTAGAGTTAATTTACTTTCCTTTTTCTACTTAAATGTTCTGCAATACAGTTGTATTGTAAGTCTGGATAAGATGGAATTTAGAAAATATATTTAAACCATTTATTTTTTACCAGAGAGAGACATTAAATACTTGCATCTCAGTCTTATTCCAATTCCACTAGCTACCTCAGATGTTAGAACTGGAACTGTCCCTGAATTTTCATTGTCTGTTTGTTCACACTTGCTTTTCCAAACTACTGACATGTTGGATCATGCTGTTAAAAACTCCTTTCACTGGAATGGAAACAGCATCTAGCTTGTGGATGATGTGTCTTCTGTGCAATGTACACATGTGTATGAAAACCTGAGCGTGTTGTGATGCACTTGTGCAAACAAACAGTGCTTTATTACCAATGTCTAAGAGTTGGTTTCCTACAGCTTTATTTATTTCATGCCATAATAAAGATGTCATGTCTAGTTATGCTTCAAAGTGTAGTACTACTAAGGAAAATCTTTGTATTTGCTTTCTTGCATCTTCTGGTGCACTTGATCTACTATATGGGTGCCTTTTAGGGAAAGTTACAAATTTAGCCACCTACCAACCAAATATCAAACTTAATCTAGCCATCCAGACTCTGGGCAAATTGAGACCGACATTTCTAGGTGATCCATCAAACCCTTCTTAGATTCTTATCTTAAGACAAAATAAATCACTTTCTAGAGGTGCCTATCACTCCTTCAGTGATTACTGAAAGAGAACTGACAACAAAGATACTAAAAGTTATTAAGTGCTGATTCTCACTCTTAAATCTGTAAACTCTTCAAGAGCACCTTGTATGGATTAAATTGCACTGTGGTGCATTTTAGTTGCTGCTGGTTTAAATTCTTGCCCTTGCTCATGTGGGTGGAAAATGGCACAATACCAGCAAAAACCATGCCACAAGCTGGATCTGTGGATTGGCAAGTTAATCCATCACAAACCAAGAAGAATTTCACAAGGTTTTGTGAAACTTTCTATGATGACACCCCAGGAGGGATTTCTCTGAATAAAGACTAACACGAGAGAGACATCAATTCATGCTTTTCTCTGCAGTGGAACACACAAAGTAACATCTGTACAAAAAAAAAAAAAAAAAAAAAGAAAGAAAAAATTTTGCAGCCAGAATCTGGATCAATATTTGTTATCAATCCCCTAATCTATATTTGATTGAATCACTACTGTCATTACTTAATACTGACAGCACCAGCAATGTCTATAACATTGTTCATCTTCCATATTCAATGCTAACTGGACTCTTTGCTCACAGCCATCTTGTATTAGCCACAGACCATTATGATGCTATTGTATCTAAGAACCCTTTATTACATTACATTAACAATTCTTTGGAAGTGGGTTCATTTGCTCCTCAGCCACAGACCGAAATGCAAATGCAAATGTTTGCTGCTTTGGTAGACTGTGGCTGTGGGATATAAATACTTTTTGTGGTGACTGAAATACAAGATAATGTATTCTACCATCCACATGAGCTCAGTTAAGGTTTCTGAAAATTTGGCTCGAGTGCAGCTGCCCACTGAGAAACTTTCACTTGAAAAGCTAAGTGGAGTGCATGGAATTTAGCTGCTGTCCAAGGGACCTTTTGCATGACCAGTCAGCTGAAAATTCCTAATACAACATGGACAGGACACAGCTCTCATGCTGGTCAGTGGGCCATGACAGGAAACTCCTTCCATGCATTGAAATGTCCAAATGTTTTGGAATGCCATAAATATGTTATTACATCTGGAGAGGAACAGGCACCTATAAAGACAAACTCTGTGCAATTTAATTACAGAAATAAAGAAAGAATCCTAGGGTTCACACTGGATTCTTCAAATAAACAGCTTAAACCCTGGAAAAACAGAGTAATTCTTTAGAAAAACCAAAGAGCCTGATGAAATCTGAAAATAATAAAAATATGCTTTTTATAGTATATTCAAAGGGACATTCAGTATTCCTGAGGGCTGGGACAAAATCAATGTTGTATCAGATTTTCTCAAGTGTCAGCAAGGGCAATCCAGGCAAACCACAGCACAGCTGACCTGATACTAACCCTGGAGTGGCTGCATTTGATTAATAAAAAACCAAAGTATGATAATACAATGTCTTAATCATAGGTTTATGGAAAGTAAATTTTATTAAATTAACCATATTTTTTATGAGATTATAAATTTGGTTAGCAAGGCTGAAAGTGCAGTCTTACATTTTTGCTTGGCAATTGGATTGGTATTTTACCAAACTGTAAAATCAACATTTATAACCAATATAAATTAGAAGATAGGTAAATCTATGAATTAAGGAAGAATAATGCTCTAATGAATGTACTTCTAGTGGAGTACAGAGACCAGTTCTTGGTTCTGTACTATTTGTCATTATTGTTAATGATAGAAAAGAAAAACTTTTCTATAAAGTTTACAGGCAAAACACAAATTATGAGTGTGAGACAGAAAAAATAGAAAAAAAAAAGGTCCTTCTACTCTGTTTGAATAGCATTTGAAACTTAAATACAAGCAACTAATACACGAGATAGTGATTCTAACCTATGGAGGAGTGCATAGCCAGAAACAAGGCCACAGACAGAAGGCAGCTTTCTCTTCCTGGGAAACACTGATGATGAAAAAAGGCCTGAGACCAGGATGACTAATGTGTTGGAAACAGGCAGCTATTCTTGTGACCTGAAGAGCTATGGAGAGCCTTTTCAAGCAGCATGAAAAAAAGCAAAAGCAGGAAAGCCCTACTGCTTCATTGTCAGGGGCTCTGCCACCACTGCTGGATGCTCAGTCCTGTTCTGGTGTCTGCAGCTTGAGAAAAGGCACTGGTGAAGCAAAGAACATTCGGGAAGGGTGAGAAACAACTCACAACTGCAAAAGTTGCCTTGAAGTTTAGCTTAGTTGGACCATGAGAAAGTTACACAATCATATCCTCTAACAGCAGAAATTTGCACTTATTGTTCCTACAATGGCACCTGTCTGCAAAACTCATTTCATGGAGCCTCTTACCCCAAAACACCTTTTTTAGACAGCACAGGCACTCAGGCACATCCCAAGTGTGATTCATTACAACAAATATGTCTAAAGCAGCTCATCTGAACTGTATCCCCCAACCTCTTCACTGCCCATCCAGAAAACCAGGCCTGATTGTGTAAGATGTAAAATATAAATACTAAGGATGCCTGAAAGTTAGGCGAGATGATTTCCATGCTCAATAAGCATGAATATCAGGAATAGAAGTTTGCTAAGAGACAGCATTTTGTTCATTAACATCCAATGTCTGCAATTTTAGACTAGACAAATGCATTAAAGAAGTTAAACACAAAGGAAGGAAAATTAACTGCCAGAACGCTATTAAGTCTGGTGCTGATTCTTCCATTACTGGGAATTTTAAATTAAGATTTTTTTAAGATGTGCTTTGTCTCAAACAGAAATTAATTCAGAGAAGCCATAAAGCCTGTTCTATGCAGAGCAAAGATCAGATGACACAATGTTTTTTCTGATTGTATAATTTATGACTTGTTGAATATATTAGTAGAAAACATAGTTCTGAGAACAATCTCTCATTGGTAAAGCTAGGATACAGATGTTGTAAGAAGGATTCTTCTTTTTCTAATCATGATAATATCAAGAAGCAGAAGTCTGAATTCCTATCAGTACTTGATTTCTCTTTGTACATACAGGTCCAAATATAAATTGTATGATCAGAGTATCAAAGTTGTGGCTTCTAAAGAGGCAGGAGAGCTCAGAATAAAAATACACATTTCTAGCATCAAGCAAATAGGCTACAATTGTTTTGTTAGAAACCTCCAATTCTCACTGTAGAAGGACATTAAAACCAGAAGAATACAAACCTAAAGAGGCACAAATGGTTTTGCTAATAGGTATGCAACCAGAGAATTCAATGTGAAGCATGTAGGCAATTTTGCCAAGACTGTTCCATAACCTGTGATCTTACCATAAATTCCATTAGTTACAAGCATCAGATGTTATTATGGGACATCACATCAAAAACAATGACAAGCTACATTAGCATAATGGGTTATTATTCCCAGATCCATGTGATCAGTACTCCATGGCAACCCAACGATAATGAACGCCTTTGTCTGTGAGAAAGCACATACAAAACTACACAAAGCATGGACCTCAGGCACCTGAAATGGCACATAAGGCTCTCAGCATATTAAGAATTTAAACACCAGCACTGATACTTCTTTCTGGATATACACAGAAATTTTCCCCTTGTTGTCAAGCAATCATTGCCTTTGTGGGGACCTGGCATTTCCAGGACACTTTGCTCAGGGCTCACCAGTTGGGAAGTTGAGTGCTTAAAACTTACCTATGGAACAGAAACCATAAAAAAATTACCCAAATGATAAATCACTTGGATAAATCTGGGTAAAATTTGCTGGTAAATTTACTGGGTGAAGTAGCATCTCAGAAGAGGATCCACAACAACCAACACTGCTTTAGATACATTCCCACAGCGACCTCACATTGTTGGGCCACTTCAAATGTTCAAAGCAGAACAGAGAAGCAGCTCCTCTTCTTTTAAGTTTGGCTGTAATTGCTTTTTATGTAACAGCTTAATGGCTAAAAAAACTCACCCAGAATGTGACAGTTTGGGGTTAAATGCTTATTTCAAGATTTTGAAATCTCATCTCCAACCTTTAAAAAATCTTCATCTGGAATAACTAATACAGTAATTTAAAAATAAAGTTTGTGGTGGTTTTGTTTTGTGTTTATTTTTGTTTAATGAAATCAATCTAGCTCCAATTCCACTGATGTAAACAGTTAAATACTCTCTAGTTTTCCATGAAAACCCTTAGGACAATATTCAACTTTCTGAAAATACTATGCAGTATATCTTACTTAAATTATCAATGCAGATACTTATTAGATTTTCAGAACACCGTGTCAGTTCCCCTACAGTTTATGGAAAATCATAGCTATCATTTGAATCCAAAATATATATGATTGAATGATTCAAAACAGAAAAAAGAGATTAAAAGAGACTGTCATTGATTGCAGTTGAAGATTGATTGCCATTGAAGATTATTTTCTGTATTAATTAGAAAGACCCAATTGTTATTAATATTCACACACACACACACATACATATAACATTAATTTAGAGATTTGAACCTTTCAGAAAAATGTTTCAAACTGTGCTCCTTATAGAGCAGGTAAACATATCCAAACCAATAAATGTAAACAATACCAAGTTGAAATGTCTTTTCTGGATTTAATATCATAAAATTGAAAACTTTGTAATAAAAAGTCATGCCCCAAGGACATTGTCATAATACAAAGGAAATTTTTAAAATGCATGACATCTCAGTCAGGCTTTAGGAAAGCTTACCAATTAAAAATTTTGGTAAGTAAGTGTGCTAGCTGTGCAAGAGGTTCTGAAAAGTATTGTACACTTCTTTGTACTTAATCGAGAGAAATGCTTGATTAAAATCAGTGGTAGCACATTTGAAAAAACCGTTTCATTACATTCCAGGGATAAAGTCCTTTATGCTATGAGGAAATTACTGCAGAAATTAGTAACAGACTTTACTGTCATCTAGAAAAAATGTTATTAATATTAGGTAGATAATCTTTCCAAGTATCTATTAATATCAAAGCACATGATAAATTTAAATAAATATCTAACTTGCCAGCAGTATGATGCTTTCATTTTACTCCTTGAAGGACTACTGCTTGTCCTCAAATAAATGAAAAACCCTTCCTTGTAAATGCCATTCTCAGAGCTCCATTGTAGCAGTCAGTCACCTGGAATTCCCACTTTGGGCAAAACAGAGCTGGGAACTGGCCCAGGAGCATCTATGCATATACATGCACCTTCTGTCACTGCAGCTGCAGTGAGAAATCTTGTTTTCCCCTTCCAGTGAAGAGCTGGCCCTTACACTGCAGTTTAAGGATGCAGCCAGTCTTGTTTTTTCATGTTTTAAAAACAAATTCTATCTTGAACAACATTTACAGGTTCAGATGGTAAATAAGTTTCCAGATTTTTACTCTAAAGTAAGTTCAATAAATAATTTATTTCACTTGATTATTTTTCATTACTAAAACTTAGATACTCCAATGTATGATACTTAAATGTCACAACATGCTATTTACCTTCTTTCAAATCCCTGATGAGGAGATAAAGTAAAGCCGGGAGCCCATCCCTGCAGTACACAAACTGCTTAGCTCAATCTAATGTGATAACAAACCATCCACAAGGACACTTTTAATACTTACAGTGCCTCATGCCAGTTTTTAACACATTGCTCATAAAACTATTATGCTTGAACGTGTGCTGAGTGACACTCAAATATTCCCTAATGCCCAAAAACATGGTTTGTTTCTTCACTCAGCTGAGAACTGTCAGAAGTGCCCAGATCCGTCTGACACCCTCCCCTGGGAGATGCTACTACAGACTAGTTTTTATTACTAGCTTAGACATTACCTCCTGTATTGGAGGAGAAGTCCATTAGGAAGTTACCTGCTACTGCATTACAAGTAATAATAAATAGAATAATGAGCTGAGAGGACATTTCTTTGTGCTTTCCACTGTGCTGCATTACCTCATTGGGCTCAGGCTTTAGAAGTGAGTTAATGCAGAGGATGTATGATTAATCTGATGCCAAATGAACCAACTGTTGACCCAGTTACCTTAACAGCATGCACAAGTCACTTGCTGTCTCCCCACCTGATAACATTTAACACTTTCTGTCCCCCCAAGCACCGAGGCAAAGGAAGGCAGACCCTGTGCTGGAAGGATGTGCTGTAAAGCAAGGATGTAGGATGGAAATCAGGTCTCCTGCACTGCATTCTGCTCTTGGGAGGGGATTTCTCTGTCTCTCACCACCCCCATCTCCCCAGCTGCTCTCTTACTCCATCTCTACATTCTGGTCTCCTCATGGCTGTGTCTTCCCCACTTGAGGCTCCCTGTTCCAGTTCTGGGCTCCCATGCACTGTTCACCCATCTAAACATTGCTCATCTCACCCTTCCAGCCCTCTTAACCCCATCCCATTCCTCCTCCCACTCCTATCCCTTCACCCACCCCTCTCCAGCATCCCCTTGGTTCCATGTCATACCAGGCACTCTCAATTTCCACTCCCACCGTCTGGGAAGTATCAGTTCCTCTACTTCTGATTGCTTCCCCATAATGATTCCCCTGCCTCTTCTCCTTTCATTCCCACAGGCTTTTTGCTGGGCTTTTATTGCAGATTCACTCCCCTCTGCCCTCACTTTCTGTGTGCAGTCACTGTGCAGAGGCAGCTGGCTGTAAGGTCTCTGTCCCCCACCCATTCCCAACAAGAGAATTTTTAACATGAACGAACAACAGGGTTTATTTTGCATTTTCTCATTATTAGAGAGGGCAGCACCATTTCACAGAAAATTCTAAAGTTAACCTGCAGGGACACTAAGTTTGGAAGTGCTTTAGCCCAAACTGCAGAGCTCAGGAAAGGAGGGAATTTACATTTAAAAAGTAGGCACAGCAATATAAACAACAATCTTAAATTTTAATTTTTTTAAAAATAATATTCCTACATTTCTATATTAACAACTTTAAAAAGTTCATTAAAACTATAATTCAAATTATTTCAGTAATTTCAGTTACTATGGAGTTCTGCAGGTCCCTATAACCCAAATTTCTACCTGTCCTATCCCTTACTGCTTGAATACATGACAGAAAAATGAGTAAAAGCAATCAATATTTTTAACTTCACATTATATTTGAAAATATTTTCATCTTCCATGACATATTTGTTAAAGATTCACCAAGAACATACTGAGACTTTGCTTAATTTACTTCAAACACTGATGACTTCTGTATTTCAAAAAGTGATACATTCCAACTTTGGATCCCCAGAGAATCAGAAATGCTCTTGATCAAACACTCATCCCAGTAAAGAATACATAGACTGATCTGTCCCATTTTCCAGCCTGTGAACAGCTGAACAAAAATCAAAATGACCACCTAGCTTTGGTTCAGATGGCACACAGAAAAAGGGTGGAGTGAGGTTATTTGTTTCAAACATCTGCCTTCATAGAAAAAGAATTACAGCTGAGTAATTTTCTCATCATTTAAGACATCAGTAGCAAAAAATATGCATGTTGTGGAATTTTAAAACAATCCAATGACATTTCCATATGGAAATTACCACTTACTGTCAATTAAAAATCTCATTATATATATTAACTGGCTGAGTCCCAATTTACAATGTGTTACTTGGCTACCAAGAATGTGAAGGAAAAAAACTTCTTCCAGTACAAAAATAGAAGACATGGTTTCATTTCCAGATCCAACACAGATTGTGTTTCTCAGTTAATTTCTCTGTTTTGATTTGCCCAGGAATAGCAATAAAGCAATCCTTCATATTCAGGTAATAAGACTGGAAGAATTTAAATCTGTAAAGCTTCCAGATGGGAATATTATGGTATGGATATGGATTATGGTATGAATATTATTATAATGGAGACTATTGCAATGAAGTTATTTGCAGTGGTTTCCCTGCACCTGAATTAATGAATGCCAATTTGCATCTTGTGAATGTAGTTTAAAATAGGCAACACAATGAGTTTTGTGTGCAGTCCTCTCAAAGGTGTGCCTGAAGCTTGTTTCACAGCTGGGGTACTTACAAAGGCTGTCACAGCAAGGATTTCCCTGCATCTAAGAAGGCAGCAGGCTCATGCAGCCATCTTCCAACATCTGAGATTCTCTTCTCTGCCAAACAGCCTCAATTTGCAAATTTGTAGAAACTTAAGTATCTTAAAAAATTCTGCCCTTCTCTGAATTGTTCTGAATTTGATTAACATGTCCAAAAGAAGGCAGGCAGGCAGACTGAATAAGTTTTGCTTCCACAGGAAAGCTATCTAGAACAATTCCAGTTACAAGAGAATGACTACTTTCATCACTTGGTATCTCAATAATGTGCAAAAAATAAACGTCCTTATGAAAGCATACAACAAGGCATTGATGTGAGTATATGCAGAAACCCACTCTGCAAACTTCTCAAGGAAGAACTCTATCCAGGTAACCTTCTGACTAAAAAGCCAAATTAATCCACACATTTAAAGGCATTCGTAAATAATAATCAGAAATGCAGTAAGAAAGATAATTCTGTATATCGTGTTCAACAAAACTTGTTCAAGGAAAACAGTATCAAAACATATTTATAAATGGACATCCTTTGAAGTTTAATTTACTCCACATATATGTTGAGACTCCTTAAAATTACAGAGAGGAGATAGTTTGAGATTAGGAAAAAATGTTAGTATAATGACCACCCAATTATAGGAGAATTATTTCAAACCAATATCTTTGTCAGACTTTTGTGCTGAGCCATGTACTACTTAAGAATTCAAGGGAATACAAACTAGTCTTCCAAACTCAAGCTTTTAAAAATAAAACTAAAACCATCTGTAATATCAATTCAATTATTACAAATAAAATCAAGATCTGATGCATCCTGTTGCTCAGCCCTTGTCTGATACTAATTCATCTAACATCTTCACATTTTGGTCATACACAAACTGCGGTTTCTCACCCCCTTACTGACTAGTGAAAAACCACAGCAGTCTCTCAACTTGTATGCATTAGCACTGCATGCGATGACTGCAAATTTCTGAAAGAATAGAAAGTATCCAGGATAAAGACTGTATAGCATGCCTCCCAATAGGGCCTCCCTTTTTTATTTTAATGTGTGAAACTTCGCTCCTAAGGCTCCAATCACCTAATTAAGCTCTTTATCAGCAATGCATTCCCCTAGAAAAACATGATACTGTCACTATAGTGATCCCACAGTATTTACAAAACAACACTTGGATTTCTCTTCAAACCAGTGTCCTGAGAAGAGCCTCAAAATCTCTCTTCTGAAGACATGACAAAGACAAATCTCTCAAGCACCTCTAATATCAGTTGTATCAGTGATCTTATATTATGCACAAACATCAATATTTTGGGGGTGTCTCTATTTTTTGATCTCTCACACAGATGAGGAAGAAATTGGCATTCAGTAACTCAGTGAAACTACTGCTACTTGGCCAAGAGCAAACTAGGAAGTCATTGTTTCTCAGATGTGTTTCATTCAGTGGCTTGTTTTAGCAAGCTCCACTGTCGGCTGTGAAAAGAAAAACTCTGCCATCCCTTGGTTTTGAATGTGACTATAATTGGCAACATATAGATCATAAATATGTAAGGAATTGCCAGGCTTCTCAGTAGTTCCTGCAAAGAAGAGAGTCTGGGCTTCTGAACTCTGGACTTGAACAAGTTCTAGGTTTCCCCCTTTGAGATGTGCCATGTCAAGGGGAACTCTAGAACCCGGCAGGCAGAGGCCAGAGAGACCATCTTGCTGAAGAAAGAGGCAGAAGTTTTACTCAGTACTTCAGTCCAGTATCACTAAATTCCTTGCCTCATTCAGGGTCCACACTGCCCTTTTACCAGTGAAAAAGCAAGACTTCTTCACTTCAAGACTCGTTCTTGACTTTGATATTCCTTGCAAAGCCCACCTCCAGTTGTGTTTTGAATTTCCAAGCACTGTTCCTGCATGCCCAGGCAATGTCTATAAATTCCTTCTTTGCAGCCAAATCACACTTCTCCCTTGAATGTATTGCCTTTTTCACAGTGGAGCTCAGCCAAGAGGTCCCTGATAAGTCAAGCCAGTCTCCTCATACTCTTGCTTGTTTCCTTAAGCATGGGGTGTCTGTTCCTGTTCTTGGAAGATGCTCACCTCAAAGACCTATCAGCTTTCCTGAGTTCCTTTGCCTTTTACAGCTGTCTCTCATGAGATCCCCATTAATAGCTTCCAAAATCTCAAAAACTGAAATCTACTCTCCTAAAGTCCAGGGTCTGTACACAGCCACCCTTTCCCCACTCTTCTCAGGATTTTGAGCTCCAGTCAGGTCTTCCATGTTAATGGGTAGCAGATCTAGTTGTACTTCACCCATTTGGTCCACTGTAATTCAAGAAGTTACTTCCAATACTCTCAAGAAATCTTGTCTGCTTGCATCCTACTATTTCACACTTGCAGCAGACATCAGGAAGTTCAAGTCTCTCATGTGAACCAACATCAACAATCTTCTTCAAGTTGTTCAAAGAAGACTTTCTACACTTCCTTACCTGATCAATGCCCTCTAACATATTCCCATCATCACCTCAGTCATCTGTTCTAATCCTGACCCAGTATTAGACCCACAAACTCTCCAGCAAACAGTCACCCATTCATCCCACAGCAGAACTCCAGATCCACAAGGAGTTCCTTCACAAAGACAGCAACTGCCACTCATTAGTTCCCTGCAGGTCCTCCCTCAAGAGCCTGTATCCATCCATCCATCCATCATCCATCCATCCATCCACCCATCCATCCCAGCATTCCAACAGTGTGAGCTGTTAACACCCAGCTTGCTACTGCTGTGACTGCATGTAGCACCTGACTTCTTCCTGAATGTTTTCCAGAATGCATGTTATTTGTGCACATACATTTAAGTATATATAAAAGGCTCTCTCTTTGTCCTGTTCTACAGTTCCTACTATGTTTCTATATTCCCTTTGCCCTGCATCCTTTGCTTTCCACCCGTTCACAGCCACCTAACTGAACTGTGGGTCATCATCCCTCCACTGCCACCTCTAGCTTCCAGGCAGCAGGTGTTTTGTCCTGCTTTGTCATACTATTGAACACCTTTCTACTTGCATTCTTAAAAATATAAGCCATGCAAGAACTTAAAGTATCTCGCTGATAGAGCTACTGCGAAATTTGATGTTTAGTATTCCTTTTAGCTAGTGCAATAGACAAAGGTTTGGATAATTCAGAAAAAAATATTTGAAGACAGAAGGGATTTTCTTTCCATGAACAATTGATTCTAATCTAGTTTAGGTAACTGCAGTGACTGAAGAATTACTGACTCACAAATAACTCAGCTACTTATCTCTGTGAAATTATTCTGCATTCCAAATTTATCATGGAAACAACGGCAACAGCTTTGCTGCTGATGCTCTGAAAAGGGAAGGGATGCAAAAGCTAGACTTGTCTTCTTCCTGGAGAAGAACTATTACCAATATTTAGAAGCGGGCATAGGTACAGGAATCACTATTAAATTAAATATGATTTACCACACAGTTCCACCAGCCTAATAGCAGGAATCAGCCAAAACTGCCTCCCACTCCTAGCAGTGTATCCTCATCCCCTTTCTCATGCTGACACCCATCTACACCACTTTAGAAAGTTTAGCTTTCAGGATATTAACTCTATGGGTAATTAGGGTGGCAAAGAAGGGGTAGGAGCACAGGGACAGGAGTAAGAGGCTGGGATGAGACTGTCCCTCCCAGTCACAGCTACTGCAGTGCCTTATGTGCCATTCATGGTTTCAACACCCACAGGAATTCAGTCTCTAGGGCTATCAACTCATAGCAAGTGTCTGTAGTTTCTGCTTGTTTAGAAACTCAGGAACGAATACAGTAAATAAAGTTGGACAAGCACGTGCAACTGTAATTCTGTAGGTGTGGTGCTTACTCCCTACTGCCCCCAAGTCAATCCTCAGAAAAGAGTTAAACTATTAATGCAAATAGCTTACATTCTCCAGTATTAAATTTTAAACACTACTGTACATTTTATACTCCTAAAGTATCCTGTTTGTCACTTTCCTTACACCTATATATATACTCCCTATTTCATAATTAGAGTTTTTGTATTTATATAGACATATAAAAATAAAATATACCACAGCTTATTCAATGGTATATTATATGAATAGAGGAAACAAGAATTATTAATTCTTTCCTGGATCCTTTTGAATAATAACTAGCAATACTATAAAAAACCAAACTGCTGGTATTTTGATAACATCAATCATATCACAAATATGTATTCATTCAAAGTGAATACATATAGTATAACAGAATAGTTTTGTTTTCACCACAAGTAAAATATTAGAACATTTATGGAATATCTACCAGTAATTAACAAAGCCTAGTTTCCAGATCATCTTATATTTTGGAGTTTTGAAGTTTTACCACAAAAATTTATGTACTATATTGCAGTCAAAGCATTTGTATATTTTTACTGCAGTAATTCAAACTTTCTAATGACAGGGAAACTCATTCTGCAAATCAACTGAATTTTGCAATAAAGCGTTTATGATTTTCTCATCCTTTTTTCCCCTCCCAGTATGGTAGAAATGCTTCTGGAATGTCCTCAACAGAGTAGCAAATATCAAAATAAACAAAAAATCCTTTTTTAAAGAGTTCTCATGTTTCCAAAGTAATAAAACCTTCCCTTACTTCTGAGAAGAACCATGTCAAAATGCAAGTTCTAAAATGGGTACTACCAGAACACAAACAGCCTAAACGTTGTGGTTTACTACCCTTCCCTTGGGATCAGACCAAACACAAAGAAAGTTCCTGGGAGATAACAGTCACCATTATCAAGGAAGACACTTCACTGCTGGCAATCACAGACTGCTTAGAGCTGAAGAATACACTAAGCACCCTCCCTTCAGGTTCAATGGACAGAGCAATCAATCCCCTTCACGCAGCACAACAGCTTGAATTAATGGCATCCCTTGTTCCAGGCAGGCTCAGGTGCCAAGGCAGGAGCAGATGCTAAACCCTTGTGCCCAGGGCCCCCCAAAGGCAGCGGCTGTGGGAGGTGCTCACTCTGCAGGTGTGTCAGGGTGAGAGCTCAGGAGCCAGCAGAGCACACGGTCTCAGTTCCTCTGTCTGCTCACCACTGGCCCCATCCCTTCCCCAGCTGCTTCAGGCAAGAACTGATCCTCCCTCTGCAGGGTGAGTGTGCAGCACATCAGCTCCTGGAGTCAGGTTATTTGGGCCTGCAAGAGTACTGATGCCAGAGCAAGAGAGAGGGGAAGGAAGGATAGGTTCTCCTTGTTCAGTGAATGTGTTTATCTAAGTGGGCACTGGGAAACACCAAGGAGCCCTCTTTCCAAGATTGGTATCTTGCTACAAATCTCTGATAGCATGGTGTGCTCAGGGTATTCAGCCTTAAACAGGTCAGTGTTTTACTGCAGATAAGGGAACCCTACAAAACCCTTATGCACAATGAAACCTTACTAGAAGATCAAACAAATGCATCACAGACTTGGACATAACAGAGACTTTCAGCTGAGAAAGTGTCTGTGACCTTCCCTTTCCTCTTGCTAATCAACACAGGACTTCATGACTATTCTCTGCAAAAAGATTTTTATTGCCTTGTTCATTTATTGAAGGACTAAACATTCTTCATTAATTTCTTTTCTTGACATGGTAGAAGCATATCTTCCAGAGAAGAACAGAACATGGCTGGCCACATGGCAGCTAGGAACCCTTCAGCTTCACATCAGCCACTGGGAAGACTCTGCTGCTCTTTTGAGCACAGAACTTGTTTTGATGTTCAGCTTGGTACGTGACCAGCAAGCTGTGGAGGAGCCAGAGATCCTGCTGAGAGTGGGATGTGAGCTGATGTGGGTGTCTGTGTGGTCCCAGGCCTGGGCTGTCCCTGATGTTACCACCATGCATAAACAAGAAGTAGCTTTTGACAACTGCAACAGGGACTGGGCACACAGGGGCACAGGGAAAGGGGCACTGTGCTGTAGGACTGAGCAATGGGCTCTGTACAGAGCAAAGGGGAAAAGGATGATGACATGAGGATTTTGATGTGGGTGTTGGCTACTGTGGAAGAAGGCATGGGAAAGAGACCTGAAGTCCTGATACTAGAAAAATCCTTATTCTGAGTCTGCACTAAACACAAGTCCACAGAAAACCCCCTTGCTATTGAAAGGCAGATGAACAAGAATTGCAATCCTTAAAATCAGGCCCTGCAGGTAGCTCTATTCTATGAGAGTGCCAAATATAATATTCCCAATGCAAAATATGCAATTTCATTTCATTACACAGAAAGAAACCTTAAAACCTATCTCTAGTGAGACAAAGAAATGCAGCTTCTACAAGCCCACACAGAAGCTGACTTGTGAGAGCATGAGTGAGCCATCTACTTGTGCCATTTAGATTCTTCTACAGAATCCTTTCCTCCAATAAACTCAATTGCTGATCAGAACTAGGAACTGCAAAAGGCAGAATTTATTATAAACTCTTCTGCAGCTCATAATGATGGTACTCTAGGTTCTTGTAGCTAGATTTCAAAATTTCTGTTCAGATTTTTTTTAAAAAATGAATTTGAAAAATACATTTGGAAATTAAATTCAGAATAAATCTATCTTATTATTAAAAAAAAGAAGGAAAGATCCGGCTTCACATTCTTAACATTTATATTCATGTATTATGCCTTGAATAAATTACAAATGTTTATTTACAGAAATGCATTTTGCAGTATTTCCTCAACAAATCTGAGGAAAAGACTCTTAATGTTCCTAGTTTTGGTAATCTCTATTTTATTCTTGTCAGCTAATTGACCTCAGTGGGCCAAGTGAGCACCACTCACTTTGTGCAGGCATAGCCATTTTAGCAGTACTTTCAAAATCAAGTAATGCAAATGATTAATACAGTTGTTGATTAATACAGCACTGATCAAAGCTACTCAATATTTAAGAAAATAAAAGAACACACATGATATAATTTAAAAAAGCTCCTTGTTCTTATTTTCCAAGCAGAGAATCCCAGTTCTGATTCCATCTCCAACCCAGTTCAGGAATATTTTATAGATAGCATGAGATGCACAGTATCTTATAGACACATGCAGAGCAAAAGTCTGCCTTGGGGAGTGCACAAAGGAGGATTTTGAGACGTCTCAGTTTGATGGGATGGCTCGAAGGCCAGACTGTGACTTGGCTTTTTTATGTGCCAGGAAGGAGCGCGCAGGCTCCGAGAACACACCGCGGACTGTATCGGACTGTTTCATCCTGACTGCAGCAGTTAAAGTGAACCACCCCCTTGTCCGCAAATCACCTGCCTCCTCGGCTGAAGATGGACCTGCAAATGTTCAAGCAGCATGCTGGGGAACACCTCGGCGAGCGCTGTGTGACACTGAACTGAAATCCCGCCTGGCACGTCAGGAGCGCTAGCTTGGTAAACTCCTTAGATAGCAAAAAATGTCATTCCAAGCAGAATAACTGAGTATATTTCATGGTGTGGGCAACAGACACGGGTGGCAATCTGCCAGAAAACGCTGATGTTCTGTGTAAGCCAAAACACAATAAATAGATCTGGTTTAGTCTCACCTGGTTTTGGTGGGACTAAAAAGCCTGGGAAGGATAACTGCTGTTTAAACTGATGTTTTTAAGTGCCAGTTTGTAGAAACATATATGGACAGCACCTCCACGCTGTTAACACTGCAGCAAAATACACACTGTAGGAACCAAAGTTATTTTTTCTTTTAAAACTGTATGTTGGACCTCCTGCTGCTATGCAAATGCCCCAGCATAATTTATGGCTTACTTCTGGTCTTGGGTGTGCAGACACAGCACCAAGTCTCTGAAAAACATGCTCCTGTGCATGCATGTGCAGGCTTCCCAGCAGTTTCTCAAGCAAGGGACGTGTTTTCCTCTGCTCCACCCATCACATAGCAGAGCTGAAGAAAGCCCTAGGTTTTTTTTTTAACTCCCTACTGTCTTCTTATCAAATCGCTTGTTTTTCAGAAAGGATACATTCAGATTTATGAACATACCCTTCCAGTATGAAAGCAAAAAAACACCCCAGTAGGCAACAAGTTTAAGGCAACTTGGGTTCATTTACTCTATTTTCTCTTACTGTTTCTCCAGATACAGTAGAAGGGGTGTTTATCCACTAAAAGAATGTCAGAAATATCAATTATTCATTTTTATTATATATTCACTATTATACTGTTTCCATTTCCCTAAACTAGAACTTAAGGACCTCTAATTTCAGACTAGAAATACCTTCCCTATATTGAACTACCTTCAATATAGAAAGAAGAAAAAACACTTTATATTTAATTGTATAATGCAGTTGGTTTTATATTCTTTAGTGCTGGTTTTACTTCAAGACACAGTAAGCTATTGCAAATTTAATGCCAGAACTGATTTGATTTCTGCACCATAAACTGACTTGTTTTTCTTCTGTCATAAGCTATGCCTAGCTTGTCATAAAATATATGCTGTCACAACACACACTTATGCGCTCAGTATTTGATTAATATTAGTCCAAGAAGGTAACTGAGTCATAAAATTCTCTCCTAGTCCTTGTAGGTTCACTTATTTGAATGAATATGCACTAAATATTTTTTGTAGGAGGGCAGATAAGCAATGCTACTTAGGTAATACTATTATTCCCTGGTGACTTCACACTTGTGGTAGAAAAACAGATTCAAACAAGCACTAACTACACTGTTACTGAGGTTACAAATGACCTGGAAAAATACAGTTTCTATGGATATCATTTAATGATACAAGTCTTGCATGTCACACATCTAATATAGTGTTTTGTTTATTTCTTTGCAGGTATAAGGTACTCTTATTGTATTGAGCATATCTTGCAATTCTTTTATACCATAGAATTTTTAAATACTAGACTTTTATGCAGACATTATTATAGATTATAGATAGTGGGATGATCAGAACCTTATTTCACACGTAGCTAAGTTGGATTTTTCCAGAGACATTGTGCTCTATCTTTTAAAAACAGTTAAATATAGAGATTTAGCACTGTTAATAAAAGCTTCTACAGAGAAGGAATATACTGTTCATGTACTTTAACTTAAAAAGCAAATTTCTGCCAGTGTTATCACCTTACCTAATCTGAATATATTTGCAAGCACAAAATTTTATTCAGACATCTTCATTACATAATATTGCTAAGACATCTATAGAGTAATTGATTTTAAAAGCAATGGAAATCAGGAACAGCAGTACTGAAAAGACTAAGGCAGACTAAAATGCTATTTGTTTACATTCTGCAAAACCCAGCCTGGATCAGATAAACAGATGGATTCTTTCTGGCTAGAAATATTGCATAAGACTCTGAAATTAAGCATAGAGGGTGGGAAGTGCAGCTATAAGCAATTGATGTTTTGCTTCCCATCACATCAGAATGACTTTCAGACCTGAAGCAGAATAATTATATTTTGTCCTCGGTGCACAATTAATAAAAACCAACTTCTGAGCAATGCCACACCCTTGTGATTAAACACAATTAAAAAAAAATAGATAAAGTCTGAACAAATCAAGCTAACATGTAGGCAGGAAATGCTGTTTGGAATGCACTCCCTGCAATGTACTGTTAGACCCAGAAAGCAGCCTAACTTCAGAATTCAATCAAGCAAAATCTAGTATAATCTCATTACAGCCTTTGCAGTTAATGAAACCTATTTAAATCTCTGACATTTTGATTTTTAGAGCTGCCAAAAGCAAAAAATTACTAGGTTTATATAACACAAACATACAGAAAGGTAAGATTCTATCCTTTAGGTCATCCTAGCTATTTACCAAGCAATGCATAATATGAAAAGATTACTCTTCTGCTACTCACTATTGCTCCAGGATTTCAGTAAATATTTGATACTGATTTCAAAGAAGCCTGAATCCTGCTGGCTAGCCATGTCTGCTGCATACAAAGAGGCTTCTATAATTCTGAGCAGCTGAAGTGGCAGGTACTATGTATGTAGATGTGACTGTCACCAGTCAGTGATGTAAACGAGGGGTCAGAGGAGGAAATGAAGTCTCCGCAGATCCACTTCTTCCGTTCATGGTAGGTAAGCTCATTTAAAAAAAAATAAAAAAAAATAAAAAAAGCTCAACAACAACAACAAAAACACACCATGAGATTTTTGTCCTTTGCTCTTCCTTCGGGGCTTGTTCTTAATTCTATCTGAGGAGTGTTTTATTCCCTCGCCCCCTCAGTACTCAGTGTTTTTTCATTTATTCCATTCCGCAGCCGGGCAGATTTCTCCTGGCCGGCGAAGGCATTCGCAGCAGCGGAGCACTTGTTCCATGGGCAGGCTGGGGTGCGCTCCCGGAGCGTGTCTGAGCCGTGCTTTCCGCCCGGTGCCGCCTGGCTGCAGCTGCTCGCCCATCAGAAGCCGCCAGCCCCAGCGGACTGCCTCCTCCGCCAGCCGAGATCCACCCGGAGCCCCGCCGAGCCCGTCTGCCCTGCAGCCGCAGCGAGCTCACTGGGACTGCCGAGCTTCAGGGGCAGAAAAGCGGCCTCTGATGAACATCCTCTGCCTGCTCCGGTCAGCTGCTCTGCTCCCGCCGGCTCCCGAGAGCTGAACTACACACAACTGCATCATGCTGCGGTAAAGCAGAGCTGCGCCCATAGATCTGATTGCAGGAAAAAAGGCTCTCCCTCAGCCCAGTTGCACAAGAGAAGCGCTTCCAGAGCACTAAACCCACGGCACTCAGACTGGGCTGCTTCTGCTTTTCTTTCACTGCTACAGAAAAACGTGCTGTCGATTTTTTTCTTGACACTTTTTCCGCCCCCCTTAACAAAGATGAGAGACAGCAAGCTGAATTCATAGAGGAAAATAAGCCAGAGAGCTCACTGCTTTGTATTCACCCCTGAAAGAGCCACAGAAAACTCAGTTTGATATCGTTTTTATCTTGAATAATGGTTTCTAAAAGGGAACTGAATCCACATAAGAAAAATGAGGCAGAAGCAATTCACTGCTTGTTAATCTCTCTGTATTTTCTACAAAATACTTAATTGCTAGGTACAATTTCCATATTCCTAAGGTTTTATTCCATATAATCACACTACATCACTAAGCATATTTTAATAGCAATGAAGAAAAAGAAGACTCGGTTTCCAAAATACTTTTTGTTTCACATATTCTTGGTATCATCCTTCCAGATATTATTTCCTGGGAATAACAGTAGTCTTTTTTTTCCTCACTTAGTGAAATAAATTTCCTGCAGCATTTTATAATTACAGTATCTGAGACAAAATAGAGCTTGTCTGCTGCTGATTCTTCTAAAAACGTTGCCAGCAATTATATTTGCACATTACTTTTAGTTTCAGTATGCAGAATATTCAATGTTTGGATTGGAAACTGAGGAAACCAAGGGTCACTGATGCCAAGCTCCTGTGGTTCTCACTGAAAATATGCTAAATGTCTTCTGCAAACATACCTCATCTAGAGATAAGGTTTTGTGTCCTCACTAATGACAGGCTGTTGCTTAAAGTCACTTTGCAAACCTTTCAGTTCCTAAATGAACTTCACTCAAAACCTGTTTACATCCTTTCACAGACATGAGCAACCAGAAATGTTCAGAGTATCTCAGGTTTGATCTCACCAGCCATGTCAATGAGAGCTGATCAGTTCTTCCTCTCTATGCTGTTATCATCCCATTGCTGCCACTCTGAATCCCCAATTTATATAGAGACCCTGCTGTCCCCATTTGTACCTCCTTCCCTACCCCTCCACTGACAAAGCCTCCTCTTTGTGCCATCCTGTTTTAGCCAGCACAATCCAGCATTTTACAATTAAACTTAACACCAAATAACAGAAGCTCCAAGATCTAGGACTGATGACTTTCCACCATCCCGCTAACTGATTTTTCATCAGACACAATGTGAAGTAGGTTTGGAAGTCCTTATTCACCCTCACAAATACTGCATTAATTCCTCTGTTCGAGGATTTAAGTAATAATTTCCCCTGTGGTGCTATATCACATGCTTTTCTGGAGATGACTGATAGATTAATATTGCAATTCTCTTGTTGAAAATAAAAGCAGGAGGTTAATTCACAATTTGTTGTATTTCCTGAATTCGTATTAGATTTTATTCAATTTTAAATATAATCTTTAAACACCTTTAAATATAATCTCCCACTAATTGTTGTTTCAGTCTTGAGTATCAAGCAACCTGTCTGTTGATGCAGATCCTTTTCCCCCCAATAAACTTGTGGTTTATATTTACAGTGCAGAATCTCTCTTTTGATATGCTCAACAAAAATGTTACTACCCAAGCTGCAACATCATATGCCTGCTCTTCTTTGAGTGAATGAATGGGAAGTTAACTGGTTTTTGTAATGTGAATTTGAAGACCTTTGAGGGTTTTTTTACATCTCACAATTGATTTTTGGGTTCTGTTTAAATTACTCCTCCTACCTCTGTTCTTCTACAAGGCAAAATGAAATCTAAAGGCAAAAGAGTTCACGTAGTTAGTGGTCAAATCTTATTCCTGCTCCATCTCTCAACCTCACTGGATACTGGACTCTAAAATCAATGTTCTTGTTTCAAAGTTGTAATGGAGTAAGGATGTTTAACCATTGGCATTTTATTCCTTCACATAGTCATACTCAGCTCACCTTTTGTACTGCTGCTGTCAGGAGAATGCCAGCTGACATGGGTGACCTGTTAGCTCCACAGGATGCTCCTGAGGGTCCCAGGTGTCCCTCACAAGCAGAATGAAAAGTTCAAGGTTTTGTTGGTTGGTTGGTTTTGGTGCTTTCAAGTAAAACAAATTTCAGACATTCCACACACAGGCAGTTTTCTAAACTGTCACTATCCAGCTCCTTTTTAGTTCTCAAGTTTGTATTTTCAAATCTGCAGATCTATCCTTGCTTATTTTGAGTCAGCTTGTATGAACAGGATCCAGTAATGTTCCTGCCACTTGTCTTCACCATGTATCAAGTCTAACCAGCCTAACAATCTTTTCTTGACTTTGTGATCGTTTGGTGAGGAAATAAATGGGCCATGGCATCCAAGGACACTTGGATTTGAGTACCATAGGTAGAGTTTGTGTCTGGCATGTTAGAGGATCACCTAATGCCTAGTTGCACTTCCTTGTGGAATAACATTAAAAAGGCTACAGCTACATTCAGCTGTCTGTCCAGGAGTGGCAGATCCCCAGCACCTTTTTTACTGACTATTTTCAAAGTGATATGGAGCCAAAGTAATCCAATTTCATGTATATTTCAGGTCTTTTTCAAGCATTGCATCACAACATTAATGCAGAATCTCACTGCTCTCACCATTTAGAATTCTTAAGAACTGCCCATTGTGTGCTTCCACTGACAGTATGAAGCTGTACTAAAATACTGAAAAGCTTAATGGATAGATTAAGACAAAGTATATAAGGAAAAATGCCACCACTCTAAGAGTCTATATTTTTGGCATCATATGAATGAGTTCATACAGAATGGGAGTTGTTAAGATTAATTCAGGTTTGATACTCCTCCATTATTGGTTCTGCTTTCAAAAGTATCACTCATAACATAAATGCCTCAGAATTTAACTTTTATTCTAACAGCTTTTTTAAAATTAAAAGCATAATCAATTAAAATTTTACTAATTTCTATAATTAGTCGTAAAATATTTTTTAAAAAATTTAAATGCTAAATCGAATTTAAATATTTGCAAGTCAAAATTTGCATGTAAGACATCTTCCATATATAATGACTTTACCCATATTTCAGAAACACTCCTAAAACAGGAATAACACACTGAAATGGTAGAAATATCAGCACTCTAATTTAGTGTTCTGAACTTATTTTTGGTAGGCTCACAAGACTAAGCAATTTTGAAATTACATAGCTTCCACTTTTGTTTTTGTTGACTTTGCAGTATTTACCATTTAGTTACACATTGTAGGCTGTGAAAGATAGGCATGAGCACATGAAATCTGTCAGTGAAAGTAAATTGATGAGGCCTAGTACAGAATTACAGTGGGCTACTTCTTTATGATATTGCTACATGGGAATTGACAATAAGTTGCCTTTTTTTATGAAACCATAGATTCATAATGTAAGGATTTCCATTTGTCTGCCATGATGAACTTGCTAATCACCATAAGCCTTGTTTAAACTATAAACAATTGTGTGTAACACACTCCACATTTGTGACACACTGAGCACCTTCTGTTCTCTCACTGCTTTCTGAGATCAGAGGTAACAAATATCCAGGAATCTCGGTTACCTGGCTAATAATACCCTTCTCAGTCTGAACAGACTCTGGAGCTTGGAGTTTCCATGCCCCAATTTTGAGAAGAAGCAGCTGGGAGATGCTGTTCATCAGCATGGCCAGAACTGTTCCTGTGAGCAGAATGCTGCATGAACAGCTATTGTCACTGCAAAACATCTGAAAAACAGACTTCCAAAGCTTTCACTCAGTGAAGGAACAAGAATAACAAAACCACATACTGCTGGAGGTATTCACAATATCTTTCTTGAGGCATCCAGCTCAGATGCCTACACTGGGAGGTGAGTGCCTTCAGCATGACACAATAGTTCCAAAGAGTTCCAGTAAAGAGCACAATTATTTGTTCAAAGCAGCCTGTTCCTCCTCGCTGTATACACGTGATACTTAGGGTAGCTACTTTTGTATACTGGGTTTTTAGATTCTTAATATTTAGTAGCATAGGTACCAATTTTGTTTACAGTTTTAGTGACTACTGTTTATTACAGTCATTCAGGCAGTTTAGTCCTCTATGTTTTCAGCAATGCTTGCAGGAATCCTTAAAAAAGCACATGGAGATTTGAATATAGCACAGTCTTGCACAATCTTCTAGGGCTCATTTTAGCTTGGAATGAAAGGGCCTATGTGGATTTTGCAATCTTAACTCTTCAGAATCTGAGGCTAAATGCAAAGAGTGCTGAAAGCCTTTAAAGGATGACAACAGTAACAAAGCAAACATTGATGCAAATTTTGTCTTCCAAGCAGTGATGTGGACACATCTCAAAGCCAAAAGTAGCTCTGCTGAACTACTGAAGGTTTTAATATGCCTTATTATGGCTATGATTCTGATAATTATTTTCTATGGCTTCATATAGCTTCTCCTCCTTATTCTGAGTCAAATACTATGTCCTTTTAGCCAAATAATACTGTATGTTGAATTACATCTGTGTCTCTGATTTCCATGGAATCAGATTGGATTCACAGTGGCACAGTCTGTGTAAAAGTTTGGCTGGCTGGAGTTTTTCACCTCAGGAATAAGCAAGGGCTCCTTATTAGCATCTTTGTGGTTTTGATACAGTCTAGTCCTCCTGGGCAAAATAAAGCAACCCTACAAAGAGTGATCCCCAGATTTATTTGATTCCAGTGCAGAACACACCTAACAGAGGAAAACAAAAAGGATATTGCCATGTTCTGGGATAGGCTGCATTGCATTCATGGTTTCACATTCCCTTCTCTGGGAACCTTTCTCTGCCCTGCTCTTGAAGGACTGTGCTAGCTTTCAGATGGATGTTGGTCATAGCTCAATGGTATTCCAGTGCCTAAAAATAGGTGTCTAGCACAATTATAGATACCCTAAGGTATGGGAGCTATTCACAGAGACTTGCAGATATGACATAACACATACATTAGATCCACAGCTTTATTAATGTCCTCTGCTGAATCAAAAATCAAAATTGGGGTATCTAAATCAACCAAATTCTAGGTACTATGATGTATTAACAAGGTAAAACAAACATCTTGCTATGATCCAAATTAGAAGTGCAAAGTGACAGAAAGCACTCCACAAAATAAGATTTCAATCAAGGAAATCTCATTTAATATGATAATTGCTAAATAAAGTCATAGAAATCCTTCTTAGTTTATGTATCATTAGTTTTGCTGCACCATTTTGTTTTGCCTCCTGTTTGTAAGTGACTGTTCAGCTATTGCCACCTAGTGATGGGAAGCAAAACAGGCAGAAACAAGACAACGGTAAATAATGCATAAGGAATGCATGTTTACAGCATAAACTGTGCCAAAATGGAAGACAGCAGCACTGAAATGAAGCATGTGTTTGTATTTCCAAAGCACCAGGCAATTTGGGTACAGGTATATAAAATATTAAGATAGAAACCTATTGAATGGTATTTAATAGAATAAAATAACATATTTTCAGAGATATATTATAGATTCACACATTACCTAGCTCTCATCCTCAGGTTGTTTAGTGAATTGATTATATTAATTAAATAGGTTGTAAAGGGTTCATGCCTAATCTATAAATAACAAATGATAACTAGGCATGTTGCAGAGGATTAACTGGTTAACACTGGAATTATGCCTTCAAGATTCAAGGTACTGTTATTCTTCCTTTGAATTTTCTTTGGAGCTGTCAAACTGACATGTCCTCTTAGGACTCTGTCATTCACCTCTGAGTCTCTCCCTAGCTGAACAGTGCCTGGAAGCATAGGCCAGCCAGGAACAAATTTTCTTTGCCCAGATTTACCATACACATGCTAAAAATAGACCATCCTGAAAGCCATTAGGAAATCTGCACCACTACCACTGGGACATGGACTTAGGCAACACTGATGCAAGAAATACTGCTGTGCATGTCAAAATGCAGCCCGTGTCTCACAAGCACAGACCACAGGCATCAGCAGGCACAAAGAATAACTTAAGCAGTACTTTCTTCCTGCTCTCCACCTGAAGTTTCCAGGAACCATCCCTAAACAAGCTGTTTTCCATTACTGAAATCCTGTAAACTTCTTCCCTTCTCATTTTTGTAACAAACCTTTACCTATATTTTAGGATCCAAGCATCCTAGCATCAGGTGTCAGAACTTCCTCATAGCAGGAAGTTTCCAAACCACCACTGAAGGTGACTGATTCTGGGTGCTTGTTTCAGAGATGTAAGGAGTAACTGAACTCCATCCACATACTAGTTTTCTCGTAAGAGATTGGTACCAGGTCTAGGACAGAGGGAATCCAGACTTTGGCTGTCCCTCTTTTTCTCAATTTATTACACATATTTCCTTATTACACAGGACATAGACTGAACCCCCAAATACTGCAAAATTTAGGGCCACAATAAGCTGTAAACTCCCTTTTCCACTTCCCTTGTCATGCAGTTGTATGTCTTCTACCCTGCAGGAAACTCTGTGGGAGGGCAGAGAGGTGGAAGCCAGGAAGGGGAAGGGCTGGAGCACGCCCATTGCTAGATGTTCACAGGGTCATGGAATAGTTTGGGCTGGATGGGACCTTTTAAGATTGACTATTCCAAACCCTTGCCACGGCCAGGGACACCTTCCATTACATGGCATTGTTCTAAGCAACCTGTTTGTTCCTACAGGGTCTCTGGGGATGGCTCACAATTACTGCACCTTACTGCAGCTGAGATCATAACAGTTCTTGGCTTTGTTTCTCCTCATTCTTGTGCTCAGACACACCCTGAGGTACCAAGCACAGCTTTCCTGTCCCTGTTCTGCCAGGGCCATGGAGCTGGGGAAAATTCCCCTTTCCCTTTGCTCCCCAGGCATGGAACCTGGAAAGGAAAAGCTCTCACCTTTTCAGAGATGTGCCCGAGATGTGATGGAAAGCACAGCAAGACACACAAGGAGGGGGGTTGCCCACTCAGAATAGTGAGCTGGTGCCAAAATGAAGGTACCCCTGACCCAAACTACAACACACACATAAATTTTGTCTCCCTTGTGGAATAGCATGTTCAAAATAGCCATTTTCCACAAGACACTTCCCTGTAACTTATTGCATGTGCACAATGTTTTCATTGATTATCTAATTAGAAGGTGGAATTTTCAGTGCAGTAGCTCCAATTTGTTCTCTAATACTAATCCATCCCTTAGACAGATCTTACCTCAATGCACTTCCTGAGTGTGATTTTTAACACAAATGTTTTCTTGAATCTCAAATACATTTACAGATATATTTTCCTTCTCTTAATTCTGCCAGAGCAGTTCCTTAAAGTTTTTGCTGACTTTAAATAAGATGGTCCAGTGACAGGCTACTTGCTTACTTGTTCTTTTTTTAAACTTTCCTTTCCATTCTCTCATTCTGTCTTTTAATTATTAACACTTCTTCCTTTCTGGCTGACCTATTTGATACTCACACCTCAATGTTTACATTATTCTGCAGAAAGGTATCCTTCTGCTTATGTCCCTTTGTTCCACTAGAAACATCAACTGTAGATGAGAAGTCAATTTTTTACTTCTCTCATAAAATGAGAACAAAAATGTTGGAAGGATTTCAACCAGCTTCCACCTACTATAGATGGATCAAGAGGAGATGGACATGGGATCAGATTGTACCACATTTGCTGCCTCCTACACCTTCCTATCAGGTATCAGGCTCTGCCCACTATCAGAGAGAGGGTCAGACCAGCCAGGCTTCAGGTCTGAGCTGGCACACATGCCCCTGTCATGCAAACACCTCCAGCCTCCTCAGATGGGCCTTATGCATACAGTGTCCACTCTGAATGATTCCAAAAAAATGCTACCTCTTGCAACAGCTGCATCAAATTATGTGGCTGAAAGAGGGAAACTGAGCACCACCAGATTTAGCTGGCTATAGGTTACCTACCAGTCTTTCAAATGATGAAGTATCAATTTGTTGGTATCACTGCCATCAATTTTCCTTCCTTGACATGTACTTCTCTGATATGTACCACCACAAACAAGACTGTACATCCTCCAGGGCTCAGGCCCCTGCTGTGAGGGAAGTGCCTAGAATAGGTGGAGCCTGGCTCATTACAGTATAAGAGCTTTTTCTCATTTTACTCAGAGGTGCTAATAGAAAGTTCAGGTCCAGGGAGCTCAGATCAGTGCTACCTAATGACTAACATAGATAACATCAACAATTTTTAAAACTTTTTTGTTTCAAGGTGGGAAGAACTAACACTTCAAAAACTAGGATTACCCCAGAATTCATGCCAGGTGGTAGACCAAAAAATAAATTTTTCTTTCCCTGACTGTAGGCTATAAACAGGACATACACATACACTTCTTAGCTCACTTGATACCTTTTAATAGCTAGGCTGTCACCATCCCCCCTTCATCTCTTTGAAAATATTTCTGAATAACCAAAGTAAACATAAATAGCTGCCAGCAAAAATCTTCACGACTCAAGCCACTGGCTACTTTACAGCAACTTTATATAAATGACTGCAGTGCTGTAAGGTACTGTCAGGAAAAATCAGGCCAAATGATTTTACACTGAAATTTCTGTTTCTCATTACATGCATATCTTTCAGTTACAATTTCTGCCTCAGCACTCTCCTGTTACTATTCAAAACTATTTTCTCCATTCTTTTAAAAATTGATGTCAGTAAATCATCTCAATCCTAAACAGTTATTGAAGGACTATGTCTTGTTTTATGTAGTTTTGAATTCACTTTTCATATAACCTCCCTAGGCAAGCACTGGTAAAACACAGCATCTGAAATTTACTATGTAACACCCTTAACTTACAGTATGTTTAGTTGCTGGCTAGATAGGAGACAATAATTTGGATTAAAAAAATATCACTGATCTTACACAAGAATGCTTGCTCTGACTTGCAAAATATTTTTATAATGTTTTTGAAAGTACTGGGAAGCAAAACTTTTTAAATTTTTTTTTTAAAATTTTTATTAGAACATCATCTGTAAGTACGTATTGTTTCACCTTTTGGAGGAATCTGAGCTAGGAGAGATGCCAATTTGAGAAGTAGAATCTTTCTTTCCTGCTTTTTCCCCTCTGAACATAGTACCTTTTAACTGATGAGCACTTGTTTGAGGGCTCTCCCTTGCTGAGGTGAAGGTTTTGCAAGAGCAATGCTTTGATCTGGGCACAGGCAATAGAAGAGCTCCAGCATTCTCCAAGCTGCTGCTGTTCTACACAAGTCCTCACTGAGGCCAAGTTAAATATATGTGCAGCCTTTGTAACTGGGCCTTCTCTATCCTCCAGAGTCCATCCCTTCATGCTAAAACCAAAACTGTCTTGGGTCTCCCAGAGAAATGAGGTCTAATACAGCTGCCTGCTTATGCTGGAAAAAGGTAAATTATCTTCCTGTCTAAGACAGTTATGTTACTCAAGGTTTCTTGCATGTTACATTTGAATGGAAACTGCCATTTTAGCAAAAAAATGTACAAAACAAAATATACAATCTGCTTTTTACTAACTAAAAGAAAAGAGAAAGCACTTGTGGCTCAGCACACAAGGAAGAAAGCACAAAAAGATGCCCCATTTTAAATTGAATGGTTTCCTAGAAAAAGGCAGTAGCAATTATAGATGCTTTAAATACACTTAAAATGATAAATGATTTTGAGTCACCACAGCCTAGATTTTCAAAGGCATTTAGCTTCTGAAACATCTAACAATTGCTTTGTATATTATTAAGTCTCTAATCTGGTTAAGTATCAAACTCCAACATACTTGTTTGTCCACTGCATCATTAAAGGCTTTGAAAATCTAAACTCATTTTTTAAAAACTTACTAAAATTAGCAGACCTTATTCTCTCTCTTTTTTTTCTGTTTTGCCAGATCAGAAGACGAAAATAGTTCTTTCTTTTTCATCTCTGGTTTGGTTTCTCAGCTGTGAAGTGAGATCTAAAATATGGGATAAATAACTGAGAACAGAATTCTTTTATTTGAATACAGTGCAAAGATCTGGACAATATCCAGTTAACTTTTACAGCAACCTAATTCAAAAGGGAATGGTGACCATAAAACAATAACATCTGGGATCCACCTGCTCTGAAATCTCTCAGTGCAGCTGCAGGCAGTGGTGGGTGTGGAACCTGAGCTGATGCTCAGTCGGGTACCAGTGCTCAGTGACACTGTATCCTACCGACTCACACTGGGCTCCAAGGCACAAACCTTGCCTGAACTCGTCCACAGATCAAGGGAGGTCATCACCAGCTACTGACTAATTCAGTGAACTAAAAACGCAGCATCAGCACAGGCAGAACCCTTTATAAAATGGAAACTTCTCCAAGAGCAGAAGGATACTTCCCCCCCATCTGATAATAAGACAGATTTCAGCCCAGAGTGTGTTTTCTTGTTTGATTAAGCAAGCTCACCTAACCTGAGAGTGTGCTACTGTTGAAAGAGCTGTGAAATTCTTCCATCCCCTCCCCTTCCCCCAAAATTTCCATCAGGTCTCCATGTGCTGGCTCTAGTTAGAAGTTTGATTTGAGCAGCAGGTGTGTCTTGGGGCTCCAGTGTTACCTTCATTACCTTCAGTTGCCCCCACAGGTCAATGCAATGGAGCCTGATGGGTGTTCGAGATGGGGGAAAGAAGCAAAGGAAAATAATGCTTCTAAATTGAAAAAAAAAAAGCAAAACCCAATAAACAACCCAATAACAACCCAATCTGTTTTAAAAAAAACAGAGACATGCTTTTCATAGGCATTACTTGGTTAAATAGCTTTCCCAACTGGCTCAAATGCATTTACAAACACCTGTAAGAGGCACTTTTACCTATAAGAGGTACTGCTTTTCATAGTAAAGAGTATTCTTCCAAGCTGCTTTTCTGGCTCAGCCCTTATTAAACTTTGGCTGTCAGGAACAGATACATTTTAGCTCTAATTCCAAGAAGCAGGGTCAGAAAATGAGCTTGAAGATTTAAAAAGCCGGAATAGACAGTGATAATCAGAAGTAGTAGGGGAAATATTGAACAAAACTGTGTTAAAAACTGTATTAACTTGACTTTTCCTTTCATGGAGCTCCATGAGATTCCTGTTAAACAGTGCTGGCTCCAGTACCAGCTCCTGAGCTACACTGTTAGTGACTGACCTGTGAGCCTTGGTGCTGCCAGTCACCACCCAGTCGGCCTGGCAGCTCAGCCTTCCACCCACCCCCTGCCCATTCATCGAGTTTCATCATTGCCTACGATGATGTTCAAGGAGATACTGCTGGAAGCCTGTCTAAAGTTGAAACAGTGTCCTTTGATTTTCCATCACCCACCAAGCTGTCTGTCTATTGTTTTAAAGCCTATTGAGCTCGTAAAGCATCATTTCCCCTTCATACCAACATGCTGGCTGCTGCCAGTCATCTACTTTAATTATGTTTGGAAATAGATTACAGGAACATTTGCCCCATCACTTTCCCAGGGATTACAGTGAGGATTACCAGCCAGCAGCTCCTGGATATTCTTTCTTGCCCTTGCTGGAAAAAAGAGTCACATTTGGTCTTGTTCAGTCCTCAGGAACCTCCCCCCATAGCCATGAGCTTTCAAAAGCTCTCAGGACTGGTCAGACCATGATACCAGCCAGCTTCCTCAGCACTGGGGTTGCACCCTCTCAGGTCCTATGGATGTCCAGCTTGTTTCAAGAGTTCCCTAACCTGTTATCCCTGTACCAAGGGCAAAGCCTCAGTTCAGGCATTCCTGCTGCTCTCTGCCCCCTGCAATTCCTGAAGAGCTCCTGAAGGTAAAGACTGAGGCAAAGGCAGCATGGACCACCTGGGCCTTTTCCATCTCCATCACCATCACTGTCCTTGATGAGGGACGTTCTACACAGTCACTGAGACCTCATTTAGGATGGGCTTTCAAGTGGGAAGAATAGAAATATAAGAATAGATTATGCAGAAGTATTCTTAACCCTGAAACCAGATAAAGTACAAATTGTGATACTACTCTTAAGTAAGAGTGCAACAACATTTAGTATGACAAATCTAAACTCAAATTACATTATTACTAGATTCTGAAGGGAGAACTGCTGATTTTCTAGTTCCAGAACAGATTTAAAATTGGACTTCTACACATATGTTTTGTTTATCCTCAGTTCACTGGGCAGAAAATTACATTTCAGACCCTGAAGTTCCATCTTGTGAGCTTAATTTAGTCTCTGGTATTCTGCTTTTCTTGCCATCCTTCTTTCACCCTGGCATCTTTGTGTAATAGTTAAACCTCTGCTGTAGATTAGACTTTTTGCTTCAGAACAGAGCCTCAGCAACTAGTAGAAATTTAATACTTGATTGATTCTCTATAGAAGAGTCAGTAACTGCCCATGATAAATCTAAACAAGTCTGATCAGAAGTACTTTATTGTGACACACTGAACAAACTGGTGCTGAGTTTTAATGACCTCCGTGGTAACTAAAGTCATGTCTTGCTGGACAGACTGGTGATTCAACTATGTAGGGCCATGAAAGCCATGCCTACATTAACCCCTGGGGCTTTCTCCTGCCATGAGGCCAGGTGCCATGAAGCAGCCTACAAGTGTACAGAAAAGCATCACCTAAATCCTGGTGGCAAATCCAGTTCTCTCTTGACTCGTCACCTCTTGCCAACTTCTGAACTGGGTCTGAGAATTGCTAGGAGAGTTATCCAGGCAAAATGCAGAAGAAATAGAGCAACTTTGTTAGAGAGATTCTTCTGACTTGCATAAGAAGAACAGGAGAGGACAGGCCAGCAAGAGACTGCCTACTTCAAAAACCCTAAACAAAGCAGGAAATACGGGACAAATGAGATTACAGTTAGAAAGATGTCACTTGTGAACTGTCCCTCTCCTTACCAAAACACAGACTTAAGATTAGTCTTAATTATTGTACCAGCCTTATATCGTTTGCAGCATGAATTACCCCAGAAAAGGTTTACTCTGATAGCAGATAATTCACAACAAATTGAGCACGCAGATAACGGTATAGATAATCTCTAACACATTCTGCAACAAAAGGATGTTGATATTACAGCCAACATGAAACAGTAACTCCACAGAGACAGAGCAAAACCCCACAGAAAGTCACATCAATACCCTCAGGCAGTTCTAAACCAACTAAATAAATAAAAAGCCCACTACACAACAGGTCCTTGTAAGAGGAGCCACAGGATTGTGTCACACACAGTATACATTGTATAACTACAGACTTTTTTTTGCTTGAAACAGAAAGGTTTCACCAAGTCTCTCAGCACAAATGAAGTCTACAAATCCTTAGACATTTAAGATTTGAGGTATATTACTGTATAATACAATGGGATTCATTCACTTGAACACTGGAATCTTTGCTTTCAAGAAAAATCTTGACATCTATAACAACTGATGGTGGCAATTTAAATCTAGGAGAAAAGTAAATAGTTTTTAAAACAAACAATCAAACAATAAATCAGAACACAAAAATCCAAGCCATAAGAGCAGAAGAAGCCTTCCTTATCTTAAACTCACCTTCCTCCCTACCTTCTCTCTCATTTCCATGTTTAAGTTGCTTTCCAATGGACATAGAGAATCTCATTTAAATCCCTAAATATAACTTAAAGATGAGGCAGCATTTTCATCCTTTGCTTACAAAATGATTTGGAAATCATTCTCCCCACTCCATAAAATGCCAATGAATCCAAGAAGAAAACAAGTCTGACAACATACAGCTATTACATCAGACTTCATGAGAAATCTAGAGCTTTCCTCTGAATCAACAACCCATCCTTCCTAAAGAAAATGTCACTTTAATAGAATTATGCATGAACTAAAATGCTGAATATTAAGTAATGTATATATAAATATGTATGAGACCACAAAAATGCAGAGGGCCAGATTAAAGCAAGATAATATCAGTAATATAATTTCTGTTAATGAAGCAGTGGCCACTCACCCAAATCAATGGGTGGGGACACAGTCAGCAATGCACCAATGGCATATCTTAGCATAAGGCTCAATAAAAAACAGTACAGCAGAACTAATGCCAGCTTACAATACAAACAGTAAATAAAAAATGCTACCCCTCCCTCCTCCTGCACTTTCAGTCAACAGCAGGTCTTGGTAACAGTGGGTAATTAGTGGGAAACCAAGCCAATGTTTTCAAGTAAGGCATGGAGGAGAAAAACTTCAGGACAAGTCAGACTTGCCTTCCCTTCCCTTGATACTTGTAAAATGCAGCACCAACACAGGCCAATCTCCCAAATGTCAGTAGGGGTACCATAAGTGAACAGCAATTATCATATGCAGATCACAAGCATACATTATTGCCATGCAGTACAATTTATTCACGGAGGAGGTAGGATATTCAAATCTTCACCAAATTAAAATACTGAACACAGATCATTATTACTCATTTGAATCAAGACACATACTGTACCCATGACTTTAAGCATCCTTATTAAAAGTAATTAGATTTTGGCAAGTCTTTTCCAATTAACACAGCCAGTCAAAAGTAAAAAGTAAGTCATACATACCGGCTGTCTTAGCTGCACGACTCATGAGAAATTAAATAATTTATTCATGTCACTGTTGAACAACTTGAATTTTTCATATAAAACCATTTCTTTCTGTCATTATTTTTCTTTATTACAATTTACATGCAAATATGGCGTCAAATCAACTTACTTATTTTAGAAAGTGACTTTGCTAGACTGTATGCTGGTTTGAACTCCAGAAATGCTTTGAGAGAGTACCTCAAGACTTCTAACTGCGACAATATTTTCACTGAAAAAAAAAAAAAGAAAAAAGGCAGTGAATTTGTTAAAAAATACTAGCTATTCAGTTGTCAAATCACAGACTAGCAACCTACATTCTTACTTTGAGTAGCTCTGTAAAGTACTGTTAACCAGTGACCTTCATCACATTAACTCACAGCAGCACCACACTGCTTTTACCAAAGTAGTGATCATGTGCTGTCCCACAGAATACACAGGGCTTATTTTGGCTGGGAGGACAACACCTGAGGCACAGGCATACAGCCATGAAAAGGAGGTGTGCCTGGTCCTGGGAGAGGCAGAAAATCCCAAGAATTTTTCTCACCTTCCATCCTTCAAAACTGACACATCAGTGTGCAAGCGTCATTCAACAATAATATGGACTACCTACAAAAGCAAGGGATGAAGGAGAAGGAAAAAAAGCCTACAAGATACTAGTAAGTACTATAAGTGGATTTTTAATGGTTCTTAGTTAAACAAACACTTCTAGCTCACAATACAAATGGCTTCCAAGTAGAATTTGACCATTACAATTTTTTTAGCACTTTGACCTTTGTGATTTCTGTCTTATTCTATTTTCTATAGAAAATTAACATTCCCAGCCAAAATCTCGTGTCTTTTTCCATGCAAAAACACCAGCAACCTTCTTTCAAAAAGAAATAGGAGTAAAAACCCACCCTTCACTTCCCTAGATTAAAATTTAAAAAATACACACTAATTTTGTTCAGGCTATTGTGCTTTTGAACATAAGTCAGCATACACATTTAATGATATTTAGCTAATCCATTTTAATTTTATGCTGCTTCAGTTAGTTCAATTTACTTTTATTAGGTAGCTCTGTCTCCTAAGGTCCCTTCATTGCCCACTCTGTTTTTATACAATTCTTTCTTCTCTATTTAACAAGTGAGGGGTTTATCTCCAGGTTAAGACAAGACACTGTTCATTTTGCACGGTCCTGCCAGAGCAAGGTTCAGTCATGGCCATGAGAGTGTGCTGAATTGAGAACATATCAGCAGATCTGTTCAAACTCTACTAATAAAGGTGATGAACCTCTCTATTGACAATAAATGGCCCTATAATGTTGACTATGATCCCTTGTGCCTTTTTTTTAAAAAAAAAAAAGAATAACCATGTGACAGTAAAAATCAAAATTTATATATAAATAGCAGTTGATATTCACCAATTCCTGAAGTATACGGTAGCTCTAAACATTTCAAATTTCAAGAAAAAGAAGAAATTAAGCACTCTGTAAAAGAAGAAAAAGTGTCTCTGTGCAGTGTATCCCTCAGGCAATGCCATGGTTTCTCAGCACACAGTTTCTGCCTCCCTTGCCATAAGGGATGAACACAATAACCCCATGATACCATTGGATGGCCCTGTCTAGGCATACATGAAGGACTAACATCATGATGGCAGGACACACACACAACTCACTTTCTCAGGTTCCAGCTTTTATTTTTAAAGAATGAGCTTCTAGCTATCACAGTTAAGAAAAAAATTGTAAAAGAAGCCCCGTCTCTGCATTTGCACCAAGACTGCAACAAGAGTCCCAATGGATGGACTGATGTATTTCCTTGCAGCCCGATGCCTTGGTGTGTCACTATTCACTATTGTATTTATAAACCTTTGTAAGATGGAATAAAAGAGAAGAAATCAAGTCCATGACTTCAGCCTAAATTGCAACAATGTCCTAAATGCAAGACCAGCTAACACTATTATAAAAGACTTAGCAGAGATTAGAAGAATGTGGAAGAGTCAATATGACAGAGATTTAAAACACTTAATAGGTGACTAGGCTGAAACAAGGAATTACTACGTTCTTAAAATTCTTTGTTCATCCAAAAGACTGCAGAGTAAGCCTGTCTATTTATTTATATTTACATTTAATATCTACCTGTCTATGTATCTATTCTAGGTTGGACAGGGCCTCGAGCAACCTGATAACAGTGGAACGTGTCCTTGCTCACAGTAGGGTCGTTGTACTACATGGATTTTAGAAGCCCCTTCCAACCCAGATCATTCCCTGATTCTATGATATAGCTCTTTTCCCACTCTAACCTATATTTACTGTGTGAAAGACAATGGTCTGGAGGACTTCAAATGTACTTTGTTAACCTGTTTTCAAAAGCAAATCAAGTAAAGCTTCTCCCATGCATACTGCTGACCTACCAAATGAAAGGCTACACCCATCTTTCCATCATGCTCCATCAGTTGCTTATAGGAATCAATTTGCATTACCTTTGAGTTAAGTGCCCTTGAGTGTACAGTAACACATCTGCAGTGGATTTCATAAGCATAGTGGCAGTGTTCCAGACACACAAAAGGCATTAAAGTGCTCATGTCTGACACAGCACAAAGAATGGAGTACTACTGCTAATGTGATAATTTGGGAGTGTGGAAAAAGAGCAGAAAGAACTGCATTAAAAAAAAAGAAAAGCACAGAATAAAGGTGCACTAGGTAAGTACAACAGAGTATGGGTTTTGAAGACCACACACAAAGCCAAAAACATATTTGATATATTTGTTTCCTAACAAAAATGTCGATGTACAGGAAAAAACTTGAAAAGTTACAGGAGAAAAAACCCCACAAACACAGAGTAGTTAAGAAGCAGAAAAGGTAAGTGAAACATAAAAAGTGGCAACTGAGATAAGATACAAAGTCAGGTAAGATACAGAGGGTCGATCCTGTCCAAAATAATGTGATTTGAGAGGCACCAACAGACCACATTACCTTAGGAAGAGCCAGTTCAGGCATTGGGAAGCCCAGGAGCCTTGGGCACATCTGAATCATCTGGCTCAAGGCTTTTTTGCATTTTTTTTAAGATAGAGAAGTAGAATAGGAAGGAGGAAAAAAGCTTTATTTCCTGAAGCGTTGAAATATTTCAACTACCTTAACAAAGGTTCAATAGAGGATCTAAATCCCACACAAACAATGCTGCTGCTGCCCTGTGTTGCCTTTTAAATTGTACTTCCATTCCTTCACCAGTGTTTCAGCTCTTGAAAAGGTACTCATGAAGCTTAGCTGTCCCTAATATAAAATTAATATTTAAATAATTTGATATACTTCACAACTCTTCTAAGAGCTGTATGACTGTACTAATTCCCCCAGAAATGTGAAAATCTCGATTTTCATCTAGGAAGGGAGATACTTTAATTTAAAGAAGTTTTGTTTCTATAAAGGATTTCATTTCCTCTGATCACTTCACAGAACACATTTTCAGTTTCAGCAGGGATGAGCTGGTATTGATTTTTCCCCCTAGAACCTTTTAAGTCCTCCTTGTAAAGATGACCTGAATGTTTTCTAACAAATCCTTTGTCCTTAGTAATCTGTTGCCTATTTTTAGGCCACATTTAAAATTATTGAAAAGCACAACACAACAAAATATTCCAAAGTTGCCATTAGAAATCCACTCACACCTTGCTCCTACTTCTTAACAAGTAGAGAGTTAAACTAAATTATTAACTCCTGAAATTGTAGGCTTCAGTTCAAACCAGGAATTTAAAGCATGCATTTGATTACTTAGCGATGTTAATTTCTGGCTACACACACAAAAAAAATCTGCTAGACTGAAGAACTGCCCAAACCACTCTCCTCCAGAGAAGCAATGAGATACAGCATAGAGCAGCAAGAGAGATTCTTACACTGCTACATTTTACTGTATTGCTTGTAAGTGGGGTTAAGCAAAATGCAGTTTAAAGCTCTGGAGAAAAAACAGGCCAAAAAAAAAAAAAAAAAAATCCTTGAGCAAGCAAAATGAAATCAAAAGCATGAAGTCTCTTTTTGGTTCCATCATTTTAACTCTAATGACTGACATAATTTAACATAAATGGCACTTGATTAAATCTATCCATGAAATCTGTCATACATTTTAAAACAGAGTAAGTTCTGACTGTAATCCACTGCTGAATTGTTCTGTTAGGAAGAAGGTTAAAAGATACTGCACTAAAATACTATTGAAATAGCATTTCCTACCTGAAAATATGGAAGGTCTTTTCTTAGTGCGCCTTGGGTGTATAGGGTCTATATTCCTAACATTTTTTTGCAACTTTCCTTTAAAATCATTTTCTAGCAGGATGTCTGGCGGCAGGCTCCTCCGTCTCGTTGATTTGTAACGAGTCTGATGGGGATTAGGTTTGCTCTTAGTCCTGGAGCACAAGCTGCTGTCATCAAGTGCCATGATGGAGCCCCCGGTGCTAAAGCCACCCCAGCACAGAGCCAGCCCAGCGCCCAGAGGTGTCGGGACCAGTGGCCACAGACCGAGCAATCTCGGATGTTCTCATGCCCAACTCACCCGCCGGGGAAGCTGAGCAGGTTGAGAGGCGTGTGCTGGGCCAGGTGTAGAGTTACTGCACTGCCCCTCCTTGCTCCAGCGAAACAGCACAGGGAGGAGGCAGGCTGAAATAATTCCTTTGGAAGTTTTGAGGTGATTAGGAAGTTCAGCAAACCTGAGTTCAGCAGCACAATCTCTGCAAAGTGGAAGATACAATTTAATATCAAGCACTGTCTAGGGCTAGGATGGTTTATATCATACCCACACCATTTCTCACATCAGTTCATTAATAGTTCATTAACTTGGCAAGTTGAACAGGTGCTGCTTAACCTTACAAAAAGAAAACAGTGTGAGAGAAAAACAAACAAACCAAAACCCAAAAACCTCAACCCACAAACAAACAAAAATAACACCCACAAACCTAACAACAACAAAACAACAACCAAACAACCAACCAAACTCCAGATACCAGCCTAGGAAGCTGTCTGGGAAAAAGGCACCACCCAAACAATACGTTTGGGCTTTTAGTCCTGTTTCACAAATTTACATTTTGAAGATTGATAAACAGTCCAAATCACAAAGGGTTTTATGGCCACCACTATCAGTTTGGTGTTTCTTTCCTCAAGGAGCAATAATGCTATTTCCTACTGAAGAAATCAAAGATGCGATAGTGTGACTAATTTCCCTCTCTATGTAACTGCTGACTAATAAAAGTAAGATATTTAAATACATGTATAACAAAGATGGTCTGTAAATTCTCCATTTAAATAAAACTCCAGGTACTTTTCTTGTTTTGTTCCAGTTATCCCAATGAAGTCTTTTGAGCCTCCCAAGGATCTGATCTTCCTATCTCAAATGTTCAGAAAGTAGACAAATTGAAACATTTTCTATGAACCAGCTAATTTTCTTATTGAATTCTACCACAAATGAGAAAAAATTAATTAGTAAATTAAACTAACAAATCTTCTGACTACATGCATTTTGCTGTTAAAAAAGCAGCACTTAATATGGCAAAGTGAAGAAGCAGAATGGTGATATATATATATATTTGAAATGTGTAGCTTTTAAAGTATTTTATTGTGATAGAAATGCAGAAGGACACAAATAGTCTGCTAGATTCTGTCTTGTTCCTCTGGGAATTATATTGCATTGGCCTGAAAGTTGAAATTATGAATGGAAGGATCCAATCTTAAATACATTGGACTCAGAAATCATACCCTGCATTCAGAACAAACTGATCATTTAAACCAAATGAACATTAAATGTAGATAGAAAATGGACTATTTCTGATCTTGCTGAGTATTCTAGGGATCATGAGCTCTTTTTACATGTGGAAATAATCTTTTAAAAATTCCACTGGATTCCAAAAGAGGTTAGATAGTGAGAATTAGGTTATAACCAAAGGCAATTATGTGTCTAAATTGCTCAGTTACATTTTAAAAATTTCTCTACACTCTGGTCTTCATAATTCAAGACCAAAATATTTAATGTCCTTCAAACCTATATCATCTCTGGATCTCATCCTGTTTTTACCAGCTAATTAAAAAACCCACAAAAAATAGGTCCAAGAAGTTTTCCTTGCTTCCCCTTCTCTTCCAACTCCATTTGTTTTTTCAGCTTTGGTTGAACCAGCATGAAAATATTTAGTCCATTCCTAACAAGCCCAACTAAACCAAAGTAAATTCATCAAATGCTTTTCAAAACAACAGAAAATGCTTAAATCTGAGCAAATAAATATATTTGAACTAGGTGTGACGACTGAGAAATAAAAAATGCAGGAATTAACTTTTGAGGGGTTATATACTGAAATTTGAAGGAGCTTTAAATAAAATTTCATCATCTTCACTAAGTGATCTAAGCTCCAAGCTACAGGATATTATGAAAGCATCTCTGAACTTTTCCTGCTTTAAAAACTCTAACATGTATAAATAATTAAATATTCATTAAGAGAGGGACTTTAAAGTGAGTGTCCCATATTCTCACTGAGTGATACAACTGCAGCACCATACAATCTTACCTTCTCCAGCCCAATGAATATTCATGCCAAGTGGTACATTTCCAATAGGAGAAATTGCTGCTGGGACACTCAAATTTGTGTAGTGGTCACACTCTTTCAGATGGGGAAAATCTGCCAGGGACACAAACCCCTGGTCCAGACTGAGTACCGTGGAATCTAAGAATAGGTTAATCCTGAGGGGCTTTCAAATTGCCTTTTATTGCATCTGCTCTAGAACACATTCTTGAAAATGCATTCAGAACTGAAAATCAAAAAAGGCAAATACTTGTGTTGAAAACTGAAAATCCTGATTATGTAAAGGAAAGTAATATGCAATGGTAAAATAGAAACTGAGAATTCTAGTGGTGTCTGAAAGTTGTTGAGAATGAGATGCCTAAGTGTCATTTTAGTGTTATTTTAGTGTTATTTTAGTATATTTAGATTTAGATATTTTTAGTATTTATTATTTATCCTGTCAAAGATTTACACAAGATCCTTCAGAAGAGATTACTACATGAAAGTAACCACTGTGTTACATTCAGAACTGAATTATGAAAGTGCTCAAATTATGAAAAACAAAGACCAGGAATCATAATTTGGCTACATTTTCAGGCTAGGAATGGTTTATAAGGCTTCAGTTTTCTCTGGTAGGTTTGGTGTAGTTCAGTACTTCCTTATGATTTTAAAAGGTCAGTATAATAACCAATTGGTTTGTCAAAGGCTAAGTCAGAACATCTTACCCCTTGCCTCCAGCAAGTCACCCAGTTGCAGTGTCTGCAGTTTCTATTACTCATTATCTTGACTGAAGTTCAGTAAGTAAGTGCTGAAGGTAACTGATGTTTGATTTCTGTTTGGATGGTACCCTGTACTGCAGAAATACAGACTGCAAGTTACAAAATCAGCCTGGTCCAAAAAACAATTCAAAAAATTCTCACAGAGGAAATTATCATTAGCTTTTAAAAAAATAATGCAGTGGCAAACCCTGTTATGTTTTATGTACAGTAAGCCAGCAGTTATTATGACTGCATTAGAGCTGCCTTTTCAGCTGAGGAAATATTTGTGCTTATCAACAGCAGAAGCAAGAAAAGGTTTTTAGAAATTCTCAGTGTGTCACCTTGTGCAGGCTGACTCAGAAAATCTGTACTATGGAAAAGGAAAACCAACTCTGCAATGAGTTCCTGTCTGCTTTGGTAAACACAGGGATTCATGGCCCTTCCCACCATGCCACACACATCAGAACAGAATGGTACCTCAAGGGAGGAGAGGCCTCTAAGCCATCTATGTTGGAGGAACTGCAAAGGCATGAAGGGAAAGTTCGAACTTTACTAATATTTTAAACCAGCACAGTTTAATCAACCAAACCTTATCCTTCTTGCCTATGGCCCAGCACAAACCTAGGTCACCGTTTGTTTATTTGTTTATTTATTTGTAGTCATGCTGCCACTAAGGACAAAAAGACAAGAGTAAGCACCCAGGACAGGGATGAATTGTTTCTTTTAGTGACTGTGCCAGGTTAGAAAATGTTAAGTGTTACCCTTTAAAATATTTGTAAAAATCAGGTTATAAAGGCAACGCTCATGTTACCTGATTGAGTGCATTTTACAGGTGTCAGATATTTAAAGAAATGAAGTTGTTACCAATGAAGTTGAATATTCCTGGGTACCTACTTGCTGAGGAGACACAAAAAGTATCCACAATTTAGCAAAGCAATCTTGTTCTTTTATTCCCCATAAGCACTTATTACCCTGGTCTAACACCCTGTACATAGCAGAACAGTCACAGACCTCAAAAGTTATCTATGCCATGAAGTCTCTAACTCCTTTTGCTTTGCATTTCAAATAGAAAAGCTAAACAACAAAGGGAGAGAAAACAGGGTATCAAAAATAAGGAATGAGAAAAATATACGACAGTTCAAGTCCTCCAACTGTTGCTCAAAAAAGTATTTGTTCAATTTTCTGGAATATTCTGGTTGTCTTAATCCATAGGAAGTGAACATCTGACATTCCCTGCTTCAATTAACCTATTTCTTCCAGTTTAATGCTGTTAGAAGCAGAATCTGGACTAGGACAGCCTTAGCATCCAAAAAATCTTTCTTCAGTCAAGCATCATTTCTCAGAAGTGAGTATAAGAGGAAAAGGTCAGCAAATAATCAGTCATGGTCACAGTCTTAAAGAAAGCAAAGAGATCACTTTAGGTTCACATTAATTTCTACCCTGTAGCAAACACTGGGTCATAAAATTGTGCAAATAGGACTTAGTTTGCCAGGCTACACCTGACCTTTGAGGAGCTAAATAAGAGTATTAGATGTTCATCGTATCATGCACTATATTTATGGTTTTAACTTGTGGTAGATAGCATTGAATTACACTAACAGAAAAAATGAAGTAGGCTTTCAGCCAAGATGATCCTTTAAATTATCAGATGCTAACAGATAAAACATGAACAAAAGAACAGAGCTTTGACAGAGTTGCTTTCTCTGCTGGAATGTTGGTTTTAAAAGATGAATATTGGGAAGAGATTTGACCAAGTATTTCAAATGCATTGTCCTTCAGCTGAAAGAAGATAAGCACCTTTAATTTGAAGTCATACTCTTGCCTGCTAACAACAAACAAAACATATGGCTAAAGCTGTAATCTGATTCTAAGATACTATTAGTCCTTTACTGTTTGATCTATAATGTGCATGTCCCCTATTAAAAGAGAAAGCTGATTAAAATCCCAGCATTTCATAGGCAGAACAGTTCATATGCAAATCGTCCATTTGTAATAATTTCACTTCACGCTGATGTTCCCATTACACGATGGCTGTCACAGCCTCATGTTCATGAGGGCTCAAAAGTCGATCCTTCTCCAGCAGAGAAGCAGTGCAAACCCAGGAAACAGGCATTTTCTGGCAGGCTAGAGTGAAGAGGCACAGCACAAGCACCCAGCTAGCTGCCAGGGCTCCTTGCAGATGGCCTCAGAGCTGTCAGCACACGATGGAATAGGTGGAACTCACCAGAATCTGCACAATGGTAACACTTGAAATCACAAAATCATGCTTGGTATTATTCCACTGCAACCTGGGACATTAAGCCTAAGCACTGGGTACAGTGGTAAGAGAAAGACCTGAGGCTCTGAGGGAATTTTACTCCTTATGAGGTAGTATTAGTCCTGAATAAATATGGCAGATGGTTGTCCTCTTTCCTTCTACGTTGAAAATGAATCCTGTGAGCAAACTATGCATATGAAGGTTACACATTTCAGAGACAATTTTCTATTTAAAACGACTTCTGAGTGCTCAGTATTCTACATAAAATAAATTTTGTTAGCACATATGTGTGAGATTATAACAGCATTTCAGCTTCTGTAAAAAAAAAGTGTTACAGATATAGTGCAAAAAAAATTACCATGTATGGAACTTCAAAGTACTTCTTAGAGAGGATCACCATCTCAAGTGCAAGAGCAATCAATATGGAAATGAAGGCACTCCACCTAAGGACAGAGCTCTAGAAACACCAGAACACATCCCAAACAACTCTAAATGTCTGACTGATGCACAGCTCTAACCTGAGTTTCACCTTTTGCTGCAGAAGTCAGCAGTATACAAGAATCTCTGTGGCACTGCTACAGCATCATAAAGCAGGATGTGGAAATAATCTTTAAAACCTCCAGTTACAGAAACAAAAATCTCACAGCTGAACATTTGTCTGTTTAATTGTACAATATTAAACTTCAGTACTTTTCTTATAAGTACTTATTTTGCATTTGAGCAATATTAATGAGGACCTCTTATTGCACCTGACACTGCAATACAGTAGTAGGATATGTCAGATATAATATAGGCATTTTTTGTGCACCAGCTTACTCCCTCTCTCTGCATGCCTCCCTTCTCCCCTTTTCCTTCTCTCATTTGCAGTAAGCAAAGCACTGCCTGGCCAAAATGAGAATGGCTGAGGAAAAGTTTCTCTACACTAGTTCATAAATGTGGATTTAGAAGCAGACTGGAGTTTCTCTTACAGTGTCAAAGAAAGAGAAAAAGTATGGAAAGGAACAGCTACCTGAATAGTAAATGTAAACTTCCCCCCCCAACACACATACACCCATCATACTTAAGAGAGAAAAAATGACAACCAGTCCACATGTGAGAAGGATGGGGAAATGGAAAGGATGTGAGGAAACTCAGGGTCTCCAAACCACAGGAAGCAGTGGCCAACGGCAACTAACACAGCATCACCACAGAGCAACAGTGAGCTCTGCTTGGCAAGCACAAGCAGGGCCTGCCCCCCAAAGCAAGCTTTATGGTAAGTGAAAAATTCCAGCTGCTTAAGGACTGAAAGAGAGAAAAATCCACAAAATGTGAAAAGAAGAATAAGAGCTGCTGTACAGAATTACTTGAAGCCAGAGATATTTTCAGGTACTCTTTCATCCACCTTGTTTATTAGAGATGTTTGAGAACCTAACTAGTTGCTGATTATTTTCCTCTGACTTCTTGAAGAATCAGCTGCATGACAAAATGGCTTCCAAATCATGTCTGAAACATTATTCCTAGACAGGACTGGAAAAACATTCTATTACCCTGCCATTAATATGACACAATTTATATAGCCTGTATGACAATGCTAGATTTAAGGCAGTGTGCCTGTGCATTATATATATGTAAATATATAGATATTTAACATGTCTAGTATCTTACATATGTACACTGATTATTCAATTCAATTTTTCCATTAACATTCATATTAAGACCCAGTGGACACAGTTACAATTAATACAAACAGAAAAAGAGCAAATTAGAAAAACATTTTAGAATTTGGATGGGATTATTTGTGACTCTGTACAGGCCTAAGATAACTACAATTTAGACTAATTTGACAATTAACTTTGCAAGAATAACAGTGATTGCATTCAAAACAGTATTAGCAGAAGTGAGTAGTTGTGTCCTCTTCACAAGCTCCCTTAAATACAATCAAAATGGTAAGAGAGATGATGTGCTGAACAGATGCTCCCTTAGGGGTTGTGCTGCTCAAAGAGCTGCAGTGGCCCAAGGCTTTCCAAATAAACACCAAATACACACATATACATGTACACACATGCTGTTGTATGCCATGGAAATCAGAAACAAAGATCACTCTTGCAACACAATAGAAAAGGAGAGTTACTTTTCTGAATGTCAGCTGTGCAACTGGTGAATTTTACACTAAGACAACACAACCCTATTTTGAATAGTGACAGAATGAAAACAACTGAGAAAAAACACAGCATTAATGTAAAATGAAATGCATATAACCTAGTTCAAGTCAGACACTCACTGCAGCAAGTACAATTTTGAGACAACTGTTTGCCCACTGACTGTGAACATTTAATCCATTCTAGTATCAGTGCTGTCAAGAAAAGGAAACACCTTTCACTCCTTAATGTCTTCTACTGCTATCTTTATACAGGGCTCCAGAAACAGGGAATTTATTTCACCCAAAGTTACTTAAGAGCTCAGCTAGAGAGAAAAAAAAAGCTTGCCAAGAGAGATAAACCCTGAAATGCTCCCAAAACTTAGTGAGACTCCCACTGAACCTTTCCAGTAATTCATTCCACTGTCCAGAGAGGTGCATGAAAACACCACCATCTTCATATTTCTGCCAAGTTCAGCTCCAGGCTTTACAACCCTGAAGTGAAGATGGACAACCAAATATTGAGGAGCAATACATTTTTCAGCTGGACTGTTGGCTAATTATTTAAGGGCTTTTAGACTCGGCATGACAATCCTCAGGTTAATCCAGATTCAAGATAATCAAACATATAGCTTGGATAAAGAAGAACTTCCTGACATTTCAGATCAGTTTCAAGAGGAATTTGAAGAACTACTGTCTGTGATAGCACGGAACTCCATGATCTGGCTTATCTCTGGGAAATCAAGTTGTTACAGTCTCTAGAACAGGCAGATTCTTGACACCTTCTGCAAGTATGCAAAGATCCAATAAAAAGTTGTAATACTGTAGAAACAAATTGTTTTCAGGGAGACATATGTCAGTAAAGTAAATCCTTCAATCAGTTTGTGTTAGGAGTCACTACCCTTACCTTTCTGTAGTTAAGCACTACTGTATGTTAGCACTATAAATTTAGCTAAGTGACTCTGCATTGAGAACATATTACAGGTATGAGAGTGAAAAAGCACCAGAGCAAGGGTCAGACCTACCCATGGCACTTTGCACTGCTAGTACAGTATCATTTCTATCTTTCTTAGAGAAAATTATTGCTATGGAGAGAATTATTTGGGGGCTAGCTTTACAAGTCTTGGCTCCTAAACAGCAAGTATTAGGAAAACAGATCTTTCAGCACAGTGTGCAAACGTAACAAATAATTCTGGGGAGGGTGAAAAATAGTAAGAGGTCCAAGGGGACCTAAATAAGCTGAGATTCCCTTGGTTCTTACACAGATTGGAAGCACGTGGAGAAATGGGTGAAGCTCAGATCACACTTCAGCAGAAATGAGATTTCCAGACATGTTTCTCTAGTTTAACAAGCAGGACACATCTTGTATGGGGAAGAACAGAGCACAGGAACACAAAACCCAAGAGATGAATGTAAATGAGGGTCTAACCAACTGCATACAGAAGGCTGCAGAGTTTTTTCCTGCTAGCTAAGGACAGGCTTTTTGGAAAGTACTGGGGACTCATGAATTAAATCACAAAGCCTAATTTCAGCCTATTCTCCCATACCTGTTTTACAGCCCATGGATAGAGCCATCAATTTAGGGCTAGGAATAACCTTTGCCTCACCACTAACTATACTGAATAGTGGCAAGGGTAAAATTAGCTTTTGGATTATCCCTCCTTCTTTGGCAGAAGATATGGCAACTCATCTATTTCAATATTAATATTTCCTTCTTGTGAGAAAAATTGAGTTTGTATGAAGATAGTTCAGCTTCAACATTCAGGTGCTTTTATTTATAAGGCTGAGAAATTACTTGCTTGGAAATGGCTTTTTAAAATACAAGAATTTGTAGATGATGATCAAGTCATTGTGCAAAATTCTGTCATACAAATCTATACAACTGACATCTTGAAGCCTCACAACACAAAAGTTTTTTCTTTTTTTTTTTTCCTCTCCAGACCTTAAAAAATTCCACAGGCTTCTTTTTTGAACTCTCTCCCTTATGTATGCCTCTTTGTTAAGTGGAAATATTAAGGCACTGGATGCAATATTTTGGTACCACCATACTGTAGCATCACACTGACAGCCCAGCTGAAGAAGCTTCTTAAATTGCCCTTAGCTTTCCTTCAAATTACTATGTTTTCTATTTGCAACTATCTATGCCAGTTATCTTCCATGTAACAGCATTAAGAACTTGCTTTGTTCTACCATGAGCACATAACTAGGCAATTCACATATGACTATCAGGCTCTAACACTGATTTAACTTGATTATTAACTAATATCTCACCAATTTTAGACACCCTGCAAAATAATAGAACTGCTGAGGATACTAACCAAGTGAAAATTTTACATCATCCAAATGCTTAAAAAATACATGAAAAAGCTTTTAAACTGTAGAATTCTTAACTCTCATGTAGATCTAAAACTCATCTCAATTATCAACTGTAAGTGAAGATTTGAGAGACAGGTTTTTAAAAGTGCTGTATATAGTCTTTAAGGTATACAAGAGTAAATGTAAAGAAGAGAAGTAACAATTCAAATGTCTTAGAAAAATACAAAATATCCACAGCTAGCTTAAGGAGGCCATAATGTTTTCCAGAGAAGTTAAGATGCCTGTCAGTCATAGAAAGATTCAGACCTACTACTAATGATATTCTGAGGTCTCATTTATACTGTCTTGCCTTTCCCTGAAGAACATCAGGACACTGTGGTATATACAAAGAAAGGAGACTGCATTTCCCACACCTAGCTGCACACATTCAAAGATTAAGTAGCCAAAGTCTAAATCCCATCTGTAGTAAACAGAGAGACAGAATTCATCTCCTCTACCCGAGGAGAAGGGAAGTTGTATTTTCCCCTTAACTGCAGCCTTTTGCTGAGACTTTCAGATGCTTACCCTTTGAATTCTCACACAGGTTAGATGAGAGGATCCCCACACCAGGACCTTCTGCACTACAGAAATTGTGAGTGAAGTACAATACGCTAAAAACAATTTTCTTCCACCAGCAGAGCTACTCTGCTGGGGAAAGCTCAGAAGTGAGCACACAGTTGCCAAAATTGATAAATTTTTTCTGTCATAAGCAGAGAATGGAGCAGGGCTTCATCTCTCATTACTTATTTTCTCCTAATTTGTTCATACAATTCCAAAGCTTTATGTATCATTATTTTAATTGGGAATGGCAAACTAATGGGCTGAACTTTCTTTGATGGTCAGAGTGCTGTATAAAGAGATGCATGGAGAGAGAGAAAGTAAATGATTCAAAGGGGTTTTATCTCCCAGTGTCTAAGAAAATGCTGAAGAAAACAGTAAAAAATACAATAATGAAATTCTTACAGCATTTTTCACTGCAATTTTCGGATGATACTATTTAGGTATCAAATTTATTTGAAGTTGGGAACTGAAAACTTATCTATCTTATAATGTAACTCTAAATAATGGCACCACTAGATTGAAAATATCTTCCTGCCAAATCCTCTTAAGGAAGGTGTCTAGCAGCAGATTTCTGCTGCAAGTGGTTTGAAATGGTACCAAAATTGGCAATCTTGATTTGCTATTGTACATCAACCCCCACATTAGCCAATGTGTGTGTGTGCATATCCGTGTTAAAGTCTGTACAAAAATACACCGAAAAATAAATCCAAGTCTGCAGCCTAAGCTAGAATTTTTCAGCTTGCTTGCTGGAAACACAGAAAGTAGGTCAGCACATATTCCAAAATAGCACATCAGCACTGAAAGAAAAAGTAGTATATCTGCACCTTTGGACTTTTTAGCTCATCTCTCTGTAGGGGGAAATGGAGGATGAAAGCCTTTTTCTAATTCTACTATATGCATGAGAAAAAATTGCTTACACTTAAAAAAGCTCTCAAATAAACCACCTACATGGGTAAAATGTTGTCTGTTTTAATCAAAGCAAAACAACATTGAGTGAAACCATTTAAGCTTTATCTAAATATAACCAAGGGAAAAGCCAGGATGTTTAAAATGTGTTTAAAATGTTGTACTGGATACGTATCACATCCTGTTCTTTGCACATCTTGTTCCTTGTATCACAAACCTATTTGGTAAAACATTTACTTTGGAAATAACAGCATGCTGTCTGTGATTTTGTTGTTCATCTTGTGGGGATTTTTTTGGGGTTTTTTTGGGTTTTTTTTGGTTTTTTTGAGTATTTGCTGTTGCAGTAAGAATTGCTGCCTATTTTGTGATATCTTTCATGCTAGACACAGTATTCAAGAAAAATATTTTCTTTTATTTATTCCCCTCCCCGCCCCACCCCCATTTTTAAGAAATCAAAAAGCTAAAGCAAAAACCAAATTAGTTAAGCACTCACACATCTTATGGCTACAAAGATTCTTAAGAATTCTTCTGGAATTAATATTGACAAACTCCTTTTCTGAACTATTACAGTTCCTTAACATGAAAGGAAAACCAAAACCCACTCTTAGGCAATATTAAATAATGCTTATCAGCTCTAAAATATCATCTGATTCAAGTCAGTTGGCTTCAACATGATGCATGATGATGATCTCCTTCCCAGAACAGGTTTCAAGCTAGAACACTGATATATTTAATTAGGAAAAAATTATATTGCCTCCCTCAAATTCCAAGTGTCAGTCTTCATTTGGATCTCTGCACTAGATTAAAATGAATGCTTGCAAGGTACTGAGCATTGGTAGCATGACCTTTTAAGTTCAGTGATTTCTATGCAACCAGCAGGAATTCCTAAAAATAACAAAACAAGTCTATTTTTAGCTCTTCATTCTCTGGGGCTTTTTTTTTTCTTGCTTTATTTTTTTCAACTACTGCTGTATTTGTGTTCCATCTCAATTCTTGGATACTTAGCTCTCATTTATTTTCCTGTATCAGTCAGACCTGTTTAAGTATGTCATTCTCCAGTTTGTGAAGTACTATAATCCATGTATAGATGTACATTGTTTAGGCAATTAGAGAAATGGATCTTCCACAGAGCCAGGCCTTCCAAGAAGGAAAATCAAAATGGAGAAACAACTTCCTGAACCTCCAGCTGCTGGGATCTGCACTTTTCTTTGACACTCAGTAAACCCATGCTTGCTATCAAACTTAAGTAAAAATTAGGAACTTCCTAGGTAACACAAGCTTCACAATTAACTGAGTGAAGAGATGAGGAAGGTTTTCAAACCCTGATAAATGAAGTCAAAGTATTAAAAAATTAAAATGGTTGAACTTTGATGTCCTATGAGGTCTCCACCTTGCAAAATTATAAAACTCTAGCTTAGTAAACAACGTGCATAATTAAACATGATTAATTGCATTCCTAGATTACTGCCAGATAGCTTGTCACATGCATTGCTGGGTCTAAATACACAGTTTTCATCTGTTACTTCTAAAAGCCAAAGGCACAGAACTAATTGACTTAAATCTACAGCTGGACAAATATACTATTAAAATATAATCAGATGAAATTAAACAAATAGCATAAATTTACAGTGAAGCATTAAAATAAATAAAGGAAAATAAGACAGTTGCATTTATGAGTAGCAACAGATATGGTCTTCCCTCTCTCTAGCACTCTCTTGTCAAGGCCAGCACTGTCATACTCCAAAACCTGAGAGATCTGTGAGAAGATAATAGGTCACACATTCATCAGACTTCAGTACTGCTAATTTTTCTGACATGCAACCAGTGTGATTAAAAAAACCCCACTGCTCTAGTTGAATGGAACTAAATCAGTCCTCCAGTTCCCTGGGAGTTTTTCTAAGCTGGAGAAGAAATTTCACAATAGCTCATTATGCCATTTGGTCTCATCTCCCTTTAGAAAATAAAAGCCCACAAATACGTTTGCATACTCATACAGTTCCACCTCTGAGTTTAAGGATGCTTCCAAGACACCTGCTAATATGCCAAATTTGTATTCATTGGAGTGGGAAGCCTGCTGCCATGAGATACCATTTCCACTCAGAAGCCATTAGCCTAACTGCTGAGAGAGTGTATCTTCTCAAACTGCTCCACGAAGGAGGAACACTAGCATAGCCAGTTCTTTGAAGGCACAGTGAAACAGGCAAACTAACCCCAAAGTGGTCAGATCTAGTATTTCCTATTGCAAGGTAGTCTAGGAAACAGCTCCTGCAATCCCAGCTCACCAGCCTGTTATTCCAGCAGCTGTACTTTTCCAGACCAGAGCGGTCAGGCCCTCATTCCCTCCTGGCTCACGTGGTGCCATGGTTCAGTCTCGTGTCTGGAGCACTGGGACCGTGCTCTGGACTCCTGGGGCTGCACTGCTCTACAAGAGCAAGGGTGTAAGGTCGCCCTTACACCCTCCAGTGACTGTCATGGGCATTTCCTCTTGTTCCAACCATGCACCAGGTTGAAACTGGACGTGCTGCTGTGAAGATGTGTCCTAGAGCCCCACCTCAAGCCAAAGTGAACTCACAGACTCGACCAAGTGGAGCCGTTTACAAGTCAGCTATAAAATACACATCTCTGGTGTACACAACAGCTTATCTCTAGGCAATGAAAATCACCATCTTCACAGGGATCATAAGGGTCCAGAATACATATCACACATTTACAGATCTCTGCGCTCTGCAGCATAAATGTATCCTTCTACTTGTTTTGATCTGCACTTTCTTGTACAGTACATCAAAATAAAATAAGCACTGAATAATGAATGGCTTTATAATTGTCCCAATGTACTTAAAACCACCACCCAAAAATCTAGGAAAGCTGAAACAGAAATATCTGTATTTAGGCAATCAACAAATAAAATAACAATTGGACTGAAAAGGCTGTGACCCTGTCAAGAGTCTTTATAGTACTGCTCTTTAAAAGCAGAAGAAAATATTTCACTCCCCTTTGGGTAGAATTTGGAGCACTGTAGAAGCCAGCACTCCATGAGAAATTCTGCTAACAATATAATCTAATGTGGCTTATAGCTGATTACACAGCAAAATTAATTGTCTCCAATAATTCTTATTTTTATGACAGCCTAACAGTAGTTTAAAACCAATACAACCTTCTTTCTAGTAGGAAAAGAAAGGCTTTGTTTTGTTCAAGAGGACACTGATGCACTCATGTTGCTGTATATTTTTCCCCTGGCTCCTTGATATATAAATGCATGGCAGCAATTGCAGCTATTTTATATCCTTTAATTAGTACACTTGCAGTATGCTTGCTCATCTGTTTTCCAGCAATGTATCAGCATTTACAAAACCAAATACAGCCAACTCTTTGCTATAAGGAATTTCAGCTCCAGGAAGGCTTTAACTAAACACTTGCAGTGTATCAGATTAGTTAAAAGCCACAGGTTTCTTCAGCTCCTGGTAATGGCTTGGCAGCTTTCAACAGCATTAAGACAAAGAATCCACAAACATCCGTAGTAAAGTGTGCACAGTCTCATGTCACATGTGATGGTCTTAATATAGCTTTGCAATTCATGTTTAAAGTCAGACCATGAGAATCTAAAACTTGTCATTGGCAAATATTTAAATTCATGCTCACAATTTTTTCAGTAATAATCACATAGATGAGAGCTTCCAAATTCCAATCTGCATGTTTTATATTCTTCACACCAATGCAAAATACTTTTAACTATTTACTAAAAGTTTTAGAATAGTTGCCAAATCTATTCAATAAAGAAATGCATTAATACCTAGAATTTATTATCAGTCTTACCAGAAAAATCTCATGTAAATCCATAAAGACTGGATAATTAATGCAAAATCTTACCTTCTCCTGAAGCAACAGTTTCCAGCAGTGATCTCTCTTAATGCTTTAATTTTGCAACATACTATTCATAAATGGTTTCCTAGTTCAGGCAGAGATGGATTAACTCCAAGCAGTCTGGATGCTATCTTGCTTGCTTCCTGGAGATCACTGTTTTGCTTTGTGAGCCATCACAACTACCTAGGAAAAATAACAGCCAACCCTCAGTCACCTGGACAATGTGATATATTACTGCTCCCAGATTAAACAAAAGGTTTAAAAGAAATCCATGTCTTAAAATGTGATGTTAAAATTTGTACTTATCTGCCAAACATTTCATAACAGATGCTGTTAAAAGAATTATTGCATGCTTTCTTACCAGGAGTTCATGTTCTTGGATAGAAACATAAAACAAGTGAGAAAAAATTATATACAAATGTCATATTTTTAAAAAATTACTATTTGGCTTTACACTACAATATGAACTATAAACTAGACTTTAAACTAGACTTTTTGTGGGTTGATTTCTGGTCAGAAGCTATAAGCAACAGCAAAAACTGTAATTCCTTAAGCAGAAGTAAACAGAATGGTGCCTACGGGAGAAAAAAAAGTGCTGAAAGTAGGAATGTGCTTTGCTATCTATTCAGGTATAACTGCAAGGTCCCTATTAGAACAGGAAACATTATATTCCTGTTTTGTGCAGATGCAGGCATCTGGCTGCCAAAAGGCTCTGAAGCTGAGACTACCACCTGCAAAAGCACTGGCAGCAGATGCAGATCCCACACTTTGGAGGGAGAGCACCATCCCTTGATGGGTATGCCCAGAGGCCCATAATGCAGAATGACCAAATCCAAGCTGAATCTTGCTACTGTGAAGGCAGTTTGAATATTCTCTGTGAGCTCAAGGAGCAATGATGCTATGTAGATCTGTGACATGCATAAGACACCTTGTTTGCTAACGTGAACATGAAGTGCAGTTACCAGGGCCTTGTCCAGCCAAAGCACTGAATACCTCCAAGCACAGAGACACTTCTCTGGCAGCCACAGTGCTGTCAGTGCAGCCTCAGAACAGCGTGTCTCCACCTGAATACTCCAGATGCATGGCAGCAAACAGGACAGTCCATCTCCCCCTGGACTTGTTCAGTCCCATGAAATGTTTGACAGAGCATATAATTAAAAGATCTCCTGAGCTGACATTAACATGATACTGAGTCGTCACCTATCTCATAAGGGGGTGTTTTACAACCTGTCTCCTCTCCCCACCCTTCCCCTGACAACAAGAACCACCCTTGCCACTTCAGCATGCATTATTAAAGGGGTTACACATCTTGATTTCTCTTTTCAATGCCTTTATCCTTCAGGATAGCTCTTTGCAGCTGATGTCTATAAAAACACAATAGTACCTCTGTCCACACTTATAGCAGCACTACTCTAAGTCTGAATAATTATCTTCTATCATATTTATCAGGTTTCCTGAACGTTAAGAATATCAAACTGTGGCGTCTGAATAAATGCACTCAGAAACACAGGGGAGTCACAGCTCAGATCTGCTCCTTTAAAATTTCTGCAGATTTGGATTTTTTTTTCTGTGTTATACTCCAGATGCATTTTAAAGATCAGGCTCCATTGTTTAGATGCTTTTTGGTTTTGTAATACAAGAAATGATAGACAGTAGATCTGACAGGTTACTGAAACCACCCTATTTTCATCTCCCTGCTGAGAAGTCTGCTAAAGCCTGTGAGATGCTGTCAGAGACATACAAGATTTTTGGACAAAAATGGGTTATCAAGTTTTAAAATCATGAAAGGAAATCCAAATCACATGGAATACTTCAGGTTATCATCATCAGTACAGGAGAGCAGATTTAGGCATCATACATCACATCTGTGCAGTAAGGAGAGACTGCCTGTTAGCAGTAATCACCTACTTTTGCATATCCCTGTGACAAATTGCACTTTTCAGTCTCTGGTAGACTGAAGCCATTATAATGTGCTCTGAGGGAGGAGCATGGTGAGGAGGAGAGGGAGGAAGAGCTTTCCATCCCAGACTCTGTGTAATACAGTGTAATTACTGCCTTTCATGGACATTAATTCAAAGAACAGGGACAACCTGAAACAAGCAGTCTCAAGCCAAATATTACAACCCTTTGCAGACACATCACCTTTTCAGTCCAGTATACAAAGGGCACAGTCTCCTCTACAAATTGAACTGTGAAGTGTTGCACAATGATGTGTCATATGCTATCTAACTTTTTATTCATCCTCCTTGAACAATTCCATTGTAAGTATGCTATTTCTACCCAGGTATTATTCACACCAAATCATGACTTTCATAGATCTGTGGTTTGCTACATCAGCCTCATTATATAATATATCTGCAATCACTACATGTACACAAGTCACAGAAATAATTGATACTCTCACTGTGCCCCACTTTTTCTTCCTGAAAAAGATTTTATAGTTGTATCTTTTTAGGCAGTAAAGAAAATTTTAAAATGCCCTAAGTATGTACACATTGTTCTTGTAAATATTATTGCTAAATGTGCATTCCTGAAATAATCTTCATAACATGTAATAATCTTTAGAAGTATCAAAATTATGATATTAAATCTACAAAAAATGCAGTAACTTCATAGCTGTCCAGTAAGACATTTCAAGCAAGAGGTTTGTCAAAATGCACCTTGTTCTCCTAAAACCCATAAAAATGAGTGAAGGTAAGAGCTACATCACTCCAGCACCCTCTGTTGGCCTTCAGGCAGCATGGTACTTTGTGCACTATTAATAAAAGTGAGTCCTTGGATCCTGAAGCTATGGCAAAGATTCCTTTACAGAAAAAAACACACAAAAAGCACACAGAAACCTACTGTGCAACCCAGTCCTATACATAAAATCTTTAGCTATATACCACAACATAGTTAAATATCAGATTACTCAGTATTGCTGGTTCTGTCATGCATCAGTCCATCTTTGCAGATATTTATAATTGATCTAATTTCAAGGGCAAAACATTCTTTACATGCCCTATCTGTGCCTGATATTTCTGACAAGCACCAATAATAAACGGCACCTTGCACGCCGATCTCACCAATAGAAACAACAGCTCTACGAAATGAACAACTCTTTTTATGGAACATTATTCACCGTGGCTACTGGGAACTAACAACACATACATTAATGCAGAATACCATCCACAAAAGAAAATGCTTGATGAGACCAATCAGGTCTCATCAAGCAGGCAGAATAAAATCCAGATGCCAGACACAAGGTGATCTAAATATAAACTCCCGACCCTGAGCACAGCCAGATGGTGTAATTTCCAGAAGCAAGGGCCCTCAGCCCAGCCAGCCTGGCAGCTGCTTCGCAAAGCCGGCTCAGAGCTGTGCAAAGACAGATGTGAAGTTGCAGTGGGGAGCAGGGAGGAAGAGGAAGGAGGAAGCAGGAGGGCTGAGATGGAGAGGTGGGTGTGCTCCCATGGTGCTGGGGGAGGTATGGGTGGTAAGAGCTGCTTCTGAGAAAAACCACCCAGCGTGGTTATCAGGGCTGCCTGGTCCTTTCTGGCCCCTCAGGGTGTGACAACAGCAAGGGGCAAAGACCTGCAGCCTGCCCATCTCACAGCCCTTGAACCACCAATGAAGAGCCACAGGCAAAGGGGAGGCAGGACACAAGTAGATCTGACAGAGCCGCCTGTCTGCTTCCACCAGTTGAGTAACTGACTACTTTATCTGCCTGTGGCTAAGCCAGCACTGGTCAGAACCCAAAAAAACAACAAAAGAGCTTTTCTTTGCTGATCTTAACAACAGGGGAAAATTTATTCTCAAAAATGTCATCAGCTATTGCAAACCTGCTCCTCTCACTGCCTCTTAGCTTTGCACCTTTAACCTCTCTACAGTTTGTATCTCCTTAGTTTTGTTTTCACAGCATCCTGTCTGCTCAGCTGGAATTCATACCCACTGTCTCACCACCCTTCCAGACTCTGTTCTCTGTTTCTCTTCTTTCCCACATGCAGCTTCACATGATTATCTCCTAATATTTCAATGTTTATCAACTTTAGGATGGTGCTAATAAACAATGATCCATTTGATAAGAATCTCCAGAACATGCAGAAATGCATACAAACTTTTTACCAAACAAATCTGTGGCACTATTTGTCAGAAAACATTACTACTCTATTTCAAATATTTACACATATGCTTCTACTTTGGGTAATTTATATTATACCACTTAACTGGGATGGAGAAATCAGTTTGATTTGGAATGTCAAGATCTGAATTATTAGAGTCAAATATTTATTGCACAGAACAAGCTAGAAACTACCTCACAAAATCTATGCAGTTCATTTGAGGTCACTGGCTAACCAGTCCAAGAAGCCAGAGGTGGACTCAAACTGAATCCACATCCCCAAACCTCAAAACTAAAAAAAAACCCAATAGAGCACTTGCATTTCCCATTTTCAGGAGTTACCATTCTGACAGTTAATTTCAGACATTTATGTTCTTGCTTTATACTAATTTCTGCTGGTAGATTTCTTTATCTGTTCTGTTGTTTTAAAACAAATTAAACACTTCCCTTTTTCCATGTTTAAAAGGTCTGGACCCAAACAGTAAATGGTAGGAGTTATTTCCTTTAGGTCTTGGCTGTCATTAGGTGGCTGATTAGGGCTGCAGTAGCCTGTTCAGTAACAAGTTACTTATGCAACCACATTCCTCTGCTTAGCAACCCCAAGGGAGGGGTCCAAAACAGCAACTGCACCAGTCACATTTTGCAACTAAAGGCAGGGGAGAAAAAAGAGACAGGAATGGGATGTGCAAGGGGAAATAGCACTTTTCTTCATGAGAAATGTAACTTTCTAATAAAAAGAAGGCAACAAACAACATAGAAGAATGAATCAAAAGCAGCTAAACTATTTCTCACTCAGAGTGGTAATTAGTTCTGAGATCATAATATGATAATGATTCTTAAGAGAAATAATTCATGCAGAGAACATGTTAATCCTTGCAAAAGATCATGTAAATACTTTGCTATGCTTGCACCAATTTTCCCTTTCCACTAAATGCAGAAAAAATCTTCACTTACAATAAAATCCTGTAAAAATGTTCCTGGTTAAATAGCTGAATATGTTGAATACTTACAGAGAAAGGTTCAGTACTAGTATCTTTGGATCAAGATGTTAAATTAAAAGAAAAAACAAACGGAAGTAAACATTAAAGATACTGTTAATTTTAGGAATAAAATTAACTATTAATTTACTAAGTTTGTGCTGGTTAACAATAGGCATAATTACAGGACAAAATACATTTTTTTTGAAAGTTTATAAATAAACATTCTGTGACAGAATAAATAAAACCAGTACTTCAAACAGTAGTGTATAAAAAAAAAAACAAATTAAAAACTCCACAAAACTACTCAAAACTATTTGGGTACACAAAATAGTATCACTTTTGTGTTCATTAAAAAATTGTTCCAGTTAATAATTTTCCCAACCTCCACAAATTCAAAGTCTTTCTCTGTTTGGCCAGGAACTGGTTATGTACCACAGAGACACCAAGCTTAGCTGGGGATGTTGAGCACTTGTGTTCATATAGAAGTTACACTGTTCATTTTTTAAAGTATTTAATGCAGAGGGGAGATGCACACCTTCTGAGCAGCAGGGATGCACTTGGCCAGCCCGTGGACTGCAATGCCACACCAGGAGCACAGTAAGGAAAGGCTTATTTAGTATGAACTACTCATTTAGCAAATGCACGAAATGAAGAGTTGAGATGCATCATTCATGCTGTGGAACAGATTGATGAACATACCAGCAGGAAGGCACTACTCCCTGGTGTGTTATTACAGTCTCTAGAGCTCAGCTTGGCAGATTGTTTCTTACCAATCACACGTAGGATGACGTCCTTCTTCAACATTTACCTAATTAATGACAGAACACTCACCTTACTGATACACTGTATGGCCTGACTGCTGTTAGAAAAGGCAGTTTGCTACAAAGCATTCTGTGGTCCTAAAGGTATTTACTTAATTCACTGATAGAAAAGAAGATAGACTGATAAAAAATAAACACCTCAACTATGAAAAATTGCTAAGTGAAGGCTAGGATCAACCTCGATTGCCAACAGGGTGACAGTACCTGAATTACTATCCTACTGTGGTCACTGAGCTCCAAGCCAGCTCTCTGGAGAGCTCCACATTGATAAATACTTTTAAAGTTAGCATCAATAAATGCCGTCCCATTCTAGTTTTAAACTCTCATGACTATTTCATAAGAGAACATTTCAAAACCCAACAGTTCTAGATACATTTCACCTCAAAACTGTCAGTCTTGAAAAACCTTGCATTTGTCAAGGAGTTCAGAAGTGAACAGGACCAAAACAGACCGTATTCTGAAAGGGTCTTAACATCTATAGTAGAGGATTAAACAAACCACAAAAAAAGACCAAACAAAAGAAGAAAAACCAAAACAACCCAACCCTCCTTCTATTTCACATTAACCTTCATTGGGTATACTTGAGCACAGCCAACAAAAGAGAGCTAGTAGGACAGAAAAGAATGTAGGATGACAGAATCTGATTTTCCAGCATGAAGCCTGATTTCCTCCTGGTGAAAGTTATCACATAACCCATGGCCTCATTGGGACACAAAGCAATAAAAGGAAAGCACTTAATTGGGCAAAAAGTAAGGAATTTTCTACCCATGACTAAAAGGCTTCCTACTGCAAGCATCTCTAATGGTGCATCAGGTGTTGGTTTGGTGACTACAGCAAGAGTGAAGGTCCATTTGAATAAAAATATGTAAAATAATCCCCTTATTAAAACCCTCAGATTTTTAATTGAAGACAAAGATCTGATCTTTATTTTGCTAGTCTTCTTTTATATGGCTGACAGCAATATTATTCAGATAGGAACTACTACTTTTGTCTTGCTAGCTTTAATTAAGTTCAATCTCTAAAATGGCATTTCATTTAATAACCTTTCCTTTTTCTGAACTTCCTCCCCACTCTGTTTTGATTTATCAGATATGGAAGCAACCTCAGTAACCCAGACAATAGGTCATGCAACTTTCAGTAAATAAACTCTGGATGAAACTCTAACACTGTCTGTACAACATCCTGAACAAGAGTAAGTCCTGAACAAGAATAAGACCTGAACTTTTTCAGCTTTATTTGGAGGCACAAGCATGAAGAATAACTTGAAAGATGGGTACCAAAAGTGTAGAATGGAAACTTTGATATTACAGAGACCCTTTCATGATCTGCAAATATTTTGTCAGCAGCTAAGTAGTTTAAGAAACAAAACACCCACTTCAGCCAGTACTTTCCCTTCATATCCTAAAATTAGCCATCTCTTTAGTTTGAATTTCCTTTTGTCTAATAGGCAAATTCTTTAGTACAGCATTACTTTTTGTTTTTTCCATCTCAAGTAACTTTTTAGAATTTTAGGTACAGAAGAGTATAATAATAAATTGAATAATAAATATAAATAACAACCAAACAAGGCCTTCCCTTGACTTAGAATTGACTTATCCATCTGTTATGTCTTTACACTTAAAGTACACTCCTTCAGAGTGAATAACTAAGAAAGACTAACAAAGATAGCATAAGTCACTTATAGTTGTAATACCAATCAGTTTACAGCCCACTTACTCATTAAAAGTATTTGAAGTCAAAAAAGAGACAAAAAAAGAAATAAAAAACCAAACTCCAGGTGCCTAGACTTGATAATACAAGTGCTCTGAATAATTCTTTTAGTGACTGCACTTTCTAGATGTCATGCAGATGGCAATCTCAAAAATGAAATCCAGAATCAGAATCATAAAGGTTTCCAGAACAACAGATAAATTAGACATTTAGTTGTAAAATTATTTTTTAAATTATTTAATTTAGGAATACTAAATGATTCAGAAAGTATCTGTAAGAATGCCTTTATATTTGCAATCAATATTGCTTTTTTTGGTCGTACAATAAAACACTATCAATCATGCTGCCAGCAAACTGCTTCAGAATAAAGCAGGCAATACCTTATTCAAAACTTACAGCAACAAAATGAGATGAACATGCATCTTGACTAAACAACCTTTTCTCAAAAGTATTAATAGTGAGTCCTTCACGTGTTTCTCTTCTCCACCATGCTGGGAAGATCCAGACCTGCTCGTTTCTGACAGTGAAGCCTCTGATAAATGTCTACCACTCTATCATAAAAAAGGTGGGGAAACTACATGATACAGTTCCAAGTTTTGAGAGAGAAACTTGAGAAAAATTGCAAATACTGATTTGCAGTACTCAGTACTATCTGCTTTTCTGAAAAATAACCCAAACTAAACCACTTATAAAGAAATAATGGAAACAAATATTAACAAACGCATGTGACTTCTGTGATAATGTTCCCCTTTATGCACATCACAGACTGTAACATAGACAGAATTCATTTATTGATGCTTAGCAACCTATATGGGAAAAAAGGCATAGTAAAAAATCTAAGTTCTATGGAATATCTAATAGAAAAACAGCAAGTACCAAATAGCAGAAATACAGGCCTAACCCTTCACTCACCTATTAAAAAGGAGATACCTCCCTTGCCTTGTTGGAGCTGTGCACACAGACAGACTTCAATGCTTTTCCCAAAATGTTATTTTGAAACTTCTGAAGAGCTAATTAAGGAAAATACCGGTGTCTGTAGAGTTTATGGAATTACACTGCTTTCCGTCATTATGTGTAATTTTGAAAGGTAATTTTAACTGAGCAGTAGACCTCAAAACCCATCCCACATCAGCTCCATCCAGCAGTGCCTCAGAGGACAGAGTGGGACTGGTGACACAAAGTGCACCTCTGCTGCCAACACCGTGAGCCTGGCTCAGTGCAGCACACGAGGAACTGCCGACTGCAACACCTGGATGGGAACCTTTGCAGCCCTCAGACTGTCATTTCAAAGGGATGAACAGGAAGGCAAGGACCAGACAACAGCTGCCATTCACTGAAGAGCCTCCCATTAATGATGGGGCCATGTTAAAAGATAAGTGCTTTTTAATTTTGAGGATAATTGCAGTTATTAGCTTCTGATCTGTATCATTTTCACTTCTGTTTTAATTACCGAGCTAGAACTCCCTTCCTGCAAAAAGCAACCTTCACCAGTCTGTTCTCAAAGGTATATTTATCAAGTTCAAATTCCCCAATGACATGTTTATCCAAGACTTTCAAGGTACTGGAAAATCCTACTCTTTTTTTGGAATTAATAAGGATGTCTTCAAATATCAAGTGTAACACTGACTGAAGAATGCAGGGGGAAACACAATCGTTCTACATCAAGATCATTTTGAAGAGGACCTCACAAAATATTATTATTACATCTACATGGATTGCTACTTCAGACACAAAGCCTCTTTCCTCTTCTGTATAAATCCATTTTTAAAGCATTATGCAGGTAAGTATGCACACAAGTATAAAAAACATACAAGTTTGGAATACTTTCTTCTACACAGACCATGGCTGGTCTCTCTAAAACATTCAATAAAACACCAAAGAACTTGATTCATTTCTGGGACAGGCAACAAAAATCTAGTCTGAAACCCCAATCTTTAAATACATTGGTCTGTGGAAAATAAGAATATTTAAGCATACTACAAACCAGATTTAAAAAAAACCTGATCATGTTTATATGTATTAAGTACCTCAATGATCCTCTATCCATACTATGTTTAAGAAATTCAGACCCTCTCCCTTTCCTCTTAGCTTTTATGTCTCAATTCCTCTGTAATCATTAGTGCCAGATTGTCTATTTTTCAACAGAAAAAAGCACAGGAAACCTGTGAAGCTTTATAAATTAATGAAAGAAATCGTCATGATTGCATGAATGAAATCATCGTGTAATAAAAATCCAAACTTTTTGTTACATGCTGTATCCTAGTCCTTACTTATTTTAGGCAGTAAATGAACTAAAATTGAACCTGATACTGACATTTGCCGTAATTCTTTAAAGCATCTCTCAATTCTACCCTCTTGACAATTGTCATGACTATTTCACAGTAACTATTGAACTAGTTTTGGTATATGGGCACAACCTGCTTATAATTTAACCAGAGATTAACCTAACTTATACTAGTGAATATGCAGATGTTTCCTTTAATGATTACTATAAAATGCCCTGCAAACTTGAGACATCAAAAAAGTGGAAAAAAAATTAAACATGCAGTATTTATATAGAGATTAATCCATACTGATAATTTTTCCCCCTACGTAATTTCATTCAGCTTGCAAAAAAAAAAGCACCCTCAAACTCAGAATAGTTCTACACAAAGCCAACTTCATGTATTTTATTTCTTTTAAGGGGCTAACTAATAAAGAAAAATAGCCCTTGCTACTGAGATTTCTAAAAACGAATTTATGAGAAGTAAAGTTTGCTACAGGGCAGATAGACTGTATTTAGAACTATCATGCATGTTCACTGATTTCCATCAAACATTTATAAAACTAAATGACACATTCATTAAGCAAAACTGTTTATAAAAGCATGATGCCTGCAGTTCTTTGCTCTAGCAGATCTACAGGTTTATCCCAGGAAAATTCTTTCCATTACTTTACTCAGATAACAATTTTGCAACAGCTGTTGCAAAATTGTTATCTGTTTGGAAAAGAGGGTTTTTTTTAAGTTTTACCAGAACTTATAACTACTGTTCCTTAATTCAAGATGGCCTAGGATATCTTACTAAATTGCTTCTAAACTAAAGATTTAAAAACTATATGACTAAACCCAGAAGGAGATAACAACACAGGCTCAAGTTACAAATTATCTTACTGAATTTTATGATGAAATATTCTTATTTATTTGTGTTCTGTGTTAAAGAAATATAATAATACATGCAGGCAGGCCGAGTATATCCTATGCTAACAGCTTTCCATTTTGGAACATTTTGGCTTATGCCCGAATTTTGAACCTTAGCACTGCAGTAACTGTATATTTGTGTGTTCTTCCACACAGAAGCCATTGGTACTTTACCTAAAGGATTATGCAAGAATCTGTCACAATCTGTGCTAATGTGTTTCTCTGAGCTTTTTTAAAGTAAAAAGTAGGCATGAACATCAAAGCACATGCTGCAAATGATTGTTTCTAATCTTAGATATGCATCAATTATTCACTAGCTTGTTCTTCTTGTGCTTTATCATATAGACTTCACCATGGCAACACTATTCTTCCCTTCCTAGCCTTGATCAGTGAATCTGTAAACTAATATTAGACTTAGCTGCTGAATTACTTAATATTCTACTTATTACAACATGAACATAGATGTGTCTCTCTTATTACATCATGAACCCTGCATGGCTTCCAAAATATCAATAAATTTTCATTTGCTCAGCAATATTTGAGATGGTAACTGTCTAAGAACCAGCCAGTTCCTCTCTTACTGCTAAACATAAATATGTAGCTTTGAACTACCACCAGCAAAACTCAGAATGGATTTTAATGTCTGGATGCAATACCTCTTCTATGGTCTTTTCACACACTGGGTAGATGGTTGACCTTCCAAAACCCATAAAGTTTAACCACTCTTTAGTTTTAGAACAATTACACTTGTTTCAGCAAGCACCTTAATTTAAATATGTCATATCTGACAGTCTTCTTGGTATTATACAATGTTTTCTTTCTGCTTATGTTTTCCAGCATTATTAAACATATATACACACATATAAATACATCATTTTTCTAGCTCATTTGGACCCAGCAATTTTGTCCCTTTCAGTGATTTTTTTTCTTTTAATTTCTCTCTTCTTTTTGTCTAATCATCTTTTTCTTCACCCATTTCCCCTGTGTTTCTCCAATACTCTTGATTCTGCTAATTCTTGCCTTCTTTTAGCTGTTCCATCACACAATCATGCTTCCTTTCCCCTCCAGACTGTGAAAATTGCTTATGTAGCTCATTAATCCAAAAGAGACATCTTTAATACATTTTTTATTCATTTAATGCAAGGTTTCTCCCCTCACCTTGTAAAGCAGAGCAGCCAACATTTCTTGTTTCCCAACCCTTGCCTTTTCCACAAAGGTGTTCAACGTGTGATACCTCTGCTGGGATCCCTAGGGAGCACTGATTATTAAAGTTACAGTTCTGAGCATCTCATCATCATCCTGGCAGAAATTTCTAAGGTTTTTATAATATATAAAAATCTTAATGTGTCTCTAGTATGTAAAAATCTAACTACAGTATTAACAGCACAGAAACTGTGATATACACAGAGAGTTCATGTCCCTTCCCAGTAAATCCTTAATATTGTTCCTGTATTGTTCTTAGCTGAAATTATGAACTGTGTGATATTACCCTTAAACATTCCTTATCTTCATCATAGTTAAAAGAAAGTTGCTTCATGACCACAGGACTGTCTGGCAAAGGGGGCTGGCTGTTTGTTGGCTGGATAGTGTCAAGACTGCTCCACTCTTCTTGTTTGGGAAGTGTGGGACTACACGGTGTCACCTTTGAGTGTCAGCAGCCTCCCTGTGGCTTCAGCTGACACAGAGTTCTTAGCAGCTGGTACAGTGCTGTGTTTTGGATTCAGTGTGAGAATAATGGTGATAATGCTGTGATGTTTTGGTTGTTGCTAAGCAGTGCTCACCCTAAGTCAAGGGCTTTTCAGCTTCCCATACTTTGCCAGTGAGTAGGTGCACAAAAAGCTGGGACAGAGCATGACTGGGAGAGCTGACTCAAACTGGCTAAAGAGATATTCCACACCATAGAACATCATGACCAGTATATAAACTGGGGGAGTTGACTGTGGGGGGAAGACTCAAAATACCACTGAAAAATGCATGTAGTTAGGATTTTTAACATCTTTTTTCCTATGCATCACTGACAAGGTCACCACACCTCCATATTTTGAGCCAGCCAGTGATGCACACATTCCCAATAACCATAATTCCCAGTTAACCATAATGCTCCATATGTGAATATAAACCACTACACTGCACATCTTACAGAGAGGAGAAGCTGGTCCACCAGCAACACAGGGCCCTAGGATTACACTTACAGTTCAGCCATTTGTTTAAGTAGTAAAACTTCTGTGATGAATATTAAACAAGACTATGGTAGAAAGGTATTTTCCTATTTAACATAGTTTTCCATCTGACCAGCAGAGAAAACCACGGAGCTCTTTGAATTGTACATAGCCCGATGATGGAGACTTAGTATGGGGATTTTTTAATTTAAATTGTAGAGCAATATTCCACAGCTGGTACTCAGAAGTGTGAGGTTATATAAGGCAAGTTAGACTGGATTTATTTTCAATCTTCAGAAAAAAATTATTAACAACACACCTACCACAATCTGTACTATACACACTAATTAAAACTTAATTGAGTTTTCAGATTTTTAGAAAAGAAAAGGCCAGACAATTACTGGATGCGGTACATTCTGCTTATGACTGACAGGTTTAAGTGGAAATTAAATGAAAATAAAATAGTTCCAACTTAATTAAAAATGGCAACATTATCTATCTATTCCAAGAGAGATATGACTACACTCCAAATTTTAAAATTCTTTTCATCTGAAAAATTACTTATAATGATAACTGGACCCAGCCCAAATTGTTATTAGTGGGATTGATCCTTCCAGCAGCAGCAAGGATACAGATGAATTTAAAAGTTACAGTACAGCAGCCCACATCTTTAAAGTTCATTAAATGATGCTCCTTGCCTCCTTAAGAGCACCAAATGCCATAAAATTTCTGACCCCAGTATATTTTTCCTCAAGACATTTCAGAGGACACATCAGCAATTATTAGGATATTGTAGCTATGGGATACTGCAACAGTTTTATGTTTTTTATATGGCATTAGGGTCTTGACTTCGTTTCACACACACACAAACATCCAGTGCTGCTTGAGATGCTGCAGGTGTCAGGGGGGGAAGATACAGATCTCACACAGGTGAAATTAGCTACCCTTTCATGGATTTGCTTAGGACAAACAAAACTAAGAGACAGACCCTGAAATTTGTTCCCCACCCCCCAAATACAGAAGAAATTTGACTATGCTTCAAGAAATAACAATGACAGTTTTAAAATACTTACGCTGGTAAATAAACAGGGAGAGAGAGAGAAAAAGAAAAGGAATTCTAACAGATCAGTCTTAGGTCATTTTGCTATATCTTGTGTAAAAATTAAAGAGACTCACTACAGAATTGCAATACACAATATCATGCCCTAGTTGGTCACCAGAATGCCTATGACTAGCAACCTTGGCTTCTGAGTTTAACTGATATCCCTACATATAAAAGAGTAAAAGTAAGTGTTTACACAGAGATGTCAGAGCCTTTTCAGGTATGAAATGGAGATCACAACCCAGTAACATTAACTACAGAAAGTCCCCAAATCTATTTTTAACTTCCATGGATTTATGCACAGCTGGGGGAGATGAGGAATGACAAATGAACTGCAATGGCTCTTTTTGACAGTTACATAAACTAAACAGGTCAGTTTATTGCAAGAAGTCACACTGAAAGCAGGAAGTCACTCAAGCTATGCTAGGACAGAAAGCATGGTCTGAAATAGGTTGATCTATCAGTCATGCCCACAGTGTTTTTCTTGGTTTGTGCACTATCTACACACAACTTACTGCATTAGGAGAGTTCATTAAATACATCAAAGATAACAGGCTGTTTATCAGATTGAGCAAAAAAATCAGTGAGTTCCAATGATTGGTTATTAACACAACGCACGCAGGCACAACGCACAGACTGTTCCAACATGACCATAATAATGGTTTTTCACTTTGTGGATCTTCTTGCAGTGGCATCATTAAGTCATAGTTGATTGAGCAAAAATTTTAAGCCATCAGAACTTCTGCTACCAAAGAAGCACTGCTAGTGCTGAGGAACACCTGGGCACGCTCACTCTTCAACACTTCATAAAAAAACATCAATGGAGCAAAATAAAAAAAATTGCATTGTTGCTCTACATTCAAAATTCCAGTAATGATGAGCCACATATTATTGTATGGAGAGCAAATGTAGTATGGCAAAAGCTTCCAGCAACAACTCTTGACAGGCCAACACAGATTCAGTCCAGATTCAGTAAGGCTGGTTTAGCACACTGTAGGAAAAGCATCCTTTGGTTCACTGCTCCTTAGGCCTTAGAGCAGCCCACCTGTGTTCAGTGATGTGCATCTGCTTTGATCATGAGCAGGTCTGGAGACTGGAAATCCAGCAGCAGCTTTGATGGTAATGCCAATCATTTCCACCTACTGTTGCTGGTACTGGATCTTTGATGTTTATGAGCAGCTCTCACTTCAACAGTCATCACAAGAATCACTGAAGAGTGACCAAAAAGCATCATTAACCTTTTTTTAATCCTGACAAATGCCAAGAATGATTGACTTAAAGTAAAACTGGATCCCTCACAAGTACATCTATGAAGTATATCTAAGAATACTTCAAAAGAGCATATGCTGGAATTAATTAAATAAATGAATACTTTCTCTGCCAGCCTGTATAGAGAGAGCTTCAAACACAAGATCTGTGTCTGCTACTGGAAAAATACTTGTGTGTGCTGGGAGGAATGTGTTAAAAAGCCAGACTGGTGAGAAGGACTGTAAATCGCTCAAATGATTTTACATAACTAGAGCAACCCTTGATAAACCTGTGTGAACTGCAGGCCAGTGATTCTCTGGCATTGGACCAAAACTTAATAGTGCCTGCCTCTCCACCTGTGTGCCTCTGCCTGGGTATTGCTGGGGAACTCCCAGTCAGTAAAGTAATAGAAATAAATTTATTCTTTGTGTTCTAGCTGCAAATTTGTGGTTGCTGCACTGCCTGCCAGTGTCAGATCACGCAGTGTGGAATCTTGCCCAGAGACACAGGAGGAAGAAACTCTAAGAGGTCATGGTGGTGATTCCTCAGAGACAGAGGTCTGAAATGAAGCTGGTATTTGTTCTAGCTAGGCTGCAGCTCCAGCTCTGGCATCTGCTTTGTACTACAGAGTATGTTTGGTGCCTGGAATTACAAAATCCTCCAGCCCAAAATGGGCACAACTCTGCACTCCTCTCAATTCAGTCACTGCTTCCCATGGGCATGTGACACAGGTTATTGAGATGTTCTTTTGCTAAATGAGGGCTTCTAACAAAACATTGAAACGTGCTTCAGAAACAGTGATATGGGTTTGTCACTTCTCTCTGTCAACAGCATCCTGCAGTGTGGAAGCTCCAAGACAGAATGCTTTGCCCACCCCTGGCCTCAAAAATTTAACTCTAAGCTTCATTAATCACAGAGTTCACACTGAAAGGAGCACAGGAGCTATCAAAATAGCTCACACAAGTGCTACATCTAATCCAGCACGTTGTCTGTTCATTAGCCTGTGGCAGATGGTTTGACAGAAGGTGCAAGAAATTTGTCAGCGGACAATTCTGGACTGGGAAAGTGTCTCTTCAGTTGATCCAACTAGTTCACTTGCATTTTGAAGTACAAGGATTTACACAAGAAAGGACTTCAGGAATACTTAAATGCATACATTGCATTTAAGCAATTATTGTAGAAATAATAGCATCTTCTCACTGCTGAGATATTTTTGTCAGTTAATTACATAAACTAATGACACACTGTCTAAAAAGTAGTTCTTGCATACTTAAAAGTGTTTAGTTTATTACACAGACTTTAGGTTTTCAGCAAAACAGACAGAGAGAACACACAATTCTCTTTCCTCATCAAGGCTAGTATTCTGCATATAGTTCTAATGGGAAAAGTTGAAAAGTGCCAATATTCTCAATCTTGCTTTATATGGAAGGTTTTCCAAAAACCTATTTATCGTTGCTGACAATCTCCAATTTCTACTCTCTTTCTTGGCTGCAAATTGTTTCACATAAAGAGAGATCTCCATGTCTTTGCTCATAATTTGTTGGGTCAGGAAAAAAACAATTGCAGGGCCTGGCTTATCTATCAAGCCATCAACACAGAGGGACATTTACTCTGATGTCCCAATTATTTATATGCATTTTGTTTTATTTCTTTTGTTAACAAAGTAGCAGCTAATACATGTGAACACTGAATTTCACACAACACAAACTTATTCAGAATCTTCTGTAATTTCTGCTAAGCAAAGTAACCTGCCATCCTCAAGCATATCGATATTAACTTTTCACCTAGCACAGTGTCACAGTATTCAATCAATAGCTAGCAGTTTAACTATTGCCTTTTGCACTCTTTTTCAAACAGTTCTTATTATGAGAACAAAATGCTAATTTACAGTTCTAACCTACTCTAAATATTATTGTAACAATAACAAACTGTATAGAAAGAACTACTGGCCACAGCAATGCTCAAATATGGCTTATATGGCATATTAAGGATGTGTCTACTCTTCCCTATCTCCCAAAGGGGAAAAGAAACAGCAAACCACCTATGTGATTTATGCAAATCTTTGGAAAAACGGGCAACCAGCTTGGCCATTCCCCCCCTTCCCTCACTTTTTAATAGTGGCAGAAATGAGAAGGGTAATAATATTACAGAGTGCTTTGGACATCATTTGACCAGGGCTCCTTCTCAGGTGGATTCACTGGCCTGAGGACCATCAGACTTTTATCAGTCACAAATTGTTCTAGAGTCCTGGAGGCAGCACTGTGGATCCTCCCAAGGGATGGGGAACATAATCAGATTGTTTAAAGAATGGAGACTCATTTGTGAATAGTGGGACTGTAGATCCTGTTACTATATACCTCAAAGCTAGATATTAGCATGTGAATTACTAGACCAGAATTATTAAGGGAAGAAAAACTCCACAGCAATGCTTACAAGGCAGAAGAAAGAAAGTAGTGATAGGGAAAGGATAGCACGGGAATCACTCTAAAAATAATGAAAAATAGCAGCTATAGCAACATTCACTTTCCACACTGTTTCTCTCTACTCACAATTTGACTGTATGAACTAAGGAAATTTTAGTCTTTTCCATTTTTTATAATAAATGTATTAACCCCTCCACACACACACGCTTTGTAATATGCTTATAAATTTAAATTGTAAATTCACTAAAAAAAAAATCAGTGGAAAGCTGGCAAAAGTTAATCATGTCATTTTATTAAATACCTGTATTTACAAAGAACTTTGTGCACTGTGCAATCTGTCAGAGATAAGACTATGTTCTTGACTGTTCCTTTTGGTCTCTTATTTGTGTAAATTGCATTAGCATTTGTAGCTGAATCCCAATGCAGAACTCACATAAAAATAGTCTCGCTTCCCCATCCCCACTAAAAGAGAGAAAGTAACAAGAAAAGAATCCCCCAGGCCATAGCTTTCGGGATCTGAAGTTGTATATAATTAAAATACAAAAATAGGAACCTTAAGCAATGCAACTGGGCACAACAAAAAGTCAAGCTGGTTTGTTGCCAGTTGACACTATTAAAAAAAGCTCAGAACCAAATCTAATCCATAGCTATGCCCCTGTGGGAAATATGCTTTCCTCTGGACCTTATTTTCTGCCCAGCAATCTTCAGCCACTTCCTCAGGCAAAGAATATCCACGTAGATTCCTCCAAAGACTAATAAATAATTTAGAATCACTTTTTCTAAATAACATCACTAAGAACTTGGTATTTCCATATATATTCCATTCTATATACAGCTTTAGCACCCCAAAAATCTTTTACCAGAGAACAAAAGGCAGTTTTGGAGGCAGACCCATCCTTCTCCATCTCCCTAACTTTACCAGCACTGCACCTTCTGATTTGCTCCCTCCTTCATCCTTATTACACCTCAGAAGCTGCTGCAGTTGGATCACAGCTTCCTTGACAGTAACTGATCTTCTCTCCCCCTTTCAGAAACATTCAGTCTGATCCAAGACAACAGTCATGGCTAAATGTACAGGCAGCTGTTCTCTCATCCTTTTATGATAGCATGATAGCAGTGTTTTCCAACAGGATCCACCATGTGTACAAAGCATGAAAACAAACTGTGTATTTTTACCTTCCAAGATGATGTCAGTAAGCATTTTAGGAACTGCAACAGCAAAATATTCATTTTTGTTCTGAAGGGCACCTGCCTAATGAGATTACTGTAAATGGCCATTGTTGTTTTACTTGCCATGCTTAGACTGGGGAAAAAATACCACTGTAGCATTATTAAACCTATGTGTGCAAAACTTTCCAGTATTGTTCCTAAACAGGGAAAACCAGCCATACAGAATTCCCACATGGTCCTGACAATGCCTATCCGGACTTACAAAGTATTTGTCTCGTAAAAAGATAAAGTCAAACTTTGAGAAGTGAAGATTCAGGCCTAGATGATTTACAGCTTGTCAATTAGTTACAGCTAACAAATCATGCAATGAAATCTAAGAAGCTATTCAAAAAGTCAGCTTGACATAAATCTAAGAATAATGCAGATCCCTTTGAGAAATGTATTCAAATTCATATATGCTCTACTTTGACTGGGACACAAATTATTTCCAAAAGGCTTTTATCAGCCCTCACTTTTTCCCCATAAATGGTAATTTCTTCCCCTTCATTCTTGATTATTGTCTTCATTCATTCCATCTCTATCTAATCTCACACTTCCAATGCCTTCCTATCAATCTATCGAGTATCCTTAAATTAAAAATAACATTTATTTTTGCAATCTTTGCTTTTCTTTTATCTCCCTCTTCAGGATTTTACTTCTCATCTCTTGTTTTTAAAGGTAAGACAACTCCTGAAAATGTACAGCATGTCAATACCAGTAGCACACTCCAGGTTTAACTGGACTGATCATTATTGACAGAAAACAGTCTTCTGTTCTTCTTTCTGCAATTAAAGAAGCAGGATATTGATTTTAATTTGTTATGGAACAACTTCCTATTTGCATGGTATGGATTAATTTCAAGATGACTTCCAGAACAAGATTGCTAAATGACACCACAACAGACCAGAACTGAAATAACACATCATAAAAAAACCTGAGACAAACACTGTGTTGGAGTATGTGATCCCACAAGTATTTCTAGTAGGGGGAAACAGGAGCCTTGTATTTACAGCACATGTTAAAGCTACTCTTCTTTACAGGTGATCCAATCCTGCATGTGACTCTGCCCTCCTGGTACAAACTCTTCCAGATATTCAGGATATTAAGCTGAAGGATATCAAGTAAAAGATATTAAGCAAAACAAACATTCATCAAAATGTCTTGCCTGAATGAATTGTAGCTATTACTTCTTACAAAATATCCATGAAATCTTAGAATTTACAGGCAGAAAAAATGTGTGTCTGACAGTTCTTAAAAACAAGTCAATATTTTTAGAAGTGTCCTATTGACACTAGGCATGATAAGAAATACTATGTGGTTTCAGCACGTTTTAAACTTTTCATACACAAATAATTTTCTTTTTGGGGATCTATCCCTTTAAGGAAAGCATCAGAATCCCAAGTGCTGCAGAATAATTAAAATACAGATTTCAGGTCTGCTTTGCTAGAGCTAAGAAGCTTATGTGATCACGAGGTCTGCGAGCATCTCCCTCTCTTCCCCTCCCAATAGTTTTGAGCCACTTGACAGATATCACTGATTTTTGACAGGATAGCAACCTCTAAGGTAAATTGCTACATGCTTTACAGAAACAGATGGCCAAGTGAAGAACAAGCTTCTGACAAGCACCTCTAATAGGTGCCCTGAATGAGATGAAGGCTGCAGTGTGGATTCATATTACACATTAGCAGAATCCACATGGAGAGACTGTACCACGCCTTCAACACAATAAAAACACTGATCATAACCATCAGAGAAATGATAAAATAAAAATTCATAAGAAAATGAGCTTTACTAATTCCATACTTCACAAGAGAGCATACTTTCTCTTAATGGTGATCACATTTAATCAGGAGACTGAAGAAATAGCCAAACTATAATAAGAAAGATGTGAATAATCCTGTTTTAATTTTCAATCTTCTAATAAAGGTTGTCTAATGAAACTATAAATAGCCAAAACAATCCCTCTCTCACAACATCTATTGCTACAAATATCCACAGCAAGCAATGCATACAACTTTTTATGTATATAAACGAAGAATTTTAAGATACTGAAAATGTTCATTCAATAATAACCAAGTTGACAGTGCATCTATAGATTAACCAGATCCAGTAAATAATTTCTGAACAAATGCTAAGCATACAGTTTTCCTTCTAAATCATTTCAAACCTCATCATGCTGTGGAGAAAAAGGGGCGGGGGGGAAAAGTGAGACTAATGAATTTGTGAAGTCTGTTAAAATTACTTTTAAAACAGCAATGTATGGAATCACTGACTTAGAAATAGTCTAGGCAGCTATGGTACAATTACAAGCAACTATGTTACTTGTTGTCTGTCATTTCACCCTCAATGCCAACAGTAACTACAGCATCATTTGTGGTATTTCAGCACGCACACAGAGGTTAAAGTCATGCTCTTCCCCAGCAACACTAACCTTGTCAGTCTCAACAAGTCTGTTTCTACCATTGGAGAAATTTAGCTTGCTTTCTGAAAGCACCAGTTTGTATTTTCCTTATGCCAAGTACACAAGTATGCAGTGCTTTTTCCGAAGAAAAAGATCATCTACTCAAAATATTATTGCTTTTGCACGGAATCAGATTTTTAGTAAAGACATCTGAAACAAGATCTTAAGGATGTAGTGGCTGATTTCATCAAGTTAAAAAAAAAAACCAGACTCAAATACCACTTCATTGTTTTTATAGAGCTTGTCAGGTGCACATAAAATGATCACAGTGAAAGTTCTGCAGTGAATGAATAGAGAGGTGTTCTGTTTCCAAATAAAGCCTTCCACAAGGTGAGAGAAGGATTCTTTTTCAGGGATCTGTTGTGCAAAGAGCCTATCTTTGAAAACTAATTTCTATCTAAATAAGAATACACCTATTATTTAACGTAGAAGACAGCAAGATCCTATAGCAGTGCTGACTGTCTTCCACTCCCTTACAAGCGGAATGTCCCGAGAAGTTCCAATCTTACTACAGCAAGGTGCTCCAGTTTGGAATCCCATGCCAAATTTGTATGCTCTGTCATGGCCTGGTATGAAGGTCTTGCAATTGCTGCTCCAAGACAAAGCATGCATTATGATGCAAAGAATAAAATAAATCCACAACCTAACAATCACTCATTTATGATGACGACTGACACTTGTATTTAACTCCTTTCAAAGCACTCTAATTACCTGTGCTCTTATGTAACTGAAAGAAAACAAAAAGTTCTACCATGAAGCATGGGCTAATATTTAACAGACATTAGTAATACTATTTGAAATATCACGTTTTGTTCCAGCTCATTTAAAAACATGTTAAGAGGTTTATAAGAATCTTTTTTTCTGAAGTGCAAATTTCCACGAAGTAAGTCTTAAGTATGACAGTAAACACCCACCACATTTTTAACCCTCCTTTTAGACATTTGTCTAAAGCATTTAAGAACATTTCTTGGTTGACATGGATAATAAAACAAAAAGTCAGTGAAAGCTATGATTTTCATCAGTGCTATTTTGGGAAATAAACTTTAATTACTAGGGACAGAAATACAGGTTTTAAACTTAGTTCTCACCTCCTGTGGCTGTAGCCACCAGAAATCCTCCCATCATTTCCCCAGCCTGACACTGCCATCTATAGCAGTCTCGTGCTCGCAGCAGTGATGCCAGCACTGATGAGAACAGAATGTGTGGTCGTGTTGCAAACACAAAGCATTTTGTGAAAAATGGGTTTGGATCATACATTAGCACAAGTATCAGTGACTGATGACTTAAACTGGTGGAGTTTTCATGGGATTAACACAGCAGCCTACTGACTTCTAGTCTAGGAAAGGAAACTCTCAAGCAGGAGTAGCAGCACTCCTTTCACATCCAGTTGGGTGTATATATATGCAAATAATGAATTTCTTTATGGAAAAGAGAATGTAAAGTCATCCACCACACACAGAAGCTCAGGGAGTACTGATTTGGAACAGCACTGTCTGCAATTTCAATCAAAGCTCAAACATGTAAGTCCTCAAACACGGTGTGGAGCCTGTCAGGAGCTTGTAGTAGGAACTGCGAAATTTCACTATTTCAAAACCCTCCACAGGGCTGCATGTGAAATCTATGAAGTTAAAAAAAGCCATTAAAAATTCCTAATAGATAACATAATGAAATTTATACTTAGACTCACAGGTACTCACTGAATAATACTGACTGGTGCCATTCCACCACACAACGGCAAGTTCATAAATACATACTCATACAGCACATAATCTATTCGTACCAGAAGCCATCAACACCAAGAATCTAACAGTATTCAGAAGCAACTGCTCAGAATAAATGAGAGATGATAAGCATCCCTCATTCAAGATGGTATGATTCTGGAATTCAGCAATATTCAGGAACAGACTTTACTATGACAATGCTTTTTTACCCCGACTTTTAAGTCAAGCCCAGAGCTCAGGGGACTCAAGTTAGTATGTATCACTGTAATTGCTGGCTTTTTTGTAGCTGCTGTTCATATTTAAAATACCTGAACACTCACTAGGACGTCTGTTGGAACACAAACTTCACGTTTTCCAAGTCCAAAAGAAAAGATCTAATTAGCAAGTACAGGCATGGTCTCTATGTCAATTCCACAAGAGAAAGTGAGACATACACACCCCAGACCTTCCTACAAACTGGTGATAATGGGATTCTCTGAGAAACAGTTTCTGTTCCAGACCTTGCTCCAACACAAACAGAAGCGCAATCTGCAACTGGGCAGGTTTCACACTCAGATGAGTGGCTGTCACCACTACAGTTCAAATGATAAATTTTGTGGGCAGAAGAATCTCTTTTCCCTAAATGCCACATTAACCTCAATCACTGAACCTCGTGGAAAATATTAAGTGAATTTGGCCTGAGTCTAGAAACAGTCTGGCAACAAGCATGCAAATAAAACACCAGCATAAACTATATGCCCCCCAAATTAGCACAGCTCTAGACTGGTTACTTTTATCAGCAACAAGTATGTCAAAAATTATCATAATTATGCATAATAACACCTGAAGAGGCTATTAAACATTATTCAGGTTTTAAGCCAATTCCAAACTACAAAGCATCATATTCACCTAGAGCAGGGGATGCAAATTACCTCCCATTTGTTCTCACAATTCCCTCTGAAGCATGTTTTATTAGTCATTGTCACAGACCCCAGGTTTAATTTAGCACAGCCGTTCCAACATTCAGTCCTCCAGGCCATAAAACTGAAAGCGTACGAGCTGCATTATGAAATTCTGTCCTATAACAATAAAGTTAAAGCCACTGACAGCCTTTCTGTACGTACTACAATAAGCTAATCATTTGCAAGTCTAACAAGCATTCCCAGTTTTATATTGTTGACCAAATTCAAACTGAAATTTATTATCCTGATGATGACCTCTTCCAAGACTTTGATGTTAACAATCCTAGATAAACTGTTTTTCCAACTATGCAAATTGCCCTCAAATACTGTCAAATAAAATATAGCCTTTATACCCCTGAAAAAGTTTTATTTTGTGCAAGTGTCATATGTCATTTATTTATTTATTTAACCATAATCACATGCTAGCAGGAGATTAATGCAGACTGGGAAAAACATAAGCAGACTAAGCAGTTCACATTTGAAATAGAAAATATCATTTTAAAAGACCTAAAATATTAGTGGTGGTAAAATTTAAAATCTTCAATACACAATCTAGAGTTTAGTAAGCTTGGAGAAGAGATTTATAAATGTCAAGAGTATCTAAGACTCACACAGTCATTACAGGACTAAATAAAATAATATAAAACAACACCACAAAAAAAAAATGACCCATAGATTTGATTTCTTCTCGAGTGGAAGCTCACTACAATTAACTCAAGTCAATGAATGGGCCCATCAGGCGTTGCCATCATTGTAAAAAGGCAGCTGATATCTGGAAACATAAGTTAAATTATTTATCAAATTATTCTAAATATCGTCAAGTTCAGTGCAAGCCAGTCATTCAAACAGCTTCTAATAAATTATTTGATACTGCTCTAATGGAGAGCATGAGTTACTCAGAAGCATTTGCCATTAAGCAGCACCATACTAATGTTTTGAAATTCTACCCAGACACATCCAGAAGTGACATGCTATAAATCACGTTACAAATACATTCCCCTGCTTTTGAGGTATTATCAGCAACATCCAAGAATTTACACGTATTAAGAAGCAAGTAATTTTAACAGCCTTATGCCATGGTGGAGAGCATGCAGATTTTTATTCTGCACACCACAGAAACTTTTTGTGTTTTCCTGCAGGACTGAAAAAAAAAGGAGCCCACATCATTTACCACATCAACAGCATCATAAATACCAAAATACCAACCAACTCCACCATTAAACAACACCTATATAGTACAAAAGCAACTTCTCAGTAACAACAGATTGTACTGTATTGTTCATGGCACATCCCTTCCCAAGGAAAAGCTATTCCAAGACTAAAGCAAAAAAGCTTTCCTTCTATTAAAATGAGTAGACTCTCTGTCATTCCAAGAGACTATATATGACACTGTTGATGGTGAAAGGACTCTGGCAAAAAGTTGGGAGCAAGCAATCTTAATTTCAGGTTAAGGAACACAAGGCCAGCTGGACAGAGATGGGTAAATTATTTGAGACATTTATTTAAGGAAAGCACCAACAAATAGTCTTCATCAGGTGTTTATGTATTTCAAATTAATATGCTAATCTGCTATCAACCACATTCAAATAAATAGGAAATGTTAAGCAAATATGTGGGATTAATAAATTTCCAGTGTATAAGAATAAATTCTAGCTATTATACTTATTACACCAGCTGTTTGGTTCAAAACACTAGCATGGTTTTTTCTGGTGTCTAAAACTACAGATGTACATGAGTATGATCATCCATGGATGGATGTGAGGTGCACAGTGACAGAATAAGAAGAAACACAAACAAACTGCAACACAGGAAATTGACAATAGATCAGGAAAAAAAAATCGCCACAAAGATGGTCAGACACTGGCACCAAGAAATCACAGAGACTGTGTAACCTCCAATTCTGGAAACACTCAAAACTCACATGGACAAAGTCTGAGAAACATTACCCAACTGGACTTGCTTTGAGTGTGGAGACAGAACTAGGTGCAGAGGTCCTTTCCAACTTAAAATAATCTACAATTCAGTGGGGTTTTTTACTAAAGTTCTTTTCCACTTTGGAGGTGTATTTTTCTATTTTCATTTATGCTTCATTTTACACAAGTCTCCCAATTATTTGTAGTGGCTTCAAAATAAAAATCAGAACTCTGTCTTGAGAGCAATCACGACAAGGTCATTAATACAAATGATGTAATATTACACATTTGGAGCAGTAAGACCCGTTTATTTTATGGCAGTTCCATCACCAGAGTCTGCTGAGATACAGTAGCTAAAACAAAAGCAAAATATTCATTTACAAAGCAATAAACAGCTCTGATCCTTGCAGGCTGTTATCACTCCATCAGCCTGCATCACCCACATGTTGCAGGCGTTTGGAGATGAGTGACAGGAGAGAAAACGAAGGAAACAACAGACCAAAAAAAGCTCGAGTGACCCACAGTAAGCACTGCATGAATCAGGTGTGCACGTACATCAGACCTCGCGTCTCACACCGAAGCCACACTGCGGAGGACAACGCCATGAGTACCTTTGTTCATATGCTTCAGGGGTGACCTTAATGAAGATGTAGTCAAAGCATCCCGGGCGCACCTGTGGATATTAACCAGCCCACAGTTGCCTACGCCACTGAAACGTTTTTTTAGTCGCTAAAAAAGAAAAGGCTTAAAAAAAAAAAAATCCCACCACGAGGCCTCGCGAACCAGTTTATTTCCCACTCCTTCAATTAGACCGGTGCTATTTTTAAGACGCATTGTGATGGGAAGCACATCTAAAAATAAGTTCGCTGGCGCTCAGCGGGCGAGCGCGGCTCCCCACGCCCGTCCCCGGCACGCAGCCGGCTCGCTCCCCGCTCCCCGCTCCCCGGGGCCGGGCTGCAGGTGGGGAGGCGGCTTTGTCTGCGCTCGGGCGCTCAGCGACGGCGGCTCAAGGCGGGCAGCCGCCGGCTGCCGACCGGGCTCCGAGGAGCCGGCGGAGGGGAATGGAGAGCCCCCGCCCCACCGGCATCCCCGAAACTTTCCGCCGCGAGGAAAGCGACGCCGCGAGCCCCCGGAGCGGAGCCGGGGACCGCCCGGTGTCCCCGCCTCTCCCCGGTCCGCCGGGCGCGGCCGAGCGCCGCCTCCCCGCCCCGGCCCGGCCGCCGCCATCCGCTCCGCTCGGCTCGGCTCCGCCGCCCTCCCCGCGCCGCCGCCGCTCACTCACCGCGCCCGGCCCGCGCAGCCACCAGCGCCGCCTGCCCTCGCTCCCTCCCGCCTTCCCTCCTGTCAAGTTCAGCCCGGCCTCCCCCGCCCGGCCCCTCCTTCGCCACCGGGAGCCGCCGCCGCCGGCCCTCCCCCGGCGGAGCCGCCCCGCCCCGCTCTCACCTGGCAGCGGGGCGAGATGGGCACGGCGGGGCGGCTCCGGGCAGCCCCAGCCGGCGGCGGGATCGCATCGCGCCGCCCCGCCCGGAGCTCCGCGGGCTCCTCCCCGCCGGGACGCCCCGAGAGGCGAGGGGGCGGTGGGCCGGGCCGTGCCGGGCCGTGCCGTGCCGCGCCGGGGAGACGCCGAGCGACCCGGGCATCGCGGCAGCAGCGCCAGGCAGCTTTCCCGGGTGGCAGGAGCCCGGCGGCGGGGCTGTGGAGCCCGGCGGGCAGCGCCGGGAGCGGCCGCGGGCCGGGCCGGTTCGCTCTGTGTCACACGATCCCGGCGCCGCTCTCCGCAGCGAGTGTGCCGGGTCCGATAACCCCGCTGGTGAGGAGAGATGCTCGCTGTGCGAAATACAAAAGAGGGCGAAAAATGGGAGACTTTTCAGGGGAACGGCAGTGCTGGGAGTACCTGACAGCAAAGAGGTCTTAATCTAAAGTCCTGGATGGGGTGCGGGTTTAAAATAAGGCGGAAAGGGTTAAGTGAGGTCCAGAAAAAAGCTGCAGCGAGTGTTGTGCGCTGTGATCGGAGGAGCAGGAATCCAGCGCCGCTGCTGAGAGGCATCCCGAGGGGAACAGCGCTCCATTATCTGCTCGCCGAGGGGCTGTGAAGGGTGGGGTTTTAAATCTGCGGTCTCAGGTAACTCAAAAGGCGACAGTATGTGTGAAAGGGGTCAACCAGGAAAGACTTAAACCATTCATATTGCTTTAGATCATTTGTAGTAATACCAAGGGATAGCGGTAGGAACACAGACAGGTATTAAAAAGGTTATTTTTATAAAGGTGAATGTGTTTGCTGGGGAAATAAAAAGTTTGTCAGCTGTTAATCTAAGATATATATCAAGTTCTACTCAGCTTTTAGGCAGATGGGCTTGTAAAAGCAGGTCGGTGTCTTTTTCCTACAAGGAACACACAGTTGCTTAAGCGCCATACCTGATGAGGCCTGGTTGCCTCGGGAGGGATGTTCGTTCTGTTTATTTCCATTCAGTCCTCTGGATCTGTCCCTCCTGCCAAAGTCACCTGTAGTTTTTTCCTCCTGCCTGCATGCTGGTCTGACATCCATGTTCAGAGCCACCAGTCAAGAGATGTGCCATTACTCTTTTCAAATTCGTAAGAGCCTCAAATAAAACTGTGAAATTAGTGGTGACATTAGTCAAGAGACTAATTGGGGTGTCTTTTTTGCTCCCTGAATTCTCATCAAATTTCAGAAATTTCAGTCTTTGAGACTTGTATTCCAATTCTCTACTTGACTTGTCAAACTTGTAAAGGCTCCAAAATCTGTGAGGAGGAGCAAAAGGTGCTGACAGACAAAAGAATGGAATAACAAAATAGTCATATAAGCCCCAGATCACTTAGAGTTGATTTCAGGCTAAAACTGGACCACATATGACACATGTTAGTTTGTCATCTATTGTAAAGCGTATTTATATTACAGCTAGACACCTCTGTGGGAGCTAAATTATCGTGCATCTCAGTAATTACAAATGGTAATTTTTTTATCCAACAAGGATGTATCTAGCAGGGTGTTGCAGGCTGGTGAAAACTGGGTATTGTCTGTATATCATCCATACACCATCTGTGCTGTGCATTACTGCCAGGCAGCACAGAGCCATTAGGGGAGAGTGGGGTAATAGACCTCTGCCTGCCTTTTAGTGCTCTCGGCGTTCTGCAGAGCAGGCTCTTAAATGTCAGAGCATTCAGAGTGAGGAGGTAACAGGCAGGGTTTTCTATACCATCAGCTACCTCACTGCTTCAGCCTTCCCTAAAATCTCATCTTTGATGTTCTGTAGGAAAACTGCATATAAACTCTTATACCTGAGAACCACTATTCCACTTACTGTGAGTTCACATTTTTCATTCCCTTTTCCTGATTAACCAGCTTTACTGTGTTCCTCATTGTATCCTTTTACTCTGCACATGATGTCACTTGTTTTGGTCTGGAGGCATCTCATCTACCCAGACCTGTATCTTGGGGATTATATTATAAGAAAAATCAGAATCTTCATTTTTGGATTTTGACTTTTATAACAATTCATCAGAAAAGGAAGAGCACTCTGAGGAGATACAAGAAGAACACTGTCATTACCTGGAGCATCTATAATGTCTTTTCAGGCTGTGCCTTCTTTTAGGTTGAGACTAAGCTCTTGGAAAACATCTTTGAATTTTGTAGGGGTGTAAAGTTCCATGAGAAGCCCAATTAAATCTCTACACACAACTTTCAAAAGCCACTGGGAAACAAGAATTTAAAGGTTATACAGTAACCTAATTTAAAGGTTACACAATATTCATCTCCTGATTCCCTAGAGTACACTAACCAATGCAGCTGTGCCACTATAGGACTGATAGTGATTGTGAAAGCTGGAACAAAATTTCTACCATTCAAGGGAAAAAGAGGAACAGAGTGATAATTGTGATTTAGAAAGGACTGGATGAGCCCCTTTGTCTTATGGGCAGCTAAATTTTGTAATTACATTTAATTAGGATATCTCTTAAAGCCACAGGTTAGAGAAAATCTGATTTTCCCATGCTTGAGGAAAACAGTTTTGAGAACCAGTGACATCCTGTAGAAGGCAATTCTATCCCATTTGTCCTTTTGGGTGTAGAAGGAGGGAGCTATGACAACATAATGCTTTACTTATCTATTACTCTTTGAAATACTTGACTTCAATAATAAGCAAAACCCATGATATCCTATGTCTCTGTGTGCCATATTTAACAGATACTAGAAGCAGACAAAAATAGGAAACAGTCAGATTGTGATATGTTTTACAGTGAATGGAAAGGGCCAGCATTAATTTTGTGTCACTCAAGTACCCCTCCCCTCTCCCCCACCCCATGAAAGCCAGCAAGGAAGATGATGATGAAGATATTATGAGGGGTATACTGGGAAAGAGTATTAGGTTGCTGAATGTGGTGACCAGGGTATGAACTGGGAAATCTAAGGACATTGTAGAGGAGACAAGCTCGAGGAATATTGAACTGGAATCTGTGCAAGAAAGGTCACTGCGTGGAAGAGAAAAGAAATGGAGTAGATCTGAACTCTTTTGGCCTTATTTTCTATGATTTGTCTAATAGCAGTGGCAGCTCTTTATAGTAGTAAATAACAATACTTAAGTCCCTTGCAAGCTAATTTGAATACTTCTGTTCCTACAAGTGTGCTGGAAGCTGAATTTCCAGCCTGAAGTGATTACTCACAAGCTATGCATCCTTACTGGCTTCAGGGCTGAGACCTGGTCTGTCATTTAATGAACTGGCCTGCACACTTGTAAAAATCATGTGGAAGCTCTCTGAAGCTCAGTATATTTTAGAGTAGGAAGCTGGATTTTTAAAAATTTGACCTGTGCATCATTTGGCCTTAAAGATGTCTATTTTGATGGTTTAACAAATATTTGAAAGTTACGCATAACAGAAATTTTATAGCACAACTTCTAATGAGAAGGAATTTTGTACACTGACAATGATATGGAAGAGCACTTTGGACTAATTTGATTTCTTCATTTCTCAGTTTCCAAGGAAACAAGGAAACATGCTTGAAATGAATATCTGGAAAAATCATTTGAAGTTGTAAGTGGTAATGTATTGTTTGATTATATTAATAACAAATAGTTTTCCTAGTTTGGGCATTTTGACATACCCAAGAGCAGAATATTGTCACACTGTATTTTGGGAGAGAGAGCAGCTCTCACAGCAGCTAACACAGCTTTATTTACCCAACTTTTCAGCTTCTTCTCATTTCTTCAATTAATGGCCTATCAACAGTGAAGGACAAGGGAAACTTTCAGAAAATTTAAAATTCACATAATTCAAATTATTTGGTATGATGGTGAGACAGGGCATTATGCACCTTTCTGCTTGACTTGCCTGCCTTTTCAAAGTGTACCAGGAATGAGTGTTCCTCAGCTGCTGCATTACATTTACTTACACTTTGGTAATGCTCAAAGATCAACTATTTGCTCAGTTGTGAAAAGTTCAGTTATATATGTGATTTTGCAAATTCCTTTTCTAAGATAGCACATGCTACATTAGCAGAGAAAAAAGAGGAAGTTGTTAGTGTTAAAAGCTGATGCTTCCCTTTTTCTCCTGATATTGAGAACTATTTTTAAGTAAATTCTGAATATCATTTTGTACTAAGCAGAGCTCATCCATTTATTTTAATTCTGATCCAAGAAAATCCTGGTTTCATTCACTGAAGGCCTGGATCACAGGAATATATAGAAATTACATTCTTAAATACAGTCTCAGTTGTTTCCAGTGTCTGGAATGGATCTTACCTTTTAAAAGTTTGCATTTCTTAGCAGAGTCTTTTGCCCAAGAGCATCCTCTTCCAGCAATGAGATTTCAGGCAGGACTCTGGCAGCTTCTGACTTGTGAGCTGACCTCTGCCAGTTTCTGCTGGTTGGGCTAAGAGCAGACAGACTGAATGGTGGAGCTACTTTGGCATCTGTCAGAAGTGAGGAGGGCAGTAGGTTAGATGACTGCAAAACATCAGTTGCAAAACATGCCACATGCAGATTCATCCTTGGGGAATAATGGAGGAAATGCATTTTGAAGATGGCTTTCATCTGTTGGTGGAGTGAGGCACCATCTTGATGTACTCATGTTCACCATCCTTCAGATGCCTACAGGCTGTTCAGATGTCTTCCTCAAACTCTTTGCTGTGCACTTGCATCTAATTATACTGATTTTTTTCTGGCAGGAGAACCAAAAGGTAGAAATTGGTTGCCAAAGTCTGTATAAATAAATAAGACTGTAATTGCTTGTCCCCTCTAAAGGACTCAAGCATTCAATATGGTTTTCAGTGGCTGCTTGCCTCTCTGTCATTTTTACCAGTGCAAAAGGGGGTGCAAAAAGATGACAATTTATAACAGTTTGCACAAGTGACTTTTCTAACAGCATGATGTGATTTAGAGCAATTTTGAATAGGGTCATGGGTGACTGGGAAATAAACCTTAATGAAGCATTTGTAGTTGTTTAACAGGACATACAATACTAGACCAAGCACAGAAATTATTTTCCCCGTGTGAGAACATTTGACAAAGCACACAGAAGATGATGTTGCTTACTAAATATGCACTACAGCAGCTTCACCTGCATGCTGATTCCCTGATCTACACTGGTGAGTGACATAGCTGTGCCTTGAATAAGACATATGGGAATCTAACTTTAGTCTGCTTGACTGGATTTGTGTGTAGCAGCAGGACCATGATACCAGCACACAAATCCAGCATGTTTTCACTGGTTAAGATTCTGGAGACACTGGAGACCTTAATTTCAGAATCAAGACTTCTCATGCTCACCTGGAGACTGTCAAGACTGATAATAAGCCTAGTATGTGTTAACACATGGGCTCTTTGAAATTCTAGAAACAAGTGCTGTCTCTGACTGTTATTATGTCTCAAATCAAATGTTCTGCTGTCTCAGTAGTGCGAGGCTGGCTGGATATTATTGTATGATGAGTCAAATAACCAGTAAGAGCCTTTTTCACTTGGATTTCACAGCATATAGTGCTTGTTTTTCATAGCTGTTACATCAGTGGAAACAAAACTCCAAAATGGGAGGTGAGACCTTCTTAATGAATTAAAGATCCTGTTGGGAAATACAGGACTGAGGTGACATGATGAAGCTACTTGAGGAAGTGTGGTTGTAAAGTATGTATGTGTGTACTGCCCATGAAAAACTAGTTGCATTTGCTACCTGAAATGTCATCACATTTCCAGAAACTCTAGAAAGGAAATAGGATATAATTAGACCTTGCTTTCATGTCTGTTCTTAGAATCCAAGTGGCTTAGGCAGCTGTCCCTTGGCTTACCTTTTTTTCAAATTTATTATGAATGATGAAACTGTTTTGCCCATATACTAAATAGTGAAGCAACAAGCAGGAGAGGCTTTTCACCTGAGGGCAAAACACTTGTCCCAATAAATCAGTTGGACAAACAGGTGGAAGTTGGAAAGGTAGCATAAAGTGAACAGGCTGCAGCCTTAGCTCATAATGGCTTTGAAATGGTGTTGTTTGCATATTTCAAGGGTATGTGGGTGCACACAGCCCTGTGTCTTTCCAGCCTTCTTTCTCTCACCATGCTCATGGCAAACTGTAACAGAGCACCAGATCAACAGATTTTGCTTTGCTTCTGGGAGTCCTCTGGGCTGGAAGGGTGGTGAAGGTCTAATATAGTCTGCTTCAGCAGCTCTTGCAGCTTTTGTTTCTCATTTTTGTGGGTGGCAATCAGTTCTATAACCTGCTATGTCCTCCTGCCTCCCATTCCTTTACATCCCTGAGGTGTAAAGGATTTATCTCCTTATACAGTATACCTTTCAGTATCAGACAGAAGGCAGTGAATCTCACCTTTGCCAAGGGTGAACGGGTAGTTGTAACTGCAAGGATGGAAGCAGTAAAAATCAACAAGCACTGTTTTAACTTTTATGAGTAGGAAAAGATGGGCAGGAGTGCATATGCTCCTTTAGAAATTTTAATAAATTCCCACTTCTTCCTCAGACCCTGATGTGCAGCAGAAGTTTCTAGACTGTCCTGATGTCATTAGTTCTATACCTGAAGTTACCATATGTTGCACAGGGCTATAATAATCTGCTCTCTGTTGCTCATTTCACATAAATGCTTGGTGTGTCACTACCCTAACTTAAAGCTGGCTATTATCAAAGGCTCTGTTTTCTTATGCAATGCAATCTTTGTTATGGGTGTCATCGTTTTTAGGGCCATTGACAGAAAATACAAATCTAAAAACTCATGAATGTGCTTAAATAGATAAAAAATGCCTCTTTAAAGTTTCTGTGTCTTCATCAGAAAATGTAATTATGAATACTGCTAAACAATATATACATATTTGCTTACAAACAGATCCTTTTTCCAAGGATCTTATTTGAATACTCAATTTAATTTTGATATAAGAAATGAATACTTGAACTGAAAAAAAAAAAGGTTCTGTGATAAAGTAATGGCTTTCAAATCTACAGATGAAGTGTAATGTGTAGGAAGAATGAAATTATTTTTTATTATTTTCATATTAAATGTATCTCTTATATTCTTCATGCTTTTTAAGCTGTTTGTTAGCATCAGATTGTTTACCATCTTGTCTATGTATCTAAAACTGATTTAAACAAGTGATACTAAAAGATCCCACGAAATCAGAGCAGAGGAGTTTTATACCCCCAAAGAGACTACAGACTTCTTTGTAGGTATGAAGCAGTGGAAACTGATTCAGTGTATGGTCTCAGCTCTGTTTGGATATTTCTGTCCTGGGATAACATTTCTCTCATGCTGAGTGGAGCTGATTTCAGAGAGCTGAGGGCCAGTTTTACACTCGTGAGCAATAGGAGGACATTTCTTTATCTGTTTGCTTTCTTACCCACGGTGCAGAACTGATTCATAAAGGGGAAATGGTAGAAGGAATGTGATGGATGTTTCAGTAAAAACACTTCTGCCATCATAAGCCACACTTTTGGGCCTGTGTCCCTTTTGGATTTCACAGTCTCCCAGCTCCTACTTCATCTTCTACATCCGGGAAACTGTATCTCATCAAGGATCACCTAGCATCAAAACATGAAGCTGAGGGACTCCTTCCCTTCTAATAAGTATTTTTGTGACAAAAGTGTCAGAGAACATTTGTCTGATGCGGCAAAAGGCACTTTACTCTGACATAATCCTCTCAGTAGCTGTTAGAGTGAAAAAAGAGTTGGAGTCTGAGTGGCTATATATGGGTGATTTTTAAGATTTATGGCATTAATGCTTTTACCCATCACAATAAATACTGAGAAGTGCAGCATTCAATAACGTTTTTGCATTCAAATTGTGTATAGCTTCATCTATATATGCCATTAAAAAAAATTTAAGTTTAGTTTCCTCTCATATCTTGATTTTTTCTTAGTTCAAATGCCTCCAGTGATTTAAGTTTAATACTGCTTGTGTTGAAAAGCAAGACAGCAAGCAGTTCCTGGGTCGCTGGATCTTTTCTGGGCAGCACAGTCATGTGGGGAGGGATCAGATGTAGCAAAGCTACCTTGAACCCTGGAGGTCCACAGGGATGTCACGCTGTGGTCACAGCTCTGCTTCCCTTTGAATAGGTACAGTATGAACTCTCCTTGTTGTTCAGCCAACTGCTGCTGATTGATGTAAAAACATTAAAGCTTTACAGGCTGTGCCTGAAGTCTTGTTATACTGCTTATGCCACTTCCTTAGCAAATAAATTCCCTGCCTAGTAGTGCCTGGATAACCCTCTGCCATGCTCCCAAAGCATGGGGAAGTGCCAGATCCTAAAGTTGTGGCTGGTGTCAGTTTGGGTGGCACGATTCCCTGGTTGTTCTGTGCATCTGTCACTGCAGAATGACAGATGGTGTTTTGTCCAGTTCCTGGAGGTGTTTGAAGCACCCAGCTCTCCTCTCTTCCTTTTCTCAGTTCCATGGGTATGGTCACACAGGGACCACCAGGGTCAGTGTGGATGCTGAGTGACTGCAGCAGGAGCAGCTCGTTACCTGGAGTTTTACTAGGGCATCACAGGACATGATGGGGGAAATACGAGTTAGGACCAAGGTCAGCAGTGACTTGTAATTGATGCCACAAACCCTAGGGGCATGTTTTTAGTGCCAAAGGGTCTCTGAAGGAGTCTATGGTAGATTTGCTGCAGCCAGTCAATGTGGAAGCTCTTGAAACAGAGGTGTGGGCTCTGGGAGTGTATAAGAGGCATTAATTGTTAAGTGGAAATAAAATCCTAGGACAGCTGTTACCTTTAATAGTGCTATCAATAAGGGCAAAAACATCTCTAGTAAAAGTAAACTTCTCTCTTGAGATACCTTTTCCCTTGCAGTGAAAGTCTCCTGCATGTTAGAGAAATGATTAAAGAGCTAAAGAGCTGCCGTGAACATTTTGTTAATTCCTTTGTGCTGTGCTGCTTGGTGAACCTTTACAAATGAGATTATTTACTCTCCAATTCCTCCATTGTCATTCCCTTGCCCCTTTCTCTGTGTGATGGCAGAAACAAAGCAAAAGTAACTAAAATGTCAGCTTCTGAAAAGCATCATTTCATTCAGTTACACAATGTTATTATCAGTACACTCAAAATAGAGCTGAAAAATAGTACAGGAATAAAACACAGATGGAGGGAAGACAGCGAAGTGGCAGGGAGCATTGAAAAAAAATGTTTAACCTTGAGAGAGTAGAGCATCTTCCTTTTTCACATTGAACTCTTTAGTTTCCTCTCTTGACTTGCAGTGAAGTTATAAAATAGTACCATTTCAAGCATTACATTACACTGTACTTGAGGAAGTGTAGAGTTTGCAATCCCTAAGACTCTGGGTAAAGGTACAGAGAAAATCTCCAGAACATTTTTGGGGGTTCCTAGCTTTTTCAAGGAAGGAGGGGTGTCTTGTAGGAAATACTTGCACTATTTTCACTTTTTCTTTTCAAATTACAAACAAAGGCATGAAATAAAAAATTAAATTTCAGCTAGTGTGCACAACCAGCATTGCAGCTGTGATGGGTATTACATGTGATGGGTGTTTCAGTGCTTGTTTTTGGTACATTTTTAGGCTGCAGAACAAATAACACTGAAATACTACTCATACTCAATGAAGAAATCATCTTGTTTTCTCTTTCAGAAAGTGTTGATATTATTGATTTCTAATGAGTAGATTAATAAGAGAGAGCAGCCCAAGCCATGAATATGTTTTGGTGCAGCCCTATTTTTAGAATTAAGAGATTCTCTTTTGATAAATAATGTAAGACATCTGTGTGTTTGAATGCAGAGACAGTTCTACATTCAGTCCACCATCACCACCATCTATCATACTGAAGTATTTTTTATAGATTTATGCAGACAGGAAGGTGTCTAACTTTACTTTCTGTTCCATTATTCATGTGTTGACCTGAGATTACCTTTGATGATATTGCAGTGTGCCTCCTGAACAACCTTTATTCAGAGTAAGAAAATCAAGTGCTTTATCCTGGACAAACAATGAATAATGCACAGTATTTTAGAACTATCCTTAGGGCACATACTTACTGTAAAACAGTAAACATTGAAAATGCTGAGTAATATGGATTTCTGTAACAGTGTGGAAATCCCTGTTTTAAGACATATCATCCTCTGGAGCATTGCAGCCAGTCCTTTCTGATCCATTTTATCTTGTATTTCAAGTAGGCAGATAACATAAAAGAAGATTACCTTTTGAAAGATCTCAGTCTCTGAGTTAGATTATCTCCTGTTAGCATTTCTAAGGCTGAAGTGTTTGTTGCTCAGTTGTTCATTGATAAAAGGTACAAGGGAATGTTCTCTGCTGCTATCAGGGTGATAATGACCTTAAAAATCTTCTCTGCATTGCAGACAATTGAGCTGCACTTGGGATTTTCAGTGCTCACCTTCAGTTCCTGCCCCTGTGTTTCACTTGTCATTGATTACATACTAGCTCTGAGGGACAAGATATTACTTTATTAATCATTGTGCTGTAAATTATGTTGTAACAATTATGTATGTACAATTATGTTGTAAAGCTAACTTTAGGGTTTTTATATTTGCTTGTTAAACAGACCCCAGTAAGAACAGAGTAAAAATGTTTAGCCCCGTACAAAAGCAATTCTCCTTTTAGTTCTTCATGGTGGACCATTATCTGAACAATATTTGTCCAGGCACAGCTGTTTGTTCTGATCTTATTTTCTTTTATTTTAATTCAAAATTAAGCAAATAGCCATGGAAATAATTATAGAGAATTATAGACATTAGAGACAAATCTTTTCAACTCCTCAAATATTTTATATGCTAAGAAACTTTGCTGTGTCAAATGATGGGACATTTCTAAGTCTGAAAAAAAGAAAATGTCATTTTCTGTATTCAGGAAGGTCAAGAAAAAGGATCTGGGGAACCACAGATCAGTCAGCTTTGCCTTGGTACTTGGAAAAGTGACAGAGCAAATAATCCTGTAAGCCATTTCCAAACATATATAAAGGACAAATAGATGACTGGGAGAGTCAGCATGTTTTTAACTTGATAGCCTTCTTGAATGACTTTACTGCCTTGGTGGATGAAGGGTGAGCAGTGGGTGCTGAGTGTCTCAACTTAAGAGATGTTGTCTCCTGTAAGGTCCCATAGACAATCTGATGAAATATGAACTAGATAAATGGACAGTAAGGTGGACTGAAAACTGAACAGCTCAGCAGCTGAGAGGCAAACAGGCCAGCTTGCAGGCCAGTCATTAGTGAAGTAATCCAGGGGTTGGTACTGGATCCAGCACAGCTTAGTGTCCTCACCAATGGCCTGGACAGTGGGATGAGATTGCAGAAGATACAAAGCAGTGAGGAGGGGTTGATGCACCAGCTGGTTGTGTTGCCATTCAGGGGGACTTTAACAGGCTGGAGAGATGGGCTGACAAGGACTTCATGTGATTCAACAAAAGAAAAAGCCAATCTCTTCCTCTGTGGAGGAAAATCTGTACACACACCTGTACCCACCAGCTGGAATGCAGCTCTGGAGGACTTGAGAGTCCTTGTGGAGAACTAATAGATTCATAGCCAGCAACGTGCCTTTGCAGTAAAAAGGAGCAAAGCTTCCTGGGCTGAGATAGGAAGAGTGCTTCCACAAGGTCTAGGGAAGTGGTCATTTGTCCCTGCTGAGCCCTGGGGAGGCACATCTGCAGTGCTGGGTCCATATCAGGGCTCCCCAGCAGAGGAGAGATGTACATGCAGAGCTGTGACTAAGGCAGAGGTCCATGAAGATCATCCAGGGCTGGAAGTGCCTGGCACACAAGAGGAGGATGGGAAGAGCTGGGACAGCTCATCCTAGAGAAGAGGAGGCTCAGTGAGGATCTTACCAGCATGTTTCTATACCTGTTGGGGAGGAGCAAAGAAGAGAGAGACAAACTTTACTCTGTCATGCCCGATGCCAGGACAGGAAACCATGGGCACAAATTTAAATACAGGAAATTCTGTTCAAGTATAAGCAAAATAAAATTCTTTACTGTACAGTTGTTGAACACTGGAAGAGGTAGTCCAGAGATGCTGGGACATCTTCATTCCTGAAAGATACTCAGAACCAAGGTGGACATGATCCTGGAAGACCTGCTGGTTGATCCAGCTTGAGTTCAGATTTTAGATTATATCTCCAGAGGTGCCTTCCAACCTCAAGTTCTCTTTGGTTCTGTGATTCTGTAATCTCTATTCTTTGCATAATTCATCCTTTATTGCTTTTTAATAATCTGTCTTTCATTTTTTGCAGCTAATCAGAGGAGAACAGGGCCATAAGGGTGCACAACTTAAAGAAAAACAAGAGCAGTGTTGGAAAGATAAAATAGCTTTTAAGAATTTGGCATGGGACTTTGATGTTTTAGATATTTTTAGTCAGAAAAAGGATAGCTTTTTACTTCTTTCATAGTCATAGCCAGTTCAGCTACACATGGAAAACCAAAAAAGACAAATTTGAATTAATTTGTTTATTTATTAAATCACATACTTTAAATATTAATCTGTTGGAAGAGATTGAAAAATAATGTGGAAAAGTGTACTTCTGTCTTTATAAATCAAATCTGAGTGGGTAAACAAGACTGGATAAAGATCAATTTCTACTTTATCCCAAAGTTCAAGAGAAAGTGGGTTTCAAGTGAAGATTTTGTCAAGCAGAGGAAAAGACAACAGACTTGTGCCTGCTCCTAGGGAAGTGCCTAGAGTGGAGTAGTCAAGATGCACAGATACAGGCAGAGAAACATCAAGCTGCTCTAGGTCTCTGCCCCTGGACTCCTGCTCTGCTGTCACCAGACACATGCTCAACCCAGGGGCTCCAGGGACACTGCAGGACAAGCAGGGCAGTGTCCACCAAATGAAGCCACCAGTGAGTTGGTCAGTACTGGAAAGTAGGTCAATCATGTCACTATCTGAGAGATTCTGGTACCTAAATGGAAATATAGATACCTTGAGGCAAAATCCCATGCTGTAGTGTGAATACTTGGGCCAAAACTTCACAGCTGGGCTCATTGCCACAGTAAAATGGCCTTATTATTCACTTCCTGCTCTCGTGGTGGTTCAAATATATCCATCATATTTTGGAGCCTGGGTGGGCCTGAAGCACACACTCAGTCCCACCATCTCAGCTCTGAGATGTTAACTCTTCAGGCTCCTCATTTTCAGTGATTTTCCCACACGCTTGTTTTTTCTCCATTTCTGGATCTTCCTCATTGTTCCAAACCCCTTTGATGACACTTCAGAATGATTTATGGACTAGATCTGAAATTTTCTGCATCTTTGTGAAATATTAAAACATAATTAAAGTTTGCTGAAAGTTTTGCTTTATTCTCTCTCCAAGAGCTTGATTCTTCTGGTTATAACAGGTCAGCAACTCATATGCAATAAAGTCAATATATAGCTAAGGTGGTTATGAAAACATAGGTAAAAGCAGGGCCTTGTTCTTCCTTACAAGTGCCTCAGTGCCATAAATACTCCCCATGAGCATGTGCTTGCCCATGTGCCCAGATGCCTATGCTACATAAAACCTGGTGCAATGAAAACTGAATTGACTGCTTTCAAGGGTCGTTCTGAGAGCTCCATTATTTAATTCTTATTTCAGTCTGGGCTCTGTTGCTTACACAGGAAGTTTCACTTGACTTTTAGTGCCTTAAAATATAGTAATAACAGTGCTTGGGTCTTGCAGTCCTGAGTAGTGACTTTGTATGCACAAAGAGACATTCACCTCTCTGCAAAGCCCATATATTACTTAAATCCTGCAAGATTAATATAGATTTACACATGCACAGACTGTTCTGGCTTTCTCCCACCAAAGACTTCCAATCCTATGAGAAACACCTCACCAGAAAGATGTATCCTGAAATAGGTGGTACAGATCAAATGAGACAAAGATCCTCTCCTTTAATCTAAATATATTATATGAGGATTATGATAAACTGACTCTCTGGGGTAGGGGGATGAATAGTACTCGCATATTTGCTGTTTTTGTCAATTTCTGAATGCAGGCAATGTCAAATGTTTTGAGCAATACTTACTCTTCACCAATGGTTAACTAGAATTTGTCTGGCAGAATTGATTTGGTTTAAATTGAATTTTCAACAAAGGAAGTCACACAAACAGAACATTGCTTGGAATTTCCACCTGAGGAATGAGGAGAATTTCCACCTGAGGAAATTTGTCATTTCAATGACAAATGCACAATTCCAGCAGATGGCATCAGTGAATACTATTGAAAAATATATTGATTGTCAACAACAACGTTCCTGTGTATGTGATTCCTTAACTCTGATGCCTGAAGGGCTTTTTTTTTAATGGAACAAAACAAAACATGCTAACCTATGAAAATACAGTGGTGATGGAGGCTAGCCAGGCCACACCTGTGGGGAAATAAGATAGAACAAAGAACATTGAAATGGTCTTTCCTCTCTTCCTTTTCTTCTGACCGCTTTTATTTTTAATTATTTTCCATTTTTTGTTATAATTTTAATGTATCTGTAGTATATAGATACCAATTTGACATTAGACACAGCTCCTCCATATTGTCTGCTGTCACACAGCCTGCTGATATATTGTATATCACGTGCTCCCATCTGTTACACAGCAAGATGTGAATAAGTTGTAAGAAGTTGCTATAGAAACAAAATTAATGCACAGCATGGGTGGGCTCGTGATTCCACAGAGATCTGGGCTCCCAATTAGAAAAGCTGCAGTAAACCTGAAGCAGAAACCACCTGCAGATCTCTCTGCAGTAGTATGGAAAAACCAACATATTCCCCAGCATCGTGACAAACTGATGGAGGTGTATGTTGGTTTCCTTGGTTCTGTACTAATATCTGTCCCAAAGTACTGGTGGAAAACACGTGCAGCACAATCTGTGCAACTCAGATTTTAGTGACATTGTGCTGTGTTTCAGAGCAAGGCTTTTAGTGTTCACCAAATGGCAATGCCATGGAGTGGAGAACTGTGCTAAGTAGCTGAGAGCCATTGAAAGGGCTATTTATGCCAAGATCCCAGCACCTGTGTACTGAGTTTGTGTGGCAAGGATTTTGCAGTGGGGAGCTACAGGGGTGCCTTTGTGTGAGAAGCTGCCAGAAGCTTCCTCCATGCCTGACAGAGCCAATTCCAGCCAGCTCCAAGATGGACCTGCCACTCGTCAAGGCTGAGCCCATCAGCAACAGTGGCAGCAACTCTGGGACAACAGTATTTAAGGAGTGGGGGAAAAAATGGAGAACAACAGCAGAGTGAAGAAGTAAAAAATGTGAAACAGCCCTGCAGACACCAAGGTCAGTGAAGGAGGGGGAGGAGGTGCTCCAGGAGTTCGGGAAAGGTGTTTTTGAGATTTGGGTTTATTTCTCATTATCCTACTCTAGTATGATTTGCAGTAAATTCAGGTAATTTCCCCAAATCAAACCTGTTTTGCCCATGATGGTAATGGCTGACTGGTATCTCCCTGCCCTGCTGAGAAGGGGAGTGATAGAGCAGCTTTGATGTGTGCCAGGGTCAGCCCACCACTACCTAAAAAAAGGCTCTTGCTTATAAATACAGATTAGAATAAACAATCCACCAAAAAATACAGATATAAGAATTACTACTGTCTGCTGCTTTCCAGGATGGAGAGACAAACGTGAAGTATATATCCAGTGTCAGATATGTCAGCAACAAGAGTAGTACCTCTGTAGTTAGCATGCAATAAACCCCACGATATGGCATGGTAAGCTTTTCATCTACAATTTTATTTTTATGTTGTCCACAGTATTTATTATCAAAAACTTTAACAAATATACACCCATTAGGCAATCAGCACCTACTTAGGAAATAGATTTTACAGTTTACTGAAAAATAGCAATTAAATACTCTATCAAAAATAATATACTTATATAAACTAACATGTTTAGCCAAACCTGAGGTAGCACTCAAAAATAATTTAACCCTGTGTTTGTGGCATCAGAATTCATTTGCTATGGGGCTACAAACCTCCTTATTACAAATGAGAGAATGAAAACTGCTGTCAGGATATGTGAGTGGAAGTTGCCAAATGGATCTTCTATGAGCATGCAATGATCAAATTCCCTGGCTCTGGCCAGCATAGTGACTTTTGCAGCAGGGTGTATATTTGGCACACAGGCAGCCAGACCTGGAGAGAGCTGCAACAGTGTCTGGGTACTCCTCAGGTTAGAGATACTGCAGTGGCAGCATTCCAGCCAGGAACAAGCTGAAAGGATCTCAGGCACTATTCAATGGCACTATGCAATATATACATGGCACTGTATAATAAATACACAGGACACCTCTGATGTCATGCTTTGGATTCAGCTCTTCATATCTATAAGCAGTGAATTAATTTTACCTGTCTTTGGTCATTTGCAAAGCTGAACATCTGAGCCAGTCATGCATTGTCTGTCTTTACAGCCAATGAAGCCAACAGATGATTTTGGGATGTGAATCACTAGGCCTGCTTTGGATGTCTTCAGAATTAGGCAAATTGTACAACTCATTGACTATAAAGAGAGCAAAGTGACCATTTCATTGACATCTGCACTGTAAACCCCTGAAGTCATGCAAGATAACATCTTTCCTGTGTGAAGTTAACAAGCAGTCAGAGAGCAGAGTTTACAGGTTTGACTAATTTGAACAGAGAGAAGGGAAGTAATAATAGGTCTCATATGCTTATAAAGGATTAATTGCCCGACAACAATGTCACACTATTGCACCATCAGCTTGCAAGGAAGTAGGATTTAGCCACAGCAAGTATGAATTTGGGCCCCATTTCTGTTGGATCTATTATTCTTTATTTGGGAGCAACTGCTGGACAGGATATGGTGCAATCATTTGGAAATATCACATTTTGAAATACACCATTCAAAAATAACAGAAGCACTTATTAGTTCCCATGCCAAAAAAAAAGGGAGATAGACTGGACTAGATTAGAAGAGGGATAGATTACTTCAGCTGGAAGGGACATACAGCAATCAGTAATAACAAAATAGTTCCTAATGCTTGTAAGGGGAAAGTTATGAGACATTAAATCAAAGGCATTTGGTGGCAGCTCATGTACTTTCAGTCCCTGATAACAATGCTGTTGGTAGTGGCCACAATCACCAGCAATTTTTTTCAGGTCACTCTAATATGCAGTAGTCAGAGCTGGTATAAGTTTTTGTTTTCACACCTTGTAAGAATGTTTACATATATTGTATCAACCACCTGCTTGCAAGTAAGTGGACAGTAGCTGATTTGAGTTTCATTTTTCAAGAGGTAGGAAAGAGTGGAGTAAAGTATAGTATAAATTCTTTATCAATGAAGTGAGGAAGAATATGATTGAAAAAGTCAGTTGAAGAAGATGTTTATATTAATGGAATAGAATAAGCAAATACAAGTACTTTAGAATTATTCTAGACTAAAAGACAAAGTCAAGGAAAAGTTAAGCCTAAAGATTTCCCTTTTAAGAAGGACAATTCAGCCATTTAGAGAGGTGAGAAGTATTTGAGTATTTACCTGGCTGGCCTGAATTTTGGAGGTGTGATACTCCCAAAGCCCTTTGCCACAGCTCAGGGGTTGTAGTTGAGTCACCTGGTGTTACTGGCCTGTGGCTGTGACACATTGTGAAGGAAAAGAACCTGCAGCTAATTAAGATGTCTATTCAACACACATCCTATCTTCTCTATGAACGTAGATGGCTTTTATTCATGTCCAAAATATAATCACTTTTCTGTTTCTTAACTCACTTCCCACTTTTGGGAATATGTGAATGAAGTATTCTACTCCTGCCTGCTAAGCTTAAGGCTACAGTAACTCCCAAGCAAGCAAATGATTTTATTTATTCCACTTCAGCCAGAAAAAATGTAATATGATATAATGTAGAAATGAGGAAACAAAATGAGTATCTGTGTAAAACAGTGAAATATTTTGTCTATTTTTTCAGAAATTATTATGGAAAAGCAACACCCTGGGATGGTTTTGGATATTTATATATAGGCATCCAACCCCCTTAATTAACCACTTTCATTTTGCATATATACATGCACAAGAAGTTCCTCCTAGGCTGAAAGATTATCCCATTTACATTTAGAAGCTCAGTCATTTCCAGGTATCTGTAAAATATGTGAATGTCATGATCCGTAAATGAAGTATATGAAATGGAGATTTGTAGTTATTAAATTTTTAATTATGCAAACAAATCTTTTTTTAGATTAAAAGTCTTAAAGAAACTAACTTCTGGAAAAATTCCTGACTATATTCAGTAGGAATGATCCTATGATTATTTATTACACTGAGCTTTTTGCTGGAAGATTGTCTTGCAAGGAGGTGCATTTAGCCTGAACTTCCTTTGTGGTTATGTCATTCTGAAATGATGTGATATCCATTAAGGGAAGCCCAAGAAGTGATTGCACAGGATTTTTTCTCTTTCCCTGGGTGCTAAGCACAGCTGCTCACAGCAGTGTGATTTAAAATCTTATTGTTATAAACCTTGGCCAGAGGGCCTGCCAACTAACAAAGGAGTCACAGAACTGAAAGCATGAGGAAGCCCAGAACAGGCAGAGATAAAAGGCAGCTTCTGCTATCAGAATCAGAAGAGAGGAAGACATAAGACAAGAAAGCAAAGGTTCGTATAACATTACAAACATGCCAGCAAAACCAGCACTGGCCCTGAGAGCCTTAAAAGTGTTCAACTTTATAAAGAACCTAATGGTGATGCTGCCATGAAAGAACACTTTGTGTACTGAGTATATTCAGTCAGCATTTCCTGAAGTGTCTGAAAGCCAAGCTTCATTCTGCAGCATCCCACTAGACCTCCAGTCTGCAAATTCAGTGTCAGGAGTGCATGTGCTGGAGGATGAACAAGCCCAGCAAGGCCAGAAACAGTGACAGAACTTCCTTCTTTTGCATAATCTGTCTATACTAGGGGAACAAACAAACAAACAAACAAACAAACAAAGACAAAACAAAAAACAAAACTATGGAAATGGTTTTTTATTTGATTAGCTGTGATCCAAAAAGGAGGAGAAAACTGCTAGCATACTCAAAGCCAAGGTTAGCTACCTGACAGAGGCAAAAATGGTGACAGAAACCTGTGAGTGAGTCCATTGCAGGAGACACTCAGTGCAGATACTGGCATATCTGTATATCTGGCATATCTTGTATAAATTTTGCCTCATCTGCTGGAAAATAGCATTTCAAGGGATTTGGTACAATATCTGCACAGGAGATATTTCAGGGAAAGGTTGTGAATTATTGGAAGAGTGGCAGGAAGTGAATTCCTGTCAATGAGGCTCTAGGAACATGAGAACAAATGCCATGATATTTATGTGATTCAGTTGGTATAACTTGAAATTGGTTCACAGCAATGGCAAGAGAGTGTGTAAAAAACATCCTTTGATCATGTTTTAGAAAGGGAAAACATCACAACTCAACCCAAAAGAAAAATAACCAAGACAGGTGATCTACTTGGAAAAAAGGCACTTGGTTTATGTCACTTTGAAATTGCTTTGATGAAAGGAGAAAAGCAATGATTTCTGCATATCTGAAGACTATCAGAGACAGAACTGCAGGAATCCTCTTGACATATGTGACAATGTGTGTGGAGCATCTATCCGGGACTGAGGACAATACAAACAATGTTATTGCTATGGCTGTATCAAGGCTGCCCAGAGATGTAGTTGATGCACCATCCCTGGAAATATTCAAGGTTGGGTTGAACAGGACTCTGAACAACCTAGAAGATGTCCCTGATTATTGCAGGGATTGGACTAGATGAGTGTTGGGGGTTGAGTGTTTTTCTATTACTGTGTCAATTTAAAGAATTTTTTCCCATTATCATGCCAATGGAGCTGGCCGGGTCACACCCAGGACCTTTGATAACTCTGGACAAAAGGAGTAGGTGGGAGCTGGGCTGCCGGAGGGGCTCTCGTGCTTCCGGCGACCTTGGAGGAGGATGCCCCGTCTGCAGCCACACAGCCAAAGGCAGGAGAGCCAGACCCTCTGTGATCACCTGCCCTGCATCCGCCCTGCTGCAACCTCCTGCCTGTGCGGACACAGCTGATCACCCGGACACAGACGGTGAGCGAGGAGCTGCCGCTCCAGCCGCTCTACCCGAGACCGGCGTGGCCGCTGCCGCCCCTCCCGCCCGCGCTCCCGCCTCTCTGCGGCTGCCGGGCTTTGTTCCACCTGGAGCACCGGGACCGAGGGCAGAGAGGGTGTGCCCACGGCTAAAGAAAGGACTGGGACCGAGTTATCTGTTCTGTGCTGTTGGTAGTTTTAACAACTGCTGTTGTTTCTGCTCGTACGGTTAGATATATTAGTAAAAGAGCTGTTATTCCTACCCCCTTATCTCTGCCTCAGAGTCCTTGAATTCAAACAGTTATAATACTTATGGGGGAGTGGAATTAAAGTCTCTATTTCAAAGGAAAAACTTCTGCCTTCATCGGCACATACCTGTCCTTCAAACCAGGACAATGAGCTTTACAGATTCCTTCCCTCCCAAAGCATCCTACAATTCTATGAATCCAGGCAGAAGAGTGCTCATGTCTGTCATAGGAAAAGATTCAATCCCAAATTGCAAACTCCGAGGGCCTTGGTGCTAGGGCAGACATCCCTTTCATACCTAATCCAGGATCAGAGATTCCTGTATTTCCATGGAACCTAGTAGATCTCCCTGCCTCAGCTATTCCTTGCTCTGTTGTCTGCTTCACTTCTAGGAAGACACAGGAAACATTCTTTTTGAGAAGAATATCAAAATTTTATTTTGGGATTTCATTTGGTTTTTGACCTGACCTGAGCCAACAGACATTTTTCCCCCCAAGAATTTTTAACTTTAAACTCTTTTTTTTTTTTCGGATTATATACTGTCTATCCCATGAAATGAAATGCCTGTCATCCTGTCAGCAGTGCTTCTGGGAAAAAAATGAGTGATTACTGAATCACTTTGTTCTGGTTAATTCTAGCCCAGTTAGATTTCGGGGCTGACATTATGTCTGTCTTACATTCTTTGTTTCTGCACTGCATATTCTCGCCTGGAAATGTAGATCAGGCAATCATTTTGACAGGCAGGCAGGTGGTACTATTACATTGGCAGTACCAAATCTGTCACATTAATGTGCTCTCAGATTGAAATAGCTGCACTTTCCCTCGCTGGTTGAAGTTTGTGTGGCAGCAGAGCACGTCTCCCTCCATGCTTTAAAACAATGTCCTGTCTTATGATTTCTGCCTTGTTCCTGCATTAGCTTATGGACTAGAATGCTGATACTTGATGCATTTAATTCTGTGACTGATAACAAAACTGAGATCTGTAAGGCAACTTCATAGAAGAATCTAAAAAGAAATTATTCTGGCCCTGCTGCCGCATAATTGACTCAGTTACCCATCAAAAAACCATAGAAATGTCCTGAAGACACCCATTTGAGGTGCCCACGTAGAGATGTCTGATAAGACAGAAGACCTGCAATAGACCTGTGGCTTTATGGATTAGCAGGGGACAGTCCAGAGGGGTGGACACCTACAGGCATCTCCAATGGCACCAGACTCCTGCACATGGGCAACTGGTTCAGGCAGAAGTGAACACAGCCACAGGGATCTGCAGAAAGGCTTACTCAGCCTGGACTGCCTTTTGGGTTGCCATGTGGCTCTCCAGACTAACTCTCTATCAGGTGCTTGTCCTGTGGTAACTGAGACATCCACGTGGGCAGGCAGACACGACACAGGAGCCATGAGAGACCAAAAGATTTTCTGGAATGGGGATAGTGTAGGGATGTCAAATAGCACTAGACACCTGACCTGTTTTGCCCTTGCTGTAATGATACACCTGGCTACCCTTGGGCTCACAGAGGGTTCTGTAGTAAGGAACTGAGTATTGTTCTATCTTGGCTTCCTCACAGTGGTTTTACTGGGTAGCAGAAGAGAAAAACACCAAACAATGAGTTGCAGAAAAGTTGTTCAGATTAATCATTCAGATTAATTCAGGATGTTTTCTTTTTCCTTAACAAAAAATAATGTGAATTTAAAAATAACATCTGATTCTTCTTTTGGACAGCTTTTTAAGAAAAAGCCATACAGCAGAGTGATGTTTTTTTAAAAGATGGTTTAGGCTTGGAAAATTTCCCAGCCTTGAACCCAATGAAATTACAAGGACTTTTAAATGAGGTTGATTTGTTGCAAATTAAAAACAAAATAAGTAATCTTAAAAATCCAAGCTTTGTTTAAAATTCTTAGTTAAAAACCAAAATGTGGCTGAATTCTCAGCCCTGAGAAGTAAGTGTTCTATAAACTACCCTGAAAAAGATTTTCTAGATATTCTAAAATATTTGTCACCATTTATTGATGTCCTTATGTGTCCCAGTGCCCTGGTTGTACTTGTGTAATTTGTTCTTAATTTATGTGTTTTGCTGACTCCTAGGCTTACAATTTGTGAATAGCAGTAAAACTGAGCAAACTGTATGGCTGTAATTTTGTATTCTGGCCTGCCACCTTAGAGTGTTGAAGGAAGAGAAATTAGAAGTTCATTCAGCATCTTATAGAATGGCAATAAGTATTTCATCAGTTTTTCATCATGAAAAAAAGGATTTGATTAGATTTAATTTAATGTACTATGCTAGTAAAATGTTTCAGGTTTTACTTACAAAAAATACTTATTTCAGGAAAAAGACATGATAAATTAGTACATTTTCACATTCAGCTGGGATTCTCATTTATAACTCACAGTTTTTGTAAATACTTTGTATCTTTAAATAAATAACATGGTGAGTCTGTGTGTTGCTGGAGAGATCCCTTTGAGAGACCAAAAGCAGTCAGGTTTGCCCTTAGTATTCCACCCATCCCTTTCAATACACCAACTTTAGGTACTCTAAGTACTGAGATTTTCTCCTTATAGGTGAGGAAGCATGTTATCTTAAAATTTTAATAGCAGCAAAATTAGCTTTTATTATAACTTCAATTCATCCAATACCTTTCTCTGATTTTATCCATAAGTCACTTTGAAGCCAGTTGGTACAGGCACTGATGTTTGGCAATTGCTAAACATGGATCATTTCAGCTCTGACTCATCATAACTAATTCAGCTGAGGTATCTAATTTGGGAACCTGGTTGCCTGAGGGTCTCTCTATAATTTATGAACCTAATAATTGCTGAGAGGTGAGATGAATCAAAGCCTAATTACATAGATATGAAGCTTTCACATTGAATATAGGTAGAACAAGGAAAAACAAAGCAAGAAAAATATTGAAACTCCCAAAGTAAATTCACCTCTGAAGACTGGTATTAGTGAAGGAGTTTTTGTTATGCCAGCAGATCAGTGTCTTCAACAAATAACATCAGTTCCTTCCTCTCTCCTTCCACAGCCAGTAGCAGTGGTTTCAATCACTCCTGTCACTGCAGTCACTGACAGCTCCCCCTCTCCTTCAAGCTTTCCTTTCTCTTTTCATCTTCTACATTTTCTTCAGCTGTTTTATGTTCGCTGCCTAAACACCTCACGCCAGATAATGAGGGAACCAAAGCCAGATGCTGCATGACCACTTTGTATGCAGATGAGCCTGATGCACACAGGCCTATCCCCAGGGTTAGGGAAGGTCTCAGATCTTACAGAAGGTGTCCCAGTTCCCCAGACAGTTCCTGGGAGAGGCTGGTTCACCTCCAGAGCAGAGATGCTGCCCTAGCAACCCCCTCTGTAGAGTTCACAGTGACCATGGGTATCCTCAGTGTGTGTGAGTCAAGGCAAATGAAAAATGTCCTGTCAGCCCCATGGGACCCAGGTGGGGCTGGGCTCTCATGTGCCCACGAGGGAGGGATCCTGACAGTCACCTGGGCAGGGGAAACCTTGCTTTCAGCCCATACAACTATGCCTGTTGTACACCACACAACTTTTTAAAATAAGTTTCCCCTCTCCCCTAAGCCCTGCCCACAGCTCCCTCTTGCCCTCTCACTTTCTGTCCTTCTGCCTTTGGTTCTGCACAGCCTCCTGCCTCACCTCTGCAGCAAAGGTGCAGTACACTCCAGATTACAGGCACAGAAGAGCTCACACTCCATAATTTAAAGAGATTTCAGAAAGCTCAGAATTTCCCCAAATCTTTTGGTGACAATAAGGTATTTGCAGGTAGCAAGTGAATTTGCTTTCCAAGAAGAAACCTGTAAAATTTAAACAAAAAAATCAAATAGACAGAGTACCTAATGATTCAATTTATTATTGAGTGTTAATTTAATCTTTCAGTATTACTGCTTGGTGGTTTTTTCTCTAATTTTCTGAGAAATTACACAGGACCTGGTTAATATTTTTCTAGCTGCAGCAAGGTGTATTACTGTAGTCACTGCAAAAGAAAACTATGCAAGACTAAGTAGTTGTTTAAGTAAAATTTTCCTTAGGTTTAATTAAAAGCAAGCAAATTGCAAAGTAAAAGAGAAATATGGATTTTTTTTAAAAGACTCTGGTATTTCTTATTCACAGAGAAATGCTACATGTACAAATTTAGCATGTTTTGCATTTTCTCTCACTCTGATTGATACAGCCCCAGATCCTGTTCCTCACTGCTAAGACACCACATGAATAACACCAATGGGCATTTTGCATTTCTTAAGCTGTAGAATATCTACTCATGTTCATCCTTTTCTTGTCCTGTGTGTTATATGAGAGATAGATAAATATACATATATATATAAATTGTTACCCTATACAAGGTATTTAATTATTTATATTTTAGTTAATATAACCAATATATTTTATTTTCATTGTAATGCTTTGCTTGGGTTTCCATTCTGAAAAAGGAATGGATTCAACAAGAGAAAATATCTGTATGCTGAGATACTATATTGCTTCTGCTTTGTGATCAGATAGCAAGTCCCAGGATTTAGTGGAGTTTAAAAAGCACCCTGGTGCTCATGATCTGATCACAAGGCAAAAATAATACAGCAGGCCTGTTTCTTATTCAGTTTGTTGAAACAAGTGATTGTGACAATTGCCAAAATGTGCCATGTGACTGTGCATACAATAATGCAATTAATTGTAAAGAATAACTCCTTGACAATAGCACAGCTGTCCTGATGAGGCTTTATACATGGAGACAAATCCTATGCTGAGGACTGAGAGCCACACATATTCAGAAGGGTTTTGTTGCCTTATTTGAATACATCTTATTTCTTACAGTACAGTGAGCATTCCAGGAAGGTGAGCTTAGTTAAGGCATTAATGTGATTGCCTCCAACATCCCTGAAAAACAATAAGGAAAGTGGTTTTATTCATGAGTTGTGTAACAGTTTTGCAGGAGGGAGCTTTAAGTTCTGGGCTAGTCTTCTTTTATTCTAGCTTTCCTTTATCTGTTTATTAAAAAAAAATGCCTAAATTTATTACTTGGTTTTGAATATGAATGTAAATCCCAAATAAAGCAAATTATGCCCTTTTATTTGGTGTTATTTTGTCTCTATTTGTGGCTTAACTCACCAGTCATCTCAGCAATAATAGGCTGATATATTGGCATTTCTGATGTGCAATCTGTGCACGAAAATAGAGACCACTAGGTGGAGATTTTACATTGCAATGTGAATTTGTATATTCTAGATTATACTTAGGATAAACACACATTCACAATAACTGATTTCATTTTCCTTGTGAAACTAAAGTGAAGGCTGAATTTTGCTAAACTCATGACAGTCATAAGAACAAGCAGCTCTAAAGGTTTATGCTGGCAAAGGACTGGTATTTTTTAGATAACCAGTTGAAACACTTTGAGGTTCAACTTTGGCGAGGTATAAATTTTTTAAAATGTCACAGCTTTAAAAGTGGCTTGGTCTAATGGAATAAATGGATTATGGATTTTTTTTCTTCACAGAAAAAGATATATTCATTTATCAAATAAAACTTTTGCATCATTTACTTATATCCAGTCAGTAAGAGACATTTGATTGCAGATCTTCTTAGGAAAAATCTCAAGTGTATTGTTTATCATTGATCTTCATAAATTAAATCATGGTTAGAAAACAGGGTGTTTTATCATGCCTGATAACACAATATGTAAGTGTAAGAAATATGCAAATATAAACTTTTGAGAGAATCTAAAATTAGATTTAGTTACATTGCTTTGAAACTGCACAAGAAAAGGATTTTTTAAATTGCCAGTAGCAAGACATAGCACATATAGTGATATTTGATACTAACTCATTAATGCATTTGATTTACAGGCAACAGATTCATTGACTGACTGAGAAATATGCTAAATTGAGCAGCTCAACCCCCCCCCCTCCGTGTTTGTTAAAAAATTGACATTCTCAGTATGATTACTGTAGGTTTTCCATACATGCTGTGACCACCTTTTCCTTCCCATGGGCTCCTATGGGAGCTAGTAAGTCTGGAAAGGTATTTCAGCTCCTTCTCCCCCCATTTCTTTTTCTCTGGAGTCTGGACCAAGGGCTGCTGGTGCCAGCTCTGATGCCAGCAGCTGCCTGCCTTGAGCTTGGCTGAGTGTATCATTAAACACACAAAGTTGTTAATTTTCTTTGCCTCGAGCCAAAGGACTAGCAGCAAAACCTTAATTTTCTCTTAGAAAGCCAAATAATGTATTTCCCTGGATACTGTTAAAAACAGCTTTTATGAGAAACCAAGACTGTACTTTTCAGGAGCTGGTTTCCTTGATGGGAGCAATGGAAAATGCTAACATCTCCCTCCCACACAGTGTAAGCTCTGCCATATATGTAATTTTCTGTTACAGTCATAACAGTGATATCTGCATGGGAAATTGTCCAAGTAGTAAATGCTATTTTAGTTTTCTAAAAGGAGATGTTAGGTGTCTCCTGGTTGCATCCAAGGATTGCAAGTTTAAATTATGAGGTCCCAGTAGGCCTCTTGAGAAAAGAGATATAGTAAATATATAAATTTTGCAACTTAAGGAATGTTCTTTAGTTTTAATAGACACATAGCTCTTAGCATGGAAAACATCTATAAAAAAACCCAGATCCCAGTTTTAAACCTGATGACATGGTTAACATGGAGGATTGACAAGTGTGAGTCTTTCATGAATATGTTTGAAGGTCTTAAAGGAAGAAAGCAAAATGGGGGAAAAAACAAAAAGATGGTTTAATGGTGACCATGATGGTGCTGGGTGGGTGGTTGGACTTAATGATCTTAAAGGTCTTATCCAACTGTAAATCTTCTATGTTTCTATGAAAAGTTACTTGGATATCGAACAATATCAATATGAAAATATGCAAGAGTAATATTTGTCCTCCTCTGCCAAAAAAAAAAAAGTTAACTGGTAAATAATGTAGTGAGGGGCCCAAAACTCACCACAGGATTCAAGATGCAGCCCCTCACCAGGAGAAATGTCATTTGCAGACATAACTTCACTGCCTGTTCCTTTCTTTTTAAATTAATGGCATAAGCACCTGCACTGCTGGTGGTGCAGGAACAAACACATCACAGGTGATGAATGGGGCTTTCACAGGCAGGGAGAAAATGGGCACTCACAGCCATTTCAATTTGTGTAGATCTCCAAGTAACCCAGGTTTAAAACTAGTGAGACATTCACGCCTGAGATACCTGTTGACAAAATCATATAACATGGAAAACAGGAAGACACCACTCAGATTGGAAAAAAAAATTAATTAGTTGTCTGTGACATGATTGACTACAATAGGATGATGAAAAACACTACAACAAAACATCAAAGAAATCAAAATTGTGTCCCTGAAATAAGCATTAGAAATTTGGCCATATAGTTTCATATTTATCTTTAATTCCTGTTATTGTACTGTTGTGAGAAAAAAACCCTGCCATTCTGAGGTCTGATCTGAGGGATCTGAGAATACACTGGCAAATGACATCAGGTCTGTTTGGGGGGTTGCTTAAGCAATCCCCTTTCTCACTGCAAAATCCAGTTCATTTGGGTCACAAGGCTGGAGATGATGCTCAAACACAGGGTGTCTGAACACAGGTTATTCTGTCACTGACAGCAGTTTCTAGTCCTGGCTCTCATCTTCCTCAAAGGTTGCATCACCTTCCACAGGACAATCCTGGAAAGGGAGCAGTGTTCAAGACAATAGAAAGAAGAGAAGAGCTTCTTACACTCCAAGAAGTCATGTTTCAAGTGCCAGTGGTGGGGCCTGAGTACTTATCAAAAAAAAAGTTTCATGACAGTTTCACAGGTTATTTTCATAGCAAAATGAGGTGTTTCTTACTAGAGAGACTTATTTTCTGTTTAGGTATTTTTCTGTGGCAGGGAGCAAGACTACATCTCTGTGTATTGCATGCAAAACTGCCTGCACCTCTGGCACATCTGGCCAACATGATCAGAGGCAAATGCTGCTTTATACTGTTAAAAAGGTGATCACAGAAGTGACTGTATACTGATTTTGTTCAATGTATGTGTAACAGGACTCATGTAATAATGTAAGAAACTCATATAATAATTAAAGAAACTTCTAAGATACTCACACTTTCTTTACCTTTGTACACTTGCTGAAAACTTCATCTGGGAAAAAATGGTTCTGGTTGTATGTGAGTGAAGGTAGTTGGTACCTCGTGTTAAAATTAGGTCTTGACTGGTCAGTGTTGCAGCAGTCAAAAATCAGACCTTACAGCTGAGTGAGCTGACACAGGGTCAGAGACAAGAAAGGACTTTGGGCACATTTGGTTTGCACTATGCCAGGTGCAGTACATTGGGTGAGGCCTGGGTAACCTCAGCTTCTTTGTCATCTGTCCTTATTGTTCAAATTCTGAGATGAAGTTTGAGTGGCCCCTGGGACTGGGAGATGCTGGGAAATGACAGACATCTGTTTGGTCCATTTGGGAAGTAAATGTACTGAACTATTTTGAAGAAACTAGCTGAAGGCCAGGGAGCTTCATCGCTGAGTTTTAAGACTGGCATCTTTTATCTATTTTCCTTTGGGGAGCCAGACAGGTGTTCAAGAGTTTGCCATGTTAAGAAGTATTCAGCCATACATAAGTTTTGACAACTTTCAGGACTGAACTGACAAAATTAGATAGGGACCTGCCAGTCATTATTAAGAATCAATAATCCTGAAATTCCTGTTTGGTAACTTCAGCAATATTTGGTGGATGCTCATTACCCCACTGCTGGCTGCACCACTGGTGCTCTTCTGTTAGTGACCTGTGGCTGTCAGGCTTTAAGCAGTAGGAATGACAAACCCCAGGAGCATCCAGCTCACCTAATTGCAAACATCTACACTTCAAAAGGCACGTCGGCTCACACCCCAAGCTCTCTCTGGAGGAGATGTTCTGTGTGCAATCCTTATGACCTGTGCTGGATGGCTGGTTTACTCTGCTGACACATATATTTTGTCAGATGAATTCCACACTGAAGTGAGCCTTGGGGCAAAATGCTCGGAGCATTCACTACATACTAGTAAATTGCCTAATAAACATCTGTAGTAGCTCCACCTTTTCTGCAGTCACTTAAGGCAGAGTGTGTTTGGCATCTCTTTGCTTGTGAAACAGCTTCAGGCTGGAGACCAAAGGGAGCTCTTCTCGCAGGAGGGTTTATGGTACTTGAAGCAAGTGGAACTGAACAAACAGTTCTGTTTCCATGCAGCAGCAGCAGCAGCACGAACCTTCTGGGTATTGGTGGAGACCTGGGAAAAGGAATTCTTGGGGGAATGTCTTACACATGACTCACCAAGTTTGTCTGATCACGTGGAGAGTCATTTTGGGACCTCTTTTTAGAAAGGGATTGGACATCTAGATGCAACACCCCCAAATTACCTTGGTAAGATTCTTCCATCAGGAATGCTGTAAAACACTGATGCTGCACTTCCTAGGACTGCAGTGATTTACATTCATCTAAAGCAAATGTAAGTAACACTTAAATAAATTTTAATATCCTACTGTCTATATGCTACAATAAGGGTAACTGAAACAAAACATGTATTTGATGTACATATAAATTTATATGTGTACAAATCACAGAATCATAGAATATGCTGAGTTGGAAGGGACTTGCAGAGAGGGATAAAGTCCAATTCATCATCAAGTCCAACTCTTAAGCGAATAGCCCGTGCCAATGTTGGACCTGCAGCCTTGGCATTATTAGCCCTGTGCTCTGACCTACTGAGCTCATAACAAGAACATCTGAGAAGCTGAGAAGAGCAATTCCCACCAGAGAATGCAGATGTGTGTAAGTCACTCCACTTCTCTGAGAAATTGGATGCTTTGATTTTAGTGCAGACCAGAGGGAAAACAGCATCTAAACTTGCTTCTTGCTTGCCAAGACACTTTCCTTTCTTTCTCAGATTAAAGGGAAAGGCTTTTGTGGGGCCCCAGTCTGGCAGCCCATCTGAAGAGCTGTCCCAGTGCTGTAATAACTTCACTGAGTTGAGCGTTTTGGGTTTATGAATCCTAATAAATACACAGGAAGAAATATTTTAGAAAGGATCAACATGAAACATTTCAAGGTTTTTTAAAAATGTTTCATAGAGAATTTTTCTTTTTTCTTTTGCTCCAGGGTGCTGTAAAAACAACACCCACATTCCAAAAGTTTCCAGGAATGTAATTACCATTTCCCTGCAACTTTATAAAGCTGCAATCTGGTACTAACAACTGAGTTCTCCACTGCATTACTCTGCTACATTTTGATATGCTTGCAAAAAGCAGTGGGAAAGTAAAGAAGTTCCCTGGGTGCATCTAAAATTCCAGCTATCTCTATAATTTTAGTAAATATATTTACCCAGTGAAGATCCTTGGAAGTGTAAAATAGTTTAAGGACATTAGGATTAAGTTGGAATTCTGATAAATCAAGATCATTAGGCTTTCCCTGAACCATATCAAAAATACATGCCTATTCACTTTATTTCCCAAAAAAGTAGTAATGTTTTTCAGTGGTTAATAATCTATTGTGTTTTAAAGAAAACCAGAATACAGATGGTGATTTGCCTGTGGGATACCTGTGTTTTCTTATAAGAGATACAAATTTTTTATTGTCTTTTCTGCTGATTGTGAGTAGCAATTATAAAACCAAATTAATAAATCTCATGTAAATTGACTATCAGAAGTGTCCTAGACTATAAGCAGGGCAGTGAGATAGACGAGAAATCTAATGTTGATGCAAAGTATTATTATGAGTTTATAAAAAGAACTGAATGCTAAAAAAGAATGATTCAGTCAGTCACGAATCTCATATTGTGGTACATGTTATATCACAGAGAGTTACAAATAACTTTTTGTGATTTATTGTTATGGTATATCACAGAGAGTTACAATAAACTCTTGTTTATAGTGAAAATCATTGTAGAATATGAATATCATTGAAATCATCATAGAATATGAATTCTTCTTCTACTACTGAGCACAAATACATCTACTTTTGTGTGGGAGTTAAAGCATCCACTCTAAAGGATTCAGCACACTGATATGCAGTGATCACCCACTGACCAGAGCAGAGGATAATATAACAGGGGTTCTGTAGGGATCCCACAGCTGGAGCTTATCTGAGGCATGCTTTTAGAGACCCTGTCTGTTTTCTTTGCATGGTGTAATTTTCTCATTCATTAAAGAAAATATTCAACTATGTTGAAACCCCCAGACTTGTCAGGCTTGTGCATCATCTGCTGACTATTATTGATAAGAATGTGTATTAGCTGGAGGAGCTCACAACCACATTTTGTTTCTTGTACTTAACAGATGTTGGAATGCTCACCACAGTTCTGTTCATCTGCCCCATTCCCACAGTCATTTATGCTATCACAGTGAAATGCCCATGGGAGACATGTCGTATGATTTCTGCATGGAAAATAACCCTTTTGGCAACACTTCCAACAGAAATGTTTTCCATTAGCCAGGGTTCTGAGAAAACATGGAAAGACATTTTCTCTACATCTGATTAAGTTTCAAATTAGAAACTACAAGCACCACATTTGAATACTTCATTTTTACTTTAAAATGCATTGTGTGTCATTATAATTCAGCCTTTTGCACTGTAGTGTCAGCCACAAATGGCTTACCACCACTGACATTTAAAAAGAAAGAGCATAATTTATCTTTTTCCCCCTCTCTTTCCCATCTCTGAAGAACTGTGCTGGCCAGAATATCAGTGCTCTTTCCTGGTAGATTGACTCCTTGGAGATGTAAGCATTTAGTAGCAGAACCCTGAGGCATGGCTGGGGATGGACAGGATGTGTTAGCTGGGGAAAATGTAAGTCTCATGGCTGGGGGAAATGTAAGTCTCATGTGAAGAGAGAAATTCCAGCTAAAGCATGTGGAAGGCAACTTCCTATGCTGAAGGCAGCTGGGCAACAAGGAAGTGTTGACACATATCAGAGACATACAACTACATAGAATACTTTCTGCACACAATTACAGTAAAATACTTGAACAATTGGCAAGTGAAATCATAGTACAAATCTGCAGAGTTGGACTCAGTTTCATGGCTTTCCCTTTTTGCAAGAGTGAAATTATATTTATAGTCTTGTAAATCACTAATTTGAACAATATGTTCAAAGCAATAAAATAGCTTTTATTTCCTCTTATGGTGCACATCACAATTTACTGGCTTTCTGTAGAACATTTGCAGGAAATCTGCTCTATTGTTTCATTACATGTATGGAGAATATATTCACTTATAAAACACTTCTGCCCTTTCAAAAAGATTACAGGAACCAAGAGAAGCTAATGAAAGAATGCTAAAACTGGAAAAAAAAAGCAAGCCAGGCAAAAGAGGAAAGTTCTTTGTATCATATAGAGCTGATTCTATTTTTACTTATCGGCCATGTCTTTCAAAAGAGACGTTCAAATTTGAAAAAGAAAATTTTATTATAGCCTTAACTGAAGAGGTAGAAATGTCTGTGAACTCAGCTTGTAGTGACAGACATTCTGACTGTAGACACTTAAGATTTCTTCGGAATATAGACCAGATTAAAATGAAATATATGGGATAAAATTATGAAAAGGAATGACAGAAACAAAGTGAAGTAATCTGGTTTCTATGAGATCAATGGGCAGAACCAAAAAGGATGGAAAGAACAAAAATTCAGCTAAATGGTGATCTTTTAAAAGTAATTTTTAGTCTTACCTCGATACGTCCTCATAATACTGCTGGATGCAACGAAGTGTAATAGAGAAACATAGTTGATTCCTAGCCCAGGCTCGAGTTCCACATTCAATTAGTTTTGGTTACTTCAATATATTCTTTGCCATGTAAGCGAGATTTTTTCCTAACAATCTCTTGCTACAAAACTTAAAGATGGATGAGGAGATAAAGATTAGCTGTTCTGAAGGCTTTTTTAGGGATCCACTATGTGAACAGAAATAGGTAGTTTAGACTGGTTAAACTATTGATCTTTGTACATCAGTATTTTAACAATTAGACTCTAGTTTGCTGATCTCGTTGGAGTCCTTGTGGTAGTGCCACTATTTTTAGTTCTAACACATTTTTTCATGTATTGAATCTTGTACAAAGGTTGGACGGGAAAAAGCTTTCTCTCTGTATTCGTTCAAGGACAGAAAAAGCCTTTCTTTAAAGTACACGTATATGCTCAGTATAGCCTGACAGTCCCTTTTAAAGAGCTGAGTGTGTCCGTGACCTCTTGAGAGAAGCAAAGCTGCAACAGAATGCATGTGGTGTAGCCGAGCTCAAAATGAACCCTGAATCTCTCTTCCCTCTCAGCATTCAGTTAATTGCCCTGGCAGACAAGAAAACAGCTATTATTCAAACAGAAAGGGCTTGCTCTTTTAGTTTTTCTCCTTGAGCCTCTAAATTCATTTTAACTTGCCTTAATTTACGCATAGTGCATTTACTGAAAGCTGCACCTGTTCCTGACACACTTTCCAGTAACCCTGACACACTTTCCCACAATGCTGACACACAAACAACAGCGTCATCTGCTCGGTATCCACATCCATTCTCATCAATGCCTGCAGGATTATGTGGTGCAGGTCCACAAGACTCATGATTTACTACTCCATGGACAGCACTTTGGCTGATGAATAGATACAGATAAAGCAAAAGCTTCCCTTTCAAAGCAATAATTCTCTAAAGGCAGTCCTTTCTCCACCATGTGATAAAATTCATTCTTCAGATTTCTGCCTATGATGAAGTTGCACCTTCCCTACACACTATTACATTTCCCCTATTTCTCACAATAAATTTCTGAAGGGCAAACATCAACCAAACAGTTGCATGCATTAAATCCATGCAACATGTGCACAGCTCTCAAACATGTCATCATTATTCAGTGCTTTAATGAAATAAGTCTATAAATTGATTGCAAATGTGATAGTGCAAACAAGGTTTTTTGGCTCCTTTAGAGGCTGTGGTTGTAATAACAGTTTTGTTCAAAGCAGAAAACCTGAAAGATTCTCTGCAATATCCAATTTGTGCAAAAGCTCTCTGTTGCTATAAGACAGATCCAGAGATTTCAGCACTCGTTAAAATTGGTTTATTGAAAGCCTCCAGTTGAATCAATACTGCTTGAGGCCATTGTAACACGTAATTGTGGCACATTTCAGATGATAACAGAATATCTTTTGATCCTATTATTACTGCTCCCAGGTCACTGGGAGACAGTTTGCTTTACTTAGCTTAAAAACCACTGAGATAATACTGACTGAGAGCTCAGTGGGAGCACAGCTGTTATTCACTTATTACATAAGAAGGAAGAGACAAAAAGAAAGAAAACAACAAAACAACCAACTCAAATGAATCGTAAGCACTTAGAATTAGTAAAAAAAATTGGAAAATAGAAAAAGAAATATTTTCATGTCTGGATCCTGTTACAATAAAGACACACACTAAAACATACACAAAATTATTTACTTGTGGACAGATCTAAATTTTCCTAACCATTTTTCCCCCCATGTGTCCTTTTCTATCTTATATCAGATTTTCCATGGAGAACCCCCCAACTGCATAGATTCTAACTACAGGATGAAGATATATTTGAGGAACTGCAAGAATTATTGTCATAAAATTTTGAAAATTCTGTGTATTGCCAGCATGAAAAATCCATGCCTGAATAGTGAAGCAGTATTAAAGCAATTGCGAAATTTAGATACCATCCATTTTTTAAATTTAAAAAATCTACAAAAAATGACACTGTTGTAGGGTTTTCACATAAATATTAAATGTTCCTTCTTTAGGGTTCCTGCATTTATTATGACAGACTCTTCATCCACAGTGTTCCATAGGAAAACAAAATCTCTTGATGTTTTTTTTTAGATGATAAATGGGTGGTTTACGATCTTATTCTTTTCCCTGGTTAAAAAAATCACTCCTACTATAATTCATGCTCAGTAGTTGTATGACACTTAAATAGGATTGATTGTGTCATTTTTAATAGCTGGGGGATTTTATTGTCATTGGTACTCTTATTAAGGACTGGACTGTAAATCCCTTCCTGACACTGAGAAGCAGCTACTCTGAAGGGGTCCTATGGCTTCTGTGAACAGTAGCTTGCCCTAAAAAGAAAAGGCTTAAAAGTCTGGATTTAAATATTTTATCCATAAATTTGTTACTAAGAGTATTTCTAGGCAGTGGCACAAAAAGTCTGAAACTGCTTTTAAAGATACCTTTTCTCTCAGCCACATCAGAAGATCCTTCAGGGCTTATCAAGTCAGACTGGTAAGACTTGTTCAGATGTCAAAGTTTCAGTCACTGATGTTTTAGACGCAGTTTGTCCAACTACCATCAACCACAAAGTTACATCTCTGGTTTGAACAACCTTCTTTCCACTCAGGAGGGTTCCAGTTCTGTTTCTCCAACATACCCAGGGTGCTGTATAGTTACTTTTCATAGGTCTTTGCATGTGAGGATAAGTATGCGAGGTTCATTCTGGCTAGAAGTGTCTCAGTGGCCTGCTGAGGAGAGTTTTTTGGGGAATAAATGCAAAAGAAATTCTCTGGTTCTGGGCAGCCATTAGAGGGCACTGAAATACCATCTTTTTATTCAGGAGCTGCTCATCAGCATCAAGGGCACTTTTTGAAGGTTAACCAGCCCTTCGCATATCAACAGGATTTATAACCAAGTGGTGTTTTCCACTCTTTGGGGGTGGACTCACACATATGCTCTAGGAATTGTAGAGGGCACACCTAGTGAAGCCTAAACAACCTGTAATCAATACTCATTTTACAGTACAGATATTCTCTGAGGAAACACACTGCAGATGTGGGTTTCCCAGACATAAGTGTGTCCTATGACGTTCCCAAAGCTGCTATACTGGACATGTTCATTTGTAGAAACATTTTAAAGTAGGAAGCAAGTCAGGAGCTGGTCAAACATTCCCTTTCTCTTCATATTTCTGTACCCCTTGGAACACAGTTATGTGGGGGCTGGGGAACTCATCCATGCAGGAAAAATCTGTCTGATTTCTTGTGTCTCCTTCCCCACGGTTTTTCCTTGTACCTGTGGTTATTCAAGGCTTTTGAGCAGCAACTGGTTCTGCACTGCCTTGGAGTGCCCAAATGTCAGAATTCAGAATGCCTCTGGTGCAGTCTGAACTGGCCTGGAACTGGTAAAGAGAGCAAAGATCTTACACTTAAACCAAGATAACAAGTGACAAAATTGTTTCAAGCCTTATTGCCAATTCTTGATAGCGAGCATATGGAAAAAGAAATTTTGAAGAATGGTAAAGTGAATATTCATATTGTTTTCTAACAGCTACATTTAATGGTGTATAAATAGGAAACAAAATAACATGCTTTGCAAATAAATTATTTTTTACTTTAATTTCTTCTAGTCAAAACTGTAGTAACAATTGTAGAAAGCAATATATCAATTTGTGTAATGAAAATGGGAGTCATTATATGGTTTTTATTAACCACATTGTCTTAATCCAAATGTTGAAAACATAATTAAATAAAGTTTATATTAAAAATAAAAAATTTACATGAGTGGAGCTTCAATAGCAAAACACAGTGACTTTAACATAGTTATTTTTAAGTAAAATTCAGTATATTAAACCATAGCATATTTCACTATTTTGTATCACAAGATGTCTACAGAAAAAATGAATACATTCTCTATTGCTAATTTTCTGTCTCTAACAGGCTGGCAGTTTTCGAAAATTTCCTGATATCAATATGTTTTCTGTTTCTGTACCTTATTTGGATTATATTTGTCCTGGTTGAAGGACAGGTATCTGCCAATAAAGGCAGAAGCTTCTCTTTGAAATGGAGAATGTAAACCCCCTCCTTCCAAATTATTATAATTTTGAAATTAAGGGGCTCTCAGGCAAAGATATGGGAATTAGGAACAACAGTTTTTTACTAGGAAAATTAAAATAGAAGTACAGTATTACAAAGAACAATCCCAAAACACTGACAGAGTCAGAATACAACCTGACACTCTGTCAGGGAGTTGGTAGCAGTCCCATTAAATGGTGGCTGCATCCTCCTGGAGTGGCAGATGTGGTTCAGCTGAAGCTCCTGTAAAAGGTGCAGTTTTCCTCTGAAGGTCCAGGGATGATGTGGAAAGGTCTGGTGTTCCTCTGGAATCCAGTGGAAAGATGGTATCTTGCCGTCCAAAATCTCAGTTTTTTTATCTAGGTAGGAAAGACTTGGCTTCTACCCCTGGCTGGAGCATCTCCCAGTGGGATGATGTAATTTTATCAGTCATACAGTGGGACTTAATGGCCCACAGCAGATGATATCTTCCTGCAGGGAGGATGGGTTGTGGAAAAGATAAAGATGATTGCCCCACGTAGTCTTAAAGATGGCCCATTAGCAGATGGTATGTGCCACGGAGATAAGGAATCACTGCCCCACCCAGCTTCAACAGATGGTGATAGAATACACATTTCCGGCCACATCAACCCAACACAATATTATAATCTGTCCTTCCTACATTGTTTAAAAAAAAGGGAAACTTTTCAAAGATGAGAAATTCATGAGCTAATTAAAGTGAGAACCACTTATTATGCCTTTGTAATGCTCCAGGAATTACTAGAGAATATGAAAAATATGTATTATTGAAAATATGTATTATTTTCCTTATAATAATGGCGTTCGGGATCCTACGTTGCTTGATTTTCAAAGCTATTAATGGTCTCATCTCTTCTATCTCAGCAGTCAACCACGTAGAGTTGACAAACCAAAAGCAGTTTAACTGCCCGCAAAACGCAAGTGGTGGGCAGATCCACATTCTGAATCAGAATGAACCCAACACCTTTCTTTTAACTTTGTTAAACAAAAAATGGGGAGATGTTGTATTGCATTGTTATGACTCTGTGTTGTTGTTGGTTTAGGTTTTGCACTGAGAAAAATGGTTTATTCTGTACTCCCTTAGCTCCTCCCTGCCTGTGTAGCCCTATTGGCTGCAGATTGGTTCCTCCTCCCCTCACTCAAGATTTGAAAAGTCCCTGCCACTGCATGCTCTGGCTTGAAAGCGTTTGGGAATAAACCTTGGATTGTCCCGGGAAGAAGAGCTTCCTCAGTCTTTTGCTTTGTCCATGTGGAACCCCCTCCATCTCTGACCTAGAGCTAGCCAGAAGAAAGGTCAAGAGTTGGGAGAAAAACTGTTAATTAATTTGAAATACTCAGAGGCACCCAGTAGATGTTTAATTTTTTTAATTGGATGCTGTGTTACCAGGCTGCTCAGTGAAGGTGAGGTTTTTCCTTAAGGCCAAGCTGACCCCATGGTGAGCTGCTGCCAGATAAACTGGTCTGGTCCCTCTTCTCCAGTTCCACAGTGACATCCCCTTTGCCATCCAGCCCTGGCACAGGACTGTGCTCTCTGCAGGAGCAGCTTTCTGCTGGTTTCGTTTTTTTCATCTGCCAGGCACCAGAGAAGCAAGAGGGGTGGTGGGAACCTGAAGCCAGGAGCAGGTGGGGGTAAACAGAATGTTCCCATCAGAAGTCACTGTAAGGTCTTTCTGCTCTGAAGATCAAGGTCTATGCCTTTTTTGGTGCCTTATTCTGTGCAGAAGGCATTCAAGAGACAGAAGAAATCCACAAAGAATCAGAGAATAGGATGAACCCAGTGCTGCACTACTTACAGAAAAACTACTGAGCTAACATCAGTTACAGCGAATTCCAACACAAATATAAGGGAAATAGTATTCACTGCACGGGGAAAAATAGACTTATATCGTCTGACTGAATTGCTTTGGCAAAAGTTGCTCCTTTTTTCCTTATGGTTGCTGTGTTCAGGTTAAAAACATGCAATATGAACCACAGTAATGCGTTTCCAAATATTTTGTAAGCTATTTGGTTTACTGCCAAGAAGGCATGTAGTGAAAATTAAAAATAGAGTGATTATTAAAAAGAAAACCTCTCTGCATGCATTATTGCTGACATTTGTTGAAATAAGAAGCTACATGAAAAATTATTTATAGATTTTATGAGGAAATAAAATGCAATCAGAATGACACTTGGGGGAATATTTTTATGGAATATGGTAATAAGTGAAAACGTTTGTGACAACTGAAGAGATATTCAAACAATTATTGAAGGATTTAACACAATAGAACCAATGGGTTTAAAATGTAATTGTCCACAAATTTAACTCATTTAAATATTTTAAAAATATCTTCATCGGGAAACAGCCGAAATTACTGAGAAGTTGCATGTCACAAGGACAGAAGACACTTCAAAATTAATTTTTTTAATAATAATCAAGTTATTGATATATTTTAAATTCTGTGGTAATTATCCCAGTTTATTTTTAAGAACTAGAAGGAAACTCTTGGGTACATGAATTTTCTTTGGTAGCAGTACCTAATGGGCAGGATTTTTTAAATTAGAAGTTACCCCCATCTTTGGAGTTTATGATTTATTTTGGGATTTGACTGCAACAGCATAAGCTGGGTTCACTTAGTTTTTCCAGAATTTTAATAACAAGAGTGAGAAAATGAATAGATTCCTGAAAAAGGTGAATTAAAGATTAAACATTGCAAGAAGAATACTGAGTTAACAATCAAAATTTAATAAACAGACTAAATTAATGACCAAATTAAAAAGGCAGGAAATCAAGACAAACTTTGTCATTGATTCAGGTGACGATTGTATTATTTTTGCTTTTAGATTTCTTCTACCTACATACCTGCCCAGAACTCTAGCTGATATATTGTATTTATATCCCAGAAGAAGGATGTTGGTAAGTGTTGATTATACAAAATTAACAGAATATAAGATTTGGTACTGGACTTGAGGGTATTTGTTGAAGAAATTTTTCTGGTTCTTTTCAAGGAAGTACAGATTTATGAGTGCCTTAAATGATTTTGCTTTAACACTTATGCCAGAAATTATATAGTTTCAGAGTGAGATGCATCTATAATTAATGCTTTATATGAGTTTTATGGAAATTTGGACTCCTTCAAATGACAATTCACAGCTTCTAATACATTGAGCTCACTAATTAGAACTCACAATCAATGTGATTAGCACAAATCTTCTCAAAAGATAAGCAGAGAAGATTTCAACTCCTGAGTCTTCTAGTGTGTGGGTACCTTATTTCAGATGCATGCTAGTAAGTTTTCCTTCTCTGCATGTAGAAGATCAAAGTCTACTTGGCAGTGAAAGGAAAAGAAGGAGAGAGAAGGATCAGGGATGTGTATCTATTGCTTGGGACTGTCAGTGGTGTTGTCATCATGGTACTTACAATTTTGTGCTACAAGAGGTATTGGATAAAGTATATAAACAATCCTGAAAGCAGAAAAAAAGGTTCATTTGCTTTCAATTCACCTGTGCTTCAAGATTTGTGTTTCTTCTACCCAAAAACTAACAAAAAATCCACCACTCTAACCCAAATAGAGAGTGGTCCACCCAGCAAAGTCTACTCCTCAAGCACTGAGATGAGAAGAAGGTTCAAGAGGAAATGTGACTGAAAGTCCCTGCAAAGAAGGAATGAAGTGAATGTGTGAGATACAAAAGAGACTTGGAAGTGAGAGGTTGTGTTCATTGCACGTTGGATTCTTGTAATATTACTTTTATTTGTATGTTCCCTTTTCTCAGTACCGAGTTACAACCATTGTAAGGAATAGTTAGTTGTTTTGACATTAGGTACCATGAGACTGTGTGTCTGACTTGAAAATAAATAAATTCATAGATGAGAAATTTCAGTTCTTTGGAGGCCCGAAGAGCCAAATCTGTCAAGTTGGGAAGTTCATCACGAATATCCTGTGTCAGACCTTTGGTCTGACTCTTAGAAACATAGCTAATAAAGCTCAGTCCTGAACCCCTCACATGTAAATTATTCTCTGGTACTTCTGTTAAATTTTTTTTCTTTCAGCCTAGGAAATGAGTCCAGAAGGTAATTTGTAGCTGCTCTGTTTTGACAAAAGCAAGATGTGTATGTTCCAGTGAAAAAGCTACCAGCAGGGTTTTTTTAGGTGTTTTTGCAGGAAAAGCTGTCACAATCCCCTAACTCCCAGCAAGTCTTTTGCTATTTTGAAATTTGTTGAACTTCGGAAAAGTGGTGATTAAAATCACTGTATCTAAAATCCTCTGCTTGTCATTCCTTCTAGGAAAATAGTTTATCCATATATCATTTTGTTTTCCTAACTGCACAAACTTTTGACAAATATTTACCTAGCAAGCAAATCATTAAACATGACTTTTCTTTTAAGATTGGATTTGATGACAGTTAAAAATTGACCATTGATGGACACATAAATTCCTTTGAATGGGTCAGTTTGCCAGCTTAAATTCTCTTTGTATCTTCATATGTGCTCATCTACAGCAAATACTGCACTTTCTGCTTACAAATCTCAAAAGTTTCATGATTTCTTTCTCCTTCATTCTGAGCTAGTGCATTAATTTGATTAACTGCTAATAGTCTAGTGGCACCTTGAAGTGATGTCCTTGTTGGCTTAAGAGTGTCACATAATACTCATTAAATTCACAAAGCTACTCATTCCCTTTTTATATCTAAAATCAGTCGTCTTTTACAAAAATATTGCACATCTCAAAATATATTAAACTGTTTAAAAGAAGGTCTCAAAAGCTTCCAAGTACAACCCAAATAGATAAAGAATGGCTGCCAAAGTGACTCAGCATTAACAGTTCTGTCCTTCAGAAATTACTCAAAGGTAATTGCCAATACAGTGAGTTGCAGCACTTTTATGGGAGCTTTCTTATGCTGCAGCAGGACAGCATACACATGCATCCCTTTTCAGTGTAGACTCTATAGGTCATACTTCTTGTAGTAAAAGGAAAAAGATTACCTTTGGCAAGCAAAAGGGAAACCCTGAAGTATATTTATTTATGACAGCAAAGTCTGCTGGTGAGAAAGCTCCCTGCTTTTCTAGTATCTCTATTTTACTTCTTGCCCCACCCTTGCTCCTTGGTGGAGCAAAATCTGCCTTCTGCTAAACAAAAAAAAAAGCACACTTCGTTAAAAAAAAAAAAAAAAAAAAAAAAGCTAGGCTGTTGTGGGTGTTTTTGTGCTTAAACACTTATTTGCCTTGGTCTGCAGTGGTACAGCTGTCAGCTGTACTTCCTTCTGGTCTCCTGCTTTTGTTTGATGAAGAGGTTCACTCACTGTGTTCAAGAGCTAGCTGGCCTATAGAAAAAAGAACACAGAACTGTAATAACACACTGAATCACTTAAATGCTGAAAGCACACTGAGCTTCTAGGAGAAGAATATATTACCTTTCCAAAAGAAGTCCAGGAGCAAATCCAGTTTCCTGTGTAGGACAGGGGGCCATGCAGTAGAAACAGGGAACCATCTACTTTAAAATTTCTGCTTCAATTAGCAGATGCCCACCAAATTCCTGCAGTCAGCATCTGTTCCCTGCCAGCCTATTTGTATGTCAGATCTCATGGAACTTGGGGAGGAGACTGCAGGAAGTCTCCAGGGCTCCTGGAGGCATCATGCTTAGCTCAAGCCTCCATCCTGGGTTTTTCTCTCAGTGCCTCACACTGAATTCCTGGCTGTACTTCCAGAGCGTTTCAAAAATTCCTGTTGATTGCGCTAGAAATATCAATACATATGTTTTGAGTCTTTAATGATGTTTTGATGTCTTTACATGTGGTTGACTGTGTGGTTCTGTGACTCCAGAGCCAAACTTGAGAGACTGAGAAACATGAATAGATGTAATTGCCATCTTAGTTAATTTTGATTTAGTCTTTCTCCCCTTACACACAGTAAAAATCACCGGAAAGATTTTGAAACCTATTAGGAGAAATTATGTTAGAGGAATCTAAGTGGCTTAGTGTAAAACAGGAGATACTTAAAGAAAATATGCAAGTTAATATTTGAGACTATAGCATTTTTAGAGCCAGTGTGAACGTGTGTGGTCAAGAAGTTTTCATATCTTTTCCATAAAAATACATTCTAAACTGTTATTTTCTTCCTCAGTTGGCTCATATGCCTTGGATGACTCTCAATTCAGTTCATTGCAGTTCACCTTCAAGTCCCAAAGCTGTATTGTTCCATGAGTATTCTCATAAAAGAGAGAGAAAAAAAGGAGGAGTACACTGTGATTTATCATGGACATCAAAATATAGCACATTTTGTGAATATAATGTCAGACTAGACATTCTATCAAGCTGTCCACACTGCCTTTAGCATGATCTCTACATTTCAAGAAAGAAAGAAAAATTGACTCATTTCCCAGCAGAAAGTTATCTTACATCCAAAGTGGTATTCTGCTGGAGGAATATGACATGCTCATAAATAAGTGACAAGTAATAAAATTGTTTTCTGAAAGGCAGCTAAGTTTAAATGCAGAAAAGTCCACCACCATGCAGCTCACTACATTAGTAGTTTGCACATGACCCACAGCACTACATGTATACACCTTGTGTATAAATGCCATCCAGTGAAATGTGTATGTAAACTTTAACCCATGATTATAAAGTTTTAACAAACAAAATATGGTTATAAAGCACCCAGCAGCTGAGGAAGCATGAATCTCTCATGGCAGAGATGAGTGACTGGGGATGGCAAGAGGAAAGAGAGGGAGGAGAGAAACTACAGCAATCACTGTAAAACAGTAACATATGCTTGTAGCCTTTAGGATCAACTAAGACCTCATTCTTGTAATGCCTGAGGTATTGGGAAAATGCTCTGTCTTTGAAAATTAATTACAGAGATGCTAAAAATGCTTATAAAGATATTCTCTTTGTTTAAACTGAGCCATTGAAATTATGTAGGCAGAAATAAATAGCACATTATTAGAAATAGATTCACCTTTTAAACAGGCAGAAGCATTTTCGTGCTGAATATGTGAACTAGGTCAGCTCCTATTTAAATTCTGTATTGCTGAGAAAAGGATGCCAGAGGGAATGTGATTTATCACTAGATCCATCTGGGAGATCATAGCAAAAAGCTAGTGTTTTAATTACCATTGCTTTGTCAAATCATAAAAATCACAGAAATGTGTAGTGAAAGGGACTTAAAATGAATCTTTTATATGCTCCAGTAATCGAGTAAGATTACACCTCTTCTGAGAGATACTTGGCTGAATCACAATCATCCAGGACTGGGGATTTTACTATCTTTCTAAAAGCCTGTTAAAGCCTTTTAGCACTTTCTTCTATGTTAGCCTTAAAAACAGAAGGTTTTCTCTCATATCTGGCTGATACCTCCATTTCTGAAAATTAAGGTAATTATTTTTTCTTTTAGCTTAATAGACATGGAGAACAACCACAATACTCCTTTATTACTGCAACCTATTAAAAAAAATCCTTTACTCAATTTTATTTTCTGAGCTACCTGAATCCATTTATTTGTATTTTTATATAGGCCATGGTGCCAACAACCTCTCCAGCTAACTTTCTGTACCTTCTTGAAACACCTTTGACAGATTGCAGGCTGAAATTTGACATATTTTATTTTGTGAAGGTGATGCTTTAGCTGATCCAAAATTATTCTGTTTCTTATGATAATACTATATAGGCAAAAAGAAAATATTTCTCACACCATGAAAAACAAATATGTGACTGCCATTACAGGACTCTAATATTACTGGCTAAACAGAAGGAGTGAGGTTCACCATGCTTGTTATTTTGGGTTAATGATATTCCATTTGACAAAACTGTGAAGACTGAAAGATACTTTTTTTCATTTGCGCACACTTCTTAAGAATTGATTTTCTTCCTGTTTTTGCACCTTCTAATCCTTTGTTAGTGTTTTATCTTCTTTAAAAAAAAAATTGGATGGAGAAAGATCTCAAGGGAAAGAGGCTGAGTGACTGGATACCCCACAAGCAGATCTCCTAAGGTTTTCCTAGAGGCTGGAACGTGGATCTTCTCCAAAACATCCCCTTTTCCTCTGAAGCTGGAAGAGGACACAATTGGGTGAAGATAGCATGGCCAGACCTGTCTGAAGTCCTGTGTAGGTACCCCCTGAGGTGAACTGAGCTTTTCAGGCAAACAACTAGTCCAGTAGGATGGAGGGATGCCTTCTAGGAAAGGAGGAGAATTTTTTTTTCTTGTCTTTCTTAAGCATATGTACTGCAGAATTTTTAAAAATAAATTTTAACTCTCCATACGTCTTGAACTGCTTGCATAAAGAAATTAGATAGGGTCTTTTGATGTTGTTATAACATACTTATCCAGAGTGAGATTTATGAGTGTCACCACATATTACCATGAGGCCACACCATGGCAGACCAGAGTGGGAGAATCCTCTCCCTTGACCTGGTGGTCATGCTCTGCCTGATGCACTTGAGGGCATTTTATTCAGTTCCTTGTAATTTCTCTTTAGGCACTTTACTGCCTCTTCTATAAGTGGTCTTTAGTTTATCTTATCATTGTTTTCAGTTCTTCCCAGCTGAAGAAATAAACCCCATCTCTTTGCATCCTCTCATGAGAAAACAAAACACATCCCAAAACCCCTGTACCTAGAGATTTTCATCAATGTAGCTTACTTTAAAAACTGCCTTTCTTACATGAAACACATTGATTCAGTGTTTATTCATTCATTTCAGTGTTTATTGGAGAGGGATATCTTTTTAGTAAATGGAGCAACAGAAGATAATATTTTTGTATCACAAATTTAGAAAGCTAGGAGAGGTAGTTACAGAGGGGAATCTTGTACCTACTCAGGGGAATAATACAATATTCTGTCTTAACAAGAGTATTTTACCTTATTATTTTCAAGAATTGTCTTTAGTGTGTTTTGCAAAATGCTTTGAGATCTCAGAGGGAAGTCTTATGAGCTCAGCCTCAAAGATGCAATGCTCTGACCAGTAAAGCACCTAAACAGGTATTTAACTCAAAGTGCACAGGAATACCCTGGGGCATAAATATCTTAAAGCTAAATACATACTTCTGTGCTTTGTTGGATCAAAACCACAGCTCTCAAATCCTTGCACGACTGAGCCCTTGTGCTTTTTGTTTATAAAAAGAGTATTTGTTTACTGAGTTTCATAAATCTAAGTATTTCACTCTGCTCAAATACAGTTCTAGAGAATATTTCCAGGGCTGTACTGCCTGATCCTGCACCATTTGTGACCAATAGAAAGCTCTGTTTTGATAAGAATAAGACCAAATCTTCATGGTTTGATAGATTCCTGTGGAAATCATGTTTATCTATCAGACAGATAATAAATGTACTGAATCTGAATAGAGAGTTACCAGTCTGTGTCCTAAAGTTATATGTAAATAATAATTCTTGTTGATTACAAAAAGCATCCAGAAATGTCCTGTGCATTTCATAAAGCAAGGCAGAGGGAAACACTTACCTTGAGGCATTTCCCACCTGTATGGCAATGCACCAGAGGAGCATCATGTGTGGGCAAGGCTGTGAGCAGGAAAGGGAAGATGAGCTGGGAATGTACCCACACCTTAGGGGCACAGCATGAGCCCTGCAGAAACACTTACAGCAAACAGCCTCTCACTGCAGAAAGAACGAGTTAACAGCCTGCCACTTTGGATAAAAGAGTTTGCCTTCCTTTCTCACTACTTCTCAAAGATGAGAAGGTAGACAGCATCATAAAAGGCAATAGTTACAAGAAGCAATTAAAAAGAAAAGAAAAAGGTAAACTTAGGAGGCACAATAGAATCAGGCTGTGGATTTCTTGCTCATCTTAGAAAAGCAAAAATAAGAAACCAAGAAAGTGCTCTCTGAAAGGCTTTTCCACTAGGCTGTGGCCAGAGTTCAAGAATATGCCTGCACAGAATGCCAGAGCTGTCTTGGTAAATCATATCAGCACTCTTACAACAAAGTCTGAGGATTTATTTTTAGCACAATGTTAACTATTGCAACTACCTGGATGTACTGTGAGAACCTACCAATGAACTCCTCAGTCATATCATCAGTACTTAGCCAACAGTTATACTGGATAGTATTCATGAACTCCTAATCCACCTTTTACAACCATTCAGGGTTTTTTGGTTGAGGGTTGATTGATTATTTTTTGGGTTTTTTAAAATCCTTTTCCTTTGTAAGCTCAATGTGTGGAAAACTACTGGTCTTTTCTCTTATTAATGGTTGTTTCTGCCCTAGAAAATGAAAGCTGCAGAACCACAGGCAAGATCAGAAATCACAAAACACAGCTGAGAAGTTGAATCAAAAGAGCAGAAAAGGTACAAACAGTGCATAAGACATGTAATTTTACATAAAGAAAAAAGTAGCAAGAAAGTAAGTGTACATTAAATACTAAGAAAACCTGTTTTTATCAAAATCTGTTAAAGGAGCAATAGACTAAGTTGCTCCTAAGCCCTACTATTCCCAACATAGTGCTGTACTCAAAGGAAATGGAGGTAAACCATGGCAGGATTTTTTTCTTCCTGAAGTGCGTAGCTCTACAACAAGGTTATGGCTACAAATAGTTCAGGTTGTAATCATTTATAGCATTCAAAATGATGACAATTTACCATTCTACTGAAAAAATTAACAGGAACATGCTTCTTGAATAGACACACCTATCAAAGATCCTTTTTTATGTCATAGGGACAATGGCACAGTGGCTGTTGCAGCCACTGTATTCTCTTGTTGATAACAACCCGTATTTCTATTGTATTAGGTCTTAAAATTCTGGAAGATGGATTTGTTTTATTATAAAATACACAAAGGAATGGTATAGTTTCTTAAATTTTTTTCAGCTACTAAGCTCTTCTTTAAAACTAGTCCATGGTTTACTGGTTTATGTTTTTTATTGCTTTACTCTTCTTTATAAATTTGTACAGTACCCCCCTGTACACATATCCTCTTTGAAGTTCAAAGAGAATTATTAGCATTTAAAAGAGTTTTGGATCTATCATACCTGAAGTTTAAGTCTGTATGAAAGTCCTTATGAAGGTAACTGTCAGGAGATAGAAAAGAGAAGAAATATGGACATTTTAAAATCAATTCACGGTAAGAAAATCATTAAGTGTACCTTTTTTATATAAGGAGCTCCATTTTATCTCTCTTCTTAGTTTTTTTGCAGCTTGTTTCTATCATTAGTAATTTCTGGTTTTCAAATGACTATGAGTAAACTGCAGGGATACTTGCTCTCCTGGATATCCATGGAACAAATTACTTGTTTCTATTTGTGATCTTTCTGTTTTGCATGGCTTTGAATGCAAGAATGTGCTGCATTTTACACCAATTAGATTTTATGCAAACTTCTATGATGACAAGTAATCAGTATTTTGTTTTTGCCAACAGAATCCATCAATGAGAAAATGCCAAGAGCAAGACAAGTATTATAAATTACTGCAGTGATCAATACCATTATGATCCATTGCACAATAGCACATACTGCATGTAATGCCTCTGTTGTTCCATTATTCTGGTGTGTGCTGTGGACAAGATCCTGATGACAATTACATCATTAACAAATCTTTTGCTAGTTAAGGGGGTTTTTCACTCTTTTTAATGAGACAAATATGAATGATTGCAGATTAATTTAACAAGCAACACCAGATCTTCTTCCAGACTCCCACTGGTTTTCTCTTGTCTGGGAGCACAGGCTGCAGCATTGGCTGGGGGATCTGACCCACTCACATTGGTGGTGGCTGATGCCACTGCCCAGAGGGAGCTGCTGAAGGGAGAGGCTGCTGTGGAGACCCCAGAGGGCTGCAGAGGTGCTGGGACCTTTCTCCTGGGGCAGGGACAGTCAGCAAGGACAGGACACCTGCCTGTGAAAGGTGTGCCCGCTGCAGGATCTCCTGCTGCAGGTGGGTGAGATGCTGGACTTGGTGAGAGGGCTGCATAATGCCTGGGAGACTGAGAAGGGGTTGGATAGCTGGATCCAAGCACAGCCTTGGTCAAAGAGCCCAAAACTCCCACAACAGCACACACAGCAGGGAGGGAGGGGGGCCAGTAACACAGAAGAATGGAAGATTGCAACAGTGAGAACCTACAAGAGGAAGAGGGTTCCCCCAAACCCTGACATGCCCTTTCAGAACCACCTCACTGCCTTGCAGGCTGAAAAGGGAAGATTTAGCACATCAGGAGAGAGGGGACCTGCAAGAGAGCTGGAGAGGACCTTTCTTCCAGGGCAAGTTGTGATAGGGCAAACGGGAAAGGCTTTAAACAGAAAGAGAGCAGGTTTAATTAGATATTAGGAAGAAATACTGAATTGTCAGGGTGTTGAGGCAATGGGATGGGTTGCCCAGAGAAGCTGTGGATGCCCCATCCATAGAAGGGTTCAAGGCCAGATTGGATGGGGCTTTGAACAACCAGGTCTAGTGGAAGATGTTGCTGCCCTATGGAAGGGTGTCATAACTAGATAGTCTTGAAGGATCCTTCCAACCTGAGTCATCCTATGATTCTATGTAAAATTTTATTCTTTGTCTGAGTTTCAGAAAAAAATTAAGTCTTTACTCCTAACAATCTTCCTTGTAAAGATATATGCCTGTCATGGTGCCTTGCAGATAAAGGGGTGGAGTGGTGGCAAATAACAATACCTCCAGACTTCTGGGATTTGCAGGATTCCTGTGGTTCTATTGGACAATATGACCACAAAGTGCAAGTGAGAGTGAAAAGAGAAAGTGAAAAAGAGAAGGCATAATAAAGTGAGATTTCCTATGTGTAGATCATAAGTCCAAAGGAGGATGGCTGTGATGTGTCTGGCAGAGGGAGCTGGACTTTTCAGTTCTACTTCTTGTGAGAGTAAATCTTGGCTATTTACAATCAGCCTCAGGTAACTGTGGAAGTAAAACCGTGAAAGCATTGCAAGGTAGTAAAGATTTATAACAGTGTAATAATTTCTTGTTTGAAACAGAGATTCATTTTCTCTTTTGTGTATCAGAAATACAACATAACCTCCCCTTACAGTACTAACACACTTCTGAGCGTTGAATGAATTTCTGAGATTTTAAAATCCAGTCTGCTAGATAGTTTAGGAATTAAAATTAGTGGAAACTGAACTCTCTAAGAAATTTAGCATCTGTGTCAGACTCTATTTCTACCCCAAACGAGCTAAGTAATGAAATAGCACAGATGAATATATATTTTCTATATGGTTAAGCTTATTGAGAAACAGTGCATATGCCAAGTAGCATGAAATTTAATAATCTATTATTTATATATTTATTAGAAGTATTTCCTGGGCATGTAATGGAAAGCTGAATCAATGCAGGAATGGGATTATGAGCACAGAATTTTGAAATCCCTGAGGCAGGCATGAAAATATACACATGTTCATTTTCATGGCAGAAATATCTGCAGAAAAACTATTCTTTCTGATGGAATATTGCAATGAGTTCCCACTATCCTACAGAAAAATCTCCTATGTAAAACTTATACTAACTCCTTGATATTATTGCATATTACAGCATCACATGGTGTTGTAGCAATTTTTTGCATTCCAAGTCACATACCCAAAATACAGACAGGCATAATTGGTATCTCCTTAGCAGTACCTGATTATACTTTAAAGCAATATTACTGTAATCATCTTAACATTTACTAAAAAGAAATACCCCACTGCAGTTTAGCCAACACACCTTTTTTGAGGGCAAGCTTGTAAATGATACAGTCAGAAGGCCACTGAAATCCAGATATAAAATCATTGAGTTTAAAGATATGCAAAATTTGACGTTGAGATTTTGGTACAAGCCCACATCTAAATTAAATGAAAATTCTTATGGTTAAACACAGATTTTTAACCCTTTTAAGTGTTTCTTTTAAGGGTGTTTAACCTACACTGTAACTCAAAGGCACTTCAGTCTCAAAAGTACCTAATTTAAAATACACTTTTAAGAACTGTCCCTTCCCTTCCCTTCCCTTCCCTTCCCTTCCCTTCCCTTCCCTTCCCTTCCCTTCCCTTCCCTTCCCTTCCCTTCCCTTCCCTTCCCTTCCCTTCCCTTCCCTTCCCCTTCCCTTCCCTTCCCTTCCCTTCCCCTTCCCTTCCCTTCCCTTCCCCTTCCCTTCCCTTCCCTTCCCTTCCCTTCCCTTCCCTTCCCTTCCCTTCCCTTCCCTTCCCTTCCCTTCCCCTTCCCTTCCCCTTCCCTTCCCTTCCCTTCCCTTTCCCCCTTCCCTTTCCCTTCCCTTCCCTTCCCTTCCCTTCCCTTCCCTTCCCTTCCCTTCCCTTCCCTTCCCTTCCCTTCCCTTCCCTTCCCTTCCCTTCCCTTCCCTTCCCTTCCCTTCCCTTCCCTTCCCTTCCCTTCCCTTCCCTTCCCTTCCCTTCCCTTCCCTTCCCTTCCCTTCCCTTCCCTTCCCTTCCCTTCCCTTCCCTTCCCTTCCCTTCCCTTCCCTTCCCTTCCCTTCCCTCTCAGCCAATCAAAAGGTTTAAAATTTAAATGCAAAAAAGGCATGAGCAGCATGTAAGGAATTTGCACTGTAAAAAAAAGAACAAGAAATAAATTGTGTGAAGGATGAATTTTAAGGCAGAAATACTGTTTCTATGATTGGTAAAGCAAACTCAGATTTAGCAAAAATTCTGCATGTCACATCAAACTAAAGGCTACTGCAAAAATATAGAATAAAAAAAATTACAAACCAAAATGGCAACATGTTTGATCTGGATGTTTTATCTATTTTTGCTTTTTCAAATTAAACTGCATTTTATGCATTCCCTTATTTGAGAGGTAAAGCTGGTGACAGGATGCCTTCCAAAGCATTAGAAGATAAAGCATCGTTAAAAAATAAATAATAAACTGTTTGTAAAGGCCTCAGGTGTCTTGAACTTTTGGTGAAACAGAAAATTTGCAAGGACTTTCAGGAACTGCATGATTTTCAGTGTGCCATTACCAGTGGAGTGGCAGTTCAGAAATTGCATATGATGCTCCACTCATGGTTCTTTTGCTGCTCTGGGTGGCAGCAGCGGGCAAAGCTCTGTGTTGCTCAGCATGATTAGATGACAGCCGTGCATGGAGTTCTTAATTGAAAATGTGGTAAACCTCTGAGCTCCTTGCTTCAGCTTATTGAAGATAGCAACATTCATATGGGTTCAAAGAGATAATAATTTCATGGAAGGGTAAACTAGTGGTTTTCTAACTACACAGAAACCACATCAACGTAAGGAGGTCTCTGGAGCTGAAAACAGAAGCTTGGAGCATATTAGAAAGAAATACTGTTCTCATTGTTCAGGCTCTTGCCAAAATAATATTTTTTGAGTGCACAGTAGTTTGCAACACATATCTGCATTTCTTATCTCTTTCATTTAGCAGTTGATATCCTAAAAGCAGGAGATTTTGCCATTTTTAACAAAGTTTGTGATTTCACAAATGTTAAAACAAGGCAAAACAGTGAGTTTTGTCTGCTGTCAGAACCCTAGAAATCACTGTGCTTGTGGAAGTGCTGGTAATTATTTCTGAGCAAAAGGATATTGCCTAAATGGTGTTCCAAAGTAATGTCAGGCAAATTGAAAACAATGCAGGTCTTTGGTTTTACTTCTAAGTCTCAAAAATATTAATAGTATACACACACACACACAAATTGGAGCAATCACATTCTTGAGTGATAAGGTAATTACAAGACAAAGTTATGATGCAAATAGCTGCTCCCCTCATCAAAGTGAAAATATCAGATGTTACAGTCTAAAAGTGTTGAAAAGCTGTTGAAAGCCTTAGAAATTAAGCTAGTAAAAGGGAAGAATTTATGCCTGTCAGAAAACTGAAAGCAAGGTTTATCTCAAAATGGCAAAAATACCCTGGCAAATAGAGATAATAACAGTAAATTATCAGAAGGGAGAACAGCAACCATTCCATAAACTTGGTGCTCTGGTTTAAATGCAGTGTATGTCTGCTGCCTCTGTGAATTCATGCAGTTTATTTAAAAACAATCAAGAACAAAAGGTTAATTCTTGTCTCTATCTGGCACATCAGGCAGCTGAGTACGCTTCAGATTTAGAAAGACTTTTCACATTAAAAGTGACTTTAAAAATTACAGGAAAATGTTTTTGGTGTTCCTGGGGACTGTAAAGCATTCCATTCTGAATGTGAGATACTAACAGAATATATAATTTATATATATATACATATATATAGCCGTTTAGTCAACTTCCAACTTTCATGTTGAAATGTACATGAAACCATAATGAAAAATTTATTTTGCTTTTGAAGACTCCAAAATGGAATTATAAATAGACATCAAGGCATTTGTTCAAAAGAGTAACTAATTACTATTTAAAAACTGATCTCAGTATGATATATTCACATACAGTTTTATATGCTGTAGAGTGAAAAATCACAGGTTCAAACGAAAGAAGTTGTCCTCTGACACTGCCTTTGATTGTAGGGGCTTTTTGAATTTGTGTTTGTTACTTTGATGTCAAATTGAAGAAAAATTGTAATGCATACTAAACATTCATAAATATACATGGATTCTGGATTTCCTACTTTGTTAGAGGCTGCAGGGTCCAGTGAACCTGAGGACCCAGGGGCTTTCTGTCCCTGCCAGCTGATCTGGGCGTTCCTGCAGCTCTGCCCTCCAGCTATGGCCAGCAGTGACCTGAGCAGGTTGTGGGAGTTTCCACTTGTCAGTCATCCTCTCATTCTCACTGGACCTTTGGGATTATAGCTTTTAGCCTTTAATCAGGTCACAAATTTAAATATACACAATTTTCAGAGCTGCTGTAATCTGGTAGCATTATAGTATGTTTGGTTTTGTTTTTGCAGAAAGGGAGAAGAAAAGGAAAAAAACGTTGGAAACATCAATTTGTATTAAGGGAAGCCTCATTATTTGCTGTTCCTAGCTGATCCTACTGCTTCTGGTCACAGTGCTCCTTGGGGCAGTTTGAATCTTCCACAGCTGCTCTGGGCAACACCCAGCCATGTGTGTCAGCTTCTTCTTACCAGCAATGAAGGCGAGCAGTGAAAGATTTAAAAATAATGGGAATAAGTTGGAAAGTATAGGTAAATGAAGGGATAAAAAATAGATAATGGAAATGAAAGAAAAGTTTAATTGTTATCACACACTCATTTACTTTACGGCTATGAACACAACTTTCCTGATTGTAGACATTCATGTTCATCAAACAGTGGGCCTAGCAAACAGTAACCAAACAGGATAAAAAGTCATTATCAATCAGATCCTCAACCTCATCTCATCATGACATGACATAATAGTCTTTCAGAAGAGGAATATAAGCAAATAATTTGAGAAATAGCAACTACATTTCCCAGCCTCTCTTTATGGGGACTGTTAATGTCTTTGATGTTACTCTTTCCATTACATCTGCTTTCAAGCTTCAGAAATATTTAATTCATGAATACCACAGAATCTGTTCAGGAAATGGCTTTTATTAAATAAATGTGGTTTTACTAAATTCATAGTCATTTTATGTTCACTTTCTGTAGGTATTATACTTATACCGAAATTTAATGGCAAAACTCTTTTTGAGTCACTTGACCATCAGTTCAAATTGTCCACAGAAAAGACTTGAAATGAAAAGGCAGGCTGAGCAAGAAAGCTGAGTGAGGATTAGGTTGGTGACACCAAGAAGTTTGGTCCACCAGCAGGACTTGCAAGGTGTGGATCTGGTTCTTGTTGCTGTCAAGACTCAGCCTCCACCAGGTTTTCATTCTTCACAAAGTCCTTGAAAGTCTAAATCATGCTGGGGAAAGGGGAGATAAATTGTCCACTTCAAATACAAGTCTGCATGTGGACAGGAACTCAAAGGCATATTGTGCGTCAGGGAAAGTGGCTCTAAGCTGTGCAAATCCACAGTGAAGGTGGAAATATCAATTTAGAGACATTAAAAATGGTGGTTGGGCTCAGCAGGATCAGGACTTGTCACAGTGGGAAAACCACACTGTAGAGCTACAGGTATGAGAAAATACCCACTCCTTATTTCCACCAAAGCCACAGCTAAGCTGGATCCCCCTGTGGCAGCCAGTCCATGCAGAAGTGGCTCTAGCATGGACTGACCCAGATGTGCTACTCACTTTTTTCTCCAGCCAAACCAGCGGTTCAGTTACCTTCCACTCCACTCCTGTAATTTGAAACCAATTTGTAGCCATTCCAAGCTATTATAGCAAATTTTCCAGCTGGCAACTTTAATAATAAACAGAAAAGGCTATTTTATTTACTGCACTCAATTTTAGATTTGCCATAGGTACTTAAATCTCAATTGGACAGCTGTTTCTACACATGCCCAGTTTGAAGGAATGGAAGTGACAGGTGGCAGTAGCAGTAATTCCTGCTTCTATCAGGCTTCCTGCAACTCTAAGTGGTTTTGATTAATGCCTGTGCTTATCACTTTCTCTCCAAGATCACTCATATATCAGAGCAATCTGATTGTGAGAATGAGTAAACAACCATTCCCTTCACCATATAGATAATTTCTAGACACCTCTAAATTCAGGAATAGGTAAAATAAGTAATTTTAAGGGCAAGAACATTGGGTTCTTTGTGACTTTTATGTACACTGCTTGTCCCACACTTGGTGTTTCGTCTTCCTCAGGGGCAATTCCTAGAAGAAGTCTCTTTAAAGAAGATATTATTCCATAGTAAAAATTCTGAGAAGACACACATTCCACCCCCCACCTCCAGATCTCATTTACTCATTACAGAGTGTACTGCTGGCAAAATTACTCTTTCATCTGCAATGGGTGTTGTAATTGGAAGCAGGGTGTATAGTCCTTAAATAACATGCTGCAATAATTCAGTTCATTATTAAAAACTGTGTTATATGACATTCTCAGGAAGAGACAGGAAAACCTTCCAAAGGACAACCTTTTAGATCTATTAATGTAAAACCAGTGCTTCTCAAAAAAGAATGCCATTTTCCTCGGCTCTACACTTTATATCCTCTGTTTCTCAGACCTATTTATCACAATATTTTGACAGAAAATTTGGAGAATCTAATCTAAAAGTTCTTCAGTGGAAGAATCTCATACCTTGAAGGCTTTCTGCCAGTCAGTAATCCCTATTATGTTCTGGCTTCCTTCAACATCTGCTTCCAGAAATAACAATCCCTTTAGGTAGAGAATTTTGAAAAGCAGTAAGTTGAACAGGGGATACAGCCAACTACTTTCATTTTAACAAAATTTTTTGCTTTGCAAGGAATTTCCCAAATCACTACATTATTGAAAAAAAAATTGGATTCACTGTCATGACACTAACATTACAAGCTCACTGGTTTTACTGGTGTCATTTGAACCTGGGATCAGTTTTATATAATTCGTCTTGGTTGACGCCAATTCCTTTTTCTAGTAATAGAGTGAGACTTTCTAACTCAAAGGAAATGCACTAGAAAAGGTAGCTATCTTTAGAAAATTCTGCCCATGAGATCCCCTAAGACGAGCTTCTTTGTGAAAACAGTTTCATGAGCAGCTTGTGAAATTTTCTTCTCTTCCAAAATGTCTGTAGTTAGGCAGCAAGACATGCCCATTGTGTCTTGAGCTTTTATGTTCAGGAGGACTTTTCAATATTCTGGTCCTAAAGGCTTTGTGCATTAATGAATGTTTAAGGTTGATGTTTAATCCGCTGGCTGAATTGCCTAAATTTCTGGTGCAAAATGTCTTGCACAAACTTTGTGATGAATAACAGAATGAAATCAATTGGTTTATACCTTCTCATACTTTATACAATGTTCATTTGTATTGAGTTTATACTACTTGAAACTACTGTCACCAAGGGCAAAGGTGGGAGAAGAGGGTCTTCAAAGGGTGACAGCAAGTGGCAGCTGAAATGGAGGGATCAGGGCAATTAGTGCTGCTCAGACTACCTACACAGCCATTCTGCTGTCTTTTTCAGACCCCATCATCTTGCAGAAGGTTACTAGAACTAATTATAAATCAGGTATCCACTTGTACACAGAAATCAAGCTTTCTTCTTGGTTGTTTTAACTGATTTTCTTTCTCCTCTGGATGCCAAGCCAAAATTTCTACATTTTCATGAGCTAATTAAAATATATATTTATTTGGACTTAGCACTTGTTTTAACAAGAAATCTTCCACCTTCAGAAGTTTGGAGCAAAATAATATCTTGCACTCATAGTACACTAATCACAATGATTTTAAAATAATATATAAAGATATTACATATTATATATAGATATTAAAACTAACAGCACACAAAAAATTCTCACTGTATTATGAAACAAAGAAAGGCATTCAAAATACTATGTTCCAACTTCTTCTTCTGTTCACTTTATGTTGCCTCAGCAGAAATGCTTTCATGTGGTGCCAGGAAGGTTTATACTGGATATTAAGAAAGGTTCACTCACTCAAAGGGTGGTCAGGCACTGGAACAGGCTGCCCAGGGAAGTGGTGGAGTCACTAACTCTGTAGGTATTTAAAAGCTGTGCAGGTGTGGCACTGGGGACGTGGTTTGGTGGTGGACTTGGCAGTGCTGGGTTAATGGTTGGACTCGATGATCTTAGAGGTCTTTTCCAACCTAAACTGTTCTATGATTCAATGCTTCCTGATTATTTTCCTAATTTCGGTCGTGTGGATTATTCTGTAAGTATTGGGTTTGCATTAAAAAGTTATAAACAGTGTGGAAAAGTAGTTTGATATTTATATTTGAATGCAAATTATCTAAATCAAGAATGAGGTCAAAAATTGATATTTTGTCATTAAAAAAATTTAAAATGGTACATTCTGACTTTTAAAATGTCATTGAAATTCATGTTGAAAAAGAGTAAAAAACAGTTTATGTAAAAAGGAGGTTTTAAAGGGAAACTGCTCTAGGAATTTCTTCAATCTCTTGTTCCACCTAGAAACCACATTTTTTAATTGCTTTGAGTTAGTAGAGAAAACCAATACATGTATATATAAATATATATGTATACATACTTACACATAACATATATATGTGTGTGTGTGTGTGTGTGTGCACATGTATGTCCAGCATATATAGCCAGCATAAGAGACTAAACACAACTATCCTCTGGAACTGGGATAAAAGATAACAAATTTTTGATAGATAAAAGTGACTACCTGAAAAATAGAAACAAAATATTGCTTTTCACTAATGACTGAAAGGATCCCATCACAGATTGCCTGGAATGTCCCTAAATTAGATTTTGGCACCTCAGTCCCATCCACAGACTCAGAAGTGATCAATCTTCTACGACCCTAAAATCAATAGTTACTCCTACAAATAGCACAGAAGGTCCCATGACAGCATAGGCTGTGCTGCAGGCACGCTTGTTGTGCATGAAAAACTGAGCAGAACAAAGAGAAAGAGAAAGGAGATCAGGGAGTGGTTTGTGTGCTCTGCATGTTGCTCTAGTAACTAATACCTTATGGTCAAATACTGTTCTAATTTTCCAACAAACATCATAATATTATCAGTTAAACAAAGCATTGCTAGGGTAATGTTGGTTTATGAGACATAGTTTTAAATTGAAAACACAATACTGGTCCATGACAACCCCAAGAAGTCATGCTGCAGGCTGCAGCACAGTGAACCTCCACTTCTCAGGAAATATATGAATATATATTTGACTATATGAAATATATTTAAATATATGAATATATGCACTCAGTGAGCGCATTATACAAATAAATTGATGTTTGATGTTTTTGCAATGGAACTCTAAAAGCTTATCAAGTGGGACATTATTAACCACATAAAGGACATTTGTTGAGGTGTTTTCTCGTGCCCAGTCTAGTCAGTAGATCTGGCAGCTATCCTTATTTCCTCCTCATTGTATTTTTTTTCTAGTGGCAAACTCCATCTGCTCTGTGGTGCCACAGTTGCCAAATGCTCCTGGCCCAGCATTTCACGCCAGTGCATCTCTGAGATAACAGCAGGATGCCCACAAGGAGCCCATGGACTCAGGATACCCTGTGCCCCCAGCAGGGTTTTGCTGAGCCTGTGCAAAGGCAGGGACACAGCTGGGTCACCTTCAGCACAGCAGAGCGTTGCAGACTGGCTGAGTGCTAATAAATAATGTCCACAGCTGCTCTAGTAGGAATATTAAGCTGCACTTTCAATTGCCTGGCTCGCTTTCTCAATCACCCTTTGCAGCGCAAGATACTTACTTGAGATTCGTGCTATCTCATCCAACATTTCTGGAGCCAGTTCTTTGCACAAACTGGATTTATGCCCTTCCCCATGAAGCTGATTTTTAGTCCTTCTTCAGATTTCTCTTTCCATAGCCTGCTTCTGACCAGTCACCCTGCATTTATCATCATACTCCAGGAGTATTCCACTAAAAAAAAAAAAACAAAACAAAACCTTAAGCATTTAGGCGGGGATCATGCCTAGAATGTTTTCAAACTGCCCCTCTCTCTCTGCACTGGTGACCCCATATCTTTTGTTTTCCTCATTTAATCACTATGACTCAAAAAGCACTTTCTATTCAATGTAACTTAAAAAAATATGAGGCAATTGCAGGCTATAACTTATCTTACCTTTTGGCAGTTCTCACCTTATGCCAATGCTCTCTGACCCCTGATGCTGAAGGTGATTTAAGTTAATTTATGGTTACTTTGCTGTGAAGCAGCCTGGAGTGCTCACATGTATTTAATGTTTTCAGCTCTGGAGGAAATTGCTTCCAGGTGACAGTAGCCATTTGAACCACTTTTGGTAGAGCTGTGTGAACATGATTGTTAACATCAGCTGGTGTTTAACAGCTTGGTAAATCGGGAGGGCAACTTTAGGCTGGCACCTGGCAAAAATAGATGGGAAGCAGTATTTTATCTAAACATAGAGCCCACTCTCTGAGAATCTAAAAATTTAAGCAAAGTAAATTAGAACTCGATCTACCTGATGACATTGGTTTATTTGCATTATTTGCATTTCTGACACAGAATTATTTGTCTTCCTCTATTATCATACAGGGATGCTGGAGGAAGCTTCAGCAATAAAAAGAAGACAGAAGGACATATTTTGCTCATTCAATTAAAAATTAACAAAAGAGATTGGTTTTATCAATGTCAAAACAAATACACTAACTCCTGAAGGAAAAATCCTACATCTATTATTGATGAAAAAAAGACAAGGAAAAAATATGTATTAAATTAGAGCCAAGGACTTCAAGAATGGCTAGCTAGTCTAATTGCAATTTTAAAAGTGGTGTTAAATAATTTCTATTTTTATTTATTAAACTCTCTGAGAAGCTGAATTATTTATATGCTGTACTACTGCAGAATGTTATCCAGCCATTTTGCACAGATGAAAATAAAACCCATGCTACACTCTCACATCCCAAATCTGAGCACTGTGACAGCTGTCTAACATTCCTAACAGATTATTAGGTATGTTCACATAATAATATCTCCAGCAACTACAGCTAGAAAAACATCTGCTTCTATAAGAAAATATTTTCCCAAACAAAAGACCTTCTAACTGTCTTTCTTTCTAGTGCTTCTTCAGCTGAGAAGTCTTCTCTTTGTTTGTGGTGTTCCAGTTGCACTCTTCCTCCCCAGGTTGTGAATCACTGTAAACAGCTGATTTTCAAGACTTAGTAGGCATCACAACAAAAAAATTAAGTATTTCGTTTGCACAGTTGGAGCAGGGGGCTTCTCATATTTTTCTGATAAATACAGGGTACCTCAGCATTGTGATGCCTTCACTTACCAATTTTTACAGCATAATTTTGTATATTTAGGAATCTTTATACATGCCCAAAATGTTCTTTTTTTTCTTTTTTTCTTTCTGCCCAGGATGGTTTGGAGTAGTTTTTCTCAATTCAGCAGTTAAATAATCGTTTCATCAATCTCCAGCAAGAAGTCCCCCTGCACAGTCCTACCTTTCCCCTCCAGGTGTGGGTAGTTCTCAGCTCAGGAGGAAAATGGATATTGCCTGCGCTGTTTTAGAGACATTTGACATCACATCCTGACATGGCCTTTTGCAAAGAAAATTGTTCTGCATAGTTTATTTTATTACTTTCTGGGATTACTAGTATGTTCTGCACAAGAAATCTGAGTCTGTAGTTCAGAAAATGTTACAATCAGCGAGGTTTTTGAAGGTATTTCTTAACATTTTCAACAGGTCTGAGTTACTTCAATTTGATATTTTTTGTTTTATGCACATATGAACAGAGCTTGAGATCTATCACTGAGTGTTTACTTTCACAATGCTACAGTGCTGGTAAAGGTAGGATGTAATAGACAAAAATCACCTAGTGGGCAGATGTTCAGAAAAAACTTGGCATGATTGAAATGGCATGCTTAGGAATTTATTTTAATATCAGCATTTTTTGTGGCTATGGAAAGGGCAAAACAAATTTATCAAGGTCTGAGCAAGAGCACTGCAGGACAGCACTGCGGGTGCACACCCAGTTTCAACCTGAGCAAAAGTCAAGGCCGGGCTCTTACCTGAAGCAGCTGAGAGAGGGCAGAGAAGAGCCTGAGCTGAGCACTGAACTGCTGAGACTGGTGCCTGGAAGGAGGAGCAGAGCCTTATTTTCAGCAAGCACCTGGAAAATGCATTTAACTAGGGTGGAAAGTAGTGACAGGCGTGGTCATGGAAGCTGTGTTCCTAATGAGGTCCCTCGGAGCAGCCGTGCCAACAGAAGTGGCTGCCAGCCTTCGAAGGGGGGTGAATCTCCTGAGGACACTGAGGGAGGCAACCAGCAGACCAAGGGGATGGGAGAACAGTAACAGCACTGAAGGCAGTGGGGAAACCACCCTTTCAAGACAAGCAGTGCCCCTCATCCAGCCTCTCTGTGGATGGGAGATGAGAAACTTGTTCAGCTCATTCATAAAGTGCTGGACAACTTCCCCTACAGCAGCCTCAACTACAGATCTCCTGAGACAGTGAGTTCCATCTGTCCTGGGAGCCCTAGTCAATTGTGTCTACTCTGTTATCCTGGGAAACTATTGTGTTAAGCAGTTTTGATGATCTACTTGATGAACATAGATATATTCCTGACATTCCCTCACTCCCCTCTATTGTTAAATCCTGAAATAACCGAATAAATGGAAAAGAGACAAAGAATGACTCCTGGGACCCTGTTTCTTTCCTACCTTCCTCCTCTGCTACTCATTCATTCAGAGGCAGACTGAATGCTGAGCTTTTTTGTGTTCATAATTTAGTAACCTGGCATTGTAAGTGCCTCTAATTCTTCAAGACTCAACCATCAGACAATGTACCAAGGAACAGAGCTGCTGGATTGTGTGAGGGGCTCCAGATTTTCTAAGGACTCCAAAATTAAACCTTCTTTACTCCTGGCTCCCTGACTCTGCTCCTTCTCCATCTCACTAGCCCACTCCCACAACAGGCAGGTTCTGCTTAATTTTTGCATTACCTCCACCTGTATCTTCACCTCTTATATTAACCTAACCTCAGTGTAAATTTTCCACTCATTATTTCTCCCTCTTTTTCTTCTCCTGACTTGTCTCAGCACATTTCTGTGTTTCTTGTTGCTGAGGAAACTCTGCCATATTCCTCAGACAAAGGGAAAGCACCTCCAGGGCTCTTTTCCTGATGTTTCTTTCTTTATCACTTAGCTTTTTTTCTTTCTCTGTGATGTTGTTTCATGAAGAAATGTAATAATGAGATTAAGACATGAGGAAAAATGTGAAGAACACAGGGGCTGGAGCAGCTGAATATGTCCATCTCAGTTTTCCCAGTCAGGTCCTATGAAAAGGGTACCATCAGTCCCTTTTCTATCTGCTGGGAAGGGAGGGCAGCCAGCCTTGTTCCCTTCACCCCAAGGCAGGAAAAGTGCTAAATACTGTAAAACAGCACCATGGTCTCACCTGGTCAAAGGCTGAACTCTGCTATATGCTCCTATCTGTGTAAGACTGCAGGTTTAGGCAAATAAACATTTTCTCTGTCACAGCTTATCCATTTTGATCAATTCATAGGATGCTAATTTGAGTAACTGAGTACAAGGATAATTAGCAATCTTGTCACTGATAGTGCATTTATTCAAATTAAGTCACATGTGAGTCATCTCTGGATGTTTTTTGGTTTTTTTAGCCAGCACAGAGGAGAATAATTTAGCAGCTAATTTTAGACTTCTCTGAAAGACAAAAACAAGTTCTAGAGGCTATTCCTGCTTTACCTGTTAAGAAGATCCTAGGCTTCAAGGAATAATATTTTAACATGATTCAGAAAACTCGTTTTCTCATTTTGCTGCCCAGTTATGGAAGAAAAGGTTTTGATCCAATTTCTTGGATCAAAAGAAATGATCTAGTTTCTTTTTCCTCCTGCTCACCCTGTGGGTGGGATGTCTGCCCTCCACACCAGGGGTGAGGAGCCCTAGCACAGCTTGTTGCAGCCATGGAGACTTGAGTTTACAGCCATTTGGTTCACTGGGTGTGGAAGTTGCTTGAGTTGATTTATAGCCCTTAGTGAGGATTTTTTGGGAAATACTACAGCTTCTCACTAATGAAATTCCCGCTCATGAGCTCCTGTGGGACTCTCACAAGTAATTTTACTGCACATATTTTACTGCTCCTCTGGCAAGGGGGTACCATGCACACAGGCAGAGAGGTGCAGCAGCTGGATTCCAAAGCTGGTTGATGGATGGACCCCAGGTAGGGTCCTTTCCAACCAGCCTTCAGTTTCTTTGGGTCTGTGTGATGGTGATCTCCCTCTTCTCAAAGGAGACTTTGCACCTGCCCTTTGTACTGACCAGGTGTACAGCTTGCCCTGGGTTTGGTGTGCCCTGCTGGCCCACGGTGTCTGCATGCACCAGCAAGCACCAGCCCATACTGGGGCAGTTCTGCAGGTGTGAAGGCTGCATATGAGGAAAGAAACCCTGGTCCCTTGTGCACTTCCCAAGGGAGGGTGCACACAACAGTCAGTGCCCACCTTGCACTCTCCTGAAGGTTTCTCTTCTTTCTTGAAACCCTTCCCTGTCAGACCTATCTGCTTTGCTGATGGCTTGGGAGGGACAGGGCTTCCCAGGGCTCTGGCCCAGTTGTTGCTGCTGTCTGCATGCCCAGGGCATAAGATAAAACTGCTCTGTGTCTCAAGAGCAACTGGGACTAAAGACACACTTTTGCCCTCCTGCCTGCCCCCTGAGTCTGATCTCTGCCCTGAAAGCCACCTCCTGCCCCATGGGGATCCTTCCTGAGGCACCAGGAATAGGATGGGTCTGGGATGGGCTGCCATGAAGCTTTGCTGAGACTTGAGGCAGAAACAAGACTGGCATCATTTCCACTTAGAGTAATCAGTTCTTCCATATATGTGCCGAGGATTACTCCAGGAATCAAACCAAACAACATTGGTAAATGAACATTAGTTAATTTGAAAGATCCTATAGCAAGTAAGTTAGAATTTAATCAGTCCTATCCATTGATTCCTTTATAATATGAAGGTATAATTATATAATTATATAGATATAATTTTAGCAAGATCAAGTGCAAAAATTAAAACAATCCTGTCTTAGGTGATGTTTCCAAGCAGAGATTTTTTTGGAGATTTCTACCCATCTGGTCCCTGATGAAAACCCACATGTGCCATTGGTGCTGCTACCAGGACAGTGGGGATGAAACCAGGCTGAGAAGAGTGCTCAGCATTGCTCTGGTTGAAGGAGAGCACACCTTCTTCATCAGGACTGCCTCTGCCTGGTGCTCCCTTGCTGGGCTCACTTGCTGGCCCTGAAGAAATCAACACCTGCTTTGCAGATCTTGGAGAGCTCTGGAGTCTTTTGTCTTGATTTTCCTCAGAGGGCAACAGAGTCTAACTCAGTTGAGCATAACTCTATTAACTGCTTTAAGAGAAATCCACATCTTCAAAAGAAGCCCATAAAACATGCAAACAGACATGCATTATTTACAGACAGATGCTGCAGTAATGACCATGTGCAAAGAATAAGAGATTCACAAACCCTAAGCACCACATCCTCATAAAAGTCTCTGTGGATGTAACCCTAAGACCCTGGTAGCCTAATGGGACTAAGTACATTCAATGGTTTTATTGTTTTGCAGTTCTAAACTCAGTTTCCCCCCTTACTTCCCTCTGATTTGATCAACCCTGGGAATTTTTTCACTGAGAGACAGATTGGCTCATATTTGGATCAACAAATTTTTCTGAGTGCTTGAGAAAACTCTTACCACATGGACTGAGTCTCAGACAATGGACAATGACAATTTTGGACAGACTTGTCCTAACAATGGAAAAACGTTATCAGTGATGGCTTGTGGTAATTAATTCTACCTCCCTAGAATCAGGCCATATGTGACATTGATTCATTCAGGCACAGGGTTTTGCACTGCAGATACAACGATAATGCAGAGGCAGCAAGCTGAGTGGCTCTCAGCAGCATATCAGAGCAAAATACACAGCAGACACACCAAGAGGCAGAAGACTGAAAAAAAAGCATTAGGCAAAGCTCTGGAAGTACCACTTGCATGATCCTGATGAAAGCTCCAAAGGGGAGCTCACTGTGTGCTGTTTTAAAAAAGCAAAAATCTGTCCAGCTTTCCATGCCCAAGGCATTGCAATTTGGGTAATTGCTCACTGAAAACCAGTAACTATTTCTGTTGCATTTTCTGAGGGAAACTGGAGACCAAGCCATCACTCAAGTGAGCAGGAGAAGGGCTGAACCCTGTAGAGATGTTGAGAGAAATTATTTCTTGCATGACCATGTACAAGCTGAAGTACAGTGCCAGTGGCCCCAGGCACAGGTGTTTATCACCCTGCCAGACACAAGGCATCACTTCTCACTGTGAAACCACAGGAGTTGCATGTTCTTTGATAACTGAGCACTGAGAGAAGCTCAGTGACCTTCAGAGGTTTGGATTCACTCCAGTCTGCACTGCAAAGGTGAGAGAGGATGCTGCATGGACACTCCTTCATGGGCTGTTCTGCCAAACCAAGCAGAGCTGAGTCCAGAAGATCCAGATTGCAGCAAATGCTCCACTTAAACCCATGTTTCCCATCCCATTCCAGGGCAAAACTTGGGATGTATAATTTTGAGCAATATCAGAATGAACCACTTCAGATTTTGCAGAATCAGAGTACCTGGTTTTGGCACAATGAATTGATCTTGTTGCTGAGTTCATTTGATAATTTTCAGCTCTGAGTGGATGATTACCTTGTTGATTTTGTAAGCAAAAGATGGAACAAATTCAGGGTGCTGTGACCTCCAAACACACTCAGTAAGACAAAACATTTTCTATAACCCCTGTTCCATGAGGGGCAAAAAAGGGAAAAGTCAGGACTCCCTGAATGCTGCAAACTCGAGACAATTTGTGGCAGTTCACAGAACGTTGTGACTTGCTTCAAATCTGTTTAAAAAAAAATGGAAGAAAAGAAAAAAAGAAATTTTCCCTAAGAAGACATTGGGGATTTCCTAATAATTACTTTTTTTAAAAATGCCTTTCTAGTCAAAGTTTACTGGCCAATTCTAATTCTGAATAAAAAGAAGGATAGCCAAAAATTTAGTTTTTCAAAATCTTCATAGTGAGGTAATGAAAACTTTCTCAATAACAGAAACATAAGTAAATGTATGCCTATTTTCACATTAAATTAATAATTTTAATAGTTAACTATAAAAATAATAATATAATATAATATAATATAATATAATATAATATAATATAATATAATATAATATAATATAATATAATATAATATAATATAATATAATATAATATAATATAATATAATATAATATAATATAATATAATATAATATAATATAATATAATATAATATAATATAATATATATCATATTATATATTGTAATATACAGTATATATTTATTTTATAATATGTATTATGTGATTTAATAATAAATCATTAAATTATTAATTATATGTAAATAAGAACAGCAACTCTGTTGCTTCCTTTGATGAAGCATCATCATCCCCCTTAGGACAAGACGAATGGATAGAAATGAATGGAGCTGTGAGCTGCTGATGCATCACTTAGTTTCCAGCAGTGAGACAAGAAAGATTTAATCTTGCAAGACTCTGTAAATCTGGGCAAAGTTTTTCAGTGAAAATCACCAAAAATCCCGTGCTTTTCCTGAAACTGGGAGGAAACCTGAGGAAATTTTGTGAGATCCGCTTTCTTCCCATAAGGCATAAGAGGGACTGCACAACACTGAGCTTGAACAGCACTCACAGAAACAGAAAGGACTCCAAAGCTACCAGGCCATAGGTACACTGCTCTCTGTTACTTGATAAAAGGGTTGTTTCAAAATAATTCCAAGGTTTTCACCAATCCTCTTGCAAAGACACCCACGGGCACAAAGGAGGTTTCAAGAGGGTTTCCTTAAGGGGTTCTGGCCATTCCCATTATCCCAGTGAGGCAGAAGGTGGCTGTACAAATACAGCAGCCACAGAAATGTCCATTTAGGCAGAGGCTTAGCTTGCATGGCCTCTAAGAGATGAACTGAACAGACAGTACCTTTCCCTTTGAACCCAAATCTGAGCCCCAGAGATGGTTTGAGCTTGTTACCTGTGTGGTGGAACCCTCCCCAGCATCTCCTCAAAGGAAATCATCCTGTGAGCCTGATTTTAGTCTGTCATGGGCCATGAGGCAGTCACAGTCCTGGCCATGGCAAACAGCCTCACATGAATTGTGTGAGATAAGACCATGGGCAGTGCAGCCTCACACACAGCTGAGCAGGCAGCTCCCCTTCATCTTCCTTTTTTTCTTGGCTTTGAAGGCGAACAATTCACCTCAGCTTTGAACCTTGCGTGTAAATTTGATTTTTCTTAGCCTTCTAAAGTATTTTAATCTAGTCCTTTCCAACTGCCAGATATAGCCAGAATTACCACGAATGGGTTACAATACATTAAGCTTTATGGCTTGGTGACTGACACTGTTTATATCACAGAGATTTTCATTTATGTACATTCTGTTTGTCTCGATTCCCAAACATCAAATTTACTAGCTAAGAAGGGCTGCCAGAGCTGATATAGGGAGCAGTATTTAAAACACATTTGTCAGCCAAAATAAATCTGTGATACAAAGTGTCTCTCTGGGGATTTCATAGAAAGGGGGTTGTCAAAAAGCTTTTTTTGCAGGAGTTGTGCAATTACCCAGCTCATGTACATGTACACAACCGTATAGATGTACCAAACACCTATATGAAGACTCATCTATCATACAGAAATAAAATTTACTTCAACCAAATGTATAGTTTTCTGAAGCTACAGATTACTCCAGTGCCCAGAAAAATAAGGTAAAATAAAATGGAGACCCACATTTCACCAAAAGTTATTTGGTTTCCTGTGTCTAGCTTTAGGTGTCTGTGGTTTTCCTTTTAAGGGTACTCCAATCCAGGACTTTCTATGGACTTATAGACATGAAACTGTGGCACCAATTGACATCTACAGCTATCCCATCTCAACAGGCACAAAACAATTTGCCTGAGGTCATTCAGGGTTTTGCAAAAAGCCCCCAGAATTTACTGGATTCACATTCTCTCCATCTTTGTAGATTTTCATCATCTTTTCCAGGAGTGCAGCACAGAGCAGTGCTCTGGAGGAAGGAGATGAAATACCCTTGAGCAATGGGCACGTGCAGGAAAATTTGCCACAGGTCTTGAAAATCAGTTGAGAAGGCATTTTATTAGACAAGCCAAAACAACAAGGATATAGACACTGCCTGGAAATCTGAAAGTGGAGAGGAGAAGAAATTTTTATGGATGACCACATTTAGAAACCTTGACCAATGATAATTTTTCTGAGAGTCAAAATTAAATCATCCCAAAAAAGGGATTTCAGTGGACATGATGTAATACAATTGAGATGCCATCAGTCCTTGAATACCTGAAATACTTGAGCTTATGCAAAATTTTTATAATACTCAAGCATGATTTGGAGTAAAGATCCATATTTATCTATACAGTAACATTTTGGTTTATAAATGTCAAGGAAAGCCATGCACTCCAGGATGAAGAAAACTGGTTTTACTTATAAAAATTTAACAAATTTGTGTTACATTTTTTTTCTAGTTAGCCCTTAATAGGATCTTACTATAGCAACAGAGAAGCTGGTCTCACACAACTTGCCTGGGTCTCCTTTCCTTTTCACTGCAAATATCAGAGCTCCTCCTGCCCCTAATGCACATATCCTTTCTGTTCCCTGCTCTCTGTGACCACTCAGACCCACAAAGTCCGTTCACCCCTGCCCAAGGACACTGCCATGTCTCTTCCAGTGAGGTCTCATCTCACCCACATCACTCTTCCCCAAATTGTGCAGCCAAGGCTCCAGCTGGGCATGGGGCTCACTCTGCAGCACATTAGACAGTAACCAGGTCCTTTCAGCCTTAAAGCCTATGGCCAAATACAGTGATATCCACAGGGAGAAGACAATTGAAGAAAGGAATTTAATGTGCCTTTGAGTACCCAAAGGTGCTGCTGTGGTACCAGGATAAGCCAGGCTGGTGCAGGCTCAAGCCTGAGCAGAATGACCAGGAGGCTGTATAGTCCTTTTGGCTGAATGAAGACAGGCACTTGGTGCACTGAGCTGGGGACTTAGCCATAGCAGAAAGAAAAATAGCCTTATTGCCTGGGAAAAGTATGTTAAAAAGAATCACACTGGCTATGGAGAATGTTTTTTTCCAGTTCTGAAGAGAAATTATACCATTGCAGTGTTCACAAGTACTGGGTGCAGAGGAATTAATTAAGGACAAAATAACAACTGTGTATTGGTCTTTAACAGCCAGCAAAACTTCTCCTTTTTCTGTGTTTGTGTAGCACTGAGTTCTGCCTCCTCCTTTAAAGCTCTTCAGCTTCAAGTGTGCTCACCACGGGTTGATAATTCTTCCTTCATGGTGATGCTTGGATGAAATCTCCTAACTGCATTCAGCATTTACATGTAGGGACCTTAACCTCCGGTAAGGGAAGGGTTATTCAAAACACAGGAGGCAGATTTATAAAGGTGCCAAGGGCCCAAGGTGGCTGAGCACTGGCAAGTAGGAAAATACCACATTTTGTTTTTTCAGAGAATTCCTTGCTGCAGGCACCGATGGGAGCACTGACACACAATAGACCTGGGGTGCTCCTCTGCATTGACACTGTCAACCAATTTCACATCTTCTCTGTGGGAGCAAAACAGAAAAAATTGCTCATATGTGAAGGCATAGACTGGCAAAAATGGCAACCAAGAGAATAAATCTGAGGTATTCTCTACTTCTCAGGCAGCCTTGGTTTAAACAAGTTGGCTGTGTCCATGCCAAGGGCACACCAGACTAGCTGGGCTGGGGTGGGTGACTGAAGTCCCCTCTGTCTCCCTGCCAAATCTACTTGAATGGTAGGTTCACTAGGCAGAAGAAAAAAAAACAAATAAGCTGGAGACCAGAGGGAGAAAAGAGTGAAAGAAAAGAAGAAACAGAAAGGAGCAGGGAAGTAAAATTTAAGACTGCATGAAGTCTCTAAAAGTCTTTCTTACAGGACTTGGCATTTGTTACACAATACTGGTTCTGAGAGCTGAGTGGAGAGAAAGTTTAAAGTGTTCCAGGAGGAACAGACAGACTTGTAATTATCCCTGCAGGACTGATGAAATGTGTGGAGCCTTGCAGCACGCCTCTGAAGAAGCCCCACCAGGTTAATCCACTCTGTTGCTTTTACAGAGCATTTCCCTTTGCCTGTCTGACAGGGCTGATCCACAACCCCTGACAAATAACTAGAGAAAGGATTGTTGTGTTTTTCAACCTGTGAGTAAATCTCCTTTTTTTATCTCCCTTATTCATAAATAAAATAGAGATGCTTGCCCAGCAAAGATGACAATGTTTGTTATTCAAAAGCTTATTGTTGAAAATTCCTGTTTCCTGCTGCCAGGAAAAACAAACTCTCATAATTTTCTATTCAATAATCTCTTCCAGCAAGTAAGGCTTTGCCCTGGTAAAGGTTTGTTTGCAATCAGACCAGGGTTTTAGATGAGCTGTGGCACACAGACATCAGAGGCACGAGGCTGGCTCTCAAAAGGGATGTGGGCACCAGGGCCTCAAGGTGTCAGTGGCCATTGGTGATCTCAGAGGCTCTTCTGATCACAGAGAAGTCAACAACATGAGCTAATATCTTGTTAAATAGTAAGGGATTTGGGACTATTGGTATGATTTTTGCTCAAGGAGCTGTACATGCCTGTGAGAACATATCTTTTAGCAGTATGCAGGTTAGACATGGAAGTCTTATATTAGCTTTGAACCAGTTTTGGAAATATTTAGAGGTGCACAAAGTTATTTGAAGCTGCTTGTCTCCTCCTTTATACATTTTTAATTATATTTGGTAATTTCAGATGGAAGAGATCTCTTACATAACATTTGGATGTGTACTTTTTGAATAATTAATTGCACCCTGAATGGGATGATTTGGTCAACTCAGACACGATTTGTTAATTAAATTAGAAAGACTGCATTTTAAAATTAATTCTAAAAATATAGAATTAAGAAAACTTTACTACATTCCTCACAGTGCCTGAGAGGTAAAAGCCCAGTATTCACTAACATACACCACATGTATTTTTTATTTCTGGCTCACCATTACTGTGAGTGGGGATAAGTGGCCTCTGCTGCAGAGAGGTGCTCTACATCCACAGTGACACCAGCAGAACTTTGCTAAACATTTCTCAGTATAAAGACAGGTAACTGCAGCCTTGTCCCCTGGATAGGGACCCTTTACCTTTCTTTATCTCAACAGAGCCCACAGCCACCCAGCCAGTACAAAGACCTGAGATCTATGGAGTGCTGCTCTGGGTGTGTACACACTCCACCTAAAATGAAACATCTCCAACAGCAGCCTGGCCACCACTGCTGCTCCACAAGTCCAGTGGCTCCAGGGAGCATGGAGTGTTTCTGCTTAAAACTTAGAGATGGGCACTCCAGCTCCCTCTCAGCACAGGTGGAAAGGGCACTTCAGAGAGCATTTGGCCAACCAAGGCATAAGGAGCACCCAGGAAAATTACAAAGGCAGTGTAAATCATTACCTGTATGCTCCTCTGTATTGCACCATTATTTCCCAGCCCAGGGATAATTAAATGTAAACACAACATTTTGATGGTGGTGACTGCATAAGATCAGTTCCTTGGTGCTATTAACAGTAAGGTTTGACAGCATCATGGGTCTTTGAAAGAGGTCTTAGAAATGTACATATATATTGTAGAACACATACCTATAAATTCTCTTTAGGCATACACTCCAAAGAGATTGCTGCTGAATTTTTTTTTCATTTGTGGATGGGGGAAGAATATATCATGGTTATCTGGAAATCTGCAATCATAACTATATTTTCACTAATCAGGAGGACCTAATATAGGAAGCAAAACATTTTAGAGGCTGAGGGATGTTACAGAAAACAGTATTTGTATCTTACCATTTTAAACAGCTTACATTTCCAAGCTGCCACCCATAGGTCAGATCCTCAAGAGCTGACTAAAAGTAATTATACTGCTCTGCACTCTGTGGTGAGGCTGCTGTGGAGCTAATTGTCTGCTCCTGAAGATACAAACCTGCTTTGAAGATATAAACTGGCTCTTCAGTCCTACTGGGGTGCATCTCTGGAGAATTGTATTAATTTTTTTCTCACCATGGAAGCAATTCCATGTGAACGTTTAGGGAGATAGATGCCTGCACCAATCCCTCAAATGTTTTAAACCCTCCACTCAGCCTCAGCAGCAAACACTTTTCCTCCATTCTTTGCACTGGGAGATAAACTGTGGCAAGAGAAACCTCAATTTGACCCCCAAAACACTGACACAGCAAAGCATGCACTTTTAAGAGCAGGTTGCATTTGTGCTGGCAAGATGAGGGCACTTCCACACTGGAGTGTCAGGGGAGGCACAGAGCAAGTGGGTTCTGGAGGAAATCTCTTCCCCAGCACCTTCTGTTGAAGCAGTACAATCCCTAGGGAGGATGCAATGGTACCTTATGCTGGATACTGGTAATGAACCCTGAAAGGGGGACTAAGGGTTAATGGAAATCTGACTCTCCTTCACATGCAAACGATTTAAAACCTGCAGATTACAGTAACTGCCCATTGATTTTTAGTGGGATGAGGGCAGCAGGAGTGCTATACGTGTCACATAACTCATGGCTGGTACTGGGGGGCTGATGTGCAGAGCTGGAGAGCTCAGCACAGTGACTGGGAGGCTGGAGGCAAAACCAAGCAGGGCAGGGAGGCAACAGCAGAGAAGGTCTGAGCAGTGATGTGAGTGATGCAGACAGGCTGGGGAGCTCCCTACAGGGCTGTGATCCGTGGATAACACGGCTGGCAGAAAGGTGCCACGTGCAGGGTGCGGGGGCACCGAGGAGCTCACGAGTCTCTCCAGCTCCCAGGGCTGCTGCACCACTCCTGCAGGGAAGAGAAATGGGACTCTGAGTGGGGAACTTGCTTTGCATGGCTGTGTGGGTGGGATGAACCTCGGGGTGCAGGGAGTAACAGAGGTTTCGTGCTGCTGCTGACCGGAATTTTAAAAAGCGGTAGCATTTTGTATAAATGTCACATTTGAATCTCTTTGACATTTTCCCCTTGGTGCTAATTATTCCCAGCAGCTTCTCACCGTGCAGCAAATGCCTGGCACTGTGACAGTCATTAAAAACCTGTAAACAGGCTCTGGTGGAAAGTGCCTGGAGTCACCTTGCAATGTTAAAGAGAAACTGTCAAATAAACAAAATCAAATTGAATCTCAACCCCGCTTAGGCAGCTTCAGAGACTTCTCAGAGGCAGAGGCTCAGGTAGGATCTTATCAGAAAGTACATGATGGGAAGGTGTAGGTTAGATTGAGCTAGTCTTCCAAGTGGAGCCCAATGACAGGAAAGGAGGCAGTGGGAACAAATTGGAATACAGGAAATTCCAATTGAACATAAGAAAATCCTTCTATACTGTGAGGATGCTCAAACATGGTTGCCTAGAGAAGTGAGTTTCTCACGCTGCTCAAGGAAAACATAAGAGAAAGGAATTATAACAATGGTTATGCACCTGCAGGGTGCATGAGAGATGTGATTGTTTTCATGAAAGCATGTTTACCAAGCCTGTCACCTCTCTTGCACCAATGAAATAATTTCTGTCCTTGCTGCCATGACCTACTCTATGTAATTGTAGTGTTTCTTTAAACAAAGGGCTTTTTACTTCTCTTTTGCATGAAGAAAGTAATGTTGCTATAGTCTTTTAGCCACCCTCCTAGCTCCAATAGCAACAGGGCTCCATCTTCCTTTTCCCAAGCCAGGAACAATGGTATGGCTCAGTTCACAGGCCCAGCATTAAGCAGATTTTGCAGGATGCACAGAGCACATGAGAAAATTGTAGACAAGAAAGAAACTTCCCTGCTTGGAGCTTCAGCTTTCAAGCACCAAGTCCCCAAAAGCAGGGTTTGGATAATGATGGCAGGACAATTATGGGCTTCTAAAGCAAGGATTGCTTACACATTAATCATATCACTTAACTGAGCAAGGGGCAAGCCAGCTCTTATGAAACAAAATAATATCTTTTTCAGACATTCAAACTGCACTTGACAGAGCTTCTCACAAGAATATAATGATCTGGTAATTATAGTATGATTATCCCCATTTCATTTTGTTAAAAATGTATTTCACTTTTTATTAAGTGTAAAATCATTCTAGAACTTGCATTTGAAGGATCAGATGTTTTAGTTAACATAAAATCCATCAACAGGAAGATTCTAGCCTGAAGAAACAGCAACAGAAAGAGGAACAACCGATTAGTAACTTGGTTTGTCAGGACAAGAGATAGGCTGAGAACTTTTCAGCAGAGCCTCATGGCTGGGCAGAACGAGGCCATGGGACCACAGCATAGGCTGCATCAAAGCACTGCACCTGGAGCACAGCTCCCACTCTGCTCTGTGCAAAGGGCTCCCTCGAGGGGCTTGCAAACAGCCTTAGCAACAAAAGAAGTCTCTGGATAAAAAGGCTGGGGAACTAGCCAACATCACCCCCCAGCACTTGTGACTGTCCTCAGAGCTACCAATGCCTCTGGAGCTACAGCTGAGCTTGACCTGCTCCAGCCTATGACTCCATGTTTGTGTTTACTGGGGGTTACACCCCACACCATTCCTGCTGCCAGCTGGCCACCTGCTCTGCAGGAGGACCAGTGAGACCTTCCTTAAGACAATTGAGGAACTCACAGGTCTTCAGTCCCACAGTTTCCCTCTTTCCTGAGGAATATGTGCTGTATTTCTTGCTATTCTCCCAGGCTTTTGGGGAGCAGATACCAGACAGTATCACACAGCATGAAGATGGGGTACATGTCTGTAGAACTAGGGCAACATATGAGCTCCTGCTATGAGAACCTTGATGGGGTACATTATAAACTGTCTGATTAAACCTTCATCTGGAGGATGTCCCAGCTAGAAATACATAAATGAGAAGTGGGCACAAATCAGTTGATGATGCATAATGATCTACCCAGCAGATCATTTTCTTTATTGGGTTCTTATTAATTAACAAGCTGCTTACACTATATATTTATTTTTTTTTGTAAGTTGAGTCTGTAAAATATTAACAGCTTAGTGCTTTCAACCTTTTTGGAGTTGTTCTGTTTAACAGTCAGGCTTTTAAGCCTTCAGACTTACAAAAGCATTGCTTTAAAATTTTATTTCTCACAGGAATAGCTTAGCGTTGTTTATTTTTAGCTTATAAAAGCAGCATGCCTATAGATTTTCATAAAGAATGTTTCATTAAACTCCACTGATGTAATTTCCTATCATTCCTCTCCATAGCCTATTTTCCAAACCAGTTCTTCCTTTTTTTGACAGTGAGTCCTTTAGGCCTTTTGATGCATTTGCATAAGTCCTACTTACCTTCTCATCTTTAAATTATTTCTACTTGTGCTCAGAACTAAGCAGTGCACACACTCCACCAAAGCTGTTTCATTCTTGCCATGCAAATGCAGGTCCTAACAGAAGAAACCTCATTAACTGATTTCAGTGGAGGCACTTCTGCTTCTTAGCTGACAAGGGCACAAATGAACAAGTCAAGGGAATCTGCTGAAGCAGGAAGATATAAACAGATTGTTCACCTCTCTCTTCTTCCTCTAGTCCCACTGGTCTCTTCCTGTAAACCACGGGCTGACATCTGAAAAGCACAAGGACTTTTCTTCTCAGGACAGAATTTAAATCAAGTAGTTACACAATGGCTACCACTGTGAGGCTGTGTATTTAAAAAGCTATTCTTTACACCTGACCATTGTGTGTCACAAACTGAAACAGATAAGTTAGTTACCTACAGATCAAAACTGAATCTATTTATTTGCTGAGTGGAACAATAGCTGGAAGATAAAACCCTCAGTGTGTCTGGAGATGTGAATTTGCTCTGTACTGACACAGTAGATGTGTGCACAGTACAGAGGCAGTACAGAGGGTGAAGCCACCATGCTGATGGGAGCTGGGACCTCAGAGCCAGAGCTGCACTAATGGAGTAGAGTCAAATGCTCTTAGATTCCTCAGCCAATGTATGATGAGGTGACACCCTCAGGGAGCATTTTGCTCAGAATTCTAAATTCCTTCTTCAGTTTCATATCAACAACAACAAGAAGAAATTGCACTGAAGCAAACTCAAATAATTTATTATCATGGTGTCCAATGCACAAAGGCATTCAGAGTTTCACAATTTTGCAAAAAGCAGATCTCTTACTACTTCTCCATGTTTCTTGGTTATGCACTGGCACTGTTGGATTTGGAGGTGCTCACAGTAAATAATCATGGCAATCTTGCACACTGTTGATCTCACCTTCCAGGAATCCCATTGAATGGTGTCTCAGGCCTGTAGCTGAGACATTCGAGTTCCAACCTTGATAATAAAATCCATGAGAAATTAAAGAATTGAAAAAAGGTAATTTGGACTCCTCCCTCCAGTCAGCAGCTGTCAGAACTGGTGTCAGGGAAAAGCATTCCTGCACAAAAGAAAGTCACTCAGCTTGCAAGCTGCCTCAAGACTCTTGCCCACTTTCACAGAGGAAGAGACAAAGGTCAGATCCTTTTGGGTCTCTCCATGCCTGGGACATCTGCAGATGTAGGAAAATAAAATAGATTCACAGCCCTCATTCTCGCTCATGATCAAATGTGGGCCTCAAAATTCTTCATCACTCCTCATTTACATATCTGCTCTATTGGAGGCACAAGGGGTTTTTTGGCTCCTGGCAGATGAACCAACCAACCAAATCATAAAAATGATTTTGTGAAAGAAAGATCTTATTACATGGAAAATTTTTATGCTATAAACATTAAAAACAAATAGTCAGTAACATTTCCCAGATTTTCTTTTTCATGCCACAACCCTGCAATATATCTCAGAAAATGAAACTTCAAGCAGTCAATCAAGCAGCCCTGTTTTAATCTGCCTGTTACCAAGTGAGTTGTGAATGCTGCTTCTATTGATTTGCTTTAACATTACACCATTTATAATCCACTTGATTTTCATTAGAAACATTAGTACTGTTCAGGCTCATTAACACACAGTTTTGTCCTTAGGTTTCAGCTAGTAACAGTCATCCTGAGTCTTCTAAAAGTTCACATAGAAGGCTTCACATCTTGTTTATAGAAACTCTTTGTGATCCCTTGTTGAAAAAGTCTTATTTAGGTGGTGGACTAAAAGGTCATTTGTGTCATGCTGCTGCAGTATCTCAAAAGTCAGAGTTTTGAGGGCAAAATACTTGAGCAAATTATGGCTTTGTTGCCCTCAAAACTATCAGAAGCAAGGGAAAAGATGGACTTTAGGACAGCTACTACTACATTTGTCAAACCAAAAATAAAAGTCAAGTAAGCAATCAATCAACAAGTCAACGTACTTCCCACATCTAAATAAGAAGTCTACAGGTACAACACAGCCTGGACTCTAATCATCTTTTGTTGATCTAGTCTGCCTCCACAGGGCCCAAGGAGAGATTAAATATCACCAGTTGGAAGCTGGACCTGATAGGACTGAGTTGCAAGACCTTTGGAGAATTAGATAGTGAAATATCTAAATCACAAGGTGTTAATTTGAACAGCATTTTCCATTTGCAAAAAACTAGAGGCTGAAAACGGACCTAATATGGAGGTTAGGACAGAACATGAAAAAAACCCCAAAGATTAAGCTGCCTTTTAATAAAATTGACAGTAAATACTATTAAGGTGATGAACTAATTTCACTGGTGCTTAAAGAATCCTGTACTTGGTTTGCAAAGAGGAAGAAGGCACAAAAGGTTAAAGAATGCTTTTATTCAGCTTTCACAGTTCTAAACAGTAAACATAATTAACAATTCACCAATGGTATCAGAGAACATAGTCCTGGCATCAGTAAAATGTCTACTGTTTAAGGCACTGGTAGTGGCAAGAAAAAAAAGACATAACATGGATTGCTCTTTCTTAACCAGAATTTGAACTACGATGATTATGTGCTTGCTATTCAATGCTTAGAAACCCACAAGCTACATTCACAAACAAATGTTTACACAAGTTTGGTAATTACTGAGACAGGAATCAGTGGCTCCCCTACTTTGACTCTAGAGCAAGTATTGCTTTTCTTTGGAGTGGAATCAATTTTTAACCTACCAAAACTCGAATTACTTCAGCAGTATGGCTTTAAGACCCTGTATTTTGTTACAATATAGCCAAGTTAAATAACAGTATATAAGTGCCATATACTGTAATTTAAAAAGAAGCAGTTTTACAATATAAAAATTAGTTTCCAACATACTAAAGCCTGTTTTTGTACAAACATTTTTACAAAACTGAACTACTAAAAAAAATTCAAGAATGTCTTAAATATGAATCACACTTTACATGTAGTATGCATAAAATTATTTATCTTGATGATATAAATTAGGAATACTACAAAATTTTTAAAGCTGGCATTTATATGCTATTGAAATGCACACATCAGAAATACTGAAATGTTAGCTCTGCAAAAATCCTTAAGAGTCACTTTTATATTTGCCAAATTGATGTACGGTGGCTTCAGTTTCTAAAGGAGCCACAGTGACCTCCCGTGGCCACCTAAGAAATCCCTGTCCTTAACCTTTCCTTCCATTGTGTACATGACATTCCACACAAATACCAATAAACTTAAAGGTACAACAGTGGTTTCATGCCTGGTCCAGCTACTCCAGAAAACTACAGTATTTCTATCTGAAATGAGCATAAAGGAGCACAGCCTTCACACAATGTAGCTCCTGGTCACAGAAAAAAATCAAGAGTCCTCTATGATTTATCAAGAAACTGTCCCAGAACCTTTCAGAGAACTGTTTTCTGTAAGTCATTGATAGATGATGCTCAATAGATGTTCGACACTTATTCAATATTGGGCTCCCAAATACATAAATTCAGCTTTTGAGAGAGCAAAAGGAAGGGAATGTAAATTGATGATATCTGAACCAAGTCCAAAGCAGAACACAAGTAAAGTTGTACAAGACTCTTAAATGTGAGTCAAGTTCATTGGTATACAAAGCCAAAAAATATTCTAAAAAACCAAGTAGAGGAAAAGAATCCAAAAGTCATTTAAGAGCCTTTTCCCATTGTTCTGAAGGGATGCAACCAACAGGAACAAAACATTGTCTTCTTATGTCATGAGCAGATGAACCAACATTGTGAAAATAAAACAAAAATCACAGTAGTGACTGTCTCTCAGCTGTAGAATAGTAATTAACATTTACATTCTTCTACTGCTTATAAATCCTCTCTGTTATATCCAACTTTTTTTCCATTATGTGACTCTTCTGTGTTTGTTGCCAGCCATGTGAAATACACCTCCACTGGATCAATATTCCAATGCTTGTGAAATGATACTGGAATTTGGTGTGAAAGGTAGTCTTTTGGGTAGTCCATTGGCCTTGCCTAAGATGGAAGAATGAAGCAAAAGCACCAGTATATTGAAAGAAGTAAGCCATGAGAAACAAAACAGGAGAGTAAACAGATAGCATTTTTTTTCTAATATGGACAAGGAATTAAAATATTGAATAGGATGTTCTCAGTCTTCCCGTTTCTCTAAATAGTAAATGTAATCAGAAATTGAAACTTAACATAGGAGAAGCTGATAATTTAAATAAGAAACTCCCCCCCCTCCATTGACAGCTGCTTTAAACTACAGGGTAATTTACTAATTCTCCAGTAGCTTATCTTATTCTCAGCTCATATTCAGATATGCAGGTTCCAGATTTTCAGCTAGATCGACACCTTAAGAACATCAAATGCTACACTGATTTAAATGTTGGCTTTTAAAAAAGCTGTGCACTGTTTAGGGAAAAGAACTCTCCAGGGCTTCTTGCTCATACCATGGAATGATTTGGTTTATTTTGGCTTACAAGGAAGAAAATCTCTATAGCCTCAATGTATCATGCTTTCTACTGTGACACTACAGTTAGCTTGTTAAATACTGTGGAAGACAGAAACAAGATTCAAATCTACTCCAGCCTTTTTCTCCCAAACTCACATGAAAATCATGTTTTATAAGCTCTCTTTCCCATGTGCTAGCTTAGAGCAATTTATGGTAGTTATACCATTCTTCAGAATCCACCATAAAAGCAATAATTTCATATTTTATATTTTCACTAATGAGGTATTTCAGAATAGTAAATATTAAACCAATAGAAAAATCAGGTAAGTAGAGCAATATTGAAAAATTTTACAGTCAGTTCTCCATTATCTGAGGAAAAAAGTATTGTGTTGTAGGTTTTTTTCTCTTAGAGGACATACGACAACTATTTAAAACATGTGGCTCTTAATTCTATTTCTTTTTCAAAATCCTTATTCCTGACTGCATTTCTAATAAAATGTAGTTATAGGTTAGCTAAAACATCATATAAAGCAGCAAAGCATTGTAGTAATCCATGGTATGAGAATGTCATTTGATCAGTCTTGTTCTGCTGAGAATCAAGGTAAAAAGCAGCAGCAGCATCTTGGTTAGTGTTATTACATATTGATCTAATTTGAACATGTATGACTGTTTTATGTGCATACTTAAAAAGCGAAATACATTTTCAATACTCAGAAAGAGCTCTCTGACCTGATGAAAAAGTGGACTGTGTGTTATAGGGATTCCTAAGCCACTGAAGCACATCCCAAGGACCATATCATCGGGTGCATCCATGCTGTAACACCGGCACTTGCTAGCAAGGAGTTTCTGAACAGCTGCTCTGCTGAAAACCATCCTGAATTTAAAAAAACAGCACATGAAATGTGTAAAAGCTTCTAAAGACACCAAATAACTGTAATTAATAATTATTGCTAAATTACTTAAAACTGCAAGATCAAATGTAGTCCTGTGAAACAACACAATTGAAATTCAAAATTGCAGGCGTCAGAACTGACAAATAGAGCTAGAGACACTTTCTGAAAGATAATTACTTTTTATACTGAAAACTAATATCACCAATTATACCCATTGTTGCTATTCCAACAGTAAGTTAGCTACCCACCATTTTTACTCCAGCTGATAATTCCTCCTAAATTTGGTCTGGACTCAAAAGGGGTGTTCTCCTCAATCATACTCAAATGTAAGGGAGAAGAGTTGGGGCCTTGAGACCAGCATGTGTCACTACACAGAAGGTGTGAGGCTAATTGTACACAACTTGGGGAAAACATCACTATTTCTGTTGAAACCGATTTGTGTCATGATTTAAAACATTTGCACTCAAAACAGGAACTCATGTAGATCTCAGTAGGAAGTTAAATAGATTACCCTCCTCCACCAGTGATATAACTGTATCCTCCTGTTCCCAAGCCGTAGCCATAACGCTCTCCAAGGAATACTGGTTCATTTGGGTCATAGCAGCTGAGCAATTTTCGGAGTCTGAATATACTAAAATATGAAAAGTCATTTAAAAAAATCTTGTAAACAATATTTTTGGAGCAGACATTGCTACCCTCAACAGTGTTCTATTAAATAGCACGAAGATGAGAGGAGAAATTCAGAAATTCTACCCAAAAAAACTCCCCCAGAGATACAAGCTGCTAAACAGAAATTTATGATGGATTATTTACTATGAGATATGATTGTGCAATTTGGTCAAAAGTTGAACAAATTAGCTTAAAGTATTTCTTTAAGTAGGCAGTTTGTCAGCAAAACTGCATCTCATCTCAGAGAAAACATGAAATGACACTTTCCAAGCAATGATCTTTGCAAGTTATCTATGAACATTCTCAAATTGAAAACTAAAAAGGTAGATTTAGTTATATGAAGGTTGCATTATCCACAGTTACATCCTCTATTTCTTCTTCTGTCACATGATTTAATGTAAACTATTGTCTTGATCCACTGTTCATAACCATGTGATCCTGCATATTGCTCAATGTGCCTTTTTTTGCTTATATTGCAGTGTCAGATTTTATGAGAATGGGATCTAATTTTCCAAAAAAGCCAAGCTCCAAAACAGTTTTAACCAAGTTGCAACATTGTTTTTAATATCTGTCAAAAGAATACTGATGGGAAGTGACTTTATTTTTCTTCAAGTAATATATAGCCTCATAAATTATATAATAAAATGTAATAAAATGTATCTCTGTATATCTGTATCTCTTAAATGTATGTATCTCTGTAAAATAATGTATCGCTGTATATCTGTATCTCTTAAATGTATGTATCTCTGTAAAATAATGTATCGCTGTATATCTGTATATCACTGTATCTTTTAAATAAAGAAGGATAGATGAATATTGCTAAATCTCTTATTGACATGAACAGTAGCAGCTCCTGAAGTAATGCAATAGATACCTTATCAGGGTGTCATCATCCACTACAACTAACCAAGGAGTTCTGGGAGAAGTGTGATTCAAAAACCTTTCCAAAATGGCAAAAGTTTTCCCACAGTGACCTAAAAAGAAGATAAGTTAACAGAATATACACTTAAATAAAAGAGGGATTAAATGAAAAAGAAGCTGTATTCCAGTTATCTGTCAAACTGCTGAACAATACTGGACAAACTGCTACTCTTAATTTAAAGAGCTGTAAAAATGAGGAGACTCTGACAGAATCATGTTCTGCAAGATACTCCAAGATACTGTCAAAGCATTTCATGATGCATCAGGGAGATCCATTGCTTTTATAGAAATATTCAAATCTATTTTTATATACTGTACTCCTCACTGGTGACTCAGGTCTTGACTACTGTCTCCAAGGAAAGGTCTGAACATTCACCACAAGATTATAATGAAGTTCAGAGGTAAGACACTCTGCTAGGAGTGCAGAAGTGAAACACCCTTATTCTGAATAAGCAGAACATGAGAAACAAGAAATTTCAGACTTCTCCTGAGCCTTTTTTAGATCTTAGACAAACCTCATTCCAACCACTCTTTATTCATCACAGTTGATTGTCTAAAGTAATTACTGCTATCAATATTACACTCAGTAAACAATCACTCAAAATAACAATATTATATTTTAAGCCACTTTCAGTTAAAATATTCTTTGAGAAAATGCAGTAATTCTATGCTAAAGAAATTAAGGAAGTCCTCGCTCTGGTGATTTTGTAAGACTGTGAACTTTATGCAGACAAAAAAAAAAAGGGGGGGCAGAAATAACCCAGAGGTCAGAACAACTGTCCTGGTGGGCCAGATAAGGCCAACAGGCCTGGAGACCTGTAATTCAGAAGGTAATGGATATAAAATACCAGCCTAAGAACAATATGTCAAATGAAAGAACAAATCAAAATTAATAAACTCAAGAAAGCCATCATATCCATACCCTTTTTTCTATTCAAAGTAAATTAATTTAAATGACTTTTTTTTTTGCTATAAAAAGATGTTTCAATCTTAACATTTAGTTTTTGTGCTTAAATCAAGACTTGCAAGGCACATGGATATAATATCTGAATACCATATGGCAAGCAGTTTATGATTAGTAACCAGTAGGCACTGCTTGAGGTCTTTAAAAATAATTTATAACTTCTTCACTGATGATGATCCTACTGCAAATCATAAATAACTGTAGAGTTATTAGCCTTACCCCAAGTAATACTTTTTTTTCCTCTTGGAGTATATCAGCATACCATACTTTGATAATATTTAGGTTTCTGCTAAAAAGAACATGTTCTCTACACAGGGTGACTGTACTCTCCATCCATTTCCTGTGCAAAGAGCATTATTTTACTTTAGGCTGCACATAATGTGCATGTCTAAATGACATGCTTGACATGAAAGACACACATCATCCATAAAACTTCACTTTTTCAGTCAGTCATTTGTGCAAAACTGACAACAGTCAATAGCTCACCTCTGTCAGTGTTAGGTATGCCTAAATCTATGGTAGGAATGGAGATGTCTGCATAATCACTGTAGTATTCAATCAGGGCAGCTTCTCTTTCCCAAGTCTGCTTTACAACTGGTACTGCAAAACAGTGATTGGCATTCAAACACAAAGGACTTGATTAAAAATAGATACTTGATCCAAATATTCGTTGTAACCACGTTTTTTAGCCATATTTATTCACATGGTAATAAAAATGCTGCTTCAAAGACAGCATCATGATTCTAAATGTTCATTCTATTTTCTTTCCTATATTTAGAGAAAAAAATTTAAAATTTTGTGAAAGCCAGTTAAGACAGTTTTATTTAAATGATAAAAAATATTCTATTAGAATATGACTGTAATTTCATGATACTACTATTAATAATAATAATTGAAAAATGTGATATTTACATTTTAGCTAACCAAAGCATGGAATTCTACTTTTACACTTGCTGTTGTATGATTCATAGCACACATCAGCACAAACACTACCACTACTACAAATCCTTCTTCCAGTATTGAAATGGCACATTTTAATCCAACTGTACAGTCTGTAACATATTCTGAAACAGACCAAATGTACCTTTTGAAATACTATATTGGTATCATACACATCCCATCTACAACACATCATATTAATGCTCCAAAGCACCTGTCTCTAGAGGCACATTCACAGAACATTTTATAACCATTCCTGTTATAAACATATAAATATTTATTGTTTCATTTATAAATAAGAAGTATTTGTATAGTATATTTTATAAATATCATACAATCAATTTTTATCCCATGGAGATTCCATTCAAAGGAAGATTGCTTAATGCTTCTCTAAAAAAGTAACCTTTTCCATACTACCTTGCCATTTCACATCAGTATTTAAAAGTGATCAAACAAAATTATAATAATGATGCCATTGCATCCAGAAGTGAATAAATTATGGGTAACACAAAAAAAAAAAATCCAGCCATCTGCAGGGTGCTCAGAAGAAAACTGTGAGATTGAAATAATGATTTCTCTTCCATCTTAAAAATGATCTTCCATCTTCAAAATGAGGAGGTCAGGCCTGAGATGAACAAGTACCCTGAGCAAGTACCTGCATTCTGCTGTTACTGCTTCTCTGCTTTATGCTCTCTGACACCATCCAGGAGGTCTCACTGGTAGCAGGCAGTGCTTTAAATGGAGGGAATATTCATATAACTTCCCTTTGCTGCTGTACAACCCTGATGTTTGTGAGCAACTCAGTTCAGCCCCTTGCTAGGATCATCCATCACCTAATTTGATGTTTGCTGCCCACCTAGTTGCTCACTTTCCTCTCCTTTGAACATGCAGGTTTTATTACTCTTGATTGAACAACAGTCAGTTTGATAACAATTACCATTTAGTTCGTTTTAGTGTTATGACAGAGTAATAAGAACTCAATGCACTAATGGAAAGACTTTAATATTTTGAAAAGAAAAAAAATCACTTTTGTAGCATTTTGCAATGGTCCACACTACTTTGAAAAGTTCTTAAAGAAATGTAAAAGTGTTCTCTTTTTTTCATAAAAAATCCAAAAGGTATTATGTACAAAAAAATACATAGGCAGGAAATTATTTTCATATTTGTTGAAATGTTTTATTTAAAAATGTTTCTCAGCAGAAAGGTTTAAGAAACAAAGGCTATAGAACAGAAGAATCACAGAGCATCACAAAGATGAATCACAGAGAATCACAAGAGCATCCAAACTTCCCCTGGCAGATGAGATGCACTTTGTGAATGTTGTTTTACCTTTCTCCAAACAAAGACCTGAAACTCAGCAAGGTCCTTTAACACACAGAAATATTTGCAATTACAGACTGAGCCTCTCAACTCCTTTGGTGGAGCCCCCCTTGTTTCTATAAATGAAGACAAGTTTATGAAGCAAGGACTCGAGTCTCATCTCAGTTAAAAGGTCAAGCAAGGGGGCTGTTAGCTAAAGTGTCCTTCTCTTTCCCTTGTTTGTCTTGATGGAAGTGTCACCATGCAGACTAATGTTAATTGTTCATTGACTCCCACAATACTTTGTCATTTCTGGCAAATTGTATCTTCCACAGGAAACTACTGGAAATTTTGGAGTAGATGACGATGCAAATATTTATCAATATGTATTAATACTTGTGATCACACCAAAGCTTTAATATCACTAGAGATATTTAAAGGTCAGCTCCAAGCTCTTAATGACATTTTCTTTCTGCTGTTTCTAGAACCCTGATGCATGTTTGCAGCCTTGAAAATTTCTTTTGTAACTACAGATGGTATGTGTAAGAGGGAGAGTTGTATTTGAAGTAAATTCTGAGGTAAAATTTAGCTGCTTTTAAAAGCACATCAATTTCCAAGCCTTAATGCTGCATTACTGTAGTTTCTGGCATACAATAAAGAATGACTTACCAGGTAAAAAGAGCTCTCTGAAGCTGGCATCCATTAATCTTTCAAAATCAGGAGTAAGATCATCCTCTATTGCATAACACTGGAAGCTGTGAGGAAAGTTCAAGAATTTTCCTCAGTCTTCAACAGGTGTTTCTTGAAGGATATTTTTGCTATCTTTGTGAGGCTTTATGTTTCTTTCTGGCTTTCTAGGGTTTTTTTCTTTTTCTTCTTTTTAAAATTTTGATGTTAAAAAATGAACATGGATCCAGGAAGGAGAACTCTTCAGTGTACTCCAATTACAGGACAGTCAATTTTGTTTTGTCAAAAGCTACTTCAAAGATAACCTAACAATTATGTGATTAAAATACTACAAATGTGCCTTCATCAGGTGCAGTAGCATTAAGAAAAAAATCCACAAGTCTCATTATGAAAAAACCTGACCTGTTTTTAACCAGACATAGTTAAGAAAAGAGCTTTTGCTTTCATCCTGTCCTCTGACAACAGGTGTGGAAAAATCCTCTCAAAATTTGGTACAGCTAGTAACCAATTACTTGATTTTCAATTTTGTTTTACCAATCATAATCACTTTAAATTATGCTTATAAACAAACTAAGCCTAATGAAGACAGTATTAGGCAACTGAAATATTAAAGGGCACACAAAATTCAAGCAAATTCCTGGAAACAAATCTTTTCCTTGTTAACTAAATGTCTAGAAGCAAGCTAGAACAGACTGGTAGGTGGCATCAAGTAGGTGGAGCATTTTCTAAATTGGTGGATTTAGAACTTTTCCTTCCAAGCTTTGTTGAGACTTGATCTCCCTCAACTTAGCTGAGCATTACTATGTGTTGGCAGGAGCTGAGGGTCTCTCAGTGTCTATTTTCTGTGCCTCTGAGAAGGAAGTCAGTGCTTGCTGTGTGTATCTTGTTGGGCTGCACTAGAGGGTTTTTTGTTTCTTGTTTTTAGCATGGTGACTGCTTGTGGAACTCTACAATTTTCAGATGAACTTTCAGATGAAACGTCTGTTGTCTTTCACACACTCTTGATTTAGGCCACTGACTGGACAAAGATGACCAGATTTCTGGAAGGGACAAATTTTCCCTTGCCAAGCATTATAAACCACACATGGAGCAGCTAGAAGCAACATGACAACATAAGCTGCTCAACCTTTTACTGGAGAGGAGGGCAGGACAAAAGGGAGGAGGAGATGAGAGACCTTTCAGCTTGTTCAAATTTCTGAGTCAGCCACTAAAGAGCTGCACAATTGTCACTGCTGGTACAAAGAAAAGAAGTGAAGCAATTATCTGGGGGAAAGTCACTGTTTAATAGCTGCTGTGTTAATTCATATTGCAACAGCTCCAATTTAGAACAATATAAGCTAACCATATGCATGTTTTAATTTAGGTATTCAATCCCAAGTTTTTTGCCAATGATGAAAGAATTTTTTTATCTTAAATGTTTCACAGCACTCCTGAGGACTTGGAACAGCAAAAAGATTCTATCTGAAGGACAAGCTGCTTATAATTCCAAAACTTTCCTGTTTCCCAGTCAATTTTGCAAACATTTACTCCCAAGAGCTACAGAGACAGCACATACCAGCATGCTTTTAAAATATTCATTTTATGAACTATATTGCATAGAACTATTACCTTGACCAGGCAACAACTTACTTCTGTCACCGTGGAATTTTCGACATGTTTTTACAGCAACAAAAACATCTTCCTTTTTCACTGGCTGTCCCTATATGAACAAAATAAAAATTAATCTTTTAAGTGCAGGCTGTGCCTGTAGTATTTCACAGGATATGTATGTCTGCACATAAAACAGGAAATATTTTTTCATTGTATAGCCTATCAAGCAGAATAATGTTCTTGTAATATACCAGGAAGTAAATTTTTATCTCTCAAAAAAAAAAAAGACAGTGGTTGTTTAAAACTCCTGAAATAACATTGAAATTTTTTTCCATTGATGCAGTACTCTAACGAGAACTAAAATACCTATGATTAGAAAAAGACTGTGAGTAAAAAAAAACTTCTTGAAGTAAGAATGATTCATCCAAAAAAATAATGTTTTTTCTCAATTTCTTTGAAATTGATCACTATGAGAACACAAATTGTATCATACTTGGAAAAAACAGCTTAAATACTACACACTAGAAATCTTTGAATTCAAAGATTCAAAGATTACTCAACTGTAATAAACCATTTGACCACTTTGATTTGTTATTCTTTTTGACACCTAGAATTTTGCTCTCCTGGAATTGCAGAACACTTTTTGGCCTCTGGCTACACTTAACTCACAGTATAATAAATGTATTCTCCTACAGGTGGAAGAGATGGGTTGTACTTTAAGGCACCAAATACTATAGTACGTTTTATCTTTAGCCTCAACAAGTTTTAGATTCTCATCTGTGAGGAAAAAAAAAGATCATCTATACTTCAGCATCTCACTGTGTAAGGAGTGTAAGGATAAATAATTTATAGATAATGTGCCAACCAAACATTGTGGTAGAAAGACTCATTAAAGCAGATGCAGTATTAGTTGCCAGGAAATATTCTGTGCCACAGAAGCCTGAAAGCATATCCAAAATACATCCTAGATAAATGCCAGAACAAACTACTTTGTTGGGGTTTATTTTAGCTTACTTAAAAATATTTTTTCAAGTTTCAAGGATTTTGAACTCAAGTTTTGCTTTTATTAAGCAAATGGTATTCAAAATATTGTACTTACACAAAGTGGCAGAAAATTACTGAATGTTGTTGCACAGTGATCAACCTTATAGGAATTCACATCATCTGTGCAGAACTCAGGCACTGGAGTAAGATGTGGTCCTTCCCCTTTCTGCCAAATGTACAGGGCAATCTATCAAAATTGGAAACATTTATATCAGTAATTAAACTAGATGAAAATTTTCAGGACATACAAAGAAACCATATTAACAAGAAAAGTGGAAGATATGGGATGGTGTAGCAGATTTGTCCCTGAGTTAATGAATTCCTCTATATTCTGCCAGTGGCACCATGCTCAGAACCAGGTATTGGTTGCTGGCTCTTCCTGTTTCTTCCCTCATCACTCCCTGCAACTGGAAGGATAGAGAGCAGTACTCCTGTTCCTGGGCCCTTCAACCAACTGGCCCTGCATTAGTTCAGAATTCAGCTATTCAGAATTAATGTCTGTCACATGAACCAACAAAGAAGCAATGCTCCTAGACAACAAAGAGTATTTGACAATTGTAACTTATAATTATTTATGAAAATTCACAATGTGCTAAAATTTCCCACTGAAAAATGAAATTTCAACAGAACACCTTAGAATGGTGCTGTTTTATTTCAGAAATGTGGTTAGACTGTGATTTTGGGTTGTAGCACAGGATGACACAAGGTTACTAAAACAATGGAAACATTTACAATAAAAAGACAAAAATAGTCTTGATCCTAGTTCAGATCTAATGTTAGATGTACAAAAAATTCTGTTATTCAATTCCAGCTTTGAATAGGCATCAGGGAACATGCCATATATTGTACAATTACAAAAAGTCTAAGCAACAATCTACAAATGAGGGCAGCACAACAAAACACTTTATTACATCTGCAAGACATGAAAGTGATATAAATGCTGTGGATATAAGGAATAGGGACTTGGAAAGTAATAGGGTAACACAAACAAAACAGAAGTAATAAAAAGAATGCAGAGCACAATAAAATACCAAATAGAGGCTTATGTTATTAGGAGTCTGTCAAACTAAAATATTTCTCATAAACCTAAACATTAAACACAATCATTAAAAACAACAGATGACATTCTGTGATTTGTTGTCAATCTTCATTCACGCAAGAGGAGCATAGAGATAAAAATGATTTAAGACAGAGAAGATGGTGATTTATTAAATAAATGAGAATGAATGAAACTGTCTCTAGGGAGACATGAGACTGTGCAGAAAGAATAACTACAGAGCTGAAGTAGGTTATCAATGGCAATAAATTTCAAATGAAACATATGCAAAGACCTGCTAACAGAATAATAAGTGGATAGAAGTCATTTTGTTGGTCAAATGATCAACTTTTTTGCAAAGCAATCTGTGGCACATAAAAGGAGTGGGTCTTATTGATTTTTATTTTTATGACAATGTTTAGAGACTTTGTTAATCTTGAGGTAGACTGGAATACTGGGAATATGTGAATGATTTTGTCTTAAAAATAAAGTTAAAATAAAATAGCATTGTGAAGCACAGGTTCTGGCATTGAGAAAAATTAACAAGAGGAAAAAAACCAGCTTCTTGTCTTGTTTCTCACAGCAAAATGAAAGCAAAGAGAGACTCAAATGATTTTGAGGAATACATCTCTTATTTCCATTATGATCTAACACCATTCAAATATATAACTTTGAGACAATTGTTTCTTTCATCACAACACTGCTTACCTCATGCTTTAAATCTATTGTAAAGTCTGATTTGAGTGGTTCACTCTTCAACTTCTTTGCAAGCCTATGCAATTAGAGATGAAGAAATTTAATCAAACATATGAAAAAAATCAATCACTAGTGTATGCAGGAAAGTGTGGCTGGTACTACTGACCATCTTATAAGGGGAAAAATAATAAAAAATCCATTTCTGTATATATTGCCTCAAGAAACAATTTATGTTTATTGTATAAATCATTTTGGAAAAAAAATCTGAACAGTGTCTGATGTTAATATTAATTTTCAGCATATACACTTTGATACATTCTTCCTGCATAAGTAGAAAGTTCTCATCTGGAGAAGGTAGAGAGTATGGCATAAAATATTCAAAGAATTAAAAGCAGCAGTGCATTTGAAGCATGAGTATTGATCAGCATCTCAAACTACAGACAATATTCTCTTTCTGTGAATTTCAAAGCATAGTATTTAAGGACTTCCATGAGAATATGTAAGATGCATTCAACTTCTGAAATCTATGAACTTTTAAACCTCATTTAAAAGCACCTAAGGGTCTAAGCTGAAATAAATATGTAGTTTGTCTGCACAGCATGAGAAACAGTTCTAGATTCTTCAATACAGCCATTCTACAACCCAAGAATAAAACCACTGTCTGAGGAAGAATGCATTCTTAAAAGTACAATATGAGATTGAACTAGTTAAACAATTAGTACTGGACAACTATTAACTAGTTGTTGTAGGCAGAGTGAAGCAAAATAAATCATATGCACAGCAATGATAAGGAAATCTATTTCTGCACTCGTTTCATTTTGAAGTGTTTATAATAATTATACATGGAATGTGTAGAAAAATGGAGAATAAACAAGAAGTGACTTAAAATTCAATTCTTACTTGTTAACAAGTGGAATGCTAAGTGCCCAACCAGCAGCAAAATCTGGAAATTTAAAGACTGTAGGATTTTCAGCAAAGGCATAATGGTGAATTATGGTAGATTCTTCATCATATAATGCTTTACCTAAAAACCACTCCTGCAAAGGAATATAGGAAACAATTTTGTTCATCTACAGCATCCTTTTAGTGAAGATGAGGAGTGCATTCATGCTGAATAAAGCAAACCTGAAAACAAAAACAAGGGAAGCATATTGTTCACGGTAAATAATCTGGACAAAAACTGTAGTTGGTAAGAAATGAAACTAAAGATTGTTCTCCAAAATCAAATACAGGCTGCATTTTCAAACTCCAGAATATGCCTTGGCTTCCACCTGCTCAAAGAGCATGGAATCCCAGATCACAGAACAGCTGAGGCTGGAAGAGCCTCTTGAGATCACCTAGTCCAATTCCTCTGCTCAAGCAGGATCACCCAGTGCAGGTTGCCCAGGACTCTGTCCAGACATGTTTTGAATAAATTCCACAATCTCTCTGGGCAAGCTGTTCCAGTGTTTGAATTCCCAATCTGACTGCTCTCTAGACAAGACACTCAGAAGCACTGTATTCAGGAGCTCATATATATCAGTTTTGAATTTCCATCCAACTGGCATCTTCTACACTAGGGAACTTAAAAAGAGATCTCAGCTGTCACACCCTTCACTGTCTCACTGCATTTCATGAGTTCTTAGGATTCTCAAAGACAAACTGTTCTTAAGACAGATCTTTTATACCCTTTAGGCATCAACAGCTATTGAGTCATTGCTGCCCATCCACTTGGGTTATTCATTCCAGACATTTTTGGGGCTGCAGTCCATCACCCTGTTAGGATGACTGGAAGGGGAGTGGCACAGACAATTTGGTTTAACCTTGCTGCCATCTTCCAAACTTGTTTGAAAGCAGAGTTTGAATCAATCTACTGCTGAAACACAGAATCATAGAGGGGCTGAGATCCCTCTGAGACCCCTCTGGGGATCCCCTGGCCCAATTTCCCCAGCTTAGGCAGGGCCAGCTACAAAGCAGGATGCTCATGACCATGGCTCATGACTTATACCCAAAGACTGAGACTTCACAATATCTTTGGGCCACTGCTCACTCACCTGCACAATAAAAAAGGGTTGCCTGATGTTCAGGTATAATTCAGCACCTGAGTGCTTGCCTTGAGGTCTGTATTTAAAGACATTCCCCACTGTTTTTCAGTTTTACTGCAGCCAGTAATGCCCTTGGTTATCAATGCAGGACATTCTCTTAACATTTCTTCCACAGTCTCTTTCAATGCTTTGAAACATCCGTTTTCACTCATTATTACATTCAATGCTACACTTGTATCAGTCTCAATTTTTATGTTACTTATCTCTGCTTATCCACATTGAAAAGCTGCAGATTCATCAGCAATTCACATGCCCATTGCAGACCTCTTAATGAGATAAACATACACCAACCTTTTATTATGCAGACTGCTGAGACTTTAAAGTGAATATTGAAGGAGCTCTGACATAAATCACCTTAAATTGTGTACCTGATGGACTACTACTGTATATAAGGAATCAAGGATGGACTGTTGCACTAAGATTACAATTACTATGTAAAAAAGCAAAACGTTTTATTTTCCTTTTATTGCAGGTTGGAACGTAATTTGTTATTTTATTAGAATCTGTATATAATGCAAAGGAGAGACTAAAATATATTTGGAATATATTCAGTCCTCCATTTTGAAGACCAAATGTTTTAAAAGGTAAGACCTCTGAATTGTTATTGTTATTACCATTTTAGAAAAGAACTGTGAGAAAACACAAGGCCATGTGCCTGAAAAAGAAGTAAATAAGCTAAAGTGAGTCCTCAAGCAGAATTACAATAAAGAAGCAAAACATATTTCACACACAAGATTTTGGCTTCTTTTATTACAGGCAAAGGACTGACACCAAGGTGTTTTGTTTTTTTCCTGAACACTGAAAATTCTAAATGTTAACACCTTTCATGTCAGTTGCATTGCCAAATTTGTTTTTCTCCTTGGTGACTGTACTTCTATTTTGTTCTGCAAAACTTTTGTTGTTGTTTTTTTCCCAGTAGGTAGAGAATGCTTATCTCCAAGACAGAATGCAAGTAAAACACTCTGCTATTTTACATCAGAGACAAACTAGCATCAGTCATTCCGTCTGATGATAAGCAGAATTGATAACAGACAGGAAAATGGGGAGAAGGGATCACAAAATAGACTACATTCCTCTTTTTTATTTGATACATAATTTTAGGCTATTCACAGAAAAAAATTGTTTCTCTGCTCAATTTTAACAGTTCTTCAACAGCCATACAGGTGTTTGTGCTGCTTCATGTTAAATACATTGCTCTAAGCCTCACCAACAGAAATCTAATGCCCCTGTTTTAAGGTGTTTGGACACATCTTTGCCAAAACACACCCAATCACATTAAAAGAAAAAGTCAAATCGCCTAATTTTTATTTCACCTTTGACTTGTCAAATCTTCTGAGTGTTTCTAGCAGTTTTATGACTTGTATTCTTGTGTCTTCTTCACAGAAGAAAATCCATGAGGAGTTCCTACCATAGGTAAGAGAGAAGCTAAAAAAAGAAAGAAACATTTTACTAATAAGGCAGCTTATGAACAAAAATGGCAAATTCAAGACACGTTCCCCAAATATAAATAATCTGCCATCAATTCCTCATTTACACAGAAGAGGAAAATTTTACTACTGATTTAGAATTACACATCAGAGGACTACTGTTAATGGATAAAGATACTGACTCTGCTGCTATCTGTTTATAAAGCAAAAACAGTTATTCCAAAAAGAAGGGAACAGAGATACATAAAGAATTTCCATTCAGAAATGTACATCAAAACAGACTTGTATTCAATTAATAACATCCTAATGGAAAAAACCCTACAATCTTTATTTGCCCAATTTCCTTTGCATGGCTTTTGGGAATGTTTCCCAAGGCTAAGTGTTTAAGGTCTCCAAAAGATTCCTATGGAAACCACAAAGTTTGGAGTTCAGACTGCAAGGAGACTTTGGAGATTCCCAGATTAGGTCCTGTTTTGGATAATTTTTTTAAAGGGATTTCTTGGCTGCTGAATGAACATGGTTACTGAGAAGAAATGTAGCAGGACTTCTGGGCACACTAAGGATACTGTGTCATAACACACCCACTGAAATTAAATATTTTGTCCTACTTAATCTGTGCCCAAGAACTAAAAATTAAGAATTTTCACAACTGTTTAGAGACCTCCTTAAAAAGGCTGAGACAACTACAGGACTGAGAAATCTATTCTTTTGAAAGCAGTGTTCTGATGCATCTCATATCCAAATTAAAAGCATCATCAGGTGCTGCAGGATGTGCTGAACTCCCTCCATCCTCTTTTGTCCATTGAGAAAACAAAATGATACAAGCTTCAGAACATCAACTCACTTCTAAACCACTCCATGTCTTCATTCACCAAAAGTACTAAGTGAAACAGTACACGCAAGGAAATTCATATTCCAGAAATCTCAAGTTGGAAATCCTCTACTTAAGATTCTCTTCTGATTTCTTAAGTATTTTCCTCTGCTTTCTCACACAAATGAACATTGTATTTTTTCTTTTAGTTTTGCTATCTTATAAGAGTTGTATCTGTAAGCCTTGTCACCAAGACATAAATAATTCAGAAGAGGAACCACAAGGTCATGGAAAACAGGAGCTAAGCAGGGGGGAAAAAGGAAGATGATTGATAGTTTGAACATCATCTTCCAGTTTTCAATTTACTTCAAATCTCTTTTGCTATTTTTCACAGTTTACATACACCTCAAAGACAGCCACTATATAAGCACTATTTTCATTTTTCTTCACACAAAGCAATGGAAAGCAGAAGGAAAAGTATCCTGTCCTGCAACCACTCTGACATAAAAACCTCACTCTGAATAAGTCTCATAAATTAACTAAATTAAACCTCAAGAGACTGCAGATTTCAAATGCAAGCTTCAGGCAAAAGATATTGTTCAGTACCATACCATGAAGCTTCAGGATTTCTGAAACAAAATCATACTTTCCTGACAGTTTGTAAGATACTACCATGAAAATGCAGCATGTCTTCCTTGGAGACATCTGCATAAGCTAAGAAGAAAAGATACTTCAGACTACCTGTCTTCTCTGATCATGCTAATACAAAAATTTGCCATATAAGCATCTAAAAAGATGCTGAAACCTACAACTTCTCACTACAGAGACATATAACCTCTTGCAAACACTATAAGCAATGAAATCCCCAAACAAGTATTATGCTCTCATTTTTACAAATTTATTCCACTTCATTCAGTCAAGTAATCTGAAACATCAAAATTTATGTAATACCTCATACCTTACACTGTAAGAACTGGGGATCAAATAGAAAAATACACATTTAAAAATGCTGTTTTTCTTTAGACTAGTTTACTTCCTTAATAATTTTAAAATGCACCAGGATTTGAAGAATGTTGTGGCTCAGTTAAATTGTATTATTATTGTTCTTTTATTTTAAAATAGGCTTCTTTGATTTAATTAAGTTTATCAGAAAATTGCTTTGTAAAACTAAAAAAAAAAACCAAAAAAAAAGGAAGTACAGCAAGAAAATTACACCATAAGGTTGCAACTCTCATTAAAAATTTTTGCTTCTGAAAAAAACTGGTATTCATTACACTTACTCTTTCATTAATGGCAATATTGTCCATGCACCTTCATGCCTGTCAATCTGATGAATGAGCAGAACCGTAGGCAGTTCCTTTAAGACAAATAAAAATATTCCCATTAAACTTTGAATTCTTCCTAAACATCAATTAATGTTTAAAAAAAATTTCTGGAATGACTTAGTTTTCATTGGTTTTGACTAGTAAGTACCGTGAAGAATAGATGACTTAGGATGGTATGAAACAAGTTGAGGATAGTGCTTCTTCCAACTCATAATTTCTTAATTGTCTTTTAGTTATAAAGCTAACAGACTTCAGGTTAAATGCTTTGCATAAGAACTCAGGTAATCAATATATCATAGTAACCTCCTTGCTGTACCATAAAATCCCATACTGTAAAGAAATACTTTTAAATAATGTAGGGTGTTCTACAAAGGCTTCCTTTGGACAGGCATGTTACACACAGCTTAAGTGAGAGTTCTAACACTCCTTACTTTGAGCTGAGCTTTGACCTGTCACACTAACATCATGACAAAAACCCATGGATTTATGCAAAAACCAAAATGAGGAGTTAGCTTTTTTTTTTTCTTTCTGAAAGATGAAAGAAGCTTTCCTACAAAGGAAAATATTTCTCTTAAGGTCCTTTGCTCTTTTGTTACTTGAAACCCCTTTGATGTGGCAGATCCCAATGTCTAGCTATCATTCTGGGGTAGTTCCCAAGAAAAGACCATTTAAACACAGCCCTCTGATAAACCAAACTGCTTGATTTGTAATACATGTGAAAAGCTGGATAGAGATACATCCCTTAATACACAGGGGTTACTGACAGGGCATCACTGCCCACAGGAGCATGGGACTCACCACGGCATTCAGGGCAGCAGCACTTTGGGCTGGCACCAAACTTCACATGAGATGCTTAGGAGAGAGCAAAAGGTCAGCAAAAGAGGGACCATGCTCATTCAACCTGTTCTTTCCCTTTTTCCTCTATCCTAGCTGAAACCAGGACAAAGGGGAAAGATCATAGGTAAGTACAGGGGGAAAAAAGGAATTGGTCACTTGCAACAAATTGCTGGTCAGGACACTTGTCTGGCCATGCCCTGCTCTGATCAATGCAGCCTGTCCTGTCTCCTTAAATTCCATTTCTAACTCCCAGGCAAGCAGCTTTGTGTGTCTGTATTTGGAGGTCTGTGTTCCCACAAGCAGAGAGAGGACCATGAGTTGTAGGGGTGCACTTGTCTCTCCAGGCCCCAATCCTTTTCCACTTAGAGCTTGCATGTGCCAAGCATTCCTGTTTTTTGTGATCTATACCATTAACATAAAATTCACACCTAAACACAAAAATAATTCATTTTCTAAGAAAAGCTGTAAAATAAAATTTACACTGTTTGCTGACTCAGTCCAATTTACTTTAAATCCTTTTTAAGGGCAGTTAAGCAGAGCTCCTAAAAATACATAAACCCTCCAAATTTCATGTGCTAAAGAAAACATCTCTACTACTCTAAGGAACAGCTGTGTCTCTCAGGAGTGCATTAACCTTATAGAAAAATAAGCATTCATGCTATTGGAAGACCCAAATTGAAAAGAAACAATGACAAAACCGTGGCTTGGAACAGGATATTCACCTGCATCTCAAAAATCAGCATTTCTGATTTATGGTTCCAGTTCAAGCCAACCTAACAAATATGCTTCTGCTTGTTTTCAACTTACTGAAAAGCCAAAAGTTCAGAGGTTTTTTTTGTGGAAGTAGCAAATCTTAGTCATAGTATTCTCAACATCTTGTATTTCACTAAAATGTGAAAATGGTAAAATTTACTTTGGTATAATTTTATCTTTATTTGATTTTATTTACTCAGATTTATCGCTTTATTTTTAGTTTTAGTATAATTTTATGGTAAACCATAACATTATGCTTACTTATGGGACTGCAGATAAGAAGATAAAAGGACAGACCTCTATCTAGACAATAACATTTATTTTTACATGCATACAAAACCTGCAGTTTTGCTAGTATTTGTAGGCAGCCATGTATTTCATGTACAATGGGATCCAGACAAAGAAAAAAGTAGTTAATAATAATATACTCATTGTCTCTATTACACTGAAGGCTGAAACTGGATTAATTTTAGATGAAAACAGCATTTACCCATGCAAAGGGTACAAAGTGAAATACATAATCTAAGTAGTTAAGTACTATATACTCAATTATCTCCTCTTTAACATAAAAAACCCAAACATTTCCTTTGTGCAGAGGAAAGATGATAAAGAAAAAACACTCTTTCAAGCTTATCCAATACTTTTACAAGGTATTTTTTCTCTTTGATATACTCATAAACCTGCTCTCTTTCTCTACCCAACTTTCTGTAAAACATGAAAATACATATCCTGCATGATCCTTTCCTTCCACTCACCTCTAACCTTGCATTGATTCTAATTTAATAAAGGAGATGCTTAAAACGCACTCTACAGATCTAAAACACCCTCCTTCAAAAATACAGGGGGATTTCTGTTGCTTTTCCTTTCTCATTTTTACTTTGAACCTAGTGGAACTAGGCTGACCTATTTGTTTTATTTATTCTATCTTCAGTATAGAGACAGAACAAAAAAGCAAAATGTACCTGGTGTCAGCTTTGAGGAGTGGAAGGGCACATGCAGTCAAGAAAATGAAATGTAACTTGTACACTGTGTCTGTCTATCTCATAAAACTCTCCTACAAATCATCCATGGCCATTCACTGGTTATTCTAGCTTGAAACTATTGTTTCCACAGTCACAATGCACATGTGTTTTCACACATACCAACATTTTTCATATGCCATAAGTAAAGTATCTTATAATCTAAAGAAAATAATTTAATAACTTTTTGGAGGCTGAGAAACTACCTTCCCCACTTACAGGACTGAGATGACTTTAAAGGCCAAAATCAATAAATGGAATTCCTTGTGGTCTGAAATACAGTATGAGACAATTTTTACTCCAAATATCAGCACAGTGAGATCAGCAATACCTGCCACAGATTACAATTGCAAACTTTACACAAACAAAAACCTAAGTGTGAATAAAGGGGTTAGATCCACGTTTTCAAGCCAATCCTAAAAAGACACAGACTCACACAGCCTCATTTTACCTTAAAATCATCTAGTATTTTAAGGATGAAAATGCTAATGACACAATAAATTTCACACCAATTCATAAAGAGAACTACAGTTCTTGAATCTAAATATTAAAAGTTTTCTTCATTAACATGAAAAAACTTGTAGGACTAGCATCTAACAATGAGAAGGTAATTCAGAATAAAATAGTTAAGAACTAAGTAAGGGAATTGTTAACCTGAAACAAGTATCTGTATTCTTTCTGCACTACATGCAATTTCAAATTAATCTACCTAATCCTATATGAGAAATGTGCAATTTATAGAAACAAAATTGTACAGGATAAAGCCAAAAGAAAATGCTAAGGTATTATAGACTATGAGGCCAAAATGGGCTTCTGTATGCATGCAGGTTGGCAGAGATCCACCCCAGCTAAAATGGGATTTCCAGGCTAGGTTACATTCTCTGTGATCCTCTAGCAGAACTATGTTTGCTTTGTTTTCCTACAAAATAGTTCACTGACTTTCATCAAAACATAACCAAACCTTGCCCTAAATGTAGTCTCTAGTGAGAACAGGCTTTATTGGAACACAATTCAAACTAGACCTTGCTCAGCACTAATAATTATATGTCCTGTGTGACATGACTTTGCAAGTGTGACAGAAACAGATACAGAACTGGGGTGAAATGCAAATCACGACAGTGACGTGTTCATTGTTCTGCTACTGAGCCACCTGAGCAGAGCCAAAAGCCATCTTGTAATACACTAGACAAAAATAAAGCAGTGTAGAGGGATTTGCTCCTAATGAGTGCAGTTTGCTGCTATCTAGGTGTCTTGCATAAATCATCTCTGTGCTTTGTGAGCTTATTAAGCTGCCTCATGAAGCCCAGAGCCGAGGGGCAGGAGTGGGGATCTTAAACCCTGAGCACTGCTGCTGAACTGCACAGCTCCAGAATTAGAAATGTCCTCCCATCTCTACATACCCTACAAGCAAGCATGTAACAACATTTTCCCTACTCTCTTATCTTCTTTTCAGTAATCAATCCTAAAACACATTCAGAGCTAGCCTACCTTCTCAGCCTTCCCTTGGGAGGTTAAATAAGCCAAGCTCTTACAGTCATCTGTTATGACTACTTTGACAAAGTAGAGGTGTGAAATACATACTGAAGTCTCCCTACAGCTTTATTTTCAAAAACATGCCAATTCTGTAGACATCCTGAAGGATTTCTAAAAGAAAGTAATCCCAATAGCAACAGTAAAAGAAAGTAATAGCAAAACTCCTACCTCTAAGCCCAGTGGGTCAGGCAATTTACTGGGAATTGCCAGCTTCAAACATTATATCAAACACTGCATCTTCTCTATATTCTAACAATTTTCTTAAATATTTAAAATTACAATACACGTTGCAAATATTTTTCATGTTTTAAAGACATAAGTACTAATATTTATCCAAGAATCCAGGACAAAATATTATTTCAATAATCCCATCCAAATTAAACTCATGGATGATTTAAAGCACTATTTTACAATATCACTGTAAAGGAACTTTGCTTCTGTTAAACATATCAGTTGTTTAGGAACTTCTCCAAAGTTGTCCAATCCTTTTAATTCCTTGCTCTATTATTCCCTTTAGGCTTCTTTCATAGAATTGTAGAACAGTTCTGAGTTGGAAGGAATGTTTAAAACTCTAGTCCAAGCTCCTCCAGTGAGCAGGGACACCTTCAGCTACATCAGGCTGCTCAGAGCCCTGACCAAAATGATATTAAATGTTTCCAGGGATGGGATATTAACAACCTCTCTGGCAAATTGCCAGTGTGTCACCAACATCACTGTAAAAAATTTCTTCCTTATGTTGAGTCCCAATCTACTCTCCTTTAGTTTAAAAACTTTACCCTTTCCTTATCATTACAGGGCCTCTAAAAAGTCTGTTCCCATCCTTCTTTATAAGCCCCTCTTAAGTACTGAAAAGCCACAATAAGGTGTAAAAAACCCCCACAACAACAAAACCCATGTTTCTAATAAGGCATGGTTTCCAATAATCTTTTGCTCCTCAAGAAGCCCAAAGTAATAAAATATAATGTAGTATTTTCATTAGAGAGAATTCCTACTTCTGTTCTACTCTCAGATGCCCAGTTATCACTTAAAAAAAAAACCTGAGTTTTCATAATGTATTACGTACCATTTCAGAGAGTTCAGTGAAAGGTCATAGCATAACCCTGCTTTTACAAATCAAGAGCAAGTACTGTGTGCAAATTAACAAATTAGACCTTATTCTGTGACCAGACAAATAAAAAAGATGTGGAAAAAATCTGGAAAAGTTTTGAGTGCTTATTACAAATGCTACCACAGATGTGGATAGTAAGACAGTAGCCTAGGATGACAACAACATTCTGCAGCAAAGTGCCATTTGTTTGCTCTTCCCTTGAGTGAATAAAAAGCAGCGAGGAATGCTTTCTCCATAGCTCACAGTTTGCAAGAATTCTAAATAAATGCAATCATACAAAAGATAGATGTGTGGTATACAGCACATTGCTATTATTCATGAAAGCCATTATTAAAGATGAACCATTATAATTATATTGCCATCTGGTTTGAGTAAGATGTTTGTTTAGAATGTGTTTAAGATAGGATTTTCATATTGTAGTTGGTAATATTAGTCTGTAAAGTGGGTTTTTACTTAAAAGAAAAATCTTTGTCAAGCCCAACTAGTGCATAAAAATACTTCAGGTTGGATATAAAGACAGATTTCTTCACTGAAAGAGCAATTAAGCATTGGAACAAACTTCCCAGGGCAGTGCTGGAGTCGCCATCCCTGGTAGTATTCTAAAAACTTGCAGATGTGGCACTTCCTGATATGGTTTAGGGGTGTGGTAGTATTCAGTCAAAGACTTGATGATTTGGAGATATTTTTCAACCTTAATGATCTATGATTCAAGCAATGAAATTAAGCAATTTATGAGGTTCAGATGCTACTTTTTAAGATTAGCAGCAAGATTAGCAGCACAAGTAGATTTTTGAATTCACGGAAAGCCTGAAGCATCTTTTCACTGACTTGCAAGATTGAGACAGTTGTCTCTCAAGCTAAATCAGTGTGATACATGGGGGAGCAGGAGCCTTCTCCACAACAGGCTCTGGCCAAGTAAATCTGATGTACCTTTTTTACCTAGGGAAGAAGGGAAGGAACAGCAGAGCAGAATGGAGCTTCCACAAGGCAAGACATTTGGTAAATGTATTTCAAGTACAAGTAGAGATGCTCAGAAGAATTTACAAGAACAAAACAGCTGTCATCAGGTAATGATTTTAATCTGATGATTTAGTAATTCTAGTCTCATGTATACTTGAGCACTCTATTCAGAGATGACTGAGCAATTTTAATATAGCAAACAGCAGTGGAGGAGGAAGCTTTATAGCAATCTCTTATTCTTCACCAAGAAAAGAAATACCTTAGTAAAACGAGTTTGTTCAATTCCTATTAAGTATGCAGAGATTGCTGCTGAAGAGGCTCAGACACTTAGCCTAAAGCACTTCAAACTTCTGAATTTTTTGTATCCATTTTGCCCTGACATGACAAGACATGTCTGTGAGATGACAGGTCCTATTTTCTGCATTTAAAAAGTGAAGGACGTTACCACATCTTTGATTGGTAAAAGCAGCAATATAAAAATGGTATATGATATGCAAGGCAGGGCTGAGGGCAGCCCATCCATCACTACTAAAACATTTAAAAGATCTCATTAGTGCAGAATTATCTGACTTCTACAAATTCCTTCAAATCTGCTGAGCATCCATTAGAGGAAAACGATCCTGTTCACCTTCCAGCACTAAGTGTAGGTAACTTTCACAGTTTCAACAGTTAATGAGCTAGACATCAATTCTGCTGATAATAAAGCCTAGCAATTGTCAAAAGGGTGCCAGTACCTTTGCAGAATGAGAAGCAAGAGCATATTAGAAAGTCAAAGATCAAACAATTAAAACAAAAAGCTAGGAGAATAGTTGTAGGAAAGCAAAGATAAAACAAAAGTCCCTCAAATGTGTAAAGCCCTGCAAGCTGACCTTGAAGGGATTTAAGACAACTCTGAAATACATTTTCAGAACTAAGAGGTATCTTCTGTACACCTTTCCTGGAACACCTTCAAAAAGTTTGATTTTGAATGCACCTCACCTTTCCACAGAACAGAGTTTAGAAGAATTTCACAACTTGAGCACCCAAATATTGAAGATCCAGAATGAGCAGTTGCACTTTAAAATGCAAATCTTAAAAGGAATGACACATTATAATGAAAAACAAAGAAAAATTACCAAGAGCATATTGGTACTAGGCAATATATGCAAGCAGAATAAGTAACACAACTTAAAACAAACACAGGTGTTAATGTGGATAAAAAAAGCTGAAATAGGAACTTCATACACTAACCACTTAAATGCACACCCTTATTATGTTTTTATACTGCAAGTTCTCCCCACACAAGTGTAGTTTTATGGACAGATTTGGAAAAGAAAAGTCAAATATGAAAGTAGTGGATGATGTTGCAAACACAAGAAAGAATGAATCCTTGTAGAGAGAAAAAAAAGTTGTTGCTAGGAGGGAAACAAAGGGCACACTATCACTTTACACAAAAAAATCAAAGGGAATTGATCTAGTAATCCTGAGAAATCAAAAAGTTGAAAGATTTTGAAGTTAAAACATATCTCTTTTAATTTTAAAAAATAGGGTTGATCTTGATATGGTGGAAAACCTTGCCATAAAGATAAATTATTGTAGACACGGAGATGAAGGTGCAGGCCCAAATTTCACTTAAATATACTCTGTTAAAACTTGTTAAAACTGCAGGGTCAAAAAATGAATTGCCTGATTAGTCTCAGCTGGAAAGTGGCTTCCAAGAAATGGGAAGCCATTACAGGAGGGAGAGAAGTAAACAGGATATTCATACTAGGATAATGAATATGAGCAAGGAACTGAAAATTGAAGCAATAAATCTATTATGGATTGCATTGAATTTATGGCATTAATTTTGAAAAGCCTCAAGAAAATTATGTCTATTTTATCTAAATATGCAAATCAGTTTAAAAACAACTCAGTTGCCTTGAAAAAGAAGTTATTCCACTAAATCTTATAACCACAACATTATTAACTTGCATGTGAAGTTTTCAGTAAGTTCAGACCTACTCCAAGAACCATTGGGAAATTTTAACTGTAATGCTTGCTGTAGGTCAAGTAAAGGAATGTATGCCCATTGATTTGTGGAATACATCTCTCATGGAATGAAATAAGGAGAATACAGTCCAAGAAAAACATCTTCAGAGTTGTTTCTATCATAGCCTGATAGTATTGAAAAATTGAAAATTTCAGGTGAGATATGGATGTCAGAATACAGTGAATTCTGAATTTGTTGGATTCTGAATACAGGAAATAGTATTAAACACTAACAGAGGACTACTTTGGAAAACAGAACTTCAGGTAGCTTCACTCCAGCATCTGAAAGCAAATCTGAAAACAGAGCTGGAAGAACTTCAGGAGTCATTAACTCACCCAGAATGTCTCACTGGCAAATTAAGGAAAAAAACAGAAGAAGACAACTGTCTACAAATTCCCTGAAAATAATCTCACAGAGATGGCCAAAACATCAGCAGGAACAATTTGGAGGCAGATCATTGCAGATAGGAATATTCAAGCAAACTGATGTAACTTTTTTCCCCTCCCTCCAATCCCTTAACAGAAAAATCTTCCATATTATTGAAACAGTGCAATGCTGCCATCAATACAGCCTAGGCAATTAAAACTGGTTTTTAAAGCACATGCCCAATGGTCACTGGCACTTCAGCAGCAGATATTGTGGCCATGAGCCTAATGCCACAATAAAATAACGCTGACATGGGCACTAAGAGGCTTTTCAACATCAGAGATCAGCAGCTAAGACACTGAGTTACAGTTAATTTGTGTTGAAAGCAGAAAACCAGAACCTGGTGTAGCCATGATCCTGTAAGATAACAAAGACACTGAACTTCTGAGGCACAGACTACTGGTACAGGCAGCTGGGTTTCTGATCATCCTTGCTCCTGCTGCACTTCAGGATTTTGCATAAGGTACAACTCCGATCACAAAAAATTTCACCTCTCTCCCACAAAACATGCTTATATTCCAGCCTCACTGAAACCACTTGTATTTCTACTTACTGAACTATTCATTGCTCATATTCTGCAACATCAATTACAGAACTCAACTAAAATCCTTGGGTTTAACAACTGACACCATAATCCTCTCTGCACACATTGTGTCTGAACACTTGTCCCAATTCCAAGGAGGACCCTTAAAGAGGAGATCTCTGCAGAACAAAGGCTGTTCACATGACTGATTTCATTAAGGGATTAAAAATTGCATTTAGAATGGATTTATTTACAACAGGTTTGATAAGCTTGGATAAATGAAGCCTAAAACATCAAGCAATCTGATTTAGGCACTATAAGACTAATGTACACAAGACAATTTAAATCAGATTTATTTTTCCTTTGCAACAAAGAACATGGAAATGAAAAATAGGTTAAATAACCTCACAGCAAGCTATTTCATATCAGGGGATGAATGCCACTCTTATATTTTTTTTCTTAATTTTATAAAAGACAAAGAAAATAAAGCATTGTTTATGCACACTGAACTTTCAGTGTAAGTTTCTTAAAAAGCTCTTCTCTCTAGGCTTAAGCTTTACAAATCAAACCTCACATTAGAATGTGAAGTACAACATGCAGCTCTCAGGTCAGTGTGACCCACCAGCAGGTCAAGGGCAGAGTGCTCAGCCTGCAGAGGGGTGGCAGAGGAACAAGGGATGGTTAGGGAAGGTACTGCCTCACAGAGGGACAGGGGCAAGAGAGGTGTGAAGGACTGCTGCTGCAAGAAGGGGAGAATCCTGCCTTAGGAATTTAATATCCACACACATTTCTGTTCTACTGCCACAATGCCACAATTGGGTAATGGAATTCTGACAACATCTACATTACAGCACATTCACTGGCTCTATTAAAATACCTAAAACTATACTAACTAATAATTAAATTGTTCTGCTTTTCACTTCATAGGGAATGAATCTTTTTTTTTTTTTTTTTTTTTTTTTATTGAACACACTACAATCATATTGGAAAATTGCCTTCTGCCAAGTCTTTCTTATCACTTTTGCATCAAATGCCACCCAAACAATAACAGCCATTACAAAAAAAGGTTAGGAGTTGAAATTAAAAGTAGTGATAAATCACAGCATACAAACAGTAAATAACTACTGAAACAGTTTTCTTATAAGCACACAGAAAGCAATTAAAGAAAGAAATAGAATGGATTTGAAAAAAGGCAAAACAAACCCAAATATTTTTAGTAAAATGTGGTAACAGCATGTATAAAAAGGTGCACCTAAATATAATTTTGTATAATATTATATAATATTTATTATATTATCCCAACATACCTTTCCAAGATCTACAGCCTGTTTCAAAATATCTCTTTTTAGATCTTCTGCTCTCTTGGAATGGAAAGAATTGCTTTGACTCTGGATGACAAATATTATTCCCTTTAATTCTGTAAACAAGAAAATAAGAAGATTTAAAGATAAAATAAATTATTTGCTGATTTGCTTCAAAGCTACTGAGAACCCAGGTGTGCGTAGGAATCTATTACACAGTGAGCTATTCCTTTAATTATACAAACATTTCATGAAATAGTAAAAAGGCATTATTTAACACATACACACACACACAAATCCAAACCAGCCCTTTTCAAGATTAATTTAAAAAGAGCATGGCATGACTGGAAGATGTGCAGCAGTTAACAGCAGCCACATTCATGAGGTTGCTTTTTCTCCAGTACACCAGCAGTCCTTGTTGCCAGAGTTAAAAGGTGTTCATCACAGACCAGCATCTCCCCTCCCCAGGAAATGCATGAACATGAAACAGAAAAGCTGCTTCCCTAACAAAGAGTTTAAAGCCCTACCCAGAAACAAACATCAGGTGGAGAGACACACACACAAGGACACTGAGCTGATACTCTTATCTAATAAGACAGCATCAGTATCTCACATGGGTCTTCACAGGGTTTAAAGGCATCATAATTAAAAACTTTAAACACAAGAGAAGACTGAGAGAAATTTAAAATAAAATAATGAAATAGCTTTGCAAATGTTTTATGGATTATAAAAGTGCATATTATAAAACACGAGTAGATAACAAAGCAGGTAGCCAAATTTTCTTGATGATAGGAAACAGAATAATCCCTTGATATTGGGAAATCCTAGAAAAACAGGCAGATGTGATCCCATTCAGAAACAGAGCACAGCAGACAGCAACAGAGGATGAGAAGATAAAAGGAAGAGGACAGATGCCTTTTTCCAGAACTCTTACCAAGTTTCAGCTATGCTGTTTAACCCACTCATGACTATCAACCATCAATCAATGAGGAGGAGCAGCACACAATACTGTAACTTCCCCTTTGGCCACAAAGGGCTGAACTTAACAGATACTATGTAGAAAGTGTACCAGGAAACTCAGAATACAATTTAAGACAGCACCACAAGGGAAAGAAAGTAATGCTCAGGAGATCTGTACAGAATGATAAAAATTTTGGAGAAGAAACAAAGTTCATACAAAAAACAAAAAAAACCGAAAAAAAACCTCACTTGACAAATAGAGTAAAATGAGTGATGGACAGTGGAACAAAGATGGAGAAAAATTGGAGGAAGAAGGAAAGAAGGAAAGCCCGAAAAAGGAAAGAAGCAATCAGAAGGGAAAAGAGTGAAACTGAGCCCATCAAGAAGGATCACAAGGAAAGCATTGTGAACAGAAAGAGTATTAACCACAAATACCTGCACTAAGGTTATGAGAAGATGGCTATGTCCCACACCTGAGGATCAATTACATTGCTCTGTTCCTCTGAACAGTTATTTGTTAATGCAGACCTATGACAGCTCAAAGCCACAGTTAGATGGTTTTCTACTTTTCCCTCAATATTATTTTCCCTCAATTTATTTGCTTACTCATCAAGACATTGTCAAATTATTTGAGGTTTCTGGTGGTATGTTACAGAGATGGAATAAGCATTGGTTTAGATATCAGTATTCATTTCACGTTTTTCCTATACAGTGTAGGAATCAACAGTGCTCATGCTCTGAACCACCAAACAAACTGCTTAAAAATCCCATCCATAATAAAAGCTTCTGAACAGCAACTAATTACTACCTAGCAAGATCTTTGCTAGATTTCCTGTGCAAAAATTAAAATTGGTGTGAAAATTAAAACTACACTTCTTTGATGCTAATGAGAGTCAAAGGGCTAAATCTACATGCACAACATCAAAAACACTCACAGAGACAAAAAGCAAACACGACCTTCTTCTTACATAATTGCTGTTTTAGTACCAGTATATTTACAGATTTGGAAGCATCTGAATTACACTTTGTTTCACTTATGGTACATTTAACAAAACCTGTGATATTCCACAACAGCATACTTTCTAGGAGTAAGATTAAATCTACTTTATGATTAAATCAAATGGAAGCAGTTTCCTTTGCTATAGGTAAAGTAGTTAATGAAAGACATATTCAGTGTATGAAAACGTCAACAGAAAATAGTTAAAATATTGAACAGCTCAATGATTTCTCAAGCTGAGAAACACCCAATGAAACCAGAGAAAGAGCTTTTGAAAGATTAATCTCCAAAAGTGCTACTGATCTGTATATAACAGTTCATAAGACAAGAATGAATTATCAGAGGGAATAAGAACCATCAAGAACAACATTGTTTCAAGTCCTTACGTTTTACCCTTAGAAATGGGTTAAAAGACCTAAAAAAACCCGAAAAAACCTGAAACCAAAATATCTTTATTAAGGAGAGGCAAAAAAATGATGTATTGCATCAGACCAGCAGTCCATCTAGCCCAGTACATTTTTTTAACAGTAGTAATAGGAAAGATAGTTAGGGACACCATAAAACCTTCACTTTCTCCAGTGCTCCTCATACCCTCACAGCGTTGACAAATATTATCTTAGGAAATGCCAGAAGACAGACATGATTAAGTTGGGTCCTTTTAGAACAAGCAGAGCCAAGTCCTGAGCGTTTAGCAGAGTGAGAAGCCCACAGTTACAGTGCACAGAAGGAAAGTCAGGTCTGTTAACTTCTTTGCCAGAAGGACATCAGACTTGTCTTCAGAGAAGGCAGAATCTTGCAGAATTTTTACTCTCATTATTTATCACGTGTTGGGCAGCAAAAACTTGTTTTACAACTATTTTATCTATTAATGTTTGACATGCTTCTTAAATACTTGATTCTAGATATTACAAAGTTATTATAATTTGTTACAAGCAATTGCTAATAACCCTAGTTATTACAAGTACAATGAGAGCCCAGCAGAGTGGTAAAATTCAGTTTCATCTTAAATTGTTACAAGAACAGCTACTAAGTATCATAAAATTTTATTTCAAACTATAGTGCACTACAGAAAGCAATTAATCCTTTTCACCGTGCAAGTGCACATGCTCAAAAAAACTGAACTACAAGAACTGCAAGTACAAGCAAAGATTTAGAATCTCCTGTTTGATGAGACTACATGAACCAAGAAAAGAAAATTAAAAAAAAAAAAAGGAAACAAAGTATTTATGAAACAGCATTATATTCTACTTACCTCTGCCTATTTTACTAGTTGTTCTACTTTTTTCAGACTTCTAGAAGAAATAAAGAAAAAGAACATGTAAGAATTTACACAAAGCCTCAAATATTTCGACAGAAACACACTGGGAGTCAAAGCACTCATCAGATTATAAATGTACACATAGAGGTTTTAACTCAAAAATTAATATGAAAAATAAAGTAAATCATCAAGAATTGCAAAAGATATCCTAAACGCTTCCATACTATTACTCAGAAAATACAGTAAGGGAAAAAAAAAGAGAAAATGCTTTTCCATTACTCAATTTCTACCAGAGCTCTTTAAATTATTACTAACAATGTCTTTTTTTCTTTTTCCCTTATTATGTATCTCCTGAGTGATAAGTTTGAAATATGGAGCTCTACAATAGAAACACACCTGTTCAGTGTGGAAAAACCCAACACACTCTATTCATTCACACAATTCTTAAAAGAAGACTCAAATACAATTTATATCAAGACAAATATCAACAGGTATTTGCACATAACATGATTCCACTGGAATTTATTCAGGTATCACAAACATCAGGTATCTCTGCACTGCCTAGAAAATTGTAGGAAGGAAAACAGAGCCTTCATTTGTTGCACAATTTATCCCAGGTGACTGTACCCCAGAGCTTTGGTTTGTCCATGTGAAAAATCAAACTCATCTTTACTAACTGCATAAGGATGCTGTAGGATTTATCTTGGTTCCAGTGTTTCAAGACTTTCAGACAGGAATGCCATACATATCCTCAGCAATAAGCTCATACATAGTTTTCCTACCCTTGAGACAAGTTCTATTTTTAAATACTTAGCCCCCTCAATTTTTAAAATATCAGATCTATGCAATCCTTTTAGCTCTACTTGCATTGGATGATCTTTCCTCTGACTTTGGCACTGAAATGAAAAAACTCCAACTTTCCTAGCCATCTGTAAAACCTTTTCAAAAATTACTGCAACTCCATCCATTCTTATGACCCTTTTCCTGCTGCCTGGTCAATAAAGTTTAAAAGACTTCTTATAAGATTATAATTATAATTTATTTTGATATCTATACAGAACAGTGTCATTATATAGCACAGTAAGTTAACATTTTAAGCTAACATGCACAATAAAAAAGAAAGATTGATTTTTTCCATGCAAACAAAAACCTAGGTGTTTTGTGGTACACTGTATGAAGAACAAGCCATATTTAAAATTACTTTTATTAAAACACAAGCAAATTGTTGCCTGTTACATTCCTGTTCATGTTATTTTTAAGAAAAAGGACAGAAAAATATATTTTGACCTGAAGAGTTCTAGGAAGCACCTCTGACATCACCTGAGGGAAGGTTTTGAAACTCTAAAATGGTACAGAAGCCTTCATAAATTATGTTCTATATAAGAAGGGTAATGGCTGGATTGAGACAGTAATGGAATTTAGCAAACAGCATGTTCATTATGTGTTGTCATTACTTGTCACAACATGACCAAGTCTCCCAGACACCGTGGAAGATGAGTAGTTTGCAATAGGGATATTTTTCATTTAGAAAAATTACCGTAGTTATAGCAATCATTATCAAAACAAAAAATTATCTAGAAATATGTACTTCTAACTATACTTCTATTGTATTTGATGTCAGATCACTAGATCTAAATGGCAGCTATTGATTCATTCCAGTTTTTTTATTTTCCTCCCATAAATTTCTTTTATACCTACACAAATATCTCTTACAAATATGTACTCATATAAAAATGGTAGTCAGAAGTCTGCCAAAGGACATGCATGCATACACACCTAACACTCAGTATGCTATTTAAAGCTAGGGCTAGCTGTGACCATTAATTCTCCTAATCTGGATAATTTGCAATTTCATATGTGAGCTTTGCTTGAGCTGTGACTTGAGTGGTAATATGTAATAATGCTGATTTGGCAGAGAGGCAGCCATTTCCCTCTCAATGTATCATATATTTAACAAAACCAAGAAGAAAGGAAAACCTTTCTTTGAATTAATAAAGGTTATATACTCAAAAACTTTTCTCAACGGCAATAGCAATAAGAACTTGTATACACAGAGCAGAAAGACATCATGTGAAATTCAGTACTACTGAAGTCAGTAATTAAATAATCAATGCCACAGATATTGGGCTTTCTGCTCAGGTCTATTCTAGCTTATATTACAATGTCTGTGAAACATTCCTCCTCTAGCAATTAAAATTCATTACCTGAAGCACTGGTAGTTCAGTCTCATCTTCTGCACCTTCAGAAACTACGCTTACAGCAAAAGCTGAAACAAAAAACAGACCTTTTTCACATTACAGGAGTTCATTTTCACAACTGATGAAGTTCTGCAGCAATAAAAAAAAAACAATCCCCCCCCATCATTTAGGTAGATTTTTCACATTAAATCATACTGTATTTGTAATAATCTTTGTGAACATGGGAGTCTGTTCTTACAGGATTTATACATTTGCTGCCTGACAGCTCCCACACCACCACTGAAAAAAAATCACTCTGATATGAAGCCAATTTTTCTTGGCTTCAAGGCAAATAAATCCTTTTTTTAAAAAAAATCTGTTCAGTCCAGTAGCTCACTTGATAGCACGGGAGACCTGCAGTCCACTGTTTTTAGGTTAAAGTTTGGATTACCAAAGCTTCTCTTGGAACCACAGAAACTGACAGTGGCTGACAGAAATTTCTATCAAAAGTGAAGATGACTACCACACACTTTGAATGGCATCTTTGAACAACAGTAGAACTCATAAATGTATGAGACCCAAATAAATGTTTACAGAAAGAATAGGGACCATACAGAGCTAATCTGCATAGAAGTAGCATTTTTTAAAATTATTTACAGTGACACCACCCTTTGCATACACTTCTGGTTTGTTGAATTAGAAAAAATAATCAGGTTCTGGTGTTACTTTTTTTGTTGTTGATGTTGTCAATTTGCCTCAGCTTGTTCATTTGTAAAAGTAGTTCCATTTAACATAAGAAAGCCTTGCTAAGATTCTTCTTAAGAAATCCTTTTCTTATAAGTACTAAAGAGGTGCAAATGAAAGCAAACTGTTACAATTTGGAAGGAATTCAAGATACTATTCATCATGGTCAAATTGATGGTTTTCTTAAAAAATGGGGCAGAAAACAGATTCAAGTGGATTGTCTCGCTACAAATTTGGATTATTTATTGCTTGAAATTGACTTCAGAGTGAGTTGTTAGCCATTATCATTCCTTTGATGCACTGGAAACCTAAAATATGGGACAGCAAGACAAGATTGTCCTAGGTCTAGGGTGCCCCATCTCTGAACACCTACATCCTTATGCTCTTCCAGCTGGAGATCAAATTTCACCAAGTATCCAGGAGCTAAGCTTCACAGTAACATCTCAAGTTCTCATTAACCTGCATCTCAAATCACACTACTAGATCCAGACATTCCAAAAATCATTCTAACACAGCAGACTCATGGTGGCCATAAATCAGAAACAGAGAATATCCTATGTTGAAAGGGACCCACAACTCTTAAATGAGTGGCCAGTACAGGGACTGAATCCATGTCATGAGCACCAGGCCTTAACCAACTGAGCAAATCTCAAGGTCATTTTCTTCCTTTTCTCCCAATATTACAGTATTTACAGATTCAGACAAGGAATCGCTTCCCCTACACAAAGCAGATCCACATCTTCTTCTTGACACAATCCTAATTATAAGATCAACACAAAACATCCCTATTCCAGAAAATGTATTAATTATATAGCATTAACCTGAAGAAGTGTCACCTCACAAATTCAGCTTATTCACAAGCCTAATTTTCAGCTTTTAATATGCACCCAAGGAATGACACATAAAACCTAAGACAGCTGTGACTGACAAGAGATGCTGCCTCTGCCACCACAGTGCATTCAATAACCCATGCCACATTGCTCCTAAGCTTTATGAAATATTAACACACATGACCCTTGAAACAAATCAAACAATAATCAGATCACCTATTTCACACCACATCTTTGAGAGCACAGATAAAGCTCTTCAGGGAATTAATTAAACAACCTACTCATCCTGGTGTTACAGAACCACAATTTGTTAAGGTTGGAAAGGATCCCTAATAGTCATCTAGTTCAACCCCCCACCTTGTGCATCAACTCCTCCTGCACATTCCATATCCTCTGCAAATTTGCTGGGAGTGCACATCCCATTGCCATTAATGAGAGGTTAAACACTACTGGAGGCACTCATCAGAGCCCACGAGCCCACCAAGTCAGTTTTCTGTCCACTTTGCTGCCCAGAGACACAGCCCATACTACCATCAGTTTGTTATGACATTATAGGAGAGAGGAGTAAACTCAAACTTCCTTGCTGAAGTTGAGATGAGCAACATCCACTGCTTTCCCCACACTCATGAAGGCAGTCATGCCATCACAGGACTCTTTTGGGTTGGTTAAACATGATGCCCATTCATAAGAACATGGTGACTTCTCCCAGTCGCCCTCCTGTCCTTCATGTGTTTGCCTTGTCCTTCCTTGTTTGGCAGTGATACTGAGGATTATTACACACCACCTCCCCAGGGACTGAGGTACCACTAGCCAACTTATCCTTGCCCTCCATGAAGGCCAGGGTGATATTTTTCTGGTCTTGAGGACTCTCCCCCAGTCACCATCACCTTTCAAAGATTATCAAGCCTTGCACTGACATCAAACTCCACCAGTGCTTGTATGTGCCTGCCATCAGGTCCTGTGGCTTCTGTAAGTCCAGTTTGTTTGCATGTTCCCTAAACCAGTCCTCCTCCAGTGAGATTAACTCTTCTGTGATCCAGACTTTCTCATGAGTTTCTCTCTGGGATTTCTGAAGATGAGTCTTAATAATATCAATCAAGGCAAAGAAAGTTCCAAGTTCCTCACCCTCTTCCATGTCCTTCTTTTAACCCTGTCCTCCATTCATAAGAAGGCCTTTTATTATTTTCCCTAGTCTCCCTTTTGCTGATACACCTCCAGAAGCCCTTTTTCTTTCCTTTCATGAATTGAATCCCTCACCAGATTCAACTCCCATTGGGCCCTGGCTTTCCCAATGGCATACCTGCACTCTCAGCCAGTGTCTCCATGTTACTCTTGGGGTGACCTGGCTGTACTTCCATCTCTTGTGTGCTTCCTTTTCTATGTTTGAGCTTTGCCAGGAGCTCCTGTTTGTGCAAGTGGGCCTCCTGCCATCTTTGCCTACCTTCTTGCATGTGAGGATGGATCATTATTGTAGGAGATGAACCTTGAAAATCAACCAGCTCTGACCCTGTCACACAGTGCAATTTCAACACTCACAAATATAATTTATTCAACAAACCAATACATGCAATGAATGCTAAAGTATCTCGTGATATCATTATTCTTATTCCCTGTGATTTCAGAAAGTCAGCTTCCCTTCCTTTTCCAACAATTAAACACATTAAAATGACTTGGTATCTTTTACATTAAATATATCAGGAAGACCTTTTCCAGCTAATACATTTTAATAAGACAAGAACTGTTCAGACTGTTTTTAAACTACTGAAGAACCATTCACAAAAGAGACTAACAGACCCCTGAAGACACCACTAAAAAAGCCTCAAGAGCTCTCACCCATCAGTAATGAAGTTTTTCATGCACACAGGCTGTACAAATTTATCTTAGCAACACTCTTCTACCTGATCAGCAAATCTGTTATGCACATCTAACTTGATAAAGCAGCCATCAGAAGTCTACTGTGGCCAAGACTGCTCTGGCTAAGCAACCTGATCTCTCAGCATGGAAATAAATATTCTCTTCTAAGGATTTACTGGGAAAAGGGCAGCAAGAAAAGAACATGGTAAATTTAGCTAGCCTACAAAATATCAACAAAGGGACCACAGGGCAGGTAGAAAATACAGTGCCTTGGCACAAGTGGACAACTCCCAAGATTAATTCATTCACATGCAATTCACTTCCAAGAGGTTTCTGAAAAAGGTGTTCCCAGGAGTGGACCACTGACAGAAAAATTCTAACTCCAGATGCAGCTCTCATGGCCAGGTCACTTGCACAAAACAGGCAGAAACTATAAATTCTCTGTGTGAAGAATCTTTTTGCTGTGTGCAAGGCACACGTGCTCAAAGAAGGATGATCTATGTCTAGGAGCTATCAGATGCTATTGTAACAAAACACTAACTTTTTGTGCCCAAAATTATTGTTAATTCAGACAACTGCAACGGATTTCTTTCAGCATAACTCCCCAAAACACATATCAATGCCTGGAGATAGAGGTACCTTTGCTAAATTCAGAATTTCCTCTAGTCCTTTCCTGTGTTCTAAATACAATGTAACCACACCTCAGTTGGACTGCTGACTTGCCACCAAAAACAAGAGAATACATCACAAGAAGAAACTTGCTAGCTGGTAAAAGTTCAAGCCCTGCAGGTGCCACAGTAACCAAAAGACCAGGGAGATTAATTAATTGCTCACAAACAAAGCTACCCAAAGCAGAAAAAAAACCAAGGCACCATCTTAAGTGCAACTTGTAATCTTGTATTTGTCACTTCATTATTTCATGCATTGTGTCCTCTGAAGGTTGTTAACACGGGTTGAGCATTAACATCATGTCATCTGGCACAAGCAAGCAGAAGCAGAATGTGTCAATCGCTAGACCTCCCCTCCTTTTGCTAAATGGCCAAGAACTGAGGAAAAGAAAAGCAATTATATTTTAGAAAGGCTTCAAAGTTCTATATTATCATCAATCTTGTCTTTATGTCTTTTGAGAGCATGACTAAAATCCACCGGAAAACCTAGACAACATATTTGGATCCATTCAAAATTTGGACGTGTAATATGAGAATTCCTATTCAACTCAATTCCTTCAATTCCTATTCATTTTTGTCAAGTGTTCTATTATTTCCATTAAAATTTTGATAAGTAAATAGACTTGCTTATAATGCTAGAAAGTAAAACTCAGCAAATATTTTCATTGTTCAGCAACCAAACTGCAGAAATATGTGCAGGAAGAAAAATGGATATAAACACCGCAGCATTAAAATACAATAAACTGTATAAATAAATACAATTATATAATATCACGTTTTATACAGAAGCAATGCTTTCTATGGTAACAGTCTTTCATGCATAAACAACTTCCAAATGTTTACAATTATATGCCCTTGAAGTGCAAAGGATACTAAAAACTGAGGAGTTAACTCCTTGCTTTCAAAGACTAATCCACCTGAGACAGAAAAGCATCACTTCTGTTATATTCCTCTTTTCCAGTCTGATTCAAGGTTGACTGACCCCAAAGTCATTCCAACCACTTCACTGAGCTGTGGGTTTAAATGAGCTAAAGAAAAGTAACAATCATATGACTTAATGAGTGGCAAAACTGCAACTGATAATAACCACTTCAAATAATGACAGCCAGTGATTATGTTGTACACAGTAGAGAAAATATTTAAAATACAACTTCTTTATACTTCTAATAGTAATTTAATGAAATGCCTATTTTTGTTTTATTTGGTTTTCTTCCCCCTTACAAGCTTTCAAAAAACATAAGGTTCTGTGGATTGACATGATACCAGAGAAAATCTGCACTGATGCTGTCAGTCAAAGAGATGGGTTCTTCAGTTATGAGACAGCCTGTGAGCACTATAAATTAGTTTTGTGTATTTATATGCAAGCTTTTATAATATTTCTTCACTGTTGTCAGCCTATCAGCACCAAAGACTGGCCTAGCCAGATAAAAATGCATTACAAATTCACCAACACAAAATGGGAGTGAGCAGGGGGAGGAGGAAGAGGAGAGGCTGATGCAAGCAAATTTACAGCATCTGAAGATTTTCATAAATTAAAAACAACTACTTATATTTTTTTACACAAATGGCACATGATGGGATGAAGGAAGCTGAAATCACCACTGTGAACCACTGGAACATCTAAATGAGTGCTGTGTACACCACTGTCTTTATAAAAGGCAAGTAAAGAAAAACCATGGAAGAAAAAGCATCATCATGATCCCTTTTGACTGCCTAGAAGTTACACCATACAAAATCATCTGAATACATTTTCCCATTCTGTAAGCTGCCACTTGCAAGCTGGAATTGATGAAATTACCTAACTACCGACAGACAAGCTGTTTGCTTCTGTGGAAAGCAATCCAAATTATTTCTGTTTTTGAAGAACAAACTTACTATCCAGGCCATCTCAAAAACATGGGTTATTTGGGAAAGGACGGATTCTATAACATAAACAGGTATTAAAAAACTAAAAGAAAACCGCAATACTGCAGGAAGCTTCTGGTGAATAAATCCCATACAAGTATTAATCAAGACCTACTAAGCAAGAACAGGCTTCCATTTCTGCTTTTTACCTACATGTATGTAGGTATGTATGCATATACAATACATACAGATATGGGAAAAACTGAATCTGCTATTCTCTGACTGTGATTTCAATCTGTTTGTGATTACAAGTGCCATAGTACCTTACTGGAGCAAAACTATTCATCTCAGAAAGAATGAAATGCAGCTTTAGGAAGAGCTGTAGAGTATTAGGACTCCTCCAAAAACCAAGCTGTATCAGTGAAAGGAAAAGTGTTTAGCAGAAGAAAAACCAGAATATCACAGTTTTACTTTGCTGGAAATGTGATTTATTAGTACCAGTTTTCCCCTGCATGATTTTCATGCACAAGCCATAGCAGTGGAAGAGAATCAAATCCAAAGGCTCACAACAAACTGACAAGCCTATGCTAACAGAGATGGAAATATTTAGGAATAGAAATAATGAGAAACAGAATAGACGCAAACATTTACTTCTGTCTTTTACACTCAAGCCAACAGCTCCCAACTCCAGCAGCCTGTAGCAACCCAATCGCTGACATACTACTGCTAATCCTTCTCCTCTCATCTTCTCCCACCTGACCAGACACACGAAAATCATCTCTAAAGCAGAGCAATGTATTTTTCCCTCTGGCGTTGCAGGCGGGCGGTTTTGCCCTGAGCAGAACAGCCCGCACGAGTGCTCGGCGCTGGGCTCGGCTGTTCCCCGGGCCGGTTCCCCCGGCCCCGCCGCTCCAGCCCGGATGGCTAACAAACTTCGGGAGCAGGCTGGCGGCTCCCGGCGCGGGGCGGGACGCGGCGGGAGGAAGCGGCTCCGGGCCGCTCGGGCTCTCCGCGCCCTCCTCCCGCCGCGCCTCCCCCGGGCCGAGCCCCGGCTCTCCTCCCGTCACTCGCCATGGCGTCCCGGCCCCGCACTCACCCCGGGCGCGGAGCGGCGGGAGAAGCAGGACGAGCTGGGCGCAGGCAGCGAAGAGGAGCCAGCCCCGCCGGCTGCAGCCGCGCTCCCGACACATCTCGGCGGGGCCGAGCGGCGCGGCGAGGAGGCGAGGGCACGGTGCGCCCGCCGGCCCGCCTCTGCCGCAGGGGCGAGCGGCCTCCGGCTGCTGGCGGGGCCGCCTGCCCGCCCTCCTCCTCCTCCTCCTGCTGCTCCTCCTGCGCCCGCTGCTGCCGCCGCCTCCCGTTCCTCCTCCCGGCAGGACCGGCCCCGGCGCCGGCAGCGGGGGAGGCGCTCGGCGGCCGCGCCCCCTGGCGGCAGCGGCGGGACAGCAGGCGCTGCGGGAGCGGGAGCGGGAGCGGGAGCGGGAGCGGGAGCGGGAGCGGGAGCGAGCATCCCGCCCGGAATGCTCCCTGTCACAGCCCACCGCTCTTCCAACCCTCCGCCGGAACGGGCTGCGGGGAGGTGGTGGAGTCACCGGCTTTGGAGGCTGCAGGCGGCACTCAGTGCCCTGGTGCGGTTGGCGTGGTGGGGTTCAGTCATGGGTTGGACTCGATGGTCTCAGAGGTCTTTCCAACCTAATCGGTTCTGCTACTCTGTGAAATGTTACCCAGCACTGCAACAGGAACCTCATCCACCATCCATTCATCTCTAAAACAGCCCTCACCCAAGAGAGCACACGGCGCCCTCAGAGAGCCTTTCCCAAACTGCCTGTGTGACCAGGAGCGGGGACACAGAGTACAGGCATGTGACCTGGAGCACAGCCTTGGCCCTGCAGCTCCACAGCTAAAATGACTCACTCTGTTTGGATAAAGAAATGCAGACCTGGAGTTGCACAAAACTGGTTTTAGGGGTAACACAGGAGACAAAATAGATACTAACATGCATATATATCACAATACAGACAGTAAATTTGGATGTAACAGAGCCACAGCCCAATGAAGAAAGATCAAGAAGGTGAAACCTTGTTAGCAAACAGAAAATGACCCCACGTGAATCCTGGCACAAGGAAGAACAAACCACCCATAGGAATGTCAGACTTACTGTTAACAACACCCTGGAATTAAACTGCTGTCCTTCAGACCCACAGAAGGCACAGAAAGACAAGCAGTGATAAGACTAGAAACTCAGCAGTGTGTAGAAAATTTTCAGTGCACCGTTATTCTTCCTTTTTTTCTGTAACAATTAGATATGTACTAATAATTTTTAGAATTTCACATTTCAACTACAGTAGCAAGAAACAATTCTTGGCATATAATATATAACATATAATGTGTGCTTCCTCTTTGCCCTTAAACATGATTTTGAGTGTAACACACGGTGGGCCTATGTAACAGTTCCTTTCATGCTGGTTACATATAAACATGAATTCTAGCCAGGTCTATTTCTACACATTTTCCCATCAAATATTTTTCACACAGACCCCTCCTAGCAACCCAACCATTCAGTATGCACTGACCTCACTGGAGAAAAATGGTGCAGAGTCCAAGTCAGACATAAACTATTCTTAATCCAGTAAGGCCAAACAGAACAGGACCCAACCTGGATCTTTCTTCGAAACACTGCAGCCTTTAGATCTATGGCATTGTATTCCAGACAGGCCAAGTGCTTACAATAGGAAACCTTCAATATGCTAGGGAAGTGATTGTGGAATGGAAACCTCATGGTGATAAACACTCATTCCCATTGCAAGCCCAGGCAAGCACATTCATATCACAGTAACTTTGCAGCAGACCTCACACTTTCCTTTAAATCTACTGCAATAGAAATATGTTAGCCAGACTTCTCTGGAGTACTCAGCCTGCTTTATGTATTTTCTAAACACACACCCCCTGATATCACAAGAGAAGGGAAAATGAGGCAGCACAAAAGTGAACAACAACAGCTTGTTATTTGCCTTACAGAACAACTAGTTGCTGACATTCCAATTCACTAAATAAGGTACTGGCCTCAATAATAATGATTCTGATGCCAACTAAGTGGAAACTTACATACTATTTCTCTGTCTGATTTTATGTTTATGCTCATCATTACCAGGTAAGGAGAGAGAAGTATAAAGTTATCCACCATTTCTAGAACTATAACAACATAAAATACATGAAACCTTTTGCTTAACAGGCATTTACTTGATCTTCCTTATAAATTTCAGCAGCATTTCCCACTCTTTCTTTCATATCTCTGTTTTGTGCTGGTTTCTTTAAGAATTCATAACAAGAATCATGCCCACAACATCTGGGATAAACATAAAACTTTTCACTTTCAAAGTGGTTAAGATGTACCCATGTCCCAATGTTTCCCCAAGCAGTGAGTCTGTAAGGAAAAAAATCCATCAGCCTTTTCCTGAGGTGTAATAAGTGTTTTGACTTGTCACAAATATAAGAAAAATTCCATTGTAACAACCCCCAAGAAATATGGAACTCTACCACAAAACATGGTGTTCTCCAACTCTTAAGAAAAATAGCACTTAAGTGTTTTAAATCTTATAGTAAGTTCTGTGAGGAGGAAGTAGGAAATAAAGCTTTTTCTTGAATTCTACTCTACTTACACACTCGGATTGTGTTTGCTTATTATTCTAACTACCCCACTGAGAATTTCCATCTCAGGAAGGTTAAAAATAATGAACTTTCTTGTAGGGAATACAGAGGTTTAGAACACCACCAAGCCTCCTTTCTCTATAATATTACATGTATTTCAGATTCTTAAATAATACAAATGTAGCATTGTTGCTATCCTGCCTCTGAGATTAGAAAGCAGAGGCTGCAAATACAAATAAATGCTGCCATATACATACATACACACACACATACATATATATATATATACACACACACACATACATATATACATACACACACATATATGTGTGTGTATATATATATATATGTAAAATTATGCATATCAAATGCAAAGGCTGGCATGTAATTCAAAGGTAGCTTGCTCTTTGTGCAGGCACTGCAGCAGTGCCTCCAGATACCCTGGTGGCTCTGTCATCTTTTTCTATAGAAGGACTATAGTACAGGGAAACAGATAAATTAGAAATTATGAACCAGACACAACTGCAGTTACTGAGTTCAAGAACTTGACTGCAACTACTTTGTTGTTTTAGCCATTTGAGGAAGGCTTCATCCTGGAATGACAGAGTTTCTGTGGTTTCTTCCAGTAGGTGCAGAAAGGCCACTCTGTCAGAGACAGCCCTGCAAAACACGAGTTAAGTTCTGTTCCAGCTCTTCCTCAGGCTTCTGCAATTGGACCTCTCTGTCCTACTCAGGAAGTTACAGAAGGAGGGGCAGAACTTTTAGTGACGACTTATCACGTAGAAATAAGCAAAACCAATCCAAATGGGTTCAGAATCATGCAATTACTTTTTAAATTACAACACGCATTTGGAAACAGGGTTTCCCAGCTTTCAGCTACTCATGCCAGTTATTCAGTGCCAGTTCCAGTCCATTATTATATACCCTAAAATACTGATACCCTGGGAATACATCTACATTTGTCAAACGCTAGGCAGTGGGTTTGAGCGGGGGTGCTCTGATACTCTGCAGCACTCAGATCTGAACTATATATGCTTGTCCCCTTTGGACCACTCTGCACAGCTCTTCCTGAGAGGAACCTGCAGTAGCAGGGAAAGCCCCCCACACTCTAAACTTGACTCAGTCAGTGACACTTGGCTTGGGACTTGCCCCATCTTGCTCAGGAGAACTGATAATGTTGCAGTATCAGCATGTGCATGCTGTAAATCTGACAGTGAAATCACTGAGGGAACTCAGCTCTCCAGTCAACCCCTGTGGCAGCCCTCAGTGTGGTCTGAGTTTAGTCCCTCTCCTTCCTGGGTTAACCTGGGAAGTGCTTGTTCCTAATTAAAATTTGAGAACTCCATTTGAGCCAAGTCGTGAAGCCTTCAACCAAAGCTTTATAGAGAGCTGGTGTGTAGCTGTATCAAAGAGTCCCTGGAAAAGAGTTCAACCAATCAATTTTCTCATGATAGAGACTGCTGTTATTAGATCACACACTCTCTGGAAAGGACATGGAAAAACATTGGGTGTGAAGCAATCAGTCACAGATTCTTGTAAGATTGTAAAGACGGATCAAAGACAATTCCTTTCCTATGGGGCAGTAATGAGTGCTTAACTGTCTCTGCCAGTCAGCTCCTCTGTCCTCTGGCAGAGAAACAGTGAAAATAGCATCTGCAGCATATCTTCTTGTCTTCATTTAGGATTGTCCAAGAAGCAGAATATATGCACTCAGGGGAGGGGGCAAGTCACAGGAATTCCAACATCTTTGAACTATTACAGATCAAGCTGCAGATAAGAGAAGATCTATCAAGCTGTGGAACTTTACACTGGTCCCCAGAGTTCAGGTGGTGAGATTATGAGATGCTCCTGTCTAATGTACTGCTCACAGTCAAGGAGAGAATTCTATAGGCAGATGTAGAGGACTGAAGCTTTTCAGTCTTGATTATAAGCCAAGGGCACGTTGCCCACTCCCTTGGTCAAATGAACAGCTTGCCTAAAGAACTGTCAGACTTGCTGCTCTCTCCTGTTTGGTCTCCTGCTGCTTCCATCTGACACAGAACAGGATCACCCACTTTTCTCAGCTGTGTACTGTCATAGTGGCAAGGAAAAAGAATGAGGCAAACTGCTCAAGAAATACTGAAGTGGGTGGTTAAACAATGTCATATGAACTTGTCTTCAACATTTCTGCTGGTTTGATGAGCTGTAAATATCATGATCACTCAAGCATTGATAAACCTGCACCAGCTCCTGAGATTCATCCCTCAAGACGTCCCATGCCTCATAAATAACTTCCATATATTGTGTTTTGCCTTATTACAGCTGCCCTGTAAACCATGACAGTTCGGAGAACACCTCAAACATTGTTATGACATCCTATTTTGGCAGCCAAAAAAAAAAGATCCCTGAGAATGGAAGAGATATGCAGCCACAGTAATATCCAGAGATATTCAGCCAGCATGGAACATCCTAACAAGGCTTCAGATTCTGGAAAAATCATCCTATGAGATGCTGACACAAAGACTTTGGGGTCTCTCTGTCTTACAGCTTTTAATGCCAGTAATCTCAAGAAACAAAGGGGCTGTATACTTGGATGTGAACACTCTAGACAGAGGCAAGTGCATGACAGCTAGTTTCTTCAGCTGAAGTGGTTTTCTTTTGAACCAGCTCAGGTGTGCACAGTAATCATGTCATTGAATAAGAAGAGCTGGAAAACTGTGCCACTTCAGAACTAGCTTTGAGCAGGGTGTTGGACCAGATGACCTCAAAATTCTTTCCCACTTAATTGTTCTCTTATTCTGAGATGGTAGGGAGAAGAATAGAAGAAATGACACCTACCTGTCGTATACCTGCAGACAAAATCAGTCAGCTTTGGATATGTAAACTCACTCTCATTACCAACAACAAGTTGGTATTTTCTGCCTGTTGAGGCCTCCCATTTAGGCAAAACAGCAGTTTAAAGTCATTACATCAGTCGTTATTGAAGGTAAAATGATTCAGCTCTGAGCTTGCCAGCCATTCTTGCTTATGAATAAGTCAACTAACAACCATCCCTTGATATGAACAAAGCTGCATGAAGTATCTTCTGTGCAATAAAAATAGATTTAACTGTCTGAAAAGGACTTCTGCATCCTGATTGTCTTCAGTGAAAGGTGGACATCTGCCTTGTCCTTCTCAGTGACATAAGGGGAAACAAGGGCTGGCATAGTTAACCAAATGAGCAGCTTATTGATCAAAACTGACAGGGGGAACCAGGGCACTCCTCACTCAGAGGTTTTCAGTTTTGAAGTGACCCTGAGCAGCCATTATAGCCTGATGTCACTTCAGAGCAACTGCGCTCATGGCAGCCTGTATTAGCCTCAAAGCAGTTTTAGATTATGTCCACCCACAATTGCTCCCTTAGGACCCTTTCATCCTGCTTTTGATATGGGAAGTCAAACAGAACTGGATCAAAAAAACACAGAAAGCTACATCTGGTACAGAACCATTCAAGTACAATAACTTGAAATCAACATGACACAGGGAAACTACAAAAGTCAAAAGGAGTTTGAGAGTTGGATGGCAACATCATCTAGGAAGACATTGACCAGACCCTCAAAATACAGTGCCCTAAATCAAAACCACTCAGTTAAGAGTTGGAAAAACTGCTTTGTGACCAAGCAGTATGACACACTGGACATAACCTGTACCAAGCAGTACCAAGTTTTTACACAGCTCTATGGAAAACACAACCAATCCTAAGAAAATGACCATGACATGCATAGTAAACCTCAATAACAAGTTTTGTGTAGACAGCATGGACAAGAAAACAACTTGTTTGTTGAATTTTACCTAAAAAGCTGTAAAAACTTGGTGTACTGGGTCTGGCCAGGATGAAGTTAACTTCCTTCATAAGAGCCCATATGGGGCTGCCTTCCCTGCCCCAAGTTGAGCAGGATGCTGTGAGAGGACCCAAACTTTCCAAGGGCATATTCCATATTATATAAAGTTATTCTATCCAATAGAAGCTGAGTTAGAAGAAGAGGGTGTGTGTGTGTGTGGCCTCCAGGGTGGCTGATGTCTGGAGCTTGGCAAGACATGGCTCTAAGGGGTGGTGAACAATTGCTTTGGCATCACCTGGGTCTTTCCCCTTTTCTCCTTCATTTATTAAAGTGTCTTTATCTCAGCTCACAGCTTTTGTTCTCCTTTTACCCCGTGTCATGCTGGGGGAGGAGGAAGGGTGAGAAAGCACCTGTGGGGGTGCTCAGCTGTTGGCCAGGGTCAACCCACAAACCTTGGTAACAATCTCTTCTAAATCTATGACATTCTGGTCTTTACATCACCTTTATTTGGCAGTGAATTTACTGTAACACGTTGTGGTCTGAATAGTATGTTTGAAAGACAAATCATTGTTTCCAGCAGATTTATTTACTACAGAATGTACAACGTTAAAACAGTGGGGTGGGATAGAACAGGATTTAGAAAGAAACTGAAGAGGTTCTTTCATATCTGCTCACAGCAGGACCCAGGCTGCTTCTCAAATCATGGAGACATCAGAAATCAAAAGTATCCTTCAGTTGTGCAAGGCATTGGCTCCCAGTTCCTGGCTGACACCGAGCTTCAAACCTTGTTGGAACCAAAGGGTACTTCCTTGTTTTAATTTTAGGATGTTATTTCACATCATATCCTTAATGGGCCTAGAGAAAGTCCTTACATATTTATTTTCACTACTTGAGAAATTGTTGCATGTTTCTTTTCAACTTCTGTTCCCACTAAAAAGAATAAAAAAGGAGAATACTTTTCAGTGTTGGATCACTGGTCCTCAGCCATTTTCATAGCATATATTTAAAGCTTCTGTTTCACTTTTCAGCTCTGAAACTCAGTTATCTGTTGTTTCAAGTTTATTTGTAAGGCTCTGAAAGAAAAATGAAAGGCTTTGAACTTAAAGAACTGCACTGTGAGGAGTTCTAGGGGAATATAAACATATAGAGCTGGTCACATTATGCACTATAGATAATCCAAGATATGTATTTAATGATCTGCTCTTGAATTCTGCAGTTGGCTCAGATTTTAGTGAACACACTCCTTACAAGGCTTAACAGTGAAAACTTTGACAAGTAGCAGGTTCTTAAGTTGTTTATAGCAGGTACTACTGATACATTATTTGATATTGTTTCTGAAAATGAAACTGGTTGGCAACACTTACAAAGAATAAGAAATATTTTAATGCAGTTTTATATTTATGCTGAACTTCTATCTTTATGTTGAACACCAACATATATGGAAGCAGGATTGGGGTTTTTTAAATCAATTTTTTTTAAAAAATCACTATTATTCTTCTGGCTTTCATCAGAATGCCTTCTCCCAAGTAAGTTAGTACTGACACTGATCTACGTAGCTCTGACTGTGCTCTTCCATGAGACTCTCTGAAATAATGTCAAACTTTAATTCTACACTTTTCCCTCAAAGTAAAAATAAAGCCATAAAGCAAAAACTAATGGAAAAACTGCATTTCTTTTTGGTGGCTCTTTCACTTCCACAGTAGTCACTGCTGTGTAACTTGTCAGAAAATTTTCAAAATGCAGCCTCTCTGATGGTTTAATCAGTCTGAAGACAAAATTAGTTATCTACTGAGTACTTTGTACAATGAATTTGATGAGCCCTGGAAAAAAAATTCATACTGATGTAAGGAAAATTGTATTTATTGCATGTTTTTATTCCAGTCTCTTCATTTGGAACAAAGTTTTTGTACTTGCCAGGAAGGAGATCAAGGTCCAATTAAAAAGACCTAAACACAATCTAAAAGTAAACCTAGAGGAATCTTGACCTTAAGAAGAACATAGTGGTATCTGATATATCAGCCCTGCTACTGACATAAATCAGCTCTGAATTTAAAAATTGTTTTTAACTGAATTTTATTAAAGAAAGTGAAACACACAAGTGATATTCTTGCTTTTTGCATTAGTGTACAGCTTCATCACAGGCTGGCTGGTGCACATGCACATGAGAGCAGTTTGGCTGTACAGAATATCTTTCCATTTCAGCACTTGAAATCAAAACACCACTGCCCTAAACAGAGCAACATCAGCTCTTGGTTAAAAATCCATTACTATTTAAAGCAAGATGATTACTTAAAAGCAACTAAAAAAGAAGGGGGAAAAAAAAAGAAAGAGAGAGGGAAGAAAGAAGGCAACTAGTTCTGCATTCTGACTTGCCTTATATAGTTATGCTAAAGGAAAAAAGGAGAAGAGCCAACACTGTGAAGACTTCTGTGAGGCAATGGTGCCACCCAATGTCCAGAAGTTATACATAAATTTGTTTTTCTTTATTGATCCAAGAACCAAAAAAACCCCAAACCCAACAAAAATGGTGTGCAATGTTCGTAGTAATCATAAATGTATGCTAAGGCTTGGCTCAGGCACAAGATTAACAGATGTGGTAAATTTCCAAGCAGGCAAATATTTTTTTAATTTCAGCTTGAATTCTCTATAAAATGAATGTTAGCATAGCCCAGGTAAATCCATTCAAGCTGTCAAAACACTTCTACCAACATTTTCCTAAGGCCCTCGTTATTTTAGTTTCTCACTTTTGAGCCCTGTGAGCTGGGGCCTCTCCCAGAAATCAGCATGTTTCAAGTAATGCAGGAACTTCACTGTTACACTACTAAAATGAAAATTCTTGCACAATAATCCAGTTTTGATGAACAGATTAATCTAGCCTGTGTTCAGAGGACAGTAAATTTTTAGAAAGGCACCTGTAATTATAAATAAAGAGTTTATAATATTGGAAATCTTCAGTAGGAAGTCATTAATGACAATTACTGTTAAAAGTTCACATCTCACTTTTGTTTGGAATTTTGCCCTCATCCCTCTACTAGAGGAACACTATGTGACTGCTTCTGAAATAAAAAAAAATGCTCAAAAGAGCATTACCTCTTTCTTGTTTAATTCTAAGTCTATAAATGTTTATTTATACCACTTTGCAGATGATGGGTTCTGCACTGTAAAGTATTCTGCCAGCTCTTTGGGCTATCTTCAACTCTTCCAAGTCATCTATAAATGTAAATACAAAACTACACATGGCAAGTCATGCATATTTACTAAAGCTCTGACATCACAAAAAGTATTATGGTGTGAAGATTTTTTTCCCTGTACTAGAATGTTCTGATGTTTTTTCAAATATTACTTCTTTCTTTGCACCTGCTAGTTCATTATGCAAGTATGGGTTTGTGCTGCCTTATTTTCACCATATTCATAACCAAGTCTTATGTTCACATGACAAATAAGCTCTCTTCAGAGGCCTTTGCTTTTCAGAATGCATGTGATATTTCTTTGTCAAGCATATTGATTTATTTTTCTTAAAAAAATATTTCTGTAGTGTTAGATGCACCACCTTTGAGACATTCCTTGAAAAGGAAGCAATTTCATCTATTAATCACTCACTCAGCCTGTTGATTTTTAACTCTGAGTATTTAATCTTCCATCCAATAGATTTTATTAGCTTTCATATGAAAACATTGTGAAGTTTTCAACTCTCAGAGTACATTTTATTAACAGGTTTATGTTGTAGCATAAGATAGACATATATTTATAAATATATTTATATTTATAATATCTTCTAAGTATAGCTGTAGAGGTACTATACACTCTCAAAGGAAAATTTTATAGTCCTCAATTTGTGGCAATTGTTGACTTTATGAGAATGAAAGTGGGGAAATTATCTACCTTAATTTCTTTTTAGGAAAAAAAATGTGTTTGATTTGTGTATGTATAGACACAGTGCAATGCACACACACTTTAAAAAGATGCTTTATTACTTGATCTTTCTAAGCACATTTACTGTAATCTGTAGTGTATATATATTTATGTACTTAGTTAACTTTTCTTGCTGCCCAGGCCTAATCACTCAGTCAATAGATTTTCTGAAAGTTACTTGGAAAAGCAAGAGAAATTAATCTCTTAGTGACTGGACAGAAGACCCTGATATTATATTGGAGGTTTTTGTTTTGTTTGTTTTTTTTTAATAAGTCAAAATCTGAACAGTCTTTGAAGTGCTTTGGATACTTTCTAGTGAAAAAATGGCTTGGATTACTGTCAGAAATTCATAACAAGCACATGTCATACTAATAATGTAAGTGATATTTTTAAAACATTCTAGCAATGTTGAAAGCACAAGAAGTCTGCATAATCCGTGCACATCTAATTAGCACTGAGTCATATAAATGATACATAATGATTTGGCAGCATATTGCCAGATGGTTTGCTATCAGACCAAGTAGTAATAACTTAGCTTATTTTTTTCCATTTCCCTCATCCCTTATTTTCATTTTCATCCCTTTTCATTTCCCTACTTAAAAATAACATTCAGTTCCTTTCATTTTGTATACAAAAACTAGTCAAAACCCCACTGATTTTTTCTTTTTAAATCCAGACTGTCTAAAGAGGCTTTGCAATCTTTCTGCAGTACATTTATTTTATTAATTGCACTTAGGCATAGGAGAGTTTATACAATCCAGTTCCATATTTACTTAAAAAACATCCAACTCTCCCCTTCTTCCAATTAGTGGTATTGTGCTGGTCACCTCTATTAATTTTGTTTTCAACCATAATCACATTGTCTCATTTTCTTGTTTAAAACACATCTTGTGTCTAAGCAACAGGAGAAAAGTTTATGAGGGAATTATAAACATATAATCACTCAAATTTGAGTTTCATGAACACACCAGGTTTAGTACTATCTGAATATGCCCAATCTTCATCATTTTGGATCTTAAAGGATTTATAGTATACTAGCCTTGCTGTGTTAAATTTATTAAATACAAAGTAAATAAAGTATAAATGTTCTTTTCCCTTAAGTCTTAACATTTTCCAGTGGGACAATCCAGTTGTTTAGGTGAAAGGATGAAAGTATCTGTACATCTAAGGGAATAAAACTAAGAATTTCACAATAACTTTGGCACTGTAACTTTTAACTTACCTTCTCCTCCTTTGCATTAGTTTCAGTCTTAATCTGTGCTTTTCTAAACACAAATAATGCTTAATCAACATCAGATGGTAACAGTAGTTTCCCAGCCATCAAAGCAAACTTTCACAGCTACAGCTTTTGAGGAATTCATGTTAAACTCAAATATAAAGTCTGCTCCATTTTAACTCGTGTTATAAGAACACAGATTTATTAATATGCATGAAAATGGAAAAAAAGTCGCAGGAAAAGGACATCCTTTTATTCAGATTAAGAAGGATTTTTTTGGGTTAAGAGTCTTATTCAGAGTGTGAGGAAGATAAAGCCATCACCCTGTGGGTTACTCTGGGATTTGGATCCATGCTATGCTGTGTGTACAAGTGCTGATACATGGCCAGAGCTGCAAAGAGCCTCATCAGAATTTGCCAAGTGCTGAGGCTTTTATCAGGAAACATGCAAAATCTATCAAGTTAAGTTTATCTGCCTCACCCAAGAGCCTGTGCACTTTGTACAAAGTGGATATTCCCCACAGTAGGGATGCTTGAGCAGCTCAGCTCAGATTTCAAGATTCAAAAGGCAGTGCCCATTGGCTGCTATCCTTCAGGCTACTTACACTGCCACATTGTGACATATCCTCTTCAATTTTCCTCTCTCTCCAGGATAAGAATATGAATGGAGGTATTAGCAAAGATGATACTGTAGAAATTATCATTAACACTTCCTATACAGAAGAGATCAAAAAGAATTTAAGTGAAAATACAGGCATGATGTGTTAGTCTCACATAGTTGGATAGACTTTTGGCAACTCATATTATGTTCCTTGTCACAATCCTCTTTTTCACTTGATTTATGAAATGTTTATACACATGAAAAGAAATATCATACATTGGTAACATAGTGGTATGAAAATCAGTGTAAAACAAGAGCTGAAGTGCAGGATTGTACTGCAAGGGTTTGACTACTGGAGCTGTCTGGTGAACTAATTCATATTTCCAGAGAACCACAGCTTGATAGGAATGTCAGTCCTCCTATGGAATAAGCAATGACCTGAAATGCTCTTTACCCTTTTAAAACTTAGCTGGGAACCCAAGAACAAATGAACCCTAATCTCATTAGGTTGCACTAAAGACCTTCTCAAATGATGAGAGACAGAAACAGTGGAGAAGCTTAGACTGACCAGCCTGTGCTATCCTAAGAGCCAACTGCTCACATTTACAGAACAGCAGCTGCAGCAAAGCTGGCACAGGCAGCTTCCAAACAGATTAAAACAATAACATGGGCTGGAATGCATCTCAACCCCCAAATGGAAAGTGAGAACATATATAAGTCCCCAAATAAATGACAGAGACCTACTTAATTGGAATGCAATGTTTAGGTGCTGCCTGCCTATACTGGGATGGGTTTTCCTGTTTTCTGTTCCAATTAAAATATGAAGATTATGTACAAAGAGTGCTGCCTCTATTGTCCCAGGAGAGCTCCTGTAGATCTCTGTTTGGGCCTCTGGCAGCACAGCAGAAATTTCCAGTGCTCAATTGATTCCTATGTTATTTTCTGCGACGCTTGGCCTTCCACAGGAACATTAGCACATCCTCTAGTTGACTGAGGTCATGTTTTATAATGGTAACATTCCCTGTATAGACACCAATGTCATTCTATCTCTGCTCCCCATGGCAGTTTACCAACATCAGGACTGGTTTAACAGATGAGATAACTCCTGTTCCCATGTTAAGTTCAGTTTCTGAACACCCTTATTAATGCTCTGGTAGGGGCCACAGTATCAAATATGAAAACAATTTTTAAAGGCCTGATCAGCAACCATTTTAAAGCACTGCTTGGACTGAAGAGGGTCAGGTTGCTCTCTTCTGCAGGTCAGAATGTAAGCATGTTTACAGAAGCTCTTACTGTCACAGTAAGAGCACTTACAGAACTAAACTCCCTGCAAAGTTCTGAGGGGTGAAAAAAAATCCACCAGAGATACTTTTTTGTCACCAAACTCTTTCTCCATTTATCATTAGGTAAACACTGAAGTAGAGAGAATATTTGGGTAAACTGGGCAACACTCATCCTAAATGTGCAAGGCAACCTTAAAAATTAGAAAAGTATGGCTCATATATTTATTATATCCTAGTAACAAGCTGTGATAGTTGGTGCATTGCAAAAGCACAAAGGTTTGAATACAGCACCCATGTGTAAGAACCCAATACCCCACTGAACAAGGAGAAAGCAGGAATAGCAGAACCCCCCTCTCCCCTTCCCAGGAGCATTAAGATCACAGACTACATGACCAAGCAGAACATTAACAGAATTTTCACATCAGGCCAGCATTTCTGTCCACATGGACATCCAGTAAAGGCTGGTGTGACACACAAAAAGAAGGGCAGCACACTGGTTAGCTTCAGTTCCAGAACACATAAGCTTTCCAACACCAACAAACACCAGAGGTCAGAGATTTCCCCACCCACCCCTACAAGGAGATTGACTGTCCATATGTAACCCTTCCTGTCTCTAGTTTAGAAGGAAAAGACACACAGTCTCCACACTGCTGGAAGAAAGAACCAAGACTTTTCAGAATCTTTTCCTTGACTTTTAAAATAAAGTTTATCATCTCATTCCTACAGCCCTAGGTAAATCATGGTTTTAAGGATTCCAATCCTGCTGGCTTTATCCAGAGCATCACTCCAGACAGACAGATGCAAGTGTTCTCACTGCCAGGCCTCACCAGGGTGTTAACCTCAGCCAGCCAATGTCCTATAATTTCTTGATGTCTCTTTGATCTTGTATTTCTTGGCTCTCATTGGTGATGAAAAACAGGGGGTTCTTATTCACATCCTAACATTCAAACTTGTCCCTTCACAAAGCACTTCCTGGTGGCAGCAGGCTGTGCCCACAGCCACAGGGTTTCCAGCCTACAGATTTCCTGGCAGCACGCCTGTCCTTTCAGAACAGCCCTCACCACAGCATCAGGTGCCCCAGACTGAGATGTAGGAACCATCTCTAGCAAGCACTAACTCCCTCAGCAGTCCTTATCTCCCCTCTACTCCTCCTCAACGCCATTTACAGTTCCATAGTGGGAACACACAGCAAGTCACTTGCAATATGTGCTTCTGCTCTAGGCTGAGTAAAAATAAACTTTATTCCTGTACTGGGATTCCAGTTCATTGAAGCCATAACTCAACCACTGCACTGCACCATCAGAGCTGGTGCCAGCAGAGTAACTTCCAAATTCACTGCTGATCTTTTCCTCCCTTTAGAGAGCAGCTGCAAGTCTGGGCAAACAGTCAAGTTTTCTTTTTTCCCTATTCAAGGATAAACACTTTATAACAAAAGAGAAAAAAGCAGAAAGAATGTTTGGTATTTACTTTTATCATCTATGGCAACACTTAAACCACCAAGTATCCTGCATGTCCATAATTTGCCACAATAGGACATTCTAAACAACCACTGAAAATGCCAGGTACCTCACTTCTTGTCAGGTAGGGTGACAGCTGAAGTACAGGTGAACGGATAAATGAAAATACTGTTTTTTCACCCTCAAGTTCTACAGAAGTATTATCCAGGCTGCAAAGATTTTGGATGCTCAAAAAGGCTGCTTAAGTACTTTAAGCATTTTTGTATCAGGATATTTAGCAGCAAAATATTTTAATGACGTCTGTCTCTTTATTCAAAACTGGAAATACATTATCATGAATATTTACCATGTCAAGTAAGGACACAAAACCTCATCAGCTCACACACACATCAGGCCAACCTATCAGCTCATTCTGAAGTTAGAAGCTGCATCCTTAGCTAGTCACACCGGTCTCATGAATTTTTCAGCCCTGTGTCTCCTCTGAAACAGGCAAGCACTATTTCAGGAGACCAAATCCTCCCCATACACACTCAGGAGGGGTCAAAATCCAGCAGAGCTGAATGTTTCTCAAGCCTGAAGCAAAGCTTTATCAGAAATTGCCGAACTACAGTACCTAGACAGAGGGCGGTGGGGGTGGAAATATCTTGCCTCTTCCATGCAGGAACACTCAGGACACTGAATGCTATCACCTCTCCCTGCCCTTTGCAACACCCAGCACCTGAAAGGCAGCACCTAACTTGCAGAGAGGACATAAGCTGTGCCAGGGGAGTGTGACGCTGCACATGAGGAGGAATTTCTTAGAAAGTGTGATTAGACACTGGAATGGGCTGCCCAGGGAGGAACTCCAGGTGGAGTCGCTGTTCCTAGAGGTGTTTGAGGAAAGACTGGATGTGGCACTCAGTGCGTTGGTTTGGTGGTCACGGCGCAGTCACAGGTTGGACTCGATGACCTCAGAGGTCTTTTCCAACCTGATTCTGTGATGGATGTACTGCTGACAAGCGAGATCAGGACCTGTGTACCCACCATACTTCCGCACGGAATGCAGAAGGGTAAGGCTTCTTCTAGCGAGGACAAAAAGCTAGAGCTAGACAGCTAGGAGGCAATAGGACATTTATGTTATAGCGGATTGTGGCACACCGAGACAAAAGCCCTCTGCAGAGGGCTGATGTGTAGAATTACCACACTTAGCCTGCCAGCCCGGGGGGGAGATGCCCACAGGGGCGTGCCGAGGCGCTCCGGAGAGGTTCCCAGCGCACTGAAGCGGGAGCACGGGCACGGAGAGCGGCTGGCCCCGCTCCCGCACATTCGGGCCGCCGGCGCCCCGCCCGTCCCGGCCCCGCCCGCCTGGCGCCGCCCCGCGCGGGCCGGCGGCGTCCGCCGTCGCCATGGGAACGGCGCGCGTCACGGCGCCCGGCGCCGCCGATTGGCCGGAATTGTTCGAGAAGGCGCCCGAGGGCGGAAGCGGAAGCCGCACGTGGAGCCGGTGAGTGGCTGCCGCAGTTTCTGGAAACTTCGCCTCATTGTCATATTTAAAGCGGCGGCGGCGCTGGGTCCCCTCCCCGTCCGCCCGCCCGCGCGCGCTACGGGGACCGGCGGCCGCGGCAGCACCGGGAGCGAGCCGGGCACAGCGGGGGCCTCCTTCTGGCGCCGGCGCCATGGCCGTGGTGGGCTTTGATTTGGGCTTCCAGAGCTGCTACATCGCCGTGGCGCGGGCCGGCGGCATCGAGACCGTGGCCAACGAGTTCAGCGACCGGTGCACGCCGTGAGTGCGGGGGCGGGCGGGGGCCGCTCTGTGCCCGCCGTGGGGAAGCTGCTGGAAGTTTCGCGGGGGGGTTCCCGCTGTGCGGGGCCGGCGCCTTCCCCGGCACTCGCCGCCTCCCTGCGGGCTGCCGGGGACAGCTACGGAGCGGCGGGGCCGGGTGGCGGCCCGCCGTGTGTCCCCTCCGGGCCGCCCCGACCCGCTGTGTGTCCCTATCCCTTCACCCGCCCTGTCCCCCCGGGTCCTGACCCGCTCTCGGCCCGCTCCCGTTCTCCGGGGCTGGTCCCGCGGGCAGTGCCGGGGATGGAGGGGCTGTGCCCCGTTCTCCGGGGCTGTGCCCCGTTCTCCGGGGCCGGTCCCGCGGGCAGTGCCGGGGATGGAGGGGCTGTGCCCCGTTCTCCGGGGCTGCTCCCGCGGGCAGTGCCGGGGATGGAGGGGCTGTGTCTCGTTCTCCGGGGCTGGTCCCGCGGGCTGTGCCGGGGATGGAGGGGCTGTGCCGGGGATGGAGGGGCTGTGCCCCGTTCTCCGGGGCTGCTCCCGCGGGCAGTGCCGGGGATGGAGGGGCTGTGCCCCGTTCTCCGGGGCTGCTCCCGCGGGCAGTGCCGGGGGATGGAGGGGCTGTGCGGAGCCCGCTCGGGCGCGGTGCGGTGCGGCAGAATCCCCGCGGGGCAGCCCGGGTTAAGTGGGACGCGGGGGGAACACTCGGGCTGCGTAGGATGGCTCTGCCAGCTGCTCCGCTTTAGTCAGAGGTCAGGTATAGAAAGCCTCTGGCTCGAAGCTGGAGTTAGTTGGCAAGTTGGAGGCAGCCATGCACAGGCGGACAGGGTGTAGTCTGGCTGTGAGCTCTGAGTGCCATCACCCGGTTTTACCGTTTGGATAAGCCATTGTGAAAAGTCCTGGGTTCGAGCCAAGGCTTTAAGATGGATAAAAGTATTCCTGTAGTTTTTTACTGCGAACTGGAGGAATGACACTTTGATGGAAAGATTTAGGTGTTTTATCTGTAGTAGCAGAAAATGAATCCATGACAGTTCTCAGTCGTGTTTTTTGTCAGGACCGAGTTAATTAGCCTGTTGTTCTTTCCAGGTCGGTGGTTTCATTTGGATCAAAAAACAGAGCTATTGGTGTTGCAGCTAAAAACCAGGTAGGTCATTTCCTGCTGCAAACTGTTGAAGTACCAGTGGATGTAAAGAGAGTTGGCTGGGTGTAGTTGAAGCTGAACAGCTTCAGTTTCTTGTTGAGCCTTTTATTTTAGAAATGCTGCACTATGCTGCCATGCTTTTTTCAGAGAAATGTAGGATGTTTTTGCTAGAATGCTTCTGCTCTCTCTTTCATTAGTGTAATATTTTCCAGTTGAATATGTTCCTATTCTGTTAGAGTCACATTTCTTTTCCTAATGATTGTTTACAGGATTTTCCTTGTACTTGAAGGAAAACATTTCAAAATGCTGTATATAGCTTCTTAAAATTAGATGTAAGGGGAGAGGTTTGGCTTAGATTCTTAAAGCTATTTAGGGTACCTTACTACCTTTGGATTTGCTGTAAATTAAATGCCTCTGGTTTAGAGCCCTTATTTTGGGGTTTTTTGTTTTGTTGCTTGTTTTTTTAATTGAGGTGCTCTGAGAGATTGAATGTTTTCTTTGTTAAAGTATTATTTTCAGTCTAGAAGGAAAATTAAATTCCAACAAGTCTCAGAATAACAAAATGTCACGATTAAATAAATCCTTAGGCACTGTATATTGTTACATAACTGCTGCTGAGAGATCAAGCATGCAGCCTCCACTGGCCTGTGCATCTCTCTCATGTAGTAAAAGGACTGCAGTGGGTTTCCATGGAGAGAGCACTAAAGGAGACTTTATTCCACTGTAATAGCACTCCTCTTAATTTTGAATAGCTGGGGCAATACAAATACTTTACATGTTAACAAGCACACACACTTTCAGTTACAGGTTAACATTTGGCGTAGTGAAGTAAATACACGTTTCTGTTTTTTCCTTAAATTTCATTTTGGCATTGCTGAGTTGACTGCTGACATTGTTACAAGTTAGAAACCAGTGTGACTCATTAGTGTGCAAAAATGACTTGTTACTCAAAAAGGGAAGTGATCTGAATCCTATGTACTCTCAAGTGTGTTTCAGTATTGTTAGATTGTTCCAGTAGATGCTGTGGAAACCATGAAGTAAGCTGAAAGTGGGGCAGATTCTCCCTTAGATTGCATTTACACTGGTGGACACCTGTGGCTGTAGTTACCTTCAGACTAACCTGTATGATGTTACTATATTGAGTGTTTCATGCTTGCCTCTTCTCGTAGTTGAAGCTAAATATTTTTGCCAGAAAAAAAAGAATGTGATACTTAAAATGATGAAAGGTGATAGATTATTTATTTCTCTAGTTGTAAGTGGTCCAGTTTGGCTGATGACCTGAGATTTGAATTATGTTTCTTTTGTAAATGTGGAAGTTTCCTCACATGGACTACTCAGTGTTACATTTTTGTTGTCCTAAGGTGTAGGGTTGTACTTAAATCTAGGAGTACAATGATTCAAAAAAAAGCAAACAAAAAAATCCCACAAAATAAAAAAAGAGCTTTTGACTAGTGACTTCTACAGTGTGATTTTGTGAGAGCGCTCAAAATACTCAGAGGTGCTCTCTTTAACATTTGAGAAATTGCTGCTGGAGCAAATTTTCAGAGAATTTGTGTTGCCTTTAAGTAAGTGTGGTAGCACTGGAGATGAGACCAGTACGTTAGTTAACAGACCATAATTCTCAGCTTTCTTAATTGTGACTAAGCAGGAAGATATTAAAACATGCTACAGACCTAATGGCATACAATTACTCTAAAAATATCTTAAGATTGTTCTCTTAGAAAAGGCTTTGAGGTTAAGTCTAAATTAGGCTATAAAAGCTGCCAGAGTGTTTGCACTTCTCTGCCCACTACATGGTAATAATTCCTGCTGCTACGTTCTTCAGCCATACAGCTGTGAAATATGTAGCATTCAAGTACTCTGAAGTTGTGGCCATACAAATAAATGAAACCATGCTGGGAAACAATCTTCAACACAGGAACCTAACTACTCAATCACATTAAAGTACTGGAATAGTTCCTGGCGTGACTTTTGGCCTGTGCTAACTTATGCTTGTACTATTGGTTGCTGAGCACTGTTCAGTGATTAGAATAAACCAAGGATGATTCTCTGCGGGGAGTCCAAGTGTGACATCTTTCCACAGACACAGCTGTCTGAAAGTTAGTGTTTGTTAGTGGAAGTGTGGCCTCCTTTTTTGTCAGGGAGCTTTTCTGTAGGAGAGCTGTCCTAGTTGAGCAGTTTTCTAATGCAAGATGTAACTCACATTCTTCCATTTCATGGTGGAAAATTTTATATGCAACAAGGAATTGTTTTTGCTTTTCTCTGAGGGTAATGAATGCTATACACATTCCTTGGTATGCTCAGCATTTGAGTTGCTATCATGCTGTCTGTTGGTGCCTGCCTAAATCTGTTCTGTAGATAACACAATTTTATAATTTTTCCCTAATAAAATAGTATTAATTCTACTCTGAGATATTTGCATTATCTCTTAGGCTGCTCTAGCTGTCTGGTTTCTGTGCTTTGCATTTCTGATAAGGAATGCTTCTCTGTGTTGCTTGCACTGGTGAGCTTGCATTGTAGTTTAGCATATACCTCGAGCTAATGTTAGAAAAGAAGGTTCCAAGTTGTCTATGCACTGTATTCTTCTTTGGTCTAGTGCAAGAATTTGCATAGCTGCTAGGTGAATGTGATTTCAAAATAGCTCAGGGAGGAAAAAGTAAGTATTGCAACGTTTGGGGATGCTTAAGCTTAACACTTAGTAACTAGGAAAGCCCTTGTTTGTGCTTAATGTAATGATGTTTAAAGTGGAGGTGGTGGGGTTTGGGCTGGAGGGCCAGCTTACAAACAGAGAAACTAGCTTCAAATGTAGTTGCAATCTTCAAACATTTGGCTCTGGTTGCCCACACAGGCAGCAGCAGAATGCTCCAGTGCAGTGCACAGGGGGGTTTCCTGAACGGGGGGAATGTCACAGGGAGACAAGAGCTGCCAGTGGCACTGGGTGATGGGACCTGGGTGGGGCTAGGAGCAGCAACAGCAGTTTTCCACCAGATATAAAATAAGCCCTTGGGGATAAAGACACTGAGGTGCTGGAGTGAGTCCAGAGAAGGGCAGTGGAGCTGGGGAAGGGTCTGGAGTGCAAGTCCTGAGAGGAGCAGCTGAAGGAGCTGGGAGTGTTTAGCCTGGAGAGGAGGAAGCTCAGGTGTGCCCTTACCACTGTCTGCAATGACCGAAAAGGAGCATGGTTTCACCAAGGGAAGTTTAGATTTGCTATTAGGAAATTTTTTTTCCACCAAAAGGTTTGTAAATGTTTGAACAGGCTGCCTAGGGAAGTGGTGGAGTCCCTGTCACGGGAGGTATTTAAAAGATGTGTGGATGTGGCTTTTGGGGACATTGGTGGTCTTGGCTGTGTGACTTGATCTGAAAGATGTTTTCCAACTTAAATGATTCTGTGATTCTAAATTAATTGACTAAAGTAGTAAGACGTTGTTGATCATGTTATTGTTCACCCAATTGTATCAGCGTTTCAGAGATAGTTTCGTAATCCTTAGTAAGTAATGGTCTGAAAGTCTGTGTCTAACATATTAATGAGTTGATAAAAAGTACTAGACAGTAATTACCAGTGTTAAATAGAGAACAGTGATTCAAGGGAGTGAGTGAGTGGTTGTCTGAAAACTTGACCTGTGCTTGCTGGCATACAGAACAGCACTGAACATTGATGATTAAGAGCAGATTTCTAACTGTCCTGTGTTTCCTTACAGCAAATTACTCATGCCCACAACACTGTATCTAACTTCAAGAGATTCCATGGCCGTGCATTTAATGATCCTTTTGTTCAGAAGGAAAAAGAAAAGTTGAGCTATGATTTGGTTCCCATGAAAAATGGTGGTGTTGGAGTGAAGGTAAATCTGCGCTGTTTCTTTCTGGGTTGTATAGATAACTCTGAAGTCTTACATTTTAGCACCTAGTCATGAAAATATGGGTTTCTTTTAATTACCCGAAAGGGTAGGTTGTTTTTAATCTTTCTGTTAAAGAAAATCTCTTCTATGAATAGACAGCTTGATCTTTAAATAGTGGATGTTAACCTTCAAATTAAGGTTCATTTACAAATAATTGCTGAAATGTGGGTATCCCTGTTGGCAAATTGCACATCTAGCTCAAACACACTGGCAGAAAAACTGCTAAGTTAATTACAAGGTTGTGTGGTTTTACTTCAAAGTATGACTTTGTCACTTTTGTGTGGAATGCATTGCAGCAGATATTATTAGGTGGTTTACAAATGCTTTAGAAAGGAGTCTGAACTCTTCTCCAGAGTAATTGCCATAAATTAGTGGCAAGTGCGTTTTTTGTGGACTGCCTGAAGTCAGTTACTTGCAAAAGGAAGTTGAAAACCAGCTCCTGCCACACTGCAGGTTTGGCTCTTGCTTATTCTCCAGGGACTTCACTGATACAATGTCATTTTTCCTAGAATGGATTGAGTTAATTACATTGTGTCCATTTACAGAAATATGTGCCATTGCTGATAATGAAGCCTTGCTGGCATAGCAGGCAGTTTTTGCTTGTTAAGTCATTGTTTCACTAATGAAGATCTTAGCTTGAACTGGTCCCTCAGAACTTCAGTATAGATCAGTCCTAAGTAGTCAATAGATCACAGAATTATATGCATTAGAAAGAATCCTGACTGGAAAAGTAGCCAAGCTTTACAAAAGCAGAGATACTTTTTCTTTCACTCTGAGACTTGTGAGGTTAACAGATAAATTCAGACAGAAATTATTGGTTTCCTTTAATCAGTGTGTGTAGGAGTCTTGTATTATGTGAGAGTCTAGTGTTGGGAGAACACTACTACTTGGTATTTTTCCTATTTTTCTTGGGCTGCTTGGAGAACAAATTAGTATTTATTTCTATTTAATTGTTGTTTAAAAGTTTTAATAATTGATTCAGTAACATTCAGTAAGACTGGGAGGTTCAGGGAACAATTTTTCTGTTAAAACCAAAATGCCTAATTTTTCCCCAAATTGTACTGAGTGAGTAGAAGTGCTACTTTCAAGCATTAGTTGTAATGTGTTACTTCATTTCATCATTGTCATATATTCTATTGCATGATAAAAATGGTGATTCAAGAATATTTTTTGCGAGGAGAGCAAGAAATAAACTTTTTGCTGAGCTTTATCTTAAATTTTTAGTTGTTTTATGTGCCTAGGTGAACTGCTGTTGCACAGTTCTTCCTTTCAGAGACTCCTAATATATTTGAGAAGAAGGATAAAAATGCCAAGGGAAAATAGACAGCAAGTTGTTCTGTACATTTTTTGCATTTGGCATCAATTTGAGAAATGATGGCTTTTTTTACTTAATGGTGTGCCACATTTTAAACTTGTGTCACTTTTGGCCATTTCCTTGATCTATGGAGTTGATATAGTTCTTGATGTTTTAAGACAGTGAGAATGGAATTATTGCTTCTATAAACACTTAACTGGGAAATTAAATTGTAAACTGAAGTTCTGTAATGAAATAATAAAGCATGTCATGATTCATAGAGTATTAGCCAGCAGTGTATCAAAGAACATTAAATATATGTAATTTTCCTCCAGTTGAACTAATGGAATTATTTTACCTGTTCTATCCAGGTCATGTACATGGATGAGGAGCACATCTTCAGTGTGGAACAGATTTCAGCTATGCTATTGACTAAATTAAAGGAGACTGCAGAGAGTAACCTGAAAAAGCCAGTAACAGACTGTGTTATTTCTGTAAGTAATTGTAGTGCATGGGAACATTATGTCTTTTAACTTCAGCTATTGAGGGCATTTTGTTTCTATTCATGCAGAGTGAAAAAGAACTCTGCTAAGCACTTACAAAGGGATTAATCTTAACTAGCTTTAGAGCTTTTGACTTAAAGAAATCCCAGGGCTGCTGCCGTATTCCAGACCCTGACTAACTTCATGAGCCCATTGTCTTGGAAATGTCTGAACCTTTGGACCCAAAATGTCTCTGGATCCAGGTATATACCTTTTGGAACAACTTGTTTTCATGACTAAGCATACTAATTACTCATTAAATACATATATTTGTGGTTTTTCTTGAATTTAAAACAATTTGTTAACAACTTTAATAAGCAATTCCCTTTGTCAAAATTTCCCCTCTGGCAGCTGAAAATTTTAGTTTCTGTCCTGTTTATCTTCATCTTTTCAGCAAATTTTGTTGTGTTTTTTTTTTTCCAATGTTATGACTGTGCAGAAAATGACCTCGGATCAAGAACAGTCATTCCATTGCAAAGCCCCAAGTATAAAATAACACCTGCCTCTCTGTTCTCAATGACTCTGAACAAGTCTGTCTCATGTTGCATCTAGGAATATTTAGCTCTGTTATTATTAGAAATGTTGATTCTCCAGTTGATACCTGGAAAGCTAGCTCTTCATGTGTCCCTGGGAGGGGACATCAGATGGCACTGTCCAATGCCAGTGCTAGAGATCTGTAGAAAATTTTCAACAGGATATTCCTTCAGAATTTTTGAGCACTTCTTGCCCAAAGTAATTTCTTCCAAAATAGTTTCTCTTCATTTGTTATCCCTTATTTCTTTGCTTCTCTCACATCTGTAGTATTGCTGTGCATTTTTAGTTCCTTCCTTCCTTTTTTTTGGGAAGGAGTATACCTGCTAGTTCTAATTAAGATATTCCATATCACTATTTTAATAATACCCAGTTTCACATTTTGGGCCAACACTTATTGTTATTAGCATTTGTATAAAAATAACTCATTTATTTCTTGCTAGTGTGTGCTCATGTAAACTAACTGATGCTGGTTTAATTCCATCTCTGAATAGAATATTTAAAGTGTCAATTCAGTACAGTAGTTGGATTTTACAGGCTTGCAGTAAGTGTTTTCCTCCAAGAGGAGGAATAGATACAATTTTTAAATTAGTACTTTTTAAAAAATAGTGAAGTGTCTCACTTTCTTAAAATAACTTTGTATTCTTGCCTACTTTTTTCAGGTTCCATCATTTTTCACAGATGCTGAAAGGAGGTCTCTTTTAGATGCAGCTCAGATTGTTGGCCTAAATTGTCTTAGATTAATGAATGACATGACAGCAGGTAAGTAGGATAAAATAGCAGTTATTGCAAGTGACAGGTGGGGTAGGGGGTGCATTTAATTGCTCTAAGAAATAGGCCTAACTTGAAAAGGCAAATACGAGACATCAATATTTGAAAAACTTTGCTATTCTTTTCTTGGTTTAATGTCTTTTGTGTGAAGAGGTAGATGAGATCAAGCTCCAGTGATAATTATCTCCCTGAGCACTTAGGAGTCACTACATGGGCCTGGACTACTTGTTCATTTATTGTACTGCCCAGATGCACAGTTGCAGGATTTAGAGACTCTTAAAGAAAGTTCCTTGATTAAACATCAACACTTCATAGCTTAAGGCTTTTTCAGTATAGTTGGGGTTTTAAACAGACCCATGGCTCTGCTGACCATTTATACAACTCTCAGACAAAACTTCCCAGCCTGGAAGATACTAACTGTAAATACAAAACTGGGTTTGGGTTAAGGCATTCTATGTTTTTGATTACTTTGCAAGGCAAAACAAACAAACAAACAAAAAAAACAAACAAAAAACAAAAAACAAAAAACAAAAAAAAAACCAAAAAAACAAAAAAAAAAACCAAACCCAGAAAACCCAAACAAATGCTTAGGGAGCATATTACATGACTAAGGGAGTATGTTCTGCTTGTCAGGTCCTACAGCTTAGATTAATGGAATAAAGCTTCCATGAAGATAGTATATCTTGCACAGGTGTATGTCTGGATTTTTCTTGATGCTTATGATCTTACAGCTTCATGTTACAGGGATTTGATGGTATGCCACTGGAAACTAGAGGTTGTGTGGATAATATCTGACATTTCTTTTGCAGTGGCTCTGAATTATGGAATTTATAAACAAGACCTTCCAGCTCCTGAAGAGAAGCCACGGATAGTTGTGTTTGTTGATATGGGACATTCTGCATTTCAAGTATCAGCCTGTGCCTTCAACAAGAGTAAACTAAAGGTAGTAAGATTAAATGGAAATAGAAGGGTTTATATGCAGTTAAAATCAAATAGCCTGCTAATCTGCCTTCTTTTTTAAATTCTGAAATGCTTTAATGCATGGAGAGTGGCAACAAGTCAAAAGGTGAAGGTTTTCATCAGTGTCCTTTATTTCATTAGATTTTTTTCAAACAGGCTGTAAATTTATTGCAATATACAAATGTAAGATACATAATACAAGTGCTATAATTTATTTTGTTTTATCTAAATGAGAGTGTGTATGGATTAAAATTTTGAATACTTAGGATTGTCTCTTAGTTACTTAGTCTTATTTCCTCTGTAAAAGGGAAGATCAATTTTTGGCTGATGTGGTTGTGCACTGGAAGACAGGCTGACCTGTCCCAACATTTTTTTGAAGCAAGGATTTGCTGGTGTTGGAAAATTGCTATTCACTTTGATTTTATTAGTGCAAGACTAAATAATTTTGTTCTTTCAAACCAGGTGCTTGGCACAGCATTTGACCCTTTCCTTGGTGGGAGAAACTTTGATGGGAAGCTGGTAGATTACTTTTGTGCAGAAATAAAATCAAAGTACAAACTAGATCCAAAAACCAAAGTTCGGGCTCTTCTTCGTCTGTATCAGGAATGTGAGAAACTGAAGAAGCTAATGAGTTCAAATAGCACAGACATTCCCCTAAATATTGAGTGTTTCATGAATGATATTGATGTATCTGGAAAAATGAACAGGTGAGTTCTGTGCAAGACAGCCATTTGCTTTGGTGGCCATATTTTTTAAACAAGTGTTTCTTTCTGTGTTTGAAAGAAGCTTAACATGCTAAAGTTAAGTGTAAGTCCTGAATAGCTGTGGCATTTTTTGTAATGCTGGACTAGCTGAGGCTGGGAAATGTGGTGTTCAGCTACTTGAGTAATGTTTCAGTGCAATAAAGCATGCATAAGAAGTTTGGATTATTTTTGTGGAGTATGTTCTTAAAACCATGGATTGATGCATGCAAACCAGAGGGCTGGCTGCATATTTTAGCTAACCTAAATCCCATGCTGCTCTTAAGATAGCAACAAATTTAAACTCTTTCTCTGCTCTGGTGTAACTGTGGATATTAGTAGAGAAATGGAGGGCAGAAACAGTGCTTATGGGTGATGACTTGATTATGGTCCAAGTGTAAATGAAGTCTCTCTCTTTCTTGCACATGTTCACAGGCATGGCTTCATTTGTTAGTTCTATAGCTGCTGCTAAGAGTGGTGGGTTCTTCCAGTATTTAGGCAACTGTTTTTTGTTATAAAGGAACTGTCAATGTTTTCCAGTTTCTTATCTGTAACCTCTGCTCTCAGGCAAATACATAGCAGCTGCCCAAACAAAGCCTTTATCTTATTTAACTACATTGATAGTGGCTTAGGAAAATTAGTAAGCAGTTGTTTGTGTACTGCCTTGTCTATGGCTGCCACTTTGGCCTACTCACAGGAGTTTAGCTCTAAGTTTCTTTGCAGTTTTGTCAGCTAACCTAGTCAGCATCAATTTGGAAACAAATACCAGGCAAGGTATTGTGGGACAGGCATTCTTTAGTTAATTCCATTTTTTTTTCCGTAGATCACAATTTGAAGAATTGTGTGCTGATCTGCTGCAAAGGATAGAGGTGCCTCTGCTTTCATTAATGGAACAAACACAACTGAAAGTGGAAGATGTAAATGCTGTAGAGATTGTGGGAGGAGCAACCCGTATTCCTGCTGTCAAAGAGAGGATTGCTAAATTCTTTGGCAAGGATGTCAGTACAACACTGAATGCAGATGAAGCCATAGCTAGGGGCTGTGCTCTGCAGGTATGGTACTGGCAACACTTGGTGAAATTAAAACATATTTCTTGGTAGTGCTTCCATGAAGAATTAGTCAAGCAGTTATGAAAAATTGTAGAAGTGGTCCATTTTAAACACACATGTTCACAAGGTCTTTTTATGGGACTGTGCTGTTTAAAAAGTCCAGAGTACTCCTCTCTGCTGCAGTACTTTATTGCAGGGTGTATTCTGTAAGCAGCCCACTGCTCTTCAGAAGAACATGATCTAGGGGCCTTCAATGCCAAAAATGTAAGTTGTTGTCAAGATGAAAGATATTTTTACTCAACAAGATATGAGGAGTATCTGTGGAGAGCCCAAACTACTGCAAGTTTGACTTTTCTGGTATCCAACTTGCCATCAATGTGAAACAGGCTTTGTCTCCCTCCTATTTTTACTGTTTCAAACTATATTTTACAAGCAAACCACTCATTCTGTGTTCTTCCTATTCTCTTTTAACTTGTCTTATTTTACCCTCTTCTCTTTGACTTCTTTCTTTACTCCATCTCACTAACAGCTTCCTATTGTCAGCAATCAGTTGTGTTCAGGGAAAGAAGCAGGACCCTTTAGATAAACACTCCTTTTAGGACTAAGCAGGGCAGCACTTCCCCTTTTAAGTCCTGCTATTAGAGTGTTGCCCTTATTCACAAGCTACAAAGGGCCTGCTAACACAGCACATAAACACTTGTGTGTGAGATTTCTTTTCTCATACTGCATTGAAATTGAGTATTGAGATAGTTCTGCCTAATAAAATCAATATAGTTCTCACTTGTTCAAGGATTTTTTTGCTAGTGAAGTGGAAGAATTAACCAGCTTTAATACAAATTTTTTTTTAGTGTGCCATTCTTTCTCCAGCTTTTAAAGTGAGAGAATTTTCTGTGACAGATGCTACACCTTTTCCAATATCTCTGCTATGGAATACAGAAGCAGAGGACACTGAAGGGTAGGTTGCTCAGACTACCATTCTGTGATGCTTTTGACCTTCATAATTCAAGGGTAATGTTCTTGCTTGCATTTAGATTAGGATCTTGGTATTCTCATGTAGAAAACTCACAGGCCATGTAGCAGAGATGCTTGACAGGGAAGATTTTAAAGACACAGGTTGAAATTTTAACTGTAATTCCTCATTTGTAAAAATATAAAGATTTTTAAAATGTGAGTGAAAGAGCTACCAACTAGTATCTTGTCTTGCACTGCCTTTATCTGGTTGTCAGGATTAGGAATTTAAAATTAACTAGATTAATGCCTGGGTCCTGATTGAACTTTGCCTTCTGGCTTTTCATTTTTTACTCAAGGTGTTCCTGACACCTATCTGGATTTATTAGCAATATTATGTACTATAGATATATTGTGAGCTTATATGGATGCTATTTATGTGACTGAAGCAAGAATTTAACACCTAGTAAAAATTTAACATTTGTAAGAGTCATTTCTTGCTGCAGTCTCTTACAGCTGACATCTGTTACTAACTGTGCCGTGCCTGTGGGAAATGCAATTGCTTTCTAAGATGCAAAGAGCTCCAAGTTCAACTTCTGGAAAAATAATAGTTCTAGAGGGATCTGTTCATACCTTTTTCATGTTCTTTGTAGTTAAGACTTTTTTTCTTTGTCTGCTTTCTGTGGAGATGCAGGGCCTAATTGTTCTGTCACTTGTGAGAGCAGCCTGTGGGTTCATGTTCTAGATAAAGCTCTCACTTTCTCACATCTAGGTTATTAGATGAGATCTTCCACAGTTAGGAGGCAAAACTTAGTAGGAAATTAGAATCAGGGTGACATAATAGCAGACATGCCATAGAACACCAAGTAAAGCTGGTTGTTTTTCTGTCGTGTTGAAGAATGAATAATAATCCGGTGTCAGGGTTCTCAACTGAGCCATGGAACATAAATGAGTAAGGAATTAACAGGGCTATAATTATCTCTCTGAGACTAAGGAAGGGTGCAAATTATGATTCAAAATACAGTGTTCCAAGCTCAAATAGTGGAATAGGACAGTAAATCCTTTTCTCTTGCAATACAGTAGTGAAGTATCTTCATTGCAATTGTATAGAAGGGTAAATGTGCCAAAACATGATGTTCCTCTGAAGAGTTCTGACCCTATCAAAACCATTCAGCTCAAATACACCACTAAAAGTGATATTTTCCCTTAATTACAGAGTTCATGAGGTCTTCAGCAGAAATCATGCAGCACCTTTCTCTAAGGTTCTTACATTCTATAGGAAAGGTCCATTTGAGCTAGAAGCTTTTTATTCTGATCCTAATGGAGTCCCATATCCTGAGTCAAAAATTGGTAAGTAGTTGTGTCCAGTAGAATGATTTGAGATCAAACAATAACTGTGTTGTGGTGCAGTATGGTTATGATGTATATATTCAGGTTTTTGTCTCTGAAGGACTCATAATTTTCCCATTCCTGAGGCAACTGAATGAGTATTATTTTTCTTGCTTATAATGTTGCTTTGGCTAAATGAAGAAATGAGGGGAAAAATAAATGCCTACAACTAAAATGTGGTTATCACTACAGAATGCAGTTTTGCAACTTTTTAAAATCTTTTCTGCTTATCACTGAAGCAAGCTAGGAATAATTTTAAAATACTTCCTGTAAATGAAAAAAAAACATGTCTTAAATAACTAGTTGTTGTTTTTACCTATACCCGCTCGGATTGACATAATGCTGAATAGCTTTTAATCAAAGCAGTCTGAAATAGTGGCAGCTACAAGACTACAGTATTGATTTGTCTGTGTAACATTTCTAAGCAGCTCTTTCATACTTTTTGATGAATTGCAGCCCTTGACAGTGTTGATACTTACAAAGAGCTGACAACATGGTTAGTTAGGAAAAGACTGTGATAGTAAAGACAGGCCAATTAAATAATTGTTCTTGAGTTCTAAATATGTAATTGAATGTTGTATGTTTGAATACCATATATTTTGAAAAACCAGCACATTGGAGAGGGACTTGCTACAAGCACAGGTAGTGACCATACATGGGGGAATAGCTTTAAAAACTGCAAGAGAGGAGGTTTAGATTACATATTAGGAAGAAATTCTTTGCTATGAGGGTGTTGAGGCACTGGAGTAGGTTCCCCAGAGAAGTTGTGGATGCTCCATCCTTGGAGGAATTCAAGGCAGGTTGGATGAGGCTCTGAGCAGCATGGCCTAATGCGAGGCAAGGGGTTGGGAACTCCATCTTTAAGGTGGCTTCCAACCAAGGCCATTCTTTGATTCTCTTACAATATTCTGAAGTTACAGAAACATCAGACTTCCTTTTGTGGTTAACTCTTACCATAAAGGCTGATGGTAGAGTTTGTCAGTGTTCAATTTATATGGCTTTAACAAACAGGAAGCTGTTTAACTGCTGTTCTGAAAAAAACTGATAAGAACAGGACTGAAGATCAGATTTGTTTCAACTCAGTTGCCAATTAATCCTTTGCTCAGAACAGAATTACTGGTATGACTAATGGGTGAAGTAGTAGTTTTAATGAAACTGGCAAAAGGGAGATCAGGTCACATGACTCAAATATTGCTGAATTTACAAGGCAGAGGATTACATTCCTTAGCCTGTGAGACAGGCAGGTAAAAGCTTGTGCACATGTGGTCTAGATCTGCTGCTGGAGGAATTGTGTGTGTAGGTGTGTCTATTTGACCTGCAAAATTGGGGAACTTGTACTTTGCAGCTAAGTGAGCATTCTGGTCTCCAGGTCACTCTTTTGGTAATCCATGCATAAGGAAAAATGTCTGCTGTTAATATCAAGGACATCTGATTCTTCATTTACTCTTAAACTAATTATCTATTACACAATGCTCGTTTCAAGTATTACAGTAGTTAGAGAACAATTAGATTCTGCCCTAGAATAAAAGGTAATGGCAGACTTGTATGGATGTTAGAAGCTGTAAGGAAAGCCTCTAGAAATATTGTTTCTGTGGTAGGCAGCAACTTGTATTAGAAGGGCACCACTTAATACTGGTGTTAGACTAAGCCCTTTGGTAGTTTTCTTTCAGCCCACTAGTAACACAGCACCAGTTTTGTGTTTAGTCTGTATTAGTGGTGTCAGGGGAACCTACTGTTTGATTTATACGATTAAGTTGGCTGAAAAGCAGTGTACTTTGGTTTTATTGTTTTGGTTTTTTTCTGGCAGTGCTGATTTAATTTGAGGGACCATGAGATTAGCACAGAGGCTTCCTCAAATATTTAGAAAACAGTTTGTCTATGAAAAAGGGAGATGTTTTTCTGGCTCTGTAGTATTACCTACTTAATTCCACTGTGTGAGTTTTGATTCTTTCGGTTTTAGGTAGGTATGTTATCCAGAATGTGGCAGCCCAGAAAGATGGAGAGAAGTCTAAAGTCAAAGTGAAAGTCCGTGTCAACACTCACGGCATTTTCAGTGTGTCCACTGCATCTATGGTAGAACCAGTTAAAAGTGAAGAGTGTGAAGATGTCAGTGTTGAGACTGAAGTGGAAGCTCAGGACCAGAGGCCTACTGAAAACTTCAGTGATGTAAGTTGACCTCTCTTGTGTGTGAATGTCCTTACTGATTGATGAAAGTGTGTTCTGCTGTTACACACTCTGGAAGAAAAATACCTTCCTCTAAGGAAGCAAAAGGAGATCAATTTTAAGATGTGTAGCTGTCAAGAAATGTCTTTACAAGAACAGGAGACAATTTGTGCTATCTTGCAAGTGTGTGGATTTCAAAATCAGTTATTTTGTGAAGTGCCAAATAGCAGCAGGGTGGGGTTGCTTACAGCTGCCATAGTTATCCAGCTGTTCCAAACAGGAAAACTAGATTTGGATTGTTAATAATCCATGCCCTTTGTGATGAAAGGATTTGTACGTAATCCTTTGTATCAGTAAAGTTTTTTGAAACTTTTTGTGAAAGGAAAAGCTGAGTTGTTTTCTGCAGCATTGAAGGAGAGGGGAACGCTGGGGAATAACGCACACTGTTACAGTCTACTTGATGTTTTAATAGTTTTCTGAGGGGAAAAACCTTAAACATTATGACTCAATAAATTAAAAGCCCCTTTTTATAAGAGCAAGTGGTAGCATGTGCACACACGCACAGCCTGGCACTGTTAACATTTCCATGAAGTCCTCCTGAACTTGCAGCTAGTCCGAATCTCCATAGCTGAAGCGTGTGTGTTTCTGCGTGTGCACAGAATGCTTTGTAGGGCACTTTGTACCGTATGTGCGTCAGGAGTGAAGTGCCCTATACCTAAATGCAAGTGCACATGCCTTCTACATCCTTTGTGCCTGGGCTTTCATTTCAGAAAAATATCCAGCAAGAGAACAGTGAGGCTGGAACACAGTCCCAGGTACAAACTGATGGTCAGCAAACGTCACAGTCTCCCCCTTCATCAGAACCTCCCTCTGAAGAAAACAAAATCCCAGATGTCAAGAAAGTGAGTGACCCTTTAACTCTGTTGAAAATGTTATCCTATATAATGGCTTTTAAAATGGTGACATATTTCAGGAAAAGGAACTTGGTGTTGGAACCTTTTCATTTTCACATCTTTACTATAGTGAAAAATGTCTATCATGATGGTTTTTGTGCAGAGTTTTCAAAAGGATTCCTGCAAGAAGCCTTTCTCTACCACTTCTCTATCTTCTTGCAGTGTTGCAAACTAGTTTATTTGGGTTGAAGACATTTCAATTTAAACAGCAGTTTGAGCTAATAAGTTTGAACTTATTAGGCCTGCTGAGGGAAGCTGGGATCAGGAGTTCATAAACCTGAAAGGAAATAATCAATATGAAACATTTGCCTGCATGTTATTGCTAGTGATTTTGTTTTTTCATCTATATGAGATGAAAAATGCTTTGGGTTAAAATCTTAACCACTGTCAGCATCATAGTGAAATGCTACATTACAGATGGACACTTCTGGAAAATCTGCAAACACACCATGTATCTGAGGAATGTCCTTGCTGTAGCTCAGTGCTTACTGTCTGGAAACAGACTGTAAGGAGACTAGGATAGGAGGTGGAATCCTGAAAAAGAAAGTGCCTCATGAGTATATTTTGAAGATTTTAAAAGAATGTGGAAAATCCTTTGTCTGTTCTTCCTATGAATGTCTCTTTCATCATAGTGGTACTTCATCAGAAAAAAAGTCAGGAAAATTATCTTATTTTTCTTCTTTCTAACTCAGACAAATGAGAAGAAAGGTGATCAGCCCCCAGAAGCTAAAAAACCCAAGATAAAAGTGAAGAATGTGGAACTACCCATTGAAGCTAACTTGGTTTGGCAGTTAGGAAAAGATCTTCTCAATATGTATATTGAAACAGAGGTGAGTTAGTGTGGTTTAGACTGCTTTCTTGTGTGCAGTTACTAACCAGTCACCTGCTTCTCAAGGCAACCTCTGTTCTTGTATTGTCACCCTGGAGTGTGGGCTCAATTAACAATGAGCTAACATACTGTCTGTCTTCTAACACATAGCTGACAAATGTTTATCAGAGAGATTGAAGTGTCCTTTATAGCAATTAGTATCAGAGCACTGATCCATGGAATGACATCACAGATTCATTTAAGCTGTTGTAAGAAGTGCAACCCATTTCTTCAAATGAGTCTACTGCATAATAACGAGAATTTCAACAGTTAGGTGAGCCAAGGCCCCTGGGAGATTTTACATGAGCTGTGCTTTGTAGAATGCTGCTTGAGTATTGTTATTTTTTAATTAAAATGTTTTCTGTGGTATACAGGGAAAGATGATTATGCAAGATAAACTGGAGAAAGAAAGAAATGATGCAAAGAATGCAGTGGAGGAATATGTATATGAGTTCAGGGACAAGTTGTCTGGACCATATGAAAAGTTTGTTTGTGAAAAGGTAGGTTATGGTTTCAGGAACTTCTCTGAAAATACTGATACCAAATATCTGTTTTGTGTATCCTGATTAAACTTTCTCAGAGCCACTCTGGACATAGGTGCAAAACCAGAACTTCATTTGAATGGTGGTGGTGACTAACCCAGAATTAGGTTTAAGTGTGTCAAATACATATCCCTGAATATAGATTTGTCACAAATGGAGTAGAATTTTGTTTCCAATTGAAGCTGGTGACTGGAAGGGGAAGCTGTTGCTTTGTGTAACCAAAACTGTGAATTAGTGTTGCACCCCAAGCATTGGCCTAAAGGCCTTCAAGGACAGAAGTCTATAAATGATACCCTTGTTGTAGGTGTTTCTCAGTCCAGAAGCTGGCATGTTTTAACTAACTTAATTAGGCAAAAGCTGCAGTAGAAATTAAATTTTTATACAGGAGGCTAAGGATTAATGTGTTTATTTACCTCTGAGTTACTTCAAGACAAACTTGGTGGATTGGTGTGTATTTGGATGTTTGATGTGTTGAATTATATTGACACACAGGATCTGCAGGGGTTTCTCTGCCCTCCTAGCAGAGACAGAAGGCTGGCTGTATGAAGAGGGTGAAGATGAAGCAAAGCAGGTGTATGTAGAAAAATTAGAGAATTTAAAGGTAGGCCTGTTAATATGCCCAAAAACCAAAATTTCCAAAACACTGTGCCAAACAACATTAATGAATCACATAAACATGTACAAATTGCTTTTTCTAGAAATTAGGTACTCCAATTGAAATGCGCTATCAAGAAGCAGAGGAACGACCAAGGCTATTACAAGAACTGGGACACAGGCTCCAGTACTATGCTACAATAGCTGGGGAATTCAGGAATAAAGTAAGTGACCTTTTTTTAGCCACAGTGCTTCAGTGAGGCTCATTGGCTGGAGGGGCTTCAAATGCACTTTCAGATGAGCTGCAATCTGCTGCTATATAGGTCACAAATTTAACACCACAAATGTTTCCCAGTACTCAAAAAAACTCTCACACAGTGTCATGTCTTCAGTTGCTTGATACTTCTGGATGTTTTCAGGTTGAAGAGGATGTTTTTATAAAGAGTTTAGACTTGTGATCTGATTCTTGTCCTTTAAAAAACTGATCTATTTTTTTTTAATGTGCTCCTCTTCCAGTTCTTTCAGGGACAATAGTTCTTGTATGATGAGAAGCATTAGTGTAAAATGTAGTTGCAGGTAAAGTAGAAAACACAATTTTATTATGTGTGGGTATTTAGGGCTTGGTATTTTCTGGGGTTTTTTTTGTTTGGGGTTTTTTTTCCGTTTTTATTTGTAGATTATGTTCTTGATAAAGATTTCTGTCTGAAAACTTGCTCCTTGGATTTCCACTTAAAGAATTTTAATAGGACAGCTCACAACACTCAAACTAATTCAATCTGAGACTTAGCATCAGAAACAATTGTGTGCTTACAGTTATAGATCTACAAAATCAAGTGAAATTGCTAGTAGTGTTATATGTGAAATAACTAGCATCATTGTAAATAGTATATTTAAGGCTTGGTTTTATTTAAGAATTCCAAATACGGATCCATTGGTTGTGTTGCTGGCAGGTTCTTCTCCTGATAGTAGTTAATTATGTAACTGTGGCATTTTAGGGAATGCTAGAGTTGAAAACTATGATCCTTTCCCTTTACATCAGGATTCTAATGTCTTAAACTAATTTGGGTGCAGGTAGCCCCTCCAGAATGGGAGGGAATATTTTTTTTTTTTAATCAGCTTTAAGAATGTTAAATTTTATTGCATGACCCTCTTGTGAAGCTTCTATGTCCTCTGTCAATCAGATTTCTTGTTCATTTGGGTAAAGGAAGCTTTATATTGACATCTGTATTTGCTGTTGTCTCTTGCTCTTATGGCTAACTTCTGTTTATTTTGGCTATTGGAAGAGATTTGCAAGTTATAAATAATTGATATAGACTTGTTGGCATAACTTGATTGCATTGTTAACACTTGACATTATTAGCTAATACAAAATGTTTGTATTTGGACAGGATGAGAAATATATCCATATTGATGAGATGGAAATGATGAAAGTAGAGAAGTGTGTTAGTGAAGTGGTAGAGTGGATGAATAATGCTGTGAGTGCACAGGCTAAGAAGAGCTTAGATCAGGATCCAGCTGTGCATTCAAGTGAAATTAAGGCAAAGCTACAGGTGAGTACCATAAGAAACTGTCTTTAGAGGTTGGTGTTAAAAGTAGACTGGTGTCTGTGCCTTTTGTCTTCCCAGTTTCATCTTGGTGCTCTAGTGTTCTTGAAAGGTAGAAAGTATGGAAAGGAGGAGATCCAGTGAAAAGTTCTAGTGTACTGGATCCAATTGTGTAGCTCATTGATTTTTTTTGTCTTTGTCACCTTAAATTCAGGTTGTTTTTCAGTGTTTTAGAGACTAAATAGTATTGAAAAAAAACCAGTGAAGTCCAAAATACTTAGTTGAACTTGGCCCACAGAACATCAGAAAGTATACCAATTAATGTATTTCATATCAGTTTAGACTCAGGGGACCAAATGCAAGATTTTGGCACTAGTGAAGCTGGTGGCTCCTTAATATATATTCTGCCCACATCTTTTCCATTTTTTTAGGAGTTAAACAATGTCTGTGAGCCTGTTGTGACACAACCAAAACCAAAAGTTGACTCTCCTAAGGAGGAAAACCCGTTAACTGAACAGAGTGATTACAAAACTGAAGACATGGGAGAAGACGACAAAAATTCTGAAATGCCTCAGCAAAATGGTGAATGTCATCCAAGTGATCAAAACACCATTAACATGGACCTGGACTAAGCCACTGCACTTGCAGCAAATTATTTCATCCCATGACAGAAGATGTTTTGGCTGTCATATGTGATGGGGGTGGCAATGCATTGTTTTGGAAACTATTTATATTTTTTTTCTTAAGACTTGTCTGGGATATGTTATGTTGTGGGAGGAAGAATAGTAATAGTGTTGGTCATGACTATCCTAAAAGGAAAATTGCCTTGGTAACTTTCAGATTCCTGTGGAATTGTGAGTTCATACTAAGCTTCTGTGCAGTATTTAACCATTTGCATCACTAAAGATGAAAAGAAGCCCTTGCTTTGAAATGTACTGCTCCTTTAAAAGGTTGTAATCAAAACACTCGTAGGCATTTGTAGATGCCAAGGTAGTTTTCTTTTGTCTGGACATCTAATTGGGTATGTCAGAAAAAGCCAGTGTCTGTCCCCTTCATAAGGACTTTGCAGAAGATACCCTTCTGTCCTGAGGTTTTTGATTGTTGCAGTCCAAAGTACTTATCAGGTAATGAGATGGTGAAATGTGTTAGTAGCATGCAGAAACGCTTACGTTTCATCCCTTGCTAAACAATACATTTTTCATGTGGGGTACATAAAATGAAGGAAATGCTAATTCTGTTAGTGTTATTGTGAAGCTTTTTAATGAGCTTTGAAATAAAGTTCATTTTACTGGTATCTCCTGACCTCTTGAGTTTAACTGTTTTCAGTACTTTGCCTGAAGTGTTGCCCTTCTCAGTTTGCCAGGCCATTGCTTTGTGTTCCTCTGCAGGAGAGTCATAAACACACTTAAAACTCTCACTTTGCACAGAACTGGTTGTACAGCGAGATTAATGTAATTCAGCCACTTAATGAGTTATGCCTCTTTCTTTTCTTTGGCCCAAGGGTTGTATACATCTGAAAGAACCTGGAAACTTTACAGATGTTAGAGCATAGGACAATGTTTGTAACTGATGCCTATATAACTTGGATTACAAAGTGCTTGTATAGCTTGAGTCAACATATTAGTATTACCTGATATCAGTATAACCTAAATCATGACTTTATATGTATCTGTGTAACCTGATATCAAGATAAACTCTATCATAGCTTTTTGTACCTATATAAACTGAAACGTAGCTTTCTATACAATGTAATGGCTAGTACATGATTAAGTAGTTGCTTAATGCTGAATAGAGGAAAAAAGACAAAACACCCCAGGTGGATAGTTTTAGAGACAGATAAGTATAGTACTAATGAGAAATTGGGAAATGTAAAGCCAAATTAGCTGCAACCAAGGAGCACTGTAACAAGACACAGTTGAAAAGTTCAGATGCAAAAAAGACCCTGGAAGCCTTCATCAAAGATCCCTGACGACCCCCAAACTGGGGAGGTATAAGTGCAGTGCAAAAGAACTCTCTCATAACCATGAGATCATGCTATGTAAATTGGTTCCAGTGTGTATGTGATGATGCTGTGGTGACACAGTGATACTAAGCAATATTTACAGCACCACACTTGGCAAAGATGGGTGCATTAGGTGGAGAAATCTCACCACCAGCACTGCAAGAAACACATACCTGCTGTATACACATTGGCCTATGGGGATTTATTTCCAGCCTATCTTTTGAGCATCATAATATAGAACTCTGTAACTTAGAAATTTTAATCCATGGTTCAGAGTAAGATGTTAAAACCTGGTTGAATACTTAGGCCAGGCTCTGCTTTTTGTTATAGATTAAACTCAAATAATGGTGTTTTCACCCCATTCTAGTTGCTCTAGTTAGACCTCGTTAAAGGTTTTGAAAAGTAAGAATTCCTCTAAAGTGGATCTCTGTAGTCTATTGGAGTTTTTGGGTTTTTTTTTAATACTTGGTGCAGGGGAGGATGCTCTGTGTTAAACATCAAACTACACTAGGGAGTATTAGGTACCTGAAATGCTGTGGGAAGAATTTTTCTTGGAAGTATATTTTGAAGAGTGTTAACTCTGCATGGAAGTAGAGATCTCATATATAAGCATGTGGCACCAGATCAGTGGCTTAAAGATCAGTGTCACTAAATGCAAAAGTGTTTTGGCTTGTTCTTTTAATAAGGGTTTATTGTGGCTACAGCAGTATTTTATCTGAAACAACAAAGTCTAATTGAGAAAAGAGGAAATTGGTGCCACTGGAGCTACAAAAGAGGGAGTACAGATGAGAGGACTGGTGCTTTCTGGGGCCAGCTAATCCTACCCAAGGCAAATCTTTTTCTCCTAGTTGGTGTTTTTAGCATCATCCCTTTGGCAACACCCTGAGCTCTAATGTGGTGTGTGCAGCTTCCCACAGTAGTGCCCATTTTTCTGTATTGACTATATATAACCCATTTGGTAACTGGGTTATCAAAATGCAGATTACTGTTACTGGCTGCTTTGAGCTTCCTGTTCTTCACTTCTGCTGATCCATTAGACAATGGTGTACAGTTAACAGCAATAGGAATATTTTGATTTTTTCCTAGTGCTAAGGGACAGGAAGTCAGACCAAACTTCAAAACCATGTCTGAGGTGTGGAGAATATTTCTGTGTTGGTAGCAGTAGAGTGGTTTCATCAAGGGTTAACTTTTTTTGACAGACTGCTGCTTGCTTATATTATTGCTGAAATGGAAATTAATTATTTTTGCAAAATCAGTAAGATGCCTTAGGAGAAAGCTTAGCTTAATCAGTGGAAAATTTTATAGAGACATTTGAAGTAGAATTCTGTCAGAAGAACTAGTCCTGAATCTACAAAAAGCAGCTTTTCAGGTCCTGATAGATTGCCATATATTCAGTTACCTCTATAGAATGTACTGAGTTTTCCTTCTAATTTTCCTCTAATGAACCTTCCTAGAAAGTTCTGCACTGGGAACAGAATAATCTGGGCTGTATATTTTTTTTCCAGATTTCTGCAATGTTAACTATTTCATTCCAGCTAATGGTGTGGCAATTAATGAATCCCTTATGATTAAGTGGTTTCTTTGAATTTTTACAGTGCTTATGCTTTACCCTGGGTGGGAAGAAAAACAAGGATAGCTCAGTGATAAAACTTTACCTCCTCTCCCTTTGCCCTATTTTAATGGCTTTGCTTTCTAAATTACCTTTTGCCAGACACGTGTGGAAATCTTGTGTGCCAGTTTCAGTTTGATCTCAGTATCAGTGACAGGGAGGTGAGGAGGTTTGGGATGTTGCAGTTCCCCTCCTGCTGCAACGCAGCAAAAAAACACACAGCACCACAAGGCAGAGATTACTGGCCAGTTTAATCTCACTGGTACAAGGGTGTAATGGCCTCAATGTTTCACTGACTAAATACTGCACAAAGGTTTGACTCTCCTTTTGGAAGGAGTGAAAAAAATAACTTGATTCCTCTAAAGCAAGCTTTTGCAATTCTTTTCATAAAGGATTTTTGGTGTAGTGTATTGTTGCATTTCTTAAAGTTGCCAATTTTACCTAAGTCTTTACAACTGTTTTGCTATAATAGCATTACTAATGGGGAGAATTTACATCAGTGTTCAGTATGGTTTTATTTTTGAGACTCAGCTTTTTTCAAGCTGTATTCTGAGATTCTTGAAAGTCCTTTGACATAGCATAGAAAAGTTTATGATTCAGAAAATGTGTGAAGTATACAAAAAAACTCAAATGCGCCACTAAAAATGTTTGAGATCATATTAGGGGAAAACACTCAAAATGGACCTAACCAGATTGCCTTATTGGGTGTGATTAACCTTAATTACATATTAAAGTATTCCTTAACCACCTTTATCTTCCCAACATAACAGACTTGTGAGTTAACTCAGTCTTTAAAGTAAAGTTTGTAAACTCACAACACACATCAGATTGCCTAAAATTCATTCTTTGTCCAGTTCTGAATCTTAGATGACTAAAATTTATGTAAAATACATAGGACTTTTCATAACTGTTGTATTTTCCTTTACCACTTTTTTTTTTTTTGTGAAAGCTTTAGTAGAAGGAAGAATTGTGAGATTATGCAGTCAGAGAAACTATTTTGGCATGAAGATTTAAAGTATTTTAAACCAAGAAAAGCTTAGAAGCAGAAAAAAGATATGGACAAAATAAGTAATAAAAAAGGGTAAAATACTATGATTTATCTGTTGTAGAATCTCTTTCGCACAGGTTTGATGTAGCATGTTTTCTCAGGCTACCACTACATAGACTGACTACTACTGAAGTCTAAATGATACATTTTAATTCTTGGTCAGGTACCTTGCCCCTCAGTGAAATATTCTTTCATTATTTTCTGCTCCCATTTTGTAATAGGTTTGACTTTCCTGAAGGTGTGTATGTTGCAAATGGTGGAGCCCAAATAAGATGATTTCTTTGGACTACCAAATATATTTGTATCATTTATAATGAAGTTCTGATTTATCAGGTTGGCCCTTAATTCATGTGAATTAGGAGTACTGGTAAACTCTGCAGGTGAAGTCACTGAACTGGCAGGTGAGTTGCTAAATTTGAGTGGAGTTTTTAACTTTGTTGATACTGTTGAGCATCTGATTGTCAGATTTTACTGCTCTGGTATAGATAATGTTTGTGTAACATGCATATATTTATGCTTTGTGTCTCCCTGTGATTAAGCCACAGCACAGCTCCTTGAAAAATATTCCAAAAAGAGAGATGTGTTTGTTTATTCCATGAACTTTAACCAGTTCCCCCAGACTGGTATTGATTTCAAAGAATGTTAATTTGGGGAGCTTTCAACCGACTTTCAAAAGTAGTGGAGGAGACAAAACAGAACTTAAGCATAGAATTTCCATGCTTTGTTATCATTAAAAAGCCATAGCAGGCATAATAAAACTTCTTAACATTTTAGATTTTGGATTGTCTTATAAGCTAGCCTATAGTTATCCTGGCTAAAAAAGGTAAAAAATATTCACCATATATTTCTTCCTTAGAGTGAAAGTTGCATAGGAAAAAATAGAAAAAGCCCAAAGGCACCCCCTGGGGAGGGAAGAAACCTCATCCTGTCACCTGTAGGCCCTGGTGATTTAAAATACAGATGAGGACTAAAGCAGAAGAGACATGAGGAAAGCATAGGTATAAACTGTAAGTGCAGCCCACGAATCTAAGCTGCATGGGCTCTCCCACCCATGGCTCCAGCAGGAGGGTGATTAGGAAAGGCCATACTGGCTTCCTGCAGGTTTTCCTTCCCTGTGCACCTGCTATGTGCCACTTGCTTAGCCCTTAGCATTACTTAGCCCTGTGTGCTCCAGGCAGATTCCAGAAATGAGCTCTGCCATCCAAAGGCAGGGACAGCAGGACTCTGTCTTTGCACATCAACCCTGATCTATCAAAGCAGAGGCAGAAAGGCACAGAGATCCACAGGTGCCTGCCAGGAGCCCTGTGCCAGCATCCCTGCTTTCTGCTGCCTGCTGTTAGGTCAGGGCTGAGGTTCCTCTGCTGCCAGGGAAGGTAGTTAAGTAACTTAATCATGTTGTCACTGAAAAGCAGCTGGCTACAGGCCTGTGTGCTTTTGGATATTTCCAGCCCAAGCTGAGCTGTGGAAGACCATACCTACACAGTAACTGTTCATGTGTGCTTGCCTGTGATTCCTATCTACAGCAAAACAGGGGATGAATTTGTAACATCCCATACAGTTCTCAGTCGTGCACAAATAGAGGCCAGCAGACAATGGATGGCATCTCAAAGAGGCCACGCTTTGTGCAGGGCCAAGCACAAAGCCTGACAGGTGAAAACTGAGTGAGGGCCTCAGCAATGCTGTTTCAATGCAACAAAATATTAAAATAGTTGTCATGCAGAGCATGAAACAGCCCCACGTGGGTAAATAGCTCCCAGTAAACTGCAAGGATGCGAGTGTCACGGGATGCTGAGTTTATGCTCAGTCCTTACCTCCCACTGCATTCAAAGTAGGTTACTCAGCATTTAACCAATGGGCCATTAAATTGCTTTACTTGAAATACTACACAGGGGCAAACTTTGCTAAGCTGTAAACAAGCCACTGCAGTACCAAGGACAGCTTTGTGAAGATGAACAAGAGGAGAAAAGAGATTAATGGGGGGCAGAAGAAGGGATTTTGATTTGTTTGGTTTGTTGTTAAACAGGGCAGGACATTGCTCATTTAAATCCTTATTTTCTCTTATCGTGTTTGCTCAAACGTGCACACTTACATACAACCCCTCAAACAGTTTATCTAGGTTGGAGCAAGTGGCACCACATTGTGGTGGCTCCTGCTCTGAATTCCCAAGGATGTGATACTTGGTGCTGTCAGCATGCACACATCCATCATCATCAGTCACATGGAGAAGCTGAGCTCGGACTGGGTGGATGCTGGTGTGATTAATCAGCAATTGACAGTCTGTGATAGCACACAGGCTGTTTTATGGGCATACACTGCACCATGTGGAAGCCTATATCAAACCCCAGAATGGCTGGATGCATGTCAGCAGCAATTTTTCAGAGAGAAAATGCTTTTCCTCCTTCCTTTCCTGTGTGCTTTGTCTGGAGTTGCACTCACGGTGCCAAGCTTGTTTTATGTGGTGTATACACTCTGAGAGGTGTAAAGCCAAGCAGGCTCCAGCAGCAGGAGAAACCTGCAGAAGAAAAAATGATGATGGCACAACCATTTCTCAGTAATGACAGCAGGTGAGTCTGTTGGACAGGGAACACACAGGGGCTGAAATTAGAGGCAGTGATCCCAAACCTTCCTCCACTGATCATCATGCTTATAAGGTGCTTATTTACTAGAGCTCCCTAGCACACTGCCTTAATCAGTTTTGCCATTCACCTCAATAATTCTCTGGGAGTCTTCTAAGAAATTATTTTCATTCAAAACTTTAATACATATAAAAAAAAGGAAGAGGTTGATAAAATATCCATATTTAATGAAAAAAAACCCAACATAGCAACATCCCAGTGTTAACACCTGCCTTGAGACCCACTGGAAATGAGACTCACTGTTCCAAACCCCAACCCAGCCTATGGAAATATTGCTTGGGTGCCACTTGAGACTGCAGCTTGGAAAGCAATAGGAAGGGAAAACCCTCTATGTCCACTACAAGCCTGCTTAAAGGTGAAAAGACTTAAGAATTACTTGACCTGCAGAATTCAGAATTGGTTTTCTTTAACAAATGGTGTCAAATGCACAAAACATATCATGTTGACACGGCAAGATGTCCCCATTACTGTGTTGAAGGTAAAGTAGTAAATCTTTTTCTGAAGCAGTGGTAATGCATTGATAAGCACTTCTTAGAGCTCCCTGCACAGCCTCACAAGGCCACTGCTGGCATCAGGTATCACCACTGACAGCTTTCAATAGGGCTGGCCCAAGAAAGCTGGAAAGATTTTACACCAGAAAACCTGAGTCCACTGAAATGCAAATCAGCCTTCTGAATGATGGATTTTACTAAGATTTCACTTCAGGGCAAAACCTTTGTAAAGTCTAGCAAGCCTCTATCTAAGAGAGGCTGTTTAAGCATTTTCAGAACAAAGCCAGTTTTGTTTTCCTTCAGAAATCCACTTCAAAATGGTTTTGTAAGATAAATATGTGGCAGAAGCAACCCCATAAAAGTCAAACCCGACCGTTTTGATCTATCTTAAATAATTTTCTCAATGTTTGTTTTGCAGAGATTGTTGGAAGCTGGGTGATATTTATTGTTTTCCCAAGCAGCACTTTTTTTCCACAAGTGCAGTCAGTGGAAAGAAGAGTGTGAATTCCATGGCAGTTGCAGCTGGAAGAAGATCCAAACCATAGTGTCACCTCTGTAACAAAGTGAAGCAGGGAGAGTGAGTGGACAATGGGTATCACATAGGATAAGATATCACTTTTGCTGCTCTGGGGCTGGATGGAAGAAAGACACGAAAGAATCAATATTTGTCCTCCTGTTTCATTCTTTGATGGGTTCTTGGGCTTGGTCAGACCATACACACAAACCTGACCCTGCCCCAAGCTGAGTGGCACCTGATTTCCACCTCCCATCTCAGTTCACAACCACACAGTTTTAACTGCCTGGCCCTTCCCAAGTTGTTATTATTTCTGTCTCTGACTTTTCCTCCTAGAGCTTATGAAAGGCAGTGACTGAGGATTGTGCAATGTTAAGATTAAATGAACATGTTAGGATGAAAATCGCATTTGCCTGAATTAAATCCAAACCAAGTTTTTATCTGTTGTGCCATGCTGCCTTACTCTATGCAATAACTTATTCTCTAATTAAACAATACACTTGAAATAATGACCCAAGGTGGATCCTTACCATGTTGTTCTGCCAAAGGGCTGAGATTTCTGAGCATGAGTGCACCTCATCTACCAAATCCTGGCCCAAAGACACCAACAAGGCAGAGGCTGGTTTGGCTCCACCAGAGGAGTTTTATCCTCCTCAGCCTCTGTTATACACTCCTTGCTTGGGGAAGGGGAAGGTCACCTGTATGCCAGTGATGTGGCCCTAACAGCAAAACAGATGGCCAGAAAATGGGAAATCCACTTCAGAGATGATGATTTTCTGACTTCACCCCTCCACACCACCCCACCCACCTCATTTTGGATAAAATAGTCTACTTTTGCTTTTAAGAGAGAGTGAGCAAGAAGAGTGTCTTGAATAGCCATCAACTTATTCAACAAGTGGCCAAACAGTCAAAACCTCTTTTGTGGTCAGTGGCTGCTGATGCCTCCCTGGGAGCTCCTCAAGGAATCCTGAACCTCATTAGCAAAGAGGAAGCCCTTCACATCAGCACAAGTAACAAACATTTCCTCTCTGCATCCTAAATCTGTTGCTATCAGTTTGGCTGCCCAGCAAAAGGCAGCTGGATGCCTCTCTCACCACTGGCAAATGCAGCTTTGCACGGGTTTGATTTCTTAATGAATGGCCCATGATTCTGCATTCAGAGGACAATAAAACCTCATGGTGTTTCTGCAAAGATGTACACACACACCCAGCTCTCTGGGCTGATTAGTCAAGCTGACCTCAACAAAATTGCTTCCATGTTCGTGTATCATGGACTAAGTTTTGGTTTCCAAAAAGCCAATTCTAGTTGTGGTAGTGATTTTTGGTCTGTTTTATTTTTTACCAGGTTTTCATTTGAAACAATTTCCCATTATTTTATGCTAATAGATCATGTCTTTCTTTCTACTTAGAAACCACACATTTATTCCCACCCAACAGCCACAATACAGCCAGAAAACATTCAGGGCACTGCTCTGGATGTCTCTGATTTACCAAAGTACTTTTCTGAAATTAGAAAGAGATGTGCTACTTTCACATCGTTAATTCAAGTACTCAAACATGAGCAAATTTACCCACTGGTCTCTGAAAGGATGGAATAGTAATAATTTTCCACTCTGGAATTACTGTTCCTCTTGGAAACTACAGAATCTTTTGTTGATTCACTTGGTCCTCTGCTTAGGTTTTTGTTTGTGGGCTATGCAAGATTAAATAGCACCAGTTCAGCTGTTTTAAAAGAAAAACAGAAAAGAAGAAACAAAGGAAGTTCAGATTTTGAAAAGTAGCACAAACTTTCCACTTACTTTTATAGAATCATTAAATGCTAAGGTTGGGAGAGACCTCTAAGATCATTGAGTCCAACTGTTAGCCCAGCAACACTGTGCTTACCACTAACTGTGTCCCCAAATGCCCCATCTACCCATTTTTTAATAATACCAGGGGTGATGGTTCCACCACTTCCCTAGGCAGCCTTTTCCAATGCCTGACCACTCTTCCAGGGAAGAAATTTTTCCTGATATCCAATCTGAAGCTCCTCATGTGCAGTTTGAGGCCATTTCCACTTGTCCTGTCTCTTGTTACCTGGGAGGAGAGACTGACCCCACCTGGCTACAGCCTCATTTCAGGCAGCTGTAGAGGGATAAGGTCTTCCCTGAGTTTCCTTTTCTCCAGGCTGAACACCCCCAGCTCCCTCAGCTGCTCCTCACAGCCCTTGTGCTCCAGACCCTTCCCCGAGCTCCGTGTCCCTTCTCTGGACACGCTCCAGCCCCTCAGTGTCCTCCTTGCAGTGAGGGGCCCAGAACTGAGCACAGGATCTGAGCTGTGGCCTCACCAGTGCTGAGTACAGGGGTACAATCCCTGCCCTGCTCCTGCTGCCCACACTAGTCCTGATCCAGGCCAGGATGCCACTGGCCTTCTTGGCCACCTGGGCATGTTCTGGATCAGGTCCTGCTGCTGTTTGCCAGCACGCCCAGGTCCTTTTCCACCAGGCAGCTTCCCAGTCACTCTGCCCCAGCCTGCAGTGCTGTGTGGGGTTGTTGTGACCCACGTGCAGGACCAAGCTCTTGATCTCACTGAATCTCACACCATTGGCCTCAGCCCTTTGATCCAGCCTGTCCAGATCCCTCTGCAGAGCCTTCCTGCCCTCCAGCAGATCAACACTCCCAGCCAGCTTGGTGCTGTCTGCAAACTTACTTCCCACCCTCATCCCATCTCGAAGCCCCAGTTTTGTTTTCTGTTGAACAGCACAGACAATTTATCTTTTCAGAGCTGTGTCTGACTGTGGGTGGGCAGAGCCAGCCATGGACAGCCTCAGCCTGCTCAGCCAGGCTGGGCAGCTCCCTCTGCTCGGGTTCATTTCTGTTCTTTTCTTTCCAGAAGCCATAGCACACATTTCTTTCTGAGGCATACAAATCTGACTAATCCCTCAGGAATGCCTCAGGGGAGGAACCTCCCACAGAAAGGCACCGTTACTTGCAGTATAAATTCCCACCAGATGCATCTGACCCTGGCACAAGACTTACACAACATCAGGGAAAAGTTTACTTACTTCTGTTCACCTCTTCTCAGAACTCATCACACTTCCCTTCTGCAAGAAAAAAGAAAAGCCCAATCCACTCTCATTTACGTCCTTTAAATGATTCTGAGTTTTCCAGAAGTTTGCAGACTGCTTGCCCCTCTTCAGAGCACTCAGACAGTGCCTTATAGTTGTAACCCCCCGTCTTGAGGTCTCCATCTCTGCCTCCTGCAGCCAGCCTAGCTCAGGACTCAAAGACAGCCTTCTCTGCTGCAGGCACCACCAATAGTGCCTACAGAGGTGTAACCAATATAAAAGGAAATGTAGCTTCACCCACTGCTATCAAATCAAACAGGTAATTCCTGCCTCTCTGTGTGAGCATCAGGGAGCTCGAATAACTGCTTTCTTATTTCAAAATCCCACACTTCAGATGTCTTTAAATAAAATTTTAAAAGGATTAAAGAAAGTTTGGACTTTGAAAGGTAGTTCAAAGGTTCACCCCTTGTCCCCACTTTCATGCCTTGGCTGTTTCTTTTCTGTTGAACATCATGGAAAAGGCATGTCCTTATGTCACCTTTGCTCAGATCTCTGGTCCCTGACCAATACTGCAATGCTGGCCAGAGGGTGAGTAGGAGCTTGGATCTGTTTGACTAGAGCCTACATTTAAGCAGGCACTGGTGGGTGCACAGCTGCCCAGACCCAGGCTGCACTCCCTGGACTCTGCTGGGTGTCACAGGAGAGGACAACCACCACACAATTAGCAAGAACTGCTCTGTAACTGTGCTCAGAGCACATCCCACCCTTTTCCAGTGAGGGATGGAAACGGTGCTGCTAGCTAGTTATAACTCCAAGTCCAGTGATTTTCCACAGTCCCTCCTACAGAAACTGCTCCTATTTTTGTGGGAGCTGCTTGATGCTTCAGAGGAAGGCTGGAAGTCATCTCAAGGCAAGGGACTGAGGCCACCTTGCAGGGATGTGAGAGCCCAGTGAGCAGCATGCCAGACCCTCTGTCTCACTGGCAGTCCTCCAGGGTTAATCTAGTGGAAACTGCTGTGGCAGTCAGCATCAGCACAGCTGCTGGGTCTTACTGCCACTTGAGTCATTCACCCGAGGGAAAACCCACAGCAGGCTCTGGACCCACACAGCACGGTGGGAGTGGGAGCAGCATCAATGGCAGAGTCATGTTCCTGGGGGCAGCTGCTGAGAGGATTCCTGGGATGTGCAGCTAGAGAGCAGGGTGTTAAATAAGCACAGGCTGTGCCCCCACGCTCCAGAGGGAGGGAGGGAGAGGAGGAGGGAGGGAGGGACTTCAGGCCATGCTGTACATGCCCCAAGGAACACAGGAACATGTGTAGCTGCTCAGCATCAGTTTCTCAATACATTAAGCAAACAGGAGGAAGAAAGTCACAGGGCTTCAGTGGCTCTGAAAACTGAGATAAGGGCAATGAGGCTCTTAGTCCTTGCAGGCAGCGTGGTTCTTTTCTGCTCTTGATATGGCACTCCTGCTGTCATTTTTGAGTTGTGCTCTCACAGGACTTGCAGCTGCCTGACCAAAGGCTTTGGGGGAAAACCACAATGCAAAAACATCCTCTCTCACCCCTTCTCCTCTGCTGCCTCTTTTCCCCACTTTTAGGAAGTGAAGAGCAAATTTATCCACAGTAACACAAAGGAGTTGCATGCCAGGTGTATGAAAGCAAGCACAGAGCTCATCCCTGCTTGCCCTTGTGCAAGCTGAAAACCAGCTCTGGGAGTCCACAGAGAAAAGAGAAAAGAGAAGGAAGAAAAGCTCAGCCTGCCTGGGGAGGCAAGTGGGAAGTGGAGCAAGAAACACTCTGTTCTTTAGAGCATTTACAAGATAAAACTGCAATGAGAGCTTCAGATCCAGCATCTCCCAGTTCTTAGGTATTTTTCACTTCAGATCTGTAAATGCTCATCTACTGCTAGCAATGGGCATGTGCTTAGTTTTTACAGATTATATACAAGTTACACATTCAGATATTAGACAATTTCAGGAAAATCTGCATGGAAAGAAACAGATTATTGTAACTTTTACAGACCTCAGCAGCAGACATTCACAATATTTTATATAATCATTCTATGAGTATATGATATCTTCTGATGTCTGAAGGTAAAAGATGAGTGCTGTATTGCTTCTGAACATGCCTGCACAATGGCTGAATGTTTAGATAAGAGCAGCTTCATGTTAGAAAATTCTTAGGCAAACCTGTGAGTTTCTTACCATGCCAAGTCAAATGTAATGGTCCCAAGTCTCTCAACAGCTGTGTTTTAGGGGGGAAGTTGTGGGACTTTCCTCAGGCAAGCTGAGCCAGTGGCTGCAGCCCTTCACTGAAGGGAGGCAGAGGTACTGCAAGTGTCTGCCTGAAGAAAGCAGCCCTTCCTGCTGGTGGTTATTATTCTATGGCTTCCTTGTGCCCCATCTCTGCCTGCAGCCATCTCCCCTGCAAACCCGAAGTCACCTGGGCTCCTGGCAGCCCCTCTCTGATGGAGACCCAGCAGATTTGTAACCAGGTGTGCAAATGCCTTGGTAGCATGCAGCAGTGCTGCAGGACCCTGCCCAGAGCTGAAAGCCCTGAGGAGCACCTGTGCAGAAAAAAAATGCTGTGTGATTGAAAGTTTAGGGATGAAGAGGCAAGCTCCCACTGAAAAGAATTTGTGTTTCTGCAAGACACTTCTTTATAGGAGTGTTTTTACTCTGGGGCTTGTGTGAGCAGGGGAGTTGCTGTGCTGAGAGCAGTGAGCTGCTGTGCTGTGCTCTGGGGTGTCTGGCCATGCCTGAAGCAGTGCCCTGGTGCTGACTCTCAGTCAGCACAGACACCAGTGACTCCCTCCCTGCCCTGGCAGCCAGGACACCCCAGCTCTGCCCCCAGCTCTGTGCTGGCACACCACAGCCCCTGCCTGGCAAGTCAGGCACTGCCCAGTGCCCTCCTCCTGTCACAAGCAGGTCATAATCCTTACTGAACAAATGCTTTTGCTTCCTTGGGGGTTCTAAATACAGCATGGTCTCCTTGGAGGAGCTCTCACAGCCATCCCATCCCACATCCATCATCAAGGCATCCCATTTCCCCTTCTCCTTCACCTACAGCTCAGGTGAGCACCACCAATGGTGCACCCTGGAAAAGCCTGGAAGCCTCCCTGAGCACAGCCAGGCAGCTGCAGGGGACCAACCACCTTTTGTGAATTCAGCAGTGTGATCCTGAGTCATCACACATTCCTCTTTTTTAATTTTAGAAGTAGTTAACTCCTCTCCTTTTTATTATCTCGATGTATTCCTCCTCTCATACCCACAGGATTTCAGTTCCTGAATTTTCCCTCAGCTGGCACAAAACTCTTTGGATCTTCCCCAGCATGTGACCCCAGTTTCCTGGCTCTTTTTTCATCTTTCCTTGAACTTAAATGTTGTTGGTGACTGTTTTCCTATGAAGAAAGGTGGACTGACTGCAGCTCTGCTGGTGCCTCTGCAAGTGCAGAACAGGCACAAACTTGCCTTCTGCCAGCAACCCAGCAGCTCTGGGCAAGGGGGAGCAGATGGACACACTGTAGGGGCCAAACATTTCTAGGGAAAAGCTAGAAATTAAGATAAAAATAAACAAGTCTCTCATCTCATGCCAAAACCAAAATTGTTTTCCTACTGCAGAGAAAGAGGAGAAAGAAAAGTCCAGGACAGCTACAAAGCAGAACCATAGCTGGAGCTGAGGGCTTCTCTTCCACTGTACCCTGGTAGTTGCACAGAGGCAGATGTGGTTTGTCTGCAACTTGCTGCTACCAACAGGATTCCAGAAAACACTATCACAGAGCAGAATAATTGTCTATTAATAACTTTATAACCTTGAATTCAGCACATTCTTGTGGGTGGTGAGCATCTGTATTGTTCATCACTTGTTTTGTATATGATATGATATGATATGATATGATATGATATGATATGATATGATATGATATGATATGATATGATATGATATGATATGATATTATATTATATTATATTATATTATATTATAATTATTACCATTGTCATTACTGTTACTATCATCCCTTCCTTTTCTATTCTATTAAACTGTCTTTACCTCAACTCATGAATTTTACTTTTTTTCTCACTCCTATCCCACTGGAGGGGCAGTGGGGGAGAATGTGTGAGTGGCTGTATGCCAAGCTAAACCATGGCAATCAGGATGAACTTTGAGACTGAAAGCAAAGAGTGTTCATGGTCAGATCATGAAGTGTAGTTGTGCCAGTCTCAGCTCTATAGAAAATTTTGTGTACCTGCTGCCTGGTGAAAGGAAACCATAGACAATGTGGTGTCAGCCTTGTCTCCAGCTACCACATTTAGGTTGAAAAAACCCCACAAACTTCTTGGCATTTATTGGTTTTGGAGGGCAAATGGACCTTGTGCACATTGTGCTGCACCAACAATACTTGAGTAACTCACAGGGCTGCTCTTTAGTAACAACTGTAGCTTGTTTTGAGCTTACTGAAGGGAAGGTGCTATTCTTGCATATTATTACAAGAAGAGATTTGGGGTATCAAAACAGCACTTTTGGTTTTTTTTTGTGCTGAGTGCATGGGGGTAGAATGGCATAGGGGCCTGAATTGGGAAGGGAAAGACTGAACTCCAGAGGTTTTGTGTTCACCATGCTCCTCAGGAAATCCATGATTTTTAAGAGGCATAGCACATGTAGATAGTCAGCAAAGAGGGTCTCTAAGTAACTGAAAGATAAGGACAGTAACCCCTTCATATTTGTTGTTCTGGATGACAGTAAAGGATACTTTAAGGGTGAAAATATAAGAAATATTGCACAAGCAGTTAATTTGCACTATTTCCAACAATTCAGCTAAGCCTGGAGAAAATAAATATATGGGTTTAAAGATGGTTGCTATAGAAACTAGAGGAGATTTTATAGTTGCTTATGAGTGTAAAGAAGGTTCTGATTGATAAGACAATCACATTCAAATAGTCACTATGGAAACCCAAGGTGACCTGGAGGAAATGTGATTCCTCTCATTTTTGTTCCTGTGGGCAGATGAAAACAGCCTGGATGGGTGAAGGTTTGGACTGAGTGATGAAGAAAGAACACCTCAGAAATGCAGCACTGAGCTCACCGTGGTGCTAGAGGTGCTCAGTGCTTCATATTGCAAAGCTCATTGACCTCTACATCTGTGAAATAAATTCCTTTACTTACTAAACAGTGGGGCTTGTTTTTCCTCATTGAAATCAGTAAGAACTCTGCAATTGATTTCTCTGGGGGCAAAGCAGACTTGAGAGACCTTTCTGTGCCTCCAGTGCATCGAAGCAAGGCCATTTTCACATTTCCCATGGAGCTCAGTGCTCAGGAGCTGCCTGGGCTTTGCTGAAGTGGGGCCGAGGAGTTGCTGAGCACTTTTTGCCTTGGCTAACAACACCTTCTCCCAGAAGTAGGACAGAAAAAACCTGACTATGCAAGCTTTTTTATTGTAGGTTGGTTATTCAAGGACCAAGCTGGGTCATCCTGCACATGACATAAACCAGATTTGAGTAGTAGATTTATAACACCTCAGTAAACACTTGTCATTTGCTTCCAATATCCATTTTTTCAGACAGTGATTGAATGTTAAAGGGCAGGTGCTCAGCACTCCTGGACACAGATAAAAACTAAAATTATCCCCAAAGTTTGTTTTTGTTAGTGCCTTGGATATCAGTTCCAGGTATTTGAAATACACCAATTCCTCAGAAAGGATTCACAGTGGGCCAAACCCTGCCTGGTTCCTCTGCCCAAGCCTAGCCACACTCTTCTCCTCTATTATTGAGAAAATCATTGATTCACACTACCCACATATGAGCAAATCTTAAAGATATTAATCATCAGAGATTTTATGTTTTATCTTTATTATTGACAGTGAGGTAAAAAGAACTAGCTGTCAGCCTCAGGAAAACACCAATATTTCTCTAATTTCACCACGTTTCCAGTGTAAACATGCAGATAGGGAGGAAAGAAGTCATTTGGAGAAAACCTGAGGACTGAAAGAGTAGAGTACTGAGCAGCACAGCTTCTCTGAAACTCTCACTCTCCAGGGTTAGCTGCCAAATCTGGTAAAAGTGGTCAGGAAATTCATCCAGCCCAGCTGCCAGGTTGCTGACTTCTCTAATAAGCTTTGATGGGTTTGGAAATTGCCCTCCCATGTAGAAAACCTAGGTGTGTTTGCACATCAGGTAATCCATAATGAAAAAGAAAATAAAAAAGAGAAAACTTCTTCAGCTTCCATCATCAATTGCAAAGTTTAAACCTGAGGCTGCTCCTAGAAATGCAGATAGCACTGGCAGACATTGTGCTGGGGCTGGAAGCAGGGAGAAATGCTTGGACACACATTATCTTGAAAGAAATTCCTACTGGTTTTAAAGATAAGCAAATTTGTTACCTATTACTGAAGCTGTTGACTTGTGGCTAGAAATAGAAATTACTGCTTTAATGTAGACATAATGATTCAGCTACAGAGAATAGAATAATATTGAATAAAAGATGCTCACAGAAAAGTGCAGTCTGCCAGGTAAGGTCCTGTTTTGATTTGTGTCCATAGAAAGGAAATACATAGGTGAAATACATAGGTAAATAAAATGTACAAGTTAAGCTCTTTGCACAGAAGAAATGAGTGTAGATGTGTAACTGAGCTTTTTATCCTCAATGCTGCTGCTCACACTCTCCACCACCACATGACAGAACACCTCTGGTTTTTGGCTTTTTTTAACTGTGTAACTCAATCTCTATGCACCTTTCAGCAGATATGTGTCACACTGGGAGAGACCACAGTTACAGCTGTTCTGGGAAAATATTCAGGGTGTAAAATCTGCCAATGCACACATGGGAACACTCCTCAGTGAGGACAAGCAGTGCTTCCTTACCAGTGCTGGGGGTGGGTTGGGAAGATGCTTCTGAGACTTATGCTTTTTCTCTGGGCTGAAGAGGTCTCAGAGCCCCACTCCTGGAAGCACATGCTGCTCAGTATTCCCTGCAAATCATCCCAACTGGAACTGGCTCCCCTGGGCCTCAGATACCCCATAGCAGAGGCATAACCTGTCCCTTATAGCCTGCTTCTGTAAGCTCCACTTCAAAACCCATCCAAGGAGATAGCTTGACTTGCTCTCTTTTCAGTCTTTCCAATGTTAAAGAGAAAAAACTCCCAACAACAACACAAACTGCACCAATTATTGTGATAGCAGCAAAGCATCATTTTGAGAATTTTGAGAAAACAGTTTGTGAAAACATCCAAAATCTTAGGGAGTAGAAATTCCAAATCTCTCAACACTGTGGGATGTGTTTTGTTTTCAGAACCCAATCCTTCATCTCTCTGAAGAGTGACGAGTAGCTGTGAGCCTTATTGCTGTTCCCTGGTAAATACCATAAACTCACTGACAGATAATTTCTCCAAGAAATGTGCAAAAGCAGTAAGCACCATCTGCTGGCTTCAGCATGAAAGAGAAAACCAGGAATTTTTCACCCAGTTGCATGTCTCTTCAGCTCTTCTGCCGCCAGTTTTGGGGCAAACTCGAAGAAACTGATCCAACAACATCAAAAATCCCAATCAGGATGGGTATACCTAACCAGAGCAAGACTGCCCAGGGAACATCAGTAATGCTGCAGACAGATCAAGCTAAGAAAGGACAAAGAGAAGAAAGTTAAATTAAGTGAAAATTCACAATGACTTTGTCAGCTTCAAACTGAGCGTCATTAAAGGCCTTAACTTTTCACCTGGCTTTGCATTGTATTTTAAACACAAATGCTCGCCCCTGCAGAGAATGTGAGCCAAATATTGACACAGTCCTAGAAAAAAGAAACAACCAGGAAATGTTTTGCAAGAAAATAATGTATGCAGATCCTGATTTCAAATAAAGATGGGGGATTTGTCACAAATAGAGTGGGGCAGCATCTTGCAGATGGTTAACTCGCATTGTAGATGTTTGTTACCAAAGGACCAACAATTAAGCCAGTGAGAGCTGAAGTTTTGCCACTAGTTTGGCAAAACTTCTCAGCAATTTGCAAAAATTGAACCCAGAGCACCAATAAAAGTAAAAACATATGAGGGCTGCAGGTTTCCAAATAACAAAGAGAGGCAGCCCCAGCCTTTTGCATTCAGAGCAGGACAGAAAATTTCTGGTTATTCACTGGGACCCAAGACCATGGTGAGTGCCTGGCAGTGAGTGTGTGGAGTCAGTGCCTGGCTGTCCCTTGGCTTGTCCTGAGTGGCAGTGGTGCTCCTCTGGTGTGAGATGCCTTGTCCCCCTTGTCCCCCTGCCATGGGGACTGCTCATGCCAGCCAGGCCAGCACGCAGCAGCTTGGGAGAATGAAGGGCACCTGTGTGTGTCAGAGGGGTGTTCCCCACTCCACCCCTCCTTCTGGGTGCTGGGTTTTGTGGGGAAGCACTGATGGAGGAAGGCTTGCTCAGGTGCACCATCCCACCGTGCTCAGCCTGAGCTCTGCACACCCAGCTTGCTCTGCCAGGCAGGGATAACAGAAGCATGACACTTATTTTGTTGGCTCTAATCAAGGGATAATTCTTCCTCAGAAGGTGCTTCAATTAGCATTTGGAGCTGTCTCCTCAGACCACACCTGCAATATGAAAATGTTGAGTTTTAGTTGTTTTAACCCTACTCTAGCTTTTGACTACAAGATGAAGCACGGTGAGTAATCCCATCTGGACTAGGTTTGTTCTGAGAGACAGCCATGGAAAATGGTGGCAGTGGCTGTCCTGTGCTTGCACAGCAGGAAAATTTAGGAGATGACTTAGCTCTCTGCATCGTTGTGGTTAAGACAGTGATCTCTGCAACATTGCTGCTCTCTGGTTTGATTAAAATGAATCTCTCAGAGTTCCTTGTATCTACAACATCTGACTTGTTGAGGACAATATGAATGACAGGTGTTTGAGGTTTCTTTTCAGCACATCCTCAAGCCTCTTACTTTAGCCTTTAATCTGTGAATTACAGAGTGTAATGGTGAATGTTGAACATGTTCATGTGACGAAAGTCCACTGAGAATGCATTATTGAGATCATTATTTCAGTTTTAATCCCAGCACTCAGGACATCTAATGCATCATTAAATACAGCTTAACCATACCAGTATCTTTAAGCTCTATTTGTCAGCAAAATCCAGCTTCATTAAAGTCTCTGCTAAAGCATCCTCATTACTCTCTGACTGTAACCATAACATGTTCAAGCATTGTGAGGTTTATTGCTTTATCATCCCACTAACCCAATCTTTTGTTTGGCAAGGACCTACCCTTACACTTGTTTACAAACAAATAACTCTAATCTTCCCAAGAGCTTAATTGCTTCTCTTTGCAATACTACATCTTAACATGGGCAGTTATTTGTAGGTACTTATTATGTCTCCTTGTAGTACCTGGTAATAAACTATGAAACACTGTGTGCAAAATTAGCTGGAACATGGCTTGTTAATTATAAGAGGTGTCATAAATACATGTTTCATTCAACAAAATGATTAGTTATAAATATTTTATTGCAGCAGCAGGCTCTTTGGTATACCACACAGTAGTTAACAGCAATGTTTTCTTGTGTTGGGTCCAACCCTGCTTTTTGTCATTTAAAAGAAAACCCACTTACTCAGTGCTCTCCTCAGGCAAATAGCTTCCACCTATTTGAAAGGCAAAATGCCTTTCTTTGGGAGAGGTAACTCATTTTCCTCCATCCCCAGTGTAAAACAGGGAATGGCTAGGCATAAGGAAACTGGTATTGTCAATTAATGTCACCTCTCAATTGTACTGAGCTTTTGCCTTAGTGCCAAATATTTCAGAGGCAGGCCCTCAAAAGGCATTAGCTGCATTTCGCATTCACTCACATCAAGGGCAGGATGCACCATTTATGTCTGACTTCAAGGTCTATAAACACCCAAGAACATAATGTGGGTAGAGTGATAAAATTAAGGTTGTAATGAAGAGAGACAAAGTGACCTGTTTAACAGCTCTGTACATCCAACAGCATATTGTGGAGGAACATCACATAAGATTTGAATTGATATCAAGGCCAGGAGTATCCAACAGTGCAAGCATGAACCACTTGCTCTCTTCTCAGAAGGAGTTTCTTGTGCTGTGAAGCAGTGGGATGCAACACCCACTTTGGCTTCTCCTTGACAGTCTTCTAAAAATGCACACGAGGAGTTGCCACCCCCACGCTCCATGAGCAGACAAGGTGCTGTCAGGTCCCTGTGTGTGGCTGTCCTCTCATGCAGCCCAGGGACACCCCAGACACCTTGCAGAGAGGGATGACAAACAGTATGTGACCCTCCCCTGGCTGAGTGCAGCTCAGCAGCATCCTGTTAAATACCACGGAGAGTGAAGGGACATCAAATCCACCTGGGATCAGCATCCTGCTCGTCACTTATGGCACGGACTAATCAGCTATTCCACAACCCCCTTTCCTGCCAGTGGGGCTGACCCTTGCCTCAGGTCTTCACAACACATGGCTGCATTTGGGAGTGTCATGGCAAGGCTGCTGTGGTTTTCAGAAGAGTGTCCAGCAAGTGATTATTGCTGCACAGGGAGAGAAGCAGGATGGTGAGATGGATCCTGCCTTTGGGCTAGTTTGAGCTGGATATTAAGCTATTATTCCAAATATATTGTTTAATTTGTGCAAAACCCAAGCAAACTCTCATCTAAAATAGAATGACAAATTGCTTATTAGAGGAGAATTTTAATGTGGAATTTGAATCTCATCTAATAGCTCCTGTCTTTAATAAACTGCAAACATTTACTAAAATCCTATTTATGAACTTCTGAGGCTGCAGTTCGTATTCCTGTTCTTGCTTAAAAGACTTGTCCTCCAAGGGAGAAAAACCAAATTACAAGACCTCAAAGCTGTCCCACAGGCACACACACACACACACACACACACACACACACACACACACAGACAGAATTCTTCCTGTTGCAATGCTGACTTTTCCATTAAAAGTTTTTCAACTTGCCTACGACTCTGAAAAGTGTGTATGATACCACTTTGAGACATTATGTGAAGAGTAATTGAATTAGAATGCTTTATTTTCAGATTGCAGATTTTTACTTAGTATGCAAAAAGTATGGTTTCACAATCTTTGTCTACATGTTGATTTCTGGACAAGTATCAGAATTTTAGGAATATTTTTTTCACAAATATGGTTCAGATTAAGATTCATATTACATTAAAGTATCATATCTGTCATGACAAAGCAAATATGAATGTAGCCCAATTTTGTTTAATACTCTTTGCAGAGTTATCCTATAGTTTTTACTTAAGGCAAACGCCTCACCCTCCCACATTCCATATCCGTAAACAAGTAACCACTTTGGATATGAAGAGAAAATATATGCTTAAATACAGCTTTTCCATATCTTTAAATTGCTAATATTCTGTGTTTCTGAGCATTCTGAGCAATTCAGTGTCTACAACATTATACAGCTGTTGAAGGGTCTCCTGTCCTCAGGATTAGGTCCACAGAACAGAGCTACACTTCAGCAAAAAGCAGTCCTGCTATTCAGACTTTGAAAAACTGTAGTTCATGGACAGTGCTATGTGGACTCATGCAATTCTTTATTATCCACTTGAACTTCTCCACAGGCATTGACCTATAGCCTTTTTTTTCCCAACTCCTGGGAGTGGAAGACATGAGAAAGTCATTTTGGGTTTGCTTAAGGATCATTCATAACTGAGTGTGTTAATGTGAGCTTCCATTTCTGAACAATTCTCTCCAGAAATACAATGATTTTATTAAATCTGCCATGAGTTCATTATTCCAGTAGTTGATAAATTCCAGCTTTGTATTGTCTTGGGATCTTGGGAAGGATCCTCTCACCTGGCTCCAGCAGATCACAGCAATTTGGCTTAATTCCCTTCTTCTTTTAGCCTGGCTATACTATTAAATAAAATGAAAACCTGTTTGGCTACTTTTTAGACATCTGGATACAGTGGTATAATTATTGTTTAAAAAATGAGGGAAAACAAAAGCCAGGGAAGAAGCCATGGCTTTCTCTGCAGTACAAAACAAACTATGGCAGTTTCAGGCTCTTTAGCAATACATTGTTGAGGAAAGCATAGTTTGCAGCTGGTGAAAAGTCCTTTCCCTCATCTCTCTGTTCCACTTTTTCCCCATTGAAGACCTCATTTCCACTCTTTTCTCCTACCTGAAGCTCAGCCTGTTGCAGAGTCCAGTCCACAGAGCAATTTCCATGGACAAACTGGAGAAGCTGTGTGAGCAGGGCATCCTCTTCCCCCAGCCCTGCCCTCTGCCCTGGCCATGTCACCTCCTCCTGCAGCCCTTGTCTCCTTCTGTCCTTGCTGTCCCCTGTGGCCATCAGGGCAGGCTGAACCACCTCTCTATGTGCCACTTTTGAGAGGTGACCATGTCAGCTCATCCAGAAACCAGGGAGGGCTGCCTATCTCTTGCTTAAAGGGTCACAGCACTACCCCCAGGACTCCATAGCAAGCAATTTGCCAAACTAAGACTCTTTTCATTTTTGCCAAAATGCCCATGCTGGATCAGCATCCCAAGCTGGGGCATAGCTGGGAGCACAGGCAGAGGTTCCAATCATCTCTGCTCCCCACTCACAGCCATGTAGGGAATCTCCCAGCACTGCTCCAGCCTTTCCTCTCCTGAAAATTAGCAGGAAAAGGGATGTATTTAGCTACCTAGTTACAAACAGTTTGGAGGGTGAGCAAAGGAATAGCACTGCCTCTTTTGCAGCACTGCAGCCTGCTTTGTGTGGGCTGCCCAACCTACACCTGCCTTTCCAGGCAAGCACCAGGCTTCCTCCTTCCATGGAAAGGAACTTTCCCTTTTGACAGTGTTGTCTCCTTCTCTCCTTGGCCCACTCTGGGCATTTGTTCTCATGCTCTAATACAGATAATAATTTTGCTGGCAAACCCATACCTGAAATACAGAATTCAGCCTCTGAAATTCTTCAAGAGTATTTTTTTGTCCAAGGTTGCAAAATAGCAGAAGAAAGCAAGTGTTAAAGGCAAAAGTCACCCATGGTGCTGTTAGTCACACTCACATTGACACTGTGCAGTACATTGCCCCAGCACCAGGAGTTAGTGCTTCTAGAAGAGCCAGCTCTGGATTAATCAGCAGACACTTCTTTTCCTTTCAGATTAGTTTCTTAAACTAAATTTACTATACTTATGCCAGTGAGATCCCATTTATACATACTCCCAAAATAAGACAATGAGGATACAACACTTTGAAGGAAGCACCCTATATTTAATCCACTGCTGTCTCCTCATTTCAAGTGTCTTCTGATAGCTGCTGGGAGCTCACTGCACTCCCAGAAACACAGAATGGCTGGAAGGGACCTCAGGGGGTCATCTGGTCCAGCCTGCCTGCTCAAGCAGGGCCATCCCAGAGCACATGGCACAGGTTTGCATCCAGATGGTTCTTGAATATCTCCAGTGAAGGAGAATTCAAAACCCCTCTGGGAAATCTGTTCCAGTGCTCAGTCACTCTTTAATATGTGTATAGCTCCTAGTAAACCCAAATATGATTATAGAGAAGCAAAATATTTCCTGTACCCTTGCAGTCACCTAAGGACATGCTTTTGTCTATTTTCCCCTCCCTTTCTTTGGATCAGGGAGACATGGTGTTTGCTGCAAGTGTTCCATGCACTGTCTCCATTCAGGAGAATGACAAACAAAAATTCCAAGTTTTCACAGAGCTGCTCTCATCAATAATTTACTGCCCAAATAAGCTCCTTGAGCAGTAGTAGTTAACAAGACCCTGAGATAGTAAGTGATGGGGCAGAGCAGCACTTTGCTTCATTATCAGAATTATATGTAATTTTGTACAAACAGCCTGGAGCCAGGATCCAGCTGCTGAACCTGGAACTGGGTAGATCCTGCAGGAGAGGCAGCAGACATTTCTGTATTCTGCACATGAAACCTTTGGGAAGGGATTTGAGGAGAGCAGGAGGTAAGAGGGGCAATACTGATAGCGATGGAAATTTGCTCAGCTCTCTTCCCCTTCCAAAGGCAGTCCCAGCAGGATTGTACAGGCATCTCCAAGTGACTGCAAGCCCAGCCCTGACAGCCCCAGCTGCTGCTCCTGTTGGTGGTACCTCTATCTCCCCTGCAGCAGAAGGTCCCAGCCAGACTTGACTTTCTTTTAAACCCAGATTGTATCCATCCCAGCCTTGGCTCCTCCTCTTGCTGATGCCCTGAGGTAGAGTTGCTGCCTGGTCCCTTTACCTCTCTTTCTTGCACACCCTGACTGCATCAAAACCAGTTATTGACAAGGCAGGGCCCCACCCCAGCAGCAGCAATGCCTCTTCATGCAGCCATTGTAATCAGAGCATGCAATACCTAGTGTTTATATTAAGAATTTTGCCTCATGAGTAACAGGCAGATTAAAATTCTAATTATACCCTTGAATATCAATGCCTGCTGCTATTCTTTCTCTCTCTCACCCCATCCTGCTTTCTGGAAAATGAATAAATAATTGGCTGAAGACAGAGATGGAATTTCTTTATTCAGAGATATTTGGCTTGTGCAAATGTGTTATTCATGTCATGCACACTCAGGTCCTACATACAGCCTCAGCACTGTCATTTCCCAAGAAGCAGCTCATGTCACTGTGTCCTCTCAGAAATCCAGCCTGACTCAGCCAACATTCATGGACAGGAACTTCCTCCAGTCAGTAGCTTCTCCTAAGCCTGTCTAGCTGTTTCTGCTGCCAGAGGATTCACACCTTCAGTAGCTTTCTTTTCTTCAGACAATCCTGTAGGCTCCAGCATCCCAGCTTCTCTTTCTCAAGAGGAAGAGTTACCTCCTGCCCATCCACACATTCTTTTACTTTCTCCTCCATCACTTGCAGGCTGAGCTCAGCCAGGGAAAACAGAGCTTCACCTCAGCTCCACAGCTGATGTGTTCACTCTTGGCTTGTGGCCTGACTGACAGAGGCAAGTGTCTGGGAACAGCTTGCCTGAGCAGCAACCCCCATTCTGGGAACTTCATACTGTGAGAATGAGAGGTTTGATTCCTCTGTCAGGTCAGAACTGCTCATTGCAGAGCCAATATCTAGGACTACATGGAGTTAGAATTGCAGAGCCATTTGGATATGTTTTTGGCTTGTACTCCATCTTCCATCTGAATAGCCAGCCATGAAATTCAGCATGCCAAACCCATGTTTTTTTTCACACATTACTGGTAATTAGGTTCTCCCAAAATGCCTGTGACAGCTTTGTGTCTGGCTGTCTGGCTTCTCTTTGCCAAGTCCTATTCACAGAAGAGGCATTTAGGAGTTGAGGGATGCACAGTGCAGCATTCATCACACATTTCCTTTCCAGAAGCTCTTTGCAGGCTTGAAGTGAGGCTGAGCACTTGTAATCTCTGATGCATTTACCATGAGAGACAATTCATAGGAGCATGTAGTGACAAGAGAGTGGTTTCAAACTGAAAGACAGCAGGTTCAGATTAGATATCAGGTAGAAATTATTTACTGCAAGGGTAGTGAGGCACCACAGGTTTCCCAGAGAAGCTGTGGATGACCCATCCCTGAAAGTTTAAGGCCAGGCTGGATGGTGCTCTGAGCAACCTGACCTAGTATAAAGTGTCCCTGCCCATGGTGGGAGGTTGGAAACAGATGATTTTTAAGGCCCCTCCCCAACCAAGCCATTCTATGTTCACTAAGCTTGTTTTATTTCCATCCCATCCTTTACCATATTACATAGATTTTCTTGTACTCCTGTATTTGATATGTACCTATTGCACACACTTCTGGTGTAAGCTCCCATGGTGTAGCTCACCATTCCTGGGTTTAGGGAGTCACTAGCTCAGTGGGAACCTGCTCCAGATTCAGGGCTCCCACCTGTCACAGCAGCTACTACCAGCAGGAACATGTTCATAGTGAAAGCAAAAGAATGATGCCCTGCTTGGTCTTCTTCCAGCATGTATTCTGTGTGAAAAACACATAGGGGATAAAGAGAACTGTGATATAAAAAATAATCCTGAAAAATTAATTTTCAGGTGACAACAGTGCTCATGCTGTGAGGCTGCAGAAAAGAATTGGTTTTGCCAGAAGAAGAGTTGGTGATTTCTAAAATGTTAGTAATCAAACATGCTGTGCAGCTGAGAACAATATGCATGCAGCTCCAATCCCTATAATCAAAAAAACAGCTTGTCTCATCCAGGCTCCAGCATGCAGAAAAAGAAAACCCAAACATCCCTGATATACACTTGAGCAGAGATTACAGCTAGCAGCACACTTACAACCCCTGCCTCCTGTAAATCATGCCTGTGAGCATCCTCACAGGACTGTTTGATGGAACTGTGGTCCATATTCCAGGTCATGTGTGAGGCCATCCTGTAGCACAGTGTCACAGCTGGTCAGCACAGTGAGGGTTCATGCATTACAGGGATTTTTTTGTTATCTTTTGCAGCCACAGAGTGAGAATTATTTCTCCTAACACACCAGCAGTGGGGGAGGAGGTGGAGGAAGGCTGTATGTGACTGCCTGATTCAGTTGTTAGCATGAAATTCATGCATGAGGCTACAAGCAGGCCAAAAATCCTTGAGCCCTAAGCTGTTGTCACATAGGCTGGAAGTTGTGTCATGTCCACACAGAAGCCAGAGACTGCTGTAAGCACAACTGAGTGGTACCAGGAGCTTTATTTTGTCTTTGACAGTCTGTATTGCTCCACTGCCTGAGGTGTTACAAAGAGCTTATGAAATAAAAACAAGGCAAGACAGTAGGGACAAAGTAAGGGAGAAGAAAAGCTGATCCAGTATTAAACTTGTTAGTTACCCAAATAGCACAAAACCCCAGAAGCATCTGCTATGAACCTGTATTTGTCTGCTGCTACAGTGCTTCAGCAAAAATAATGACATGGCAGGGTGAGGAGAACACTCCCTATCAAATTAAGCACTGGAGAGCAATTTCTTGTCCTGCACACATCAGAAATCCTTGCAGATTTGGGATTTTGAGGAACAGAAAAAGCTACTTGAAAAGTCTCTCCATGCTTTCCTTCTGTCCCTGTGCACCACTCCTCATTTCACAGCTCTTCAGCGTGATCATACACAGCATAATGCTTCCATCTGAATAATTTACAAGCTAAAAGCACTTAAGAAGGGTATGACAACATTTCCAGAGATACAGATGCAAAGATGATTTTCACCTGCCCATTGCAAAGTACTATTTTTTGGAACTTATTGCCATGGGTAGGTACATCTTCCAATGAATAACTACTTTGAATGTAGATAAGTTTAGTGAAATATGGAGTGTATTTTATGCTTTGTTTGGATCTCCATATCTGCCTTGCTATTTGCTGAAATCTTCAGACATGGGAGAAATAGGTGGCAAAATGTGAAATAACTTCACATCAAGCAGTCAGCATTCATGATAACTTCCAGCAAATGGCAATAGAATTAGGGGAACTAGGAGAAGAAACTGCTGCTCCCCAAATGATCAACAAAACACACTGTTACTGGGACAGGTTGCACAAGATGGACTCTTTTTTGGTTGGTTGGTTGGTTGGTTGTGGTTTTTTGGGTTTTTGTTTGGTTGTTTTTTTGTTTGTATGTTTGGTTTTTTTGTTGGTTTTCTTTTTGTTTTATAGTAACAATTTTAAATGCAAGGAGGAAAAAAAGACAGAATAGGCAATACATATGGGTTTAGGATACTTTATTTATTTAGACATTTTTAAGGAATACTAATGTCTTGCTTAAAGTAATTTTCTCTGTAGACTTCATACCATGGGAAACAGGCAATAGAGCTCAGTTAAGCAAAACATCATTAGTACTGCTACCAGCTATTGCTTTGGAAGAGAACCAGATTTTCTGGGTTTGTGTGTTTTGTTTTTTTTTTTTTAAGGGGTGCATATTTTATAAAAAAGGAAAAAAATAATTAAGTTTCTGTTACATAAAACATCCCTCAGCCAAACTCATACAGAAATGGAGAGGCTTAAAAATAATTTAAAGTTACAAAATTATTCTTCCAAATTGCCAATACAAGAGCTAAATAGATGAATGAAAGGCTTTTGATGAAGTTGTTTTCCAGCTTTATCCACCAGCCCTTGAAAATGTTGACAATACTGTTAATTTTTGTTTCCAGCTCGCAGGATGTTCTTGTTGTTATTGGATATTTGTCCTTTAGTATCAAAGGAAAATGGAAAATACCTCCACTTCTTCCATTAGAAAGCAAGTTCCTTGTCCTTGTACCTAGAAGGAAAAAAACTTAAAGCATGATCTTGATTATTTAAAAAGGAAATAGATTTTCAGACTAAGTGATTTGAAATAAATTATTTTTGATCCAATATTATTTGGATCAAATATTTGGATTATTTGGATATTATTTGGATTTCTGTTACCTAATTCATATCGTAGAAAAATTGCCACTCTCTCAATACCAAAATTATTTTTAGATAATCCAAAAATTCTTTACAAAAAAGATCAGTTGAAATGGGTGAAGTGTAAGAAAACTTTCTCATTTTCCCCTCTCAACAAACAAGATGCAAAAATGAATCAAATAAGCAATGCTTTAAATGCAAAAGGTAACAGGCAGAAGAAAAGGCTTGATGACTGAGGCAATTTAATGTAATCCTATCTGTTGTATTTTACTTGTAGCTTATAGTTCACTCTGCAAAAAAGTTTGTAACTGTTTCTTTCCATCACTCCTGCACAGATTTATTAAAGACAAACAGAACAAAACTGCAGAAAAAAAGCCTCTAAAAATGCCTATACTAAAACAGTCTGCTACTCTTACTTTGAAACAAATTTCATGTGCTGTATCATTTGTTCAACATTTTCCCAGCAATGTACAACTTATCATGATAAGCAGTGATTATTATAATGGTATGGTTTATAAGAAAGAGTAAAAATAAAGATTCTTGCCCATAAAATACTCACGTTGTGCTACATTTACACCTTTCACTGACAAACCTGTAAAAGCACAACTGAAAAAACACACATTTCCTGTGCCACACTTTCAGATTCTCTCATTTCCAGTAATTCCTCAATGGTTTTCTGTAAGACCAATTTTTCAATGCAAGGAAATAATCTAGATTCTTGGAAAAATCATCTAAGGAAGGATAATCCTCCTAATGAGACACTTTTGTTTTTTTAATTGCTGGTGCATGGTTGTAGAATACTGACTCCTTCAAGAAGAAGAACATATTAATGAGCATGGGGCTATTTAACAGTGAAACTGAACCTGTGAAAGGTCCACTAATGATGATTCACACCTCTTGACCACTTTGCTGTGAGACTGTGGCTTTCAGGAATTAAAGTATTGCTTTGGGCTGTTCCTCTGTGCGTGCAGATAAGTGGTTGCATGTTTAGGTCCCTTCAAGGAGAGCTCTCAGTTTCAGGATCCAGATGTGCCTTTAAGGGCTGAGTGCCCACCACAGTCACATCCTGGCTCCAACCTGGAGTGAGTTGTGCTGTCTGACACGTTCTGGCCAAAGGCAGAACCTCACCTGACTTTGGTGATGAGAGATTCAAACCCCTGACCTCCTGCTCTTCCTCCCCACTGTGTGACTTCAGGAAATTAAATCCATTTAAATAGTTATTTACAACTTGCTGTGGGTTAAAACAACTGGCCTGATGTAGATCTGTACAACTGCTGCACATTTAAAAGCCTGCCAGCTTCCCTTCTTTACCACTGCTAGCAGAAGCAATTTTTCAGGACATGAGGTGCTACTGCAGAACATGGAACATAGAAGAGGAAGCTGGGATGGGTGATGAAGCACAAATTGCACGTACATTTGCACAAGTAGAAAATCCCTCTGACCATGCTATTTCTATCCAGCTGCCAAAGACAGGAAGGCAAGGAATTATTTTTCACTTTGAGATGTCGTGATATCATTGATTGCAAGGAGCTGCTGCTGTGCTTATACCATACAAGACACAGACATAATGCCTTTTTATCTAAACTTGTACACCACAAATCACATCTATGAAAAAAGCAGAGTCTGAAGAGCAAGTGAAAATAGCAATTATAGGTTTAATATAAAAGCATTTGAATATTTCATGACAGATGGAGGAAAACAAATCAACCTGCCCTGCTCCAAACGACTCTGTCTCTCTAGGCAGGATCCTAATGCCAAACATGAGTGATGAAGCACACATTTAGGGACCAGATTTATAGAAATAATAAGAAGCCACAAATTCCATTAAGTCAGAGGTATGTAGCAGCTTTGAAGATTAAGCTACTTGTATTTAAATGCTTTAATGTGTATTTAGCAACCTAACTCCGTGAAACAGACTTTGAAGGTTTTCATTTACATACCAAGGGGCAAACGATCCCAGTTTCTGGAAGAGAAAAAAGCCTGGGCAGCAAAATGATAAAGGTGTTGCTCATCCCCTGACCTGAGCAGATGGCATGGCCAGTACGGGGCTCTTGGCTGCTCCCATGCATGGGGCTGCCTGCCTGCAAGAGTGCAGCTGCAGGATGTGAGTGGGCAGCCAGGAGAAAGGACAGGAGAGCAGCTCATCATCAGAGAAACTGTGACAGAGCTGTCTCTCTGAGCAGGTTGCAGCAGAGGTGCTCTGTTTCCCTCTACTGGTAAAATTTCAAATGCTGTTTTAAAGATTATTTCTGCAGGAGGTTTTCTGCTGGAAGCGTCCCAGGGCCACCATGGACTGTTTTTCTTGTGAGCCCTACTCAGAGTTCTGTTGTTCTTCCTGAAATCCCCCCTTGGCTGGTGTCCTTTGCTGAGCTCTGCTGTACAACCATGCCTGTTTAATGTTGTTGGCTTCAACAGTGTTCTCAAATTATTGAGAAATATTTCAAGGTGATTTATGGATATTTGGAAAGGCTTCATTGATTTCTTAGCTTGAAAGCCATTCCACAACACTGAAAATATTCGAGTCAAGTTAATAAGTCTTTTAATGAATTGCTGCCCTTTGGTTGTGTTCAGAAGCCAGAACAGAGGTTCTGTTGTTGGAAAGGCTCGAGATTATGAGGTGGTAAGAAGATGCAGTATTTGTACACTGAGTGCATTATCCAGGTATTTCAATTGCTCAGCTAAACCACATGGCCTGTAGCTGGCTCCAGTAACACTTCATGCATGATCCCCTATTTGCAGCTGCCAGAGAAAACATCAGTGTTCACATCCATTAGTGGCCTCTGGAAGTGTGCAAAATTAATTTGAGAAGGAGTTTTTTGAGCTTTCACAGAAAGCATCTTAAAGAGATGCAAGTTTCTCCTCTTACAAACTTCTGCAGCCTTGAAGACTTTCAGTATTTTTCTTTCCATTCCACACAATCTTCCTGATTCCTGAGGTTTCTCACGTGCTATCTAAGCAAGCGCAATTTTGGTCTGTGGTAGCAACAGCAAGGGTGATGTTTTAAACTGAGGACACACTTCCTGTGCAAACTTCAGTTTGTAATAAGAGCAAATGGAGAATTTTAACTCCAGAAAAAAATAACTTATGGCTAAATTTACCCAGATACAGAAGTGACAACGCCATTCTTGAAACATGCAACCATTCATGCTCAAGCACTAAAATTTAATGTGACTGATAGGCTGGTTGAGCTATTGGACCTGTCTTGGCAATATGTTTTAACCAGCTTTGGTTTGGCAAACTGGCAGGTGCCTTGAGTAAAAGCATAGCTAACACCATACCACCTCGTGGGTCTTGCAGGGAGCAAGAATTTAAATTACAGTTGAAAAAAATTATGGGAGAAGGAGAGGAAATTGAGTGCTCTGGGGCAAAATTAGTCTGCAAATTCCTAAATACCCAATTACAACTTTCCTCATCATTTATGAACACGTTTCTGTTACAGCAGCAGTTGGAGTTTTTTTAGAGATACATTTATAGCTTTTGTGTGCATGCTGAAATGTTAAAAATGTATCATAGGTTTTAGGTTCCACTGACTCTTCTATTTTTCACATCAATTTGTAGCTACTTTAATTTTTCTTCTTGATTTAATTGGGATACATAATTTAGGAGTGCAAATTACCAGCTCAGATGAGACAGCAGTTTAATCAAAAAAAGGAAAGTATTCAGTGGTGAGCAGTGTACACTTCTCTGCTCCAGCATTGTCCCAGCTGAGGGCTGGGAGGTGCAGGCAGGTGGTGCTGGAGTGAGAAGCCTGCAGTCTCCAAGCATGCACAGGCATTTTTCCTATCTGGAGTCACTTTTGGAGGTTGTCTGTTGCTGGAGTGCTGCATTCTTGCAGCCCTCATGAAGGAGCAGGGCTACCTCTGGGCTACTTCCACTTCAGCACCTGATTTTTCTTTAAAAAAAACTGTGTAAGATGTCACTGATCTAACTGTAAGAGCTCCAGTTTTTGGCCTTGGTCATGGTCAGTTTTGACCTGTTCAGTGATGGCTTGTATTGATCATTTTTAACCAGATACTTTCAGAACTCCTGAAGTTTGATGCAAATGAATTATTTCTGCTTGCACTGCTGTCAACACCCCACTCCTGAGCACACACGTGTGCACTGTCAGTGTAGCCAGGAAAACAAAGCACTGAAGCACTGAATCCAAGCTGTGTTAGAAAGCTGTTAACACTGTCCATTAGCCCTGCAACTTCAGTATGTGGTAGAGAAGAAACTAGATGGAAAATAACTGCTTAATCTCTACTGCTGAAGATAATGGGATTCCAGTGACATTACTCTGAGATTAGCTGGAAGATCATGACTGCCTGCAATAACTGTGGGCATAATTTAGCTTCCTTCTGCACTGTTGTTAATGTGCAAGGAAGCGTGAGCTCAGACGGATGAGCTGATCTCTGTTTGATTTGCAGGAGAAGCCATTAGAAGAAAAAAACAATGATTTCATAGTAAACTGAGCACAATTAACAGGCATTTGGGGACAATAGACATTTTTCCAGAGACACTTCTGAGAGCAGAAAGGGCCACAATGGCAAAATCACATGATTTAGAAATTCTCTAGGGAGCACAGTGTGAGAAAGAATGGTTCTTTTTGTTAACCCTCGGTAAATGACGAGAAAATGGGCAATTTCAGATCTCATTGCAATTTGGAAATGAGAAAGCTGAGTGATGCTGGATCATACATCTCATTACTCACAAATTCTCAGTATTCTATAATATATTTTGCTTGGCTGGAAGCTTCCATTTTTGTGCTTTTTCCCCACTGTGATGTTAACGAACACGAATGCTTTAATAATGGCAGAAGGACTGTTATCTTCTTGTCTGATTCTGCTCCTTTTGGGGGTCAAACATTTGCACATTTGTGGCATCAAGCCCTAAATTATGAAATGGGGAAAGGAGACATTGAGTTTTTTTTCATTGAGCATGATCTGATCCCACATATGCCTAAGAAAGTATCCAGAGCAGGAGCCTGTGATGAGAAGTGTGAGATGATGGTGCTTTGAAAACACGTGCAGTAGTTTACAAGTTTTTCTTTTTCTCCACCCCTTTCTCTTTATTGCTTCTGTGTTTTGGTTCCCAGTGCCATTAAACTATGCACATTTCTATTAGAACAGGAAAAAGACAATTTGCAGTTAAAATTTGTCACGGGACAGCAAGACTTGGTGGGTGGATATGACAAGCCATGTGGTCTTGCTCTCAGTTTTGCACTGATTTTCCATGTATCTGTCTCTATTTCTGTGTCTGCAGAAAGTCAGGATCACCTAACCCTGTCTGTGAGGTGCTTGGTGCTAATGGGGAGAAAACAGGTAGTAGGAGCTAATATTCTCCATTTGTCAGTAACAGTAGAACCATAACAGGTAGTAGGAGCTAATAGTCTCCATTTGTCAGTAACAGTAGAACCATAACACGAACCAAATGAAGGAATTTTGTGCCAAAGAACTTGAAGGCCTCTTCCATCATGAAGGGTAGGGTGAAACTCTTACTCTCTTTTATGGCTTGCTATTGGACCTAAACTATTAAATGTCAAAAACAACTTCTTTAAAAACTGGCTGAAATACGATTCACTAACTTCATTCTTAACTAAGAAAAAAATGTGGGGGTCTATGTGTGAGACAGGAATCTCGACTCTTACCACAGTCAATGGAGATTACTTGGTACCATCAGCATAGTCTAGACAGTGATTCAGATGGCCACAGCTGCAACCTGCCTTTTTTACCAGGCAGGTCTTTGGTGCTGCCATCAATTACTAATGAAAGAACACAATGAACTTTGGTTCAGGACAGCCAGCAGATGTCCTACAGTCAATATATCCCCTCATTTGATGAGTTAATCTTTTTAATTTCAGCCTGGTACGTGATCTAATTATTTTTACACCTTTTAGTCACAATTTCATTTAGTTCATGCTTTTCTCTCCTGCCAATGAAAACTTCTCATAAGACAGCAGAGATCATGCTGAGTTCTAGATGTATAACTTAAATTTCTTACATTTCTCCTTTACTCACAAGACTTATGATGCAGAAAAGATGTGGATTAATTTGACAGATTGTCCTTGACAAATTAATTTCATCTCTCACTCATTTTCATGTTTACAAATTGCTAATTTGTTCTAGAATAGTTTTTTCCCCCAGAATTCAAAGTTTGAAAAACCCTATCCTATTGTGCTGACTTTAGCTGGGGTTAATTTTCTTCACAGTATCCGGTATGGAGATGTGTTTTGGTTTTGTGGGTTTTGTGCTGGTAACAGAGTTGATAACATTTTTTAGTTAGTTTTTTAGGATTTTTTAGTTGTGGCTGAATAGGGCTTACACAGCATCCAGGTCTTTTCTGCTCCTCATCCCACCCTGCCAGCGAGTGGGCTGAGAGTGCACAATGGTTTGGGAAAGGACACAGCCAGGACAGCTGATTGCAGCTGACCAAAGGGATATCCCAGAACACGTGGCATCATGCTTAGCATGCAAAGATGGGGAAGATGAAGGAAGGGGAGGATGTTAAGAGTCATGGCTCTTGTCTTCCTAAGTCACTGTGATGGAGCCTGGCTTTCCTGAGATGTCTGAACACCTCCCTGACCATGGAAAGCAGTGAATTAACTCCTTGCTTCATTTTGCTTTGCTTGCATGCACAGTTTTTGCTTTACCTAATAAACTGTCTTCACCTTGACCCACAAAATTTTATCATTTTTACCATTAAGATTCCCTCCCTCCATCCCACTGTGGTAGTGAGCAAACTGCTTCTGGGGCTTAGGTGCTGACTGTGGTTAAACTATGACCCTTTTAATTCTGTGATCCTTTCTCTTACCTTTTTTCTCCCAATGACAAACCCATATATATCAGAAGCTACTCTACTGAATAAGTATGGATATTCTGTTATGAAACCTGTATAAGATTAGGGGAAGCCAAGGCCATTTTCTTAGGGAGCTGGTTGTGTGTGTACCCTATCACAATTACAGAAACCAAAAAAATTTCAGATGGAAAGCAATGTACTGAAAAAATCATGATCTGGAATATTTTGCAAGAAGCCTTAACCTAAATGAATTTGCTATTTAATGTGTTAGGAGCAACAAGAAAATGCATAAGCTCAGCTGGCTGCTATTCTATAGGGAATCATGTAATGTTGTTAACAGGATCAATGTTAAAACAGAGTGCTGGAAGAGCAAAACACAATTGGGCTTTCTTTGCCAGCCATTTTGCACTGTATAATCTTCCAGTAAAAAACCCATATAGTTTTATTCACACAGATTGTATAATCTACCAACAACAAGGTAACTGCTAGAATTACTCAGCTTATATAATGTAAGTTGAATCTGTGCTAAAATCACAGTTCAGTCCCATGGTGTTTTTGAGATCAACCATTCCAAGATGGTGCAAAGTACAAAAGGCTGGGTGTTTTTTCACCCTTTGATGGATATTGTCTTTTACAATTTTCTGTGATTTGAGAAAAACAGCTCAAAGTCTGTAACTAGGAATGTGAGGACCTTGGGACAAATGTTCCATTTCCTCCTTTGCACAGTGGGTCATGGGAACAAGAGGGACTCTTGAGTGTTGCTGTCATCATACTGGGGGGCACAGCCTGTGCCCCCTTCAAGGGGATTCCCTCTGCTCAGAGCAGCCTCGCAGGCATCACTCACTAGGGTGTACAAACACACAGAATGCTGTGTGTTTTCATCTGGGTAGGATCTACGAGAGAGACGTTTCTGTGTTAATTTTTCGTGAGGGAAGGTTAAGGAAACAGCATTCCCAGCTCTGGAACTCTCGTGTGGGTGAGACTGCCGCAGTTTTTGTTCACGGATCCCTCCCGCAGAGCTCTCCCTGCCAGCAGCATGCTGATAACTTTTTGCAGGTGTACATAATAGAGGACAGGAAGATATTTTTTATATTGGATGTTGCAAACTATGCTCTTATATGTTTATCATTGTTAAATCATCTTGGGGGAGAAAGAATCACAAAATAAAAATATAAGAATATAGAGAAAATACTGTCATCCTTTTTTTTTCAGACCACAGGAGTTTGTCACCATGGAGATCCTCCTGTTTTCTTCAAGAGTGATTCAAATCTTACAGATGGAGCATGGGTGACAGAAGCAAAACAAAATCACCAAGAATTCACGCTAAACATTTCAGAAAGAGGATTTTGAACACCAACCACCATCCACAGACTGTTCATGCAGAAAAAAATCACGCTTCCAATTCTTTTTCTTTCTAATGTTAAATAACTGAAAATTTTCTTCCTAATGTCAAAAAACTGAAAATTTTATTTCTAAACATAGCTGGATTTTAAGGAACTTGTGATACATGAGCTGAAGGCTGGAGTATTTCACTATTATGTTGTGGTTTTATACAAGGAACTACTCTTTCTTAGAGCTAAAGTACCTTAAGGACATAATGAAGCTAAAACTCCTTGAAAAGCTTGGGTTTAGTATTAGTTATGTAAGCAGGGGTTTAACTGAGGGCAGTCAAATCGTGCACGAGATGGGGCCAGGAGCAGGACAAGGTGTTTGTCAGGAAGCCCCTGGGTGCCCCTGCAGCAGCTGGGGCAGGGGGCAGCTGGAGTGGGCTCAGCTCCAAAGCACTGGCAGCTCCAGAGTCGTGTCCTGATGGCCAAGAGCAAACCTGCAGCTCCAGGAGCACCTCTGGGAAAGAAGGAAAAGTGGATATGTTCCCATTGTCCTGCCTCCTGTGGCATGTCAGACTGTGCTGCTCCACTTCGGTCTCTGCTCAGCCTGCAGAAATGTATTTTTAAATGAGTGTGGAAGGCATTGCAATGACAACCAAGGACAAACTAAATTAGTCTGAGAATGCATGACAGACTTTCTCCCTAGCCTGCCTCTCTGCTGTGCTGCCTACCTGACTCTCTGGTCTGTGGCTGAGGTAGAGCTGAGCCCTCCCCTTCATTATTTCCTCCACCAGTATTGCTGTGATGCCAAGCTGGGGCTTGGCTCTGGGACTGCCAGTAGTGCCACAGGGCAATGAGGGGAGCACAGGGAAAGTGCTGCTCAATTCAGGGCAGAAAAGAGCCCACTGAGCCTTCCAGGTCAGAACTGCTGTTCTGAATCAGATTCCTGGAGAGAGGAACATCTTTCCTGTCAAACATCGTGATGTGTTGGTGGAGAGGGGGAGAAAGCACAGTCACACAATGTTAATTAGAGCAGTGCTGCAGCTCCAAGAGATGTAAATGGCTCAATAAGGAATAAAAACTCCTGCAGCCATATAAGACAAGGGATAGAGGCAGTGTCCATGCATCCTAGTGAGAGTGCACACTTCACACCTGAGGGGTTTGCTGTCAGCCACCAAAATTTCTTGCCAGGAAAGGTATGGCTTGTCCTTCCACAGTACATCAGAAGATTGATTGAAGCATAAAGTCAGATCAAATATCCTGCTCAGGGTAATCTAATAGAAGGCAAACTGGGTATTTATCCTTAATCAGGACCAGATTTGTCCTGCTGGACTGTGTGACATTAATCAGTGTGGAGCTGCAAGAATAATAGCAAGATCTACTCTCCCAGTCCTAGGGGAAGCCTGAGCAAATCCAGCTAGGCAGCCTCACAGAGAACAGAAAAGTGTAGGGCACCGTTCAAGTAGGAGAGACTTTTCTGCAATGGCTTTACCCCAGGACACAGCCCAGATGTTGAGATGAGGCTCTGCTTGGGTTTTTCCCCTCTTCTTTCTCGGTTATTCTGATAATAGTGCAAAGGAAAGGTTCAAGATATTTCCATTATCAGTGAACAAAAGAACGATTGAGAGAAACTGAATGCCTTCAAATTCACAGTGTTGCAAATAATCTACTGAGGACAATGCAGGAAACCTGAGCTGAAAACTTAGCAACATTTGTACTTAGCCTAGATAAATCTTGGAAAAACGTGAATCAAAAAAAATCACTGGAGTTAAGAGATTTTTCATTAAAATTGTCAGACCAAACCAATGCTTTCTCTATTTTCAAGAGGTCATCTTCATGAAAGTCAGCAATCAGGTTGTACTGGACGTGGTGAGTGAGACCACTTAACATCTCTTCCATAAATCCGAGATTTTTTTTGTGCTTTGCTCATTGTTGAAATGCTTCAAAAAAGAAGTATCAACACAATAGTTCTATCTGACACCTAGTGAAAGTGTTTAAGAGAGAATATAGTGTTTCTTTTACTGCAGATAAGCCTCCTTACAATCAGTTTGCATAAGTTTATTTGCACTGATGATACCCCCTGGTCTGCTGCAGCCAGAGTTTTGCCCTTTCAGGAGCCAGAAATGCACTGCCTACAGCAATGTCACCTTCAGGAGCACTTTAAAAAGCTTTCCATGAGCTAGGTGAAAAACTACTTGACCCACTCTTTCTCAGCACCTTTTCTGAAAAATATTTACAAGATCCTTCTTCTGCCCTCTTTATCCAGCCAGGATTCTTTGGCAGCCCGTTTCCCATTTAGAAGAGCCCTTCTCTCTCTTTGTATTTATACCTTGTACTTGGTTCACTTCAGATGTTCCCTGAAGCTGATCTCTGGGAACTGTACACTGTATTCCAGACAGTTTATAGGCCTGTAGTTTCCCAACACAGGCTATAAATGGGTGTTAGTTTTGGGTGCTATACATGAGTTGTCTCTAGTCTTTATCCTGTAATGATTCTAAGTAGCTCCCTTTGCTCTAAGAGCTTCTTGCCATATTTTTACTGTTTTGTTGTTCTGTTTCTAACTCACTTTGATATTTGTCAATGCTTCTTCCCAGTACTTCTTGACCAAGAAGAAATGGCATGTTTTGTTGTCCATGTTTTCCTTTCACTCTCAATAGGCTCTTTCTCTTTTCCTGGTGGTGGTTTTTAAAATTATAACTTTTCATCCAGTTGACCATGGTGATCTTCCTTTTGCTTAGAACAAAAACTCATAGTTAATGCACATAGTTTTTATTTCTTTAGAGTAAAGATATTGCCAACTTTTTTCACGGTCAAGACCTCTGGTTCTTAAAAGCACTAATTAACTCCTCATTTTATCAAACCTTATCCTTCTGGAATTAATGGCACTGTTTTTCCAAAAACCTACTGGTGTTCATACACCCCAAAAATTCCAGACATATCAGTTCAAAGTTATTTGCTCTGCCCAGGTATTCTAAAATGTCCCTCCTATTTTCAAAATCTTTGTGCTATAGAAAAAAATATATTGACTAGCATATTTTTGAAAATAACACACCTGAGTGTTGTCAACATTTTCTCACTGGACTATCTCTTAAAACTGAGAGTTGTGGGAGACAGTGATTTCAGCTGTCCTGTTGTGGCCTGAAGTAGAGTATGAGTGCTTAGTAGCACCAAGAATTATTGAATTGTAATTTCCCATTTCTGCCTAAACTCTGATCCTATTGGCTGCATGAATATTTAAATTTCTTCTTAGAAACCTAGGGCAGTTTGGGCTCTATCATTTTTCTTGTCATCCTGCAGGGAGTGCTGGGATTTCAGAGGGATATGTACATTAAAGGCATTGTTGTCATGCGACCACTTGTCCAGCTGAGATTGAAGGCATTGCAATGACATTCACTGTTTGCATGGATCCTGGTCTCAGGTGTGACCCTTCTTGGAAACATCCTAATGGGAGCTGTTTCTAGCTGACTTCAGCAAGGGGAGTGTCTCACCCACTGGCTGTTCCCTGCCCTTCTTTCTTGTTTCTAGGGCACTAAGGTCCTCAGCACTTTCTTGTGCTGTAGCCATGCCATTTCCCAGTTTTCTACCTCTGAGTGCAGCTTACCAATAAAAAGCCACAATTTTAATGATCAATCTCAACTGCTGAACCTATGTTGAAGACAAAACAATGGACATGCATTTAATTAATTGCTGAAATATTTAGGTTCTTTAGGGTGTGAAGAGTGTGAGACATCTTCCAATCTTTTCCACTGGCTGACATCTATTAAAATTCCTGGCGTGTATGGTGTCCATTTGCAAGAGCCACTGGAGACAGGTGTATGAGCAGGAGAGAGTGTTCTGAGTGCAGGCAGGATGGGAACTGGCTTAGGGTCACAGCAGTGAGATCCCACAGATGGGTGGGCTGGGGTGGAAACTTGGCTGCTGGGGCATAGGCAGCAGGGATGAGAGATGCAGACCAGCAGTACAGGAAGGCTGATTTCTGCAGACTGAGGCTGCTGAAGTGGGGTTCCCACCAAAACCTTCCAGGCAGGAAAGGTGTCCATGAGATCTAGACAGCCTTGTGATGGGGAAGTGCAGGCACAGACACACAAGGGGCTGTCTTCCTCCTCAGACACCAAGCTCTCAGACATTCCCAGGGAGCATCCAGATCTCAAAGCTGACTTGAAAGACAGAGTTTTGGGTGCTTTTTCTATTAACAATATGCAAAAGGAGCTGAGGAAGGGGAAGCAGAAAGCCCCCAGTCCATGGGCTGCTTTAGGCTGGAGCTGTGCCAGCGAAGCCAGGGCTCTGAGAGTTGGGAGGTGCTGGCTATTTCAGGACCTGTGCAGGCAGCTGGGTCTGGAGTGGCAGGGACCTCCCTGCGTGGAGCCCTTCAGCTGCTGGGGACGCTGGGCTGGGTGTGTCCCAGCCAGCAGCAGAAGGGAACTGGCTCGGGAAGTGTCTGTCAGGCTCCCTCCCTTTGCAGATGCCATCTCTGTGTCCAGAATCTCAACCCAGCCAAGCCCAGGGTGTCCCAAGGTTATTGTCACCTATGGCTGAGGCTCATGCGTGGCCAGCCTCCCTAGGAGCCCTGGTGGCACTCCCTGCGAGTTTTCAGGACAAGCTGCAGCTCAGTCTCCGTTGCAGGGCTCTCAGCTCCGTGGGTAGGCGGCAGTGACAGCTGTGCTGCCTGAGTCACTCCCTGTGGGCATGAACTCGCCTCTGCAGGCTTGGTGGCACTGCCTGGCCCCCACAGAGCAGCAGCCCTGCTGGAGATCCCAAAGATCCCATAAGAAGGTGCCTGTGGATCCTGCTGCCATCCTGAGACGGGGCAGAGCTGCAGGAGAGTCCATAGCTAGGCTGGGTACATCTCTTGGGAAAGATGGATGTAGCCACAGTGAATGTGGCTCAACAGGTACTGAGAAGTGGCCATGTTCTGAGTGATGGGCAAGGCATGAAATAAGGACAGTTTGCACCACACAGACCATTTTCAGCCAGGGCTAGAGCCTAAAAGACCTGCTGATGAACCAAATGTTCAGCATAGCTGTCAAATTAAAAACACAAGGTACCTCTAGGAGAAAGCAGTGAAACAGTTCATCAGTTTTGGGAGTCTCTCCCAGAGACTTATTTTCATACCATGATCAGACTTTTAAAAAGCCAGTGGAATTAAACCAGCACTTGAAGCTGCCCTCTTGAGACTTTATTTGAATGTAATATATTTCAATTATTTTGTATTTGAAGTTTCCGTGCTAATATACAATCTGTGGAGACTTATAATGTCTGTTGGTTGAAATCTGAGCTAAATTAATATAATCTTTTAATTTAAAAAATCGAGAGGGATAATCTACTTGGCTGCAAGTGCCTCAAGGAATATTGAGCAGAAAAGACACAGAATAACTGGGGAGTGATTTGAAAGCAGTCCTTACAGCCAATTGCTCAGAGCTAGTGCCAGGAAATAAGGGAAACCTTCTTTTATTAAACATGATTGCTGTGACCTTCTCTGGTTAACCTACAGCAGGGAAAATGAGCCATGCACTGTGCATGATTTGTTGTTCTTACAGCTGGGCTGCATTTCAGTGACCCTGTAGAAGCTGGAAAGTTTATTTTGATTTATTTTTGCCTCGTTTTTGCTCAAAAGAGTGAAGCATCTTCTAGGGCTGCACATTCCTCTTTGAGTACTGTGGCTGCATACACATTTCTCTTTGAGTGCTGTGACTGTGAGCCCTGCTGTCACCTTCCCTGTGAACATCACACCATGCATATCCCTGGCTCCTTCCCTGCAGGTATGGACAGGCAGGCTCTGGGATGGGCATTGAGCACTGTCCTCTCAGTGCAGAGGTGGGAGCTGCACTGGCCCTTGAGGCAGGGCTGGCAAGGTAAGCCTTCTCTTATCCTTCTTCTTCTGAGGCAAGCACCACTAGTGCTCCCCCAGGGATTGCATAAGTGAGATGGAGAGCAGCAGTCTGATGTTTTGATGTCAAGAGGGCCCCGCTGTGCCTGGGATACTCATGAGCAGAGCTCCAGAAGGGTCCCTCCGTGGGGCACCACAGGGACAAAACACAACCAGTGGCAAGAGTGGAAGGACAAGGACAGTGCAGTCGTGGGTGTGCTTGTGTATTCTTGTCAGCCTCAGAGGTTTTTTGCAGAGGTAGGCTAATGTATGCAGCAAAATCAAGAGCATAAGAAAATTCCCACAGAATCCAGACTCGGTGAGCTAATTATGGATTAGGTCACTTTCTATATGCCTTCCAAGATGACTGCACATACCTAATTAAGTTGCCTAGTGTATTTTGTTTAGCACAAATGGTGATGGAGGAGGAAGGTTATTGGTCTGGTGTCGGGGGTATTGACTTTTATGTGGACTGGAATTCAGCAGGCTTTCAGTTTCCAAGGAACAAAGTTAAGAACAAGGCTCAGTCACATAATTACTTTAAGGAGCAGAGAATTCACAGAAAACATTTTCTGAAATCATAAGAATCCACTGATTCATCTTTCTGTGTCATTCCTTGGCTTCAGCTCTCACTTCAGGAAAAATATGCATTTGACTTGATTTTAAAACAAGGTTATTTAAAGAATACAACAATGTCTGAGGATGGAAGGCACCTGGAGATTATCTAGCTTGAGCTCCTGCCTTGCTCAGGCAAGGTCACCTAGAGATGGCTGCCCAGGACCACATCCAGATGGGTTTGGAATACCTCCATGGACAGTGACTACTTAACCTCTGAGAGCAACCTGTTCCAGTGTTGGATCACCTCTAGAGTAAAAAAATGTATTTTCTGTATTTCCTGTTGTTCCCATTACCTCCCAACCATTCATTTAGCACCAAAAAAGAAAATTCTGGCTCTGCCTTCTTTACAGTCTCCCAGTTTTGGGTGTACACAAGGTCCCCCTGAGACTTCCCTTCTCTGGGCTGAACACTGCCAGGTCCTTCAGCATTTCCTCATATGTCAGGTGCTCCAATCCCTTAATTGCTTTCATGCTCCTTCAAGGGACTCTGTCCAGCATGTCCACATGTCTCTTGTACTGAGGATCCCAGACTGGGCACAGCACCCCGGATGTGTCTCAGCAGGGCTGAGCAGAGGGGAATGTTCACCTCCATAGACTGACTAGTGACTTTTCCTAGTGCAGCCCAGGAGGTGGCTGGCTGCATTTACCACAAGGGTGCACTGCTGGCTCATGGTCAGCTACTGCCCCCAGGACCCTCAAGTCCTTCTCTGCAAAGGTTCTTCCAGCTGGCTGCCCCCCAGTGTGGACTGGTCCATACCACTGCTCCTCCCGAGGGGCAAAGCTTGGCACTCCTCTTTGCTGAACTTGGTGAGATCCCATTTCTTCACCTCTTGAGGTCTCCCTGAATGGCAGCACAACCAGCTGGTGCATCAAACCCTCATCCCCATTTTGTATCCTCTGCAAACATGCTGAGGGTGCACGCTGCCCCATCACCAAGTTCATTAATGAAATTGTTAAATAGTATTAGACCCTGTAGGGACTCTGGGGTACTGCACCAGGGTCTGGCCTCTGGCAGGACTTTGTGTCACCAATCACAGTCCTCTGAACTCAGCAGCTCAGCTGGTTTTCAGTCCAGCTTGGCACTCACATACCTAGCTTGAACTTCATCAGTTTGACTGTGGTGAAAGACTTGACTAAAATCAAGGTAAAAAAAGGCCACTGCTCTCTTCTCATCCACCTGACATCTCATCTTAAAATGCTCTTGGGCTGGCCAAACATGATTTTGACTTTCATAACCCTCACAAATCATGCTGACTTCTTCCAGTCATGGTTTTCTTCTTCATATACTTAGAAATGGTTGCCGGTATTATTTACTACTTTATCTTCCCAGGTGTTAAGGTGAAGGTGGTGACCAGATTTCTCTTGTTCTTCTTGAAGGAAGGAGTCATATTTGCTTTCTCCCAATCCTTAGCTATTTCCTCTGGTCACCACGACCTCTTAAGCATATTTGAGAGTGGCCTTGTAGCTACATTAGCCAGCTCCCTTAGCACTCATGGGTGCCTCCCATCAGGGCCCACAACTTCTATATGTCCCTATGATTTAATATGTTTATGTGATTTAAATGTTCCCTGAACTGGGCCTCCTCCAGTGAGAGTAACTCTTCTTTGCTCCAGACATTCCCATGAGTCTCAGGAGCCTGGGATTGCTGGAGGAAAGCTGTATTGGAACGACCAAGACAAGGGTGGCATTGGCACATCAGCATCTTCCATGCCTGTTGTCCCTAGATCCCTTTCCCCCTGCAGCAGCAGGCCCACAGTTCCCCCTTTGCTGCCAGTGGCATTTTTCCTGTCCATGCCCATGCTTGCCCTTTCACCATGAGATGTGCAGTGACCAGTGACCATCCCAATGCCATGGGGAAGAAGAGAGAGAATTCATCCAGGCACAGTCAGCCCCGCAGTATCCAACTTCCCAGATCCACTGGATCCCTTTTCCAATATAGTGTAGGAAATATTTTGGCAAACTGTCTCTAGCCCTGGGGCTGTATGTTGCACATACAGCAAAGTGTGTAAGAGATGAGTGAGGACTCTGTTGGATAACCACAAAAAAAATTATGTCACTGATGTGCATGGACAATCTAACCACACATGTAAAATAAAGAGTGGGTGTAAAAGGTAAGTGCTGTCAGAGAAAGAAAACTTTCATGTGAGGAGATTGAGTTTCAAGAGTTTTTTTCAGAGGGAAAAGCCCGAGGCAGTGTGTGAATGGCCAAATGCTGTTACATGACAAGTGGCAAGGAGCCAGCAGAAGCGAGAAGCGCCTGCGGGGTCTGACCGAAGGGACCACCCACACACGCTCGGTGCCAAGCGCTGCTCTGCAAACACGGCGCAGGCAGCGCCGAAATAAATGTTACATGAGCCATGCACAGCTCATGTATGAGCCGACAGTGGTGCTGAACGTCAGCTGCTCTGCAGCTTGTGGGGCTGAGGTGTTTAATGTCTCTGACAGAGCTCAGCTATGCTTTCTCAGGCGTCTGCAGCCCCATTTAAGCCATCCTGTCCCTAAAAAAGCAGTGGAGGCTGCAGCCAGTCAAGACTCTTTGTGTTTCACTGCCACTTGCTCTGTTACAGGGATAGTTCTTATGCCCTTCTGACCACCAGGCTCATATGGAGGTGAGGTCCAGAGCATTCCGGGGAACCTGGCGACCATGTGCCTGGATGAGAACAAAACTGCAGTAGTAGTGCCATTATGAATAGGGCTGCTGCCATCTGTTGGTTGAAATCTCATGGGGAGCTGGAATAATCCTTGAATTGATGATGCCATGCCTAAGACGTGGATGTACTGAAAAAGGATACTTTAGTTTTAATCATAAGTGTGATTTGCTCATGTTTTGGAAGTTGTAAGGGAGGGACAAGATTCTTGCTCTGCATCACTTCACCTACTTGCTGACCTGCATATCAGTTTAAGTCCTTTGCTGAAGTTCTAGCCAAAGTTTTAACTTTTCAAGCTGTGGGTGTACAAACATTTTCTCACAGCAGCACAGCCACCTTCAGCAGCTTGTGCTGCAAATTACTCATGGAAGCTCCACACCTGAATATTTATTGACTGCCATCTCTGAGTCAGCAAACTGATGTGGACCAGGAATAATCCCCCACCTCTCTTTTCTTAAGATTGTTAGTAAGCTGGATACATTTCCAGGACCGATCTCTGTGTCATCCCACAAACAGCACAGCTGAGGGAGGAGGCCACCCATTGAGGCTGCTGAAAGATGCCCTGCTGCTGTGAGAAATTCCTGCCTGTGTCATCAGGGCTCTCAGCAGAACAGAAGGCTGTAGATGCTGCCCAGATTTGTGAAAGTTTGGGACCAGCCCATGAAATGGCTGTCTCTCCAAAGGCAACTATCCAGATTTCTGCCTCTCTTTCTCCCGAGCCCATAGCTCAGTATTAACATTCACTTCACGAAGCTCTGCTCTACTCTCTGCCCGAAAGTCACAGCTACAAAATAACTGTTAAAAGGAAATCCTATAGATCGAGCAGCCCTGAGAGATGATAAATGTTCACTTCTCAGCTTCTCCCACAAGTTTGTTAAACAAATATACATGGAACAAGCATTTCCAGAGTGAAGGGTTTCTGCAGTGAGTCAGTTTGAACCTGCAGTCTCCTGTGTCCCCAGTGATGTGGGTATTACATCTTAATGCTCACATTAGACATCTCGAGCTATACAGCAATTTCTCCTCTCTGCATTCTGCCAGGCTCCACTTGCAGCTCCATGCAACCTTCCTGGACCTCACCCACAACAAATTTCTTACAGGAGTAGCTACTGAGCATACTGAAAAGGCAGGATATTTACCCCAGGCTGTTTCTTGGCCTTTCACTGGAAGTGTGCATGGGTAGAAGCACCGACATTTCTAGCAAACATGTTTCCTTTAGTCTCCACAAAGATTTTGTTTGACTTGGAATGGGGGATGGTTTGGCAGTTTCCATATTCCTTTCTATGTAGGTTGAATGGAAAGTGGAGCTCTCAAATCACTCTGGTGGCTGCCACTAACTTGGGTGGATGAAGAATTCTGCCTCATACATGATCTAGCAATTGTTCTTCTCACACTGCTCAGGTGACACTGCAGCTAGAGGTCCAGTTTCTTTTGCAGTCAGCAGTGCTGGTAGATTATTGCACTAGTGTTTCTCACTAACTTCCAATGGCTACAGCATGTTTTTAAAATTTTAGGAAGTTCGTTTCAATTTTTGTGTGATCTGGTAGAAACCAGACAGAGAAGAACCAATTACCCTCAGTAATTTACAACTCCAGTTGAACTCTTGTTCAAATTATGGGAAACACTGAAGAAAGGCTTAGTTTCTGGAAGCCTGCCTGTGCCTTTCAGCAGAGATTTAAAGAAGAATTAGCTGGCTAGGTTAAACACTGCCTTACTCACTCTTGTAAATCACAGCTCTTAATTCTCATTTTGCTTTTTTTACAAGAATTACAGGCTGAGGATGTGTTCTTGCAATAAGGCAAATACAAGTACCTACAAAGCTTATATAAAAATTATTGATGAATAAAAGCTAGAGATGTACACATGGTTATGATTAATAGAAGAGGAGATAATGGACCCTGACCTTCTTTGACCGAGGCACTGCCCAGTTTCTGGCTCATTCCTCTGTTCAGTTTTGCATGTGGTACATGTAGCTCTTTCCACGAGAAAGCTCAGACAGGGCTCTGAGGAGGGCTTGCTACCTTAAATAAAAAGAAGCATTTTTAACTATCTTAGACTAATCTACCACAGTTTGATCATGCTTCCCCTAGTTCTGGGGATGAACAACCATTCTGCAGCCACCTCATCTGCTGCCGTCATGATTTTGCAAACGTCAGTCATAACCCCCAGCCTCCTTCTCTCCAGAGCCTTCCTTTGAAGTGGCTTCATTACCTTGATCATTTTACTTGTCCTCTCTGCCCTTTCTGTAACTTCATTGGAGAGGACACAGCTTACCATCAGTAGGAATGCCTTCTGTTTATGTTATAAAGTGCAATTTCGTAACTTCAGATGCAGTAGCCCCTGGTGAAGTGTCCCCCAGCCTTCCTGGAGGACAGAAAGTCCCACAGGCACCATCAAGGAACAGTTTGGCTGTTCCCACCATGTTGTCCTGGTCTTAGTGCAGGGGCCAGCATGGACCCTAGACAGAAAGTCCTTTAGGCTGTGTGAAAGTTTGTGATAAACATAGGTGAGTTCATCCCCCTTATTCCCTTCTACATACAGTGTGAAGTGACCCACAAAAGCACGCAGTGGTGTAAAGAATAATTGACTTTGTGACAATGCCTCTGCCCTTCTGTGAGTGCAGGGCAGTGGCAGCAGTGTCTGTCAGGATGCTCTCTGAGGCTGTGCAGCAGCAGGGCTGTGCTGCAGCCACAGGGCCATGGGGACAGCTGCCTGCTTAGTGAGGCAGAGCAGGCTTGGCTGCTAAAGGCAGAGCTACTCTGGGGTGTTTCACAGAATCAGTTATTTTCACAAGGTGATATCAAAACCCAAAACTCAACAGGCTAAAGAAATTGAAAAAAAAATAAACAACCAAACCCTCATAGGACCAGGAAAGCACTTGGCAGTTCACTGAAGATTTTTCTAGTAAGTTGAATGACTAATGTCTTTCCTGAAATTCCTGGCCCCCTTCCAGCAGCCAGCCAACTACCATGACCACTTGACAACCCTGCCTTGGCTCTGGGGGGGCAGCTGCTCCCCAATGCCCCCCAACAAGAGCCAGGGGCAAGTGAACCTCCTTCCAGCCAGCAATATGAAAATGTTCGATTTTGCAGAGAACTCAGAAGCATGGTGTGTGGTTGGGGTGATGGCAAGAGGAAGATGTGTGGTCAAGCCTGGCTCGCTGGCTCCACAGCCCTTCCACTTTCTGTGGAATTCCAGCAGAATCATATCCATTTGTATGCATCCATCCATGCCCTTTTAGAAGTGTCTCTATAACCCTTGCTGCAAGGCTTGGGCCCAATGGAGAAAAGAAAGATGTGGTTAGCAGGAAATAGTAATGAGTTCTTACAGATTGCTTTTGTCTGATTCAGCCCATTAGAGTCCTTTTTACAATTGTGTGATGCAAAATATGCCCATCATTAGGTTAAACAGGAAAAGCAGTGCTTGGCTATGGGAACTTGCTGGTGTTCTGCTAAAGGTCTTCAGCTGGACAAAAAGAAATTAAGAATTAGGAAATATTTTTTGCCCCAGCACAACCATGAAATCAAGTTTATTAACACAGAAGTGGGTTCAGTTTTCATGAGAAAGGTCAGGTGGACTCAGGTTCATGCTGGGTCCACCCAGTCTTTGTTGTAGGATTCAGTAATGGCCATGTCTTCCCCATCCCTCTTGGTGCAGCCCCATTGCTTTTAGCTCACAGCAGCACCCAGCTGGCATGCAATGGAAGGAGAATAGAGCATGGAGTAAACACAGAACTTCTGGGTCTTTTGACACAGAGAGAGGATAAAGCTGCACCAGGGATTGACAGCAGTGGAAATTAAAATGGGGACAGATATGGCTGCGGCACTGATGAGGGGCTGGGCATGTGCCATACGAGGCAGCAGAGCAGGGTGGGGCACAGCAACAGCCCTGATGGCTTCCCACATCCTCCTTCCCATAAATCTGCCTCAAGCTGATGGAAGGTGACATGTTCATCTATTTCCAGTGCTGAGGGTGCCTGTCCTTTTATAAATCTAACCTGATATCTCCTGACTGTAAGTAGCTGTGCAACTTCTGGGCGTGCCAAGAATGAAAATGGGAATGGTGTAAAATTCTGTGATGTGAATATATTGCTCATGCTGCTCTTTGCACTGCTTTATCCCTCACTTTCTCAGATGCTTAATACATGTCTTCTGACACCAGGTCCTGTGAGAGTGCAGTGCTGCTCTCTGTGCCTTTCTATAAGTGCCTTCCAACCATTAACCAACAGCTCCTCTGCAGGGTTTGAGTTTGCTGTTCCTGGGAATCACTGGTCTTCCTTTAAAATGTTCCTTCAGTGGGACAACACGGTCTGCCATAGCTCTGCCATATCTCAGCATTCACTCAGGGCAATCAGATCCAATTTAGAATGGCTCCATCATTTCATGATGGGTTTCTGCCTTGTGCTGACCCACCTCTCTATTACTCTTTCTGTATGTGTGTTTGTGTCCTGGTTTTTTTTCTGGGATAGAGATAATTTTTTTCTTAGTAGCCAGTACAGCACCGTTACAGTTTTGGGTTCAGTATGGCAATAATGTTGATAACACAGTGATGTTTTGCTTGTTGTTAATTATTTTTCTTCATTGTTATTGTTATTGTTATTGTTAACATTATTTTTATATTTTACTTTGTTTCAATTATCAACTCTCCTTATCTCAACCCACAGGATTTTTTTTCCCTTCCCTAACTCTTCTCCCATCCCATGGGGGTAGAGAGGAGTAAGCAAGCAAGCAGCTGCATGGTGCTTGGTTTCTGGCTGGAGTTAAACCACAACAGTTTGTGCACGTGAACCATCTCCAACATAGTGATATACATCTATACAGATGGAATAGGTGTATTTCTGATGAAAGACAGGTCTGATAATTGCATAAATAAAGTACAGATAATGGAAATGAAATCAATGTACCCAGGCAGGAAATAAGCAAGTGTGATATGAAATGCACATTTCACCGCCGACAGATATTTTAATATAGCTTGTGAATAAGGGATTTATTTATAAGGAAAATGCTAAGACAAAACCTCAGAGTCTAATTATTTATCCAGCTATGCAATTATTAGTTATAAATCTCTAAAATGGCTGAGAAAGTATTTGGGGAAATGCCAAGTCTGGCTCTGTGTGAAATACTATTGCTAGGAACTGTGTTATTCCTAGCAATATATTATGGCCAAAGACACCAGAGACTTTCTATTTTCTGGGAGCTCTGCCTTTTTGCAGCAAAAAATGTGCTTTCAGTGATGGCTTTAATATCATGTTGCAGCCTTCAGCCACTCAGGGGAGGAGGAATGGAGGCAGTTCCATTTAATCCAGACCTTTCTGGATTAAATGTCTGTTATGTGGTTGCAAGGGACAACAGGGGACTGGGTTTAATGGCCCCCGTGGTCCCTTCCTATTCTGTACTCATATCCTCTGCTATTCAAATGGTTCCTTGGGGATCTCTGCCTGATCAAATATGAACAGCACTGAATCCTGAGACCTGTTGGAAAAGCACTGACCTGAGTGATATAATATGTGCTGAGGCAGAACAGGAGGGTGTGAGTTAGCCCAGCTCAGTTTGTCTTACCCCAACCCCCAAAGTGCAGTATTTGAGGCACCAGACAGTGGCAGGTTCTCAGGAGCAGGGGACACAGCTCTGCTTCCCTCACAGCTACTGCACAGAGAGGTCCTTTGTCAGAAGGTGATACTGGCTCTGTTTCAGTGCTCTTTACACCTTCCATCCAAGGCACACCTAACCCTGTACCTAAAACCTCAATGTCACTAGGCTTTTGCCAATGGTGAAACAACAAACTCCATCATGTAATCAGTAGGGTCTCCTGGCACACTGAGCACAGTACTTTCCCCCCAGAACTTTGGATGTATGTCATAATTTCATCTTTGCCCACATATATCATGAGTATAAAGAATGGGTCATGCACCCTTGTGTAGTTCTGACAGAGCTATACCACAACTGTGCACTTATGGTAGGGATGGATGCCTCAAGCAAATCTCCCACAAATTTCTGCTGAGTTTTACAAGCAGAGACCAAGAAACTGGATCAATGATCAACGTTAGATCTCTTGTTAGTGTAAAACCTATCACACTATTACATATATTACACTAGGCAAACATGGGAAAAAAGCCAATTGGAATTTGCCATCTGGGTTAGAAAACCTCACAAAGCAACAGTAAAAAACACTGACATGTTTGGAATGAAACTTTTAGGAAACGTTTCCCAACTGACACTTGCCAAAACCCAGCGCAGACTGGATTGAACTCGGGTTAGGAAACTGTCCATACACAAAGACTTCCTGGGATGCAGGCTCAGGCTTGATACAGCTCCACTATAACAAAGAGCTGCAGCACAGCCTGTGCTGAAGAAACCACTGCTGCATCACCCTCTGTGTTCTCTCAGCCCAGAAGGGAGGGGAGGAGGCATTAAGGATCTTGCCAAATGTCCCAAGCTACACTTTCACAGCTGCTGGCCCTGGATTGTTCAGGCTCTTCAGCAGGCACACATCTGACCTGTGACTGCCCCGAGCCTGCCTGCACTTGGTGGCAGTTTTGCTGAAGGAGGCTGAGCACAGGATGCAGGGGGTGTGACTCTGCAGCTTTGTGTGAGCTTCCCCGAGTGGACTGGGGATGACGATGGGATGCTTTACCCTGCTGCTCCCATCCCAGGACATCCCTCCTCACCTAAGCCTCGAGGAGAGTGCTCAACCCACCTGGATGCTGTTACTGCCCTTGTGGCTGTGTGGAGCTCCTGCACAAGCACTGTGCCATGCCCCAGGCCAGCAGAGAAGTGTCATCCCCTGGGGAATGTTAGGAGATGGCTACCTCTCCACTGCAAGCCCTGGAGCAGATTGGTACCATCCAGGCTTGAGGTTTGTGTGTGACTCATGGTTATCAGATGGTGGAGAGAGAGAACAAGCCCTGCCCAGCTATGGTCTTGAGGGCCTGTGGACTAACCTTTCTCTCATGTACAGTGCTGAATTTTTCATGCTACACTAATAAAAGCCATTTGTACCATCCTGTAGTCATTTGCTGAATCGTTTGACAAAGAAATAAATTTGGCAGGGTGTCTTAATTGATTTGCAGCATGCATCACCACTCTTCCCTGTGCCTTGCTGGACAGCCATGGTGTGCTTTGCAAAATTGGCTGGGAGCAGAAATTTATCATAACATAAGATCAGCTGCACAGAGTCAGCCCAAAAAATGCTGTCAACATGATCCTACCCTTGATGACAGTGAGATCCCTGTGACTAAGCACAAGGCAAACAGAATGATACTCCCCAGGCCCCCTATTAATTCTGGCTGTATTTAAAAGCAGCATTTGAGCCTGCACAAGATAAGCCTATGCTGATCCCAAGTTCAACACTACAGCTACACAGGCAACTTCAAGTGCAACCTCAGCTACACTGAGCAGAACACACTGCACAGACAGAGAGGAACACAGAGAATTCCCACCTTGCAGAAGATCTAGCCTCTCAGGCTCTTTCTGAAGACAGGTGTAACCCACAGAAACGAGAGATCTTCTTCCACTTGAAGGGATGGAGTGGTTCAGAGAGAGATTTGCTGAGTGCTGGTGCTGGAGCAGAGGTGGGGATGAGACACTGAGACCAGGACTGGGAAAGCAAGGGTTGGGATAAGCACACAAAGTATGAACCATCTCCTCCCAGTGCCTGCAAGATACCAAATATGTTCAGTGGTGTGTGAAGCCACAGTATTTTCATGTGATGTGCAACCTCACAGTTCAACCTTACTAATTTTCATGCAGATCCCCTCACACCCACTCAGCAGTGCAAAAGGTTTCCCTGGGGCAGCTCTGTGCATCACACAGCTGTCTGTGGGTCTGGAATGCCCATGGCCACAGATGAGCATCTCTGCATCCCACAGGAAGCAAACACCCAGCACGCTGTGCCCAGTGCCTGATGAGGGCTGGGAAGGCAGCCCTGGTGGGATCCCACTGTTTCAAATTAGCACATTGAGTATGCTGTCATCTGAACGCTCCTCAGACCACACAGGGCAGGGGAAAACCAGAATGTGTCACAGGGCATCTGGGAGAGAGGAGGGAAAAGAGGCAAGGAGTCATTCAACATGCCAAACCAGCCCACCACAGAGAGAGTGGTGATGCAGGACACTCAACACCTTGGAAACCAGGTCAGCCTCTCACAAACACATTTTGCAGTGAAATACTGGAGGTATTGCTGAGGTGCAAATGTGATGAGTCGTGAGCTCTGGGCTTGCAGCATCTGAGAAATGCCAGGCTTGAGGAAGTGCATAAATCCCACAGAGAAGTGGTGGCTCCAGTGGGATGGGGACTTGTCACCTCATGGGAACAGCCTGCTGGCTCAGGCCCTTCCCTGGGATGGCTGGGCTGTGAACAGGTAGGAGTGTATCACTGTTTGTCTCACCTCCTGATTTGAATTTCTGCTATACATGACTGTTTCCAAGGCCGTGTGAATTGTGTGTGAACAGGAAAAGTTCAGCTGACTTTTGCCAAGGAGTTGGAGCTAATGTGTTATTAGCAACCTCTAAATTTGAGCTGCTGCTAGCCCTGTCAGAAGGGCTACACCCTTCTACTTCAGTCAGAAAACCCCCCACAAACTTACAAAGCAAAGACCCTGTTTGGGAAATGAAAGTACACTTCAGAAATACAGCAGCCCAGGAATAAAGCCAGCTGTGGGTGGAATGAGCAATGACCAGCAGGGTTTTTGATACCCATAACAAGCTTGGGAAGAGTTTCCTGCTGCTATTTCACATCTGTGAGCAGTGTCACATGGGTCAGAGATCTGCTGCAGAGGTTGCAAGTTGGGCCAGACCCCAGGTCAGTCGTGTTTTCTGTGCTGTGTGGGATGCTGTGCCAATCCTACAGAGAGTATGAGGAGAGAGAAGGGGGGCTGGCCTCTGGGTGACTCTGGCTTGGTGTGAAGTAGGGGAAGGAGACTAAGCCCCACAGGAGCACCTCAAGAGTGTTACACCAGCACAGCATTTACACCACACAGAAGGGACACACTGAGAGCCTCACAAGGACCTCTATTGAAGTCCCCATGTGCAGCAATGGGATCAGCAACCAGTAAGAAAAAAGGTTGTTTTCCAGCCAGATCAGGTCCCTGTATGGCTTATCAGGTGGCTCTGCCAGCAGGTGCATTGATTAGGAGGGATGTGGGGGGAAAACAAGCACAAAGAGGGATGAATGAGTGAAGCAGGCACTGAAAGGAATGCTTGGGAAGCAGCCTGAAGGGAGCAGGGAGAGTGGGCACATGAGATTTGGGGAATGAGGTCAGAGCTGAACCAAGCAGTGGGGTCATGCCATGAAAACTATTATTTTCTGCTCTTCAGCAATGCCTCTGCTGAAGGCAGGTGGAGTGAGATACACTCCAAGAAACCTCACTATTGTTAAACATAGCTCAGGACTGAGCTGCAGCTTGAACTGTGATAAATGACTGCCTGCTTTGGCTTATGTCTGAAGCTGCCTGGGCTCAGAGAAGGAGGTAAATCTGTCCATCAGCAAAGGTGTGTGGTCCCCACAGTGGTGGTAGAGCACAGGGACAGATGACTGCAGCCTCCCAGCTGCTGGCAGGGACTTCCACCATCCCCTCCCATCTGCTGAGGGCAATGGGAAGGCTGGCACTGCCTGTTGAAAAGAAATTCCTTTGCTGCAGCAAAACCAATAGCAAGAAGCAGCTGGCCAGGAGATACCATGCTGTTCTGTTTAATCCCAGAGGACCAAGGGGGCTCTGGCTGGATCAGACTGACACCCTCTGAAGTGCTGTGCCAAAAGCACAGAAAACATTGTTTGGGGATGAAGGCAGCAGTGGCACTCTCTTGGGAAAGTGCAGGAACAATAAATCATTGGTATGCCTGTATGAGTGGTGGCAAATAGCAGCACAGCAGGCAGCAGCCTACTGCTCCAAAGCCTCCCAAAGCATCCCCTGGCCTTGAGAGAGGACATGGCACACAAGCAAGTCCCTGCCAGCTCCCAAATGGCACAAACAGCACTGCTGAAACTGTGAGTTTAACTCCACTGCAACATCATCACACCTTTATTTCTTTAGGTGGAAAACACCCATTTCCACTCTGCACCCCATGTCACAGCTGCCCCTTCAGTGTCTGGTTCCCCTCCCCTGAGGATGAGCAGGAAGCTCCCAGAGGACAGCATCTGAGCAGCTCAGTAGGCAGCCAGCACCAAGCCTCAGGACCTCCTCTGTCTGATGAAATCATCTCACAGAAGAAATTGAAAAGTTATTTCTCCTCTGAAGGGGAAAAACATCTCTCTATGGAGGCTGTTTGTCCTTTCGGGGCAGGAATCTCACTTTAGCCAGTTTCTGTGTTTCTGTGTGCTGTCTGGGAGCAGTGAGGTGTTCTGGCAGGCAGGATGGAGCAGAGCTGATGCTCTCCTGCCCACAGCCTCCCTCTGCCAGGGCAGGTACAACGAGGGGCAGAGTTCACCACTCCTCTCTCCATGGGACATGGATCACAGTAGTGCTGTTAAGAGCAGCTTTTTCTCCACTGCAGCCAGTCAGCAGTGCAATGGCTGACTCTCCACCCTCACCCTTTGAGGCATTGATTGTCTTGATAGGAACCACAGCTGAGGTGTCCTGCATGCTCCCTGGCAGCTCCAGGGATAGCAGTCCTCTTCATCCTAAGGGATTGTGAAGCTTGTATCTGTCCCCCACATGCTCCAAAGGTATATCATGGCATGCAATGTCCTTCCCTCTCCCAGGAGTCAGCATGTTCTCTGCAGAGGTGCTGGTAGGCTCTGCTGGGCTCTGCTGAGCCCCTCAAAAAGGGACTTTTTCATGGGAATGCTCACTGCACTGAGACCAATTTAAAACCACACAATGAATGGTTTTACCACTATTCTCAGTTTTTACTGCCCTTTCACTTACCACGGGTGGACTATTTCCAAGCACAACCTGCTCTTGCTCCCAGTGCCATCTGCAAGTGGCACACCACTGCCTTGAGCCAGTGCTCAGTGCCTTGCAGTATCCCATCCCAACAGGGCATTGGAAAGGTTTCTGTGAATATTAAACCCACTGCTCTGCTAGAAGAAAGTAACCTCAGAGCAGGTGAAAGCTGAAGAAGGTGCTCAGGGCCAGTCTTTTCTCCATGCCAGCAGAATCACTTTCCCAGTCTTCACAGACACATTTGGAAGCCTAACCTGGCAGAGGTGTGACTTAGACAAAGCTGATACTGCACAGGATGATTTTTCAAGCTCTGGGAAACTGGGAATCTAGGAAATACTGCAAGAAACCCTTATGGCTGGTGCACAAAAATTTCTTATTTCACTCAGGTTTTACCTGCTTGCTCAGATCCTGTGCTAAGCAGGACTGCTTTCTTTGGCACGGGTAGTCCTGCTTCAGGACTGGGCCTCCTATTTCAAAAGAATAATAAAAACCAGCATTCAGGAAGTAACAATATGCACCTGTTCAGAAATATGGATGCTTTTGCATTGCTGTCAGGCTTCAAACCTTGGGGGAATGGGCAGCAGCAGCAGCGTGCCAATGGGGCCGAGTTTCCACTAGAGGGTTGTAGTGCTGTAAGGAAGCAGACACGGTTACTGTGGCAGAAATATTGCATGTATTCCAGGCCTTTGTCAGCAGATCAAAAGCAACCTGCGATATCCCAGCTTCCAGCAGTCTCTGCAGTCTCTGATGTGCACAGTCTGCAAGCTGTGAGAGGGCTGGTGCCTGAGCAGCCTGCTTCCCTGCCCTCCCTGAACAGCCTCCAGCAGGCACATGACTGAGCACCTACAGCATGGCTAGAGACAGGCAGGCAGGCAGGCAGGCAGACAGACAGACAGACAGACAGACAGACAGACAGATAGATAGATAGATAGATAGATAATAGAGAGAGACAGATGGTAAGTAAACATACTGTGCCTATGCATCAGTGCCTGTGCACTGATGGGCAGAATGTTGGTTTGTGCAAACTGGGATTCTGATGCACGAACAGCCACGAGGTGTGGCAGTGGCACACCATGGCAAAGAGCCAGGGCACCACTGGTGAAGCAAAGCCCACAGACTGGCAACTCAGTGAGTGGGACAGCTAGCAGCATCAGCACAATGGTAGAATCACAGCATCATTCAGGTTGGAGAAGACATACAAGGACATTGAGTCCAACTGCTGTGCCAGGACTGGCAAGCCCACCACTAAACCATGTCCCTCAGTGCCACATCTACACAGCTTTTAAACACCTCTGAGGGTGGTGACTCCACCACTTCCCTGGGCAGCCTGTTCCTATGCCTGACCACCCTCTCAGCCAAGAAATTTTACCTAATATCCAATCTAAACTTCCTCTGGTGCAACTTGAGGCTATTTCCTCTTGTCCTGTTGTTTGGCTGTTTGGGAGGAGAGACCTTTCAGGTAGCTGTAGACAGTAATAAGCTCTCCAGGGCCTCATCAGTGCTGAGTACAGGGGGATGATCACTTCCCTGGTCCTGCTGGCCACACTGTTGCTGATCAGCAGAACTGGGAAGCATTAGCTCTTCATGGTCAGGAGCTGCCATGCTGTGCATTGCACCACATGTGTGCTGGGCCCTGGACTTTTCAAGCCAGTCTTAAGCAGGAGCCATCACAGGAGACTGTCACCAACCATGTCCCCAAGTCCAGCACAGCTCAGTAGGTCCTCATAGGTCCTTGTGTATGTGACCCCAGCATGCATTTTTACAGTGGTGCTTGTGTTTTTGCATGTTTATCTGTAGAATCATAAAATCAGGGGACTGGTTTGGGGTGGAAAGGACCTTTAAAAGTCATCTAGTCCAACCCCCTTGCAAAGAGCCTGTGTATGCAGCTTTCTGAGTAGCTGATGTGCTAAGTGCTGACAACTGTACCAACAAGACCAGGGGGTTTTGCTGCTGAAAATAAAAACTTGAGCTGTGTAAGACTGTGGGGAAAGCCCAAATATCACTGACATTGCCTTCCTTTCACAGAAAGAGTGGGAAGGCAAATGCAACCACAAGGCCTGCCTGTAATATGGAAAACACATCATGACATTCACCAAGAATTTACATAGCAATCAACTTATGTTGCACTTGTTTGTCTGATACCATCACTATTTCCATTTACAGATAGATGGAAAATGGATTTTGCCTACATTTTAATCTCTTTTGTTATCAAAAAGGTTTTGAGGAAGCAAGTAGGAGATAGTCTTGCAAAATAAAACATTATAGCAAAAGATGGGCTTTGGTTCCTCTGAAAGATGATCTGGTCATACCTAAGTACAACTATGTGAAAAAACCAACCATCCAGCTGACAGGGAATCATAGAATATCTTGAGTTGGAAGGGACCACAAGGACCACCAAGTCTAATGGAGAGTGCTATGATGGGTTATCTGAGCCAAAATTGACACTTGGACCTTCTTCCCTTTGTAGCTGGCTGGTGAAGAGCTGCTTCTCATGCCAACAGGGGAAAGTAGGAGCTCAAGCGAGCTGTTTCTTGATAGAAAGGACAAAAAAGCCTCAGGGGAGACTCAACCATCTGAGGAGACCTGCAAGGCAGACACACAGAGCTGGGAGAGTCACCTGCCACTAGTGGTGGTTTCCATAAACAAGTCCCAGACCCCAGGGAGGCCAAACAAGCTGGAGAGCAGGGACTGGGGCTGGTGAAGCTTCTCCTGCTCTGAACTGGCTAAAGGTGGTGGCAGCTTTGCTGATCCCAGCAGTGCAGAAGAGCTCTGTTACCCCTCTCCTCCTGGGGTGCTGCCATCCCTTGATGGGTTGATGCCATGGGGCAGAAGGGTAGTGGGTCTCCAGTAAGGACAGGCAGCTGGCATGAACTGTGAAGAGAGCTATGGCAGAAAAGCATGGTGTGAGGAGTATTTGGAGTGTGTTATGAGAAGGATGGGAGGGAAGGAACATGAGTGCCCTGCCTGGGAATAAGGTGTCTCAGCAGCTATAGGTTGGAAGGCTAGATTAAATTTTTTAAATTACCTATTTTAACCAGTGAGAACATTTATAATCAGCATGCAATAAGTGTGTCTATTACTGATCTTTCACATCTAAGATTCCTGCAGAACACACACACAAAAAGAAAATGATTCATGTGGATTGCCAGCTGCAGAGGAGAGCAGCCATGCACAAGCACCTTCCCCAGTGAGACAGCACCAAAACCCTCCAGCCTTGGTGTAGCACAAAGGCAGATGCTTTCTGCACCTGCTTTTGTAAACAGCTCTGCAAACCCTCTTCTCACACAGCTAGGAGCCTCATTCTCTCCCGAAGGAGTCATAAAATCCAGCTTTATCCATCCTGCATGCAGCAATCAGACAGGCTTAAGAGCTTAAGCACTCGTAGGGTAGCAATGTTTGAAAAGATTGCTCCGACCTGTTTGCCTGCCTCTGCAGCACTAACCAAGGCTCTCCTCAGCGTGGCCTGGCAGGGCACATTGTCGGGGCTGGCAGCAGGACACTGAACGTGCTCCTGGGGGTGCTGCTAACCAGGCTGGGTCCTTCGGGCTGGGCACAGGGTGATGGTTTTGCACAGAGCCCGGTGCTGCTGCCCTGGCTCCGCTCTCCAGCCAGCTGCTGAGCCACTGGCACCACGCACCGGGCCAAGAAGATGGCAGCAGACACATGGCATCGCTTTAGACTGTTTAATTAAACAAAGCCAATCGAAACAAACCCAGCCCCAGCTCCTCATTTACACACCACTCCTTTTCCCAGCTTGGGAGAACAAAGAGGCTGAAGTGTGAATGAGATCAGTGTGGTGAGTGTTACACACATGAATATTTATCAAGGAAGACCAGAGAGGGGCCAATTTGCCACCCTCCTGCATCAGCAAGAGCTTGGGCATCCACAAGTCAGAGGGGAAGGGTAGGTGAAGAGGCTGGTCCATGCCTTTGTGCTGGCATGTGGGATGCTGGGGAAAGGCTGTTCTTGTGTCTGAGGGCGACTGGGGGAGCCATCAGTCAGGAACGACACTGGGAGGATCCTGGGCTTTTGGGACAAAAGCTAAGTACAACACAATTATGAAGCAAGCATACAATGTCCCTTCCAGTCATGCAATCAGCTTGCAAGATGCACTTCAGGGAAAAAATTCTAAAGAATTAACTGAAAGTTGTTACCATTCCTTGGGCGTGCCGAGTGCTCACGATAAATCTTTTTCATGAAGAAAAAAGCAAGGCTAAATCATACTACAGAGCCTGTCAAGCACGAGATTTACAGAAATCTCACTGGGCTACGGGTTCATTTCTTAAACAGTTGAATTATAGCAGCTGCTGGGCTGCTGCACGAAGCGTGCTGACCCCTCAGTGCTGCGGGAGTTAGGGTATGAGCAGCAGCGGAGAGATCGCGCCCGTTATCGTCTTAATGTGGATTTCAAAGTCACTGCCGAAGAAGAAGACGAGATAGTAGTTGAGTATTCCGGCCACAGACATGAGGAACAGGAACAAAATGATGCGCTTCCCAAACAAGTAACCAGGAGTGCTGAGGAGACAGAAATGGGGGAAAGCAATTTGTTAACGTGCATCATTTCACACACAAGCCTTAGACTTCAGACTCTGCTGTTGGGACCAACTGAAAGAGCTCAGGGGCTGAGAGAGAGGGGGCAAATTTCTGTTCTGTCTTGCATTGCCAGGCAGTTGAGAGGACTTAAATGTCCTTTCAGGATCCATTTGGGTCTGGATTTGGCCTTCTGTTCCCAGTGTAGGCTGCTGCTACAAAAGTGTCTGTTCAGAGGGACTTGAATGTGCTCCCATCCATTACAGGCTGTGGGACAGCTCTGCTTCACATGCATGTTATTTGCTTTATTAATATAAATAAAATTTAAATATTAATTTATCTTGTGCACAAATAGTGGCACAAACATGCAAGCCTGTGTTTGCAGAGACTCCTGTGAGCAGGAGCTGCAGGCTCCCTGGCCCCAGTGCTGCTGCACACCTGACATCTCCCACAGCTACCCCCATCCACCCAGAAGAGAGGGGCTTTCCTCCACTACCCAGTGCCAGCAGCTCTTGCAGGCAGCACCACAAGCCAGTGGAAGTGCAGCATCCAGCTGTGCTGCTATAACATTCTGGATTTTGTTAAGAGGCTCTGCAAGTCCTTACCTCTGAGTCCTCTCCCCGAGGTAGCCCACAAAGTACTTCTGCCTCACAAACAAGTACATCAGGCCAGCAAAGGCAGCAGGAGCTGGGTAAAGGACAAAACAAGGCATTAAAAACACCAGCCCAGGTCTCACTGTATGCACTGTCCCCATCTGCTGCCTGGGCTGGAACAGAAAACAGGAATCTGCAGTCTTGGGTTATGGGACAAGCACTGGAACTGGGATGGAGACCTCTGCATGGGAAACAACACTTGCCTTGCCCTCACTCCAGATCTTCTAAAGACTTTGTGGGTGTAATCCTGCACAGAACTGTGCCCACTGCAGAGCACACACTCACCCTTCCTGTACCTAAAGGGAGCCTACAAGAACGTTGGAAAGGGACTTTTTACAAGGACATAAACTCATAGGACAAGGGGAAGTGGCTTTAACCTGAAAGAGAGCAGGGTTAGGTTATATATAAGGAAGAAATTCTTCATGTGAGAGTGATGCACTGGCACAGCTATCACAGAGAAGTTGTGGACACCCCATCCCTGGAAGTGCTCAAGGCCAGGCTGGATGGGGCTTCAAGAAACCTGGTCTGGTGGAAGGTGTCCCTGCCCTGGCAAGGGAGCTGTAATGAGATGATCTCTGAGATTACATTCTGTAATTTTGTGAAACCCAGTGTGGGCCATACCAGGCTCAGGAGAATGCCAACTCAGGCACTGTCCTCTCCAGAAATAGAAGGCAGTTGGTAGATGTACTTCACCAGGAGCAGGTGAAGACTACACTATGGTCCAATACTAACTTCTGAGCATGAAAAAAGGGGCTTTCCCCCACAATTCCAGCCTTTCCCACAATTGCAGACAAAACCTTACCTTCTCCTGGTCAGGAAACTCCTTTTTTTCCCCAGAAAGAATAGCCATGTACCCCAGGTAAGCACTCATCTTAATGTTAGATAAATTCACATTACATTGAAGAAGACCACAATTAGAAATGCAGGTCAATAGTCCTGGGTGGCCCTGAGCACAGGGGGGAGCTGGCAGTTCTAGCAATTTAATAAATTGAGCCCATTTTCTGTCCCAAGACTGAATAATGTGGCAATAATCCAGCTAGCAAGTACTAAACCCTTCACCCAAAACAAAGGGAACTCATCCATAATGCCAGTATGGGAAATGTCCGTGGCCTGGACCACCTTGAATCAAGTCTGGGGACACTTCTGTTGACATAAGCCAAGCCATGCCATGAGTGTGCTGCTGCTCAAGCAGCAGGCTTAGCTGCAGGACAGGAGGGTGAGAGAGGTTCCCCTGCTGCAGGAGGGCTGGTCCCTGAAAGTGCAGCTTCCAAAGCACTCACCATCCTTTGCTGAATGTGGTGCCAGGTTGGAGGGGGGAAAAAAACCCAAACCAAAGAGAAAAAAACCCAAACCTTGGCTGCAGAGAAGGCCAGCACACCAAAGCACGGCGAGGAACGTCGGGTACGCGTGTCCGCAGTTCTGGCTGGAATGGAATTTACAGGAGAGAAATCAGAGTGCAGGAAAATAGAAAAAAAACCAGTATGCTTCACCAGCAGAGAATGGTGGCAGGTGAATTTGGGCTGCACTAGTGCCCTTGAGACTTTTACCCCAGAGAGGTGGGAGGCCCTGACCTGCCAAGGGCTGGGCTCCTCACCCACGTCTGCTTCCCTGTTTTCTCACTCAGATAATGGATGCCTTTGTGCTGCCTGATGAGGAAAACAAACCATCCTGTGCCCATCTGGCACCTGTGAATGCCACTTTCTCTCCTAACCTGTTTGATCATGATAGATGCTGTGAGTTTTATTGGCTTAAAGTCCTTTTTATTGAATCATTTTAATAAAGCTATTGGATGAAACCAACAAACATAGAATTGCATCACAAGAGTGTCTCACAGAGTTAACATGTGTCTTTGCAGGGGAATAGGAATGGTTTCCAGCTGCCTCCTTCAGCTGTGAATGCTTTCTGAGGGGGAGAAGTGAAGGAGTCGAGAGTGATTTTTATGTGGCAAAGCAGTGGAGAAGTGGAGAGCTGTGTGCCAAGGGAGGTGCCAGAGACCAAGGGATTTGTACAAGCTCTGCCACCTACCTGCTCCTCAGCAGGCTGACATCTCTGCTGGCTCTTTCCTTTTGAGCCCCTGGGACTCTGGCTGTGCCTGTGCCACTCTTCCAGCAGAGAAGAGCGAGCTGGTTCCCAAATGAAGGGACACCACAGTTGTGATGGCTGCAAGATCTATATAGATGCAGCACATGGTGGCAAGAAGGATTCAGCCAGCAAATATATCTGAAAACTTCATGTCTGGACACTGAATACAGCAGGGATTATATACAAAGCCTTCATCTGAGGGAATTTGGAATCCACCCCTGGCCCCCAAAAGGGTTTGGATTTAATTTTAATGCAGAGCATGATGAACCCCACTCTGCCCTCTCTGATCCCTCAGTTCTTGTCTACTCACTTGGCAGTGTAGACACGGTCGAAGTAGGAGGATCCCTGCCGCTGCAACCCCTTCCCATTGCAGTGTCTGCTTTCATGCTCCACTTTGTTGGCAAAAAAAGCTGTTAAAAAAACACAGAGTATTCAGTCTGAGATGCCATCTGAAGATGTAGCAGAAGCTGGGCTTTGTGGGCTCAGCCTGGGTCCCATGGGTATCCATGCTGGACAGATGGCAGGAGAAGACACAGCTGTGTGAGGGTGCAGGGTGTGGCCAGTGTGCTCGCTCTGTCACCCAGGTTTAACCAAACCCTCTGTGCATCCCCACATGTGACTGTAGCAGGCTCTCACCTCTGATCCCTGCTTCATCCCAGCACTGCACTTTGGGCAGTCTCTGCATCTCTGCAGCAGAAGCACTGCCCTGACCCAGTCCTTTGAGCTCCCAGTGGGAACAGATCTTTCCAGACACAACTGCCAACCCCAAATCTTGCTCTCCAACAGAGCAGGGAGACAAGAGAATCTATTCTTTTTCAGTGAAACCCATTTGCCAGACCAAGGACATCCTACAGGGCTGGTTCTTTTCCCAGAAAGGCCTAAAGGAAGCCAGGTCATAGTGGCTGATCTGTGTGTATCCTCCTTTCAAGAAACAGAGTTGTGTCAGAGTGTTAGCTGCTGCAAAAATGCAGCACCTCAAGATAATGTATCATGGTCTTGACAAACACGTTTATCTGATGACACTGAACCAGAGACCATCAATCATATGTCTAAATGCATCAGAGAGAGCTCAGGCTCAGGCTACAAGCAGCAGGTTTTCTGTTGTCGTGCACCCCATCTCAAGTGCGTCCAAATCACTCTCTGGCTTGGAATCTCTAACCCAATCTATACACATAAAAGATAGCCCATCAGGAAATACATTATTGTAACAACAAAAAATTAACTAAGATAAGATAAGCTGCAGGATTTCAACCCTGCAATCTGAAGAGTTGCCTCTTTTTTCTCCCTTCACTGATGCTGTAAACAGGTCTTTTGTACTTCCATTGTCTTTAATAAAAACTATTGAGTGTTTTGGTAGTATTGTGGGATCCCCTGGATGCATACAGCCCCTCTGCAGAACAACCCATGGTGCTTTAAGCCAGCACCCTACTCTGAGCCAGGCTGCATGGCAGGCTCCTGGGGGACCCAGCCCAGACACCATCCTGTGGCACAGAGTTCTCAGCATCTCAGAAGAGGACAGAGTTGATCAGCACTTTTTTGTCCAGTGCTGAACTGCAGCAATGGGAAATCATTTCCTGCAGGTCTGGGACCACGTGGACTCACTGGTAGCATACATCCTCCCTTTTCTTTTATCATGGAAAATCTCTAGAAAATACCACAGCTTTCGAGAAAGCCAAGTAAGCTTATCTCCCTCAAGTTTATCTCCCTTTCCACTCCTGCAGGCGCTGCCACTTCCCAAATATCAGTTTGCTGCTGCAGAGAGGCTCCACGATGCCAGGGGGCAAGAGGGTGCTTCCACAAGCCACCCTAAGAGGAGCGGGCAGATCAAGGCTGGAGTGGAGAGGTTAAATTCACCTCACTTGTTCCAGGAGATAGTGCCCTGAGGCTCCAAGGCTGTACAGACTGCACAGAGCCTGAACAGTGGCAGTCCCACTCTGATCAAGGTGATGTGCAAGAGTTCAATGCAAGCCTGGTTGTTTCACAAGCCCATGCCAACAGAAACTGGGAGCTGATGATCCCACAGAGCCAACATGCCCCTTATTTCTCTCCACTTTGCTTCCTCTGTCTGATCTGCTCAGCAGTGACCACTGATTTGCCCTGAAAGCTGGTGGATTGCGACATCTCTCTGATAAAAGAACAGAACTTTAGGCTGCATGCATCACTCAGTGGTATGTGGCCACATGAGTCATTCCGTAGGATGTGGAGATTCCGTCATGAACAAGGTGACAGTAAATGACACCAGACTGGAGAAGCACCATAGCCCACCTCCATCTTCAGGAAAAACAGCCTTCAAGCTGTCTTTTAGTCCTGCACCCTATGCAGAGAAGCATTTAATCACAAATTTACATGGTACACTGGCTTCAGGCACTCAGAGACAGCCAAGCAGAGTGCTGAGTGCTTTGCTGAACAAGAGCCACAGCAAGAGTTCAGTACACATGATACCCCTCAACAATCACTGCTACTGCCTTCATAATTGCATTCACTGCAAGACTGCCTATCAGGTCTGGTCTTTCTAGACAGAAAGCTTGGGAAGAGGAAATCAGATTATGGAAAGCTTGAAATCATGGTTTAGGGCTGTCTGCTTCACGTGTTTGGCAGACTCTGCCAAGCATCCTACTTCCCCTTTGTAGCACTTGGGTCAATAATTTCACAGACTGATAAAAGCACATGGATGGAAGTCTGACGTGTCCGAGTGAGAAGAGAAAAACCTGTATATAAAGTAATATGATTACACAGCTAGAAATACATATTTGACACATTTTCTTAATTACAGTGCCTGCTCTGGTCTTTATGTGCCATATTCTGGTGATGTCACACACAGTGCATTTACCAGAGAACAGCATTGGGTGAAATGATGTGGCATTTAGTGCCTGTGTTGAAACTAAACCAGTCTGCATCTACTTTTTTTTTTTTTTGCTTCTTGGCAGCTAGGCTCCCACCACTTCCCCCTCTCTGCAGCAGCCCAAGAATAGCCCATTTCCTAGGACGTTGTGTTCAGTGGGAGTCTCCCATTTGTAATAAGAAGTCTTCACTACAGATTTCTGGAATTTTCTCCAGCCCTCCATCCCACTGCTGAATCCCTTTGAACCTGGACAAACTTAGTGCAGCTGAAGCAAAACTCAATCCTTTCTTTGTATTCTGGGCAGAATTCCCTGCTAAAGTAAGTATTTGTAAGAGAGGATGAAGAAGTTAAAAACAAATTTACACAGCGGAGATACTTGTTTTACTTAAAAAATCTTGAAGACTACACAAGTGACTATACAAGGTCTGAGTAAGAGCTAGAGAAGGAACCTTCACCATCTCAGGAAATGTACAGTGTTCTTGGGACCACAGTTAATTGAGATTAGTTATACTGCAGGTCTTGGAGATGCAGGAAAGCAGGAGAGCTGCCTGCCCACAAACAGCCCACAGACTCCTCCAATTCTGTCCCCTTCATCGAGCTGCACGCAAAGGTCTGACCCAGTGCAGCCCCCCAGGGACTCCATCCCTGCCCATGGCAGCAGGGCTCCAGCTTGAGAGCAGCCCTGGCTGACCACAGCAGGGACCTGGGTCAGAAAACAAGGTCTTAGTCATCAAATCAAAGAGCATATTGCCACAGGGTATCCCAGCATATTGGTCCTTACATTAGCTGAAATGTATAACAAACTCACTCTAGAATGTCAGAGAGTAAGACCATGTGACTGTCAGGATACTGCCACAATGTCACACAGAATTCCATGCTTAGAGGGCCATTTCTAAAGCCAAAGCTATGCCTAAGCATGCATGCACTTATAACCAAAGATTATCTATCCAAAGATCAGCATCTGTCATCTTGAACTTTCCTCAGCTCCCTTCTATCCCTTAAACAGATGTTTATTTTTGCCTTACCGTTCTGGACAACACTGAGCAGGGTGACGATGGCAAGCAGGACAATGCTCCCCAGGGTCTCCTGGTCCATTCTGAGAGTGGGCTCACTGTCAGGGTGGAGGGTGCAGCCTCGCTGGCAGCTCAGTTCTACGAGCACAGAAGGAGGAAGTGAAGGTCTTATCTCGAATCGTGAAACATTTCCTATGGCATCACAGGAGAGGGGCAGCACCCTCTGCTCTGGTGCCTGTCAGACCAATAGCCACAGGCTCACTCTCTCTCCATGTACAGATGAAGCCCATGGAAAAAAGAGATTACATATCTGTGATCTAAGAGGGCACACGATGTGGAGAGACTTATTGCCCTTCCTACACACAAGTAAACCTGGATATCTAAAGCATGTCCGAACATTTGGGCAGCTGTGTGGAACAGCAGAGGGCTGGAAGAAACCAGTCAGGCTACCATGGCATTGCCAGCAAGTGCCCAACCACTCCACAAGTAGCTAGGAGGAGAAATAATGCTGACAAGTCTCAGCAATGGTGTTGCTCTCATGCAGATGCTCTCCCTGGTCGCATCTCCATCAGTCTCACCAGTGAGGAGACCCCAGGCCTGCACGCCACAAGCAGAGCTCCTGACCCCCCTGGCATATGGAAATGGGCAGTACACAATGCTGTGAGCATGGCTACTGAGCACAGAAATATGTCCTTTGCTACCAGGCATGGATTCTGCATCCTTCCCCTACGAGTAACTCCTTGGAAGACAGTGACAGCTACAAGCATTCAGCATTTTACAGGCTCAGAATTCGAGTTGTGCCCCAATTTTAGTGCTTGAAGCCCAATATAGCTGAGCACAATTGCTGCAGCATGTTCACAGCTCGGATCCAGCCCCTTGATGAAGCTGGCACAGGAGCACAGGCTGCAGTGTTGGACAGAGTTGACCTTGGCTGAATACCAGATGCCCACACAAGCCTCTCTCCTCTCTATCTCTCTCCTCTTCAGCTGGACAGGGAAGAGAAAATACAAAAGGGGTTGAGATAAGGGCAGGGAGAGATCCCTCACCAGTTACTATCACAGGCAAATCAGACCTCACTCTGGGTGGGACACAGCCAGGTAGGAGTTCCCAGCAGCAGCCAGCCTGCAAAACCCATCTTTTTTATGGGACATAAAAAACTCCCATCTTTTGTAAATGGGAACACATTTACTTGCAATGGTGTTTTTACCCAGTCTCTCTATCATGCAAATTTTTATAATCCATAGTCTTACATATGGAAAACTCTCATATACTTTGGGTATAAACAAATACACAGAAATGGACTGGCTGAGAGGTAGGTGATGAACACTGTGAGCTGTGACATAGGTACCAGAACAGGAAAAGGCTGTCTTTCTGGGATGCCTTCTCCACAGTCCATACAGATACGACTGTGTGAGAAGCAAGGCCGTAAAGAATATCAAGGTTTAGATTTGGCCTATGATTTTTTCTTCAGATTTTTAACTTTGGCCAGATTTGCTTTAGGAAATTACCCAAATCTAAGAACAAAAAGAGAAGCACAACAGCTCTTTGAGAATGCTTTTATTCAAGCTAAAGTTCTCTTTTTCCCCAGAAGACGATATTTTCCTAGTTGAACATCAGTGTTTATATTTAGCGGTCTATTGAGCCCAGGATTGTAGCTGGTATTTAGGGATAGTATTTAATGCTAAGCATCTACTAATCTTCTGAGAAGAAAAACCCATCACCTAAAAGCCATTATGGTTATGAAATTAAATCAAAAGAAGAATATTGTCTAAGCAGAGATCAGTGTTAGGACTGGAAAGAGAGGAGCTGTGCATGGGTGTGGGCAAGCAGCAGGGAGCTGCTGGCAGAAGGGGGTGAAGGGGACAACACAGGTCCTCGGGGCATCTGTGGTAGGAGGATTCCCAGCCATCCTCCTGCAGCAGGCACTGAGCCTTCTCCTTCTGCTCCCTGTTTTGTGCTGGTGCAAACCTACCAGGCAGCCTGCAGCTTGCTTTTGATTTACTAGTGGCAGTACAAGCACAAGAGCCTGCTCCAAATTGCCAAGAAAACACACACGCTTCCCTGCTATCAAAGACTTCCCAGAGGTGACTTCTGTTCAGCAGAACTCTTTTATAAAAAAGAGGGTAGGAACCAGGCTGCTGAGGTGTGAGGTTGCCATAATGCAGAAAAGCCCACAACACACCAGGAGTTTATGCCAGCAGGTTTTCCAGCTGGCTGACCCAAGCTTCCATCCCTTGCCCTGTGTGCTGGCCACATTGTGAGATGTGTGTTGGTGCCTTTGTTTTCTCCTTGTCCTGCTCTTTGTTTTCCAGCTCTTTGCTTTGCTGCTGCTCAGTGCCTCTCACCACACACTCATCCCCACTTTGATCTGCTCTTCTGATTTCCCCCTGTCCCCTGGCACCCCTTTGGTATTTTGGCACTTGACGTCCCCAGTGCTTTTGTGGAAACCCAGCCTGCTCCCTCCTCTTACCCAGGTTTGCTCCAAAGCCATCCCACATGTATGTGTGGAGGAAAGCAGGGTTTCACACTCCTCCCTGCAGTAAAAAAAATACATGACATCAACTCCAGGGCTTGTTAAAATGATTTCTTGGTGTGCAGGGAGAAAAAAAGCTTTGCCAGCAAGAGCCTCTTTGGTATGGCTACTTTAAGAAAGGAACAGCAGGGTTTTGTTTTATTGGGTTTTTATTGTTTGTTTGTTTGAAGTGCAGCATCACTGAGAGCTCTGCTTGAGGAAAAACAAGGAAATTAAGATGGTATGTGAGACATAGAAGAAGTCCCTTTGCCATGGCAAGACAACACTGTTGTATAGCCAGACAGAGCAGCAACCCCTTGTGGGGAGGAATACTACCTTTTCATACTTCTTGGCACTGGAATAGCTGCAGGGTAGAAGGAGATTCTGGCAATTTTTTTGCAATTTGGGGAATTTCCTTGGCAAGGCAGGGCTAAAATTACTCTGCTAACATTTTTTTACCATAACTACATACTAAACTTTTCCCTCTCCCTGAGACCTAAACACACACAGGATCACTGTCTGGATAAGGCAAAGTTGGCACCACTGGAAAACCCTGTCCACTGGGAGAAAGACCAGTGCAAAACACCTCCATCATAGCTCACTTGGTCATTTGAAATAAGGGATTTTCCTGAGTAGACAAAAAAAGGAAATGGGGTGTGGGGGGGACACACACCTTGGAGAACAGCGCCTGCACCTTCTGTAACCCCCTAGCTGTGGTCAGACCTCTTCAGGCACAGGCAATTCAGCACTTCCTCAGCTGCTGTCAGACCTCAGCCCTTTTGCTTGATGCATGGCTGTTTGACATCCACATCGTCCTGCCTGAGGAAGATAACCTTGACACAGTGAGCCATGAAGCTCACGAAAATGTGCAAAGCCAGCGAGCTTTTCTAGTTGTGCAGCGAGGCTTCCTGCACATTAATCTCCTCCTCTGGAATCTTGAGCAGCCAGTCAAAATAATCCCTTTGTAGAATTGCTTTCATGGTGAAGAGGAGAGGACTGGGAACACAGATCTATAAATATCTTTTTGGATGTTCATCTCTCCTCTTATGCACCCTGATCAGAGCCCAGCAGAAAGGACTGCAATGAAAGTGTGTCTCTTGATAAAATAAAGGCTGCTCACGTGAAGCTCCCACACAGGAATGCCAGGTGACACCCAGCTGTCATGCTTTGTCACAAATGCAAGGGGACACAAGCCCCTTGGACTGGCTGGTTAAAATTAGGACTGTGCTTTGCAAACCTAAAGCACCACAGCCCCATCAAACGTGGTGCACACGTGTGGGTGATACCTGCCACACGTCAGCCTGCCTCAGCACACATCCCTGCTGAACCCTGACAAAACCCCAGCAGAGCACATCAACAGAGCTGGAAATGTGAAGTGCAGCACGAAGAAAAGGGCAGTGCTGCAGTTTTTAAAATGCTGCCTTCATTCTGCACAGCCAAGAGAACGAGCTGACAGAGCACCGCCTCAAAACCCCCTCCTTCTCCACATTGCACAGCCCTCTTCCTTTCACTCACCGTCTTCATATCCATTGGTACAAATTCAGCTCAAAACAGAGCTGGAAGACAGAAGCTGTAGTCCCTCTGGGTCCCCTGGCACAGCCTCCTCCTCCTCACCCTCTGTGTCCCATTGCCGCAGTTCAACCCAGCCCCACACAGCCACTTGCTCACTCCCCACCAGTGAGATGGGCAGAGAATCAGAAGGATAAAAGTGAGGAAAAGGTTAGGAAAATCCATGCACGCAAGCAAATAAAAACAATAAAGCATTCACCACTTCCCACAGGCAGGCAGGTGCTCAGCCATTTCCAGAAAAGCCAGGCTCCATCACACATAATGGTTACTGTGGCAGACAATGCCATCACTCCAAATGTTCTCTCCTTTCTCCTTTTCCCCCAGCTTTATATGCTGAGCATGATGCCATACGGTATGGGGTAATCCTTGGATCTGCTGGGGTCAGCTGTCCCTGCTCTGTCCCCTCTCAGCTCTTGTGCACCCCCAGTCCACCCCTGATGGGGTGATGTGAGGGGCAGAAAAGGCCTAGACTTTGCATAAGTCCTGCTCAGCAGTGACCAAAACATCCCTTTGTGATCAGCAGTGTTTCCAGCACCAATCCAAAGCAAAGCCACACACCAGCTTCTACAAAGAAAACTAACTCTACCCACAGCATTTCAGATGTGGCCTCAGCAGAGGAGAGCAGAGGAGCAGAATCACTTCTCTGGACCTGCTGGCAATGCTTTGTCTGATGTGACCCAGGGTACCATTCACCTTCTTGGCCACCAAGGCCCATTGCTGGCTTGTGTTCAACCTGCTGTCCACCAGGACGCCCAAATTCCTTCCTGCCAGTTTGAATTCTCCATGGGTGTTCCCAGCACGTCCTGGTGCATGACTTTTTTTTGTCTACAGCTGCAGGGCTGTGTGCTTCTTGTTGAACTTCATGAGGTACCCATGAGGCCATTTCTCCAACCTGTTAGGTCCCTCTGGATAGAAACATCACCTGCCACTGCCTGTCTGCCACTCCTGTGGGTCTGGTGCTGTCTGCAAACCTGCTGAGGGTAAACTCTGGCCCATCATCCAGACCATTAAAGGAATGTTGTGCAATATTGATCCCTGGAGTACACTGTTAGTTACTGGCATCCAAGTACATCCTGCCACTGGTCACCACATTCTGGACACAACGTTTTGGCCACTTCTCAATCCACCTCACTGTTATCCAACCCACACATCAACAGCTTCTCTGCAAGGATCTCATGGGAGACAGTGTCAGCCTCGCTGAAGTCCAGGCAGACAACATCCACTTGCCCTCCTCTCTTCTACCAGGCCAACCACTTCACCATGGGAGTCTATGAAATTGTCAAACATGACTTCCCCTAGTTCGAGCCATACTGGCCAACTGCTGGTGATTTCACTGCCTTTGATGTGCCTGAAGGTGGTTTCCAGGATTAGCTCATCCATCACCTTCCCAGGGACTGAGGTGAAGCTGACCAGCCTGTAGTTCCCCCAGTCATCCTTCTTGCCCTTCTGGAACACAGGGGTGATGTTGCTTTATTCCCATCCTTGGGCACTTCCCCTCATTGCCATGACTGATCAAAGCTGATGGAGATTGCAATGGATCTGCCATCCCTCTCAGCACCTGTGGGCATATCCCACCAGGGACAATGGACTTGAGTACATGCAGGTTGCATAAGTATTCCCAGATTTAGCCCTCTTCCATCTAGGCTATACCTTCCTTGTTAATTTGGTTTTTGCAACTAAAGTTTGCTGCCATTATCCCCATATTACCTTTTAGGTGGTTGCAATTTGATTAATAATTCATTTTATAGACTGTTTAGAGCTGAGGTGAGGCTGCCTGGGCAGCAGATTCACAGGTCGTTCTCTCCACTCTGATTTGAGAGGTCCCTTTTGCCCTGTTTTGTTTCTGTCAGTGTTCCTGCTTTCATTAGTTCTTGCAAAACAATTATCAAAAGTCACTGTGGGGTGAATTTTTGTCTTCTGTTCTTCAAGTCTCTGATCACAACTACTCCTTTTGGTACTGTAATGATCAGAAGGAAAGATGTTGGATCCTTTGACCACCTTAGTACCAGGACAATGCTAATTTTTGCCTTCCTTACCCTTGGCACATACTGTCAGAGCTTCCTCTTGCCAGCTGAGCTGAGCTGTCTTGGACAGCAGATTTCAGGCCCCCGTTTGCAGCTGTCCCACCAACAGGCAGAACTTCAACCACTACATTTTTTTTCAGATTAACAAAGCAATCAGGCCCCAAAGCCGGTGATGAAAAGCCCCAAGCCGCGCAGCGCCCGGAAGGAGCGAGGAGCAACAAGAACACGAAGGAATTCCAAAGGAATGACAAAACCTGCCCCGGCCGCCGCAGGAGACTCAGCTGTGCCTCGCCAAAGCCAGGAGCCAGCGCGTCTCTGTGGCGCAATCGGTTAGCGCGTTCGGCTGTTAACCGAAAGGTTGGTGGTTCGAGCCCACCCAGGGACGGGGCGCGAATCTTTTGTGCCGCGCTGTGTGTTTTTTCCTGCCTGTTCAAGAGGCGGCAGCTGTAAGCGGCCCGCGCCGCGTTTATAGCGGCGGGAGCTGCTGGATATTCGCTTTTGGCTCCGGGAGCTGCTCGTCCTGCCCCGCCGAGAGGAGTTTCGCTCGCCGCGGGCTCCGGGTGCTCCCTGCGATTGGCCAAGGGCGGCTGCAGGGACAACTCACTGCAACGGGAGTTTCCGTAGTGTAGTGGTTATCACGTTCGCCTAACACGCGAAAGGTCCCCGGTTCGAAACCGGGCGGAAACACCATGTTTTTTCCTTTTTCCCCTTCCCGTGTCACCGCGGCCGCGTTTCCTGGTTCCCTCTTCAGCGGCCCGTGGGCACATTCCCCGCGGGTGGGAGAGGGCGAGCGGCCTCCTGGGAGCAGGGGCAGGGCGGGGGGCTGGACCGAGCCTCTGCTTCATTCCCACGCACGGACCGCTCGGAAAACGTGTTTTTCCCTGGGAAGATTGCCCAGAGGAGGGGAAATGCATCAGTCTGAACGTCATCAGAAAACGTGCGACAAATACTACAACCACTTGCCGTGGGCATTATAGAAGCCCTTTAGATATTAACTTATGAGAAAAGAGTAATGTAGGTCGGGGAAGAAGCGTCTCCTGAGGGTTTATTGAGAACATACGCTGGAGACACCCAGTCCCGACTTCCTTACACTCCTTTCCCAGCATCTCCTCTCCTTGCTGAGCCCTGTGGCTCCACCGTGTTCTCCTGGGCTGTGCAGCTTCAGCACCTCCCCGGCAAACAACCCCACCGCCCTTGTGCACAGCAGTGTAAAAGTAAAAATGCCTCAAACTCCATCAGCCTTGTTATCCTACTAAGCTTCTCTTCTCTCTTGCTCTGCCTGCATGCTGTCTTAGATCCATAGTTAGAGTGGAAGTTCTTCCACTCAGAGACTGAATCCTGGTGGACTTCAAACACAGCACACACTTTTGAGCATAAGCTGCTCGAAAGGTACTGTGCTTTGCTCTGAGCACGGAGGGGCTCACATCAAGAGCAGCTGTTTAGCTTTGCTAAAGGAGCACAGACAAAACACAATGGCTCTTGCTGATATATTGTCAGGAAGGGAATTGCTTAAAGCAAAAAGCAGCGACGGAAGAATAAATGGCAATAGCCAGCCATGAAAAACACGAAGATCAGAATCAGGTTTGTAATCAGCACTACAATAGGCTTCCTGAACAGTGCTCTAGCAGGTACACAGCTAGAAACCATGCAGGCAGCTCCTTCGCAGATGTGTTGGTTTATTGGAGGCAGGATGTGGGAAGGCAGCCCTGTTTTTCACCCTTTCCTATGTGTTTGAATGTATCATCATTCAAGTAGTAAGATCTGAATCACGGCACCATCTCTGCAGAGCTGATCCCAAACTCTGAATGGCACGATTATGCCTTTGCCAAACCAGAAGACACAGACTAACAAGACTCTGCAGAGGGATCTGGACAGGCTGGATTGAAGGGCTGAGGCAGTTTTGTGAGGTTCAACAAGGCCAAGTGCTGTGTTCTGCCCTTGGGTCACAACAACCCCAGGCAGTGCTACAGACTGAGGGCAGTGGCTGGGGAGCTGCCTGGTGGAAAAGGACCCTGGGGGTGCTGGCAAACAGAGCTGAACATGATCCAGCTGTGCCCAGGTGGCCAAGCAGGCCGATGGCATCCTGGCCTGGAGCAGCAGTGGTGTGGCCAGCAGGAGCAGGGCAGTGACCGTCCCTGCACTGGGCACTGCTGAGGCCACAGCTCCAACCCTGGGCTCAGTTCTGGGCTCCCTCACTGCAAGGAGGACATTGAGGGCTGGAGCGTGTCCAGAGAAGGGACACGGAGCTGGGGAAGGCTCTGGAGCACAAATCTCATGAAAAGCAGCTGAGGGAGCTGGGGGTGTTCAGCCTGGAGAAAAGAAGGCTCAGGGGCACCTTATTGCTCTCCTAAACTACTTGAAAATAGAGTATAGCCAGGTGGGGGCAGGCATTTTCTCCTAGGTAGTAAGAGGATGAAAGGAAATGGTTTCAAGTTGTGCCATGGGAGGTTAGATTGGATGTCAGGAAAAATCTCTCTGAAAGGATGGTTAGGAAATGGAAGAGACTGCCCAGGCAAGTAGTGGAGTCACCATCCCTGGAACTGTTCACAAGATGTAGATGTGGTATTTGGAACACAGTGTAGTGGTGAAGATGGCAGTGCTCAAAGCCATTAGACTTTGGCAAATTTACCCTAGAACACTGATAAAACCTCCATAATACAGTGGGCCAGCTTCTGCTCACTACCTGTACTTACTGCTATATGCCCGCCTGGTGTATTTCCAGGTGACAGAAAACTACATATTCATGGCAAATTAAAAACTGCATTTAAAAACGGCTCTTAATATAAAACACCCAGTAACATTTCAAATTCCAACCAGTTTCTTTGGTCATGGGGTTTTCATTCAACCTCAGCTGAATTCTCACTTGCACAGGATTGGAGGCAGTAAAACATTTATGGAAACAAACAAATTTGCCCTGCATCATCTTTAGTCTTCTGTTTCAGAAAAAAAAGGCAGCCAGGAACACGCAGCACTAACAGATTTATTTTCATACCTACTTTAATCTCAAGTGCTATTTGTTATTATTATTATTTGTTATTATTTTGTTCTATATATATATCTGTACCCACACTGAATCCCATGCAGCTGCAGACCAAACACCCCCAACCTCAGTTTGTGGAGGGCGTGCCAGTGGTGACCAGAGGTCCTTGCTTCTGTCTAGCAGCTGTGCCCCCACATCTTCCCTCCTCTGCCATGAATTTCATTATAAACCTCTCCACCAGGACCTCCTCATTCTCTAGCAGGGTCTCTTCCTCCTGTTGCCCTGAGCATTCTGCACCACAAACCCTGGGCTCGCTGCTTTACTCACCCTGGGTCTGTGCTGTGTCCCAAGCCACTGAAGGAGCTCCCATGTCACAGCTGCAGGTCATTGCAACCCATTCAAGGATAAATCAAATTCATTTTGGTCATCTTTTTTTTTTTTGTTTCTTTTAATTAGGGAATTCACAAACGGGCAAACATTTCACAAGCAGTACACCATCCCTTAACATTCAGAATCCATTCTGAATTGCATTTTTTTATTGTAACATTACCAATTACAGTATTTAAAACAAAGTTCTTCACAATAACCTAAATTTCAAAAATGAAAACATTCACTCCCTGAAGTACCAGTTTGATAACAATGTACAAAATTGCAGCAAAAATAAGTTGACATAGTGAGTTCAGGGCCACTGATAGTTTTCAAACACTTTTTAAACCTAGTTCAAACAATCCAAAACCATTAGAATCTGTAGCCATGCCTTACAATAACATTATGTTCAACGCATTTACTGGAAAAGAAAGGCTGAGCATTTAATGTTTTGAACTTGGGATCTAAATGAAAAAAATGGAGAACACCTCAGAAAATAACTGATATAAAGACTTGCTGATAAAATCCTTATTTCCAAGAACAAGAAAAATGTACAGCTAATATAAATTGGCATATAATACCCTCAGCTTTGTGTCTATGCATTTAAAAAAGACTCCAATCTAGCAAAATGAGATCTATACAAACCCAGAAACACCAAGGTGTGAATCCCCCTGCTTACTCACTGCTGTCTTGCCACATTTTTCCATTACTTTCTTCCTACTGACCTTTGCCTCTCCTTGGCATCTCACATATGGTTGGGGGTGCACTGCCTGAGTAATGAAAAACTTCAAGTGACAACAGTAATAGGCATTAACTTACAGTTAAATTAATTCTAAGAAATCTTTCTTTTATTAAATGTTTTTGCATCTGATATTCTTTCTTAGTGATGCAAACTCTGGACTGAATCTTACTAATTCTACTTAAAAAAAACCATCTGGCTCAGAAGATATTCTACAAGTTATACTTGAAGTTGCCCAGGATGAAAACTCAGTAGGTGCTGTAACTTTAAATAGAAAAATTTCTACCATACATCCATCTTTTCTTGGATCCAAGGGGTGTATACATCAGCATGAACTTGTAGAACAGTAGTTCTGTAAGGAATTGAATGCCAGCCCAAAGTTTATGTTACAAATGATCTTCATATAAGAGGATGGAAAATTCCCAAATTACAGAAGGTACTTAATTTTTTTTTTTTAATGTTGGACAAAATAACTTCAGGAGTTGAGTGGAAAATCACTACTACAAAAATAGTATTTCTTACACTGTTACACTATCAAGACTACAGAACTCAAACTCATTAGAGTTTTTCATATTAAAAGCAGCAAAAATTAAGACTCATAGGAGCTTTTAATTAAAATTTATCATCATATCTGACAGATAACTGCTTCTCAGAAAAAATAAAATTCATTAAACCCTGATTTGCTTGTCACAATAAAGTATTAAGAAAAAAAAATAATCCTCAAATGTACATTGTTCAAGTACAGCCAGTGTGCAATTAAACTAGTATATAAAACATAATTTAGTAGTGCTTTGTTTCAAAATATACATAATACTGAAAAAATACTTAAACCCAAGAAACTGAGTAATTACCATGTTTCAAACAGAGTTTCATCGAAATGAGGTAAATCTATGTCACCTGCCATTGAGCTTGGTGCTGAAATGGAGAACAGGTCTTCGAGGATATCATCTCTCGTAGGACTTTCAATCACGCTGTGTTTGTTTATTGCATCGAGCTCTGAATTAGTGTCCTTTACAGGACTGTGGTAACTGTGGTCCTCACCTGTCCCTGCTGCCTGTGGCACACTGGTGCTCTCATCAGGCACGGCTGTTGCCACGCTGCTGTGCACCATCTCCATGTACATACACTCATCTTCGCTCTTCGGAGCCTCCAAGGAAGCCACAGTCGAAGTAGGGGACAGTAATTCCGCCAGGATTTCATCAGTGTTATCATGGCCTGGCACAGCCTCTGCATTAAATCCACATTCATTACCTGTGACATCAATCTGATACTGCAGCTCCCGTAAAAAGCTCTGCAATAATTCACTGTCATTTTTAGATTCAGTCTGCGATGGGGTGCTTACATCTCCACTCACAAGTCTTTCCTGTTTTGTCTGTTCCACTGCTAATCTATCCAGTGAAGCCAACTTCTTCTTTTTAGCATTAAGTTTTTTTAACAATTTGAGGCGAAGTTTTTTTGTTTTGTCACTGTCTGACTCTTCTGCCTTACCAGAGTTATAGCCAGGTGAAGGGAACTGAGTCACTTTACCTGAGGTACCCAACGTACCTTCTGACTTTATTCCAAGTTGGAACCTACAACAGTGGTATGATTTGCTGCTGGAAGACAAGTGCTTTGAGAAAATCCTTTGAAATTTGATGAAGGATGAGTATTATTACTCTCAGGAGCCAGTAACTTTGGGGTCTTAGTTGTTTTCTTTGTACCTCTGCTTTGGAAACCACCAAAGTTACTTGCGCCCTTAGCTGGCAGCCGAACTTCACTTATTTTTTGCACTGAGGGAGTTTTGCAACTTCTCTCGTTCTCAGGAGCTGAGGCACTTGAAGGCATAAAAGAAGTATTCTTGATTAGTAATTTCTTTACCCAGCTTCCTACAAATCCTCCTTTTTGGTATTTGTGTGAAGGCTGAACTGAATTACTGGCACCAGAAGAACTGCCAACTTGAGAATTAACTACAGTTTTGCTTGCATCTTTCAAGTCAGGTGATTTTTGTGTAGTATTTTCTACTGCTAACTTCTTGTTTAGCAGTAGTTCTGAATTTAATCCATGTTCTCTGTTAGCTAAATTAGTTCTGTCATTTAATTGAGAAGGCGATGAATCAAATGAATCAGGCTCATATTTTTTGGGAGGAGTAGTATTTACTGGGTTCAACTCTTCTCGAGGTAAGCAAATACTGGAATTTTCACATAGCATGGATTTATTGTTCAGAGCTAGGCTAGTTCCAGCAAACTCTCCTGTACACGGAGTGCTAAGTGAGAAGGCCGGTTCCTGCTGTTGTGGTGTGCCCCATCCATCAAGAAGGTTATTTCCCACTATCCGTCCGTTAGGCAGCAATTTATCTTCTGAGTCAACTGGAACTTCTTCAAGCATCAGTGTTACAAGATCACCATCTGCTACGTTTTCTAAACCATGATGAACAATACTTTTGTCCTCAGCTACTTGCTGCTGTTTCTTCTCTGGAGTCCTCACAGAATCCTCTTTGTGGTGTTCTGCAGGTGTTCTGCACACAGTGTTATCAAAACCACAATGTACATTCAACTCCGTGGAATTTGAATGTACATTATTAAGAGGAAGATCTTCACTATTTTTACTTTGGAACTGTAAATTCAGTTCTTCTGGCACATGGGATGCTTTCTTTTCCCAGATAACAATATGAATCTCTGAAGGAGGAACTTCAAACCTTTTACGTCTCTTGCAATATGGACCCTTTAAATCATCACATTCAAGCCAAGTTCCTGAAAAATAGAAACCAGTGCAGAGACTCAGAGACTTTTAAAATTTGTCATTATCCTCACACTTGTCAAGTATTTTTATTAACCCATTCCCTTGACAAGCAGAAAATCGAGGGCTTTTTTTTTCCCTCCAGAGAAAACTTGGAGACTTTCACTGTAAAAATATTAAATATAAGAAAAACTGGCAGCAATATTCTTACAGGTCAGAGTAGGTCAACCATAAAACAAAGCTAGCTAAGGGTTTCTTTTGGCTGAAACATCTTGTCTGAAAATACCCTCCCAAGTCTGAGGTAAGAACCACCTCTCAAATTAAGGTTCTCTGTAGACCTTTTCACTGCCTGGGTAGGGAGCACAGAGGCTAAAAAGGAACTTCTCTTTTTAATACTCTTGTCTCATCACCTGCAAGCTAGTCATAGATCATGAAAGAACATTTTACAGCTTCAAAAATTTTAAAATAGATATATATGACATACAGGAGGTTCTTAACTGGGCATTTCCCAGCTGCTTCCCCTTCCCATTTCATTTTTTTTTCTGGCAGTATGACTTCGACAATTTTCATGTTGTCACAACACTTCGTAAGACTGCACCCCATGCTCCCCTACTGAGGCATGATTATCAAAGTATCACCTTTTCACCTTCTCTGTTTATGGATCTTCCATCAGTGGTACAGCCATCTTACCATTAGCAATGTTTCTAACATGGTTTGTGCCTCCCACCCCGAGGTGCCGTAAAGTTCAGATATAAAAAATAACTTCATTAATTGCTCATAGTACCATAGGTTACCTTGCTTCCAGCCAAGAATGGATGAATCACTGGTTTAAAAATAAACAACACTATTTGTTCCACAGTCATGGTCAGACTGCATTTTTTAACTTTGACAAAGTTATGAAGAAAAAAAAACTCTATAGCCAAATTACTTTTTCCAGTAAATGCACTGTAAGACAGCACAGTTCAGTTAAACCAAACTAAAACCTTCACTCTGAGAAACAAGTCCCCACGGTTATTTGCAACATTTTAATTAGAATGCAGACAAAAGAAATCTTTGTTATTGTATATCAACGGTTGAGACTACTGCAGTAAAACACTTCATGAAATATTATGGTAGATAAGAACTATAAACTCTATCTTATCTCTCTCTTTCATGAGGAAAGACTGAGGGAGCTGGGCCTGTTCAGCCTTGAGAAAAGACAACAGAGAGGGGACCTCATCAGTGCCTGTAAGTATCCGAGGGAGGTGTCAGAGCACAGACCCAGGCTCTGCTCAGCAGGGCTGAGCTACAGGACAGGAGGCAACAGGCAGAGACTGACACACAGGGAGCTCCACCTGAATGTGAGGAAGAACTTCTTTACTGTGCAGTGACCTCACACTGGAACAGGCTGCTCAGAGAGGTTTCAGAATTTCCTCACAGGAAATATTCAAGAACCATCTGGATGCCATGTGATCTGGGATGACCCTGCTCGAGCAGGGAAGTTGGATGACCCCCTGTGGTCCCTTCCAACCTGACCCATTCTGTGATTCTTACCATCAGGATTCAAAGACCAGCTTATGAAGTGCTTCTTATCTGTTTGGTACTGAACAACAGATGTTATCTGGTAGGTGCCTTCCTCAAATTGAAACGAATATTTCTCCAGGTTGTTATGTGGCAAGCCTTCCACAAAATGTAATGTTAATATTGAGGGTACTCTGACAAAGAAACGGTAAAGAACCAGTTTATTACAATAAAACAGTGGCAAAAGTTCCTAAAGAAAAGGTAGGATATCTCTAATAGTATATGGTTCTGCCCTTACTATTCTACTTCCTCACAGACTCTTCAGATTGCACAGTAAGCACAAAGGGAAAAGACTATCCCAACTGGATATTCAATTTAATTATAGATTAGGGGAAAAAAACCACCACCAAATAAAGGATTCAGGGAGTGGGGAAAAGTTGAAAAAAATCACGACTGTGCCATAAACACAGTAGCAAGGGACATTGTTCCCAAGTCAAATAAGTAAACAACTTTCTTCTAGAGCAAGGGCTGTGAAAAGGCTGACACTGGATATCAGTTGTCTGTATTTACTATTTGATAGTTAACTATTTATGACCTAGCTCAAACATATGTGCTGGTCAGCATGTTAAACACTGTGCTGTTTCATGTTTAGTAAACACCATTTGCTACTTCAGCTTTTAAGAATTATCTAAAATCTTTAAAAGTGAATACTGATCAGAGTTTAAAGTTTAGAACATCTGCAAACCCACAGTAATAATTTGGTTTCAAAAGTCATAGGTTCAATAAATGAAGTCTCAGAACTATATGTATGTTACTTTTAAGTTCACATATTCAAACTTACTTTTCCAGGATCATCTGTTGTCTTTGAGATGTATTACCACAGTTATTACATGGTCCAATATGAACAGCATTAAGTGGATGCCAATCAGGGATTACATTTGTAAATGTTGTTAGTGTTTTCTTCAATCTGGACACACATTAAAAGAGTAATCTGAGTTAGTGATCAGAAAACAATAAATATACATACTTTACCAGGAAACAAGTCATAAAAACATTATAGCAAACCCAAATTCTATTCAAGTTCATGCCCATTTGTGTGGAATTCACTGTGACAGCACCAAATCCAAGTCAGCCCTGAATTCAGTTCTGCCAAACAGCATCAATCACAATTTGTTTCCAGCAGCCCTGTGCCTTCAGTTTCACATTATTTGCTTTTTCTCCCTTTTAATGTTATCTGTTTCCTTTCCAATATAAGACAGAGGTTGTACCAGGATCTGCATTATTTACTAGCTAATACAGAATCTCAAGAAGAGAAAAAAGCAGCAACAAATTACCTGAGAACCATGTTATACAAGGTCTTGTTTTTAAAAAACAGTACATTCATAGCAGAGATTACACAGAGGTTACATTGTATGAAAAATACAATGTACGGGATATTAAAGTGAAGTAAAATAGTTTATTCATTCATTAGCCATAGAAAGGACTTCCTCTATACTCAACCAAAACTACAGTTTTCAACTTTTGAAAAAGCACAGAATGTAACAAAGGCTCTTGAAGGCATCCTATTAACCAGCACTACATATTAACTTTCAGAATAAAAGATAGAATTAATCTCATGTCACATAGGGGTCTAGAATTTTATTATATAAGCCTAAGATGATGGAGAGAAAGAGATGCTTTTCAAATAAAATGAGCTGTCTTCTGAAGGTGTCTCTCTTTTCCTGCTGACTTTAAAAGGAGCCTAAATGATGAACTTATACCTGTGGCTACACAGAACTAAATCAATTCTCAAGAAATTACTGCCCTGTACTACTATTTTAAAATAGATAAACTATGTTATAGAATCTCTGATTCTTTGTAACCCAAGTGAATATTCCAGGTATTTCTCAATAGCAGAAGTGTACTAGGCATACATTCTTTAGAACCACAACAATTTGTATGCTCTCAGCAAAATATCAGAGTGAGCATGTCCAGAGACTCACACAGTTACCTATTTTCTCTTTCTTAATTAATTGATAACATGGTTGCTTAAGACACGGAACAGCAGAAACTATTTGCAAGTGAAAAAGCAGATCATGTAAAACTTCAGCAAGCTTAAACCTAGAAATCAGAAGAAAACCAACTATTATATACAGATTTAAAAAGGTAAAGTAGAACACCTATATAGAAGCTACTTCTACAAAAATCTCACCGGTCCTGGTATTTGTAGCCACAACGTATACATTCAAACTTCCATGAAAAGGAATGCAAGAATAGTTTCTCAGCTTGTAGATCTGCTTGTAAAAGTTGCTGAAGGGCAAACACTGGATTCTTCATATTACCTTCAAAGATGGGGCAAAATAAAATGGTCACTAAATATCTGAAATCACCTTTCAGTACCTCAAAAAGGAAGAAGATAAGCTTATTACTATGATTTAAATTTCACGTATTATTTCAAGGCTATATTTGTAATTCTCACAGCAAAGGGAGTGATCCAGGTTATTAGGTTGTTATCAGCAACAATGTCATAATACAGCATAATTACAGAGATTATTTGCTCTCTAAAAAGTCAAAATAGGCAAAGGACAAACAAAGGATCATATGTGCAAGTCACCAACAGAAACAAATGTATTTCCAAACTTTCTTGTGTGCATACATACACTTATATTTCTATGTATGACATAAAAGGCTTTACATCTAGGGTTTCCTGAAAGTAATTACTGAGACATTGCACTTACTACTTACCCAATTCACAACCCAGCTGAGGCTGAAGTTCTGTAAACATTTCTTTTCTAATTTCATTGAGCTGAGATTCTGCTTTTGGAAGAACATCTAAAGAAAAAAATACATATGTCTTCGTGTAGTCATGTGCAACAGGCCCCACCTCTTTTCACACACACATGTACCCCCAGCATGCACTTCCTCTCTGCACAGCAATGCCTTTCATAGTGACCTATACTTGAATAAGACTTGTTGGTAGAACAGCCAATTCTTGGTATTAATCGATTTGAAAATTAAGAGAAGAATTTACACAGCTTACTCACAGTTTGCTGCAGTCTGCTGGCTAAAAACTACTTGCTCTGACTTAAAATATGACTAAGAGCCTGCACCAACAGTTTTGTAGTAAAAATTTTTAAGGATAGTGTGACCACACATTACAAATCCTGAAGATTCAGAGATTAAAAGAAAATTTTAAACTTAAGTATTAAGACCAAAAGCACAAAAATTTGCTTACATTCTTTCTAAGGTTATACAAGTCAAATAATAAAACATTTAAATGTATTGTCTCAGATTAAATACCAACTTCAAGTGAGCCTTTAAAGTAGTAAAAATAATTTTAAATTTAAAAATAACTTTTTACTTTATGTATGTTTGTATTTTAATTTTACATATTTAAACGCAAATACATTCGTTAAGCACAAGCAAGAACATAACTTCTATACAATCATGATCATAACCTGCAGAAATTAAGGGAAATATACAGAATAGCTGGTGAAAGTGCTTATTATATATAAACTGTGTATACCTTGTGGCTATGTTGCTTTTGATTGCCTCTAAAAACAGCTGTATGCAAAAGATACTGTAAAATTACACAGAAGAGCAGAATGAATTCTACACCTATTCTCCACAAAAATACACTTCATCCAATCCCCTCTCCACTGTTACCCAAATAAACTAATTTGTTTTGCAGCAATTGAAATTAAAAGGTTCAAGTTCTTTCAAAACAATACTGTATTCCAACACTTAACATTTCCATTTAAGGGTTACTGCACACCAGAGCTCTCTTGCAAACACAGCCTAACAAAGAAAAACATCTCAGACAGGTTCTAGGATGGCAGAGGGCTTCCCAGTAACAGCTGAGCACCTAAACTCAAGCAGCCTGACCTCCTGGCAAGCACTGTACTAGTTCAGAATATTTTGGGGCTTTCTCCCTGCTTTGTAACATGAATTAAACCACTTTTGATACACATTATTTTTTCCAGGAAAGATAGGACCTTATTCAAGTTACCTAGGGCTGTTCTCTGACTGTGGTTTACATATTTAAACACACATATCCAACAGGATGTCCACTGAAATTCAGGAGAGGTACTGGCTAACCAGAGAGCTTTATTCCTTCTGTAACAGATCATATCTTAGAAGTTTAGACTTATGACAGCAATGGTCAAGTTTAAGAGAAATAAAAAACCCATGATCTTAGTTTAGGAGTCTTGAACAGAATCCACAGAACAGAAAATGACTAAAGGCCACACCAGTAGAATACAGTGACACATCCTCCTCAGTTAAGCTGAGCTGACCTGTTAATCCCCTGTTAAGGGTTACTGAGTACTCACTAACCCTTTCCAGACCCTATGATCCAGGTTAATGTGTTTGCTTCTGACTGAAGCAGGTTAGGAAACACTGTCACCTACAGCAGCTTGCAGACCTCGGGGGAAGCATTCCTTCAAAGAGCACAGCTGGAGCCAGTACACTGTACACTCCTAGCTTTACTATTTTCAGTGTGACAAGGCAACTGCCCATTTACACAAGGATATAAACCACAACAGAAATTGTTTTGAGGATCAAGATTAGAACAGTATCCTAATATTTAACCAACAGAGGGGAAAGAAACAAAGTAAGGGTGAATTACACAAGTAATTCATAATATCTTTATGTTGAATATAACAAAAAAAATTAAGACATGCTTGCTGTTTGATGCCTTCAAAAGTGCATGTTTGCCCCAAGAAAAACAATTTCAGATGTTACCAGGATTTTGCTAGATAAAGTAAAATATTCTGCAAATTCATGGTAATAGTTATATTTTTTGTGATATTGAAATAGAATGGAGGTATATATAAATTCCACAGATTTGTGGCAAATAAGTCTGACTACGAGAAAACAGCAGTTAAATTTACTCACCTTTTACTTTACTCCTTTTACAGGTATTCAGAAGAATAGATGCTTGACTATACTTTGTTAAGAGTTTCTGGAGTAAACATTTTCCATCCTTATATTCTTCTGTTAGAGCAGATTTTAATGTTTCTAAGTGTACTAGTGCTGATAAAATACAGTCTAACCAACAAAGATTATGCATGTTTCTCCACTGAAGACACAAATCTCTGTTATTAGTGGGACCTTTATCCTCTTTGAGAGAAATTTCCGATGCTGTTGATAAAACCTCTGAATTTGGCAATGGTTGTGTTTTGAGACTAGAAGTCTTTGGTGGACTTTCTTGGTAGTTGTTGGCCTTGCTGGTTTCAAAATCCACCTTCTGCATGCAGGACCCCACCTGGCTGCCAGGGTTTTGCCAGTCATTTTGTAATACATCATGTAGGCTTGCCTTGGGAATACACAAACTATTCTGGTAGCCTTTCACAACAGAGTCTGCATTAATGGTGTGCTCAACATTGAGCACGTTGTTAGTTCTTCCTTTTTTTGGATCTGATTCAATAGCAGAAAAGTCACTGGTATCACCCAATTTCCTTTTCTTGTAAGTAGATGGAACTTGATGATTTTCTGAACCAACAGAAGTAATTATGCTGTTTAATGGTTTATAACCAAGTGGGTAGATACACTAAAGGAAAGAAAAAAGTTACAGTGAAATCTACAAAGCAATTTCAGGTTAACAAGAGCTGAAGAAAGTACAAAACACACTTTTAAAATGGAGCTGAATCACAGAACCATAAAATAGCTTGGTTTGGAAAGGACCTTACAGACCATCCAGCTCCAAACCCCTTGTCATAGGCTGGGACACCTTCTAGTGGACCAAGTTGCTTAGACCCCCATTCAACCCAGCCACAGGGACTTCTGTAAAGTGATCTTCTAATTAAATCAGTACATATATTCAACATAGGTAGGACAGCAAGCGTGTGTTATCCCACCTCTGTCTTACAAGCAACTGTGAAATAAATACAGCAGTAGTGATGCTTCAACACTACTTCTCCAGTAAATTCTTCCAACCTCTGCAAACAACCTGATTTTGCTAAGGAGAGTCCTTTTGTCTTACTCTGCTAAATCCATTCCTTTAGGGTACAGATTTGACATTATCATCTCATGCCTGAGAGACTATGGTGCCCAAGCTGGCAGGGTATCTTTCAGGCTAGCTCAATGACCAGGTGGCAACCAGAATACAGACAAATTCCTATTACCAATGTCCAGAATTATACTATAATTAGTTAAAAGCAGGATAGAATTGGAAAAAAAAAACCTCTAAGACCCATATCTAGTCCAGTTTCTATTAATTTAAGGGCACCAGTCTGTTTGGAATTACTATACCCTCCCCACATATATGGAGCAGACATGGAAATAGGTAGCAATTCCATACATGGAAAGAGGTAGCAAAATCACAACACAAATATTAAGCAGCACAGAAATCCAGCTAAGGTTAAAATTAAAAAGAAAAAAAAAAAACCACTGTATTTACAATTATAAACCTATTTGCATTACCTGGACTTAAAGAAGGGAAAATGGGAGACTCACATCTGCTAGAGTTATGCACTAGTTACATGGATCACCAAATATTCACCTTCTACTCTGACTTGTATAAAAATTTATTTAGTACCACTTACAATCCCTTGTTACATGAGTCTCCTTTATTTCATTTTAACTTACTCTTTTCAATCCCTTTAGGGTAGCTACCCATGCCTACACATTGCATATACACAAGTCAGTTCTGTTTGTCCCTATTTACAAACAAATATCATGCAGCATACAGACGCAGAGGGGTCCTATTTCAAGAGTCTGCTTACCACCAACAAAATCATGGACTTAGAAAGGTGTAACTGCTGAAGGCAAAGGCCTCTGCAGGGCCAAATAAAACTCTTTATTAGTGCAATACCTGAGGATTTTCACAGAGGAAAATGGACTCTTGAAAATTAAGGCGGTAAGTCCGTAAACCTTGGATCTGACCCTTCTCTTTGCAGACTGGACAATACTCGTGTGCAGTTGTTTCCACAGGAGTACAGTTCTAAAATAAAAACAAACCAGGAAAGATAAAGTAGCATAAATTTATGTATTTCATACATTATCCCAAGGTAAGGCATACTTATCAAGGTACAAAATGATTGTTCAACTTCTAGATATAATACAATACAATATAAAAAAGCAAACTTCATTGGTTTCTTTTTTATTATTTTTAATATATTTGTATGGTAGCATGTTTTAAATAAATGTATACTTTTATTTAAATATTCAAGTAAGGTGTCTTTAACAACACAATTATGCACATTTTATTCTACTTGAACTAAACCACAGGACCCTTATTGCCAGGAACACAATCTCAGATCTTTGGAAGATGAATCAATTTTCATAGGAATGCAAATTGTTGTAAAAACAGTGCCAGTAAAAAAACATAGGCACATATTTAGTTAGAATAATCTTTCGCCATTGTTATAGATTTCCGTGGAAAATACTTTTGATTTTTTTTTTTTGTAAAATTAAGACCAATTAAAAATCTCTCAAAACAGAGAAAAATATGAACTTTGCACATATGTAAAACAAGTTTCAACTGACTTTTCCCAAATACCCCACCATGTGGAGTGTCGACTTCCCTATACCAGTCCCTTCTCCAATCACTTGCAAACCATTTGTAGTCTTCAGGGTATCCATCATTCTGAGCCACTGGCTAATTTATGTCACTTGTAACAATGTCATGATCACTAAGGATTTTTCAAAGACTCCTGAAAAATAAGAAGTGAATAAAACAATTAAAGAATAATTAGACTGATGTTTGGGGGAAAAAAATACCAATAACAATGCAACTTGCATAATTTGTGGAAATTAATTCAGAAGAGTATTTCTTAAACTGAAAATACTTTTTTTTCATTCTAGTGCAGACTATGAACTCAAAACTTTAAATTAAGTACTACAGGGACCCAATCCGACTCCTGTTGACTTGAAACTAACTAGAATAAATATATATCTCTTCAAGATGCATGAGGAAGTTGTTGAATTGCAAAGTCATCAATGCAGTACCTTTCCTTCAGCCACAACTGTTCCCTTTTTATTATTTCACTGAAAACATTCTCTCCCAGACCACAATGTCCTTTCAACCCTATTATAGTACAGCAACAACTCCTTACAAAAAAAATAATTTCTCCAGGCATTCGTGAGACCAGTGTAAATACTAGTTCAACCTAAACCTACTTACAATATTTGCCAAGGAGAGACTCTACAGAACTGCATGGAATGCTAAAAACCAACAGAGTATGAATTAAAAATGCACAACAGAAAAACACAACCACTCAGACTTAAAATCAGACCCCCGTGGCAATTTAAGAGTGGGTCAAAACGAGATGATATCCTGTTGATACTTTCAGTGTGTCCAACAGCACTTTTCAGAATTATCTGGCTGCAGCACGTAGGGACAGTATTCCCTGACTGATGAAACTAATGGTTGTTTCATAGAAGGCAAGAACATAAAAATATCAATCCATGTGCCTTAGAGCACGGTTAGCTTTCAAAGTAATGTTGTAGGGTGCACAAGAAACAGCACAGACCAGGGCTCATGCAAGGTGAAAATTAATGAATGAGCTCAAGGTATACAAGCTTGTTGGAGTATAAAGGAAAGACAAGCACCTTGACTTTTCACACAGCAGCAACAGCACTACCACACTGCAACTCAACTCTTTTATCATATATTTAGTCTAGCCAGGAAGGTGACTTGTTTTATACAATTACAAGTTATACAGATAACAACCTTTATCATAGAATATATCATACTAAAATACATAGCTTTATTTTGCAAGGGACTTCTAGTCAATTTTTGGCATGAAACAGCCTCAGTGCTCCAGAGCAAATAAAAAACAGATCACATGACAGAAACTCCTGAGAAATTTTGCACCACAAAAATTCAACACACACTCAAAAGGTTAGTAACACTAAGAACCTGGAGGTTATTCTGTTTTAAGCATGCCCCTTGGTTTTATAAAACATATTTATTTCTTTGCAAGGCCCTGTTTACCCTATCAGCTCCCTCAAAAGGAAAGCAAGCTTTTTTTTGATTGTGCTCAGTTTCTTTACTTCTGCTTTTCTTTTTAAAGCTTAAATACTGAGATGTATAAGATATTCTGAGATGTACAATACTTCCCCCAGCTATAATCACCTAGCCAATAGCACCACAGTACTGAAATAAAGATTATTTCTCTTACGAATATAATAACATTTTTAAAAACTTAATTATCCTTTTAGTTGAAAGACAAACTACAACGAGCAAATAAAATGGGTCTGTCAGTACTAGATATGCAGAGTGGTACCAAGAGATCTGCCTGTACTCTTCAAAGCTTCTAATATTACAGGAAGGTGTTGGTGATCATTGCACAAACACTGGGCATCAGATCAATACTGCCAACAAAAACAGCCAAGTAAAAGACTGCTGCATCAAGAACTGCAACAACTCATTGTAGCCATGTGCAATAACTGCAGAGTTATGGGAGAGTACACAGGAACGCACATTCAACCTTACTAGGTCATGTTCTAAACAATTAATGCTACTTTCCTTCTTTAAGTTGGAATAATGAAAAATGTAATGCAAATATGCTATGGATATGGCTTAATTATCACTGTGCTGTGGCTATGCTTCCTTCAGTAGATGAGTTATCTACCAGCTTGCTGTTACACAACAGGGACATCACTTTTCTCTTTTATTTCCCTTCTCCCTACTTTCCCTGACAGCTCATGTCCTCATCAGACTTTCTACGAATTAAATGAATGCATAAAACAGCAGAAAACTTAGTAAAGCACAAGTTTTTCTGCTATTCCAGGGAATTAAATTGGCCTATGAAAATTCCAATGACTATGAAGGGCAGAAGACAGAAAATAAGGAAAAGATGAAGGATTAGACATATTGGGCTTAAACTAGAACTGTTACATGCCTAAGGAACTGGGTGTATGGCCACATCCAGCTGCAGCTCTATGTACCAAGCACAAACCAGTAATGAGTGGTGTCCCTCAAGGGCCCATATTGGAGCCAATACTGTTTATTATCTTCCAGACACACAGACTGTGGGATCTGGACTGTGCCCCCCAGCCTGCTCTGGTGAGACTCCACATAAAGAGCTGGGCACCGAGTAATGATGTGACCTGCTGGAGCGAGTGCAGAGCATCTCTCCTACTAAGAAAGGCTGTGGGAGCTGGTAGGCTCTGGAGAAACCTTCCTGCAGCCTTTCAGTATTTAAAAAAGGCTTATAAGGAAGAGATAGAGACCTTTTACTGGGATCTGTAGAGACAGAACAATGTCCACTGGTTCTAAATTTAAAGAGGGCAGATTTAGATTGGATTAAAGGAAGAAATTCTCTCCAATCAGGATGGTGAGACACTGGCAGAGGTTGCTCAAGGAAGCTGTGGATGTTTCATCAATGGAAATGTTCAAGGCCGGGTGGGACAGAGCTTAGAAGAACCTGGTCTAGTGGAAGGTGTCCCTTCAGCAGGGGGATTGGAAAAAATGATCTTTAAAGGTCCTTTCCAACCCAAACCATCGCATCAAGCAATTCTATGGAAAAAGGGACCTGGGCCTTTTTGATAACTGTACCTTGTGAAATGCTACCTTATGAATTACAATCAGTTACAAACTGCAAAAAGCAGGCAACAGCAATTACATGACAGTGAAGAGAACATCTCCTTGTTTAAAGGCTAAAAGGACATTTAAAAATAACCTTTTTGCATATCACCTTACAAGTCTTATTTCCTTCCTCAAGGGGGTATTGAAAAGATTAAAACAAACGTGAAGAAAAAAAAAGTGTTGTCAGTTACCTTTCCACTCTTCACACAGTAAGAAATCAAAGTATTAAGATTTTCTTTATTTGAGGTTGTAACTACAAATATTCAAATCACAGACTCTCCTTCAAAAATCGACAATTTTGGCTACGAAATGTATTTCATTACATCTGAAAGTAAGATCATTCCTGTGACAAAGCAACTCTCCTTCCAGCACAGCCTGTAAGTACTGGGCAGAACTGCAAGGCTCTGTGATGTGGGAGCAAACATGAATTTCTTCCCTGAACATAGCCTAACAGTCTAAGCAAATTAAAGCTGATGACACTGCTAAAACAATCCAGTGTGCAACATCATTACTCCACTATTCTAAGAGTTTCTTCTACAGGCAGACTTCACTGAGACCACACATTAAATGGGTGTATGATAAGGGATGGGGAGTAGGCTCTGCTGGCAGATCATTCAGTCCCTCTGAAACAAAAGCACAGCCTGAAGCAGTGCAGTTCATTACAGGGCTCCAGGACGGTGAGTGTCCCACGGCACGGCAGGGAGAGGCACGGGCGGTGGGTGTCCCCTAAGCCGCCGAGAGGCAGGGCCGGCCCGGCGCCGCGCTGCCGCCCTCCCTCCGTCCCTCCCGCACCCAAACGTGCCCGGCTCCTTCAGATACACCCGCGGGCAAACTGCCTCCTGACTTCCTACCGCACATCCAGAGAGATCCACACGCTACGGAAAGACTGCAGAAGAAAAAAGCGTTCACAGGGTTAATGGCTGAACACCAGAACACGGTCCCGGAGGCGGATGCGTGCGGACACACACGCGGTTCCTCCGCGGGCGCACCTCTGACGAGCGAGCCGCGCACGGCCCGAGCCCTTCCCCGCGCTGCTAGTGACATGAAATACTCAGTCGGCATTTCGGAACCCGCCAGACGCCCCCGCTCTCCGCACCGAAGGGCCCGGGACAGGCCGGGCCCGCCGCTCCCGGCGCCAGCCCAGCCCCGGCGCGCCGCGCTGGGCGGCCCCGCTCTCACCTGCGGCCGCCGCTCCCGGCTCCCGCCGCTGCCCCGGGCCCGGCCGCGCTCGGCCCGCGCCGCGCAGCTTCCGGCGCGCGCCCGCCGCCATGCGGGCCGCCCCGCCCCGCCCCGCTCCCGGCAGCCGGCGGGGCGGAGCCTCCCGGGCGGCGCCGCGCAGCGCCCGAGGACCGCCCGCGCCCTCCCTCCGGCCCTCGCCGCTCCGCGCCCTTCCGCCCGCTCCGTCACTCACGCGGCGCGGTGGGAGGGGACGGCGGCGGGGCCGGCCCTGCGGCGGCGCCCCGGGCGGGGAGGGGCCCGCCGCTGCTCCCCCCGCGGCTGAGGAGGGCCGGGAGGCGGCGGGAGGGGCCGCGCTGCCGCTCGGCGCGGTGCCCGGGGCAGGGGGTTGATGATTAACCCGCGGGCCGCCGAGTACCTGCCTAAAGTCGCGCCCAGGGTGGGGTTTAACCTTGTCCCGGGCTCGGTGCCTCCCGTGTGACCCTGGGGCGAGCAGTGGTGCTGCTGCCGCCGAAGCGCTGCGGGGATGCGCAGCTCCCTGTTGAACAGTCTCTGCTCTAAGTCTCAGCCTAGAGCTCGTGTTTGGCGGCTCAGGAGGTCGAGGTGATGTGGGGGTCTCGGCGAGCGAATGTGCGCCACAGCCGCGGGCTGCAGTAGCTCGAGAGTTGGTGGCTGGCGCTTGAATCCGGGCTGGCCTCCTTTCCTCGGGCTGAGCCGCAGGGAGCTCAGCAGCTGCGGCATTTAGGTCAGTGCTCCGCTTCTCTTGCGTCAGGAGAGCTGTCAGTGCGGCCCCGGCTCCTGCTGCCCGGGGCTGCGGGAGGCAGCGAGTCAGGAGATTGTTCCAGTGATAGCCAGAAAATACCTTCTCTCCTGCTGCCTGCCTCTGCTCTCCTGACACGCTGCTCCTGCTTGCGTTTTTAAAAGGCGCCTAGCACTGTGTGATTTGCGTTGTGAGATGATGGCTTGCTATAACGGGTCCGCCGTAAACATCCGTAGTCTAATTCTTTGCTGTAGTTATTCCTTTAATTCGTGCAGCAGTGTTGTGAAGGTTGAATTAACGTTTGAGAGTATTTTGTTCTACTGGAGGAAGTTTCATGCGTGACTGGAGAAATACTGCAATGAAATGTGTGAAAAATTATGTCACGAGTACTTATTTTTAGATGAACGTTGGGGTTTGTTTCATTAGTGCTTTGTGGAGAATGTTTTCTGTGTACGTTCATCAGGAGTGTAAAGCACTTCGGACTGTTGAAGAACTCAGTTGCTCTACAGTCTTTGACATGGGTGTTCCTACACATACACATGATACGTATTTAGTCTCTTTTGTAGTGGCTCTGTTTAACTGCTAAAACTGGTCAAATAATGCAATCTATTGAATAATATAATGTAGTAGTTTCCTTAGGTAGTTGTATGTATGCAGTGATTTTTCTCCTGGCATTTTGGGACTCTCAGAATATTGTAATTTTAGCCCTAGTAATACTTACTTATAGTTAAAATACAGTGTATGTACAAAAATTAGTGTAAGTTATGTTCATTAGTATGAAAGTTGGTATAAGTTCTGTTTATTTATTTCAATAACAAATTTTTAGCTTTTCACTGTAGTGTAAGTTTTTACTTTTCCTGGGGGTGACTACAGTCTGCTGTTTTGTTTTGGCCTTCCACAAATTTTTGTTTCAAGTGTGTACAGCCTAAGAGAGAATGTGGTAACAGGTGTTTACTTGTGTGTGTTTGTGCTCTGGGAGGATTAAATAGATATTTTTCCTGCTTCTTAGCATGGGCGAATTTTGAAAAATCTCTAGTACTAGATCCCAGTTCACTGGTAAGTTAGAATTCATGACTCAATATTGCTAAGATTTTTAAAGTTACCTGATGCTTCCATTCTCTGCTTTGTCTCCTCCCTCCCTCCCACCCACCCCAAACTTTTTTTGTAAATTAACTTATGTTTGGGGACAGACATTTTAGCAGGGTCTAGGAAAAAATACTTTACAATGAGGGTGGTGAAAAACTGTCAGGTTGCCAGAGAGGTTGTAGATACCTTGTCCGTGGAAACATTCAAGGTCATTTTGATCGGGGCTCTGAGCAGCCTGTTCTTGTAGATGTCCGTGCTCATTGCATGAGGTTGGACTAGATGAGCTTTAAAGGTCCCTCCCGACCCAAAGTATTCTATGATTTCAGGTATTTTTATATACTCCTGAGTACCACAGTAGGATTTACTGGTGCCCTTTCTTTTTTCCTCCCTGACATTCGAGTTGATTAAAGCAAAGCTTGTGCCAAAGAGAATCCAGAACCTCAGTTTTTCCATGTGCTCGAGGAATAGAATTTGTGTGTTGGCAAAGAAAAGAAACTGATGTTTTTCATCTTATTTTACCATAGAACTTCATTTGTCCTGAACAAAACAGTCCTATAGTTATAGTTACTACATGATGCCAACTCCACAGTCACTAGGAATTGATTTGAGTGTTTCAGAACTGGACTGGTAGTGACTTTGGGTCTACTGTTTGCTCATATGGGGTTTTGTCCTGCATGTTGTGTGGATTTGACTAGATTTGGTTTCGATTTAACTGATAGTGCATGAGCACATAGCTTATTTCTTGCTTTACAAATTTCTAGCTACCTTTTGAAACTTTTTTTTCATAACATAGAAAAAATTAGGAGGATTTTAAGATATCTGAACCAAAGGAGCTTCAAAAATTGTAAGTGAATGAGCATCAATGTCTGACTTAACTTCCTGGATCAAGGGATCATCCTCTATTGCACTCTGTTCAAGCATAATTTGCCAACTTTGTGATTACACAGATGCAGTGAAGACTCAGAGTCTCCTCCCAAACCCCAGGATGAACTCTTGAAATGGGTGTTGCTTAAGGCTACATATATATATATGTACATATGTGTGTATATATATAGTGCTTTCAAAGAGTAACAAATCTGTACAAGAAACCATTATACTCAGGCTGAGAGCATATGCTATTCATGTGTGTCTTCTAAAAATATTTTCACATGCAAATTGCACACCCACTGGCTGCTCAGTTCTAACCATGTTGTTGCTGCATGATGGTCCCTGAGAAACTGAGAATGGAGTGGGAGGTACCAGCTGAAAACTTTTGCTCTGAAGGTTTTGTTTCTTGGATTTTACTTTTGCTTGAACTGTCCTTCTTTTTCCAAAATCTAACATAAGAACATTTCCAAAATGGCACTTAGCAAGTTTAAATTTTAATGTAAGAATAATAAAGTAACTAATCATATACATAGCTCTTTTTTTCTGTTTAATGCTTAAATATATTAATTATGTTCTGTTTTTCAAGGACAGACCCCAAGAAAGCCGTTGTCTCACTTAGTTAATTTTTTTTGTATATGAAGTCAAGGTGACAAGTTCGTAAACTTTCTCGCATTCCTCAACTATTTTTAAGCCCACAGATTAGTAACATTCCTGATTTTGCTATGTATGCGTAATATCCTTTGTCTATTGCATTGCAGTATTTTAACCAAAGGGATGGAGATCTTTTTCTAAGACAGAGATTCTAATATCAGTAGCTAAAATAAGAGGCCAAGGTTTTTTGTCAACTCCTGCCTGTTTAAACCCTTTATTTTTCCGGAATAAAAACCTCTTATGTTTTTATGACTCATTTTTAAAAGTACAGGGAAAAAAAAAATAGTGCTACATTATTTCCCTACTATGGTGCCTGTGGCCTTGACAGAAGAGGAGACATCTATATATTGCTCTGAGGTAAAGGTAGGCTTCTTTTTTCTTCTTGGATTTTATAAGAGTGCCTCTTATTTTGTCATCCTTAACAGGAGTGCATTTTCTGCTGTGTAGAAAGAAAGAAGCTGAACACTTGACACCTGATGCAGTACTCTCAGAAATCACTGCAAAGATTTCCATTTGAGAATCGCAGCTGGCCTTCAAAATACATTCTTAATTTTCATGCTATTCTTAAAGTTATTTTACCTCCATGTCCCACAGCCCATATGCTTCTGACCCTATTATAGTAGGGAAAAATGGCCAGAAAAATGTTTTCAGAAATTAATTCTTTTCAGGAATATTTATAGTGGGAATATGCCAATGATGAAATGTTGTTTCTGACACCTGTGGAAAGCTGGATGGTATCTAATAATGACCATGATGGTTTTGTTGTGCATTTATGTCTTTAGGAATCTTCCAGTAGTTAAGTTATGTTTCTGTGGCGTTGTGGTGTTGCATTGCTACTCTTGTGAATGTTAGCAAAAACAGAAAATACAGCTTAATGCTGATGGAAGGATTTGGATGGGACTCAGCATGAGGTAATACAACAGAAGTCAAGCAGAATTCATGTCTCTGTAGTGGCAGACAAAGATATTGGCCAGCTTGATGTTAAGGACTTGAAAAAATGATGTGAAAGTTTGGAGTTGCATTGGTTAAAAGACTTGCAAAGTAAGAAGGATTACAGCAAGCCAAGTGTTTTGAAATTAAATGAACTAGTAGTTAATACTTTCCCAGATGTGATATGCTGGTTTCTAGTTGCATACATTAATTGCTATTTTAAGGCATTTTAGTTTTGACTCTCCTTTTTGTTTGGCCTTTACACTGGTTTTCTCTTCTTCTGTATGAAAGTCTGGAATTTCTGAGGTGGTTTTAGGTTTAATTGATTGACTTACAGCAGAATTCCAAGAAGTATTATCAGTAAGGTTTCATTCATTTTGAGAATAGTGATTTTCAGCGATAGCTGCTAAAGACAGTGTTGTACAGGTCTTTAGGAAAACTGGGATGGTGTACAAGCTGCTATCACTCTTTTGTGTGTGTTTATAAAAGGGAAATGCATGCCAGATTATATCTATGCAAGTAAACAATGATTGATATAATGACACTTCTAAAAGAATCTTAGTTGTTTCATTCTGTTTTCAAAGTAACTTTAAAGGCTGTTTTGTTTTCTTGAAAAAAGAAGTGGTAATCAAACATATTAGTTAAAGTTGAACCCTTATGAATCTTGGGGAAAAAGATCTAAATATCTTGGCTGCAGAACTGGGTTCCTATGTTAGCAGAGCAAAGAATATTATGTAACACACTTGCTATCCAAGAAATTGGCCAGCTCTTTTCACACTCCATAATGTGCTTCAAGATATTTTGCATGTATTCTGGTACTTTTAGAAGGAAGGAGTCTTGTCAAGTAGGCTGGTTCTAATAAGATGTCAATTGGCACTGGCAAAGAAAAAAAGAGCAGTGATGCATTTTGTGGAGTTTAAAAGTGACAGATTACCCATTCTTACTTACCTATTTAAACTTACACTGACGTAGCATTTCCTGTCCATTAGATACTTCCCCCTCTGGTACCTGAAGCACTTGAGCTACATTTTATCGCCATTATCTTGTGGGTCTTTTCTTATTTAGTCTTGGAGGTTTTTTGGTTTCTGCAGTCCCATTTGGTTAGATGTCGTGTAAGGATGCTGGTATTGTTACAGCCACTTTACACTGTGTGTGAACAGAGGCTCCAGCTTCTGGCATCTCTTTCCACTAAGTGCTGTGTAAATACAAAGAAAGACTGATGCTTATTCTGAAGAGTTTTAAATGCCTGTCCTATCTCCTCTTTCTGGAATTGCCAGCATTTTGCATACTTCCCTGATTTTTCACAGAGTTACATGAGTCTAAAGGGTTTGCTGAGGTTGGTAGGACTAATGCTGGGTGAGCTTAAAGCCCTTGCAAAATCTTTCCTGTTTCTGAATTATCCTGTGGTGGTTTTGTTTGTTTTTTTAATGCCTGAAAAATGTATTTGTATATGAAGTCATTCCTTGTGTAGGGCTAATGAAAGAAAATAATTTGTCTTTATTAAGGTGTAGGACACAGATATTTTTATATGACAGTTTTTATTTGCTTGTGGTGCTGAATCACCACATCATGATTTTGTTATGCTGGTTGCTGTAAGAATGCATGTGGCTCTTCACCTGCAAAAAGAAGACATTTTGGGACTGGAGACCACTACCCTTTTCTAAATAAATTATTTTTAAATGTTTAAAATGTTTTTAGAGCATTTTTTCTATAATCCTTGGACCTTGTGTTAGCAAGGGGGGTATAGGGAGTGGATGAGTAGGATCATGGTGGTTACAAAAAATGGTTACCTTTTTTCCCTCTAGCCTAAAATATTGGTAGTTCAAAGCTGAAACAAAATATTGCTGAGTTCTGATTTGCTGATGTAAATTTAGCACCCCTCTCAAGTGTTGCAAACCATTGGCCTGTAGAGTGCATCTAATTGTATGTCCTCTTCCCTGTCAATTTCTGATCCTTAGTTCTTAAAAATTAGATGTTCCAAAGCTCTGGTCGTGTTCAGTACTTGTTCTATATAAAGCATCATTTTTACCTTTGCCTTTAGAACAGAAGGGAATGGCTGTAATTGTCCTTTTCAGCCTGATAGTACTTTTTCCTTATATCAGAAATGTTATTAATTAGCCACATTGGTAATTTTTGTATAACCTGTGGTGTGCTAATGCAGAAGTTTTGAGGTGTGCTGATGTCATTCTCTATACACAGTACAGTATAATTGACACAACTTTATTTTTTTGGGGGGGGTTGCTTTATTCCTAGGTAAGTAATTCTGTACCTGCCCAAAACTCAGAAGCAATCATCTGCTTTTTATATGGCAGCAGCACCTAGCAAGGTGTGGGCATACCTGTGTTTAAACATACCACGAGGCATCTCCTTGCAATTTGTTCTCTCTTCCTCAGACAGGGTGCCAGGACAGGGACTTGGGCACTTGTTGCTTGGTAGTCAGGTATTGACCTTCCATTCTCAACTAGAATACCAAACACTACACTCCTATTAAAGGTTGCAAACATGGAAATGCAGTTAGTTTTATTGCAAACAACTATTCTAAAGTAAATTTTTTCTTTCTAAAACAGCAAAACCATGTCGTTTGTTGTTAAAGGGGGACTTAAATATTTGGTAGAATCAATTACTCATCTTTATTAATCAGAAAAAAACATTGAATTTTCTTAATGTAAGTATAAAATGAACATATCTAAGGTTGAAATTTGCTGGTGAAGATGCTCGGTCAGTTTGAAAATCTGACTGACCTCTCGTTTCTGGCTTTAGAATTGCTGGCTTGATTGTTGTCTCTTGCTGCTTCCTACCAGCATCTAGGAACCATGTCCCTGTCTTTCATGAATTTGTGGTGGATGTGAGTACACCACCCTATAACCTAACTTCTATCACTTACACACTGGTGGGAAATTTAGCTCTTTTTGTGGATATGTAAGAGAAAATTGTTGGAGTATCCTGTTGTTTAAGTAAATAAGGTCAAATAGGGACAGGCCCTCTATTCAGTCTAGCAAACAGCAGTGGCTACTAATGAGTGCTTGGGGAAGGCATGTAAATAATATCTCTAACTGTAGAATTTAAAAGGGTTTCAGTGTATTTAAAAATACCCCAGAACCCAGTGTTTTAAAATGCCTTTTGAATGGTCCTAAGACCAAGGTTAACAGAGCTGCTAAAGTTCATTTTTTTCTACATATTCTGCTATTTCTTGTTGCTGTTGTTAATACTTAAATAGTGCCTATATTGTTTACAGTAGTGTCCCCAGTATTAATATTTGAAGTTGCTTACAGTAGCAGGTATTAAATGTTCAAGTGAAATCATTATTTAGAAGATGAGCTTTTTGATATCTGGTTTGTTTGGCAGAGTTCACATATTGTCACACAGCATAGATAGACTGTCACTATTTCATGCTTCAGCACAGAAGGTATTACTGAACTAATATAGGGCAAATTTCTTTTGTAATTCTGCTTGTGTCATTGGGTAACCATGGCTTTATAAAACATTTCAACTTCTTTTATTATTACTTGTGGATTGTTTCAGTGAGGGTTACTTTATTTTATTTTGTAATTAGCAATCCTGTACCATATATCATGCATGAGATAAAGGTGTAAACTTAAATGCAATCCAAAATTGAGGTCCTTATCAGAGCAAAACTGGAGGAACAAAACAAAATGGCAATACTAAAGCAAATTTACTCTGCTGAAGTTTGGGCACTGATGTTGATATCTAATGGACTATTGGTGCCAGAGGTGTTAATTTTTTTTTATAAGCATTTTTAGGTTTATAAGGATTATGGGTATCTCTCAGAGCAGGACCTTTCTCCTACATTCCATCAGCCTGTGAATCACCTGAAACCCAGGACCCAGCTCTGCTTCTACCTTGCTTAGGGGTTCATCACCCCCTACTTCCCTCCATCCTTTTGTCATCTATCAAAATCTTCCCCTATACAGCAGGTCCCCTTGGAAAACTGCTCTCATAACAATACCTGATTAGAAGACATTCTAATTCTAAGAAGAAATGCAAGTGTGGTACTGGTTCTGAGCACAGCTGGAAGTGCTATAATGTTCCATTATAGGAATAATGTGTGGCAAGTGACTGTTCCCACAAACCCTTCTGCAGATAAGTAATCCTATCAAAGGCAGTTGAGTGCATTTGATTAAGGATTACATGTGATTAGTGGTCTGCAAGGTTAAGAGTACAACTTGTATCATTAATGAGTATTCACATATTAATGCTGCTTTGAGCAGAGATTGAACTAGATGACCTCTGAGGCCTATTCCAACTGGAATGATTTTTTGATTATCACACTTGAATTATGCAAATAGATACTTCCTTTATTAAAAATAATCTGTTACTTGGATAAGCTAAACTCTAGTAAGTCACTGCTGTTATTTTACCTAATTGCATCATGTTGTAGCATGGAGTTGCAAATTTGACCCAAGTTTAAGATTTAAAGCACTAAGAGGAATACACCCGTGCCTTTTTTGTGTATTGCTTCATGTTCTTTTTATACAGTTTTATGTCGGATTGGGTTCCTTGTGTAGGAATTTTTTCATAGCATACAGTTGAATTGTTCTAGAATTAGTGCAGAGTAGAATGCCCTAAAATTTGATGCTTTATGTGCAATTGCGATGTGTGAATGGATTAAAACTTTAATTAAACTCTGCCTAATTCAGATACCACTAGTACTGAGACAACGGTAACAAAGGCATCAGTGCAGGTTAGCAGCCTAAGAAAGGCTTGAGGCCCTAAAAACTTTCCAAAGCAAGGACTCAAAATGTGAGAGGGCATTCTTATATTTAAAAAAAATCCCAAACTCACTACCACCCCAACAAACCAGCACACCCCCCCCATTAGAATATACTATGCAGAATCGGAATATATGTAGATGTTGAGACACAGCTGGTTCAGTTTAATAAACAATAATCCTTCTCATGTGCAGGGAATCATATGGATTTTCTTCCTCTGTCTGGATAAAATTTGTACCCATTGATACTTCTATAACTGTTCTCATTTAATATTGTTAATTGCTTACTTTTAAGCAAGAAGTTGGTGATAAGAGAGGAAATCTCTAAACTGCTGCCTGTAATTAGTAATGTTTTTATGTAACATTTTAAGCCTCCCAATATTTGAATTAATCTCAGTAACAGGCTATAGTTGTTGTAATGTCTTATTGGTAGTAGTCTATTTCAGGAAAACACTTGGTTGTGTCCTTTTATTTAAAAATACAAGGAGGATGGTAACATCACAAGTATTGTGTTAAGGACCTGGCAGGTTTCTTGGGCTTTTAGGGAGTATAGAAAGCAATTAAAAGGAATAAGAGGTGCTAGTTATTTCTTTATGCTTCTCTTCACCACAAGCATGTTGTGGGCATTTTATTCTTTTCAAATAATGTTGATTGGATGTTACCTGATTATGGGATTAGAGAAGCAAAAGACTGAATGCTAGAATAAAGTGCTAAAGACTCCTAAGTCACAAGGACTCGATGCTATTCATTCATTTAGTGGTTCTAAAGGATGAAGTGGCTGATCTGCTAAGAAGCATGCATCTCGTTAGGATGAGATGCTGTGCCAGAAGACCGGAAGCTGTCAAGTGCTGTACATACTGTACTCTTAAACTGAACACAAGGAGCAGAGCTGGAATTTGCAGACCAAGGACTCTTATTTTAATGCCACTTAAGTAGATTTGAATTCTGCATGGATAGTCAAGTAGTTCTGTGAGCACAAGGTAACAACAGCTCTCTATGCAGTTGTATCTTAGAGGTAATGAAAAATACCAGCTGCAGCTGGGGTACTTGTAATGTGTCTCTTGCTTGTGTGCTTGTTCCCCAATAACAAAGGCATGGGCTGCAGTCTGTACTTCAGTTTGGTCTGTTTGTGGGTTGGTCTTCTATATCTACTTGCCCAGTACTTGGATTTCTGAAATATCTAAATTCTTATTAAACTGTAAATGGCTTTTCAATTTTCCTTTTTTGATAAAATTCGAAATCAGTAGTGGATTTGAAAGTTAGAAAAGGCCAGGCCTAGTCTAAGCAGACATGTTAAAGTGCATTAATCTCTTCTGTGTTTAGCAGTCTAAACAATGACTAAGTTGCTTCTGTTATTTGTAGACAAGAGAGGGATGGACCCACATATTGATAGACTCACGTACCCTGTTTAGTTCATCCCACCTTAAACTTGCAATGTATGGCCTTTGGCAGGAAATTGTACCCCAGGCAATTTTGGTGAGGCTCTACAAGTCATCATTTTTGATGCCATTGTGGGGATGATGACCAGTGATGCAGAGGTGGAATGAAAGTTAAAGCAATCCAGTAGTACTCTATGCTGCTTTCAGTGTCAGAGCTGTGATTTACCTTGTAATTTACATTCAGGTGAAAACAGCATTTTTCTAAGTGCTGACATTTGTAGCTTCAATTAGCTATGTGGTCTTGTTCCCTCACTTTCCCTTCTATTGTATTAGCACAGTGATTTGTGCCATCATGCAGTGACTTGAATCAGAAAATTGATCCTGGCTTTGAGAGTGGTCTTTGGCAAGCAGCAATTTCTAACCCAAGCTAGTTCCTCACTCTGATCTAGTGGGTGGCTCCACCAGGAGAAGAGATCATGACCCAAAGATCAGAACAAGCAGCAGGAGGGTCCTCTCTCTTTGAACTGGCATTTTACCAGAATTGATCATCAGATTATGCCTCTAGAATCTGTGACTCATCTTGCCCTCAAGTAAGCATCCCAAGTAAAATACTGCATGCATTCTGTAAAACTAGAGAAAGTTGTGAGAAACTTGAAGGCAGTCTTCTAAAGCCATCTGTATTAGCATGATGGTGGTAGATGATATTTGGTGTTTTTAGCTACAAAATAATTCATTCTGAAAGGAGTAACTTGAACCACTTGAAGATAATTCTGTATTATGAAGAAATGTTCTGCAAAAATACATGTATCATTATAGATACCTAGGTGAAAGCTTCTTTGAAGAGAAGAAATATATAATGTGTAAGAAACATCCCTAAAATGTACTGAAATGGTGCTCTGCAGTACCATTAAGTGGAGGTTCCTTATCTGGACATCTCTGCTTAGATGAACTCTTCGTCTGGTTTAATGAATTCATTTATGCTTTATCAATCACTGCATATATATATCCTTTATGTGATTTAAATGCTGCTGTTAAGTAACAAGTTCTTGAAAACTAAGTAAAGTGTTTTAAGTAACTTTACACCAAAAAAGTTGTTGTATTTCTTGCTTTCAGTTTAGTTGCTTCAGATGATCTGTAAATTTTCAATAATGGCAATACATTCATTCTGCCATTTGGAGGAGCCTGTGCCACAGAATAATGATCTGAAGAAAGCTCACTTATTTGCAAGGAAGAGTCTTCATTTGGGAAGCAGCACTGATGCAGCTCAAGGGTGCTTTTTCAAGTCCAGGTAAGTTTTCTTAAATTGTATTTACTTGGGTTTGGTATTCTGGCATTTAATTTACATTAGCATATATGCTGTGTCCTATCAGAGCCTTTGTGTTGATCATTTGACACATGAAGTGTGTTGAAATTAAGAGGCACATGTAGGAGCATGCAGACTTACAAGATGAGTGGAGCAAAATAATCTAGAAAATAATTCTAGCACCATTTATTATCTCTAGAGTAGCTGTCAATGGAGGTTATGATCTTAATGACACAATTCCCTTTTGCTGCATGCTTTTTCAGACTTTTCGTATGTGTTTATTATATAAATTCAGTACTTTGCAAAGCCTGAGTTGTTTTGGGTCAAAATGTTAGTTATTAAGTCTCAAGTCATTCAGAGGCAGTAAAAAGGAAGTCACAGTTAGGTTTTCACAACTTGGAAAATTTTCTGCTTTAAAAACATCAGGTTTGAAATTTTTTTTAAAAAATTAAATTTTATTTTTTCTTAAACGTGTCTTTAAATCTTGGCATTGTAACACCTGATCAGGATATAATTTTAGACTAATGGGTTCTAATGTATGTAATATTTATTTTTTTTCAAGGCATCCAATTATTTTTATGCTTAATAGTGACTTCACCACATGAGTTAGCCTCTAGTCATATTCTATATGAGAGCTGTATGCAATGTAGATTCAATAAGAACTATTAGCAGTAAATTAATAAAATAATTGTGAATATTTAAACAGGCACTTGAATTTATTGTCTTCTCATTGCAAACTGCACTTCTCTAACTGGCAGTGGTTTTGGTGTTCCAACCACCAGCCAAATAAATGATAATTTGGGGGAAAAACCCAACAGCCAAATGCTTCTTATCAGTAGAGCACAGTTTGCCAGCCTTTTCAGTGGCACACAAATCAAGCCTCTTTTAATGATATCTATCTTCTTTGTTAGACAAATTGTTAGTTAAATAACTGGATCCCTTGCATCTTTCTAGATGCTTATATGATCTGAAAAACCTTAACAGTATAATTTGTCTTGCTAAAAATCTTGCAGAATGAAATGGATTTCAAATTTCTCAAATATATTACTGTGGTACCTTTTGGGTCTGGAAACAGAGGTACCTGTTCTGTGTGTTTTCAGTCACATGTTTGACTTCCTATCACTGCCTTTCTGGTAGAAGACTGATGCTGAGAACTTTGACATAGAAAGAGCATCGCTTTTTTGAAGTGTAAGCTTTTAGTTTAGTCCCCTCATACTTGTAGGAAACATGAAGATATTGTTTTAAATAAATGCTTTATTGCTCTAATGGACGATTAGAAGTCAGAAATTAGTTTAAAAAGCTTTTAATTGTTAGTGTACTCCAAACAGGAACAGCAGTAGTGAAAAGGAGGCTGTTGCTTCAGTGTACTTCTAAAAATTGAAATGCATGTCAATAAAATCATCACAAACCAGAATTAATTATGGAGACAGTGCTTATATTTTCTGGTCTTATATTGCTAAATGAATGCTATGAATAGTGTTCACCAGATACAATTTTATTTATTTTTTTTAATGATATAGAATTATAAAAACTGAGGGCTGTGGTGTATCCAAATTTATTTTTTATGTAGTGGAAGAACAATATTTATTAAGCATATTAGGTCCTGTTGATGAGAATCTATTCTGGCTGCCCATGAAGTAAAACTTTAGTGGAGCGCGGTTCCATTGAACCCAAAGTAGGATAAGAGTAAAACAGAAGCCAAGTTCAGAATTACTTATAATAATGCTTATGGTGTCTATAATATGGATATTGAGAGCAGCAAGTGTATTTTTTTTCAGACTCTTTCAGCAGAACTGTTATTTTCCTAACACAACCTCTGGTACAAGGATAAAATTGGATAAAAGAACAGAGAGTCCTGTATCTGAAGAGTAAGAAGGTAAGGTATATGAGATTATATCATTTCAACAAGCAGTTAACAGTAATTTCATTTACCTGTTACTTTGCAAATATACAAAAATACTTGATTAATCATGCATCAAGAAGTCTTAAACATTTTATATCAGTTCCTTTTTGCTGGTTGAGCTTTTTTCCTCTTTTTATCTCATGGGTGGAATTTCTGAAAGCATTCAGCTCTGCTTTCTAAATGTGTTTTCTGTGAAATCAATGAGCTGACCTGAGTGGGAATGAAGGTTGGTTTATCTTTGGTGAGACAGTTAAGTTGTCAATAACTGTTGTGGAAATATCATCCTTCAAATGCTGTGTCCTTGACATTCAGTGGGATGAGAATTTTAGAACTGAATACTGGGGGACTCCCAGGCTACAGATCAGGTAAATAACTTCTTTGAAGAGGAAATTAAAGGTGTCTTCTTTTTAAAATTATGATAATTAAGTAGCAAAGTGTGCAACTTAAACTATAAATATTTCCCACTAAACATTTAATTTAAAATAGACATGTCTATATTTGTGGGAGGGTTTGTTAATTGCAGTTTAAGCCTTATATAATTATCTAATATTTCAGCAGGACTGTTTCTAAAGAGGACTTCTGTACTGACCAGAACATGAATGTCTAGTTCTAATCCCATTTTCCAACATCAACTGGGTGTAGTTGGTCCAACTGCTGTGATTTCCACTTTGCAAAGATGGAGATGTCTTGATATCGAATGTATAATTTAGAACTAACAACTTCCATATTAGAGTAAGTGATAGAGGCTGTATTCAGATCATGGGATTAACTTTGTTTCCTGCTTCAGCTAGTCCCCACTTTTTCCAAGAGGAGGGTAACTTTCATAATAAGGTAAAATTTGGTTTTGTGACAGCTCAGTATAGTTTGTAACAGAGAGCTTTAAAGTCACCCAGAACTGGTGCTACTGTACTTTATTTCTGCGTTTGGGAAAGCACAGTGGTGTAGCAGATGCTGCTGTACTGGAGGCAGGAAACTTGGAGAGGAACAGTGTGCATTGGCAGCAGGAGCTTTTATGGCCATCTCCAGTAGCTTGTCCTGGTTCATCATCCAGGGTCCACTTTTGTTCTGCTTTTTTTGGGGAGGTGAGGAGAAAAAAGTGGAAAACAGTTCTGTAATTGTTAGGAAAAAAAACAGTAAGTTTTCCCTGTTTAAAAAAAAAGTTTTTCTTCTGTCATAGTGTTTCAAAGAGAAAACATTAGAGATTTGGGTATTTGTTTTTAACACTTATCCAATTACTATAGACTTACTTCCTTGCCACTTTCAAAACCACAAAGATAATATAAAAGGATCAGTATTTTGAGATCAAGATCAAGAATAAAAACTGAGAGTATTTTAAGATAAAAGATTACAACAAATCAAAGAAATACATGTATTACCTTTTAAGATATTTAACTTCAATGGACTGTTAACATCAATGAGCTATATTTAGGGTTTTCTATGTTCAGTTCTATAGGCAATATAGAATGTGAGAGAAACAGCTGCATCTAAAATAGATGATCTGCTTTAGGTAAGTAAGCAACTATTCCTGCCAAGCAATTGGTTAAAAAAAAACTATTAAAATACAAGTGGTTTTATAGTAGCTTCGTAATTCATTTAAGTAAGTAGAAGGAGTATTACATGCTTGTAATAAGTTGCTTGTTCCTAAGTGGTGAAGAATACAAGGTTCGGAGTTTTTTCCCCTGTAGAAATGAGTAAGCCCTGTAATTCTTGCCATAGGATGTACTAAACAATTGGGAGTAAATTCCTGTACCTCTTGAATTTGTGAAGTTATAGAAAATCTGAGCAACAGTTACTAAAGATTCTTTATAATTTAACAAAAATGTGTAGCACACAGCACATTCCATTTTAGAGGGGTGACATATTTTAAGAGACAGTTCATACCACTGTAGGTAAGTTTGTGCCATTAGAAGTTTAAAATAGAAGTATCTGAGCAATACATTAGTTGTGCATATACCTTTCTCTGTGGGTATAACCCATTGATACATTAGTTTTATGGAATATCTTTGTTCCACTGTTCATTGGAACACAGCTTCCTGCCTGCTCAGAAAGACTTATCTTGTTCTTGGGGCTTGTGTTCCAAGAATGTCTGAGACAGGGCTCATGTGGGAGCTGATGTGTAGCTTACCTTAGGGCTTAACAACAATGGCAGGACTGTATACCACCCAATATGTTACACTAATTTTGGGTTCCAACATCATGACATTTTTTGAGAGCAGGCTCAGGAAATTTGTTATCCTGGTCATGAACATCCAGCTTAAATGGTCTCCTCTTGGATCTCACTCTTTTAATGTTACCGTATTGAACTATTGTTGTCAGATTTTTGAAGGAGGACAGACTGTTGCCTTATCTGCAATACAGCTGTGGGAGTTTCAGGGTCTTCCAAGAGAGGATACTCATTCCTAACATGCTCACCAAGAAGAGGTTATGAAGGCTATGTAGTGCTTTGAAGGTTAACTTCATTTTCATGCTGTGGAACGGTAATTGTGTATGTTATGGAATACCATCAAAATGAGCAGTGAAGTTGATTTTTAAGGAGTAGATTCAAGTATTGCATCCTTCAAGGTGCTTTCTGTAAGTTAAAAGTATTTTAGATTAACTTTTACAGAATTTCAATGTATTGAAAAATTATAATTTCTATATCAAATAGACTACACTTGCTGGCAGGTCTTTAAAATTCTCTGTTAACTATCTGCAGTGGGATAGTTTTTCTAAATAGAGAGATCATGTTTGTTTAACAAGATTTCCTATATAAGTAAGCCCTTCACGTTAATTTATGACAGCATGCTATACAAGAATTGTAGCGTTGAGTTTTATTTTCAATTTTTTTCTTCTTATTGAGGTTCATCAACTAGCAAACAAAAATCCCCTACTTTTAAGCACCTCACTGTTCAACACAGATTGATCCTGATATAAGAACATTTATGATATTAAAAGTAAATACTTTACTGTTTTTTAAAATAACTAATGTACTTCTCAGTACACATGCTAGGTTATGGTTGCTGCAGTTCTTATTCTTAGTGAGGCACATACAGTTCACCTATGATAAATAAGTTACAATTGTATATATTTTATTTTATCCAGAGATTCCTGAGGGGGAGGCAGAGATAAGGAGACAAAAACAATGCATTTCTCTTGAGTCTGTTTTGGAAGCTGTTGTAAAGTCGTCACAAGTAAAGAGGAAAATGCATTCTTGTTTTTTCAGGTGATTCTGCTGTCTCAACTCAGTTGTCTGGGAGCTTCCATTCATAGTGTCCCAGGGACAACACAGTGGTTAAATTTTTTTTTCTCTTGTTTTCTCCTTTAAAGAACACTTGGATAAATAACTAAACTTTGTTCCTCTAGAAGCAAAAAAGTTTTGTTTTTTTTTCATTTTTTTTAACAGCACAGCTGTCATTGGCAGATGCCGTTTCAAGCAACCAAGTAAAGTACAGGTAGTGTGATACTATTGTGCAACTGAACTAAATGAATTTTGCTGGATAACTGCTTGCCTGTTTTGCCTGTTATTGTCATTGGCAAGTTACAGGTGATTTCCAAAGCTGTAGTCGGGCAAAGGAGTAAGAATTGTTTTTATGTGTATTTTTCAAGCCAAGACACACACTTTACTCTTACCAGTGTTTTTACAAAGATTCAAAATTATCACAACATTGTTGCTTAAAAAAAAAAAGTTCATTTTGAAAAGAAAAGGAGGTATGAAGGGAGTAATGACACCTGAGTGGCACAGAGAAAACTTCTATCAGATGAACTCCTGACAGAATCTGACAGAAATTCAAAGTCTGGTTTGTCTCTAGTAATTCCATTAGCATTTCAAAAGTTGGTGATGTTCTGGGAATGACACAGGAGGGATTAATTTTAAAGTTAAGAATAAGTACTCTAAAGTGTTGCCTGTGCTAGGAATATTGTTGTTGTCTTGCAATAGGTAAATGGACTGTATCTGAGACACTCAGTTTTCTATCAGACGTTTCTCAGCTTTATCTGTACTGGCATAATTAAAGTATCAGCCACTTTCCTTGGTGTGAGTAGAGCTGTATCAGTATAAAACTGTATCTATTGGTAGCTTATTTCTGCTCAGGAGGAAACAACCTTGGAGCACTGGCCCAATTCCAGAAATTGTTTTTGATTATATTGTAGTTGCTGTGCCTGTATAAGCTATTCCTATTGGAGATCTGGCGCCAGATGAAAGTGACTTCAATCTAGTTTTTTGCTCTTATCCATACAGCCCCATAAAACATTACACCAGGTTGGATTTGCCTTTGTAGGCAGCCTTGCTCTTTACACTGGCTTATCTCCATTTATGCTGAAGGATATAAACAATGAGAGTTTTGACAATGAAAATGCATCTTCTGTTCTGATAAAAGCCTAATCTATTCAGTTAACACTAAAACAAGTACCATTTACTGTGAAGGTTAGAATATTTCCATCTGGCTGTGCACACCAGAACCTATAGAGCAGCTGTCCCCATCCTGAGTCCTAACAATTCTGTTATTCAGCATGGAGTAAACGATGTTTTATGTACTCTTAGCAACTTTCAGCTACTGTTCTATAGATCAGTGTCTTGCCTTACTTTTCTGCTGTCCAGTGTGTTACCTAAGAAAGAATTAGGAAGGCTGAAGTCAGAATATCAGAACTTGGATCACTTGCAAATAAGGCTGATCTGCATGCGCTTGTTCTATACAGATATTGTTGAGTAGATTCAGTTCATCTCTGTTTTAAAGCTGCAAGTGAGGGAGAGATCTTTGATCCCATCTTAAAATGTGAAATGGGGATTGTGACGAGGAAAAGAACTGAAAATAAATATAAAATAAGTCTAAGTATACTGCTCTCAGCCTGGGAGCAGTGAAGAAAAGACCTTGCCAGAGACTAGCTCACAGGAACAGAAAGAGCCAAAAGCCCAGAGACCTTTGACCATTCAGAGAACACTCACTAACTTTAATTAGCTGTTCTCTGTTCTGTGCTTACTGACTGTTTTTTTCACCTCTTGCTGTCCATTCTACCTCTTCACTTCTACTTTGTTCCTGCATACTACATATGCTTCTCCCACTCAGTGTGCCCTCCTTACCCTGTACCTCCTATGTTCTTTGCAAGCAAAAGCCACCTGCAAAGTAGAGCTACTGTTACATTTACTGCTGTCTTGCTGTTTGTGCTGTGTGTGGACTTTTCCCCTGTGCTGTCTTTACCTGTTTAGACTTGTTTTTTTCTTTGTGGTCGGGGACCTTTTACTGTTCTGTATATTTGCTCTATCCTGCATAAATGGAACTTCAGTTTTCTTGGAAGACCTTAAGTATAGTTTAGAATTATGTTCTTTTATCCTGTTCTTTCATGAAAACCATTCATAAGCAAATGACCACCCTTAATGAGATGAAATATATGAGATTCCATGGGGTAAAAAAGAATTTTGCTCTTGCGGTTTTTCTATAGGTAAACCAGTGATTTTAAAGTATAATGTTACAGCTGTGGTTGTATTAGTGTCCAGCATAATAGGATAAAAGTTTCAGAATGAATTTTCTATTTGCTGTGTTTGCATTGCACTTGCAGTGGTTTGCAAATTGCTGGTATGTTTTCCATGTCTTACAGCTATATAATTTGCTTTCTAGAAACCATTTTGATAGGTGTGGGTTGCTTGTCAGAAATCCGTTCCAAAGCTTGAGTGCAAAGGAAGCAGGGTACTAATGATGAATAAGAATGGATATCTTGAGGATAACAATCGATATGGCATCTTCAAAAGCGTGGCATTCTGGTAAGAATTTGCATGTAATTTATTAAACACTACGTGATAATTCTCAGTAAAATGTGTTTGTGTCTCTCTCTGAGGATTTGTCTGATGAAATTTTCTTTTAAAATGTGAAAAGTAGGAGGATTGCTCTATATCATGAAGTATTTTAAATTCTGAAGCATTTTGCAACAACTTCACTTAGTGTTGACTTCTTGCATATAAAAATAGTGAAAGCATCTTTTTAGAAAAGTAAGTTATTTTAGAGAGGGAGTTAGTGGCTGTTTATGGCTCACTGTTTGTGAGCCTGTTTCTCTGAATATTTAGAACTGAATATTTTTGAACTGTCATTTTAAAAAAAATGGCTTTTTTTCACTCAGTATAATCTCTTGTGGCATATTTCACCACTACACATGAGAATAGTGTATTCTAATAGGCATTGCATCCAGCTTTGCAGGAGATACAAAACATGTAATTATTGACAAGCTAATCATAGCTGGAAACTTTTAATCCTCATATTGGTTAAAAAGATATGTCAGCGTGCTAAGTTACTACACTGGCACTACTTTGTTGGAAGTTTCACACCATTTAAATATTGTACGCAATTAGAAAGTGCAAGTAAAAACAGCAATGAAAGTTTTACTGTAACTGCAGTGTAGTAGAAGTGATTCCTTTAAATTTAGTATTTGAAATAACTTAGGCCAACAATTCCCTAATCAAAAATTCTTGTTTTCACCAAAGCCAAGTATATTCTTACCTGTGTATATACAGACTTTTTGAAATTAACAAAGAATTAATGCCTCTTTTTCTTCCTACTCTTTGAATCCCAGTGGTGGTTTGTATTGAATTGGAACTGTTCTGGTGGCAGCTGGCAGTTCTTAAAGCTTCTTGGTTAAGGGTATTTTGAGGTACTGGATGTGCATATGCTCTATAGTAAAGAGCAGCACAGACAGTGCACGTTCTTCTGGATGAACCAGTTTCATAGCTGAGATAGCTGTTCCAGAGCGTGCTACTTCCAGTGAAATTAGGGTTTAGACCCACCTCAGGAACTCTTAATTTTGTCATGCCCTGCAGAAAGCGGCGGTGGCTCAGGAGCCAGTTCACAAGCAGATTAGGTGTTAATCGGATAGGCTGTGCTGCTCGGGGGGCTGGTGGTTAATGTCTGAGCGGCAACAGCGGGCCTGTCAGAGGCCTTAGCCCTGCTGAGAGGCAGGCATAAGGAGCTCAGACACATCCTTGTGCTAACACAGGTACTTCCCATGGACACACAGTGAGGGCAGGAAAACAGGCGTGTATTCTTGTGGGGGGGAGCATCAGCCGACAGAACTCAGCTGCTCTGGACTCCATTGCACGGTATAGATGTAGATCATAACAGGTACCTAGGGCAGCATTAATTGAAACAGAGCATCCTCACTGAGATACTGGGGGAGGAAGGACAGAATGCCTGGTAGGTGAGCTTCTGAGAGGTCTGTGGCCACGCTCCAAAGGTCTGATATAAGTGCTTAAGTTAGACTTAAAAAGATTAATGTAAGCAGTCTCCTTATTTGAAATTAGATTGGCAAGGAAGGTGACTAAGAGTGACTATTTAATATCCCTTTCTGTAACAATCAGTTTTATTTTTCCTTTTGAGGTGGGAGGGAGATAAAATCTGGCCCTCAAAGTACTATGTACTCATTCCAGTGCCAAAGTACGAAACACAATATCTTAAATTTAGGGGTATACTAGGTTTCCTTAACTGCACTTGGACAAATATGCATGTTAGATATATGAATGTAAACTTATAAATAAGTACATCAAAGCAGGTATCCATTTTTTTGACTGCTGTGATTCTGTGGGCTAATGTAGTTAGAAGCTAAGGGAGAGGAAGCTAGGCTGCTTACAACTTTTTTCTTTTTTCTTGCCAGGCTAATCTTTCACTTGAGTTCATTGCACATCAAGTGTTTGGTTAATTATTTTATCTCATTTATATTTTAAACTAGCTTTTTGAGGGGGGGGGAGGGGTGGGGGAGAGGTGGTTAAGGGAGTGGTGGTAAGTTCTTAGTTTTAAATTCCCCCCAATTCCAAAGGGGCTATCAGTGATGAAAAACCTAATTTGTAATTTTTATGTCATAGAGGTATCTTATCTCTAGTTGCTGTAGTTATAAAAGTCAAGTCTGGAGTGTCTTCTTTTTGTTGATAATTTCTAAGATGACTGTACTGACTGGTATGGTTTCAAATAAAAATAGTTAAGTTATTGACTCGTAAAAGAGTTGGCTGTCATTTACTGCTTAATTCCTCTTTTGCTGAATCATTTCTGTGATATTAACTTTTATTTGTGACACTTTAGTAGGTGCAGGCCTGAGGGGGAAAATGTTATAGTTCTTTCACAATTCATTGGTTTGTGGATATTTCTGTTATGTTGTTTCCACACTGAATGACTCATATGTTAAATGAACATGCCAGCCTCAAGGCATGCCCTCGCTATTGGAGCCCACAGTGAAACTTGATGCCATTGTGCATAAAAATGTGGAAGATGCTCATATCCGTTTGAATCTTGGGAAGATTTGTGCACTTCAGATGCGTGTGCTAGCAATTACTCAACAGTGTATTCTTTCAAAAAGCTGATTGCTCTTTTTCACACTGATTTGCTGAGTTTGTAAGCTACATCTGTCTTGTGAGCCCAAGCTGGAACTGAGAAACAGTAATTTTTAGTTGTTTTTTTTTTCTTTTCTTTTTACAAGGTGGTACAGTTTCATTGTATTCATTTCTGGACTATTTGATGAGAGGCTGCATAAGTATCTGATTTGCATTGCCACCTGTGCATTTTTTAAACTATTTTGACAGATTCAGAAATTGTTTTATTTTGGAAGTTGATAGCAGAGGTCCAATGCTCTCCACATTGTGAAAACTATCTTATTAGTGTTAGATTGAACCAAGTTGGACTCGATTACCTTTAGCTGTTCTTGAATTTTGGCTTTCTTACACATTTGACTTTTCATTGTTTAATAAGAATGTGAAAGACAAAACGGATTTACCTATTGATGAAGTCACACAAATTATCATTTACATTACAGAAACTTCACATCAGAATGTTGCTAGCAGCAGGCTGTTTAGTATCTGCAATAGGGAAAGAGATGTGCACTCACAGCAGTGAGAGGAAAGGTTTTGAAAAGTATATTGTTTTGTGTCTTTCCGACATGGGCTTATTTCATGTGCCATGAAAACTCTTGAGCCTGCATTGATTCATGCAGTGGAAGTATGTGTATGGCGCCAGAATTTGTGTTCTGTGGTTTTGTTTTGCGGTTTTGATAGGAGTAAGACAGATTGCTGTGACAGGATAGATAAAACATATCACAAGTCAGGCATTTTGGCTTTTAAATAATGGTCCTGTTCTGTCATGCATAGTATGTAGTGGAGTAGTTTATGCCAAAGCAAACAGATACATTTATGGGAAGACCACTCTTAAATATAAATTTTTCACTCAGCTTTACTCATGGCTGTACATTGGGTGCAGCTTTTTCTGTCTGTGTCCCTGCTTGTTTTAGTGAGGAGGCTGTCATGGTCACCTAACTCTACTTTCACTGATGGGGAGCTTGTCTGTCCTGTCGCTTCTCAGCTTTGGCAGCAAGACTAGGCACATTAATGAAATGTGTGTGCATGTGTAACTGCTAGCAAAATCGATCACAATTCCACAGGAAACACTGGAAGGCAATAAAAGCAAGTTTCAATCCTGTTTGCAGTTCTAGCCTGCCCAGACCAAGTCACCTCAGGTCACTTAAGGATGTCTCACTAAAATGGTATTAAAACATAAAGTTATAACAATTCTACTCTTCAGTTTTCAAGTGGTGTTGATGTATAGGCAAGAAGAAGGAGGTAGCAAAGTGAAAATACTTCAGAAATTAATTCAGTGGCCAGGCTAATGTGTTTGAAAGAATGGTCTGAAGGTGCAGAGGGTGGTGATCTTGTACAGCTGCATTTGCTTTTAATAGACCACAGTAACATCAGCAAGCCAGAAGGTGGGTGTGCTGGTGTATTCCATATCTACAGGTGTAAAAGCTGCCTTGCTGGACTTCTCTCAGTCTCCTGTCTTCCTGCTCTTTGGCTTGTCAAGAGCCTTCCTTTGTTTGCCAGGAGAGATCCTGGGATCGTGCCCTGCAGCATGTACAGTTTTAGTCCTGCCCTCTCACTTTCCCACCTGTTCCAGAGCGTTTCTTCTCTTCCTGTACTGCGTGATGAAGATGAGCAGCTCTCAGGTAAAGCTCGGAGGCTGAGTTTTGACGAGCAAATCCGGGTTCCTCACAAGTATAGAAGGAGCATCGGTGTCAGGGGCTGCTGGTCCCGTCCTCTTCCTTTTTCCGTGGAATCCTTCGGTGTTGTTCTCTCGGGGGTGAGGGGAGGGAGGTGGTTTCGCCCGTGGCAGTGCTCATCCGTGCCAGTCAGCAGCACACGGACCGTGTCGCACAGGAGCACATCCTAGTGGCCTCAGGGTGTTTCCCGTGAGATGTGCCCTCGAGGCAGAAGTTTCTCCCTCCAGGAGAGGCTCCCGCCCGGGCTGGCGGCGGCAGGACCCGGCGGGTCTGTCCCCGTGCGTCCCGGGGAGCGGCGGCAGCCGGGGCTGGAGGGACCTTTGCCCGCCGGCTCGTGCCAGGGCTCTTTGCTCATTTACAGCAGAAACCTAGCTCTTCCTTCCGTGGTCATGCAGGGGATTGTGGCACGTGTTCGCCTTCAAAACCCTGCTTTGGCTAATGTCGAACTTAATGCCTACACGATATTCGCGCTACGAGACTTTTACAGCAGCTACTATGTATCCTGCTGAACTCTTTGTAGTATAATGTTTGAAACAAGACCGTAAGAATAAGAGTTCTAACCATTAAATTAGAATTAGAGTGGAGCAGGAGTTGATGTATTATCTGACACTTGGCTTCTGTAGTGCCTGTCACAAACTAATGGCTCTCTTAAACTGTACATTAATCATCAGCAACAAGTTCAGAAATGTCTGTTTCAGTCCAGAAACTCTTATTACCAAATAAATAGCTTTGGTACTGTTTATTACCAAATAAATAGCTTTACTGCTGTTGGAATGAGCAAAGAATTGTCCTTAACAAGAAATTCCTTTACATCTAAATGAAGTAAGTTTACACCTTTTCTCCCATGAGTTTAGTTTATTGCTCTTGCCCACCTTCTACTTAAAGGGAAAAAAGCATGGGTCAGCTTTGCAGGTAAATGTCCAATGGGGTATATTTCAAGTTATGTACATTCAGATCACACTATCAAGCATATAAAAGCTTTAAAAAGCAAAATATCCCTTTTATGTAAGAAAGTGATGGATTTGTTAATGGGATGTGTTATTAAAATGATTGCAGGTAGAAACTGCACAACTGAAAGGTAAATGTGCCGAGTGACAGTTCTTGCACTCAAATACACAGCCCATGAAAACAGCAAGACAGAGGAAGTTACCCAAGGAGAATAGTTTTTATGTTCTTAGTATCCTAGTGGTGCATGGTCTGCTGCTTTCAGAACACAGATGATGTTGCCATTTGGGTTTCAGAAATTTTATACAGCCTTTCTGCAGCTTGTTGCATTGTTTTTAATCCAGACAGCTTTCCTGTCATTGCTGCCAGTAAGGTATTCTCAGATCCCCAGCTGCCCATGGAAATTCCCTTCTCTACCAGAACCAGAGCCTACACTCAAGTATCACCACATGAAGTTCATGTAACTCTTTAAATCTCTGTTTCTTTTGTCCTAGTACAAGCTGTATTCTCTCTGTCCAAGAACGTGTTCCCAGGCAATCTTTCTGGTTCTTTGTGCTCTCTATGTTATTCACGTATGAGTCTTCACTTTTAATGTCTGTTGCACTGTGTGATGCTTTAGCCTTTTACTTCTGCCCTGTTTACCTGACCCAGCCTCTGACTAAGCCCAACCTTGCATTGACAGTACTGGCAGCCTCTCCTGCTCGCTCACCTCCAGACAATATAATATTCTCTTTACCTTCCCAGATATGATGGAACAAATCAACCAAAATATATGAAGCCACATACTTGTGCTCTCTTTCATTTTTACCATGCCTATCCTAATACAATTAGGACTCTGCTCTCTGATAAAAAATTTAAATATATTTTATATAGGTTATAATGTTATACATATTTTTATAATTGCTAATATGGCAGAGCAGTGTGGGTCTTAGTTTGTGCAGTGACAGTGTGCAGTTCAAACTAAACCAGGATGATCTTACCAAGATAACCAAGCAGTATAGTTGTGGCTTGCTCAGGATTCAGTGCTTTAGCTAATTCTAGCTTGCTTGTCCGTGAGTGAATGGTAAGTAGCCAGTTTTTGGGTGCTTGTTAGCAAGATTTGTGATGAGAATCCTTGTTCAAATAATCATTTTATAAAGTGATAAAGGGAACACTGTTCAATATCAGGTCTTTGAAAAATAGACAAGGTTCTAGGAAACAGGCTGTGATTGGAAAGAAGAGAAAAATATATTTTAGATAGAACCTGCAGTGATGGAGTAAACAAGTTCATCATCATGCTATTTTTAATTTTTCATATATTTGCCTTTACTGCTCACATAAAAGCTCAGTGTGTCCAAACTTTAGTTGTTTCAAAACCTTCTAAACACAACTACTGTTGTTAATGAGCTATCAATAGTATTTAATGCAAACTGTAAGAAGTTACTGTGAGATTGTAAAATATCAATTTTGAAATCAAGTTGCTATTCCTTTTATAAATTTTTATTTTTTACATAGGGATTATCATATTTGCTTAAACCATAGTACAGTTTCCCGTTTGACTAGTAAATACCTCCTAATGCTTCAGCTGATGTTAGCTACAAGTAAGTTGCTTCCTGATTTCTCTATGTAGCAAGGTTTAATTTATACTGTCATTGATAGGGACACTGTATTTAGATTAAAAACTGCATTTCCATGATAATCAATATGAATGGATTATATATGATGTGAAAAAACATTTCTTCTGCTCAGTTTTGAATTTTCCACACTTTCAGTATTTCTTTGTATATTTTCTTGTGTTGTAAGATAGAAGCATACAAATGTGCGATCTGACCTCTCTAGAGCAATTACTTTACATGTCCATGCATAATATTCTGTATTTTGAAACTTTGTAATTTCTCTTCATATTGAAACTTTTTAATTTCTCTTCATAGGATATTTTCTATGTTTATTACTGTTCACACTTGAACCCTGCCCATATCTTTAGTATATTTTTTGGAGAAAGTGTGACCTGTACCTCATATGGGTTGTTTGGTTTTTTTTCTGCTAAGGTCATAGCACTGATTTTTATCATCCTATTACAGTGGTTTTCTTCTAATTGTCTTGCATTGTTTAAGCTGTCTGTTTTATTATTTTAATTTTGATTGTAGTGGTGTGTTGAATGGAGATTTTTCACTAAACTGCTGAAGTGGGCCCTGGTTCCTTCCTGAGGCCAAAGCAACTGGAGTGTTTTCCCATTAGGGGATAACTGATCTAATGATTGACTTCCATTAAACAGGTGGAATCCTACCCACCCCCTTGCACCTGACACTGGCATGTAGGGGTAGGACAAGGGTTAATGGCTTCAAACTGAAAGGAAATAGCGTTAAATTGGATGTTAGGAAGTAATTCTTTACTGTGAGTGTGATGGGGGTACTGGAACAAGTTTCCCAGAGATGTTGTGAATGCCCCATCCCTGGAGGTGTTCAAGGCAGGTTGGGTGGATCTTCGAGCACCTGGTCCAGTGAAAGGTGTTCTTACTCGTGGCAGGGGGGGTTGGAAGAAGATGATCTTTAAGGTCCCCTCAAAAGCAAATTATTTTATATTCCTATGACCTGTCTAATTGATATTGATAATTAAAACAAATCCTGAAATGGGGCAAGGACTTTATAGCTGATGGCCCTTGTCTTTTGTTTTTCGTGTAAGTTACCTTGGCCAAACTTTTAAACAGATAAGTGTTAGTGCTTGTGAGTAAGTGAGCGTAAGACTGTGAGTAAATTAAATCTATGGGAGAACAATTGATGTTAGTCACTAACATTTGATCTGGAATCTCTGTAGGTAACTGTTACCCTCCCTTTGCCTAACACATTGAGTTTTATTGCACTAAGTTCCTTACAGTTGTGTCTTTAATTTGAAACCTCATAAAAACACAGACTGGTTTTTTTAATGGGTTTGTTTTAATATGTGTCTGTTATCTATCAATCTGTCATAACTTAAACTTGATTTAATGTTTCTGGGGTCCACTTAGTAATTTTGGTTAGATTAAGAATTTTCCTTGATTCTGAGTAACTGAAGTAACTGCAGATTTTATGCCATGATACTTGCCCCAGTTACTGAATTATTAATGACTGTACCATAATACAGGACTAAATATGTCCTTTTCAGCATTTTGCGGTTAACTCTTTGCTATTAATGACATTTATTATAATGAAATCAAATAATTTAATTCAATATTTTCCCTGGTTAGATTTTGATCAGATCTTGTTCTGTGACTGACTGTGTCCTCATTTTTTTGTTGATTGGCTTCAGGAGACATTTTTGTCTTACTTTGGGCTTTGAAAGAATTTATTCTCTTTTATCTGGAGCAAGAACTAGATCATCACCAGTAGCAGTTGTTCTATTCTATTTTCTTTTTTACGTGGTGCCTGGTATGATTTCTGATTATTGTTTATGCAGCCCCTTCAATGTCTGATCATCCTTTATGTAAATAAATTCTTCGTGATATCCTAATTCTTCCTAATATTCCTATTCTCCCTTCCTTGCTTTTTTAGCTATGTTGATTTGTCTTGGGGATTTGCCCATGATTCACAGTGGGGAGAAAAAAGCTGGTGCCTGCCATGAACACATTCCAGGTCTTTATTATAGGATTGAGGACTTTAGTAAATACCAGAGTTGAAGTTAGTGCACAGAGCTGTGCATCATCCACCAGGCATATGTGCATAATGCTATGATAATTGCATGATCAGGATCTGTTTAATGAAATACTGTATAGCATTGTAAGACTGTTTCTTGTATAATTGTAAAATAATTAGTTCCTATAGTGCTTTGCATCACGCAGACATGCTGGAAAGAATATCTGCAATTTTAAATCTTAGCAGTGTAAGTATAATACAGTTGAAAGTAGAAAATATGCACAGAGGAGGAGGGAAATACTAGTAGTCAGAGGGAAACATTCATGCTTTAGAGATCCAACTCATGTAACTAAATCAAAAGACTGATTTCTTTAGGCCATTTCCACAGCATATGCAGATACTCCTTCACAGGACATTTTGCAGTGTTTCAGGTGTTCCTTCAACCAAGTCTCTCTCAAAGAGCCTTTCTCTATTTACTATAGGATAGGATCTGTCTCCTACATCCCACTCTTGCTTACTTTAGACATTTGAAAACAGGTGATGTGTATATAACTACTTATCACACATTTTGCTCATAGGGGCTGTAGGGGCATGTTAGTAAGCTAGATTTCTGAGAAAGCTTTGAACAACAGTAATGCAGTATGTTTTCAGATATTTAAGGGAGTTTTCATAAAGTGTAAGGTGCAAGACAGAAAAAGGCACAAGAGGTTTGTTTGAAAATACACCATGTGGGTGTGAGAGGAGTTGGAAACTGGACTCCTGACACTGAATGGCAAGTGGGAGATAGGAAGGGAAGAGATACAAGAAACATCTCTGAAGATTATGTTTTTTTAATCAGTAAAAGTAGAGGGTTTTTAAAGTGTTTTAGCCAAACACAACATAATAATCAAATTAGACACTATGATCTAATGGTCTTTTCAGATTAACACTTTATGAAAATTGGCCTGGTTTCAAACATGAGCAAACCACAGCTGTTTTCCTGACAAAGATTAAGGAGCAATAGGTGTGATGGTGATAAATAAGCAAGGATGTACCTTGAATGTGAAGACAAGTGGTAGATGCTGCATAAGTAGCCAGGGAGACAGTGATGTGTTCTCAAAGTGCTTTGACTAGGACAGGGGTCTTTGCAGCAGTTCTCTCAGTGAATGTGTGTGATATTTGGCTGTGTTTGTCAAAAGCAGAGTGAAAAAAATGTTGCTGAATCAAAAAGCAGAGAGCAAAATCTTGCTGAATCAAAACATGATGATGATGATTAACCTGATTGAATACTTCAGCTGATTGGGAGGATTAAGAAAAATACCATCTTGGAAATGTTGCATTGAAAGTATCTGCAAATTATGAATATGAATCATGGGATTTGGAGTCTCTTTGGGATGCAAGGTGATGCTAGAGTTACATGTCTGAGCAATAGGCAGGGTGATGGTGTAGCTGTGCAGCTTTGTGTGTGTCACCAACAGTTAAATCATTCATAGGAAAAACTATAAGGATCTGTCCTCAAGTATAATTGTGTTATTTATTATTTGACGTTCTTCACTCCTACAACTGCTTCCCACATAATATTGCTTAGAATATTTCCCCACCTGCCACAAAGGACTGGGCATTAATTGTTGAGTTTGATTTGTAATGTCACAGTGGGATGCCTAGCATGAAAAGATGTATTTTGCATTTGCTGGGAAGGCACTGATCTTTTCATTTGGTTTCTAGTAATGGTGAACACAGATACAGTAATTTCCTTACAATTAAATTATGAAGTCAAGTCTTCTAATAGCAATACTCCATAGTATTTCAGTAATAATTAATTGATTCTGTTCCTTATTCTGATTCTGCCTGATGATATAATAATTCCCCCCAGGAGAAGGATGCTTTCAGTTTGCTTGAGAATTTCATAGCCAGGTCCCATACCAGCCACAGTCATTTTTTCCTTCCCCCTTCAGCATGTACCAGAACTCACAGGTTGAGAAAGACAGAGGAAATACATTTGCTCTTGGCTAACTTTCCAGTGGTGTGTAGTTGTGTGGACATGATAGCAAACAGGTGTGAATTAAAAGTGTTTCTAGGCTTTTCTGACTTAAACCAGAGATAAGACTGCTTTAGTATCAAGTAGGCATAACCTGAAGAAAAAAATCCAAACAGCTTTTTTGTTTTGTTTTGTTTTTTGTTTTTTAATAAAGTTCTATCAGGTGTGGAAATCTAAACTGTTAATGTATGTTTTGCAAGAGCAAGAAGAAAGGTTGTCTTAGGTTAAAAGATTAAAAAGATAAAGCTTCAGGAAAAGAGATTTAAACCTGCCTTTCTTTGGAAATGTAACTCTGGCAAGGAATTTTATATTAATGGCCCATCAATGGTTTCAGGTTGTTCTGAGAAAGAGCAGTGATAGCCAGATAAGGCAGTAATTACTCTCTGCTTGTTAAAAATTTGTGGAATCATTAATTCATTGAGCAAACATACCCCATGGGCACACTGGGCCCTGGGACTGGGACCTCTGACTGCACAAGACTGAGCCCTGCTGGCTGCATCTTCTCCCCAGGTCCCTGTGTGCCTACAGAGTGATCCCAGGTTGGAGGCTGTACCTCTCAGGAGATAAAATAACCAACATCTGACACTGTATTTAAAGTCCAGAGTTGTAGACTCTTTACTATGTGCCAGTTTCAGACATACATATGGGATATAACTGGGAATTCAATATCAAAGTAGTAGTAAAGATTTTGGTATCTGTCCTTAGCTAACACCAGTTCTAAAAAAACAAACACATTTCCTTTCTTCACAAATTTTGGAAATCTCATCTGCCTTGCATATCTGTGAGTTTCCTTATATATAAGTGGTCTTAGTGTGTCATCTTAGTGGTAAAAAAGGTTTCTTAATGTCCATGTGCATGGAAAACTTCATATATAATATTATTTTTCCCTATCTAGAAATAATAGCAGTTTGAGTCCTTATCTCTCCATGAGTGCTATGGGCAAATCAATGTCTCAGTGAATTTAAGATACTCATGTCCTCATGTATCTTGAGTTAATTTTTAAACTTATTAAATTTGTTTACATAAAGGATCTTACTGCATCTTAAGCCATCCTGTAGGAGATACGAAAGTAATTCAGAGATTGTTGATTGTCTTGGACATTTTTTTGGGTAGAAGCTGTATTTATATTGATTTGTCTGGTTACATTCTGATCTCTGAAGGTGTAACTCTGCACATAATAGGAAGAATGGTATCATACTCCTGGACAATTCATTCTGTCTTTGGTCTGGCTGTCTCAAAGAGGTCATGCTAGTGAAGGTACAAGGTGCAGTGATGACATTTACAGGCATGGTGAATTACATTACAGCCTCCCAAGGTGAGAGATAGCCATAGGCAGAGAGGAAGCATGGAGCCTTTCCTGGGGTGGATAATAAGTGCTGGTGTGGAAGTTTGGATGGCACAGCACTCCACAGTGTAGCCTGTGATTCCATGTGCTTGTGCCACCATAAATCTGATATTCCTGTACAGTCTTCACTGCTTTTGTCACACACTCCTGTTAAAGTCTATATTTCAGTGGGAAAACCTTGTTATGAGGTTGGCATTTGTTTTTTGCTACGGTCTGTTTTCTAATTGGTTGTATGTAGTGAAACCTTAGGGAGATGCACTGCCAAGCTAGAACTTCTCACAACCTTCAGATAAGCATAACAATGACACTTCTTATAGAAATATTATTTACTTTCTATCAGTTTTAAAGTGTTTTAAAATATGGGGAGATTTTCTCATTTTGATTTTGGCTGTTGTGTTACTAAGAGGCTGAAAATCTACATGAAGAGCTGATGAAGATGAATACATCACCTTTATTGATTTTTAGACCACTTTCTTTTATTAAAAATAATAAAACAAATTACATATATCAACAAAAAAGCAGCAGCACACAGGAGGTGAGCAAACACACTGCAGGTACTTGTGTTTGCCTGAAGGGGAATGTGCTGTGATCAATTAATGCTCTATAAATCTCTTGGTGTAAGTTATCACTGCCTTTGCTGTAGCTGGAGCATTTTAGGGTAAAAACTGAGATCTTGTAATGGTCTAGGCACTCAGATTGTTTTTCTGTGATTAGTTTAGTGTCTCTTTAATTAGAGCTGTGTGCTGTGTTACCTGATTTCATTCTTTTCCTCTTTACATATCTAGGACCTAGTCCTTCAACTGGATTTGTTCAAATGGACCTCGATAGCCTGGGGGCCTGATGAAGTTCATGGGACTCTGGTGTCTGCAAGTTCTCACTCTGAAGATTTGATTGTAGGCCTGAACCTAAATTTCTATTTTGTTCTCCTGTCTATTTGCTTCTAAAATGATGAAAATTATTCTTTAAAATGGTGATGTCTTTAAGTCTCATGCACATCCACTTTAGTAGTATTCAGACACTATGGGATGTTGACAGACATTGTTAAAATATTTCTGTTCTGTTTTGTGTTCCTGAACCTCAAGATTGCTCTGATTGTTGTGTTAGATTTTTACATTTAGTGGCTTTCTGCCTAAAATGGAGAATATCACCTGTGTTTTCAATCGTTGTGGTATTTCTCTTAACTCAGATTTTTAAGTCAGAGTAACTATTGAAACGTTCGGGTTATTATAAGTAAATTTGTTTATTTCTTGCTGGATACAAATATTTTATTTTGCAAACTTGGTAGCCTAGTATTACTGAAAACTTTCAATATGATGATACTCTGATGTAATAAAAAATAAGTAGGAAAAGACATTACCTTTCATTAGCTCTCCTGTTGCTTTTCTATTCCTGTGGCTGTGGTTACACAACGTACAACAGAGTGAAGATATTTTTATTTTTTTGTGAGCCAGTGAATACCTTTTGTTGACAGTGAGTACTGTTCCCTGTCCTATTCCATACTGCAGTTTCACTGAATGCTAAAGTTATAGCCCTGATAGAAGCTATAGACAGGACTTTGAAAAATCACATATAGAGTGCAATCACAAATAGAGTGTGAGAGGAGAAATATATGTGTTCTATACATGTTAGTATTTATATTGTATATATTTTTAAAGCAAGTATGTAGCAGTGTACGATAATTAGGAGATTAAAAGATCCCAAACTTCCTTTCTATCTAGAGAATCAGAATTTTTTTTTGTTTTTGCAGGCTTATTGCAGTGATATTAAGGAGCTTCACAGTATTTGGTGAATTTTTGCATATTCCCAGAACAGAAAAGCACCATTGTTCTGTTAGACCAAGGAGAAAACTGAGCCACTTGTTTAGTCGCTAGTAACTAAATGGGTTCTCCTGCCTTTTAACCTTGTGCCTCCGGCTCCATTTTTCCCTCAAGACCCAAACCTTCCATTATCATCCTGTGCTTTGCATTTCTATGTGAAAGGCCCAAGGTGTTTCAGTTGGGACTCCCAGAAAATGAGGAAGGTGAGGTTGTTTGGCCATCTGCCAAGGTGTGAGGTCTGACTCGCTCCTTGCGCACTGGGGCTGCTGTGAAGGCAGAGGCAGAACTGAGTGTTCTGTGTGGCATTCAACTGCCTTAACCACATGTCCATTGCTCTCTTCCTGTAGTTGTCTGTCTTGTTCTCAGCATAACTCCAGAAGACAACACGTATACCAGCCAATAAATAATCTAATTTGATGCACAACCCTGATTCACTTCCTGAGCCGTGTCCTGCACACACGGAGTGGCCACAGCCCCGTGGAAAAATTCAGCACAGTGCACAAGGCCAAAGAGTAAGGCTGTTAAGTGTTTAAACTTTGCAATGAAGCAGTGTTCTTTTAAAGTCACTTATTATAGCTATAGCTTGAAGTATTTCTAACAAGGAACAAGAGAAAAATGAAAGCTTTTAAAACTGGTTCTAACCGTTTCCCTGTCTAGCATGTGAATACGTGAATATCCAGCTCAGTGAAACTCAGAACATCAGCCAATGGCAGGAGGCTGGCAGCTCCAGGGAGGATGGGAAGGAAGAAGGATAGGTGCTTAACACCATGGATATATCCAATTTGCTTCCAGGTCTCAGGGATATTTGTGGAGTGTTGACTCCAGCTCTTTAGTTTTTGTTTTCAGCATTCCCATCCCGAAAAATTAGCTCCTCCAGAGCTTCTCAGTGCAATAAACATTGTGGGTGTTGCTGTAGTCTGTCAATAATTTAAGTGAAGAAACAGAAATCAAAGGTGGGCTTTTCTCCTATGTTTTCCTGTTGAAAAATAAGAGGAGGTGCTCCCAGTTCTCTGCACAATGAATTTCTGATCCTTCTGATCCTTGATCTCACAAATAGATGGAGATCCTTGATCTCCCAAAAAACTTTAATAATTGAAAATGCTGCTCTTGGCTTACCCCTTTAATCTTCTTCCTGGTCAAACTGTAGTGGCCTGCTGTGTTTGTGAGCTATCAAGGATGGTGTGTAGGCTCCAGTGCCAGAGCAATTGTGTTGGGAACATAAGCTTGTTATCTTTTATGTTAGAATTTGGTAACGCATTAAGTTTCTTTCAGAAAAATCTTGCCAGACCATGATCTGAGTTTGTTTTTGTTAGTGCTTCTTTATCTATGGATGGTACTTGAGATTTGGTCACCAAGCCTAGTGATTTGCTATGAGGAAAACAAAACAATCTCATACTTTGCTTTTGCATGTTTTTCTCTGGGATATGCAGTCTTTTCTCACAAGTAATGCAGCAGGTTCCTGCAAAAAAACTAGTGGGGATACTGTTAGGGAAAATTTGGTCAACCCATTCACTGAAATTCATAAAAATCAAAATACTTGCAAAAGTATTCACTGGCATTTTGTTGCAAAATCAAAAATGAAAACCTTGATTTATTTATTTTTTTATTATTTTTTTTAAAAATAAGGATCAGTCTTCAACATTTCATAGCTGTACAGAAATGGTGGGGATGGGACAAAACAGTCTAGATAGGTAAAATCACCTCAAGTGTGTATCTCAACAAAGTGTGTAACTCATACTTTGTATTGTGAAACCGTGGCCTGAAACTGCTGCCTGTCATATAAGATATTATTATCACTGATTTATTATGTTACTTCATCTTTTGTGCTTTTTGTAACCTTTTGGCAGAGATCACAGATTTTTTTTTTCTCTGTTTTGGGTGTCTTCTTTTGGTTTGTGGTTGAGTTTTTTTGCCAGCACCTAACAGAGCACCAATCCACCGATTTGGCTTCCAGGTACTAGGATAATACAAGTAGTAATCATGCCTGCTGCTAAGAATTTTCTACCTTATTTCATTTGCACTTGTTTGCCTTCAGCTTCTAGTCTTTGATTCTTGTTATGCCTTCTCTGATGGATTAAAGAGCTCTTTAGGACTCACTATTTTCTCCCCAGGAAGGTGCTTTTACCCTGTAATCAAGTTAACTTCTCAATATTTTTTGTTGCTGTTTGTTTGTTTTAAGAAAAAGTGAAACAGATTGAGCTTTTTAGGGTTCTCATTATTTTTTCACATACCTGGATGATTTTTGCACTTTTCTATGCATAAAACTGTGTGCTACTAGTCACATACACAGAAGTAAAATTACTTCTCTAGTTCCTCTTGTATTAGTATGGTTAGAAATTGATGTTATTTCAAGGTCAGATAAAAAAACCCTATCTAATGTGGCTTTTACACATCTGAGTGTAGTTATTAGAGGACAGAAAAGGATGGATGATTTAAAGAACATTTAAATATTGTTAAGCGATCCACAAATCAGCAAGAGTGGGTGTGCAGGAGGGATGCCAAAAGTATTTATGTTGAGGTTTTTAAGGAGCTAGAAGTAAAAATAAAAATAATAATTTTAATTTTAAAGCAACAATAATACATCAAACCTTAAATGCTGTGTTAAACATAGTAATACATGCAGAAATTTTGTAGGATTGAATGAAGAATGTTTGTTATTAACACACTGTTGTGGGTTACTGGAAATAGACTGTAAGTGGATGTGAATATACATATCCCTTATATCCATTTAATCCTATAAGTAGCCACTTGCTTATATTTGGAAAGCCAAGAACAGTTATGTGATCTGTTATGCTAAAATAGAAGAAATAACATAGTAGTTAGAATTCCTTTTGTTATAAAAGTTGTGACTATTAAGTAATATAAAAGTTCAAACAATCAAAATCCAGTGCTTGAAAGAGGCTCTTGAAAGTTTTACTGTTGTGGTATTTCTTTCCAAAGAGGTGGCTATTTATTTTGATTTGCATCCATACTTTAGGACAAGGTTAAGTTAAATTTACACGAAGGAGACTAATCAGATGCCTGTCTAGTCAAAACATCTCAGCCTACCCGATGACTTTCATGCATATCATGCATATAAGCATCTGAATTGAATCTGTGCTCCCAGCCCCACACTTATCCCTTCCTGGAAGCCATCAGATTTTCATTACATTCAACTTCAGACTGTTTAAACTCTTGATGCTGGGCATTAGTTTAATGCAAGTTTGTCTAATGCTGTGTCTGACAAAACTTTGAGGTCACCACATTGACTATCTGTCCAAACTGACTTGAATTTTGACTTTGAAAAGAATGTGTCTTTCCATTGTGACAGCATTCCTCTGTGAAATTTGGGGCATATTCCACAAGGGTCTACATTTGTTTCAGAAAAATGAAAGTTCATGGAAACATGGTAAATGAGGAAGACATGAGATTTATAGTAGAGCAAAATACTTAGAATCCTTTGAAACTCATGGAAAAGAAGTAAAGGTGAACAAGAACTGAATAGAAAGCCAAATGGCCTCTAGTTAAGAAGGTACCAAGATATATCGATTTAGACTAGAAATTTGTGTGTGTTAATGAAGAAGTTATTACTAAGATTTTGGTAACACTGGGTGACTTGGGGTAGAATTTGTCCCCCTGCAATGATGAGCTCACAGAGCTCTTTTCAAAACAGCCATCTGCTGTTGGAAAAGGCAAGAGAAGAGGGCATTGCTCTTGAATGCTTTTTGGTATCTCAGGCTTAGTCAGTGTAATGTGATTTCTTACATCCTAAGTTGCCTCAGTTTCTTCTCCTGAGTCTCAGAAATCTTGGAATAGAACCATTAAACAAAAGGAAATTACATCACTGGGAAAGAAGATGGTGGAAGAAACAGGATGATTATGATAGAAGCTGGAGACAGTCTCCATGAGAATGCTAGCATGACTTCTTTTCTCTCAGCTAATTAAGAGGTGATCCTCCTTTCTCAACCAGTGAATTGCTATGGCTGCATGTAATGGTAGGTGTTTGACCAGTGCAGCACCTAGTGCAGTGCAGTACATACTGGAAAACTGTTTTGGAAAGTGGGAGGAGGGGGGTCCTACTAGAAAATTACTTTCCAATTAAATAATGCTACTGCTGACTATTTGGTACAGCTGCCAGAATGCATTTTTCAGCTCTATCTTTGCACAGGAGTGTGGACAAAAGAAGAGTTGAAAAAAGGGACAGAAAAGAGAGAGATGGAGAAAGGTTAAGAGTTTTTTGAGGCTGCTTCTGTTCTTCCAGGATATGTTCTTTGCCCTCCCCAGTGAGTGGTGTACGCTGATTCTTTGTAGTACTTAAAATCTTCCTTGAGCACCACATCTCCATGGGAAGTTAGCAGGCTTGAGGTTCCTGAGTATGTGAACAACTCCTTGAATGAATGAGAAACACTCCATTGCATTGTAAGGGATGAGGCCAACACAGTGACACCCACGTACTCTGGCTGTGTTCAGCAAAAGGGTAAGACTGTCCTGTCAAACTATGCAAGTTCCCCTTTTGAAGCTGTGAGCAAATGGTTGTTTCCTCCAGCAGTTCCTGTAACTGCTTGTATGCAGTCTAGGTTCACCATAGATCTGGGTAGTTACTAGATAGAATGACATGTGCTGCATCCTGTTTCTTTGGATATCAGCATCCCATAAATTCACATTATTTTCTTGATTTGTGAAAATAAGTCTGATTTCTAGTATCAGGGACTGTGTTGGCATTAAGGTGTCATCTTTATATCCAGAAGCAGATGGTTTGGTCTGTGTCGTAGTCCCATATGAAGGATCAGAGACAGGTCAGGTGATGTTTCTATATTGTGTATTTTCAGAAAACATGTAGATAAGGAAACAGTAGCTCTGTCCTATAATATACTCTAGGAATCTTTCCGGATTGACATGGTGCATTGAGGTCTGTCTAAAGGAGTCCTGGCTGTGAGAGAGCATATCCTGTTGAATCTTCTGGGCTGGATAAAATAGAAAGGAAGAGCATCTCAGGTACTTTTCTCATCACCTTAAAGCTGGTTGGATTCTACCTGTTCAGGTGTAGAAGTCTAACAGTGGTGTCAGCCAGAAGCTGACCTGCCTCTAGACTGGAGTGAGGGACACAGAGTACTAACACCTTCAGAGTAGTGTCTGTGAAGATGGACAGTAGTATTTTGGGTTTATTAGAAGCAGCTGATAACTCTTATCTCAGTAGTAGGCTTGTGTGTACAATACATAAATGATCTGGAGATTTTGAAGGGGACTGAATATTTGATGCCAGAAAGTTGAAGAGATAAGTGGATGTTGCACTGCATGTTGTGTTCTCTGCAAAGCAAACATCTCAGCAGGTCAGCGATTTCAGAAATAGTGCAGTCCTGAAAGAACATTTTTTGAACTCCTTTTTGCTGTTGAAGCTGAACACAGTTCCATCTGTCTGAAACTGCATATTGAGAGCTTCACAGAGGCACTTAAAGAAGTTATGTACTTATGCATAAGGAATAAGATGCTGAAGGAATCATATTTCATAAGAGTAAATCTATTAATCTTACCATAAAATGGTTACTTTCTGTACATATATTGAACTTTAAAAAAATGTTCATGGTGTACATGATCATCAGAGGAAAAGTCCATACTGATGTATCTTCACTATCGTTTTGAGCTGAATAGTGTGGGTATATGTTTTTGCTGTGAAAATTTGTTTACTTGGATACTTTGCCATACATCTGCTAATTCCACAAAAGTGTATAAATTTCCATATTACCCATTTTGTGGATAAAAGCACTGTGTAAGTACTGACCCTGATTTAAGAATGTATCAGCTCTAGAAACGATGGAATTGACTTCAGGGCTCACATGTCAACAGAAATCAGCTGGTTCACACGTGAAGCTTGGCGAGGAAAGCGCTGCAGCGACACCGGTGCCATCCCTGCTCCCTCCCATCCTTGCTCCCTTCCTGCCTCTCCCAGACTGCTGCCTTTGGTCAGCACAGTTACCACTTACACACCGGGTCAGCCAGCCACTCATCCGTGGGGAGTGGACAAAAAGCCCCTTGAAACCCTGCTCGCTGATAGAAAAGGGACAGCAGCCTACACAGATTATTTGACACAATGTGAGCAAATCCAGAGAGAAAGGTAAAGCAAGTCAGGTTCCATGCATTGGTACTGTTTGCAGACATGCTGATCCTCATTCCTTTGAACCGAGTCTTTGTCTTCCAGAATTGATTTTAAGGAGATATTTAAAGTGTTTCTCCTGAAGATTTCAAGTGAGACACCAGTGGAAAAGATTGGCTGCAAGTCTGCATCTAATAACTGAGAATTGTGTTCATCTGGGCTGTGCACAGGCTGGCACTGCAGCCTCAGGAAAAGGGCAAAAGTGGCCAGGGCTTTTTTCAAATGCGCTGCAAAAAACGCTGCCCGCTGTAGGGATGGTAATGTTCAAAAGCAACAGTGACGATCTACACTACCAGCAGCTCCATCAGAAGTACATGTGCCCAGGTGCCCTGTCTCCACAGATGTTTTGCTCTCAGTTTTGAGCTGAAAATGTAACTTTTTTGTTGAAAAAGGTTTTCAGATCTTGTTAAAAATAGCTTCATAGTAGCTTTGGATTTGACTGTCAAGCTAGTTGTTACTATGCCATTTTCACTGTAATAGTCTAGTAATTTTGACCCAAAGAAACAATGATCTCATTCCTTGGGAGGGAGGACAGAGTGACAAAATCTGGAGGTCCCGTGACGACACTGAATCTGTTTGTTGTCAAAGCAAGCTATGAAATCATCTGCTTTCCTGCCAAATCCCACTGGGGATTAAGCAGTGTCCTCCACAGAACACACATTTTGCAGGAGAAGATGGGGGCATGGAAGAACCACGTTCCTGCCTCACGGGAGGTGTGCTGCCTCACACCTGTGATTTCTGAAATTGAAGTGTGTTTTCACACCTCCGTCAGCAACCACAGCACTAAAGTGGGCAGAAGCTTTCTAAGGTTCTTTATATATTGTGACTTCATCAAAAATTCTGCTGGAGTAGTGTCACCAATGTGTTTAACAGTTATTTTGGGAATGGGGGAGAATGAGATCTCTGCATCTTCTCTCAATCAGGCTCCCCTGCCAACCAGGTAGTGTGTTACTTATTGAAATTCTCCATCATTGTTCATGTTTGCTGAAAGTCTTTGGTTGTGAGCTACATGGGGGATGATAGGAAGTGAGAGGAAAATTTTAATACAACTTTTTTCATCACTCAGTTGGAACTTTTCTGTTCCTACTTAGCAATACATTGTTAAGAACAGTTCTGTCTTTGGAGATGCTTTCCTCTGTTGCCCCTAAAGAAAACTGGAGAACAAAAGGATTTTGTGAAAAAAAGGTTGATAATGTATAGCTGATGTTTCCATTCAAGTTCAGCTTTCCTTACATGAAAAAGGAATTGAACCAAAAGGCTCCTTACAAACATTTCTACTGGTTTCCAAGTAAGTAGCTACAACAGGTATCCTAAAAACTGAAGTACTTGAAGACACATATCTAACAGAAATCCTAGTTTTACTCTTGCTTTGCAATATGACAACTAATCTGTGTGTCTTTTCCCAAAGTATACCCTAGCTTGCAAAACACCAAAATTACTAAACAGGGGTTTTGAAACTTCCTCTGCACTACATACTTTTTTTTTCCTGGAGCAGTCATACTGGGCTGTTGTGACCTGAATGTTCTGTGGGCAAAGCTTATGTGCAAGAAATCAAAGGTGTTTTGTGTTATCCAAGTGATCTCAGTGACTGCACCTGTCTAGGGGAGTGTAATTTAAAACAGATTTGAACTTCAGTGGTTTGCAGAAGAAGGCATGTTTGTGAAGTATCAGAAGGGATGTGGCACAGCATGAACAAGAGAAGAAACATCTATTGCTTCCGTAAAAAACGCTACTGTCTGCAACTGATGAGTAAATTCCTTTTGTATTTCTGTCATCAAGGGTTGCAGAAGAAACCCACTGGAATATGCAAACCTGTACAGGCCTGAGCATATAACTGACAGAGATGAAGGAAAACTTGTATAGGAGTATGTCACATAATCAAATTCTCCTCGCTTGCCTTTTACTGAAGATTCAGCTCTAGACAAGAGCAAGAAATAAAAGCACTACTTTGCTTTCCTTTCAGGTCTAGTTTTCACAGAAGAAATCTTAAAGTTCAGTATGTGCAAAGCTATCAGCTTCTCCACACTAGACTACATAAATACTAGTGCTTTTTACAGTTTCCTTCTGTTCCATTTAAAGGTTTAAACTTTACATGCAAAATCAGAAAAAAAACCAAAAAAAACTTCAACCGCAAAAACTTTCCTTGAGACAGAAACACTAGTCATGATTTCATGTAGCAGAATCACTGTCTTCATCTGTCCACCAGTACTTCTTCACAAATGAGGCATTTTTATAATTGGGGTCATTATTTAGAAGGATCTTTGCCTTCCCATGAAGCACCATGCCTTGCTAAAATCGCTATCCCTTGTCTGTCAGACCAGAGGCCCCTCCAAAACTCCATGGATAGATTTTGAGAGAGTATGATAATTAAGCAGTTATCAAAATCCATTATTCACTCTCGAATATTTGTGACCAATGTACACCTCTCTTCACTCAAGTTTGTGTTACTACAGCAAGTGCACTGACACTGCCCTTCGGGGCAGAGCAATGGTTTTGGATTATTCACAGCAGTGCTCCTCCCAGCGTTGTTCGCACCAATAAAGTGGTGTAAACAGCGAAGCTGCTATTAAGGAGTATTTCTCCTGTTCGCGAGTCCTGTACAGCAGCCTGGTGCGGTGCAAGTGACAGTAAAAAGGCGGAGAGAGGAGCAGCAGCGGCGGCCAGGTGAGGTGTGGCTCGGCGCGCCCCTGCACCGGGATGCCCGGGACTGCCGCGGGACATCGCTGCACCGCTGCCGAGAACTTGGGGAGCTGCCTGAGCACTGCGCACTGCTCCTTGTCACCCAGGTTACAGAGAAAGCCAGCATCTTCCGACTGATGTTCACACAGGTGATGAAGCCATTTCTGCAAAAAGAAAGAAAAAACCAAAACTACCACGAAACAACAGAACAAAACAAACGTCCGTGAACCTCGGGGAGGGGGCAGAGCCGCGCACGCCGCCGCGGCAGCGGAGGGGAGCCCCGTGCGCCGGCTGGAACGGGGCAGGAGGAGGCGAGACACGCGGGCTCGGCCGGCTCCCCGCTGAGCTCCGGCTTCCGCGCCGGGGCGGCGCGGCCGCAGGGGCGGGGGGCGGCAGCGGCCCGCTCCCCCCCGCGGGGCGGGCGCGGCGGCGCTCCCGGGGCGGCGGTGGGCGCGGCGGGGCCCGCGCCCCTCGCAGGCGGCGTTGCAGCGGCGGGCAGGCACCGCCGCTGTGCGGGCCCCGCCGCGCCCGGCTCCCTGCGCTCACTTTTATATTTGCGCGCCCTTTCCCTGCTCCGTGACGTGTCCCGCGGCGCGCCCAACCCGCGGCGCGCTCTGGTCAGGACAATGGGAGCGCCTGGGCCAATCGGCGCGGCGCTCGGCTTGGCGGCGGCCAATGGGCGCGGGGCTGTGCAGAGAGTAATGTTACCAGCGCCGCGAGTGTGAGGAGGCTGCGTATCGATCCCGCGCTCAGCCATTGCGGTGCACCGGGCTGCACAGCGACCCAGCCAGCGCTGGGGCCGGGCGGGCGGCCGCGGGAGCGTCTCTGGGGCTCGGGGCCGAGCGAGGGCTGCGTGCCGACTCTGTCTGACACCGGTGAGTACGCGCCGGGGGCCGCTGGGCCGGCCGGGCGCGCTCGCCCGCCCGCCCGCTCGCTCGCAGCCCGGCGGTGAGCCGGCGGTGGCCGTCGTGCCGCCGCCGCTGCGTGACCGCGGAGCGCGGGGCAGCCCCGGCACGGACGCCCGTACACAAAGGCGAACGGGGCTGTGCCCGGGAGACCCTTTCCCGGGCGGCGAGCCCCCCGGCCGGGGCGGGGCGGGGGCGGCGGGCGACTTCGGGAGAGCGGGGCGCCGGTAGGCGAGGAGCGAGGTGGGGAGAGGGAGGCGGGCGAGGAGAGCCGGGCGAGCGGCCGGGGGTCGCCCGCCGCGGGGGGCGAGGGCCGCGCCGTGCCCCGTCGTAAGCCGCTTACACGGCGCCTCGGCGGAGCCATCGCCGCGGCGGCGGGGCGGGCGGAGGGCGGCGGGGGCTCCGGGCGGCCCGCGCCGCGCCGCCGGGGCGGTGGGGAGCGCGGGGAAGCGGGGCGCGGGCTGGGGCGCCGCTGGCCCCGCGGCCGCCCGGCTGTAACATGGCTGACGGCAGCCGCGAGCGAGAAAACAAGGCGAGCGGCGCGGAGCAGCAGAGGAGGCGCTCGGGCGGGCGGGGGCGCAGTTCGGGGGAACTTTTTTCTCCGGCAGCCGCCGCTCGCCCGGGCGCGGGGCCGGCAGCCCCAGGGCCGCGCAGCTCGGCGGGGCGAGGGAGCGAGCGGGGGTCTCCGCCGGGGCTTCTGCCGCGCCGCCGGGGCTCGGGCAGGCGCTGAGAGCGCGCTGGTCCCCCCATCTTCTTCCCCCCCGCTCCCACCCACCTCCCCCCGTCTCCCGCCCGCCCTCCCCCGGCTGCAATGGCTGAGCGTGTGCGCCAGGGTAGCGGCGCGCTCACACAAAGGGAAGGGAAGGGAAGGGAGGAAGGAGCCATGTTCTGTGCGCGGCGGCGGCGGCGGGCGACGCCACAGCGGCCATTCCGCGCCGCCCGGGCTGCGCAGCCACCGCCGCCCCCGCGGGCGGGGGTCCCCGCCCGGCCCCGCCGCGGCCCCTCTCGCTGGGGGTCCCGCCGCCCGGGCTCGCCGCCCCGCCCGGCCGCGGGGGGTGTGGTGGCGGCGGGGGGGTGGGGAGCGGCCGGCTCTGCTCCTCGGCGCACAAAATGGAAGGAGGCTCGGCGGCGGGTGACCTCCTCCGCCAGGAGCCTGCGCCATGGCGGCCGCTCCCGCCGCCACCGCCGCTGCGGCGGCGCGGCCGGCGGGGAGGGAGGGAGCGCAGGCCGGGGCGGCCTCGCCTCATGGCGGCCGGAGCGGGCAGGGCTGGGCGCGGGGCGGCCCCCCCGCCGCGGGGCACGGGGGCGGCGGCGGGAGAGCGCTTTGTCCCGCCGGGGCCGGGGGTCGCCCCTGCGGGCGGCCGCACCCGGGTGGGCGTCCGCCTCCTGGGCATGTGCTCGCCGCTGCGAGCCCTCGCCTGAACGCGGAATAAAACTTACACGTGTGCTCCCTAATAACGGGACTAGTTTTTTCTTTTTTTTCCCCCTTTTCTTCTTTCCCTTTTCTTTCTCCCCTCGCACCCCCAGCAGGTCTCTTGAGGGACTTTAGAAGTTTCCCTCTGCCCCCTCCTGGGGGAGCGCCCAAAATGGCGGGAAGCAGCAGGCTTTTAAACGCGGCGGGGTCGCGGTGCCGCCCGCCCCGGCCCGGCCCCGCAGAGCGGCTCTGCTCCCGCTCCCGCAGCCCTCTTGTTTACCGAGAGAAACTTCAACCGGACGTGTTTAGTCACAGAGCAGAAATCTGCTGCTGTCTGTCCGCCAAACCGATAGGAAATGCAGCTTCTGTGGCAATACAGGCAGGCACCGCCTGCCCTTTTTTAATTTTGTTTTTTTGTCCTTTCACGCTTTTTTCCCCCCCCTTTTTTTAAAAGCTTCGTCAGGAAACGATTGACTTTTTCCAGGGAGCCATGAAGAAATACTCCAAATGTCTGACTTGGGTGTGAAAGTTTTAGGCAGGTATTCTTCAGTCCCTGAAGGTGTCAGATAGTGCTGTTGCTGAGCACAGCTCTGCTGGCTGTATATAAATGTTGTGCTTTCTCACTGTGTAGCTTATAACATATTTGGCCAAGTGAGCCGTTTCATTCCTGTATTTTAAGGTATACCTGCAAAGTCAAGGCTTTTGCAGTACACGTAAAGATGGGTCATAACACATGGCATGGAAAATAATAAAAAATATATTTTGTGAATAAGCACCCAGGGCCTACAGGGAAGAGGTAGAAACATGGGCTGTTCAAAGAAAATCAGAAATCCACTGAGACAGAATACTCGGGTATGTTTTCCTCCTTTCAACAGAATTTATTCTTCTCAAGCATATGAATAATACACCAGTAGTAATTGTGGTGTGCAGTCTCCACTGCAGTACTTGCCTTCAGATTGCTTGGAAGGATAGTTCTTGTTTGCAGGAGACCATAACTGCACGTTTTGGAGGCCCTTTGAGATTTTAGGTTGTTTACATCCAGGTCACCTCAGACAAGGATGACAGAAATCTCCAGTAGATTTTCCAGAAGGGAATTTTTCCCATTGTATGATTTCAGAATGCTGCTCTGACATGGTCCTTGGTTGTGACTTACTTCCTGCCTTGGTTTGTTGAAAGTACAAGTCTTAAAGGTGTCTCATTTGCTTCATTACAGAAAATCAGCAAAAATGGGTAAAGGTGATCCTAAGAAGCCGAGAGGTAAAATGTCTTCATACGCCTTCTTTGTGCAAACCTGTCGGGAGGAGCACAAGAAGAAACATCCAGATGCATCAGTGAACTTCTCAGAGTTCTCAAAAAAATGCTCAGAACGATGGAAGGTAGGAATAGGTGCTTAGGAAAAAACCCACAAAACCTTAAATGACTGCTTTTTCTGAAATACCATTCGGGATTGTAAGTGATGTCTTTAGAAACTTGGGGTTTGGGTAAGTATGCAGTTGTAAGATGAGCAGTAATTCTACATTGTCCTTGTCTTACCTTTAGCTGCCCCAGCTGAAATTTTGGGATGGACTTTGGTATATTTATTAATCTTAAGATACTGTTTTGATCCTTATGTGTCCCTTCTGAGATATTTTGTGATTTTAATTGCCTTCCAGACTATGTCTTCTAAGGAGAAAGGGAAGTTTGAAGATATGGCAAAGGCTGACAAGCTTCGTTATGAAAAAGAAATGAAAAACTATGTACCACCCAAGGGTGAAACAAAAAAGAAGTTCAAGGATCCAAATGCACCTAAGAGGCCTCCGTAAGTAGATTCCTAGCTGTGGGTTGTCTTGTTTGGGACCATCACACTGGTGTGTGTCTATAAAATGGTAATTTTATCCAGGAGCTTCAGAAATACAAGAGTGTATGATCTTCCTCACCAGTGGTGTAAAGATAGGTTGAAATTTTAGTTATGAATGCTAAGCTTTTATTTTCAAGTTGGCTGTCCCACTATCAAAGTTGGAGTAATGGTAGCCTTTAAAAGTAGATGCAAAATATAGAATGTGTGATTTTGACTGATTTTTCTAATTTCTGTTAAGAGGGTAATTCCAGTGTAATGTGGCAGTAAAGTACTGCAGGCCCTGCTCTTACCACCCTCTTGGCTTGAGCAGAATTTTTGATTGGCAGTCAGTTTAAAATTGGAGTCTCTTGCACACAACAGGTTTGAGGGCTGATCTTCCTCAAAACCAGCTTGGAAAATTAAAGCTTTAACCACAATATAAATATAACTGGCTTCAAATTAATCTCCTCCTGGACACCAGCACTTTATTGTGTGTGTATATATGGGTTTTAAACTGAGCTAGTCCTGGAAGGGGCATTAGGGTTCCTTTACAAGCTAATGTTCTTGCTTGGGCTGGTGCTATGGTCTGGAAATTCTACTTTTCTAACAAATATTGCAGCCTCCCACCTCTAACAGTTCTGACATAACAGTTGCTGCTCTAGTATCACTCACTTAACTAATTTGTAAAGCTTTTCTCAGTGTCTGGTATATAAAATCTGCCTATCTGGGGATCCTGCCAAAAATGGGACCAGATGTGCAGCATTACTTAAGAGAAAAGGGTGTACTGAGTTTGCCAAGTGGCTCATTCAGTTCTGATACCTTCCACTGTAATCTACATCTGCCTCACTTTTAAGTGCTTTTTCCAAAATGCTCTTAAAGAACAGAAGCAAAGGTCCCAAAAGTTGCTGCTGTAACAAAGTCTAAAATCTCTATAATCTTCTCTTATTTTTCCTCTGTAGTTCGGCTTTTTTCTTGTTTTGCTCTGAGTTTCGTCCAAAAATCAAAGGAGAACATCCCGGTCTGTCCATTGGAGATGTGGCGAAGAAACTGGGAGAGATGTGGAACAACACCGCTGCAGATGATAAACAGCCTTACGAAAAGAAGGCTGCTAAGCTGAAGGAGAAGTATGAAAAGGTAACACTGACATTCAGGGAGGTGCTTTGGGGAGGTCAGGCCTCAGTTCAGACTATTATTTCCTTATTGTGTACCCTGATCCCTGATGCTGCTAATGCTAATGACAGAATTCCTTAGATTTGTTGAAAAAGGTTGTATGCAGGGGCAAATGGTTCATTGGAGTAACACTAAATTGGAGTCCTTTACCTTGAACTATTTGCATTTGTCTGTAATTTTGAGCTGTCTCTGGTACATTAATAAATACCGTGGGTTCTGTATCATTACTAAATCCCTAAGTCACAGTAGAATTTGAATTGAGTTGGTAGATGTAAGTAATGCTGGTAAGGAATAATTAGTTCTCCCTAATTTTGCTCATACTGGTGAGCACCCTTGAATGTTAGGATAATTGATACACAGAGATGATTTTCAAATTTTATTCCTGTGAAAATGACAAAACACAGAGGAGATGTTCATTTTAGGCAAGTGTTTTTCCTGGACCTACTTTGTGTCCATGTCCTTTCTAGTAATGAATTTGGTTAATTATGCATATGAAGCAGCTTGTCATACCATTTTTTTAATTATTAAGGCTAAAGCCTGCCATCGTAATTGGAGTTGTAGAATTCTGTTGTGCACGCAGGATTGTGCTGTGTGTGGTTTTATTTCTAGAGGCAGGTTGCCATCCCAGTATTGTGGAAACCAAGGGAAACAGGAGGGATGCACGTTGGCATCCTGTGATGATGCTTCACAAGGGGTCAGCCACCACTTATAGCTGGCACACAGCACCCCAGTGTCCATTGTGTGCTGTCACCTTCCTCTGGGTGTTTCTCCTACTGGCAAACACATCCAGGTTCAAAATTCTTGCACTGTAGCATGCAAGGTGAAACCTTGGAGCCCTGTTGATGTGCCAGAGAGGAGTTGCAGGTCCAGGAGCTTTCCCACATGGTGCTTTCTGTACATCTTCATGGTAAATGCTTGTACACACAGCCAAGGCAACTCAGATGTTTTTTAAATTATAGAATTATTTATCCTTATTTGCAGGATATTTTAATTTTCAGTAGCAGTGTCTTTATTTCTTACATGTGGGGTTTTAAGGTGTAGTAATCTTTGCTATTTCACTGCTTGGCTTTTGACTTAGTGGGCATCACACCTTCTCAAAATTTCCTGTTAAGCTTTAAGGGAGTCCCAGAGAACAGTAAGATCAGTGGTGTTGTGTTTATTTAAGTGGGGAATATTTGAAGATTTAGACCATCTGTGTAAATGTGTTGATGTTTTTCCATAGCTGGTGTGTCTAAGCTTTGTAGATCAATTCTCCTACCTAATTGTTTTACTGTTTTGGCACAAAGTTGGGAAGTGTTAACTGCTTTTATGGCTTTGCCTTCCAGGTACAGTTTTGACTTCCCTGTAACAGGAACTCAGTTTTGTGTGTTTCAAACGACTAGAGTAAATTTATTGCATGCAGAAGGTGGCACTGTCTACCCTTTAATCAAGTACTTGTACCTTTTATTTTGTAAACTTCTGTTAGGCAGGGTTCAGTCTAACTGCCTTTTGCTAAGGGCATAGCATTGCAGCTGTTAGGTTGGGTCATTCTCATGTGTTCTGGGTGGCTAATCCCAGTTTTGTGCCTCAAACAAGGGTTTTCCTGTGCAGTTCTTTAGGCATTGTCAAAGGTAGGGCTAGAGAGGGACCTTAAGAGGTCTCCCTACTTCATTTCCCTATGGGATAGTGGGCTCAGCTATATCTTTACCTTCAGAGGCAGCAGCTTTTCCAGCCTGTTGCCAGAAGCCCAGCAATGGAGATTCCTTAGCAGCCGTAGCAGTGTGCAGCAGCATGCCAGTGTGATTTCTGTGTTAGAGGCTTCCTGTCTCTCTGGCTTCAGTTCACCTTGGAGCTGCAGCCACAGCTCCTGGTCCCCAGCAGCTGTGCAGACAGGGCAGGTGCCTGGCTGTCTGCTTTCACAAGGGCTCTCTGGTGTTTGCTCAGACCTCTTGGCTGGTTACATCTTTGAGAGATTGTTCCTGCTTTTCTTCTCCAAGGATATTGCTGCGTACCGGGCCAAAGGGAAGGTTGATGGAGGCAAGAAAGTAGTTGCCAAGGCTGAGAAGAGCAAGAAGAAGAAGGAAGAGGAGGAGGATGAGGACGAAGATGAGGAGGATGAAGATGATGAAGAGGAGGAAGAAGAGGAGGATGAAGATGATGATGATGATGAATAAGTCTCTTTTAGAGCAATTTCTTTCTTGTCTATAAAGCATTTAACCCCCCTGTACACAACTCACTCCTTTTAAAGAAAAAAAAATTGAAATGTAAGGCTGTGTAAGATTTGTTTTTAAACTGTACAGTGTCTCTTTTTTTGTATAGTTAACACACTACCGAATGTGTCTTTAGATAGCCCTGTCCTTAGTGGTATTTCAATCGCCACTAACCTTGCCTGGTACAGTGTGGGGGTTGTAAATTGGCATGGGAGTTATAAAGCAGGTTCTTGTTGGTGCACAGCACAAATTTAGTTATATTTGGGGATGTAGTTAATTTCTCATCTTCAGTTGTCTCTGATGCATCAAAAAATAATTGTTGTTCTGTTAACTGAATACCACTCTGTAATTGCAAAAAGGAAGAAAAAAAAGTTGCAGCTGTTTTGTTGACATTCTGAATGCTTCTAAGTAAATACAATTTTTTTTTATTAGTATTGTTGTCCTTTTAATAGGTGCCCTTGAGAATCATACTTTTTCTTTTGTCTTTTTTTTTTTTTTTTTTTTTTTCTTTTGAGGGGAACTCATCTTTTGCTTTATTGAATGCCCGTATGGGATCACGGGAATATTACAGTTTTCATCTTTCATATAACCAGCTGATAAACAAAGCTTTGATCTGCATACCCTGCATTATCATGATAGGGTAAGAAAAGAAATATATAGGCATATGATGAAAATATTCTTCCATAACTGGAAACAACAAAAATTCAATCTCAGCAAACGGATACTTGTTCAGATTTTTGTGAAATGTAATATTCTATTGCGTTGCATGAGTTTACCAGTCTTGGAGAGTTGAGAAGTATAGAGTTCAATTTTACAGAAACTAAATACTTTGGGGGGTGGGGAGGGAGGGAATGTTAAATTTTGTCCTAGAAGGACCCATAGGAAGAGTGTATGTCCATCCGGTGTAGAGAAATTTACACGTGTGACTCTGTTACCATGTAATGGAAGTTATATTTGTAAATCTCTGAACACCTGGGAGTGATGAGCATACCTAAAATGTGTAAAGTTAAAAGCATGAAATGACCATATTATTTTTTGGTGACAGGTCTGGTGATGGCCACGGGCTTTATACCATGAGACTCCTGGTAGCAAAGGGCCCACAAGAAATGATTTTTCTTTCTAAGATTTCTATAAATGGTACCATTATTATTTGTTAAATCTATGTAAATTCATATTTGTATTCTTGAAATTCTAGTTTTAGCCCTTTAAACAAAGTTGTATATTGTCTCAAATTGAAAATGAGATAAGATGTATTTTTCCTGTTAGGTTTTATACCGCACTCTTGATGTTTGCCCATTTTTAAGTTAAATATAGTTGTATGGAAAAGTACATTTTATTAAATTTTGCATTAAAAAGTTAAATGTTTATGGTATTACCAACAATGTCTAATTTGGTCAAATACAGTTCTCTTCCAAAACCAAAGCTAAGGGGTTTTTTGCATATTTAGTAAAACTTCAAGTGCTGGCAGCTGTAACTATTTTCACATATACCTGCTTACCAGTTTGGGGGACAATTCGGCAATTTTGTGGTTACAAAATTATGGTTCTCTTAAGTGCCAGTGTTTAAAAACAAACAAAAAAAAGCATTCTTGTAATTTTACACGCTTTTGTGATGGAGTATTGTTTTGTTATACAATTTTGACTTTCAGATTCTTATTTCAATTTGCATTTATGTATAACTTCAGGAGAAATATTGAACATCTGAAATCCTGGATGATACTAATAAACTAATAATTGCAGAGGTTTTAAATACTTAGTTAAATGGCTCACTTAATGCCCTAAGGATTTGGGGGTTTTTGTGTGTGTTGGTGTTCTCAGATACATACATCCCTGCTTTCTGTTCCAAGCAGAAGAATGATGCTGTTTGCAAGGTATTGACATAGAAAGGGTAGGACAGACAGACTTTTTTGTCTCCTTAAACTGGATATTGCACATTCAAATGCTCGTAACCGATGACAAATAAATTTTCTGTGCTGAAGGGTTTTTTTGTTTTCCCAGGTCATCAGAGGAAAGTAGACACATGTCTTGTTCTTGGAACAAGCATACTTAATAAGATCCCCATAATCTTGTGCCTTTGTTCTTGGTGCTTGATGTTGGCAGAAGTAACCTAGAGGATTGAGCTGAACTTAAAAGATGAGTAGTGAGTAGTGAGTGCTTCCCTGGCACAGCCTTAGCCCTGCCTTTGACTTTAGCACGTTGGTAGCAGACAGAGGCTCAAGGCTGGAGAGGGTAGGTAATGTAATTATCAATGCTGATTACTGAGGAAAAGAAGCTCCTGTGTCTCACTGCAGAGGCAGTGTTGGGTGGGAGATGCTCCAAAGCTCCCCCAGCTCCCCAGAGCTGCTGTGGTTTTCTCTGGAGCGCTCGGTGCGTGCCTGTAATTCAGCTGAGCTGGCACGTGGATGTGGGGACCAAAGCCTTCACTTGTGTCTGCCATAAAACTGTTCTGAAACAGTGCAAGTGTTCCTGGTGAAGAGGAGTGCCATAGGTAGATTAATTCCCCTTTCTAAGGAAGAGCTGCTGAGGGTTGTTGCTGGAAAGGAGCTCCCTGTTCTGCAGCTGTGCTCCCCTGCTAGCTCCAGGGTTTAAATAATCCTCTTGGTCAAAACTGTGAGCCTCTCACTGATAGGTCAGACTTAGGTGCTCCAAGAATCCTTGATCCAGGTCAGTTACTGCTGACACTTCAGCTTGAATCTGCCTCCCCTTGATCTTTGAAAGTGGGTGCTTGCTGTAGAAGAGGGATAATGAGCGGTGAAATTGGGACTGTTTATGTAGTGGTTCCCGACAGGGGAACTGACAGCATTGACATCACTATCAAAAAGCATCTCCTAGGGCTTTAACCTTCACATAAATGCTTGCTGTAGAGGTAAAGAAAAGACTTTTCCTGTTCTAAACAACAAAAAATTGATTGGTCTGGAGACAACTTGAATGTTAACATGTGGGAGTTATGATGCCTTGAATGCCAAATGGAGCCACACCAATTTTTTTTCTCAAATTGGTCCTGAAAGAAGCTGCAGTTGCACCTAGATATGCTCTGTAATTTTAAGCTGGCTTAACTAAACGTATGGACAGTGTTCATCCCTTCTGCTGAGCTTTCAGTCATCACACCAGCTCTAGCAAAAAGCTGAGCTTATTTAACAAAATGTTCCTGTCCAGGCAAACAGGCCCCTGGGAACCTGAACTAAGGGGTGTGAAGTGGCTGATTTCTGTAGCTTAATTAGGGCACTGCTGACACGGAGCCTCTTTACAGCTGCTTTTATCCGTGTAACCAGCCCATCCTGAAGGAGAAAAGGCTGAGTAACAGCTGGGTCTAGGCTTGCTGAAAAGTGGGAAGATGGATTTGAGTGACTCCAGAAGAGGAGCCAGGCAGGCTGCAGCCACAGCGTTGGGCTCTCTAAATGGGAGAAGAGCCGAGCTTGGAAAAAACCTCTCCTAATTCTTGCTAGCCTAAGGGTTGGACCTTCTAGTTAGAATAAACATTCCCATTCTGCCTTCCCAGCTATGCCTGACAGGAGATTAAAGGAATAAAGGCAATGTGCTGCGTTGGGTTATGAGTTATTCAATACAGAGTCTGTAACGGAGACATGGCAAAATACAAAGATAGTGTTTAATACAAGAGCCAGTTTTCACCATTTCCAGGTTGTGCCAGTGGCAACTGACCAGCTACAGGCTTTTAGGACTCAAATGTACCAATCATTTTATTAATAACAGTAAAATGCCAAATATTTTCAAGCAGTCCTCCATTATATTCTTTAGCTTACGAGTCTGTACTTGACTGCAGATCACGTATTTTTGGGGAGCTTCAGCAGAAGATAACTATGGCATTTTCCTTTAGCAGGCTGCAGCAGACACTATTTTAGCACCTGAAATACATTCAGGGATGTTTTACAAACACGCTGAGTCCAATGGAGTGCTGAAATGTGGGTGTGTATTGATAAAGTTTTCCCCAGACTTAGCTATTGGATTGCACTCTACATCTGAAAACTGCTTTGAGGTGGTCTTAATTTAGCCTAGTATAGATCCACTGCAAATTAACAGCAGCCTTTATTCCAAAACAATGTACTTGCAGACAAGCTGTCAGACTCTGTTCCAATGTTTGAGTAAGAAAAAGCAGGAAAAGTAAATCTCTGATTTTTTATATCATTTTGCTGAACTTGTCTTGTATTTTTATTTTGTGTATGTTGTGTGTGCCCTGGCTTTGCTTTTGACAGTACTTCAAGCTGAAAAACAAAGATGGATTTTTCTTTTCCCCAGTGAATTTATTATGAAGAATGAAGGTCAGATTCCTCTTACAGCTGCTTTGTGCTGTTGAAAAATACAGTGTGGCTTCTGCTTCGAGAGCACCTAATTTTGAAATCCATCTTGCTGAAGCAATTGCTATTAGAGGTGACCCACAAGAGAGACGAGCCTTCCCTTTTGCCACTCTGTGATGGAATAAAAGACTCGAGCGATAAATTAGCTTAGTCTACCTGTTTGCCACATCAGAAGCTCCAATCTTCCCTGCAGCAGGAATGCTGGAGATCAAGCTAAGCAGCAAGAGGCAGAGCAGCACAGAGCAAGGAGGACAGACAGGCAAATGTGGGGGGTTTTCTAACTACACCGTTTTAAATTTTGCTTCTATTGTTAAAAAGTGTTTGACTTAAATGATGGTCGTTTGGCACAAAGGAAGTTTATCCACGTGCTTCCAGCAGCCTTTCACCTATTAAGGCAGCAAAAGCTCAATTCGTGTATTTCTGACCTCCCAAAAGTTCCTCAGTAAAAACAGGAAAGACCAAGCACTACAGCTTGAATGCCTGGAAAAGACCCATCTCCCTGCACATCTTACAGCAGCAAGAGGTCACCACGTAAATGCTTTTTCCAAGAAGCCATTCAAAAAATCAGGCTTGTGGAGGGGAAACCGAGGACGTGTGCTGCTGTCTTTGGCAGGGGCATTTGTTACCAGGGATAAAAACAGTTGAAGAAATGTCTGGGAAGACATCCCTGACCCCTCCTGCTCCTTCCCAAACTGAAATGTAAGAAAACAATGAAAATAATACCTTTATGGGAAAAAGTCTTCCTTGCCAAAATGCTGGGGTTGACCACACTCTTCCTCATCCCAGCCCAGGGAGAAAAATGTGCATTCCCTCAACACTGGCCAGCAACACTACAGGTGGTGTGGAGGGCATTGATGGCAACTGGGGGGGCCAGTCCCAGCAGCCCCCTCCTTACTGCCTGTTCACAGCTGTGTCGGGGCAGACACCGAGTGTGAAAACTGCTGGGAGGATCATCAGGTCATGCCCGGGCTGGGACCTCGCACCTGGCTTTGAAATGCAGAGGGAGCAGGAGCCAGCCCTCTGAAAACAGCCACGTGGCTAAAAGGGAAATCAGGGTGCTCTTTAAAACAGCTCTCAAATTTGTGTGGTGGTGATTCCTAGAAGAGAGAACTTTCTTGCAAGACGTGCGCTGGTAAACGATTGAATAACAGTGACTCATGTTTTATTATCAGACTTGACTGTGGCGGCGCTTACGCTCGCTTCAGATTTGTTGACACACATTTCTCCTGACGCCTGCCAATAGGGAAGATGCTGTGAAGCAGCACTGTAATGTAAAAATGGAACTGGAAAACGCAGTGATCACAGCCTGAGCCCCTGGGTGCCGGCGCAGCTTTTGGGAGCAGAGGGTTGGTTTGGCAATACCAGCCGCAGATGGAAAGTGCTGGTGGGTTTCTGCTCCAGAGGCTCAGCACCCGCGTGGGTTTCACAGGACTAACCCCTTGGAACCTGCCTGGGATGATGTCTGGTCCCAGAGTCACACCCTGGGGTGTGTGAGTGGCTCCCGGAGGGACGCTGCCACGGACGAGACCCCTCCTTGCACCAGCCCTGCTGCATCAGACTCCCTCCAGCCCTGCTTCCTTTGAGGTGGGAGAAGGAAGTGATCTATTTTTGGGGAGCACAGATGTTCGGTGATGGCCACACTGTCTCTGTCACTGCAGGCCCTGCCTCCCTGCCCCTTGCTCCTGCCCTGCCTGGCCTCCAGCCCTGCTCTGGGAGGAAGGAGGAGTTCACCTCCCCCAGCTGGATGGGGATCTGTGCCCCTGCTGCACAGGAGGCTGGTCCTGCTGCCCACCACCCGCAGGCAATCGATGCCAGTCCCGTGGGGCAGGTCAGGCACACCCCAATACCGGGACCCCCGATACTTGTGTCCCACAGACCCACAGCACAGGGCTGCTGCTGGCACAGGGTGCAGCATTCCCAGGATGTGCCTCTGCCTGGGATCGATGTCCCTGCTCTGCTGGCCGCGACACTGGTCTCTGAGTCCCCTGCTCCTTCTGACGTGGGTTTGTCTTTTCATCTGAATCATCCAGTATGACTCTGGAGCACAATGGAGCTGTGATTTTTTTCGAAGCCGCCAGCCTGCAGGAAACAGAAGGTCTCTGAATAAAAGGGAGGCTCTTGTTACAACTTCCCTCTTATTTACTGTTCCCAGTAGCAGCGAAGTAAAAGGACAATGAATGAAATGGAGGATTAATCACGCGTAGCACAGAAATACAAACAAGGAGACTGCGCGTCCCAGGGCGCTGCTGAGGCAGTGGCTCGTGCCCGCAGCGGGCAGAAATCTCATCACTGGGACCTCCTGCACTGCATGAGAAAGGCCAAAAGCCAAAGGAGGCTCCACAGGTGGTTTTTCAAAGGTGAACTTGCAAACAGTATTTTCCATGGACTTTTCTCCGTTCAGTGCTCGCAAAACTTTGAGTTCAAGTTGATACTCCTGTGCTTAATCGCTGGTCCATGACTTTTGCAGAGGAAACTCCCTGTTTTCCTATTTTTATGCACTAATTTTAAAACAATAAAAGTTCAGGACAACTCCTTTGTCCCACAGAAAACTTTTAAAAATGCTTTAGAAGGAACCTACTGTGCTGCACAGTGTGTAGCTCTGCTCCTAAAAAGGGGGTGTGGTCATTAGCCTTGCTCTCTTTTTCACTTGCTTTTGGGTTGGTATCCAAACAACAAAGGATTACTAATCGTGTTCCTTATTTATTTTTTTAATCAGAGAGTTATGTGTATTTGATTTCCAGCTATAGATTTTAAGCATTCACCCCAGCCTTTGCAGAGGTGTTGAGCTCAAGTTAATTGGTAATAAATTAACCTTGGGAGGTTGTTTGTGTGAGGCAGATTATGTGCATGCAGCTTTGTGAAGGTTTTTAGTGAAGCAAAACATAGGAAAGAAAGGTGGAAACAGGGATGCATAACACAATTCAAATTGTCTGAAATGCCTGTAATAAATAGTTGTCTTATGTATTTGAATATCTGCATCTGTCAGGTAAGTACTGTTGATTTTTTTGGCATTGGGAAGATGAATTTAATGTCAGGGTTGAGGTGGAGTACATAACTGTAAAAGTGAAAGGGATGCTGCTCCCCATCCTTATTCAAAAGCTCCAACAACCTCCTAACTGTTCATTTTACAGTTCTCTTTAGAAAACATACATGAAAAACTTCGGGAGAGTTTATTTGGGCCACCTGCAATAATAAAATTGAAGTGACCCAAGTCTGAAAATAACACCATGTGTCTCCAAGTGAGTATAAAAAGCTGGAGCATGGGATATATTTAAGCTAAAATCCAAACCCAGCCCGTGTGTGTTAACACAAGGCTGGGAGGATTATGTGAATACAAGTCTGGGTGACCAGAGAGGTGGTGCTACTGAACTAATCCTAGCTGTAACCTTCTGCCCAGACTTTCCCTGGGCCTGGGAGCCTGGGGCAGGCTCTGAGCAGGCAGGAGCCCTGCCAAAGGCTCCTCCTGGCCTTGTCTCCCTGCCCTCCCGGGGGCTTTCCAGCTTGCACTTTGTTTCACTTTCTCTTTCTGCTGTGCAGGGCTCTGCTGCAAGGGTTGCAACATCCTCTCAATTATTTACACTTCTGCATGGAAATCATAACAAAATATATATTCTTTTCAATATTAGGATTAATTTTTTTAAAAATGCTACTAAAGCCATGCTGGTGCTGCATTAAGCTAGTTGGTGCTACTCTTTTAAATGCCCTTTCTAAATGTTTTTTTAAGAGGGGAATTGCATTAACCTGTCAGCTGCAGCTTCCCTGTTTACACACAGCAGAGGCACTGCCAGCCTGAACCTGCCTGGTCGAGGAGCAGAAGGGTGACCCCTGCAGCTCCCACCACCCTGATCTCCTGCACCTGCAGCCTCCAGCTGGCCTTGATTTGCCAGTGGTTCCCTGGTGGGGAAGAGGAGGTGAGGAAGAGCTGCCTGGGGTCTTTGGTCATGGTGTGAGTGCTTCCCAGACAGGTGCTTCTTTGCCAGCCTTTGGCTGCACCTATTTTAGGGTAATTAATAATAGAGAGCTCCCGAGCAACCCAAATTTAGACAGTCATTGGAAATCCAGACAAAAAAATCTGGGAAGAGTTTGTGGTTTTACTCCTTCTACCCACTACAGCAGAGGTTGGAGGATGTCAAGTCAGGATGGGGGTTTGCCACTGTGCCCTGCTTGGTCCCTGCTCTGGTTGCATCCTCCAGGTTTGGCTTTGGTTTGGGAAGCCTGTCCCAATGCTTCGACAAACATGCTAATAAGTGTTTTGCTGCATTTTTTTTCCTCTTTCCCCATAATTTTCAAGTTTCAGCACACTACTAGCAGAAACTTGATGAATCTTCATGATAAGATTCCCATAATTTATAGAGCTTTGCTCACTTTTGGTCTTGGTTTTGACTACTCCAGCAAGTGACCTGGAATTTTATAAAATTGTAGCTCTACATCAGATTGAAATAAATAAGTTATATATTGTTATGAGGTCTGAGGGACTGTCCCTGCCAGGACTCTCACAGGCTTTAGTTTCTCTGGGTGTAGGACCCGTGGCCAGGAGCCTTAAACCTCAACCCTCAAAATTAAGGGGAATTTCTGGAAGGGAAGGTGTGTGCTCCATGTCTCATCCAGCCAGAACGAGGAGGAGCACAGGGTGTGCAGGTCCTGCCCTCTGACCCAGAACCCTGTGCCTCACTCCTTCTGTGTCCCCCGGGGTGCTGCAAGTAGTAGGAGCTGCACGAGGTGGTGACAAGTCCCCAGCATTCCGGGTATTTGATCCGAGGAAATCACCAGTCAGCCAGGAAATGTCAAGATTACGTCACATGCATAATCTTTCAAAGCCCTGAAAAGGAGCTTGTTAAAGTCTGTGTCTCTGCAGTGTGATCCCAGCTCCTTTCTGTTTTGCTCTGCCCTTCCACTATATGGGAACAGGCAGGCAAATCCTCCTCCCACATATCATTTTGCTTTTCCCTCCTCTGGCTTACAGCACTTTTGTTTGCCACAGCCTTGCCACTCGCTGGGGCTGGAGGAGCAAGTCCCCACTTGGCTGGGCTGCCAAAGGGAAGATGCTGGGATGCCCAGGCCTGTGGGATACAGCTACAGCCCAGCTTTCTGCACTGGGAAAGAAGGGAGAGGAGCTGCCATCCCTTCCCCTGTGCTTGCTCGTGTTCGGGTGGGCGCCCTGGGCAGCCCAACATCTCTGCAGGGAGGTGCCAAAACTTCACAGAGCAAAACTGCACCTCGTTATTCCACTGATTCTGCAAAGCTGCTAAGGAGCATCCAGCAGGGTATGTGACCCACACATGTTTGATTTCTTTTACAGTTTCTGTTTTGATATATGCTGGATGCGTTTCTGTAAAACGAAGATTTATGGGAACCTGGAATTTTATGACTTTAAGGCTTTGCCTCAGTCCAGATTGTGAGTTTCTCCTCTTGGAAGAGGAGGTTTAAAAGAGCCCATCTGCCTTTGGCACTTATGAAACCCTAGGCCAAGGATGACACCTTTTCCCTAAAGTTCTACTATAATGTCAAACAAAAATTTACCATCAAATATTATGCCTTCCATATGCAGTGCCCTGCTGTAGGTACAGATCACAGCAATCGTGTTGGCCTTCTCTCTTTCAAGTTTTTATCTGTGCCATAAGGAAGTCAGGACTCGGTGTAGGGTCCAAGGAGGAGCAGCAAGGCAGGGAAAACCCAAACCATACATAATTTAATGACAATGTGCCTTCACTAGTGCTCTTGATTTTTCTTGTAAAAGCACAGCAGTGCCCTTTCTGCCTGCAAGGCTGAGGAAAGCAGTGTGGTTTTTAAAACACAGCACCAGTGTCAGGCAGCTCCAAGTGCTCTGGTAGGAAACAAGCAGCATCCAAGGAAGCAGAGCCTGAGCCCAGCTCTCCTGGTTACCACGACATAAGTAAACAAACAAGTTTATCACAAGTAATGAGGGCATTGTGCCAGTTTCAGTTAAAATAATTAAATAAATGAAGGAGAAATCAGCCCCAAACCAACAAATCATTACAGCGTGAGGAAAGTACTGAATGAAATTGATTGTTCGTGCCAGCACCAGAAATATATCTTGTCATAAACTCGGGCCTCCACATCTGCTTCAGCACCAGTGGATTCTTTATAAACAGCCTCTTTAATTTTATCTAACAGCCTGTTAGCAGACATGCAGTCCAAAAATACATCTCCTTTTCTTCCTCGCACTATCCTGAGCTTGGCAGGGCACCAAACATGAGGTTCAGCTCGTAATTCAAAAAGGCCCTTCTTCAAGCATTGACTGAGCTTGATTTAATAAAAATCCTGTCCAGCTTCCTCCGGGCAGCCCTAATGGGATGCAGAGCCTGGCACTTCTCAGGGGCTGCTCCAGACCTGCTGTGTGTTGGCCAGTGAGATTTTTTTGTGGTGAAACAATATTGCTCTGTGCTGGTGCTCTCCAGAATGTCTCCCCAGAGGGGTGCACAGCTTCACTTTCAGCTGTGCCACCCTCTGAACATGGAAGTGAGTGGGCAGCACCACAAAACAAAGCAGAGCTGCAGCACAGGATGTCCTGGTGCCCCCGTAGCCCTGGGATGCCCCAGTGCCCTCCCACTGCCTTCCCCAGGGAAGGAGAGGACAGCATCACAGCCTAAGGTCACTTCCAGCCCCTGGGCTCTCCTGGGGGGAGGTCTATCCATGGTGTCCCCAGTGAGGCACTGCCAAGCACTCGTAGGTGCTCCTGGACAGACTGGGCATTCACTGAACAGAGGGCTGTTGCACTGGGGCTGGCTCCCAGAGGGTAGCCCCAACTCCAGAGGCAGGACAAACACCTTCACACCTCCTGACGCTGGTGCTCTCAAGCACAACACTGATTTTCTGGCTGCTGACTGCCTGGGAAAGCTGGAAGGGACGTTGGCTGACTTTTAATGCCAGGACAAGAGTGGCTGACGTCACCTTAGAAGATGAAATACACTCCTGCTGTGAGGACTGCACCAAATTACAGGCCCAGATTTCCCAAGAAATTAGTGCAAGAAACACCACACAACATCACATTCACTGCAACACAGGAACTCATTAGCTGGGTAGTTGAAAATGTTAATAATTATCCCATTTGACAAACCAAGATATGGATTTCAAGCCTCAAAGCTTGCCGTGCTAAAGAAAAATTAATGGCCTGGCATGTCAAGATGTCCAGGGGAAAAGGATGTTTAGCAGTTTCTCCTCGTGGCTCAGTTGTTTATTTAAATTACTTGGAAACTAAACCAGCAGCAAACATAACCACTGCTGTTGTGAGGTGTGGTTAACAATAAGTAGATTTTATTTAGCATTACATCAAAGGATGAAATGGAGTGAAATAAAGGAAAGGGAAGTTTCTTGAGTGGTCAGTGAGCCAGATCCCAGTGCCAAGACATGGAGGAGGATCAACAGAAATCCTGCAGAGCCCATCCCTCACTTGGTCGTTCTGACAGAGGAAAATAAGTAGCACAGGTGCCAATGAAAGGGAACTGCAGCCCTTGGCAGAGGATGCTGCAGGTTTGCTGTGGGGGAGGGACTCTTTTGGGTGTGGGGGATGCTGGTGGCACCCTGGGGTTTTTGTCACCTCCTGGGAGCGATTTTCTGACTGGTCCTTGTGGTTGTGCCAGGGAGGCTGCCAGCCCTCAGCAGCACCTGACCCAACAACAGGGAGGGATCTGGGATTTGCTGGGGGGCTCGTGGTCCCTCCAGTCAGGTGCCAAATTTCACTTTACAAAGCATTAATCCAGTGGTACCTTACTGATCTGAACATGACTGATACCTTTCAATTGAATTTCAGCTGAATATTTAAGAGAAACAGATCAAAGGCAAACAATTGAACAGAAGTGGGTTTAGCTGCCCAGATGTGAGCTGCAGTGCCCTCACCCTTCCCCTTATGTGCTACAACAGGATGTAACTCAATCCTAAATTACTGAAAATCCTGAAAATCACATATCAGAAGGTGTTTATTTATTTATATAAGCAACTACTCATTAGCAGTATCAAAATGCTGGCAATGCTGGCAATACAGAGCATACTCTGCAGGAGTTCTTGTCAGAGCTATATTTCACATCTCACTGGCGTGGGCTCAGATAGCCCCTGCTGAGGGGTACACATAGGTCTTCCTGGCATCTCTTTTTTTGTCCAGTCCAATGATGGGTGGGGTCAAATGGAAAAGCCACTTCTGAGAGAAGAGGCCTAGAGGGACATGGTGGGCAGGGGAGCAGGATGTGGGCAAGCACAGGCACCTTTACTCAGGTGGGGGCTCTGCCTTCTTTGGAGACTTCCCAAAGCTGGCTTGATGGAGCTCTGGAAAACACAATCCCTCTCCAAAGTCCTTTCAGCCTTATTTACTCTCCCTGGAGCTTGCAGGCAGTGACAGGTTCCAAGCATTCTGTGCAGGTTGCTCTTAAAAGCTCCCAAAATCTTTCTCCTAGCAAAGGCTAGAGGAGCTGATGCTGCTAGTAGGAAGGAGGAGGCTTGAAAGGTCACACCAAGGCTGCAATTTCCAAATGAGTGTGAAGGAACTGGATGCCTTAACACCCTCCAACTTAAACACTCAGTCTGGGCTGTTAATGGAGTGTGCCATAAAGCTGCCTTTTCTTTACCTATTCAAGGAGAATTAGAGGGAGAGACCTCTTAATGTTAAGCAGGAGAAAACTTTTTGGCTGTGAAGGCTCTTCTTCCACATGGGAAGGTTGCTTGCAGAAAATGACAGCTTGTGGACAAACTTGGGTCAGAGTGGCTGCAAAAGCAAAAAAGAGGAGGAAAGGGAAATGCAACCTCAGATGAAAATGAGACAGTAAATAGAGAAATAACCAGTCTGAGGCATCCATATGTTTCCTGGAACTCACTTCCCTCCTTTTCTAGCATTTTGCTGAGCACTATAGCAATATTCAAGCCATTATTACATTAAGAAATCTTTCAGCTTTTCTGCCTGCAAAAATAGTCATCACTTGTAAATTGAAGGCATCACTCTCTTATCTGGTCTGCAGCCAGAAGGGCTGGAAGCAATAGAAGAAGTGTGAACTTTCTCCTTCATCTCAGAGAACATTAACTTCAAAGCCAAGCCATAAACTTTCAGATGTAATGACTATTTGTCCAAAAGAGAAACACACCAGGTTGATCAATGAGTGAAAGGTATAAAACACAGAGGTTACATTTGCTCAACACTTGGGAAAAATGTGTGGTTCTGCTTGGGTGTGTGGAGGGGGCAGTTATTACCGAGTTGTTAGGGCAGGCAGGCCCAGGGGGCAGTGTCAGGATTGCTGGGTGCTTGCAGGTCCAGCACAGGGTGGTTTCTGTCCCAGAGGAGGCTGGGCTGCCGTGTCAGAGTGTGCCCCAGCTCGCCCTTGGGTGCAGACCTTCAGCACCCGGGGGGGACCTTGTGGCTGTGTTACAGCCACACTACTCTGCTTTTCCAATAAACCATGGGACAAAACACCTCTCAGCTGCTCAGACAAAGCATTCAGGACCACCAGCACTTCCTCCTGTGTCCTTGCCCCAGCTGTGTGAATGCTGACTGGAGAAAAACCCCCGTGGGTGCACTGCCTTGTCCCTGAGCATCGCTGAGCTCCAGAGCACAGGGTCCAGCCGTGCTAACACAGCCAGGCAGGTGTGCTAGAGATTTCAGACACCTTTGGGAAGACTCCCCACATCCTTCTTCCTATTTTTTAAACATGCTTTCCATTTTTCTGATAAAAGTTCCATGGAAGTAGAAAGTAATGATGTCTTTTTGTTTCCGTGGCTTGCATATCAGGAATTTAGAGGGACAGAAATTTCTATTATGTGACTTTTTTGCCAAAGACAACCATTGCTCTTCCTGATAACATCCCTTCTCCCCTCACCCACTAGGGCTTCCAGGAGGAGTCTGGACCCCATCCTCTCCCTGGGCAGTGGGTATGTGATCCTTGTGCATGGCACATGGTGCTCAGAGTTTGTAGTGTTAATCAACTTTCACTTTGTAGTGTTAATCAACTCTTTGGTGAAAGTGTTTTTAGAAGGAGTAATTGGGAGGACTTGCTGCTGGGCGCCAGGGCTGGGGAATGAGGTCCAGACCTGTGCAATTCCTGTCTGAGGATGGAGAGGAGGGAGTATGAAGAGAGATTTTGAAAGGTCTGTAACATCTTCTGCCAACATCTTTTTTGGATCAGCCCTGTGTGAGCAAATGAGAGCCCGGAAGAGCCGTGTCATTCTTGAGGACAGCTGGGCTTGCTGGGGGGCAGCTCCATTTGGGATGGGAGGCAGAGGGCTGCTGCCACTGCTGGGGGGGAAAAGAGATGGTGGGGCTGCTGATTCCACAGGCCTCAACAGCATCCTGCTTTCCCCCTGTGCTGTGCTTGCCTGTCCTAACTCCTCTGTGAGGTGCCAAAATGCCTCTGCAGGGAACCAGAGAGCAAACCTGAGCCCTTGCTCACCACACATGTCCCCAAATCCCTGTTGGAGTGAATGGAGCTGGTGGGGTCTACTCAGGTTCCTCACCATACAGGTGGTGTTGGGAGGAGATGGTGGCTCAGCTCTTGAGGTTTCTACCTGCCCCTAGATGTGCCCTGGCCTCCAGAAGGTGAGTTATCTTCTCCAGGCTGTCCCCTCTACCCTCCTGAACTCCAAACTGAGCTCCTCCCAGCATTCTGGGGAACAAGCTGTGGGGATGGCCATGAAATGCTGGAGCTGGGGGTATTGTTGGGGGTTGAGATGACATCCTGGAAATGTAGAGAACAACTGTGTGCTGAATCCATCTGGTCACCCTCCTCCTTGTGGCATATCACCTGCCCCACCTTGGTCCCACTGGAGACTCCCAGACAAGGGCAGATAATAGTGAGCAGAGGTGGGGCAAGAAGAGCAACAGGAGGGCAGTTAAGTCATTTATTTCAAGGGGCAGCTGGCTTTACCCAGTTAAAACCAGTGCAATGCCAGCAGGCTCCACATTCAGCAGATCCCCAAAGGTATTGGTGAAGCAGTGCTCAGCCTCCCCTGCAACACCTCTGCTTGAGGGAGGCAGCTGGATGCTGGGCTCCTTTTCCACTGTGGAGCTGTACCTGTGCTTTGTAGGTGTGTTGTGTGTTTAGGTCTGGTATTTGCAAAGGGATCCACTGCAGCAATCCCTTTTATGTGCCTGCAGTCCCATTTTCTACCTCCACTGGATCATGTCCTGGGCTTCAAAGCACATGGGGAGCAGTGCTGTTTTATTGCATGGTCATAAAGCAATGGCCCTCCTCCGCTCCTATAGGAATAACAAATAGTAGTTATATGGTTATATTTTTACATGGAGGCCTGCCAGAGGCTCTTTTTGCGTTCGAGACTCGAGATTTACTCTGAGAAAAGGAAGCAGAAAACAGGGCCCTGACAGTTTCTGAGCTGGCTGTGCAGCTGTGCTGAGAGGGGTGCCCTGCAGATCAAAGGGGAGCCGCTGCCGCTCTCCCCAGGTGCTGCGTGCCTGCCCCCGAGAGAGCAGATACTGGTTATCAGGCAGCACTGCTACCAACAGCACAAACCTGCACTTTGCTCTCCAGGGCTTATGGCAGCCACAAGGATGCCAGATTAGATTTAGGAAAGCACATATGGATGTGTTGCCTTCTTCAGCCTTGCACCACTCCTCAAAATCCTCCATTGCTCCGAAGGAAGACAGAAAGCACGGCTGTGGACAGTCACAGCTGTAGAAGCATAATTGCAATTGCTGTCTCAGAGCTGCTTAGTGCTTCTGATTAATCCTTGAGACCTTCAGGGAGTCACTGTAGGGTGAAGGGAAAGCATTTTGGGGCAGGGGTACAGCACAGAAACAACTCTGCAGAAGGATTGAAAAAAAACACCTCTAGTTTACATTTCACTGAGGGGAAAGATGCTCTGAGGCAACACCAGCACAAGCTCAGACTGAAGCCCAGACTTCCTACTCTGGGATTTCAGGTGTTTGGATAGTGTCTCTGACACCAAATCCTGCACCATGTCTTCCCCTGAAGGTTGAGATGCCACCATAGCTCATCTCTCAACCCAGTCACTGGCCACGAACTACAGCTCCAGTCCACTGACAGCGAATCCCACCAGTTCACTTCATGTGTTCACAGGGGTGTTTGGCTTCTGGGGAGGCAAACGGGAAGGTGACAGGAGTGAAGTCTCATTTCAGTGCTGGGATCAACTGTGCCTCAGCAAAACCTCCCTCTAAGCTCCCACACTGCATAACAGATGGCACATCTGTTTGTATTCCAGGGTGATCTCACCAATCACTTTTTAAGAATCCAGCATCCAGGTTAATCAACATGAGCTGAATTACAGCAAAGGTTCCTACAGCAGTGGAAAAATCCTGTGCAACTCCCTTTCCTCAAGTTATCCTCCTGGATAGTGGGGTTTATCCTCTGTCTGAATTCTGCCCAAATCCTCATGATCCCTGCAAAGCCAAAGCTTCTTTCCAAAGAACTTCTGCCTCTCAGGGCCTTTGTCTATTTTATACAGCAGATCTTCCAATAGTTGAGTTTCTGTTTGGCACTCAAACTAAAGGCTAAAAAAGTATGATACAGGTCAACCTCAAAACCATCATGGGAATGGAAAGGGAGATTCCCAAGGAAACTTTGTCCTCAGCCACAAGGCCATTGAAGAGGAGCTATCACCCACTACAATGCACTGCCTACAGCACAGCCTCAGAGCACACAGGATGCAAGTTCAAACCCCTCCGGTTTTTCATATGGAAAATATTTTTAAAAAGCTTTTCTGGAAGCAGTATCACACCCAGTGTGCCAGGCAGCACCAGAGGCATGTTGAGATGGAGCACAGAGAGGCAGCAGTCTGGCTGTGCCTGGCTGTGCCTACAGTGCTCACGAAGGCCAGGGCAGAGTGGCACCCTGGGCTCACAGGCACTGTGCCTAGAGCTTGCTTCCCAAGGAGAATATTTACCTTGGAAACAGCTGCTTGGAGTGATCCAAAGCAGAGCCTCAGAGTTAGCAGAGAGCCCAGCAGACAATGAGCACAAATCCAGGGCTGGAGTTCATCTCTTCTTTGTTGGTGATGTAGCTATGCCTGTCAGATCTGCCTACAATGTCAGAAACAGCTCCCCAGCTGACTCTGGGTCCTCATCCCTGATTGTTCCCATGGTGTTGGTCAGCACACACCTATCCTGTCCTCTGGAATTACAAAAATACTGGCTTGCTCTTAGGTCCATAGGCACAACACAGAGGGCCAAGCTAAGCTGGAGTCAAGTGCCATGCTCTGATATCAGCCTTGCTTTGTTGGCTGGCCCTTGAACAACCAATGCTGCTCTGAAACAACTACTCTTGTCCACTGCCTATCAGATGCCAGGTCCACTCCTTGGGGCAGGCAGTTTAGTCCTGCAGGTATTCCTGCTCTGTCTGCTCCAATAAACAGTGTAAATATTTATACCCCTAGCAAGAGGGTTAGGAGAGCCCTGTTGCAGGCTGTCCTGTGGTTTGGCCACACTCTGAAGATATAGCATGTCAGGTAAATCCTTGCTGCAGCTGAGGCTTCCTTTTGAGATCAGCTAAAACAAAACAAAACAAAACAAAACAAAACAAAAAAGCCATTTTTATGTTTCTAATTTTCAGGACTAATTCTGATGAAAGATTGCACACCAATTGGCAGATAGCTTTGGTCAACCAGAAACTGCACTTTTCAGTGAGTAAGCTGTTCTTCAGACATCATTTGCTCTACTTCCCACTGCCACAGGAGAGGGAAGGGATACTGCAGATACTGCTTCATGTATGACCATTGCTGCCCTGGCTCTTAATGCAGCCACCAGATGGTCTCACCCTCTGCCAGCTCTTCTGCTTGGAGACATTAAGGACCTTCAGCAGTCACCATCTCTCACTCTGGGCAGCTTTTTCCTCAGCTGCACCTCTCCCACTGCTGTCAGAATGGCCATGACAAGTCTGTCAAGACTTGCTTACTTAATTTCTGTATTGAGGGTTTTTAGCTACTGTCACTGGTGTTTCTATGTCCTCCTTTCAGGACACAAATCTTTATAATCCCAAGAGGTTATGCCATCTGCTGTCAGTTAGAATGTAAACACCTTCTTAGGCTCAGGTACCACGCACAACAATGGTAATGTTTGTCATCAGGACATGGCAGTGGGGCTCCAAGGTGGCGTAGCTGAGAATGGCCACAAGTCACAGCATCACAGAATGGCTTCAGTTGGAAGGGTCCTTAAAGATCATCTGGTTCCAACTCCCCATGGATGCCACCCACTAGACCAGGCTCCTCACAGACCTGGGGTGTCCTCTGAGGACAACCCACTTTGCCCTGATTTTTTGCCACCTCCCACCTGCCAGCATCTCCCAGAGCTCACTGGAGCCATTACAGGCTGGTTAAAGGGTGACTGGGACATTTATAGGGAGAGAACAGCCAGTGGGGGGGACAGCCATGTGTTTGTGGGGGTGCTTCTTCTAAAGCTGATTTATTTTAGCAGGAGTTTTACAGAGCACAGCTGGCAGTGCTGGCCAGCAGACATGGCAGTGTCCAGGTTCTGCTTAGAGACTGACAAGGAAACTCTGGGGCTGGCAACAGGATCCTGGAACCCTCTGGGGACCACCTGGTTAACCCTGCTTTGGCTGACCTGGCTCAAGTAGAAGACTTGGCTTAGGTGATCTCCAGAGGTGCCTTCCAACCTCAGTCTTTCAGTCAGACTTATTTAAAACTCTGGCATAAAATGTAGATTGGATATTCAGGTGCTTATATTCAAGAATTCCATAAGCTCTCAACTCAATACAGGAAATTTGGCATTCAAGTCCAACAGCACATTGAACCTTTGCTAGGCTGTAAGGCCAGAGTTTCATGAAAGTTTTAACAACCAAACAAACCATGCAAGTCAGATGTTTCTATGCAGCAGCCATATGATCCAAAGTTTCTCAAACAAAACCATTTGCTGTCGGGACATAGTGGAGCCAAATCAGTGTGATTCAAGTTTTTAGTCAATTTTGTAAAATGTCAGAAGGAGTTACTTAGTGCCACCCAGTGTTGGCAGCTAGAAAAAAGAAGGTTAAATATGGTTACAACTGGGTGTAGCCCAGTGAAACAGGAAAAAAAGCCCAGCACTTGGTTTCTGTATCAGGGGTGAATAATGCCACAGAAGCTGTGTAGCACCAGCATTCAGAGGTAGGTGTCCCAGACCTGAGATGAAGTTTAGACATCTTGTTAAAAAAAGCAACTTCTACTTTTTGTATTCAGTTTTCAAAGCAGGTAATCAGTTTGAGATGCAGATGGTCTATTTTGTCACAAGACACTCCCCTAGTCTGACATCTGTCTAGTGAGAAAGTTGTACTGACTTTTCTGGTCAGATGTTCAGGAATTTAGATGAGACACAACCATATAAAATGTGTCTCTTTCCTGGAATAAATAGAGTACAGTTAAACATGACTCTTTTCCCTCTGCCCCACTTTGTCTCAGGTGCTGCATATGACTTGCCTTTTCCTCAAAGCCTTTAAAATTACTCAGGATCCCATGTATATCAAGCATGGAAATACTCTCCCAGTTTATGATCTTTGGATGGCTGAAGAACTGCATGTCTGCTTTTGCCCTTCAAAGAACTGTAGAAAATCACAGAATGGTTTGGCTTGGGAGGGGCCTTAAAGATCATCCAGTTCCAGCTCTCCTGCCATGAGCAGGGACACCTTCCACCAGACCAGATTGCTCAAAGACCCATCCAACCTGGTCTGGAACCCTTCCATATAAAGTTAGTGGAGCGTCATGGTCCCATTTAACAGATGTGAAAAGTGAGATGAGAACAGGTATTCCCATCCTCATCACAGCCCCATCCCAGGAGAGCTGGGCCCTGGCCAGGATGGGATGGAGGAGATCTGGAGCCAAGAGCCCAACTGGGAAGGAGAGGAAGGGGAAAGCAAGGTCCAAAGACGCCTCAAAACCACCAGTTGCTGGCAGGGTGAGGACACTCCAGGGTTGTGGCTTCACCTGTAGTGGCAGAGAAACCCTCCTTCCACCCTGTTGGGCTCCTTCACTCTGCCCTGAAGTACTTACCTCACTGCCCAGAGGGAAAAAAAAAGACAGCAGAGGTTTGAGTGGTTCTCTGCTGGTTCTTTATTTCATCCCTAGAAGATAAGGGCCAAGCAGAGATTGACACAGGAGTTTATCTCAGATTGATACAACAAAAAAAGCAAGAGTGAAGTGAAGGGTGGCTGTCCTCTGAAACAACCTCAGCTTCCACACTGGTGATCCATGCTTATGGGTGTGAGGACAGGCATTTTTACTTTTTTCTCCTACTCATGGAGCCATCTATCTCCCAGTCACACAGCCTATCCCTTGGATTTGTGCTTGCTGACAATGTCTCCTCTCTCACTTACCTTTCCCTGACCGCTGGGAAACAGGCCAGGCAGTATGGCCACAGGTCACGAGCCAAAATCTCCTCTTCTGGGGCCAACACACTTGGGGTCGTTTTTTCTTTTCTCATCAGTCCCGTGAGGCTCCTGAAGGACTGGGCTAGCCCTGGGAGCTGGGCTAGCTCTGCTGGCTTTTGTTGGAAGAGCTCCATGGTCACTAATTGCATCTGAATTTCTCACTAGGGCCCGACATGTCCTCAGAGCTCTCCATGCTCTCCACAGCTATGAGAATCTCAGTCTTGCTCCCACAGAACTCACAGGTGGGAAATCACTAATTCCTGTGATGGCTGCTTAGCCTTTGCCTCAGGAATTCATCAAAAAGAGAATTTTCTCTAAGAGGGCTACAGGACACAGTGTGCAGAGAAAAAGTTGGAGGAAGGAGACCAGACAAATATAGCATTCTTGGGAAAAAAAAAAAGTATCTGTGTGTATCCCTTCAGTTACAGTTTACAAAGTAGCTTCACAAGAAGAAACAGTGCCTGCTCCGGAGGTTTTACCGTCCCAGCAATCTGAATGAAATAGCAGGAAGGGGAAAGGCAGAAGCAGACCTGCTGATTCCCTGCCTTACACGGAGCAACTGTGCTCAGTTCGCAGGTCCAAGGCGTTTTTAAGCCTATAAATAAACTGGGGACGCTAATGATGCCATTAGTCTGGGCTGGCCGCGGTCCCAGCTATTCTCAGTGGCGAGGTTGCCTCTGCGGCAGAAGCAGGGCTCCGCTCGCAGCGCGGCCGGGCGAGCAGCGGGCGGTGCCGTGTGCCGGGCAGCCCGCCGGGAGGAGCGTCCCGAGAGCCAGCCCTCCTGCGGGGGCACAGGAAAAGCGGCGGCACACAACGAGCACCGGGAAAAGCAGAGTGCTGCCGGCTGCGGGGGAGGCTGGTGGCTGCTCCTGCCTGCAGCCCTTAGGCACAGATGCGTTCTTCATCTCCTACATCTCCGACGGAGACCCTCTGCTCCTCTGGGGCTGCTGGGAGCCTGCTGCCCACCTCTACCTTTCCAAGGACAGAAAGTGGCAGAGCTCGGGGCTGCAGAGTAGAGGGGGAGCCTGCGAGGGGCGGGCCAGGGCATCCCAGCAGCTCCCTGTGGAGAACAAGGTTCTCCTGAAGCCCTGAGACAGCCTCCTGCCCCTCACACCAATAGTCAGTGCTTCCTTCCCTTGGAGGCAGAGGGGAGAAGAGCTCCCTTTCTTTTTCACCCAGGAGCAGCAGGAATGTCATGTGCTTGGATGGTAAAAGCTGCTTTTTCTCCTTCCTCCTGAGAGGAGAGAAACCACAGGACAGCATCTGCTTGGGAAAAGAGCAGCCCAGAATTTGCCCTCAGTGCTCACATGGCACCCAGAGCTGGTTTGCCCTGAGGTTCTTCTTACAAAGGTACCTCTTACAAAGGCTTGCCTCATCTTACAAAGTATACCGTGCTTTTGTTTATTTTACTGTTTCTGTTACAATATGCCAGGAAAAGATTTACTCCTAACAGTAAATGAAGTTCACACTCACTGGAAATAGGTGCCTTTGAAAATCACATCTACACATTGCTTTCCTTTGACCTGCCCCCTCAGGTATCCAAGATGGTCAGACACCACCACACAGGGTTAGAGAAATTAATGTTCCTGTACCACCAGAAAGCAACACTGGCCAACTTTTTCTTTTCTTTGCTGCAATGAGCTCAAGATGCTAAGACATTTGCCAAATAATATTACAAAAGAATTGTTCACACTCTGGTCCCAGGTGACATTTGGCTACTGTAGCTATTAGGATTTACTCTCCCAAAAAATGCAGTGGCACAGGACTTTTCCCCCAATCTTCTCAGAAAATACACTCTGTTTTCTGTTCTTTGTGTTGCTTGGTAATGTTTCCTGAATTCTTAATATCTATAGTTGCTCATAATGTACCATCTAGAAAAGGAATTAAGAGAAATGTGGATGTTTTTCTTACCTTCTTACAAAGATATTTTGGGGCCAGAGGCAGCAATTTCTCTGTGGAAGATCCACCCCACTTGACATGGCTTGCAGCTCACAAACAACACAACTTGTTCACTCTCAGGAACTGCTAATAAATGGATTTTATTTACTTGAGTTTTGCTATTGGGTCTCAACTATATCCAATGGACAATCTGAAGGCACTACTTATTCTATAGCTTCCCTGGTGCATTTGCTGTCTGGCCTCTTTTAGGGATCACACAGGACATGAACATTTGAAGCTCACTGGAGGCCTGGGTGGCTTGTGCATGGCAAAGTTTGGTTCTGCCCACAGCCACTTTGGCAAGCAGGAACACACCTGGATCCTGTGAACGGGGCTAGGGACTGCCCATGCCAGTGGCAATCTGAGACACCCACCCCAGTAACAGTTGACTGGAAGTTTCTTTCCTACTTTAATGAGTGTATGCAGTGTTATGCCATTTTTTGCAAAGCTGTCACAAAGGCTCCTGACTGATCCCTACTGCCTGTAACTGGTACTTTGGGGAGCCCATCAGCCTCATCACTCCCCTTGAGATGCTGCTCTTTGAAACCTGCTGATGAAGGACAGCAGGGAGCAGGCACTGCAGTGATTCTTTGGCTCCACAGAAGTGTCTTGGTCACATCCCCATCAGCTTTGGCAGACTTGGTGCAGTTCTTATTAACTCCTAATCTCTACTTTTCTGGGTAGTTGCTCGCATGAGAATTTTCTTTATCAATGGAATTTCATCAGTTGGGTTTGCTTGCCATCCACTAGCTTGTCAAATTCAGAGATATAGCCATCTAAATCTTATAGGTATAAACTGCAGCAACATCACTCTCAGAAGGAAAGTGGGGAGAAACATATCTCCTCAAAGATATATTCTATGTCTGGAGAAACTGCATGTTCAATAAAAAAACAGCTTGCAAATGCAGTCTTGCACAAGACACACAGAGATACTCCAGATAGACTTAACATTCACCTTGACAAAGTAATCAGCTTGTCAAGCAAAGGAAGTCATTATGGCCAGAGTGGTCATGGAAGGTAACTAATACTCTCCATCTTCAGTATCAGTTTAATAAGGATTTAAAATATTGCATGAGAGGAGATGTGGAATGTTAGAGGAGAAAACATATACATACGAATGAAGACAGCAGCATGTGACAGCCAAAAATGGAAAATAAATGCTAGAAATGTTTCATATTGACCCAAATAAATAACAACCTCAAGTGAAATGGTTTAGCTTGTTTCATATGGTAAAGATATAGGCTAGCCTGGTCTCACACTAGAAATTTGCTTTCCCTAGAACAAAACAAAAGGCCTCCATTTATCTTGGCAATGAAAATGTCCTTGTCAGATGTCAGCTGAGCTCCCTCTGGGCAGGTCACCTATTTCCTCCCATCTTCAGAGGAGACCCATAAAACAATGGCTCCCAAACACAATACATCTGTGCATCTTGAGCAGTCATCCCTTCTCTTCCCTGAGCTGTCTGAGTTGTCTCAGAAGACACAGACCTTCCCTATGCCTGGAAAATCCTGCTAGAGAAAAATATCACTGCTAGCAGTAGTGATAATGGAAGACATCCCTGCAGCCCGTGAACCTCACAGGGTTGAAAGTGCAATACCAGGTACAAGACTTCCTCCTTGCTGACCCTGCTGCTCACCCACCCCAGAGCATGGCTCCTGCTGGAACTGCCCTTCCTGGCATCAGGACGGGAAGTGCCAAGGACCAGCACCCAGAATGAACCAGTCATCAATAAAATCCAGTGAAAACTTGTTGCTGCTTAGAAATCATCACCAGACAAAGAAAAGACCCAACTCAGAGAATTCCCTGCTTGGCATACCAATGATGAGGTGATGGAATGCAACTCAGAGGTAGGATGGAGCAGCTAGAGCAGGAGTGGGTATTGCTGCCAAAGCTTAATGTCCAACTAAAACCATTGTTTCCACATTTCCACAAAGATGGAGAGAAGGGTGACAGTGTCTCAGATGGGCAATAGCTGGAGTGAGGTGGAGCTGAGCCCTGCACCAAGGCATGAGTGAATCATACATGGAACCTCTGACTGACAGCACTGGTGTCTCCAGGGAGGCCTGAGGACTCACATTGTTCTGCACATCTAGGAGAGCAAGAAAAATAGTGATTTATTAGATCAGTCATAAAAATCTGAAAATCCTGTCCTGTTAATGTTGACAATTAACTCTTACATCTGTCTGGGGGAAAGGGTCCTGGTGCCTTTCCTCTGTGATGCTCAGGTATGTGACAGTGGAAGCCTACTATTGCCTTCTGTAGGACCAGGACAATGCTGTGCTGGCAGGCAAGAAAATGGTGTGGCTCCTCTGGACCTAAGTGAGCACTGAACACTGGAAATGCCCCCAGCTACACAAGTGTGGTACTCCATCATGCTGCTGAAGCAGCAGAGCCTCCTCCTGCTGCTGCTCTGAGCGGGCTGCATTCGCTGGTTTGGGTTTCTCAGAGTCCTGGAGGAGATGTTAGATGGCTGTGAGATTCAGTCTCTAATTAGGTCCCTGTAGTGGTGAGACTGCTTCCTTTATAATCACTCAGTGGGAACTGGTACTTTATCCTCTACACTCAAATTTTTATGTCTTTCACCCTCATTTTCTCTCCAATGCCCAGAGTCTCCAGTCCACAGGATGACAGCTGCAAAAGCCTCTGACATTCACTTAAAGGATGATTCTTTTCAGCTGCTTCACATTTCCTTTTGACAAGCTCTTCCAGGGATATTTACTGCAACTAATGAATTAACTCACAGCTGGACCACTTGCTAGCCTTTTCAGTCCGGAGCTGCTTTAAATCTTGATTAGCTGTTATGATTTGTAAATCTCATAGAACTGCTAAGTCTAAGCTTTCCTGTCTCACACTGTGATCAGGAGACTGTTCCCAGTCATGCAGAGCAGCAGTACACAGGCATTAGGCATTCAGGGGGACTCTACCTCTGCAGCAGGTAGCAAAACAGTGTATTATCCACAGGAAGTAGTTCAATTCACAAGGAAAGTGATTTGAATAAATTGTAGTGTGTCGGTTTTGCATGGCCTGATTTTGGGCAGTTGGGTGGGGGGGGTCACAGAGGTGGTTTCTGTGAGAAGCTGCTGAAAGCTTCCACCATGTCCAGCAGAGCCAGTCCCTGATGGCTCTGAGGATGGACATGCTGCTGGCCAGGGCTGGCCAATTAGAAAGGTTGGTAACACCTCTGTGATTACAGATTTAAGAAGAAAATCAAAACAAAGTGAGGTGCGTGCGCAGGGTTAATTCCAGCTAGAGAAGAGGAGGAGGTGATAACATGTGAAGGAAAACAACATGGAGAGACCAAGGTCAGTGCAGAAGGAGGGGAGGAGGTGCTCCAGGTGCTTGAGCTGAGATTCCTCTGCAGGCTGTGGTGAGACCATGGTGAAGCAGCTCCAGCCCATGGGATGCACAGGGGATGCACAGATCTACCCACAGCCCTTGGGGGAGGTGCCCATGCCAGAGCAGGTGGAAGCCTGGAGGATGCTGTGCTCCAGTGGGAGACCTGGGGAAGAGAGGGGGTCCCTGCTTCCAGGCTGGAGCAGCCTGTCCTTGGGGGACTGCACCCCGTGGAAGAGTGACCCATGACACAGCAGTTTTGGGAGGACTGCTGCTCGTGAGATTGGAAACACACTGGAAAAATTCATAGAGAACGCTCTCCTGTGGGAGGGATCCCACGGCCTCACAGGGGAAGGACTCCTCTCCCTGAGGAGTAGAAGAAAATCTCAGGTGATGAACTGACCAAAACCCCCATGCCTTGTCCCCTGCCCTGTTCCCTGGGGGTGGGAAGAAGGGAGGGGCTGGGGGTGGAAAGGTGTTCTAACAGCTTATTTTACTCCTCATTATCCTCCTCTGACTTTGTTAGTAATAAATTCACTTTGTGTTTCCAAGTTGAGTCTGTTTTGCCCTTGGAATTTTTTCTCCTGGTCCTTATCTCAAGTCATGAAGCCTGCATTAAACTTTTCTCTCTTCTGCCCAGCAGTGGCAGGGAAGGATGAGTGAGCAGCTTCTGTGGGTGCCTAGAGTTTGGCCACGACAGTTTTTGGTGGAGAATGCAGGCACTCACAAGGACTTTGCAATAAGGATGTTATTTGGGAGAAATATTGGGAAAACAAGTATTAAACCGTGTTATCAAGTAGAATGATAGTGGGGAATTTGCATTGTAATTGTAGTGAACGGTCCAGGGGTGGATTTTGTGTAGTTTGTCCATTTTTGTTCTGTACTGTGATGATGTTGTTTTTCGATCATTTGTGGGGAACATATTTTCCCTTTCCCTTCCCTTTCCCTTTCCCTTCCCTTCCCTTCCCTTCCCTTCCCTTCCCTTCCCTTTCCCTTCCCTTCCCTTCCCTTCCCTTCCCTTCCCTTCCCTTTCCCTTCCCTTCCCTTCCCTTTCCCTTCCCTTTCCCTTTCCCTTCCCTTCCCTTCCTTTCAAGATTGTATGTTGAATGTGATGATTTTATTAATGCAGACTTCCATGGTCATTGCCAATCCTTATATAAGCTGTCTAATACTGTTAATATTATTAGCCAACACCGTTGTTATTCTATGGAATTCATGGAATTTGCCATCATCCTGGTGCAAGAGAAAACAACCTTTAAGTGAGGAGCTGTTAAAATCTGCCCTGAGGCATCCAGTTCCTGGGTGGAAGGGTGTGTGGAGGGATTTGGGTAGGTTCCAAGGTTATCATCTTCCATTGCCTGGGACTTTACCCCTGAACAGGTAAACAGCCCTAACAAACTGGCCTGTGGACTGATAGAAGGGAACCATTACTGAAGCCTTGCTTCCCAGAAGTGTCTGAGCATGGCTTGCTGATGGGAAGCAGAGAATGACTTTTCCCTTTGCTTATGCACGCACAGATTCTCATTTATTTCTTTTCTTTCACTGTAATAAAACTGCCTGATCTCACCCTCTGGTTGTTCTCCATCTCATTGTCTCCCCTGTCCCACTGGCAAAGCAAACGATAGGGTGGCTTAGTGGGCACCTGGCACCCACCAGGGTAAACCTGCTACAGACAGCTGGAAAAGAAAAGGTCTTACTATTTTAAGCCTGTGTGAAAAAATATGCAATGCAACACAAACTACATTTCACAAGCATCTTGCACAAGTGATATTACACAAATGCACCTTTCTCCACATTATTTTGCAGATCCTCTTTTCTGTTTCTAACTCTGAGCACATTCTGAGCAATGAACAACAGCCCAACATTTCAAATTAAGATGCTTATTTGAGTTCCTAAATAAAATTAGTCTGATTTGTATAGATTCTGCCATCTCAAGTCTCAAGACATTTACAGGGTCAGCAAGTGTTTGGCTGTCAGTTCATTTGTATTTTGGCAACTAACTGTGCATTTAGGCATCTAAATTTTCAGTGATTTGAATTCCAGCTCAAAAATTCTGGCCTGGAGGTAAGCATCAAACTGGAATTTGCAGCCCAGGGAATACACTAGTCAGGCAGTTGCCTAAGTTCAGGATGAAAAGTCAAAGCACACGGGAGCCTTTTCACTTATCAGAAGACTTACAGCAAAACAGGAAGTTATTAATATCAGAGCCTGAACTGACTTGAGAGTCAGACAATATCAAACAGAAGGTGTCTCCCCTTTTTCCTGTTTATCTCTTGCTAGCTCAGAAGACAGGCGAGATGAAGAGGCAAAGAGTTTCATAATTTGGTGCTACAAGGCAGTGAAATTGAACCAGCAGGCCGTACATCATTACACAAAGTATATGGCATCACTTTCCTCAAGTCTTTAAAGCTTTTGCTGTACTTTTAAACAAACAGCAAAGCTATTTTGAAATGATGGGGTGGAACATGACAAAATAATGCAGTACAATGGCATGCAGGAGTTTAGACAAAGTGAGCAATAAGTGAAACTACAGGGGAGGGTAATATGCTGCCTTGGTATAATTATCTTAGGAAAACACTGGAACTAAAGAACTTTCTCTTGAGAAAGTGTCATTTGATTTTTAAATCACACAGGTCATTAGGACTACAGTTTCATGTCGTGTCTGCATGATGGTTTATCAAAACAAGATCAAGTTACTGGCAGGGTCCTGGGAGGAAGTTCCAGGATAAAGGAAAAATACTCTACAGAGCAGCTTACCACCAAACAGAAATGAGCAAAATTTGCTGGACTCAAGGCCAGCCTCATCACATCAGCACAGCACACACCAGACTGCATTCAGGTCTCTGTTTTCACTGCTGCCCAACACAGTTATTTTGTTTCAAAGACAATTTTAAAAATCACCCTTTATACAAGGGAACTGGACATGGTTCCTCCTTGAAAGACAAGATCAAGCAGGAAACCCTGCACTGAGAACAGCTAGCAAGGCCAAAAATGGAGTGCCAGCCTTTTGGGATGTGGGGTCATTGGCTGGCTGAGCTCTTCTGTGTTTTGTCAGCCACTGTGGAGCTAACAGAGCCACGGAGCTGCCTCCCTGCCTCCATGTTTGCAGAGAATTTATTAAAAGACTCATGCTGGGCACAGAAAAACTGGCACTGAGCAGGTAAAAGGCAAACCCCAAGAATATTTATTTGTTTTGACTTATGATTGAGCAGGTCATACTTTCTAGTGTAACTTGGCTGTTCTCAAGAAAACAAAACACAAAACACTCTAAGTAGGTGTCAGCTCCTTGGGAAAGGTTTCCTTTCTTTTGGAGAAACAGGAGATTTAATATGGGGATTTATTCACTGGGTGCTTTCACTCTTTCAGTTATTTGGGCCTCTTTCTTTTTTTCCCATCCTATTTTGCTGAGCGACTCACAGCCACATGAAATAAATTCCTAGAAGGAGATCACTCCCACAGAGCCTTACACCTCTCAATTTACACTGGAAAAATACTGTTTGTGCAGTGCAGAAGATTAAAAAAATAGAGGTGCATCTTCTTTTCTGTCCTTGATAAGGTTTCAGCTGCAAACACAAGGCAAGAATCACACTTTCCTTCCAGTGAGGTTGTAGATGTCAAAAAAAAAAATCACAAATTTCATTTCTGCTCAAGGGAGATCTGCTGTACATGACTTGCAGAAACCACTACCTCTGACAAGATTTGTTAACTACAGTACTGATGTACACAATGTAATCCTCAGGGGAAGGCCCAGAAGTCAGCTGTCCCCCAGAACAGCCTTTTTTCTCCACTCAGGCCACTTTAGGGGTGCTGGGTAAACAGGGGTACAGCAAGCAGCTTCCAGGCTCCCAGATAGATGCTTTGTCATCCCTGGACTCATGGATGAGGAGGAGGAGGAAGGGAAGAAGAACTGTATCAGATGAAATGGAACTAGGCAAGAAAAAAGAGTGGTTACTAGCAATTAAAAAAGAATTCTATAAATAAAGATATGAATAGTTTTCATGTTTAAGCAAGAAATGCGAACAGTATGAAATGAAGCAGAATTAAGAAAAAGCATTCTGCAAAGTGAATTAGAGAGATTTACAGCACAATATCAGTTCCCTGTGCAGTTCAGGTCAAATATTGCTTTGCATTTGAAAGTTAGCTACTCTGGAGTACTCTGGAGGATCCCCTTTGCTGTCCATTGCCTACTGTGAAAAGGTAATGCAGACCAAACCACTTCAGGGTCTGATATGACTCTCTCTCATAGTGTAGCTGAATTCCTCACAGGTGCTCATCTCACACAACTCAGAGGTATGGAAGCACGTTTTCCTTGGAGAATGAGGGGCAAAAGGCAGAAGGATGGGAGCAGCTTACACAAGGGAGTTACTGGCAAAGCAAAAACCAGGATGGAGATCACCCAAGTTCCAAGCTAGCATCTGAACTTTCAGACACACCCTCTTCTCCCTCAAAATGTGAGAAAAGAAGAAATAAAACTGAAACCATACCACAGTGGTTTGAGTTATTTGAGAGTCCTGGCTACAACCTCCCACACAGTAATCACCACATAATCTTGGCTGCTTTCACCATTGCCATCTTACCTTTCCCTCTCAGCCTTTCTGTTGTGTTCTGACATAAACTGGGAGCTGCCTGAGGCAGAAGCTGTTAAAGCTTCCCCATTATTTTGCATGTAACATGAAGTATCATGGAATATCTCACAGGTTTTGACTCTAAATTGAGCTTTTGAAAGAGAGTCAAATTACTTAATGTCACTTGAGTCTGCCTTCTGAAGCTTTTCCACACCTAGGAGCAGCTGGCAGAAGCAGTGGAAGTGAGCAAAGGCCATCTGTGCACATTGCTCAGGTTTTACTATTTCTGCTCACCCTGAGATTTTTGGTATCAGGGAAATTATTTAGGCTGAAGGAAATAGTTCTTGAGGGCAACAAGGATCTGGCTAGTGAGTCTGTCCTTAGGATAGGCAAGCCTAAAAAATGTGCATACAGCAGCAGCTGCTTTGCAGGAATGAAGCCCTGCAAATTTTTTTATGCATGCTGATGTCCGAAGCGTTGCTGTGAAGGATTTATGCAGCAGATATGTGACTATGTGTTCCTGTTCCACTGCTAAGTATTCCTATGTGTCTCCTCTCTCACTGCCCTTCAAGGCTTTGCTCTGAATACAGTGATGCATACTGTTCCTGAGGAGTCTTGGGAGAGAATGTAGAGGGCATAGATTTGCTTCAAAGCAGATCTTCAAACATCTGTTTGTACTTACAGCACAAAAATTCAGCACACTACAGCACATAGCTGCCTGGAGCTTCAAGGCAAACACAAATGCTACGAGGTATTAAACACTCATAAACATAAACAAGATAGCCTGGAGCAGCTTATCAGTTAGGTGGTAATGGGTGGGGAAAAGCTCATTGTATATTTAAGGCCCAGACATTTTCCCACTGATTTTTGCCATGTTAGTAATGGGCCAGGGAGAGGAAGACTCATGTAATTTAGCTGGGAAATACTGCTCAGGTCAGTCAGTCCTGACTCTCTCCTGCTGTGGTTCCTGCTTGCTGCTGCACCACGGTGCAAGTGCAGTGTCAGGCCGGACACCCTCTGAGTCAGGAGGGGAAAGAGACAACTGCTCATGCCAGCTCCATTCCTGACAGCCAGGCCACCACTAGGGCAGGTTACCTCTGCAGGAGAACAGTTACCCTGAAGGGTAAGGGACTTCCCTGGCAGCAGAGCCTGGCTATCTCAGGCTGATACAGGAGCATCAGGGGCATGGCTCTGGACCCTCATTTTTCTTTGGGTGGAAAAAGACCAAGCAGATGAAGACACTGTCACCTGCTTTTGCTTAACATCACCCTGCGACCACAGGGTAGAGTGGCACTGAGACACAGGGATGTTTTTACCACTACCTGAGAGATAGGTATCATGATTAAGCTGATAGAAGTTGGTGGTGTTTCAGTCTCCTCCACACCTTCTGGGTGAATGTGAAGAAAATTTGGCTGGCTTGAAGTATCTATATAGTTTTGTATTAGCATCAGATGACTGCCAGTTCTGGTGTAAAGGAGGGGACAGAAACATGGGGGCAGGATCTGTTAGGACTTGAGGCACAGAAGCAGAGCTGTTCTGGGTGAGATTAAACCATTATGGACAACATCTCAGTATCTCTAGTTCACAGTCTTCTATTTAGCCTAACCCCACCTGAATTTTGGAGATTCAACTCAAATGCCATTTGGAGCAGCTCTGCCCTGGACATAGGTTCTCTTCTGCCAGCTCCACTGCAGGGACCATAATCTTTGTCAGCAGAGCAGTAAAAGCAGCTGGGTGGGTCACCTCTTCAGTCACATCACCATCACTTGGTAGAGCTCATTTGTCAGAGCCCTAAATCACAATACAAACACTAGAAATCAACCCAAAATGGGTATGGCTAGACCACAAGACCTGAAAATTCTCTAAAAATATACAATCTAGTTCAATAAATAGTGCCTTCCCCAGGACAGATAATTTGGGATCTCCAAGTAAAACACTGTCAACAAGAAAAGCATTTTACACCAATATTTTTGGCAGTATATAAACATCCTCGCGTATTACACAGTACTTACTACAAGGGCAAAAGATTCCAACGTAGATCCACATTCACTTTTGCTTTTCTAGAGGTGAAGAGGGATTTTCAGTCATGTTGAGCTAATGTGACTGAACCAACAGGAATTAAAGCTATGCCCTTTCCTGCCTGTTGGGACATGGTGAAAGAAAGAAGCTACCTTAAATCAAAGGGTCCAGATTCAGGGAGGTGCTCCAGCTAGAAATCAGAAGCCAGTTTACAGATACTTTGATAACTTGAGCTTTTATCATTCCACAGGCCCCCAAGATCAGTTGGTAAGAGTTGGGTAGGTTTCCTCATAAGGTATTTGAAGGCAAAGACAATCTACATTTGCTTCCCACAGGCAAGCCCAGGCAGCTACAGCATGTTGTATAAAGAGATTAAATGCAAGTTTTGTAGCACTACTGTATGAAAAGATACAATCGGTTCTACCATTAGGAGCTAAGGAGTTAGGATTCTAAATCTGATGTAGGCACCTTTGAAGAAGCACCAGTTTTGTCATGAATATCCCATGCTTTGTCCTATCTTGAAAACTGAATTGTTTAGCTATTAAAAGAGATTAATGTAATCTCTGTGCCTATGAAATTGGATTTTGAAACAGTTTGCTTACTGTACTATCTCCAGTGTAGTAAACGAGACCTCTGCTGCTTTTCATGTTGCTATAATTACAGGTCAGACCTTGTTTGAGCCCAGCATGTGCTAGCATTGCCAGCAGGGCAAAGTGCCTGGCAGATTGCAGGAGCAGGCATGTAGCTGGCAGAGAGAACATCCTCACTGAACCACGGTGATGCTCTGCATTGCTTTGGACCCCTCAGTGTGAGCAGACCCAGTCAGGGGGGTACTGAGACAGCTGGGGCAGAGCGTATGAGCTAGGAGCAGAGGCCGGGGGAGCTGGGTGGGTTTAGTCCAGAGCCAGGAGATGGAGAGGTGATCCAACAGAACCTTATTGCAAATCACACCTCCTTCAGGGGGAGACTGACAGACCCCAGTCCATCCTGCAAGCAACAGATGGACAAATGAGGGGCAACAAAACCAGGCTGGAGCACAGGAGAAGAGAATGGACATTAGAGGAAACATGTCCCAGAGAGGGACACTTTGCATTCTCCATCCTTGGAGGCTCTCAAGACTTGGCTAGACAATGCCAAGGCTGACTTGATGGAATGTGATAGTCCTGTGCTAAGCAGGAGCCTGGGTGACCTTGAGTCTTCAGAGGGCTCTTCCAACCAACATTTTTGTGTTTCTGTCCTTTTCCTAGTGAAGGAAATGAGCACTCTTCAGCTCCATGTATACATGGCTTTTTATGATAACTAAGGAGCTGCAGTCTTCCTTCCAAGAAGCTAGCAGTAAAGGTTAAGTAATCCTAGCCCCTCTACACCCCCCCTTCTCCCACAGGCAGCAGTGTGTTGTGCCCACCTCCAGTCTCTACTTTGCTGCAGAAACATGGCTTGTGGTCCTGTGAGCATGGTCTAGCCGTGAGTGTTGACAGTCCAATTGCTTCCTTCAGAACTAAATGGTAGAAGAGATATCCCAGGGCAGGCAGCAATTGCTGCTGGGAATTCTGCTTGTCATAAACTAACCCAGAGCATATCTCCTTGCAGCAGGTTCTGTGCACTTGAGGATCCTGGCACAGTTACTTTATTGCTACCTCTGCTCATGCACACCACAGACACTTCAGCAGGCTTCTTTTCCGCTAACAGAGGGATCATGAAGTATCCTCTGGCCGCCTGAAGCAATTCCTCCCTCTAGCCAGAGATCTGCAACTCTATGCCCCAATCTTAGCAATGTTTGTTTGTCCTTTGCATCCTCTGGATGTCCTCTGCCAAGTTTCCCCTCTCTTGGGAAAAGGAGATCTATTTGCTGAGTTTTTATTTACTCATCATGACAGACTAGCTTCTGACAAGTCATCTCTGTGTAGTGCTGCAGCCCTACACTGCTGTCCTGTATGGGTATGGGGTAAAAATAAAAACACAGAGTTTTAAAATGGTCATTCTTTCCTTTTTGCAGCAGATGAAAATCTAACTCACTTTCTCTTTCACAGAAGTAACCTTGACTGCAGTGGCTTGAGAAGTGCCCTGGCAGCAGCAAGGTTCTTGTTAATGACTGATTGCTCCAGGGCAGGGGATGATTTGATGCTCTGATACAGGGAGAAGGGCAGAATAGAAAGAAGTCAAATGAGCAGTGCCTTTAGTTGTTATGCTTCTCCTGATGTATCTGGCAGAGACTGCAGAAATGGCAGGGTGACCAATGGAAGCGCTTGTGTAACATGGGGAGCCCCACACCCCAAAACACCACAGGCACAGACTGGTGTCATCACCAGCAGCAAGCTGTCCAACACTGGTGGAAGGGACAAAGAACCAGCATGTGTCCTCTGCTCTGAGACAGAAAAATAATCTTTTGTATTCCTCTTTCTTTTAGACTTTGTAAACAGTTTGAGACTGTTTATATACAACTTGTTTTGTCCAGTTGGATACATCTGGGTTACTTGTACTGCCTGTTCTCTTCAGTTTTAGGCACCTCCTCACTAATTGCTGTTTCTTTGACCAAGCAGCGCACACACACATACACACACACACACACACAGAGGCCCAATACCACCCTCAAAGCCTGCCAGGGCCCTGAGATGCCCTCAAGGACAGATCCAAACCTCAAAGTGAAGACATGGCACAAAAGTGCTGCCTCAGGGCTCCTCTCCACCCATGAGTGTTCTGGCAGCCAAGTGCCTGTGCTAGCCTTTTCACCCTAAACTATTCAGCCCATGATGACATGCTCCCAGCAGCTCCATTAGCTCTCCTCATCTGGCAGACAGCAGCCCTACAACCTCTGCTTGCTGTGCCAGGTACTTCCAGGGCCAGACATTCTGGGGAGCTCCACAGCAGCAGTACTGTGGTGGCTTTGATGAACCTAATTAAAACAGATTGAACAGGGACAGAAGCAAAGGCAAAGACAGCATCACTGAAAGATGACACAGAGCAGCTACAGTTCCCTCAGAGCTGCACTAGCACCAAACACTGCACCTTGCTGAAATGTGGTGCTGTTAGAAAGTCCACCTGCATGTACCACATACTCAAGTTTCAGGGAGACTGGCAAAAGGTCTAGGGGGAGCTGCTACATGTGTGGGGCTGTATGCATGCTCTGGAGCTGGAGGAGTACCAGTAACTGCTGGGAACTGACAACATTTTATACGTACACACAGCTTTATATGGTCTTCTTGTTATCTGAACATTTGCTACTGCTTAAAAGACAACCCTGTTCAGACCTAACTACAGAGAGGATCTTGAGTATTGCTTTTAAAGGCACGTGGATAGGCCAGAATGCAGTCATAGAATCATAGAATCAGCAGTTCCAAATGCACAACTACACCATGTCCCTCAGTGCCACAGCTACACATCTTTTAAATACCTCCAGGGACGGTGACTCCACCACTTCCCTAGGCAGCCTGTTCCAGTGTCTGACAGTCCCTCTGGTGAACAAATTTTTCCAAGTATTGAGTGCAAGGATCCTTTTTCCCTTCTGAAACCAGGGTGCCCTATCTGCCACCAGTGGCTCTGCCATCATGGAAACTCACCCACCAAATTTTGCAGGTGACACCAGGCTCAGAGTCAGGTATTGATCTGTTGTCTCTTCCTCTGTCTTTCCTTATCATTCCCTGCAATTGGTAGGATCAGAGAGTGATCCTACCTGTGATCCAGATCCCTTAACCAATTGTCCCAAAGCCCTGAAATGTCTCCTGATTGCCCTTGGACTTCCTGGTGCAACTTCTTTGCTACTTACCTGAAAATTAATAGTGGAGAACTATCTGAGGGCTGTGTGAGGGTAAGAAGCTTTCTCTTCACATCTTTAACCCATGTCCCAGAGAGAGAGGCAGCAGACCTCCCTCAGAAGTGGTTCCAGCCAGCATATTGGGCCTTATCCCTTCAGAAAGGAGTCTTCCATGGCAACGACTTGTCTCTTTTTCTTCATGGACACAATTTTGACACAGGTTGACTTAACCTTGGTGCCAACCCTGTGCAAGATGGGACACTGTCCCCACTGCTCAGTTCTGCTAGCAGAATCTTGTACCCATACCTGCTCCTGGCCCTACATGATCCTACCTGTATCCATCCATTTTTTCTTTGGAGCATGTATGTCTTGTTCCTTGCTGAGAGTCAAATGCAGTATGATCCTGGTTATGAGCATTTGCTCTAAGGGACTGTAACATCAACAAAATACCTGGTTACATAATTAAGTAAAAGGCATCCACATATCTCTAGAATTATTAGTTAATGCTGCTCTCTCTAACTAGCATAGCATAGCTAAGTTATAAAGACAGATTTGCATTGATAAGGCTTCCAGAACAAAAGGCTAGATCGTATTTGCCATCAGCAATGTGTGTTGACAGTATAAACTGAAAACTCATAGTCACCAACCAACAACATTGCCTGAGCACCAGAAAACATGGAAAAGTTCTTGACTCTGGCCCAGTAGGCCTGCCACTTAGATATTTCTGAAATTTAATTAAGCAAATGTCATCATTCCTAACACAAACCATCGTTGCAGTGAGCATGCTTTTGAGTGCTCAAAGCAAAGCAGAAAAGGAGTTCTGGAACTCTGAGGAGTTTTAGGAATTATTCCCATATTAGGTACTATTTCCACAATGAAATACACTTCCCAGTTTATCCATTTTCATTATGCCAATTTATTATATTTATGGACTAGGGATGCGTGTCTAGATTAAAAACTCATTTTTGTAGGTGCTACATGAACAAGTCATGAAACAGCCCCTGTTCCTGCAGACTTCAATGTAGTGCCACAGTGACCTGGAAGCAGAGGATAAAGGACCTTGCCAATGGGGAGAATGTGCAAATTGATGTACCCAGCAAAAAACCACATTCTTTGGAGCAGGAAAAAGATTTGCTTTTCAGGAGAAAATTGTACAGTGTGAAAGTCCACATGGGCTATGCAGGCATCTCATTTTTATTTAAGGGTGGGTGTATTGCTTATGAAAGGAGACAAATAAAAAGCCTGAGAAAATTCAGTTCTCTCCATCTCAAGAACAAATATATCAGGTTGTTCCACAGTGACCTGCCAAGTTTAAATTTAAAAGGATCTGGGAAGAAAAGGACAGTTCAGGCTCTGTACCCATTGCAGCTTGCTCTCTGTGTTCCCACTTCCATCAACAGCAGGATCTTCACCACTGCCATCTCCCCATCCTTGGAAAAAGGGGCTAAGAGAACTACTACTTGCTGACTTCAGATAAACAATAAATCCACACAATGTCTGCAGTGACTTATAACAGCAACTTGCATTTTCCAAAGAGATTTTGGCATGGAGGAGCCTGAATGTAATTGTTAATGTGTGGAAGTCTCATGTAAATGAGTCTGTTTTGAAAACAGAGCTCAACTGTGTAGCTAGAAAGCCAGGAAGGACTTTAAGATATACCTCCACTGCACCAAGTGAAGGTGGTCTGCAGAGCCCCCAGGGTTAGAATCAGCATAGCCAGGTTGGTCAAAGCCTGGCTGAACAAGCTTTGCTCTTTTGCTGCCATGTAACCCAGTGCCAATGCAGACATACCCCCCTTCCTACCCTCACAGCACCCCTGCATGGCACAGGACAGCAGCACGTGGTGGTACCAGCTGCAAGCAGCTGCTGTGGCTGTGGTGTGAACACATCTGCAAGTGCTCACATCCCCCATCTATGCTGGGACCTTGGTCACTCCTCACTTCTCTGAGATGGCCTCAGGATCTGCTTCATAGGAGCTGTAGGACCCAAGGGGGCAGGTGGGACACCCAAAATAGCTTGAAATTTGGTGGGGGTGGAAAGGCAGCTGAGAGAATGAGTGGCAGTGAAACCAGACACTAGAATCTGAAGGTATAGGCAGCAGATTATTAATGAAGAGGCTTGTTTAAGTGCCTTTGTAATGTGGCAGTGAGAAACCTTGTTATTACTGCTTTCAGCACAGAGTGCATATACAACATGGTATTGTGAAATCTTGAAATCTTTGTACACAACTACAGTTAGAAGACAAAAAAAAGGAAAACTTGGCCATATTTCTGAATATACTCACTTCTTCTGAAAATAGTATCACAGCCAGAACAGGCCTGCTATATTCAACTCTCATACACAAGTCCTCATACCTGGCTTAATAATCATTATGAACTATGAGGGAAAGTAAATAGTCTTCATTCCACATCTCTGAGGATAATGGTAAGAAGGAAGAGATTTCAAACATTGGTAATGACTTGGAGAGCAGCACATTGCTTAAAACATTGACTGTGAGCCAAGAAATACCCCTCAAGGCTGCAATCAAAAACAGTTTTTGGCTCTGTGCTGTGAACAGAAACTTTATTTGATCAACAGAGTTATTGCAACAGACTTGCTGTTGAGAGTCTGGAAGCTCATTGCTAATGTGGCACCCCTCACTAGAGCTAAAGCTCCTGCATGGGCTCATGAACTGCAGCTCTGGCTCACAGCTTCAGGTTAATTGTGATGACCACTGAGGAGAGTTGATGCGTCTCCCTTGGCTGGCACAGAAGTCTGTGTAGCTCTTCATGGGGAAATAAGAGAGATCTGAGACTGGCAAAAATAATTCTCTCTGTTTTTGCAAGTAGCTGTTGATTTGGGAGAATGAAATCAGCTGAACTGTTTTTCGTGAAGAGCTTCAGTCTATTGCCCTCAGCAGCAGTACAAAGCACAGGGGCAATCTCTGACCTACAGGCCTTGCCAGGATAAGAAGAAAACAGATGTGGATTAGCCCCCCTCCTGGCCAGAAAAAACACCCACCTGCCAGAGAATATTGGCAGGGAGAAAAGGAAGGAACTGAAAATTAATTTTTAATAGGGTTTCTCAGAAAATGGCAGACCTTCTCAAAGTATTTCAGACTTTTTTTTTTTTAAATGTGAAATAGACATTTCAGTTGAGATCTGGAAAACTGAAGGTCTATTATTCCTATAAATATCTGCCATCAGAAATGTGTTTCCTGCTGGCATCACTAAAAGAAAAAAAAGAGTTTTGAGAAGAGAGGGGTTGTTAATATCAGAAAGTAATTTTCAACAAGAAACAACAAGCTATACTGATCTGAAAAAAACCTAGAAACTGCTCCTGAATACCACACACTGAACCCTATCCAACCAATTGCTCAGGGACCTATGGATAATTGACATCTCCATGCTGACGGTTTGGTGATCTGGCAAAAGAGAACCCTCCCCAACCACGGGAATAAAATAAAGACAGATAGAGGCTCCTGTTCAGCAAAAAGAAACTAGTAGTGCACAGAGACCTGTGCACTACTCTGTGTCAGAGGTCTGATGCAAACCAGGCATGAGCTGCCTGAGTTCCTTGGGAGAGAAGAAGGAATTTCAGACTAGCGTGCCACAGGAGAGAGTCCTAGGGCCCAGAGAAGAAACTAGGTTCTCACATAAGCCATGATCAAAGAGATCAAACACCAAAAAACTAAACAAGCTAGAAATAAACATATTTTGAAGAGATGATGTATGGTGACTGACATCCAAACACTGGAACCCCTTGCCCAGAGAAGTGGATGCCCATCACTGGAAATGTCAAAAGTCAGGTTGGATGACCCAGTGAAAGATGTCCCCACAGCAGTGGGGTTGGACCAGATGATCTTTGAAAGTCTCTTCCAACCCAAACAAAGGTATTAATTTTATGATTTCTTACTTCAGCACAGAAAGCCTTAAATTTCCTGGTTCTGACAGTTTGAACTGCCATTAAAAGCAATGCGGCTTTTCCAAATATAATTTTTTTCAAACAGAAGAGCATTAACACCACGATTTTTCCCCCAAAGAATGGGGCAACCCATGGAGTTTTCAATGAGTTTTAGGGATTGTGACTTTCTTATTCAAATCCAGGCAATATGAAAAGACGGGATGATAAATTTTTATGTTTTAAGATTCACCTTTCCAACAAGAGAGTGGCAAAGTACAGAAGAGGGGAAACACTGGGAAAGGGGAAAAGCAAGCATGTGTCCAGTGTTGCCTTCAGGCTCTAAGTTTGACAGAAACAAAACAAGACAGCCATAGAAATATAGAATCTTTTTCTGTATGGGGGAGATTATAATGATTATATATATTATATGAGATTATATGACTGTCACACCTGATTCCTGTTTCAGAAACCATGCAGTGTCTGCATTGCTTGGTGATGGCTGCAGGTAGAAGCATCTACAGCAATTTAACATCAGTGAGCCCTACAGTAAGAGTGGAGGGGACACATACCGCTGCTGGAACAACTTTGTGAGCAGCTAAAGCCCAGAAGGAAAGTTAGTACCTACTACTGTGAACAAAAAGCTCATTTGTAATTAAAAGCAAATACCAAGAAGACTGTGTGGCAAGCATGCATGGATTTGGGGCAAACTGGGGAGATCTCTAAGGTTGATGCTTGTGTCTTCTGCCTCAGTATGCCCGGAGAGGTGTCTAAACACAGTCCTGTGCCATGTGCTCTAGGATGGCCCTGCTTGAGCAGGGAGCTGGACCAGATGCCCCACTGTGGTCTCTTCCAGCCAGACACATCCCATGATTCTGTGGTACTCAGGAATTACCACTGAGGTAAGACACAGGCATTTCACAGTGCTCCCTTGACAAGGTGCTGAGAACCAGCAGCGCAGCACTGGTTCCTCCTCGTGCCTCCGTGTAACCACGGACCTGTGGCTGGACTCCAGGTTCGTAAATACGACACCTGAGATCAGGTGCTGGCCTGGTTCCCGGCCAACTCCAGCAGCAGAGCCCTGGGCAGGTATCTCAGAGGCTTGCTCAAGGCAGTCACTGATGCACAGGCTCCCCCCATTATTCACAGGAACTGTTGAGACCTGAGAAGTGGCTGGGACGTGGCCCAGTGTCGCACACTGGTCACAGGGAGACACCACAAGCAGTGCCATGGTTATTTGTACCCTCTCAGGAAAAGGCTGGCCCCATGCTTTCCTTACACAGGCTCTGCATGGCATCCTTGATCCCCCAGAGCTCCTGCCTGCCAAGGAGGGAAAGGGGCCTGATGACAACACTGTGCCTCCCTAGCATGGGTAACATTTGATGGCTCAGGAGAGCTGGGAACAAAAAGCAGGCTAGAAGAAAACAGCCCCGTCCCATCCAGCCATGCAACATGACTCAACAGATCCACACAGGCAGGGCTGTGCAGGCTGTGAGCAGAAACCAAACAGAGCACGAAGCAGGCTGGCAAACTGGGCTTTTTATTTTTTTTTTTTTTTTTTTTTTTTGGTGGAGCCTTATCCTTCTCTTGTGTTTAAGCAACACTTCCAAGAGAAAGAAAGGCTGGAAGAAAGTACTGACGTACCATGGAGTGGGGGCTCTCACCAAGATCTGCAGTGCAGCTAAGAGGGATTTCGCCTGTTTTCCTAAAAATGTATACAACTGGTGGCTTTGCAAAGGAATGGAGAGAAGGAGCCACAGGTGCAGGGGGAAGGCTGAGATAGGCAGGATACCCTTGTGGCACAGAGAAGCTCCTCAGCCTGTGGAACTTGGCAGGGTAAGAAATTGCTCTGACAAGTTACACAAGCTTCTACAGCAGCTATGAATTTGATCCTATAAAAAACAAGTATCAACAACTTAATCACATGCCTGGATCACGTGGAAGCAAGGACAACACGCAGTAGCAAAAGTTGACTTTTCTTTCCTTTTTCTTTTTTTTTTTTTTGGGAGTGTGTTTGTTTTTTAAAACAAAGTGGGAGTGAGGAGTGAAATTTGGGTGGGGCTTTCTGTTATTCACTGGGAGGAAACAGAACGTGTTTGCAACAGCTCCTGCCTTGTTTTGCTGTCCCTCAAGAGCACGGGGCTGTCTCCAGGCTGGTAATACCGAGGTTTTTCCAGGCCCCAGGTTGCTCTGCAGCCCAGAGGAGCCCTCACGCTGTCTCACTAGGACTCATCGAGCTGGCGTGGGCTCAGGCCAGGAGCTTTGGCCGAGCGCCTGGCGCAGCCGTGAGCGGCTGGCAGCAGCGCTTGGCAGCGCAGTCTTTGTTCAAGGATGACGGTGCGCAGAGCGGGCGGTGTCAGGCTCAGGGCCCGGGCGGGGAAGGCCGTGAGGGCAGCCGCCCGCCCGCAGCCTGAGTCACGGCGGTGCAGCGCGCCTGAGCGGGGCCTGCCCGCCGCCGGCCGCGGCCGCAGCGCGGCTCCGGGGGCGGCCCGGCCCGGGGGGCGGCCCGCAGCTGCCACGGCTCCGGCAGCAGCTGCCACGGCTCCTGCGGCAGCCGCCCCTTCCCGCGGCGCCCAGAGGGAATGCTGCTGACCCGCGTGTGCCGCAGGCAGCTCCCCGCGACAGGCCTCTGAGCGCAGCTCTGCCCGGCCCAGCGGGCAGCTCTGTCACCGGCGGGTGCTTTGTTTCCAGAGACGCACGTCCCAATCGTCTTGTCTGCAAGCGGCTCAAAGCGAAACAGTTTGTTTTAGCTCACAGAAACCTCTGGGTTTCATACCGTTCTGTCTCCGCCTCTCTTCAGAGACCCCAGAGACTCAAATCAACCAACAAACAACGTTTGTTTTTTCAGTTTTCAAATGAAACCCCTGTCTTTTCTGTACCTACTTCTGTCATGCAGTATCTAGTCACAGATGTACAGGTCTCACACTTGTGGTTCATTTCCAGCAATCCTGTTCACTACAGATTTTTGCAGAGGGTCGGGCAGTGCTGTCCCTGCCCCAACCCTCACAGGGACTTCTGCAAACCAGCCCTCCAAAAGCTTTGCCATCTTACACCACGAGGGCTTCATATAGGTGCAGCTATTTCTGCAGAGCTTTACTGATGAATCTCGTGTGCACGTGTGTAAAACAGCCCAAGTGAGCACACCTGAAGCTGGGAGAGCTGCATGGAGCCAGGCTTCTGCCTCCTCACACTGCGACTCACACAGCTCAGCCAGCAGCCAGTTCTTTCCTTTTAACTCCTCTGCTACAATTAAAGCGGCATAGACTCAAATGTGGCTACAGTGATGCTGCTATAAAAATACAGGAAGGGAAACTAGATTTAACAGAGCATGACCCTGCATACTTGCATGACTGTTCACACTGGTACTTCTACCAGCATCAGTCTCCTTGTGAAAATGGAAATTGTATCCCCAGCTGCAAGTCCTGCACAGACACTGTGGGCAGATAAGACCCATGCGCTACTCAGTGGGAACGGTTTGTGTCTTGCAAAGTATCCTTCTGGTTCAGAGAAGCCAGAAATATAAAGGATAATATTTGCTTTTCTTTTAAAAATAGCTTGTTCTAAGGAATGTCTTTTTCAACCATGAGAGAATACAACACAGAAGGGATACAGGACCTAATAACCCACCTGGAAATACTTTGTATGGAAAAGCAGTTCAGCCAGTTTGGGGATTGAGCCAAAGAATTATCAGACAGGCCTTGCTTGATATGATTTGGGTTTGTGGCAGCTTTTATAGCCCAGCAGGATTTCCCAAAGCTGAGGTGCTTTTAAGCTGCCCATGTATGTGCCTGGCCCTTATTGCAGTCCTGGCTTTTGGCCAAAGTGATTTCTGTTTGTGAGGGAGTGAACAAGTGAGGATCATTACACCTTGGAAGGAGCTCAGTTCTTGCTGGACGAGAGCTCTGGAGACATAGAATGGGACAAAACAAGTATAGAAATGTACCACAAAGTGGGAGCTGATAACGAGATGGCACGCTCCTGCAAATTTCAGCTATTTAGGGCATGGTTTGCAGGCTGTGGGAAAACCCTTATGCAGAAGTAGGGGAACCTGAATACAGGAGAATAAGAGGTTTCCAGTAAGATCTGTGTGCATCTCCCACTCTGAGGCAATTGCACATCGGCAGATCTGTATTCTGACCACAGAGGGGTAGCTTGTCCACAGCTGTGATTCTGCTCCTCATCCTTCATGGTGTTGAGTGACCATACGGCCTTAGGAGCAGCAGCACAGTGTTAAAAACTGTGAATTTTCAGAAGTCAACAGCAGAGCCTCTGCTGTGCTCTCTTCAAGAGGAGGGAAAAGCAGTTCAGTGAAAAGGTACAAACAGGACACTCCGTAACCTTCCTTGTCCCCCCAAGTATTTTTTCAAGGTACAAAAGGACTTCTAATGAAACTATCCCATTGCCTGAAGAACAGAACAGATTAAGTCTGACATCCATGAGGCACACCAGGTAGCATTTCCAAATGAAAATTTATGGGTCTTTTAGGTATCTTATTTTGGGGTGAGGGGAAAGAGAGGAGGAAAGAAGAAAGGTAAGTTCCATGGAAAGCTGCTGTTCTTCATTGAATCTAAAATAGAACTTCTTGGAAGTTTACCAACCAGGCATTTTTGTGTGGAAAGCACTAACTGTGCAGATTGGGCACTGTCCAAGTTAAAATACACACCAGTACTGGATGGGAATAGGGTTGGGGTCTAGATGTGTTCACTCTGAAATACCTGCCAAAGAGTCCCTGCTATGGCAAGACTTGGAGACCTGACAGCAGCTGTTATTTTTCTGCAGCACATTATAGGTCTGGCTTTGGGTCTCCCAACTGTGCATTCTCAGGGTTTTGGGGAGGTGTCAGTGAGTTCTGGAGTGTAGCTTGCCCTTTACAGTCAGTGCAGATTCAGTTAGTTCACTAACTGGAGTCCTGGGAGTTTGCTTGATTTTCTTATTCTGAGTTTGGCACCTGCATTTGGAGAGATAACTTATGCCCAGCACTGCACTTGCAGTAAGGGAGTGGGAGGGAAGGGATGTCGGAGTGTGGTTTTCAGGAGTGGTAACAGGACTGTTTTGTTCTGTTTGTCTTTTTTTAAAATAATAAATCCATGTCTAGCGTGAATCAAGGCACAGAAGGAGCAGAAAAGTGGAAACTGGGAAACTGGACATTCCTTGGACTGCGATGGAATTTGTCATTTGCTAGAATTTAAGAATTTTTGCATTGATACTTACTAGAGCTGGTGTTTTACACAATATTGATGCTTGCCATGAGTCTATGGGCATTGGATGAGGACATGGAATGGGAGCACGGTTTCCAGCTTGGGAGGTTTCCTCCTCTCACTGAAAAGACCCAGGCTTAACCTTGCTGTACAATTGATCTCATGAATGATAAGGAGAATTTTGAGGCTTTTTCCTAGCCCTCTTCAAAGCTCTTCTTCTTTCTTCCATGCTTGCCATGATACTATTGGAGCACTCACCTTTTCCATCTGCTTCTCTGCAAACACCTGCCCATGCAATTTTTCTATGCATCACCTTGTGCTGAACGTGATGTGTTCTTGGTGAGTCAAATCCAACGAGGCACTGAGATGATTTGACTTATGCCTAGGGAGAGAATGGTGCTGAAACTCTTCTTTGGCTCTGCACTATGGGCAAACCCTTTATCCAGACGGGTTTGTGTTTCCCTGCTCCAGCTGTCCCCAGTTGCCCTTAGAGGTACACACTTTGTGTACCTCGGCAAGCAAGGCTTTGCCACTGGGGGCTGCTCCGAGAATACCTGATTGTTTCACTGTAATTTGGAGGGAGAAGCCTGTGTTGTATTCTCGCCTGGGGCACAGCATGGCTCTTGAGCAGGACTTGTATTTCTGGTTTCTTCACAATACCAAGTTTATCAGCCAGAAGAAAGCTGAGCTCCAGTTTTTCCAACGAGGATCACAACAAGCTTGGCTAGAGCCTTGTGCCAGTTAGCTGGGACTACACACAACACAGCCACATGGTTCAAGCAGTCTATCTCTCATAAACAGATAGAGCACCTCAGTGTCCTCTTGCTTCTCTACTTCCATGCTTCAGTTGCTCAGAACAGGACAGGATGCAATAGAGCCAGTGTATATATGTCAGCATGTGTACCTGTGTATGAAAGGTGGGATAAGCACAGTTCTTGCTTTTGGGTAGTGTAAAGCTAGCATCCTTGCTGGTGGTAACTTCCAGAGGGTAAAGAGAAGGCACAGCAGAGCTGATCCCACATGGTGTCATCACTGATGGTGCAGAAATGGCCTCAGTTATATTCTTAGCAGATCAAAACTGCATTCTCTGGTGGAAGCCAAGTGAAAGGTTATGTGCTTGTTTTGCAGCCTATCATTTAGACAGGGATAAGCTCGAGACTAACTCAGTAGCTAATGAAAGGGAGGAGGCCGGGAAGGTATTGAAAAATGCCCTGAGAAGAGAGGCAGATGACAAAGGGGAGCCAAGCCTCTCTCTGTCCAAGTACTGAAGTACTCATGCTTGCAAGGACGGGGAGTCTTGTGATTTCTGCTGGAGCACAGGCACCTCTCCTGTAGAGAGGGCAGATGCTGCACTAGGTCAGGATGTCTCATGGAGAGAAGCTGAGTGCTGGAAGAAGGATGAGAGGTTTTCAAGGAGCAGTACAACCCGTAGCTCTGAGAGGCAGGGTCTGGCATGAAAGTGTGAGCAGGCTGGGGTTTTAGTTGCTCTGGAAGAGCTAGAACATAGCAGCTGAGCAGGAACGTTAAACTAAGTCTTTTTATCCACTGAGAAAGTACTGGAAGGTAGTGGCTCGAATAGGTTAAGTGAGCCAGAGAGCAGCAGTGATAAGAGGGTGGAGGTGTTATTGATGCACTCCCTCAAGGCTGGGCATGTGCTCCCTTGTGTCTGTGTGTCTAAACTTGGGGAGCTGATTCTCTCTTCTTTTTTTTAAGGGTGGCAACTCTGGTAGTGTAAGCAGATCTGTCTCAATGTTGTGGTGATGGCAAAGGAGTTTTTTGAGAAATGGGCAGTAGGAAAGGTTTGTGAAGTGGCCGGTGCATTTCTGAGGTGTGAGGGGATAAATAAGAGGCAGCTGGCAACAGTTGTTATGGTTTTGGCATCCCTGGGAAAAAGCTGGGAGGACATCAGTCTTGAAAGATTATTGGCAGATAGCTCTAGGTAAAGGAGGCATCTGTACGAGGTGGTCTTGCAACACTGCAAGGGCAGAGATGACCAAGCAACCTGAGCTTGCTATGAGGCGAGGCATAACAGGATAATGGGCAGATGATCTGGCATGTGCCTACACAACCCCTAAACCAGCCAGCACTATATTCCTCAAGGGACTTACTGTAACTCAAAGGAGGATTATTTACTAAGACCACCTTTTTTTTTCCTTTTTAAAACACAAATCAGTGCTTCATCAAAAGACAGTGTAAAGCACATGAAAAAAATAAAGTCATAGTGCCAGGAAGTACAGACCAAACCCACATCCCATGAGAACTAACCTGCTTGTAGCTTTGCATCAAAAAATATTAGTCCATTTATTGCACATTAAAAATTCCCTTTGTCTCTTCTCAGTTGTGGTGCATGCTTGAGATCTTAAAGATGGCACTGTCAGTCCTTAAAGCAATATTTGACATCAATTTACTCATTACCTTTCAAATGCAGGACACTGAAAACCCTTTTCCTAAAGACATCTTTGTGTTCTGTTTGAGAGAGTTACTGTTGTTTTCCCACCTCCCCTGAAGGGTTGTTTACAATACCATCTCTCCCTTTTAATCCTCTTTTCCTTTCATGTCTAACAAACAGTGTTAAACAGAACACAGGGGAAAAAACAGATCTCACACATTGTAATTATCTATAGTTAACTGAAAAAATGCTTCACAATTAGAGGTCTCATTTTGTAAATTAATGCTCAAGAAGCTTTTTCCTATGCTTTTCCATATAAAACCTCTGTTCTTTCAAGCTCGAGGTTTGTATGTATAGTAAGTCAGATAAAGGGTTTCTAAGTTGATGTGCACTCTGTGCAGAGACTGAGCTGCCACAAACAGGATTTTCCTCATGAGATCCTGTGCAGAGGGATATCTTGAGATATACACAGAAGAATGTGGGCAGTACCAAGATGTTGAGCCATGACAGAAAACAGTGCATTTCAGAACTGGCTGCTGATTCTGCTGGTTATTTTTACATTTTCCCTTAACTTCTCTAGCTCTTTTTGTCCAGTATCTGAGCACTTTAAGACTGTGAATATATTTAGAGTCACAATTTTTATGTGGGGAGGTGTGGGATTCCACATTGTTCAGATCTGACAGGCTATCGTTTGATGAGCACTTCCTTCAGCAGCAGCACCAACATAAGCATCCCCTGATTTCCCCTTCCCCTCTCCCACCACTCACTCACCCCTCAGCTGTGCCAGTTTCTGTGCTGTGTGGGAAACAAATCACAGAACACATCCAGGTTAAAAATAGCTGGAAAAGAGTGAGTGAGAGAGAAATGAACTCCAGAACCTGGACTAATATCCTACATGTACATCCAAAGCTGATACAACAGAACCTTTTTAGCTCAGTTTCCATCTGTCTGTCCAGCTCCATCAATAATTTGCACCTGATTTCACATAGGATTGAAAGGTAGAAATTTCAACAGCTAGTGATTTCCTCTCTAATTTTTGTGCAAACTGATTGCTGTGTGAGGGGTAGGGACCTTAACTAAAGAAATGCAGCCAGCAGTCACCTGGCTAGTGAGTATGTGCATGATGGCTGGCCATGTATGCATTCACTGATCAGCCAACATATATGGACCTGACTGCAGCCCAGGAAAGGGTCTTAGAGCATATAATGAGGGAAGAGTGGGGCTCATTGCAGCCATTTGATTTTAGGAGGAGAGGAGGGAAGGGAGGTGACTATGAAGCAGTGGTCAGAGACCCTCAGAAAACCAAGAGCCATTAGTTAACACTGCTCACAAAGCAATTTGCTTCAAAAAGGCCTCAAATTCTATAAAATAAGACCTCTTCTGCACATGAGCCTGTACATCAAGTGAACCTGTAAATCATACAAATTTGGGAGGAAGTTGAGAGCTCAGCTTCACATTCCTGTTTAGACTTCAGCAACCACTTCTGCTTTTAGAACTGTGAATAAGAGTGGAAACCACGGATACTGATTTCTTTCCTGTACTCAAATGTCACTTAAAGCCCTTGTTTCTCCTGAATAACTCCTTTAAGCACTTGCTTCATCTCTGTTCCTCCCTGCCTCCTTTCCAATCTACAACATCTTGCCAAGAGCTGCTCTGCACCATTCTCTCCTTTTGTATCCTTCATGCCTCCCCTCTGACCAGTGAATGGCCTCGAATTTGGTACAGGGCAGTACACAAAATATTCAGTTAATTGTATCTTAAAATTATGAGTATTTTGGTGCTCTTCCTGCCCACCCCTTGTGAGGGAAAAGAGACCTTGGGTCTCCTCACTGTTTTTGCTGATCTGCAGAGAGGACTGGGTGGGATGGGAGTCACAGGATGGAACAGCAGCCATGAGACACCCTATGAGCCGTGGCTGTAGTCCATGGTCAAAAAAAGGGTCTCTGTGTTCCTGTTCTGAGGTGTTTTTTCAGTGTCTGGTCACACCTGCAGGATGCAAGTGGACTCATAGTGGACTGTGCCTGTGTTGGAAGCACACACTGTCTTTGGCAGGGGAGCTTTCATCTGATAGAAAACCGAGTCTATTCCTACCATTTGTGGTCTTTCCCAGTAAGAGAAATTATCATCGCCATAGGCAGGTCTTGGCTTTTTCCAGGTGAGAAATCAGAGGTTTTGGGCAGTTGGGGATTTTCCTGGTGTGGGAAATCCTTGGGTGGCAATAATCCAGTGTATTGGGCTGTGTGCCATCCCTGCTGCAGACACCCAAGAACATTACTGAGAGTTGCACCCAGTGTGATCTGTTTGCAGATACTCCAGTCTCACCACAGGTATGGAGAGAGGTGTGATGGGAAAGGCCTGAGAAGGCTCCCAGGGAATCTGCCTGCATTAATTCCCTTGTCATTGCATACCTCTGGGTCTGCTCCAATCTGCACACTGGGGGAGCTGCTAGAGCTCAGCTCAGCTCCTGCAAAGAGAAGCATCTTCATAGGCTTTCCTAACACTGATCTCACTTCTGGAACTAGTTCCTGTAGGGAATTTTCTTTCCCCGAATGGAAGAAGGTAGCCATTTTGCAAGGTGCCATGGGGGACCTGTAAAGGAGATCTAAAGCAGAAGCCAGGGCTGCTTTGCTGGAAGGGAGTGCTAGAAGGTCTCATCCTCTCTCCTCACCAGACCCAGGAGCAGGGGAGGTGCTGGTGAATCTTTACCAACATGGAACAGCCTCACACAGAGCGGAGTGACCCTTACATTGCTGCGAGTGATGTTAGGATCTCGCTTTATTCTTGGGTAACTACAGAGTTTGGGGAAGTGGTGGCAGGGGAGAATGATCAGAAAGCTGGCAGAAATTGTGTAATTGGTGTATCAAAGGTCTTTTTACACTCCTCCAGTCACATTTTAACAGTACGCATTTTATTCTACGTGTGGGTAAACAACAAAATTGTTACTGATAAAACTTGCCTTAAGCAACAAGACACATGTGAACAATAAAGCACTAAGAGCCACATTTTCAAAAGTGTGTGTGCAGAAATGTCTATTGTACAATGTATAAGCAGCATGTGGTCTGGATGTGGCAAGCAGCAACGGGAGAGGAAAAGGGGAACAGATGGAACCTGTACATGAGTGACAAGAGCGGACGTAGGCTCAGATCAAGTTTTGTACTGTGCAGAGGCTGAGCTTTTGAAAAGCCTTAAATAACAACCACATTTTAAGGAGGACTGCACTAATGGGGCATGCAGATAAGCACACCAAATGGTGCAACTGCAGAGCACACGGCACTGCAGACAGTGATATATACAGAGCATATGAAAAGTTCAGTCTGACATGCCAGCCATGCATACAATCAAAGGTGTGCACATTTTAGAAACATCAGCCTCCCTGAAACCTCAATGACTTAGCAATAAAGCATCAGGAAATGATAAGACAGGGTTAGAAAGGTCTGAGAATTCCACACAGCTGAAATAAAGGTTGAGCAAGAGGAATTAGCATCAAGAAATCAGATTCAGATGTTTCAAGCTGATTGTCTGAACCAAGTTAATATAATGCACCATGTGTCACTTCAAAACGTTTGGATCGTGCAGCTGGGAAGCCCTTCCCATGATTGTGAAATGCAGCAGTTCCATGTATCTGAGAAGGCTGGGATGGACGTGTCTGCCTGGACACGAGCAGGCTATAAATGATGAATTGGGATTACAGCCTTTAATGTCCCAGTCCAGTCTGACCAGTTCCCCAAACCACTAGCACAGAAAACAAGCCCTGCAGCAGGGCAATATGAAGATTCCATCTTCACATATTCTGGACTTGCATTTCTGTCTCCAGTCATCTCCCCATGGACTGAAAATGCTCACACTCTTTTTTCCAACTGTGAAGCACTCTGATGATCCACACCCCTTGCTCTCTTACTTCCATCCTATTTAAAAGAGCCCCTATTCAGCTACCCAGTCTTTTCAAGGAAAATTATCCTCTCTCTGTCCATTCTACCAAGTCTAGAGTTCACAGCTCTAGAAAATTATGTTTTTAACCTGCCAGTACTATGGGACAATCATATTTTCACTCATCCTCACACATGCATAGAAAGAAGTCCTTACCTGTATGAATGCAGACCAGCACAACAACCATCTATGTGGGACACTGTAAGTCTTCAAAACTTGCACAATTTTACTACTAATTTTTTTAGTCTCAGTTGGATTTATATCAACTTACAGATACCCATATATTGTGTATACTCCTTCAGCCTAGAAAAGTAATCCAAGAATCCAGCATTGCTCACCTGAAATCCACACCTCACACAAAATTAGAATTCCATAGCTATGAGGGTTTTGCAGAATGGCAACTTGTTTGTTTTGTGGATTTGTGAAATTATATAGCTGGTGGGAGTGGCTCTTTCCTAGAAAAAGGTCACACACTCATCAGTCCTTATGTGCAAAACTGATTAACTGGAGATCAGCATAAATTCTGTGTTTTTCCATGCACTGTTTGTGGTGACCAGTTCTGGATTGGAATGATGGTATATACACAGAGAAATATTTGACAATACAGATATTAGACTCTGATAACATAGAACTTTTCTCCTGTTCTATTCACATGCATTTTCATGGCAGCTGGACATGCATTATACAGCTATGGGCTAAAACTCTCTGTGGTACATTTCTAGTGAAGCCAAAGACAAATGTGACACCGTGATTTATGTTGTGAACAAAAGAGACCAGGGCGTGTTCTCTCCTCCATCAGCAAGTGGCACAGCAGAGCCACAGCAAGCTCCTCTTCCCACAGCCACCTCCAAACAAAATAGGGTGGCCAGTCTAAGGAACAGTATCTCAGAGAAGGCTCAGAAGCAACAGGCAGAGCTGTGACAAGAGATGCTGGAACCTGGGCCCTCTCCTGGGGCAGATACAACCAAGACAAAGCCATCTCTTTCATCTCCAGCACTTGCTGATTTCAGAAGACTCTGAAATTGTAAAATTCAGCGTCTTCTGTCACTTGAAGCTGAAGTGCAAAGCTTGGGTTTTACACCCAGGCTGTAGGAAATTGGTTGGGGTTTGCTCTGTTGCTGACAGCTTGAAATTTCCATTTACAGCTTCTTCCTGTTTCCTTTTCAGAACATGCATCATACAAACTCAGAGAGGCTGCACAAGTGTACCAAAATGGTGAGAAGATAGGACATTCCTTACCACAATGAAGCTTTTAGTGTGCCTAGTCAACACTGAAGCAGAAGCAGACCTGGGCAGGCACTTCCCATAGCCACATGCTGCAGATACATACCTTGGTGCTGCTGACGGCTACCTGAAGTCCATGTCTGCAGCTCCCATCCTGCCTAGGATGCCACCTGGCATAGTCAGACATCAGAAGCTAGGGACTGAGAAGTATACTGGGGCTTTTTTTGGTGTTTTTTTTTTAATTTAAAACTTGCAGCACTGCTGCTGTCTCCTGGAGAGTTGGGTCATTCACTGCTAGTTGTAAAAGGGACAGTGTGCATGCTGGGGCAGCATACATCCCACATGTCCCCAGCATGGGATGGGACCTTTAGGAGGGATCACTTGGATATATATATATACCAGACACATCCCTGATTTCCATATGTAGGCAGGACCTGCTGCCTGGAGTCCACACCTGCCCACAAGCCCTCCAGTCCTGAGATCCCCACATGGCACCTTACTGTGTCTGTGTCTGGGGATCTCCTAGCCATACAGCACCTCACCATGCCTGGCAGGGAGAGCACTGTCCCACCTTGCTGCAGCTATGCACAAGAGCTTTGGTTGTCTCCAGTGTCTCTTTGCCTCACCCCATCAGCACAGAGAGTGAGTGGTGCCAGCCACATTGTGAGGAGCGAGAGATGATGTATCTTAAGCAAGGCAGGAATTTTAATCCCCTTTGCTTTCCCTTTGTCCCACCCATATTCCACCTGCCATTAGAATGACCCAAAATTATGCAGGGACATCATTCATCACCCACAGAAAAGCACAAACCACACAAATTCCCCATGGAAATCTCCTGAAGAAACAGGCTTTCTAGACTTTCAATGCCTCGAAAAACTCCCCTAACCAGTTACTGCTCTCCCAGACATTTTATCAGGAACTGAATCTTATTGAATCAGTGATTCACTCCCCACTCAGCACTGGCTAGCTGCATTTTGTGTGCCTTGGGCTAAGAATCATGTTATTCCTTGCTCGGGTCCAGGACACTGATATGTGGTAGAATATCTCTGGCCTGTAACAATTAAGATTATTCCAAATTTTATGGGAGAGGCATTTTCATGCATCGCCTTTTTTATAGGAGACTTCAGCAGCATCCACCCAAACCACCAGATCAACAACATAAATAAATAAAAAGCCACCTTAGTATGCTGCTTTCCTTGCCTATTTTTTGTATAAAGCTTGTTTACAGCCAGCAGGCCATGAGAAAAAAGGACATTTATCATATGTGCTGTGGCACTGCTCGCCTGAATTTTAGGAGTCAGCAACTTAGATAAACTCTTGACGCAGCTTGCAGACACAGTTGAATGTCTCTTCCGTCTGCTGCAGGAAGCTGGTCAGTGTATCAAAGATCAAAGTTGCTCACACCAAAGCAAGGAGGTTACATACAAGCAAAAAGTAACTACAAATGCTTGGGTTAAGATGCAGGATTCGCATGTATTGGTCTCTGAATTGGACCATAAACCACTTGAAGCAATTAAAAGAACCCCAAACACTTGCTGCAGCACCACCCAGGTTACTCACAGGCTAATCCTACTGTTGCAGGGATAACAAGATGTTATCAAGATGTTTGATATGACTTTGAGAAGATGAGTTTATTGAAAACGATATTAGAGACTTATTTAGAGAATATATTGACCTTAAGTGGCTGTGCCTCAAAAGGGCTACCAAAAGATTATGTGACCTGAAATGAGCATATATTGCAGGCAAGTCACTTCCCTCTGCTACACACACAGCATCTGCAGTACAGGCAAATATTTACCAGGAGCTGGACCTCATTCATTCAATTAATTGTTAAAAAAACACAAACCCCTAAGAGTGCTTTTTTAGTATATCTTAAAAAATCAGAAAGGTAGTCGGGACCTTTTTAGAAGCTGTTCCTGAAATAAGTGTCCCTGGGATAAAACACAGCTAAGAATGACTGTTGAGAAACTTTTAGTCAGCAGTTTTGATGCAAACCTGACTGCTGCTGGAGTCACTGCTACAGGACTGCACTGGGAGGAAAGACTGGCAGGGGAATTCAAGCTTGTATGTCTGCCCTCTCTTCTCTCTTCTCTGCTTAACTACAGAATAAGAAATCAGAGAAAAGACTAGCCTGATTTTATTTTTTTTTCTTTGTTGGCTCTAGTGGGCTCTTGCGCACAAAGAGGATTCAGGATAATTTTGGGTTGATTTCCTTTCAATTCTGCATCCCTGCTCTGTTCTGGTTCACTATTCTCCAGCTCCCTGTACAAACAGGATCCTTCGTCAACAATGTTCTGCCACATCATCTTCCTTCCTTTGTATACAGGCTGCTCCTGCCTGTTACATACCATGCAGCTTCCTAAGGCAGCTCATTTCTCAATGCTAGCAAAAACAGGAACCAAAAGCAAAGCAGCAGTAAAATGCTAAATTCTCACTGCAGTTAAAAATGAAATCTTGAAAGTTTCCGATTCAAGATGACTTTTCTGTTAACGGATGATTTTTCTAGTTTAGTGCTCTGCAGTATATGTGCAAATGAGGTGCTTGTGGTATTTAGCTGATTCAAATGCCTCTCCAGCAAGGTTTGCAACATTGACCCACTCTTCTCCTTTTTTACTGGTGTTGAAAAGTGAACCCTGCTGAGCAGAGTTCACATTGCTTCACTGTTCACTTCTATTCTCCCATCTTGTAAAGGCTTTGCTGTCTGATTTTTGCTCTGAGGAGGTTCAATAGCATGTGCACGGGGACAAGAGAAAACCACAGGCCACAGTACATATTGCACAAATGCTGTTATTATTCTGAGGGCCTGAAGAAACAAGGAAGGAAGCTTGAGGCTAGTGGTTTGGCAGGTGTGAGGCCTTTTTCACACAGACATCTGTTTCAAGTGGTAGCTCTGGGCTCGGAGATGAGCAGGGAATGCCTGACACTCCCACCCCTTCTCTGTGTCACAGCACAAGGGGGTTTGGGCTCCTGATGAAGCAATGTCAGCTCCTGGTTCAATCTGTGCTTCGAGACTCTGCTGTCTTGTATTTGTGGGGCAGGGCTGCAAAGTGAGGTGATTGCTCCCTGCAAACTGCCTGAGACAGAGGCTGCTGCTGCTGCCACACCAGCACACACAAAATGGATGGCGTTAGAGTACAAAATGGGTGAGCAGCAACATGTGCACAAGCTCAACAAGTCCAACAAGCTCCATGCAAGGACCTGAGGAAAACTGTTTGGATGCTACCACGTACCCCACATCAAAGGGAACTCTTCAAATCCCACTAGATTAGTGTTTTGGGCAACCCTGCTAGTGATCCCATTACAGTTTTGAATAGACAGCTTCATTTGGCAGGATGTTACAGCACACTCTCTGTGACGCCTTGTACCTTATTTGAAGGAATTCATTAGTGCTTGATGGTTAATTATCTATGCAATAACATATCTGGGACTCCTACCTTAGAAATAATCTAGAAGGAAACTGTAGTTTTTAGGGCTGGATCTTGCTCTAGTGAACACATGTGTAGGGAAGGGAAAAAAGAGTTCGCATAATATCCTCCCTGGCAGGCATTCTTTGGGGCAAGTTAGTGTTGAGCCACATTGTTATTTTAAATGACAATACGTTCTTTCTCCTGTAGTTCATGGCCACCTTTAATGAACATTTAGCAACTTAATTATCTTTTAAGACTGCTACTCCTCTGTTACAGATTGCTGACATTGGTCAGAGAATTCAGAACTTACTGGGGGAAGGGCAGATGTGCAGAAAAGCAGAGACTGAGATATATGTCTGCAGCTGCCCTCATTTCCATAAGGAATCAAGCTGAAGCAATTTCAAGGTGAGGGACTGTGGCTAATCCCTCCCAACGCACTCATTAATACATCTCATAACAAGTCTCCTTGTCCACTGACAAGGAGAGTCAACCAAGCACCACTTTAGTCTGGGCAGGAGAAAGGCTTCAGTTTCATAGGGGCTGCTGGGTTTTATGGCTTCTTCAGAGGTTTTAAGCCGTGCTGTGCTGTGCTGAAGTGCCTTCATCCAGAACTGAGCAAGCAAGCAAGGTAGGTGATGTGATGGGAGAACTCAGCTCCTGTCTTTGCTTCGTGTCGCAGATGACAGAGTAAAATCTGCTGATGTCAACACCAGAATGGGCAAAATCCTGGCAAAATGAAAGGCTAGGTGGCATTTTGGCATTCTTTAAAAGGAAGGCAGAATCCCTGACATGAAGAATCCTTCTGTCATGCTTAACATGATCTCTAGAACCACCGTGTCATCTGTGGTGGTCACGTGTGAGGAGGACTGAAGCACTCATAGAAATCTAATAAACTTCAGAGTTAGGCTGCAAGAAAAAAATATGTTGTCTTGAGGATTAAAAGAGAAATAAGAAAAGCAAGCCACACACAAGGAAGCCTGATGTTCCAGCTTTGGTATTATAATTTTTTTTTCTTTTTCGTATCTGACAAATATCAGCATGACAGCAAACAGAGCTCTCCTAGTTCACATGGAGGCACAACTTAACTGTGCTGGTAAGTGGAGAATTGGCTCTTTGCTCTAGCATGCCCCTAAATAGTACCATTAACATGTGGTTATAGTCAGAGAGCACATTTGGTAGGAAATGACACCTTGTTACTTCCCAGATTATCTGCTCTCTATGGGGTAAATATTTTAAACGTGGTGCCGGGTTTTAGCAGCAACATCCCTATTGAAGTAAATGGGATCTGAGTGAGGGTAAATCCAAGCCCGCAGTGCTGGGACAGTACACCTATAAATCTTGTGTGTCTTACGCTCCGTGCTGTATTCGCTGACAAAGGACAAGTGTTTGCTGCCTTTGTGAGGTTCCTAAAGCACAAAGGGAGGGTGTGTGCTCGGCATTGCTTCCTGCAGCTCTGGCTGCCGCTCCAGCACGGCGGCCCGGAGCAGGAAGGACGCAGGGATTCATTCCTCAGCTCCGCAGTGCAGGCTGCAGCCACGCCAAGGGGAGGAATGTGGCTCGCAAGGGCCAAGGAGTTCAGTTCACTCTGGGCCGCAGCGACTCGCTGATAAAGCTCGTTTTGAAACAGCATCTACCTTTAAGCCAGGAAGCACTTTAGGCAACAGATACCTTACAGGCCTCTTCAAGCTTACTCAGTATGTAATAAGCAATTTTTCGTGTGAATTTTGTCTTCTGCTCATATCAATCCCATCACAGTAGTGGTTGATAAGTGCCCCAGTTTATGTAACAGCAAAGGCTGGGAAAGGCCCTTTCCTTAGGGTAGCTACCTTAAATAACTGGAGTTTGAAAAAAAGAGCCTGCTCTCTCCAGTAGGCATTGTTTCATGGTTTAATACGATAAATGTAGCCTACATGTGCAGGATATGTCTGGCAGTGTTCTTTGTTACTTCACTAGATGGCGTGTGGCGGTGCCTGGCAGGGGAGAGAGGAGGGAGAAGAATTAATTCAGTGTGTAACTGGCTGCACTGCACTCCTGCCTCTGATGTGCCTTTAACAATGTGGGTCTACGAGTCAATGTTTCAAGGGTGAGAACTGAATTTCCTGCTGAAAATTCTGCCTGAAGAGTACCCTTAAATCAGCAGTGGGGCAAGACTGGTAGAAAAGAGGTTTATAAGACCAATCCCTTTCCTAGGCAAAACATGCTTTCAGAGACATAAGTTCTTCAAATCTAAAACAGGCCTGAAGAAGAGCTTATGTGTCTGCTTACTACAACATAGTCAGCTGCTAGACCTAATCTCTTTCTATAAATTCTGTCATGCTCATAGCCTCACACCATCAGTGCTGCTACACTACTGTAAAAATGGACAAAACTTTGTGTGGGTCTTCAAAAGGCAAGCCATAAAGTTAATTTGTGCTCTCACTTTCCCTGGTGTATACTCTAGCATAGCTGTCCTCTTTTGTTCTTCTATTAACTATTTATGCCTTCCACTTGGCAAAAGCACAAGACCCAGCTCTGCCCTGAGGCACTTCCTCTAGTGGGATGACACAAAATCATCCTCGAAGGGCACTCACAGTGCATGTGCAGTGAGAATCTGCTCTCTTCTAGCTTGGGAAAATAGGCATTAAATCTTCAGGGCCTCAGACATGAATCACGGAAGTGGCTGGATCCATTAGGGATGTTGCCGGCTCCCTAACACAAACACTGACAGGGGAGCTCTGCACAGAGAGGTTTGTTGGTGAACACGCCCGCTCTCTCGGCTGCACAGGGGCTGTGTGGTTTCACAACTGGCCTGGGCTGACCTACAGCTGGGCTCCAGCCAAGAGGCAGCTCTCCCCCTCTGCTGACTCTTGTGCTCCTTTGGCTGTGGGGTCTGTGGTGCCAGGGGCTGATTGGTCTCGGTGCAACCCTCCCCTCCCATTCTTTTCCCTTTTGGTAGGGTTAATTTTCAGCTGGCTCAGTTTGCTGAATTGGCTGACTGCTTGGGTGGACACTGGAGCTGGCACAAGGAGATGGCCAGGGATGAGGAGCTGGAAGGTGTGAGCTTGGCCGTTCTGCCATGGGTGTGGGCTTGCAAATGATCCTCTGCTCCTTTGAACACAGAGAAAAGGGGTTTAAAAACCATCTGTTAAAGAATGGTGCCATGAGGAAAACACATCTGATATACATGCAAGTGTGGGGTTTTCCTGTGGTATTTAGGCCTGAGGTGTTTACGGTTTTACCATCCAGCTATGCACCCAAGCTGCAAATGTGTTCAGTGCAAGCAAGATTTAACACCTGCTGCACCATGGCTAGAGCTACAGCAGCAGCTTATACCCTGGCTGAATCAGCCACCAGTGCCACATCACGGTCAACACTCCAAATTATCTCCAAAATCAAGTGTCTTTCTTTGTTGTTTAGGCTTGTTGCTGATGGGAGAGTGTATTTAATAGGTGTTTGGCTTCAGGGAGAGTGTCTGGTGAAGTGCCAGTGCTGCAGCTGTGTGGGGAACTGTGCAGAAAAGGAGTTAGTGCTAACACTGACTAGGCAAAACAGGGGCAAACACTGGCAACCAGCTGAACAAGAGGCCCCTCGGCATTCCCTGAAGAGGGAACTCATTCTCCCCTTGTGACTCAGGTTATTGTGGCCCCTGTAAGACGAAGCTACAGTGTAAGACAAGTTCTGCCAGAGTTAAGCCACTGTAGTCTCTCCACTAACCTATCCCCTGAAGAAAATGAGGTTTAAGATGTTAATGGGAGAGTAAAACCAGGGTCATTGGATGGCTTTTAATCAGTTCTGTAGGAGAGGCAAGTCACTATGCAACTTTCTTCTGTACTTCCATGAAATGCTCCTCCTGTCTTAGATCAGCTCATTTAGCTACCTCAGCCTCAAAGTGCAGTTGTCTTAGCTAAGTCATTTGGTTCAAATTTCCCTATCCCATCACTCAAATCTAGTAAGTTGAAACATCTGGATGAACCCAGAAAAAACTACAAGAGATGTCCTTACATTATTCCAAGTAGTCTATGCTTTGAAAATCACTGTACATGCAACATTTTTCTGCACATAGCCACCAGTATCCTCTGGCTCCTGGTACAGGGTCCCACTCTGCTCTGATAGCCTTCCCAGGGTTTAAACCTGTCTTGCTGTCAGTATATTGTGTATGAATTACAGAATTGTTCATATAAGTCTCTCCCTCTCATAAACTTACAGCAAAGAGTAAAGATCCCCGTAAGAAGGAACTGTTTGCGCTATAGAGAAATGCTGCCAACTACTGTAACAGGAAAACATTACAGCTCCCTTTTGCCCCAAAAATAACATTTTCTTGCAGTGGGTAAATAGCTATTTCAGTTCTTCTGGGAGCAGTAATCCTGGCCCTCTCTTTCTCCAAAGGCAGCATGCAGTCCTCCATCCCATAGAGAAGCTCATTTCCACAAGGCATGTCCAGACAGCATCGGCATCTGCCCAGGAGTGGGGATAGTAGAGGATGAGAACAACGGCAGAGAGGGATGCTCCAAGGAATTTGCTCATGCACACGACAGAAGCTAAAAAAAGCATTCCTCACCAGAACAATACTCAAAGGATTTCATCTGGGCTCTTCTCTGCCTGGGAAGGGCTCTCACTTGGTTTCTTCCTCCTCTACTCCATACCCTGGAACCTATAATTCTGAAAGTGAGTCAGTGTCTACAGAGACACCGATGGCTGTGTGTCATGCAGTGCCGTCTCAATTCTGCACCTGGAGGCAAGTCCCCTTGTCTCTGCCATGTCCCTGCCTGGGTTTAATGCATCTGTTGCTCAGGAAGGTCCCAGGGCCATGAACTGTGTGTTCACAGCACCTAGTGAACAACAGTTCACTGTGATTAGCTGGGATTTCCATGTACAAAATAAAATAACTGTAAACCAAGGAAAGTAATGACATTTGTCAAACTCAGCTTTACCAAAAAGCACAGATAAACAAACAGATACCAAAATCATAAGTTAGTCCTCCACCTATTAGTCTGGTTTGAGCTTGTGTGAATTTTTCCCCAAGGACCTCTTTCCTCATCAAAACGCACAGGTCTTTATCTTCCTCACGTTATAGAGTTTTCAAGCTGTAGTAATTTCCAAGCAGCTACACAGGTTCCACTAGTATTGATTTAATTTGAGATGAACACTGGCCTCATTAGGCTTAACTCTGCTTCCTGCCCCACTGTTCATCAGTGAAGGGTTGGCTGAGATAACACCTGAGAAACAATGCTGGTGCTTAGAGCAAAAAATCAGGACAAGTAAATCCAGTCCCAGCTCTGCCACTGACAAGAGACAAATCCATGTCCCTTTTGTTTTAACTTTTCCTACCTGTAATAGGAGTCATACTGATATCTCTTTGGACAGAAGCACAATGGCTTGTTTGTAGAACACTTTGAGATGGTGCAGCTTGGTGAGATCTCAATAAGGGTACAAAGTGCTACTGGTGTTTCTTAGGTGTCTGATGTGTGTCTTAAACTAACCTTGATCTTACACTTCACACATCTGATCCCCTTCCACATCTCCACTATAAAACAAGCTATGATTTGAGTAAATTGTTTATTAAATAAGTAACTTTAAAAGACTTTTAAGAGTCTGCTTTTTTTTTTTAAATCACTGCATATTGCAGATTTGAGCTAACCTGAGAAAAGCAAATATATGGCCACAAGAAGAGTTAATTGAAGATGCTGCAACCCTTCTATAGGTATGCATCATGTTAATGCAATGTAGCTCAGTTCTTTAGGGTTTCTAAAGGCCAAGAAGCTGTGTAAGGTCTTTTGTTCCTGACAACAGCATGAACAAGTGGGTTACATAACAGCCAAAGCTAGTCACGTCTTGGTAGGCATAAAAGCATTTATTTTCTTGTCACCTAGCAATATGACAACAGCTTATACCTGCTTCTTGCAAGCCTTGCTGCAATATGTGCTTTGTCTGTGTATGCTCATCCAGCAACAAAGTGTGCACTGCAGAAGGGCACATGGCTCTGGATTCCTACCACAGGGCCCTGACTCTGGGGCTGCAGATTGTCCTGTCAGCAACAGACTCAGTTAAGGTGTCCCCACCTCCCTTCATAGCCCAGGCTGTGTCTTCCCATGTTTAGCTGAACCGACAGCAAAGGGACAGAACCTCCAGCACAAAGCAGGTCAGGCCTGGCACGGATGTATTTGCACAGATCCTCAGCACTGGCTCCTCTTCAGCATCATGGGGAGCCATGCAGTGTGCCCTGATCCTTATCACTGATATGGCAGTGACCATGGAGCACATCCACACAGATCCTGAACAAGGAGTCCTGGGCATAGGGTCCAATTCCCCCCTCTCCTGCCGATGTGACTGCATTTATCCCAGGTCCCCTGGAAATATATCCCACTCCGAGCAGACAGTGGTGAGGCAGGAAATGCCTAAAATATACATCTGGCCTTGCACCATGCCATAGCAGAGCCACAGCTGTCTGCAGCACACTGAGATCCACATGTCCTCTGCTCTTCCAGAACTGCCCCATATTGTCTCTGCAAATTACAGCTCAGCCTCTCCAGGGAACGCTGTGTTTGCTGTTACATTTGCACACCAGCCAGCACTTTGCTTCCTGGTTTATGAATGGCGTGTCCAGAAATTGGCTGCTACACTGGTGCATTTCAGAGAAGATAACGCTGTCCTTTTCCCTGCTGTTTATCTAACCCTAATTTCTGACAAACAAAAGAGATGAATTCTGGGCAATTTACCAATAATCAAGCACAGGGTGAGCAAGATGGCTTTACAATATATATAGCCTATGAGTAGGGCTCAACAAAGACCTCTGATACTGGGTATCACACTTTCACCAGGCCCTTAGACTGATGAGTAATGATAACAGCAGCAAACATTTTCTGCCTTGCAAATTGTAGCCAGAGATAATAAAATTTCAAAACTAGCAACACAACAACAGCATGGGAAGTCTATGACATTAAATACATGATAGAGATGCCTTGGGACTATGAGAAGAAATTGAGTAGCTTCAGCACTGAATGAGTAATCCTCAGGAGACTATTTAAAACTCATTGACTCGTTATGCCTACGCATAGCTTTGTCAGTCAACAGAGACGTCAAAAGCTTGTGCAGGTGAAGTTTATTCAGGTACAGAAGAGCAGAGTGAGACTTTCCTTTTTGATCAATTGCCTGGCTCTGCCCTTGGGGCAGAAATCCTTTCAGACATGTCTTGGGGTTTCTTTTGTCATTTGATGGATTTGCCTCTGACACAGAAATCATGAGCTGAGCTGTATGGCTGAGGCAGGGTGGTAATACCAGATGCGGGTAGCATGTGTGTGGCAGGGTTCATTTCATGTTAGAGACATAACACACAGCGTGCTTCCCTCTGCCTGTGGTGCAGCCCAGGACCCAGGTGGAGAACTTGAGTGATGTGCTCCTCAGCTGCCTTACACACGCAGAGCTCAGGACTGTGAACTGCACTGCCCTGCGGATGCCAGGAGACAGACTGGGCTGCTGTTACTCTGCATATAAAGCATCCTGGCCCTTCCTCACACTGCATTACTTCCTTCCCTCCACCAGCCTTCTTCATTTCCATTCTGTGGTGACCCTCATCCCTCCTTCCTTGCTGATAGCCATTCCTCAGCCCCCAAACCTGGCTGAAGGGTGATATAAGACAGGGATGTCAGCATAATGTGGACGAACAAGTAAGATAAGACCCTACAACAAGGTAAACACACTGCACCCTCTAGTTCCTATTGGAACATAAATGAAACTGTTCCAGCTAATTCATCTTAGTCTTAAATACATGTTGCATGAAGGCAGGGCCTGAAAACAGCAGAGGAACCTCTAATACACAGTCTGCATGGGGATGATGCCAGTTATGTGGGTAGAGTTCATTGAACAAATGTAGGTGTTTAAGCAGTGGGTGTCCATTCGGGAGTCAGTCACCTTAGGATGCCAGTTTAAGTCAGAGAGAAACAGACACTTTTGGCACAAGACAGAAATTCACACTCAGCTGAGCCCAACTGTGCCTCGTGAGCTCCTGCTGCTCCCCGCTGATAGTACATGGAGTCAGGCACAGTCAGCTCCTCAGGTGAATGCCAGCACGACACACACCAAACGCCGGGCGGGATCAATCCCATTTTCCAGCCGTGCTTTGACACAGGGATGCTGCCCGTTCTGGGGCTGCAGAAAGGGGCTTTGTAGGGTGCCTGATGGAGCAGGCTCTGGCACGTAACCACAGAGGCCAGGCAGCCAGATTCAGAGGAACAGACACAGTGACAGACACAGCTAAACCCTTCGGGAACGTGGCTGCTGAAGCAACCATGACTTCATTAGACTTGCTCAAGATGCCCTCTACCCAAGACCTTTCACCTCATTTAATGGTTTCTTGGCCTCAATCCCTTATAATTCTGAAATGAAAAAAAAAAAATCTCTTTTGACTCCTGTTTTCAAGCCAGGGCTGTTTGATTTGGAACACTGCATTGAAGTCTGTTACTGATTGATTTCAGGTTTATTATATTTTCCCCTTTGAAAAACGCTACAGTAAAAAAACCCACTTTGTCGTTTTTCATGTAACCCCCCCCTTTTTTTTTTTTTTTTCCAATCTTAGCAAATGCTCAGTCTTTTCCACTTCAATAGCTTGAAATTCTCCCCTGGGAGCCCTAAGCTCTTTAAATATTTTTAGGTTGCCAGATTTCTTATGTTCTCTCTCCAGGAAGCCAATTTTGTTTCTAAGCTCTTGAGAGTAGTCCAGCTTCATCTTTTGCGCACTCACTGCATCACAATAAAATGCTGCCTAATTGCTGCCTCAGCCGAGTCCCAAAGGTGCTGGAGTTTGTCTCTAGGCTACAGTTGTGGACAATAAACTCTTCTCAGACTGGAGTTAAGCCTTTTTATTATTTAAATCTGAGTCATGTAAAATTAGTTTACTAGCAAGTTACCCACTAAGATCTAGTAAAGAAAGAAACTCCCACATATTGTTTTCCAACACAATGAGAGAATTATCAGATATAAAGATTTGCAAGTGGCATGTAAGATGTGTACAGAAACACCAGCGTTTAATTTTGCCAAAAAGACATGAAAATGTTTCTGTGAGCCTAGAAGTTACTCTCAGACCTCATCTGTTTGGTGTTCTTTACCTTCAAATTGAAACTGGTGCTGTGAAAAACTTTCTTTTTTCCTCTTACTTTTCTATGACCTGAAATACCTAGGAAAGAGAAAAGGCAGCTGAAGATAACAAATGCCAGATGGGCAAGAGCTTTCTCTTCTCAGTCTAGCATCATAGCAAGAGGATTTAGTGATCATTTTGCTTAAAAATAAACAAGAATATACTAAGACCAGCCACCCAGGCTGCACCCCATCAAGCTTGAGAAGACCCCTGTATCAAGGGACAAATGGACAGTACAGGGAGTGAGAATGAACACATGCTCTCTTTCTCATCAGGACCATATTCATCTATCCTCAGAAGCAGAAGACATCCGTATATGGCAGTTTCTCTCTTTGTGCTCCTTTTTGTAATCTCCATTTTAAAGTGTTTGTATTTCTTTTGTACAATATGGCTTCTGACAAAAATGCATACTCCACAAACAGTATAATAAAAAAACTTAATGATCATTGTTTTGAGACTAATTCCTTAAGACAATAGTTTCTTTGGATGCATTTGGTGCTGTATGCCCAAATCCACAATCTTAATTAAGTGAAAATGAAGCTGAAAGAGATTGCTAGATTTTTCTCAAAACGGTTAGACTGTCCTTTAATAAAAAAGGTCAGACATGATAGCAGAGACCTGACATGGTTTTTGTGATGGTGTCAGCAGCCTGGGACACTCATGAGCAAGGACAGCACACATCCAGGTCAGGGCAAGCCTGTGCAAAGGGCTCTTTGTAGGGCTCCTTTTGTCAGCACGGATGAGGGATCTGCAGTGACTGCGGGGAGACTGTTAAGCACACACCACACACTCATCCCCTCCTGTTGCTGGGGGTCTCTCATTCCTTATTTAGACTTGTCTTGATCACTTTGTGGGGGGGAAATGCCAGGCATGGTGTGACAGAACCTCCTTTACTAACAGTGACGCAGAAGGATGCACAGGTCTGAAGCTGATATTGGCAGGCAGCAGCTAGAAAAGCTAGGACGCAATTTCAGCCTTATTCAGATCAATGGGAACTTTGCCACTGATGTAAGTGGAATGAGGACTCTGCTCTACATGTCTGCCTGTAATCTGAGAACATGTATTGTGCACATCCTGGAGACTCAGTGAAAACCAGACCCCACAGAGTTCACCTTAGATTCACTGTCTCAAATAAAACTATGTGGATTCTTTGTGCCGCTTTTAGTTATCTGTAAAACAAGTATGATAATGCTTTGAGTGCTAAACAATACAATGTGTGTAGGAAGACAGTATCTTTTATTAGGCTAACTGAAATAGTTGGGGAGAAAACAGACAAGCTTTGAGGCTTGTCTGAAATGCTTTGAGATGCTCTGATGAAAGGTGTTTGAGCTGTGCAAGGGATCATTAAATTACATTCTTCCTCTCTCTGGAAATCATTTAGTGATATTTCAAAGGAAAGATGCTGTACAGAAATAACTGATTTCTATTGCAAGTGCTGTCTGGAGCTAAATATCTTCCTTCCTCTTTCTTTATGAACTAATCTAAAGAAAAATATGTTTTAAATTAGCATGTTAAGAACGATTTTGTGGTATAATGTATAGTTCTGTGAAATGTTCTGTGTGAAGCGTAACTCACAAGATCCTTAAGCATATTTCAGTACACTCAAACAGAATGGCTGGATTCCTGTTGAACAGTTTGTGGAAATGATGAAGGTATCACTGTAAAGAAATTAGAAAGCATGGAAAGGTCAGTGAAGCTGGCACATGAAAATAATAAAAGGCAGATATGAGTCAAATACTACATTACGCTTGTAAATACTGGCTAACAAGCGCCCGAACTGTCACTTTTGAGGGTGGACATCATGCCTTGGAAAGCTGTGAACCAGCTAGGGTCCATAAAAAGTGTCCAACAACCAAACACTTAATGCTCTGCTCTCCCCCATTTACCAGAAAGAAGCTGGGAGTGCTCACTTGAAATTAGCCAGGGCCGAGAGACCAACAGCATCAGTGCTATCATGGAGTCTGTGCAACACTGGGGTCACTGGGGGCCCTGAAGGGGTAGGGGAGGGAAGGTTTAACTCTACATAAATCCTACTAATGTCACTTTACTAGCACTTTAGTTCAGTGTCAAGACACAAATGAGGTCAAGAAGAAAGAAAACTGGGGGCAGGGGAATCTTTAAATAGGTGAGAAGTGCTTATGAAAAACGATGAAATAAACTTGTTTATGTCTATTAGAACAAGAAGCAATAGGGATAAATTGCAGTAAAGGATATTTACATCAAACCACTAGACAACAGTCCAGGATTAAGAAAAATTAGGCATTGGTATAGACTTCCTAGAGAAATGGTGAAACTTCCATCACTGGGGCATAAAAAAAAGGCTTAAATAAACACCATCAAAAGTTCCACTATGGATGATTGTTCACTGAAGCAGAGAACTTGGAGATTCAGGTTACAATGTGTGACCAGGTCTTCCTGAATGTTCTTTTTTTCCCCAGAGAGATGTTGTTGAAGATTTTCTGTCCGTGTGAGATGTTGAGATGCAGTCCTCTGAAAATATTTATCTAAGAGAGGAGGGACCATTTATCTTTTGAAGTCCCTGCTCCTCTCCACTGATCACAGATGCAGTCACAGATGACTGGCTTAGTATGGACACCTACTTATTGAATCTGCAAAGTGAGATGAGACAATTACCATCCTTAATGACAAATTGTGTCCTTTCTAATATATTCCTAAATATAACAGTCAAATCTCCATTACTCATTCCAACTATAATTACTTGTTGTGCACGTATGAGGTGGCACCCATAACACATAATCATAATGTTATTTATTGTCCTGAATTAGTAATTTAGCACATTATATTTAGATGCCATATGGCCTGATGAAAAATGTAATAAGGGCTTCTTATGCAGTGGATAGAAAGCTCCTAGACAATAATTAATAAAATGTATTTCACTTTTCCACTGCATTTCTACTAAGAATATCACTGAAGTGTAGGCTATCTCAGGAAGGAAGATGTTATGTTTAGACCAAAGACACAGCCAAAGCTCTGCTGAGTTGCAGGTAGAGCTACTAACTGGGAATGTAAGTGGTTTTATTTCAGTGTGTATGAAAGAATAAGGTGCCTCTCATATATGGTATTAACCACTTGTATTTCTGAAATCTGCAAACAGTAACACAGATGCTCAGCTAATCTATATGAATGTGTGTGCTTATACTGGACTCATCCCACCACAGGACTAAAACTGGGTATATAGCAAAGCCACCACTATGTCCCACACTGAGGTCATGGGAGGAAGCCTGAGCACCCAACTGGTCCCCTCTGCTGAATTGCAGCTTTCTCCTTGGGGACCTTTGCAGGTACATCCCATGCATTCACTCTTGAGATTCCCTCCAAATGGCAATAAGGCCAAGAGCATTGTATTTGGCTCTCCCAGACCCATGCTGTCTTCCAGCACTATTCCTGCAGGTTCCACACTGGGCAGAGATGGACACCACAGGGTACATACATATGAATCCTGGGTGCAGGGCTGTGTGGTGTGGACAGAGCAGTCTGGAATAGCCCTAAGCATCCTGGATGTGCATCAGCACGTGCCACTGAGCCTTGGGATGGAAAACTGCTCCCTCTCATGTGTGGATACAGACTTTGCACCACTACTGTATCAGCCAGCACTGCACTGAACTGTGGTGCTGGAGACTGCTTTCAGGTAGAAAGATCCCAAGGACTGTCTCAATAGGAGGGGAATTTTTTGGTATCTGAGCAAAACAGAAACCCAGAATAAAAATGATGAAAGGTGACAAGGAGAAAGAGCACAGGATCACCTTCCCCATCCTGAGAAAACCACAGAATATTATTCTCCTGTGCACTTGGAACAACTTCTTTTAATAACCTTTGTACTTTTGTAACCTGTAATTACAGAAACGTCAATCTCCTATCTTCTTATGCACAAGTACCCTCATCACACATGTATTTCTACACTGTAAAAGGATGTGAAGACTTGCAGCTCTCCTATTGATTTTGGCTGGGATAAAGTTAATTTTCTCCACAGTAGCTGGTGCAGGGCTGTGTTTTGGATTTGTGCAGGACACAGTGATAACATGGGGATGTTTTGGTTACTGCTGAGCAGGGCTTACACCGGGTCAAGGCCTTTTCTGCCTCCCATCCCACCCCACCAGCGAGAGGGCTGGGGGTGCACGTGGAGTTGGGAGGGGACACAGTCAGGGACAGCTGATCCCAGCTGAGACCCCAGACCGTGTGGTGCCATGCTCAGCACATAGAGCTGGAGGAAGAAAGAAGAAGGGGAGATGTTCAGAATGATGATGCTGCTCGTCCCAAGTAATCATTAGGCATGATGGAGCCTGGCTTTCCTGGGAGGTGGCTGAACACCTGCCTGGCTCTGGGAAGTTGTAAATGAATTCCTTAATTTTCTTTGCTCACTTGTGGGGCTTGTGCATTACCTATTAAACTGTCTTTATCTCAGCCCATGGGCTTTCTCACTTTTACCCTTCTGATTCTCCCATCCCACTGGCTGGAGAATGAGTGAGTGAGCAGCTGTGTGGGGCTGAGCTGCCTACTGGGGCTAAGCCACAACAGGCTCATTTTGTAACTTCATTACATTTTGAAATGCATCAAATATGAAAATTAAATGCAACATTTGCCCTCCTTTTTTTTTTCTTTTAAGGTGACACGAAGAATTATTTGAATGAGGAAATGCATACAGGAAGATAACAGCATGTATAGGTTTAACTCCAGCTTAGCATATAGAAGTTTACCTTCAGTTGTGCTTCCTTGTGGATTTTAGCTTCTTCCTTATTTAAATCTTTAGGAATGTTTTTATTCTTACTTGCATGGAGAAGAACCAGAAAGAGCTGAATACTTCAGCTAAAAGAAGCAATTAGGTAGGTCAAGCTATAGAAGGTCACAGATAAGTGTAATTAAACAATCTCTTCATAGGTTATTAAGATGTCTACATGACGACTACTGAACTTTAAAAAGAAGAAAAAGATGCCACGCAAAACTATTATAAACTACTAATAATTCTCTCACCTCATTGGGTTTGTGGCTTGCATTCCTAATACATGCTTGTTTTAAAAGAATACTGTTTTATAAGAGGATAGTTAATTCTGTAACAATATGAAACACCTTAACTGCCAGAGACTGCAAAAGTGTCCTGGTGGTGGACACCAGTAGCATCAAGTCTGTCTGAACTGGAATGAGCTTTAATAATCAAAAAATGAAGTTCTAGTGACATACTAGCAGCTGAGTCTGGGTGACTTTTAGAGGCCAGCACACAGGGCAGTTGAACCTCACTTGTTTTGGTCAGCAGTGCTCCATGTACAAGGAGCAGCTGCTCAGCCTGGAGGTAGGATTCAGCTGCCCAAATGTAGGTATTTAATATCTGAGCATCTCTTACAGGTCATATCATCTAAAGGACTGGGTTTTCCATTGATTTTGAAAAGAATTTAAGACAAGTTTACAAGCTGATGCCTGCCCTGTAATCCATTAAAGGTAGGTACATTGCATCCAGCATGTCTGATGAAACATTACAAGGCCTTGGCTGATGGGTGGGAAACTTCTTAAGCTACTCCAACTTGACTGCAGCTGCTCTATGCTAGTGGCAACACCACGCTTCTAGGCTTATTTATAAAGTTTATAGTTTAGTGGTCCATTTGTAAATACTATAAATAATTATGTTTAAATTATGGCCATTTTTACACTGATAACAGAGGTACATGGCTATGTTATATCTTTCTTACAGTGATGCAAGCCATAATAAATTTCCATGACATTGTTGAAACTGTAATGGTATAAAAATAATGTGCTTGAACAGAACAATGCTCAGATACAAGACTCAGTCTTCTTTACTTACATCTTAAAGTTAAACATATCTTTTTCTTGGTTGCACACATGAAAAAAAAGGTCAACAGGGCATTTCTGTCCCTTGCTAAAGCTCATCCCTTCCTCAGACCTGTTTACAAGGTTATGCAATTAAGAAAATCTGAGACATGACCTAGGTTAAAAGCTACACCTTCTTTTGCAGGGCTCTTTTCAACTCAGATGATTTCAGCAACCTAGCTGGCAGTAACACCACATCAACCCCTGTACTAGTCCAAGAGACAGAGTGGTATGTACAGCAGAAGGCAAGAACGAGTGCTGAGGGGTGGAGACCAGGTAAATCAAGTTTAGTTGCCAAGGAAAAGATGCAAAGAATAGCACAGAAAGGCATTCAGAGTTGAAGAGGCTCCTCTAGATGATAATTCAGAGCAGAAGCCTAACTAACAGTCTGAACTGCTCTCTGGAGGAGCCTCTCTCACTCCTTCAACTATGCAAGGCATCTAGGGAGACCAGCCTCCTAATTTAGGCATCTAAGTTATATATTTAAACGTAGGCAGTGAATATTCCCCCCTGAGAATGTGAATGGGATGTTGTAATAGTTTAAAACATACTTCAGTGAAGCTGTGATGCCAATGTCTGTTCTTTTATGAGATACTGTTCTTTGTGCCACCGATCCTCTACAACCATGTTTCTCATTTATTAGATAAATGAACAACATTAACAGAATGCACAATGTTCAGTGATGGCTTCAAATTCTGAAGTTAAAAAAAGATTCCCAATTTTACTCTCAAAATATGAACCAGATTAAGTTGTTCACATGGAAACCACTGTAAATTCCCAGTAGTAATCATTTTAGGGGACCAGAAAGGGAAAAGAGATTCTTCACAATGATCACCAGTGTATATTTAACTTTATTGTTCTCCTCAAACATTTTTTAAAAAATTTTTCAATTAGGAACTTTGTTCTGTAATTACATCTTGTCTACATTGCTCTTATCTACTCAGAACTTTTTACATATTCAGTGATGGAGGTTTCAGAAGTTATCAATAAACGACAGAAGTTGTGAAGTTGTTCTTTCAGTGCAGATGCGAAAATCTTGATACTAAGGCACACACCAGAACACCAATTTTCACTTTGTCTTTCTCCAATGTAAACACCCTCATTGCCATTGATCACAGCACTATTCAAAGGACTATTTGAGACAGGAAGGAATGCTCTTTAAATGTCTTCTTTCCTGGATGAATATGTTTACAGGAGTGGATTGTTAAAACCAATTCATTTTCTAGTGTCTCACACTGCGGAACTGCAACTAACACGCCTAAGAAATCAAACATGCTGGGCGAGCCATTAATATGTATCAGACTGTGCTTTGTTTATTCTAGTGATTTGGGCATCTACACAGTGAGTGCAAAAAGCTGCCCAACAGCTCCCTGATTTGTCAGACAAACATCTACAGGGGAATGACAGTAATATATATTGTCAGTATGACTGAAAATGGCTGTGCCTGAGTTAATGGCTCAGCTGATGTAACTGCTTCAAACTATCAAAGCCTACTACAGTATTGTATCAGTGTTGTATCCGTTCCCACTTTGCCCTCCTCCCTTCAAGAAACTTGCCAATGGATCATACACGGTATGGCAACTTGCACGCAGAAGCAGGTGCTGCAGGTTTCGTTAAGTGAGGAGCATTTCACACGGGCACACCGGGCAGCTGGCTGCCCGATGAAATCTAGAACAGCCGAGTTCTGCCTGCCTTGTGCTCAGAAGAAGCACCAGCTTAGGGTATTTTTTCTACCGTGCTACTTACTACAAATCTAAAAGGAACTCGGTTAGACCTCTGTCTTTCTGCAAATGTGGTAGAAACTGAGCAGTGAGGCTCAAACTTACTGCAGTGGGACAGACAGTGCAACTCCAGAACGTCACATCTTTAAAAAACAGCTTAAAGTTCACACTTTACCATAAAAGAGTACAGTACCAAACAAAAGCACATCACGAGAGATTTTCTCTCAGCTGTCAACCCCAGCAGACAGATTAAGGGAACCTTCCCACTTGATACAGTCTAGTGGTATGCCACAAAGTCAAGAAGGTGTGAATAAACTTTCTTTCCTGGTCCAGGTTTTCACTTAACAGCTGCTGACATCCAGCGCCTTGGGCATGACTCTACTTCTGTCCAAGTTTCCTCTCTCTTTGTTTTGATTGCTGTAAGCTCCTTTCTCGTTCCTTCTCCAAAAGGTAATACTCCAACATATGCAAAATGCTTCTGCATGTTAAGTATACACATAAAAGAAACACAATATCCTAGTTATGTTTATTTTTCTAATTTCTATCCACAGACTCAAGCAGAACAGGTGGGATTTTTTCCAGTGTACTGTGGGCTTGTTTCAACTCATCTCAAAGATCTGTCTTCTCTTCCATCTGTGCTTTCCATTAATGTGACACTGGCCTGTTCTTCATCTTTTAATCAACTTACTCAAAGGTGCCATGACAGTTTTCCCTTTCTAGTGCTCTAACAATGCTACACACTGGGCGGGACTCCTGTCATCTACCTTTAGAAATCTACAGTGCAAACACTCATATTTATGTTGATTAGATGAGTCTGCTATAAGCATCAGATGAGTCTGCTATAAGCACTGGAAAAAAATTAAGCACATTCAGGGCACAATCCACCTTGGTTGAAGCAGGAATTGTATCCCTACAGTCTTGAATCAGAGGCAAAAATCTAAAAGACAGATGTCTACATTGACCACATAAATAAAAACATCCTTGTCTATTCCACCTCTCACCTTCTGCCTTAATTGAAATCCTGTTTGAAAACCAACTGCTTTCCCTTACACTGTTCTCTATTAACAATTCACAGCACTTGTGCCTTGTGGGAAGGATGTTGACTAAATCTTTCTCAGGGTTCGGACTCTGAGATTCTTTCCTAGGAGAAAAACTGGTGGATGTGTCATACTGATAAATATAATTCCATAAAAATATCTACATAGAAGAACAATTACTATGTGTGTATGAAAATTAACAGTCTAGTGATGCCTTTACTGACTTGTGCATAACTTCCCTTGGAAGGTTAATGTGCATGAATATGTAACACTCACCTTCTTCTCCCTACTGCTTCCCTATTGTTTTTTCCTTTTTCATTATTACAGCATTTCTCCATACAGCCTGTAAGACCTTTAGTAAAGAGTTATGTTTGCATCTGAACATTAAAGCTTATTATGAAGGTACAATAATTCCTGTAGTCTAGTTAAATGTAATTGCAAGGGGAAGGGAAGACAGAAGCAGAGGGCAGTTCATAATTCATAGACTTCTCACATGATTTCAACCTTCTCCTTGCACAACTTTGTGGGTGGGAGGAGGTTACAAATGAAGCTTTCTGCTACATTGTGCTAAAAGGCTGTGCCAGCCCTCTAGTCAGTGGAATTTATGTAATGATAACCAAATCAATTCAGAAACCAGTTTTGTTAATTTGTCAGAGACCCTAGGAGTGCACTGCTTTAAACTTCTCTGACAGTGTCTGCAATTACTCTAGCTGAAGAGACACTTCTGAACCAAATCTAATGTTCATGGCAAAAGAGTTACATTAATTTATATCAGCTTCTGATTGAACTGAATAGAATAAATCAGAGTGAACAGGCACACAATCAGCTCTGCTGGCAGATTTGCAGATTGCTGGAAAGGGCCATGATAAGTCTCTGGGGTCTGGCTGTGAGTAATGCTCTCCTCCACCAACACAGCTGGATCCTGCCTAACCACACTCGCTGACACCCACCAACATCATGTCTTATCCAGAACTGCTAGGTTTATAGCCTCTATCAAAAAATAAAGAAACTGTAAGACATGAGAATGTGCTCAGAGTAGAAGAAGCTTCAGTGGCTTAAGGTATCACCTCCCCTCCCAGCAATTTCCTACCTCCTCTTTGCCTGAAATTACTGTCTCACAGCAGAGTTGGCAGAATGAGACAGAGGTACTAACTAGTTCCAGCTGCCTCAACACAAGGTCTAGCAAATCAGCCTAAACTGCTCATAAGATGACTTTAGCATCATATTTTGCATTAAAATGGCTTAGAAACCTTACTGTTTTCCAATCCAGGAACTGCTGTGGAGGCTGGAACCTTCAGTAAGGAGGTCAGGGAAGCAGTATTTTTTTGCAGCAGTCCAGCCAGATTTTCTCAAATTTGACCCAGCAGTAGGAAAGACTAAGAAATTTCACACTTACAATTACCATTCTTATGGCTTACTAACAGGTTTATGAACTTCTGATTGTTTGGCTGGGCTAGATGACCTTCTGAGGTCCCTTCCAACATGCATTACCCCATTTACCTAGAGTGCATGGCCAGGAACCTGAACAGTTCTTCCTGCTGATACAGTCACAACGTATCTTGGCAAACTGTGGAGATCCATGCATACAAGACTTTCCCTCAGAGTGGTCAAAATAGGCTGACACTGGTATTGTTCTGATGTTGAACAACTCCTTTTCAAAAGGGAGGTCAGCTGTAGCATGGGGACCCTCTGCCACTAGGAAACAGCCCCATTTGACTCAATTGTAACTAGAAATTAGGGATGGGGAAAAAACAAAACCCAACCAAATAGAGATTATGCCCAAAAATCCAACCTTCTCTGGGTCACAATTTCCTAGCTGGGGGATACAGTCCTCAGATAAAGCACTTAATGTGTTGCCTAATGTGGTAAGAGGTACATAGTCTCGTGGGAAGGGATATTATGGAAGTGCTGGGACGAGGCTGCTTATCATCTGCTCTCCCCCAGAAACGCTGAACTCTGCAAGGTCTGCACAGCATCTAAGCTTTCGCGTATGTGAAAAACCAGCAGGAATTGATGTCATGGGCAGGCAAGTTCGAAAAAATCTGGAAAAGGGGAAGCCAGAGTTGCAGCTGCTATGAATTCATCACGATTTTGGCCCCAGTTCCAAATTCTCACAAAGACATAAGAATCTCCACATGATTTTGAGGGAAGCAAGATCTGTAGATATATGACTGACACATACACACATGCTGTATTGTTTAAGAGGCATACTGAGCTTTTAGTTTCAATCCCTGCTCTTTCACCCGTGTCAGTTAGCATTTCTGAGAACCTTATTGTGAGATACAACCTCAAGCTGCTGCCTTAAAGTAACCACAATAGAAATTTTCCGGAGAAACAATGTACTACTATCAGGTGTGATCACAAGATCATTGTCACTGGGACACTCTCAGAGCTGTCACACGGCAGATTCAGCAGTAAGGGCTCACTGCAGTGGTGCAGCTACACACAGAAACACAGCTCAGACCCACTAGGATTTCAGTAGGCTGCTCCTGCCTCCACATCTCCTCTGCCTTCCTTGTGCCTGCAGCAGCTCTAGAGACTCAGCTATTTCGGGAACTTTGTCCAGCTGAACTCGGTTAATTTTTTGGAGGAGCAGAACTGGCTCTCCACCAGACCAGATCCGAGGCTCGCCTTGCCAGATGGCATCGTTAGTGTTACTGCGGTGTAAATAACAAACAGGAAGGCATAGCCATGATCAGAGAGGAATGCAGGACTGCCCCTTTTGGTGGCAATACAGACACAGGCTGTCTTGCATTAACTGTGAAATTACATCCTTAGAAAGGTTTATAACTGCATGGCTCCCCTTGCAGGACGCCAGGCTGCTCGTACTAACTGTGAGCTGCACGCTTCAGAAACGCTAGGTAACATTCACCCTCAGGAGATGACACAAACCGGGTGGTGCCACCCTGTGAGGCTGCCTCTATGGCCAAATACCACTTTGGTCCAGGAGCAGGGCAAGTCCCTCAATCTGTTCCTTTACGGTACCACAAAAGCACATTAAACCGCTATAGCAAAGACGGTCCGGTGCCCTCCTGCGTGCCCACGCAGGACAAACGCAGGCTCTGCATTTCCTAGACGCTCCCACAGACGAGGTGGAAGCACATGAGGTTTGCATTCAGAGTGTGAATGAGCTCTCATAAGCATTCAGCGCTCTTCTCGGTGGTTCCAGCTACAAGGACACGACGCAAGGGCAGAACTTAAGTGATGCACAGCAAGTTCCAGCTGAACGTGAGGAAGGATTTCTTTACTATGCAATGACCGTGCAATGGAACAGATTGCTGTGGAGCCTCCCTCACTGGAGCTATTCGAGAAGGGTCTGGACGCAATCCTGTGCCATGTGATCTGGGATGGGCCTGCTCGAGCAGGGAGTTTGGTGCAGATGACCCCCTGTGGTCCCTTCCAGCCTGACGCATCCTGTGACTCAGTGTTTTCAGCCTCCCGAGCCGAGCGCTGGCGCAGCAGAGCGCAGAGCACGGCCGGCGCTCAGCAGCCATCCCGCCCGCTCCTGGCCGGCCGGGCCCCGCGCCGCCCCGGCTCCCGGGAGCTCCGCGGGATGCTCAGCGCGGAGCCCCGCCGATTTTCCTTTAGGAAAATCCCTTTCCTCCCCCGGAGGCCGGAGCGGCGGTGCCGTCCCCTCCCCGCGCCCGCCGCCGCCGCCATGGCAACCGCCCGTCGCCGCGCGCGCGCACCCCCTCCCCCGCCCGCCCCCCCGCGCCTCTCCCCCCCCGGCCCCGCTCTGACGGAGCCGCAGCGCTGCGCCCCCTCCCCGCGCCGCTCCCGCCCGCGGACACGCACCCCCGGCTCTCCCAGGTAACGGCAGCGCCCGGGAACGGGGCAGCCCCTCACGGCGCTGCTGCCCGCGGCGGGCGGCGGCTCGGACCCCGCCGCGCTGAGGGAGGCGGCGGGGATGGGGGGGAAGCCAGCGGTAGAGGCTGGAGGAGGGCGGGGGCGCCCCCATCTCCCGCGGAGCCTGCCGGGAAGTGTAGTCTGCGCCGCCCCGCCGGGAGCTGGGGGCTGCCGGGAGAGGCGGCGGGAGGGAACTACAGCCCCCAGCGCTCTCGGCGGAAGGTGGGGGGTGTGCGACATGGGTGCTGCGGAGGGGACCCCTGTGGGGACGGGAGGCTCGCTCTGAACGAGGGCACCGCGGCGGCTCTTCCCTCCGGAACGGCGAGGGGGAGAAGCCCCTGTGCCACTCCGGGCGGGAGGCGCCGGAGAGGGGCGGTGCGGCAGGGCCGGCGCTGGGCGGTGCGGCTGCGGAGGGGAGGCGCGGGCCGAGGATGAATGAGGGGTGGGTGCGGGAGGAACATGGGTGGGTGCCTGCCGTGAGGGGAGGATGGGCTGGGAGACTTGTGGATGGCAGTGGGGAGAGAAATAATACAGGGAAAGGGGCACATGGATGGATGGATGGATGGATGGTGGATGGATGGATGGATGGATGGATGGATGGATGGATGGATGGATGGATGGATGGAGATGTGCTGGAGAAGGAGTGGTGCAGCAGATAGACGGAGGGAGCTGTGCAGAAGGCAGAGCAGACCGGAGGGATGGGAATGGGTACGAAGGAGGCAATGATCAGAGGGAGCTCTGCAAAATTTCCCCAACCAGTTTGCATTTATCGTTTCCAGTTTCACATCTCCTGCCACGCTGAGGCTCCATTGAGCTTGTGGCCCTAGGTGGTCTGGACAGAGGGTTGCTTTTTAAAAATTATTCTGCTACATTTTTATTTTTCCCTAAAAACTTCTCCCATGATGTCAGTATTGGCATTTGTCCCTTTTCTCTCTCCATTTCCTCTCCTGACAGTTCTAGGGTTATTCTTTTTCTTGTGTTCTCTAACAGCCATCAGCAGGAATAAAATACAGTTTCTCTATATATCATACTTGAATATGAATACATGAATATTGAATGTCTATTCCTACTACACTTTAACATTTCACAGAGATGGGTTTCTTTTCAATGAATGCCTGATTGCAGTTGCAGATTGTAGAGCAGGTTTTTTTTTTTTCCTTTCCCCCTACCCCTATGTCAGCTATAGCCTAGACAGGCTTCAGCTTCTTGCAGCTCCTGGTACTTGCCACATTGCAGAAGTGATCATTGAAGCTGCAGAGTGCTTCCAGGGTGCTTGGCTCTTGGAGATTTGGGCTTTTCAGCAGGTAATGGGGAGAAATAGATCCTGCCCTGACCTAATCCCAGTCAAAAGACAAAGAAGTAAATGGAATACAAGAAAACAGCCTTTATCTGGTTTCCTGTGTAGTTAATTAAGAAAAAAAAACAAAACTGATTCTTCTGAGGATGAGCTGAGAGATCTGAAGACTTGATGTGTGTTGCACTAACAGTAATATGCATATAAATGTATATTTATAAAAATATATGCTATTCTATTAAAGTAATACACGTCCTTAGTCCTAAAGAGCCAATTCTTTGAAATTCAGAGTGGGGTTCAAAAGGTGGAAAAGTATTCAGCCCAAAATGCTGACCTTATGAGTCAGGGTTATAAACACCCGTGTGAGTGTATTAAACCTGCAATTATTCATGGGAAGCTTATCTGGGATGCAGATTGGCTGAGCTGGGAATGGAGCAGCAGCAGCATGGAGCCTCTGTGGAGCTGGCTGTGGTCTGGTAGGGTTCACAGGCTGGGAACATGGGTGTGCAGTGTCCAGGGCCAGGTGCAGGAGCAGTTTCACTGCCTTTCTTGGCACAGAGCCCGACCTCAGAAACGCTCTGAACCCGAGCTGGCTCTGCACACACCCATCCCGGGAGCCTTTGGTGGCGTGTTTGCTCTGCCAGAAGTGCTTACACACGTGATAAGCAGAGAAGCAAGTGGCTCCACAAAGGACCAGGATTGTTGACTTGGGCCAGGTCCCTCTTTGTCGGGCTCCAGACAGGCCCTGCAGAATTCTTCAGCTATCTGGGCCCTGCATCCTGCCAGAGGAGGGGTGGACTGATCCACCTCATGGCTGGTCCCACCTGAACGTGAGCCTGGGTTTGATTTGATACCAATTCCAGAAGCCCTGGAGGCTGTGCTGGAGAGAAGAGAGATGTGTGGAGTCAGCCTGCGGTCCAGCAGGGCTAGGAGGGAGCAGAAGCTGGCAAGCCTGTCACTGCCTGACCTGTGTGTGTGTGGAGTTATGCTCCCCAGAGTGCCCCACAGCATTTGTTGTAGCTCTTTTTGTTACCCAGCCTTGCTAATGAACACCTCATTACCCCAGACAATGGTGATGTGACCATATGGATGTGTCTCAAACTGGTGTATGAGGTGCTTGGAGAAGGACACGGTTCACACTCAGTTTAAGGAGTACCACAGCTGTCTCTGATTCTCCTTTCTACTTCTTCAGAGAACTGTACTTCAAAGGCTCTGCAAAGGGCTCTTTCATTCTCCAGGATGCTTTCTGTTTGGTTCACCAAACTAATGAAATCTCTAAGTCTCTAAATTAATCTTTAATTAAAGGACTGACTTCCTATTTAATGTTTTCTTATGTGTTTACTTTTAACTTGTGGTGAATGTCCTTACCTCATTTGAAGATTTTTTTTTCACTTGCACTCAAAGTAACTCTCTGTTTCAAGTTAAAAATGCACACAAAAATAGTTTGAAGCCTGCATGCACGCTTCTTCTCCTTCCCACTTCCATACACATTTCCCCATTAACTCCATGTCTGCTATTGCAAAACAGAGTTTCAGTGCAAAGAGGCCAAGAACCAGTTAGCAGAAAGCAGTTGACTGAGTTAAAAGATCCCTTGGTGCTGGGTTTCCTGGACCATGGTATGTGTGTGTTTTATCTGGTGTTTGTACTGCTCTGAAAAATGACATAACCTGCTGCAACCCCAGTGCTGCTGCTGCCTTTGTAGCCAGCCTTGTCACTGCTAATGCACACAGCAAAAGGAAAAAACAGCCTTGGCACAGCACATTTCTCATCTTTGATTCATTTACATCTAGTTTAAATTCAAATCTGCTGGAACTGAGCCATATCCTTACTTATAAATATGTTTTTAACAGGAGTTGTGAGCCTGTGAGGTCATGATCGTTAGTTTTCACATCAGTCCGTGGGACCACAGCTGCATGTTCAAACAAAGCCATGTTACCAGGGAAAGATGGATTTAGTTATGGAACTTGGCAAGCCTTTTGTTTGTTTGTATTTTATCTGACAATGATCGTTAAAATGTTGTTTTTGTCATGCAAACGTAATGTCTGCAGCACCAGCAATTGCTTCTGAACAGGGACAGATAATTATTGGAAATGAAGATCAGCACCCAACACCTAAACAAAAGAGATAATCTTGGTAATAAAGCAGGAAATACTTATTTAATTTCTTTTAAATATTGCATTTTTTAATATCTTATTCTTAAAAATAAAATAAAATGTATTAATTATGTAAAAATTATTTCTACAGAAATAGAATTCTGTAGGCTTCTAGTAGGAGTCACATGTCATACAGGGAAAACCACTTTTTTTGTTCCTCTGACAATGTTCCTGTTAGTGTTGCTGTTTATGCTTTCTCTGGTAAAGCATTGTCATATTGTTACAAGTCTCTATTTTGACAGCTTTTAAGTTTGAAGAGAAGACTGAAAATCGGATCACTGTGCTATTTTAAGTGAAGACATAATTGAGGGAGAGCTGTTTGAAACTGGTCAAAGCTGACTTACAAAACCAATATGGCCTTAACCTAAGAAGGGCAGGTTTCAATTAACTGTAACAAAAAGCTTCCAAGCAGGAAGAGGAATTTGAGGAAAAAACAACTTCAGTTTATGACAGACTCTGATAATGAAAATGGGTGCAATGAAAAGGGTATAAATCCAAAAATCAAAAATTCTTAACACTGGACTCCTCTACTTTGCTTTGCTCCGTGTGGCCATTGACCTGCTCTGGGATTGTGCCGTGGCAGAGAGTCATCCTGGCTCTGCCTTGTAGAAGTGGAAAATGTACAGTCATACCTCAGTCATAAGCACTGTATTCAGAAGATGGTGCCTAACAGTGTGACTCTCTGTCTTGTGACATTAGTTGTAACTCTTACTTTGCATTTCGGGATGCCCAGCATCATGCATGGCTGATTTACAGAAAATGAGAAACAGGATTAGTAGCCAATCTTCATCAGTGTATGTCCAGGCCTTTCCAGATGTTCAGCTGTCCAGTCAGCAGTACTGCAGGGCTGCCATGATGTGAGAGCATATGTCCAGCCATCTCAGGGAGCTGTGGAATGCTTTTGTTTTGCCTGGGTAAAATTTTGGGTAGAGAAAGACACATGTCCAGAAAAATCCACATATGGTATAGACCTCTCAATGAGGAATTAACATCTGGTTTGGAGAAAAGTCCTATTAGAAGGCATTAAATAAGGCTTGATGTGACTGTTGAAACAATGAAAATAAAACAAAAGTGCCTAATAGCTCATTTAGTGAGAGTCCTCCATCCTGTGCAAGAGTCAAGGTCTTGTGGAGAAAATGGGATGCAAGGTTGTCACTGGTTGTGTCAAAGCACATGCATAAAAGAGACATGTGAAGATAGCAGATGCCTTCCAGGTAGCAGAGTGAATGTTTGGGATCAAGCAAGAGGAAAAGCCCTGCTGCAGACCCCCTCTCAGGGGAGAGCATTTGCTGCCTCTGGTAACACTGTGGTGAGGGCATGCTGAGAGAGAGGGTTTGAAGGGGGCCGGTCCTGCATCCATTCCCACTGGTGTTGCACACAAGCTTGGAATAGTGTGCTAAGCAAGCTGTCCCCCTTTGCCTGTCATTCACACAGTCACTGTATCTACCCATGGATATGTTTTGTGTGTATAATGCTTTAATGTTAAAGTAGAGACTGTCTTTTGGATCTTACTCAATTGTGCACTGCTTTAGTTCTGGGAGAAAAATTCTTTTCTGACCCTAGATAGGGATCAGCTCAGCTTATGCTCCAAAGAATAGAGATTAATATCCCCTGTGACCTTTTAGCCTGGCTGGCTGCAGGGTTTTTAACAAGTGGGTTTAAGACCCCATGTGTGGCAGCTATGCCTGCATGAATGCCTGTAATGTCTCTTCTTGTCAATGATCCATGAGCTAAGGAATCTCCAAGGATATCTTGATGTGCAGTGGAGCTGTTACGGTCGAGTGCAGGAGGGAACCACACAATGATAGAATGAAAAGCTGGTGTCGCAAGAAGTGTGTGAGTTGTTCCAAATGTACTTGACAACAGTTGTCCCTGGCTGTATACTTAAAAGATGTGGCAGTGGTATGGTAGGAAAATCAAATATCTAAACAAAGCTCCAGCAAGCAACAAAATGCTCTTTTTATGATTTCTGTATTTCTGGCTCCTTGGACGCCTCTGATGTTGTATGAACTCTATAATACAATGTAGAACAGATCATAAAGAGTGAGTGCATAACACAAAAAGGTTAGTTCTACTTACTTCTCCCTCCCTCCCCATCCCTGACATTGAAGAATGGCATGTCCAGAAAACAGCACAGGAAATCATTCTTCCCTAAAAATAATTTTTCCTTGATTTTTGACTTACTTGTTTTAATTTGCTTTGGTTATTCTGAAGTAACATTACCTTCACTGGTGTGCATAGAAGACTTGTAACTTGTTTAAACCATTTTTAGCATTAGTTTTAAATAGCAGTAGAATCTCAGAGAACTGCCTGGGATTGCAGGAAAGCACTGATTTAGGACTGAGGCCTACAGCTGCTGTTCACATTCACCTTTTCAAGCTATATGGCCTGCTTTGGTGTCTAGGGTAGTAGTAAAGTAAAAACTGAAGTGCCTGAATCCACAAGAAAGATCCAGGGGCTTTGGTCAGCCTAGCTCTAGAGGTACTGACTCAGTAGGTCCATAGGTGTACATTCACCAGCCTCCCTCCGTGCTGCAAGTTTCAGTGTCTGTCAGTGCTTTATAAGCTCTTCAGTGAGACACATCAGGCATCAAGCTCATGCTTAAGCCTTGGCATCACCAACATGAGGCTAGAAGCCTCCAAATTCTTGGTAGCTGGAGGGAATGGGAGAGTCTTCTTTGGTTTGCTCTTGCAATTTTAAAACCATATACATCTTTTTGTGTCCTGCCTCTCAGCTTCCTTGTCCAACCACTGTCCTGAAATGGGCACGTGTTTGTATAGCTCCCTCTGGTGATCAGGGAACTCTTCTGGAATTAAGGGGAGTTGGGTGTGAGTATCAGCCCTCTTAAGGCAAAAGGAAGTTAAATATGCCCAGACGGTGGGAACTAGCTGTAGTAAGGAGGCACGACAGGTTGTAAAGCAAGTATGTGTTCTGTTTAATGGATTTCTAGGAATTTAATTCAGCAGTTCCTTAAAAATGTTTTATTTGCTTGTTCTCTTTCACCACGTTTGGGGAAAACCTCCGGAGATTTGAGGAGTGTTTTTCTTAATGGCAGCAGGCTGGTTCTGAAGCAGATCCTAACCTGGATGTGTTTGAAGACAGGTCAATGGATTCTGCCCCAGATGGTGTTCTGTTGGTTTATAAGTTGACTAATGAGATCTGAATGGGTTATAACCTATCTTCAGTTCCTATAATTTTGTCTATTTCCAGTGCAATGTGAGTGACATCACTTTTTTTTTTCGTATGACTTACAATCTTCTGTATTTAAAAATTAAATGGTCTTAGTTGCCACCAATCTAGCTCTCAGTAACGATGTATCAAGGGAACAAAATAAGGGTTGTCACCCTTTCCACCTTAGATTTTCTCCTGCCCAGTAGTTTACAGCAGCCAGCAGGAATGCTGTGCAAGCTGAAATGTGCAGCACAGCATGAGGACGAGTAGAGCCCCAGTATGTCCTGCTGTGCTTGGTGGAGTGTCAGCTGCAGGGTAGCAGCATGATCTTGCTATGGAAGTCATCAGCCACATGCAAGCTGTGTGACCTGTGGGTTTAAGTGAGGGTGGCAGGTTTCCATGGCTTTGTTGCAGGGAGCAGGAGGGATGAGGTGATGGAGCAGAGCTGGTGTGCAGCTGCAGGCAGCAGTTAGGACCATCAGTGTGGTACCTTTGGGAGGTGGAGCATGTGTTTGCTCAGGGCAGAATGAATGTCATGTGGATGTCTGTTTAAACTGTCAGGGGTTTGGATTTTGCTAAGCACCAGGGAATACAGAGGCATAAGACACATCCTCCTTAATGCCATCTTGCTCGTCTTGACTGTTTATAAAACCTACAAACATTTTTATAACTGCTAGGATGTAAAAGGTTGCTTTTCTCCCTGTTCTGGCTTCTGTCTGCTACCACCTGTTCCTTCTGTGTGCACTCCTGTAGCATGGGTTGTTTTCAGCTGTGTAGCCTAAACTGTGTTTGTACCCCTCCTTCCTGATTTCTTCTCCACCCCTTGGTCTTGCCAAACCCTTGATGCAGCTAGTGGACCACCCTCCAGAGGTGACCTCCTCCCTCTTGCTCAATGCAACTCTGCATTGCATAGCTAGGAATTGCAATTTTTTATTTTTAATTTCCAGAGGTTTATGTCTGGATGAATGTCAGGGACCCTACACATACTGAGTCAGAGTACAAGGGAAAGGAACTGATGCTATTTTCCTGTAATGAGGACCTAAACTTTGAGTCACATGAGATTCAGATAAAAGGGCAGACACTGCTTCAATCTTGAACCTTAAATACAAACCTAGCTGTTCAACACAGCTTAATTCTGAATGTCTGGGTTATTGCTTTCTTGACTGGTTACTGGGTAAAGCTGAGCTATAGGTTTGCCTTAAAGTCATGCTGCAATTTGAGGACTAGGAGAAGGTTATACTTTGGGAATCATTGTTCTAAGGAATGTTAAATTTGGATTGCTAACTCTGCCATAAATCCCAAAGTGACATGTTAAATTTAATGAAAAAATTCGAGTCAGCATGTGGATGTTGGAGTACTTTGAAAGAATATTTAAACAGAATGAGGCTCTCAACTTGGTCTATAGTAGAGCAGTTATTCAACCATATCATAATCTCATTAGGGTGAGGGCTCTTGAAAGTGTGGAGTGCAGACATCCCTGATGCTGGTTGGCACATTTAGGCACGTATGTCATGCAACAGGATAAAAAGCAATTTAATGCCTTGTGTGATTTGTGATTCACGGCTGATGGCTGCTAATACATTGCGGTGATCTACAAATTAAAGTTTAGTCTGTTACATTCGGTGTGGGCAGGGAATTTAATCTTCTTGCATTAATTTAACAAGACTGGGGCCAAAGGCAGCAAAGGAGTTGTGGTTTTTATCAATATGAAAGAGTTGCGATTCATGATCTGAAACCTTAGACTAGTAAAGAGCTGCTCCAGACATAAATGGTTGTAGCAGAGCAGGACTAGATAGGAATGGTGTTGGAAAGACACAATTCAGCTATGAGAGAAATAACAAAAATAAAACATCACTGTCTGAATTATTCTACAGCGCATAAAATTAATTTTTCTGGTAATTATGTTCTCTTTTAGATTTCTGAGTGAAGATGAATTTAGCAGAGATTTGTGATAATGCCAAAAAAGGAAGAGAATATGCTCTCCTTGGGAATTATGACTCTTCTATGGTATATTACCAGGGTGTCATCCAGCAAATCCAGAGACATTGCCAGTCGATCAGAGATCCAGCAATTAAGGGCAAATGGCAACAGGTAGGGTGAAATAACATTGCCCATATTCTACTACTTGATATTTGAAAACCACACTACACCTCCCAAACCTTATAAGATATAGAGGACTTACATTTCAGCCATGCTGGCTATATTTGTTGTATAATATTTTGTTGATGTTCATGGGAAAATAATTTTCGTGGTGTGTTCAGAAGGAATTCTATTGTTCTAACAGAATCAATTATTTTGTTGTTCCTGGTCTGTTTGTATGTGCAAACTGTCTGTGATTGTACACTTTTGAGAAAATGAAGGACTTCTTTTTCCCCTTATATCTTTTGGCCATCTAATGTCCAGTAACTAAAATGTGAGTGGGTGGGTTAGCATCACTATATGAGCAGCACTCAGAATTGTTGTCTGAGTAGCAGCTAACTAAATGATGATAGTGTGCAAATTTGGATCAGGTTTCTAAAGCTGCAAGTCATACTCTTAGCCCAAATCTTGCACACATCCATCTCCCTGCTAGACAGAATATTGTTTTGAAACCATGGAATTTGCAGGTGAAATATAAGAACTCCCAAGGACATCTATTTATTACTTTCAGTATTTAAGTCTTCCTTACATTTTTTGGCCAATTTTTCATGGTACACAAACTGTGTTCTATAAACATAAAAAAGGAGGAAAATCATGTAAAGATGTTTACTAGAATAAAGAAGTCATGTTACATAAAGACTGTGTTTTGAAAGAATAACATAGCTCCTAGAAGACACAATTTTGCAGTAGGTAGCTAAAGAGATGATTTCAAGAAGAGTTTTTTCTAAATATCATATGTTTAAATGATATCTCTTAAAAACAGAAGCAAATTTTACTGCAGCAGATGATTTGGTCATAGGTTTGTGTTTGAAACTTCTGACACTAACATAGAGTATTTTGTGTCCTGATAAGTACAACACTGTTAACAATCACTTTGTAGCAACAGTACTATTCATAGATGTTTATCATAGAAGTGTAGAAGTCTGCTTGTTTCCAAAGGCACATGCATGTATATCCAGCAGAGATAGTTTTCCTGGTAATGTAGTAAGCTGGATGTTGTATAAGAGATATTCATATTCAAGTGCTTGTGTTCAAGCTTTTTCCCACCCCAGGACGTGCCAATACAAGGTGTTCATGCCCAATACATGTCCTTAGTTCCTGCCAAACTTGCAGCTGATGTGCAGGTAGAGCATGAGGATTTCCTCACTCTGCAGCTGAAGCACTGCATTGTCTTCACATCTAGTATTTAGTGTTTCCTCTGATGGCACTGATTCTTCCAATAAACTTTCAACAACTCTCGTGTTGTGAAGGTCACTGAAGCCTCATATTATTGTGTGTTGCTTGAACTGCTTCAGAGAAGCCTGTGCACCATGGAATGTGTGCTGCACATTGGAGACAAACCTCAAATACAAAAGGACCATTAACACAGTTTCCAGGATTTATTACTGGTGATGGCAGCTGTCTCTCTAGGAGAGGATCTGAAGTTGGCACCTTCTCAGAAATTATCCCCTTTAGGCAAAAGAAGAATGGCCCCTGAGCATGTCACATAAATGCTTTAGAAATCTGTCCCAATAAAGATCTGCAGCAGGTGGGGTAGCGTCTGTCATGCTGTACACTCATCTTAATTCTGAAACTTCCCAACACAGTAGTAGTGGCAGATGAGCTTTGTCAGAGTATTGCTTTGCTATTACTGCTGCCAGGCTTAGAGACAAACAACAAAAAGTAAGAAGTGTGACTGAAAAAAGACGTGGATGTTCATCACTAGGTTATTTGCCCTCTCATTCTTTTATGGGAACAAAATGATACAGCCCAAGAGCAAACAATGCAGCTCTGGAACTGCTATTCCATACCAGAACTTGCATGTTTTGGGGAGACCTATCGAGATAGACCTGCTTTCTTTACCCACTCTTTATAAATAATTGTTGTGTTTTCTCACTCCTTGAGACAGACTAAGAGGGAGTCTGATGATGTGGATGTTAGCACTACTTTCCAGCTCCAACAGTCTCTACATCCAAACCATCAGTCACAGTCAAGGAGCTTGACCAACAACCTGTTCTAAAAAAAATTTAACTGAGAAGTTGGATCACAAGTAGCATTCATTTACAGCATTAAACCAATATCTAGATACTAATTTTAGATATTTCCCATTAAAGAATTCTGCTGTACACATTATGTAAGCTTAGCAAATTTCAGTCCAACCCACTTGGTACCAGTAATGTGTGGAAGCAAGAGATTTTCATACCAATGTGGTCCTTGCAAGTGGCTTGAGAAGCAAAGCAACCCTTAGGTCATAGTTAAGGGGATTATTGCAGTTGATTTTTACCTATAATTCTGTCTCCTCAAGCATGTGGAACTAGCCTGTTCTTCAGGTTCTTAAGCTTCTCCATCATCTGAGGAATCTGGAGAGGATAATAACACTGGTACCTTTTGGAAGTGGAGCTTAGCAATCACTAGCACTGTGTGGGTAGAGCTTTTACTCTTGAATGTCCATGTAGTTAAGTGCTCAAAGGAGAAGATTGTTACTTGAACCAGTTCTTCTCTTGGATGTGCTGTCTGTAGGCACATTCAAAATCTTGAACCTTCTGAAGGACTCCTGGGATGCTGTGTCAGTATGAAGCATCCCCTTCCGTTCTGTATGTTTGTGTGCAGCTCACTAACAGGATGTTTGTTCTACTGGTACTTCTGAGGCAGTGAACTAAGTTTCATGTGTTTGTGGACATGTTCCCTTGTAAAACAAAAATGTTCATTTGAGGAACATCTCAAAAGAATGGTTCCAGCTGTGACTGTGCAGCTGACCAGCTTACATCTCTTACGTGCACCACTGTTCTTCCCGTTTGGTCTCTTTTCAACAGTGGGTGCTCCATCCTGAATAGATACCTCATGCCTGGTGGATCTGTTTTGTTGCCTTGTGTACAAAAGAGGATTTTCTCAGTAGTTTATTGAGCAATGGCAAAGCCCAGGTGAACCAGAATCAGTTGGGATTTTGGGTCAGATTCCCAAATGCGCTTGATCTGCCTCTCTTTGCATAGGTGACTTTGTTTTCAAATTTCTACAGATTGGTCTGGACAGAATGATGTTCTGTGCAAATGTTTGATGGGTTGTATTTCATGTCACACAGAGAGACAGCTTCAGCTTTGCAACTGAACATCTTGATTACAAGGATTCCTCTTGCTTGTAGCTGATGGTTAGGATGAGGAGGAATATGAACATGTTAACATCTTCTCCCTGGGAACAACTGTCTGGCTCAGTTACAGTTGATGCAATCCTGATTCAGGGAATTCAAAATCAATGCTAACCAGAGAAGAGGGATTTTGTTACTAGTCTGGCAACCCTGCAGAACTTAAATAGGGCAAAAGATGCATACTAAGGATCCACCAAAGCAGAGATATGACAGCATGAGAATTCCTCTGACTTCATGGAAAATTCACAGCCATTGATCATCTCTTGACTGGTTTGTCTTGGGGATACCTGCTCTAGAGATCCATCCTTGTTTTGCATCCAGGGAGTTCCCAGCTTGCACTTGGCCAAGTGTAGCTCCATTTGCATCTTAACTCCTAGGCCTCCTGAGCTCTTTTATAAAATAAAAAGTTACTGTGTTGTTATTTGAAGTTTGGCTGACTGGTAGGCATATTAATTCATGTAAATGCAGGCTGGGACTGGAAAGATTCAGAAGCAGAAGCAACTCATCCTTACCAAAACTAAAAGGTAGGCTTAGTCTCATGACCACTGCTGTGAACTTTACTTGTGTTGACATTCTCTGTGTTTATTCTGAGAGAGTTTTTTGGCTGTTGCAGTGTTTTTACTAGACAGCTGGCTTGTAGGAGCGAGCTCTTCAGTGACAGTTCAGCAGCTGCAGAATGACAGCAGAGCGTGCCCCCAGGAGATAGCGCTGGCTTACGACAAGGCCAGCGGCTGTCAGGCACAACCTGCTGCGTGTTAGAGCCTTGTGCTCTGTGTTGCACCAGGGCTGAGAGCACGGGGGCCTCTGCTGCAGCTCAGTGATTCCCTCAGCTCTTGGAGCCGCCAGCAAGGCACCCTGACCGACTGTGGTCACTGGTGCAGGTGATTAGGTGCACTGCAATCCTGCTTAAAGAATAAAGGGTGAATTCATCTTTTTATTATTTCAAACACACTTGGTCCATCTATGCTTTTGTTGTTTTTTGCTTCATGCCTGTTTCATTAACATTCAGTAGGTTACATTGTGATTAATTAAGAAACGTTCTGTGGGTAACTCATGAATAGATGTCATTATAGGAGTTATACTTCACTCCATGGGATCAGACAGAGTTGCAGGTATCTGTTTTGGATATGGTTTAGGGACTTTTTATCTTCACTTTTTAAAAGATCAAGCTTGTTGAATAACTAACACTAATTGCAGGTAGTAACTTCAGGTTTAGAAAGCACTTAGAGATAAGTTTGATCAGTTTTTCTTCAGAAAAAAAAAATCCCACACATTATTTGTATTTACCAAGGTACAAATTCCCACACTTATTGCAATGGGTATAGAAGTACAACCTCTAACATAGCAAATAAAAGCTGGTGATGGAAAAAGCATAACAGTTGCCAGATTATAAAATATTAGGTACTCCCTGAAATGGGTTTTGTAACTACCACTAAGAATGAGTGAACTCAATTCTTGTTCACTGTGTTTTATGTTCATATGATAGGATGCGTTTTCTGCTTGATTGCTGGAAATTCTTGGGATTGGCTTGTCAAAGCAAAGCTGTGGGGCCCTCCTGTGGGCTGAAAGGTTTTTATTGGGCCTTCCAACATCACCCAGTGCCCACAATGCTGCTTCTGTGCAGGAGGTGGTGTGGCTGGTAGAGGTGGCTGCTGTACCAGAGCCTGGCTCTGGGGACCAGGCAGCTTCACATGGCAGCTGAATCCAGCTAACATCCTGCCATGCCTAGAGAGGCCAAGTTCTTCCCTACCTTGTCTTCCCTCCATCTGCACCAGCTTCTCTCCCTCCTCTGCCCCCTGCAATTTTTTTTTTCCTGGATTTACCTAAACACTGGATGGTGTGCATATGCAGCTTGCTAACCCAGCAGAAGTGTCCTTTATTTTCTTCTTACCCTTCTAGGCCATTTTTTGCCATTTTACTAATCTGTCTTAGTGTATTGCAATGCCAGAATTGAATCCAGAAGAGCAGGGACAGAGTGTGGTTAGGGAGAAGAAGTGAAGGGAGTTTTTTACTGTTTGGCAGTGGTGAGCTGTTAACTTGGCACACTATCTTTTGAAACTGCTTAAACATAAATAGCTTAATAGCTTTCTTCAGGCTGTCTAAAACCTGAGCTGGAGCCTTCTGAGGTTGTGTATGATGAGGGACAAAGAGATTGGTGAGTCTAAACTAGTGATTTTTCTATTTGCAGCCTTCCTAGGTTGCTTCAGAGTGGCAGTGATCATTGAAAGATACTGCTCAGTCAACCTCATAATTGTGGCACAGCCTTTTTGAGCCCACGTCTGAGTTGTTTCTCAATTGCAAGGAATGTTTCTGCACATGAGTCATTTTCTTTAAGGGTTTTAGGAGTTTATGGCTGGTTTTCACGTGGTCCACACGTTGAGGATTCCTTGTTGATTGGTTTGCCAGGTATTGACTAAGAAATAGGGTGTGTATTTCAGAGTTTGGTCTGCTCAGGTCTGGCTAAGAGAAGGCTGGCAGATGTTAGTGTTTTCATCTTCCAAAGCATCAAATGGTCACTTTCCCTCAGTTTTCAGATAGCATCCATCCTCTTGCTGATCCAGGGAGGTGAATGACAGCACTCTGGCTGTTAGTGCTAGAAAGTTGTTTTCCACCAATTTCTCTGCATGTGTTGGAAGGCTGATAGAAGGAATCCTGTCAGTACTCGTGGAGCACTGGAATAGGAAGTGACTGTCTGTTGTGGAGTGGTGCCCTGGAGGATTTTTGCTGTATCATCCCTTTGTACCTCACAGTGGCTGTTTGGCTGGATTTATTTTTGAACTGGAGAGATGTGTGTGAAGATAGTTTGAAGGAACCAAGCTAGTAATCAATCACATTTGTAACTCAGCTGGAAGCTCTCACACTGGGGAATGTGTCCACTGATTGTGTGATGAGAAAGCAAAGAGAGCAAAGCAGGGCAGGAATAATCCTGCCTGAGCTGGATGTCTTGTGTCTTTGGAAAGATAGTTACCTCATCTGGGATGAGCAAGAAGGCTGCTTTGCCCTGTGAAATGTTCAAGATCTTCCTGTACTTAAGGCTCTTTTTGTACAGGTGTTCATAAAGCTCCTGGTAAAGTAAATGTAGTGTTTCAAGATCTGTGCAGGGCCTTGGGGATCTCTTTCCCTCTGTCCATACCAGTATCTTGCTGATGACAGTCACATATATTAATAAAATCAGATGGAAACTCTCAAGCTGGAAGGAACTCATAATGATCATTGAGTCCAACTCCTTGTTCCTACCTAAAACTAAACCACGTGACTAAGAGCCCTGTCTGGATAATCCTTGAACTCTGGCAGACTTGGTTCCATGACTGCTTTGCTGGGGAGCCTGTTCCAGTGACTGACCACCCTCCCAGTGAAGAACCTATTGTCCAATCTGAACTTGCCCTGATGCAGCTTTATTCCATCTCTTGTGTCCTATCTCTGGTCCCCAGGGAGAGGAGATCAGCAGCTCTCCACTGCCCACCTTGAGGAAATTGTAGACCACTGTGAGGTCACTCCTCAGCCTTCTCCAAGCTGAACAAGCCAAATGAGCTCAGCTGCTCCTTCTAAGTCTTGCCCTTGCCCTCTCACCATCTTCGTTGTTCTCCCTTGGACACACTCTAAAGCTGTGCTCTTCACAGAGTTCATTTTGTAATATTATGTTTTAATGATTTGGCTGGTTTTATAACTAGGACATCAGAGACTGTAATCAGAGATCTTTTATGCCAGAATAGTAGCAAATTACTATAGATCTGCCAGCTACACCCTTACTAGTATGAGAGTATGTGTGCATGCATGTCAACATGCACACAGAAATCCAAGCATCAGCACATGTTACAGAAGAGTGATCACTGCCTTAGCAATCATGTCTGGTTGGAAAGCAGGAAAATGAACTCAACAGAGATTCAATTCTTTATGCTGCTGTTAAAAGTCTGTTATCAACCTGATAGGTCTGGGGTTTGTGAATAGGCAGACTTGGGAGTCCCTGCCTTTGAGGTTAGTGTATGTTCTTGAGGTACTTTCTGAGTTTGTTTGGTTCTTTTTAAAGTTTGAATTGTAACATTTTAAAAATAACATACGTATTTCTCAAGGTCAGACAAGAATTAGTTGAAGAATATGAACAAGTTAAGAGCATTGTCAACACTTTAGAGAGTTTTAAAATGGACAGACCTCCAGATATCTCTGTATCCTGTCAAGATGAGCCTTTCAGAGATCCAGCTGTTTGGCCTCCTCCTGTTCCAGCTGAACACAGGTAAGGAGAGGCTCAAGCAGAATGGGTGGAATAAAGGTGGATCACCATAATTTTATATTTGTTTTTGAATGCTTTTGTAACATGAAAATCACATTTAATGGACACATTTATTGCATTTAATAACAGTTACTTGTAATAAAGAGTAAATCTAATTCGTTGAGAAAGAAGTATTTAAACTACAGTCAGATTTATTTCTGACATTCTAAAGAGAGTCACTCCTTTATTTTGGTAGGATTAAATAAGTGCCTGGAACTAGAGTTTGCTGCAGAGGTAAATGGGCTTATGGTGACAGCTGATGTTCTCATGTGCAAGCAGAAAACTTTTCCATTTCGTTTATTTGAGCAAAAGAATTAATTGATGACTGAGGAGTCTGTAAGTAACTGGAACTCCAGGGTCTTGAAGGACCTGGTGGTTAGAAATCACTCCCTAGCTACAGATAATTAAACCTGTGTTTAATCTGTTGCTTAGTTTAATTGCTAAACATGTTCTGTTACACATGGTATATCTCTTCTGTAACCATATTTAAGGTAACTTAAATATTCTTGTACATTTTCTGAAATCCCTATTTGCAATCTAACAGAGCTGGCTGGAAACAGATTCAGTTTACAGACAAAAATAACATTTATCATGTCAGTATTTTCCAACATAAGAGCACAGAATGTTAACGTGTGTATGCTCACATAACCAAAGGAGCAAACTAAAGTGAGAGATCTTGGTTAATGGAAAGAAATGCCAAGTTTATTTATAACTTTCTGTGCTTTATGATTGTCAAAAAGATCTTTGCTTTTCAAATAAACCCCTAAGAATATAAGTGTAAAATGATATTAATGCTGATTACTTTTGTGAGTGGTAGAAATAACTCAGATTTTCTATGGCAATGTTAAAGTTCAAGATGTATTTATTTTTGTATTTTGCTTAGTGGTACAGCCTCAATAGTTCATCTGCTTCTTTCAAGCTGAATTTAAATCTTGTGCAAATAAATAAGGAAACCTAGGCACTGTTGTGTGCTGTTAAGTTTGAAGAAAATGCATGAAAAGCAAAATGTTGCTGTTGTGTTCAGCAGTGTGTTTAAGAATGTACTCAGTTTAAATAATATTCCAGGAAAATGTTTTTGGGGTTAACACATTCTGTGTTACTCGAAACAAGAATCAGTACAAGATTCCATAGTGGACAATTATTACATTTGGGTGGCATTCCTGGCTGTTTATTTTAGTTCTGTATTTCAAGTTCAACCCCTAGAGAAAAATGACAATGACACCTTGTCTTAAAACCAAATGTTTTCTCCTCATTCTAATGCTAAGTACTCTTTGACATTGTGAGTGATGTACACAAATATAGGTGGTTGCAGTTCAGCTCTGTTTGCTTTTGCTTTCAAGGCAATTTTTATGTTTTGACATTTTTACACAGGAGAATGAAGTCAGAGGTAGGCGTATTGTTTGAAATCCTTCCTCTTTGTTTTGGGGCCTGTCAAAGCTTTTAGCCACCTTTTTTTTTTCTCTATTTTAAAAAAATTTATTTTACCAGAAATGTCATATGTTAGTGTAGAATTTGTGCATGTGAATGTAGCCTAATATAATGTCCTGGTTTGGAGTCAGAGGAATATTAAATTTGAAGACTTTTACTAAATTGTTTCCTCATTTGTTACATGGGTGTTGTTTTGTTGTAAGACTGATTAGGAACTGATCTGATAATGTTGTTAATTTTTTCTTTTTGTGTGTTTTTTTCTTACTCTGGGTATCAGACAGGACCTAAAATGTGGTTTTGGATTTGCAGATATAGGGAAATAAGGCTTAGGGTCTTGGCAGCTTTAGTAATAATGTACTGAGGTAAATTAGAATCCTTCCTTCTTAATGTTGCTCTTCTTTTCGCTGTTTTTAGCATGTTTTTGTTGTGGTTGCTGTTGTTAGGGCTCCACCTCAGATAAAACGTGCCAACAGAGATGGAAAATCGTTGAAGAAAGACTCCCCAGGACTCCAGCCCCGCGGGCCCGTGGGCAGAGCACACCTGGTGTCCAAGGGGGAAAAATCCTCAGGCAGCCGCGAAAGGGAATCCAGGGTTAGGGGAAGAGATGACAAGGTAAGTGGGAAAGGACTTGGCAGGGAGCTGTTGTGATGCAGCAGCTGGCAAAGGAAAGCACTCTTAGTCATTTAATGCAGGTAATGAAAAGTCACAATAATCCCATGTGGGAAAACGTAGTCCTTTCTTTTTCCCCATGATCAAAGCATGTGTTTTGGTGATATTTATTAATAATTACACCAAATTAAGAAAAGTTCTGTCATGTTTGCTCTGTCTTGGTGTAAGGTTTTTTTGAGGGAGGGAAGCATAGTACCCTGTTGCTGAGGGTTTCTTATTCTTTGAGTGAAGACCATGCACTTGACTCTAATCTCTGAGTGTCATTCAGGCATAAAGTCCCTTCTCCTTTTCCCCCATGTTTGGTGGGGTTTCTACATTAATATCTTTACAAAAGCCCTGTATTGGATTCCTTTTTAGGACAAAAACGTGCAACAGTGAGACCAGTGTCCTTCCCTAAACTTCAAGTATTGTGAATAGAGTTCCACAGAACCATTGCCTCTACCATACCGTAGTACAATTTAGGTATGCCTAAGAGTTCAGAACAGTTCCATAAATTCATTGATGATAGGTAAATCTGTGCCAAATTATTTTGAAAATTATGTGAGGGAGAAGTATTAAAAGCAAATTCTAAACAACTTTCATTTTCTCTGGTTTATGAAAAGGGGTTTTGTGTTTATTATAGTGTTTAGAAAGAAGCTTCTTGGAACTGTTTTGTTTTAAAAGTAAAAGCAGTGAATTAAACTAGACTAATTTGGAGATTCTTCTGAAGATCCATGAAAAAGAAGCAGTACTGAAGTGAAAGAAAAGGAGAAACAGTGATCCACTGTAAAGTGGTGATGTCAAAAAAAAGGACTGAAGGACTGTTTCATGGCTGGAAAAAATGTCAGTGTGCAAATCACTGTTTCTGAGACACTTATGTTTTTAAATTTAATTGTGAAGTTAATGCCAGGAACCCAAGAACTTAGTGATATTAATTATACAAGTTGAGACTGTACTGAAGTGGCATTACCTTCCTGACAGACAAAGGTACAAGACATGCCTTCCTATGGGGGCACACCGTACTGTACAGATCTTGAGAGATGAATAAGAAAATATTTAGGCCAGTTTTCTTCCAAAAATTGATTAGCTCCTTTGTGACCTTTCTATTGCACTTCTTGACAGCATAGGAATATCTCAAAGATATGCTTTTTCCATCATAAATTGTTTTCTGATACACAGGAAAAGTATTAAGTAATCCTAGCCCTTATTGCCATCAGAAGGTAGGGCCAGGCACATTTTCAGCAGTGCCACTGAGTGACTGTACAGATCAAGCATTTTAGAAATCTCTCTCCCTGGACCAGTAAGATTTAAAATAACAAATGTACCTCCTTCAAGCTATAAAAATCTCATGAAGATCTGTGAAATTATTGAAAGTTTTTCCAGCTATATGGGGAATTGGAGTCATGGTGTGTGACAGGTTCACTAGATGTGCTTGTCTAAGGCAGCCTTCAAAGTCTTAGCTCTAATGAGGGTGAACTCTGCTCTCCAAGCTTTCTGGTGATGAGCATTATAGGGCTTTACTATAAGGAGCCTACAACAACATGACTTGTATAATACTTGTCTCTGGGAATAATGTGATTAGCAATACTACTGCTGTGAGGTGCAGGAAAAGTCATGAAGGAGTTCCATTTAATGTGGTACATTTTAAACACTGCTCTTATCTGAATAAATTGGTCACTAGGTGGCAGAAGGAAAATATGTCTACTCCTTAAAAAATTCCAATACATGTGCTCTTGTATTCCCCTTTGTCTAGCTCCTTGGTGGTTATTCTAGTTCCTTTGTTTGGGGTATGTGACTGAAAATCACCCCAGGTTACAAATCCTCATGTGCTATATAATTGTTCTTGTAAGGGATCTATGATTTGCCTTTGAGAAGGATTTTGAATGAAAGAAGAAATAGCCAAGTGTGGGAAGTGGAAGAAGTTAATGCAACTTCCTATATTTTGTACACAGGCATGAAAATAGGCTTACCTTTCAGTTTTATCCTTTCTTAGTTTACAAGTGTTTGTTCTTCAGTTTCTGAGTTTGAACCATCAAGCAGCTTTCCTCTGCAGCCTGGTGTGTCAAATCAGAGATTTGGTAACTCATCATGTTCAGTTAAAAATAATAGGGCAAACCTGAAGCTTTTAATTAAGTAACGAGGTGTCTTTTCTCCTGATAAATGTTTCAGCTCTGTAGTTTTTGGGTTAGGGTGCTAGGATAGGACTGATTAGAACATATATGAATTATCCATTTTCTAAGATATTGATTGCAGTGTATTAGTTGCATGCTGTCCTGGCTATAATACCACAATGTAACACATATTTTTTTCCAAGGTAAATATAAGTATAATATGTATATTTTAGAACTGCACTGCCTCACTTGAAACAAATGCCTTCTTTCACTGTTTCTCCTCTCTAGACCATAACATTTTGTCATTCTGACAGTAACCATCTTGGGATAAGTAATTTTAACTTGACTATGCCAATAAAATTACCTTTTTTAGTGCGATATAAAATAATTTTGAACTAAACCCACCAGATTGTGTCTATCCACTAAATCCTTGTGTGTCCTTTTTTTTTTTCCTTTTTTCCCTAAAATACTGCTTATCCTTAAAATACTGCTTTCCTTCTTAGTTCCACTGGAAATTATTAAGCTTGTTCTCAGGGTACCTTCTGTTGGAGCATTACTAAGAGTTTTAGCTTCTGTTTAATAGTTCAGTTTAAAGAGGCAGCATGAATCCTACCAGTATGTCTTCTAGAAATTGCCTAATACCATATCAAAGCACTGGAACACCTTCTTAGGAGTACTCTTTAGATTATTTTAGACCATCAGTGGATAAGGACAATAAATATTATGAAGGATATAAAACAGCCAATGGCTGTGCAGCCATATCAATGAAGTGAATATTAACATCAATGAAGGTATGATTTAACAAATTAAATTCTCTTTGATTATCCTCCTGTGCATCACCAACTGTGACATGAGATGAGATAGTAGCATTGAGGTGAAACCACAGACCTCCATGCATTGGGACTGGAAGGCTGCATAATATCCATCTGAAAATGCTGAAAGAACTGGTAGGTGAAATTGCAGGCCTGGGAGCACATTTTTACAGTAAAATTTAAGTAGTCTGATGCTGTCTCATGCATCAGACTAAGTTGTGTTGACAATGCCTCTATTGAGAAAGTAAAGGAAAAGTGATCCAGGCAACTGGAGTTGTTAATTTTTATATGTTTTACAACAAATTTAGAGTGGATGAAAAGCTAAAGACTTGGAGCTAACTGAAGAGTGGAATAGAGTGAAACATCATTTTTTAAGCAAAGGTGTTGCCTCTGCCAGGATTTTCTTTAGAGTTCTAGTTAATCTTTTATAGAAAGAAATTAATCTACCTGGCTAACACATGGGAAGCAATTTGTTATTCTAGTGTGTGGTGTAGAGGAATTTTAAAGTGGGATTAGGCAGCAAGGGAAAAGTAAACAAGCGCTACTTAAAGGAGAAGTAGCAGGCAACTGGCAAATCATTTTTGACTCTTGTTTTGTATTTAAATTATTATTTTTGTGCCAATTTAATTTGGCACAAAAAAGAGGCACTAAAGGGATTTGCTCATGACACCAAGTTGGGAAGGATCATCATCAGGAGAGGCAAGTGAGGCTGTTGCACAGACAGGAAGAATTGGATGACTCTGTGTTGGAAATGGGATAATGTTCAGCAATGCAGAGCAGCAGGCTGTGTTCTTGGAAGCTATAACAAGAATTTCTGCTTGAAGCTGGGAGCTCAGTGGTAGAGGAGAAGGTGGAAACAAGGTGTCCTCAGAGTCCAGTTCTGGACATTACAGCCCTCAGGGTAATTCTATATGATTAATCTGCTGAGGTTGCCTTAAAGGGAGCAGTATGATAATGCTATGGATGTGAATGTAAACAAAATCCCAGTAAAAAAAATCCCAGATTGTTGAGGTGTTACCAGTAGAGAGAAGACATACCTGTGCCATTATGGGAGGATCTGGTGAGGAAACAACTGGAGTATTTTGTGTAGAACCACACACAAGAAAGATATGTTAACATTAGGAGGGAGAGAAAAAAAAAGCATTACCAAAGTGAATGGATAATTATGTTCAGCTTATGTTCCAAAAGGAGACTTACTTGGTTTGGTAAATGAAGGGAGAGCACAAGCCTGGTGCAAGTATACCAGTGTAGTGGACATACCAAGGAGTGAACTACTGAAACTAGTGCAAAAACTTAGTACAAGGGTAGAAATAACACCAATTTTGGAAACAATTTTTTTGTTTCATGTGTTAGTGCAGGTCCAATAGCTCTTCCTGGTGGAAAGCACAGCTGATTTCTAAATGTTTGAGACAGGTATCAGTTGCCTGAAATGATGAGAGGGGTTTGCCAAGGGTGGGAGTAGTCTTTTGCAGCCCTGTATACCTATCTGTTGGCATACCTTCTTAGAGAGAAGCCATCACAGCAGCTTTATTTAAATCTGTTTTGTGAAAGTAATACCCGAAGAGATGACTGGAAAAATTATGCTTACCTCTGCTGCAGTGGCATTTTAAAAAAATCATTATTTCTATGCTCACTGGGAATTGCAGGTTGGACTAATTTGGGACCAGCAATAATAATATTATTAGCAAATACCTTTCAATTCATTGTCCTGTTTTCTTTTTTTTTATTTTTTTTTTTTTTTAATGGTTAAGTTTGGATTCCATTTTATCTCTCCTGAAATCTTGAAAACTCTACAGGGTTTTCGCCATTTCCTTTTTACACTAGACCACTACATTTTTTACACTGAGTTAGAATGCTAAACAACAGAAGAGTTCTCTTGGAAGCAAGGAATAAAAGTAGCGAGAAGATAAACTACTCCCTCTCAAGTCATCGTGGGCAAACGACAACTGGGAGGGTGTAATTGTTACCTTTTTGTTTTTCCACTGCCAGGTTATTTGTGTGTCTCCAGCTGCCTCTCAACCCTCCTTCGTCTGGGATGCTTTTGTCCGGCCAGCTGGGATTCTTTAACTCGCTGCTGATAGTGTTTAGAAGCTGGGTTAAGAGTCCTAAAGTAGCTCCCTGCTCAGCCCCCTCTGTTAAACCAGAGCAGCTGCTTTTCAGGCACCCTGAATGCTGGGAGGGGAAGCGATTTCCTTCCGAACTGAGAGAGGAGGAGCGCGAGCCCTGATGCTTCAAAGGGAAATGTTACTTCAACCCCATAGGCTGCACAGCACTGGGGAAGTATTAACCAGAAACTCTGGGCCATTTGGGGCAGAGGCAGAGGGTGCCTTGGTCACTGACGTAGCATTAGTGTGCTGCAGAAATTACTGCAGTCTAAGAAGCCTGGGTGTCTTTGGAGCTTCTTTAGGCTTTTGGTGCAGCCCTTAAATAAATACGACCTTTTCAAAGCATTTTAATTGTTTATGAAGCTGGCCTGCGAATGAGAGGTGAGACATTGATAGTTTGAGGAAAGGAGATATTGCTGGGCAGGACGGCTTTAATGAAATGTGGGGAGAGAATCTTGGTTTTCCTCCATCAAAGACAGTGCGTGTGACAGCTTCCTTGTCCCTTTTTGGTGATGATAGTGTCAGATGTTTGCTTCTGACAGGTAGGGTGGCAAGTGTAGCATCTTCAAAATATGCTTTGGATGCTCTGGTCTTCAGCTAGTAATGGCTGTGTCTTTGTGAGGCTGTTCCTGCATTCATGCCTTTGGCTGGCCAGGAGGTGTGTCAGTTGCGTAATATTCTTATGAGCCTGTATGATTTTCTCTTCTAGGGAAAGAAAATGCCCCAGGAATTTGGTGATGGGGATGTTCCAAAATTTGATGGAGCAGGTTACGACAAAGACCTGATCGAAGCTCTTGAAAGAGACATTGTATCAAGGAATCCAAGCATTCATTGGTAAAAGGATTTTCTCAATTCAAATGTTTTGCTGTGTAGAAAAGGAGAGAAATTACCCATCTTTAACTCCTGAAACAGGGAGACAACATAATCTTCTACTGATAGGCAAAAATGAGATCTTCTGCTTTAATAGTTTATTAATTTGATTAAAGTTAAGCTTTTGCTGCTAATTGATATTATGTGCAGTACACCCGTTACAGGTACTGCTGAAAGGAGTGTACACTCCAGAGATCTTTAAAAATACTGCTTTGGTGTTCACATTGTCCAAAACAATTTTTAATTAAGCAGCTCTGGGTAACTTGAGTTGAAAATAATTTTTTCCCTGCCTTCCAAAAGTGGATTCAATTTTAGGTCACAGTATGATAGGAATGCTCTCATGAGACATATACTTGCATGCTAAGGAAATGGTACTAAGTGAAAAGCTTTTCTATTTCTCTTGTATAAAAATCGAAGAAATATAGTTGTATGAGAATTTTATACAACTTTCTTCATTTTGCACAGGGATGACATAGCAGATTTGGAAGAAGCCAAGAAATTATTAAGAGAAGCTGTTGTGCTTCCAATGTGGATGCCTGATTTTTTCAAAGGGATCAGAAGACCTTGGAAGGTGAGAATTTATATGGTGGTTTAGTAAATGGTAAGCTGTAGCTATGTGTGTGTCCTGATGTAATGTGTGGATGGCTGTAGCAAAGGCTAAAAAGGTAAATGGGAACGATCCTGAATTTGTTTATTAAATCCTCTCACAATGATTCATGTAAAAGGCACTGAAAGAAACAGAGTAAGCAGTATTTTCTGTTTATTTACCCACTTATAGCTTGTTGATATTATAATACCTTTTATATGCCAGCCTGTAGATATCAGCACACAGATTATATCAACTGAAGCAGAAATGCATAATAGATAGCTCTACATAGGCTTATGGTGTCCAGCTCCCAGAAGAAAGCACTTCCCAAAAGAAAGCAGTCCTTGGACTGCTTTTTTTCCAAATGTTTCAACTATCCCTCACTCAGACTGCAAACTGCAGCCTGGATGGTAAAAGGAAGCAAGGTAAGAGGGCACCAGTCAGATGACTTAGCTTTGCTGTTACATTTGCAGCTGGGCATAGTTGCAGCTGGAGTAAGAAATTTGGACTAGGAGAAGGAGTTGCAAGTAGGGCAACAGGAAGGATATAGGGTTGAACTAGGCTGATTGACCAGAAGTGAGTCCAATCTGGGCCTTGCTAAGAGCTAAGAAGGAAGAGGAGGGAGGAGTTTGGCGAGCATTTCTGTAAACAGCAAACAAAATGTTCTTGCTTCTGATGTGGAAGGCGTTGATGCTTGCTTGGGGTCTAACTAGTCACAACACAAGGCCTTTTTGGTTACTGAGAAGTATTACTGGGGAAAAGAGACTGTGGTGTGCAAGTGGTGTGTTATTCTGAGTGTGGAAGGCAGTGGCATGTGTAGGGAATGCTGTGTACATGAGTAGTTTCCTGTTTAGTATGCTGGCTCAGCAGCATGTATCAGATCTTGCTTTACTAACTTATTCTGTCTTTTCCTGATTGCTCCTTGTGCTTCCCTGGCTTATTCTTAGGTCAGACCCAGCAGGAGCTGGGAGATGGCTGCTTGAGAGCTGTTCTCAGAGGTTTTAGTGAGTTGCAGGGAGAGAGCCCAAACATATAGTTCATGCAAACCTAGCCCTAGGCTATAGGGCCTTTGGAGTGCATGTGGTCAGTACCAGTGGCCTTGTGGCTAACCCTAGGGTTAACTGTACTATCATCTTGGACAGAACCTAGGTGTTGTGGGTTACATGTGCAGGGTGAGATTTTAGTGTATTTTGAACAGCTGAATCTCTTTCTTTTCTTCTCTTGGCTTAGAGGAAGTTGATCCGTGCTCTTATTATAGACTATGGGGAGCCCCATCTGTCTAGTGTTCAAAATCTTCTAATGGAGTAAAGATCTGCTCTGCTCTTTTTTTCACCTGTTAGCATGCATAGAGGATGTAGTGGCCATCTGTCTTTAAGGCAGGTATCTCAGCAGACTGCAGGAAATGTGAAAAATGCCACTGACCTTGTCTCCAAGTGTTGCAGCAGTGGATAAAGGAGCAACAGGTTGGTCCTTTAAAGAGTTACAGTCTCCATGTCTTTGCATGGAACTGCCTTTTCCTACTGAGCAGTGTCACCTCTGAAACCCAGGTGGTTGTAGACATGGGAAAGATTCTAAGATTATTTCCTCCCTTCAGTCTAAAATGCAAATTGATTTCTGACAAGGTTATGAAGAGTCTTCATTGTTAGCCTTTTCCCTGGTGACTTGTGAAGCTGTAACTCTCATGAATTTATTTTTCACACAGAACAGCATGTGTTTTCCCTTCTGTTGACCTCTGACTGTGCTATAAGGATGAGAAGTATTGAAGGGAAGGCTGTTTCTTGCAGTAATCAGTGTAGCAGCAGGCATTTGTTGAGCTTAGGAATTCAGGACAATAACTCAGGGAAAAAGGCAGCCGAAGCTGGTTTTGGATGTTCAGACTCCCCTGAGAACAATTCCCAAGACAGCCCTCACAGTTTGTGCCTGTATTCAGAGGACTGTGCCTTGTCTGAAGGAGCCAGCTGTCTTCCCTGATTCAACACAGGTGCTGTGTAGTTGCAGCCACGGGTTTGAGTGTCCATGGCTTTGCTCTTTCTGTTCCTCTGAACTGTTTTGTGCCCAAGAAAGCCTGGTTGCTCACTGTGCTACCCACTGCTCTGCTAGTGATTGTTACAACAACAAGAAGTAACCCTGCAGTGATTTCATCAAAACACTTACTCCCTGCGGTGCATTTCAGCTTCTTATTGGAATACTTTGGATTAACAGAGCCTTAGAGGAAGAATAAAGAAGTCTTTGTGTTTGTCAAGGATTTTAAATAGTAAGTGGCAGCCTCCTAGTTTGCAGAAAGAGCAACTTGATCCTGTGTGTTTCTGTTTGCAGCCATGCATGTCTTGTTTTGCTGCGAACTCAAGTTCTTTTTCTGTTTTTTTTAAACTGATATTTCTATTGTCTCTGTCCCCAGAGAGCTTGATTTTCCCCTGCCTTTACACCTGGTGTGTCTGCTTTGCACCTGTGTTATGCACATGTATTATGCCACCAGTATCATGTGCAAGGTAACCTTCCCTGTAACACTTATCAGGAGGTGCAAAGTGAAGGGCTTCAATTTTGGCAGTGTACAGAATGTGTCCCTGAAGCCAGGATTTGACCTTCCAGAATAATGGAGAATTGAAGCAATATCCCAAAAATGTCATTACTTCTCTGTGTCACCAGGTCCTGCACTAAACACAGTTTATCAAGCACATGCTCTGAAATGTGATTTGAATTGAGGTGAGGCTTTTTCAAAAATACTAAATGAACACATTTGAAGCTCAGAGAGAGCAGTAAGTCATCTCTGACCTGCATATTACAGCCTGAGAAATTTTCACCCAGTCACTCCAGGGTTGTATTTGCAATATTGTTGTAATATCAGTATAACTGTGCAGCATCTCAAATCGGAATGTCTGAGTGTTCAGGGGGGGAAAAGAGAGTCCATTTACTTTTTATGCTTGCTGCTCTGGAGCTTAGGAAACCTTGAGCAGCCTGAGGAGTGACTTTGGACTGTTAGCTGTAGAGATGGCGTGTGAACATTTCTGACTTAATTTACCGATGAATGTATGTTGAGCTTGCATTAGCTGAGTATTAAATGGCAATAAAGGTATTAAGAGTTAATGGAAAATGGAGTACAGAGAGGCTATTGCTTTTGAATGGTACATTTTTGAATAATTGCATTCCCGGTTGATTTGTTTTTATAGATCTCTTCCCTGTCATTCTTTGTGCTTCTTGAAGTAAATTTTTTTGAGGAACAGATGAAATCTAATTTGCTGTATGGCTTGCATTTAAAAGATATTTTATTGCTGTGGCATTTTATGTAAGTTATTAATTGCAAAGCACATTATGATGTGCAATTCTAACTCTAGCTAATTTGATTACCCTTGCAATACAGTACAATTTTAGGAAACTCTAGTTAGCATGTAATAAGATCTTGCAATTGGGAGGGGGAAAAAAACCCCAAGCTGCTTGAGCACTACATTTTCACTGATTTACTTAAAATCACAGGGCCCTATACTAGTACAATGCAGAACATGAAAGAGTGTTTTGTCCTTATGCTGAAAGGGTTGGAAAGACTACCCATAAAGATGGCTGTATTTAGTACTATTATCAAGAGTGATTAACCCATCTCAGTGATATGATCTTAACATGAGTTCTGAGAATGCTGTGTGTAAAGCCAAAAACCTGTTTGTGTAATGATGGGTAAATGTGCTGAGCTGCAGACATGTGTGCTGCTTTCTTTCAGAGACCACAGATGGAAAGATACCAACCTGGGATTTAACAATTGTTTCTGGTTTAAAGCTTTCTGAATAATCACTGAAGTTCTGATTAGGCTTTTGTGGGGCTAAGCAGTAGTCCACATGAGCCACAGTTGCTTATCTGTAAAACAGGAATAGCAGTGCAGTCCAGTCATCCAACAGCATGATGAGGATGATGTTTCACCCAGGAATTGCTATGATGCAGTGGTGTGGTCATAGGAACATTGAGATCGGGAGATTAAGCAAAAAACAAACAGATGTATTCAGTGAATGCTCTCATGCAAACGTAAACATCAGCCAGATTCATACATATTGTCAGGATATTTTGGGAAAATATTTTTATGTAGAAAATTTCTCTGCTGAGGGAGCACAACTTACTGTGAAAGTATTTTGGTTGCTGTGATACTTTCTCCTGAAGGGACCTTGGTTCCAAAAAAAGAATTTGCCGTCTTCGTCTGCCTGTGCAGCCCCTTGTGAGCTGAGAAAGGCCTAAGTTCAAGTCTAGACTCTGTTTGATTCTGAGCAAGGCTGTAAATCTTGTCCATTTCCGAGATGAAAAGTGCAAGCAATAGTTACTGGCTTTTGTGGTTTTGACTCCAGTGGAGTGGTAAGAAGAAATGGCAGAACACTTCCACACTATCCTCAAAAGCAGGATACATGCCTTCTGTTTTCCACTGATGAGGGATTATGTTATTAATTTAAATCCAGATCTTGGCTCATACTGATATATTGTGTAGAGTACCAATGGCAAAGTTTTCTTAATTTGTTGTTCATTACCTTTGTTCTCACCTTTCAGGGTGTGCTGATGGTTGGTCCTCCTGGCACTGGCAAAACAATGCTAGCAAAAGCTGTTGCTACAGAATGTGGGACAACATTCTTCAACGTGTCTTCCTCTACACTGACATCTAAATACAGAGGCGAGTCAGAGAAGCTGGTCCGCCTCCTGTTTGAAATGGTATGTCCTTGATGGTGAGAAAGGACAGCACTCTTGGTGTCCTGCCCTTCCAGGAGCATGCTGGAAGCATGGGCTTCACTGAACTGACACCCCCTCAACCAATTAGAAAAACATAATTTCTGGGTTTCTACATATGGTATGTTACTGAGGATTAAGAAGGAAATTGTTCATCACCCATGTTTAGGATAGCGTTTTCCAGAGTAAATGGAGTTGTGACCTCAACAGAAATTCAGTACTTGTTTGGTTGTGGGATAACAATGGCATATGAAGTAGATTTGAAATTGGAAGGGGTTTGGAACAGTTTTTCTAGATGCAATGCATGTTTTAGTTTTGTCTTTGTTCTGAATGATGGTCACAAGCCTCTCAGTGAAGCTGTGGGTACAGTCCATCATGCAGGGTGTGTGAAGGACATGTCCATGTGGACTATACCTCTGGGACCCTCACTGCACTCCTGTAACATTCACAGCTAAAACCTGAGTCTCTTGAGATTGCTGGGCTCCCTTCTGTCCCTTGTGCTTAACCCTCACAAGCCCAAAACCTGGACATGAAAATTGCTTGTATTGTGTCAAGAAGACTATCCCATTGTGGTAGTGTTTCTTTTCCCCTTTTCAATGTCATTTTTTGGGGAAAGCCAACCAACGCTGACCCAAGGAGTACAATTTAAAGTGTGTAAACCTCAGCACATGACAGTTTGTAAATCAAGGTCCTGAACTCCTCCCTTGTGACAGCCAAGGGTAGATATGTCTGCAGTATGTCCTGCAGGCTGGGTTGTGGTGTGCTGAGGGCCTGTGCTTGCTGAGCAGCCCTAATAGCCATGTTTCCATCTGAATAAAGGCTCGGTTCTACGCGCCAACGACGATCTTCATTGACGAGATCGATTCCATCTGCAGCCGCAGAGGCACGTCTGACGAGCACGAGGCCAGCCGCAGAGTCAAGTCAGAGCTGCTCGTGCAAATGGATGGTAACAAGGGCTTAGATCTGGCTTTCAGGCTGGGGGGCTGTTTCTTTACAGGTGGGAACGTAAGAGCTTGAGCCATCTGGAAAAACCTGGCTTTATGGATAAGAGAAAAATGAGGCAGAACTTGAGATGAGTGTATTTCTGGAGTGTTCAACAACAGATAACTGAAAAGGGTGTTCTGCTTTATTTTTTTCTAAAATGGCTATTTTGAGGGTGACTTGAAAGCTCATATTAAAGAGACACAGACTCCAGGAGCAGCAGATAATGGAGATTTGTGCAGTTTAATGCAGGTATTTAATTTGTATTCAGTTTAAACAAAATTCTGCCCTTTGCTAGAGTCTCCAGCTGTGGAACCCCATTGTGACATCTGCTTTTGCTGTATTCTATGATGACAGCCAATACTACCCTTTTAAGTCAGATGTAGTACCTTTTTTGTGCAGGTGCACACAACAAGCATGACCATCTGAGGAACATTGTATAGTGTAGAGGCTTGATATCCACCTTTATATTGCAGCTATCATAAACTGCTGTATAAACTGCTGTATATAAACTACTATTTAAAATGTTCTCAAATTTGCAGGTTCATTGTGGTAAGCTCAGGATAGGAAAGCTTTTGATCTCTTTGCAGTCCTCACTTGGTAAGCTGAGTGACTCCCATTTCTTCTATGACCAGACTTGACAGAGATAGCACTGTCAGTGGGACTAGTAAGACTACACTCACATATGGCTGTGTTATTAGCACTGTCAAAGAAAGCCCTTCCCTGATATTCAGCAAAATTATGATCTCTCTGTGATAATGATTGTCTTGTGACACCTAGCTATGGGAAGTTTGGAAAGAGAGACAGAACTATAGAGAGCTGTTGCTTAGCTTTGTCCAGGCTATGTTTGTCTGTGCAGTGTTTCTCAGCAAGCATCTCAGTCAATAAGAGCTCTGGAGTAAAATGGCCCTGAACTGTTGTACTTGCAGGGGTAGGTGGTGCTCTGGAAAACGATGACCCTTCCAAGATGGTTATGGTATTATCTGCTACAAACTTTCCCTGGGATATTGACGAAGCTCTCCGACGGAGACTGGAGAAGAGGATTTATATACCTTTGCCCACAGGTATTGTTTGATAAGACCATTTTCCTTTCCTCTCTTTACAAGATGAGTTTAGGATTGCTGCAGGACTGTTGTGTTTGTGAGGAGCAGTGTAATTCAGGGGTTAATAATTTGTCTGGATGCCTTTATTTTTAAAGAGAGTGAGAAAAAGAGAAATACTGCTTGCTTGGGGCTGAAAAACAAAGAGCTGTGCCATTTCATTGCAAGCCATTGATGGGTTCTTATATTTTGAAAGAGAGTTAGTTTTAATGAGCCTGGAATTATTTTAAATGTTTAACAGTCAGTCCTTGAGTGATCATCAAAGGCAGCCTTTGGACATGTTTGCAAATATTGCAAATACACTCCCTGCCCTTGCAGACAAATGGAAAGAAGTGGATCCATGAATTCTCACTTACAGGCTTAGTTCATTGCAAATCACTGCTTGCTTGCCTTTATTACTGTGCTTCCAGTCACTCAGAATGCAGCAGGCTGATTGCTTTCTTGCCCTAAGACATCTCAGCTTGTATTGTCTTTCCTAGCTGTCATTCACCTGTCCTATTAATTTTGAGATTCCTATCACTTGAAGTTTGCATAGCTCTGTTTCTTCTTGGTGCAGTGGATGCCTCATCTCCCTGCATGAGCACTCAAGATAACAAGATGCATGTCCAAGGTGACAGTGGTTGTGATTGAGTTTAGTATGTCTAAGGATATTTAATAGTTCTACAGCTTGTCTTTGCAGCTTACAGGCAGTAACAGCTCCTAACACGATGCCTGTCTTTATGACCAATTAGTTTAAAATCCTATCAGCTCTTCCTCTTGTTTCTAATTAAACCAGATTGTTTTTTAACACAATGTATTACACCCTGGACAACATAGGAGATGTGATCTGGTTTATTTCCAGTCTTAGTTTCTGTTGTATCTATTCTGCAAGTAAGAATGTTTTGCTACTCTGATGCATTTATAACTGTGCTGTGTGATTTGATGTAGTCAGGCATTGTAACTGGAAAAGTGGTATGGTAGCATTTATGCACCTGTATATTGTGGAATTTGATGCAAGCATATATTCTGTAGTGTTTAATTTTCAAAATGCTGCACAGACTTGCTTAGCCCCACAGCAATAATTAGAAGAATGTTCTCTGATGCAGGATACTCTCTGCAGATATGCTGTGTGTACATTGTGCTCTCTAAATAATAAATCCCCATTTTATAGCTAGTGCCAGTTGTGTGTGATGGATAACTCTGCTCTTGACAGTTCTGCAAAGCACACAAAACCAGCAGCTCTAGACAAGCTTTCTATTTTCTTTTGTGTTTCTCCTTCCCCAAAAGTTAAAAAAATAAGAATTAGGGACATCAATGAATAAAACATAATGTGTTTTATTGGACATTTCTTTAAGACTTTAAGCCTTTCCTACTGCTACTTCTTCTGTTGTGGTTGTCCTTTTTTATAGGTCATAAAAATTGATCACTTGGGGGAATAAAGATGCTGAGCTGGCGTATTTTTCCTGTACAGTGAAAGCCAGGAAACCAGTCATCCTCTTCTTTCCTACCCTTGTGCAGAGTAACAGGGAGGCCCAAGCTGTCAAATGTGAATTCCCTCTTACAAGCTTAGGCTGCTTAACATATGCACCCAAATGCACATATGCATGTACCCTCTGCAAGATAAATGGTTAATTGACTGCATAAGTGCTCATTTACACAGCTGGTTATTACTGTGTGCACACACTGCATCTGGGCAGGAAAGTGGGATATCAAGACATTTGTACTGAAAATATATTAATATATGTTTATTGTATTAATGTGTCTGTTTTCTATCAGGCTTGAGCTGATTTCTTGGGTCCCAACTGAATAAACTGCTTAAACATATGCTTAAAGTTCAGCCTGTTATTAAGGGGTTTGAGCTGTCTGAAGCTCTTTTAATAGAATCCTTATTGTAGTTCTAATGAAACTCTATGAATAATATGCAGTCAAACCCATGAATAGGGAGTGGATCCAAAGGGATGTGAGAAGAAACAGAAATTTCTAGGATTGTGCTTTTGTGCCCTTGGGTACTTTGTGACCAAATGCTTTATCACCTGAGACATAACAGATATTTTTAATGACAGATCACTTTGACAAATATCTCTCGACCATGCTGTTTTAATATACTGCATTTAACCAAATACTTTACTATATTTGATTGCACACTTCACTGTGATTTGTTCTCTCTCTTTTCTTATATTGAACTATTTTGTTCATACTTTTCACTGAAAAATTTGTGTTTATACCTTTTTTTAATGTAACTCTTGCCAGTCTTCAAACAAATATTTTTACATTCCAGCAAAAGGCAGAGCAGAACTACTTAAGATTAATCTTCGGGAAGTAGAACTAGATCCTGATATCAGCCTTGAAGAAATTGCTGAGAAGATTGAAGGCTATTCTGGTGCTGACATCACTAATGTTTGCAGGTATCTCATTGCTCTTAATTTGCAAATAGAACTGCATGGAAAGTCATAATTTGCATTATTGCAGTACCCACTACAGCTGAAGTCATGCTCACAGTGTCTATGTTTGAGGCCCAAATCTATTTACTGTATTTATGTGTTGTTGTCATGTGGAGTGGTCCAAATACCATGGAGTCTTTCTGTGAGATGGGTTTTCTTGGCTATGAAGTGAAAAAAATTATCTGAGCAAATCTCATGGTACAAATGACTGCATTTACTGTAGTTGTCTGCATTGGTTAATGTAGATTGTTTTGGGTTTTTTAAATCCCATTAGTGTAGGAGCTAGAATTCCATAATCCAAAAAAATTCCTTTCACAGAATACTTCTTGGGGACTTTTATATGCTTCTATATGTTTGGACAGCCCCCAGTGAAGCAGAGTCTTGGTGTCTACCTGGATCTTCTAGGTTCAAGGAGGATACAGATGATAATATTAGTATTTAATTTATCTCCATCCTGTTCCCATGATTTGTTTCATTTTTGACAAATCAATCTTTTTTCTGGTGAAGGATAGGTACTTGAAGAAACTTATTTAAAGGAAGTCTGTATCTCTTAAGAATCCTGTCAAGAGAAACTTATCCTGTAAGAGCATGGCTTGGGAATCTTTTTCTTCTCCCTCTGCTGCCTTTCTGAAAATGTGAAATCACTCCATGGATTTGGAAACACAGTGTGTGTCACGTATAGTGAAATTACCTGTTCTCCCTAAGGCTTGTGTTATCCCTTGCTGGGAAAAACCTGGGGAAAGAGAAAATGTAATTTCAGACTGCCTGTGGGCCACAGTGTGAGAAAATGAAGTGTTCTTCAAGCCGATGGGCCAGGCTGGCAGGATGTGAGCTGGGGAGGAGTCACAGAGCAGGCAGAGCCACTGCAGGACCACGTGTTGCTGTGTCTGGTGCCTCCTGCTCTGCCCTTCACACATCCAGGTGCTATGGACAAGCAGGCAGCCGAGCTGGGCTGCACTCTTAACCCTTGCTGTCTGTCCTTTGAGGCTATGCTGCGGAAAGAAAGTTGAAGTCTAAAAGGAATGCAGTGTAAAAATGCAGACTACTTAAAAAAAGAGTCTGAGTTCGTCTCCCACTCTGCCCTTTTCTGCTCTAAAGTTGTAAAATTTCATCTCCATGAATCATTGTAAAAGGTTTTCAGTTTTATAGTTTTAATTATCTCTGCACATTTACCATATGCTTAAATGGGTTTTGGTGCCAATGCATTCTTTATGTTGAATTAATGTAGTGATCTGGGAACATGGAAGCTACGCAAGATGTGAACTGCATCTTCTGTGGTAAATAAATGCTCTCCTAAGTCTTCCTGCCGGTGGTTTCTAGCAAGAGTATACAATCAAAATTCATAGCCTTACAGCACATTCTGCTAGCAATTAGCTCCCATGCATTGTCCTGTATTCCAGGGATGCATCTCTAATGGCAATGAGAAGACGTATTAATGGCTTAACTCCAGAAGAGATTCGTGCCCTTTCTAAAGAAGAGCTTCAGATGCCGGTTACCAAGGGGGACTTTGAGCTGGCTCTGAAGAAAATCTCCAAATCTGTTTCTGCTGCAGACCTGGAGAAGTATGAAAAATGGATGGCGGAGTTTGGATCTGCTTAATCTCAGTGACAGCTTTCCTTTGCTGGAGTTTTATGGTTTTTGTTGTTCTCACTTTCAAAATGAGTTAGAAATCTTTTTAAAGGTTTAATAAAAGGTTTGCCTCTGCCCTCATCCCACCCCTTTCTGGTGACAGGACCTTTTAAGCTATTTGCCTTTAAAGGGAATGAACACAATAATGAGCTGATATTGTAAAAGATATTTCATCTCTTAAGTGGAAAAATAAGACAAATAGGAAGGGAAAAATCATACTTCTGAGGGTAGTCTTTTTATTTTTCAAATGAAGAGCAGTGTTACTTAACTTCCTCCTAGTCATTTTTTTATGGCTGGAGTCAATAAATCAGCTGGGGGATGTGACTCCAGAGGAACAGACAAGGGCTTGCTGTACCCCCTGCTCTTAAGTGCTGCTTCTGCCTGCCTTGAATGTGGCACCCAAGTTATTATTCTTTCTCTCTGTGCTTGGATATTCAGAGCAAAGCCTGTGGATCAATTGGCATTTCACAGAGGAAATGAAGATCAGTTTTCCATCAAGACATGGGCCTGACTCTCCTCTCATGTACTCCCATTTGGAACTGATGTCACTTCAGACTGTTATCAGTGTTACCTGCAATGACTTCTGATGGAAATTAGAGGGAAAGAAAGAGGCGTGGATTGTTCTCAGTCCAGTTTATGCTTGTTCTCTGAACATAGTTTGAACCTGTTTGACCAGTAGGCACTTTGACTTAGACTAAAACTTGCACTTTTTTGCTTATATATCATCTTGTGCTTTGTCTGTGCTATCTAAATGTAATTGTTATTGCTATTATTATTATTTTAGTATTAAGAGTTTAATAAAGACACTAATACCAAGACTGTATTAAAAACACAAGACTGTCCTTAAAACAAGTGGCTGTGAACTTTCACTTCTGATTAGATATGATCTTTTTCCTAGCATACTAGGCAATGGGACTTGTACCTGCTTATGTTGTAGAACTGTTCATGCTTAATTTTTTTTTGGTGAAGATTTCTTTAAAATGTATAAATATTACGGTTTAGTAACATTTAGAAAATAATCTGTATGGTCTCATTTATGTTTATAGCTGTTTATTCCCTTCCCTCATACAAGTGCAGTGATGAGAAGGGTTCTAAAGTCTAACATGAGAAATCCTCTCTAGAGTATACCTGTCACACTGACTGTATGAGCTTTTCACAGACTCAGCCTGCATGTCCAGCACAGGGAGGTTTCATGTGGCAGGAATATGAAGGAGTGGTCAAATAATCAGATGTACAGAGAAATATGCAAGTTTTCAGTGATGTTGTGAGCTAGACTTTAAAGTATCTTTAGTAGGCATTCAGCCCTTCAACTCTCTGCTGAGACTCCTAGTGGTACAAACAGATGTGATGAACTGGAGTAAGAAACACACAGCACCTCTTATTGAATGGGAATATGTCCTTATTTGCTGCTTTCTGTTAGTTCTTGGAAGTTCCCAATAATGACAGTAATTCAGCACACTGGTCTCTTGGGCCATGACATGTTAACCACTAAGGCAAAAACCTTAAATCACATACTTAGTTTGCTCAGGGAAGTGGTAAAATCACTATCTCTGGAAGTGTTTAAAAAATGTGTAGATGTGGCACTTGGGGACATGGTTTAGTATTGAACATGTCAGTGCTGAGTTAATGGTCAGATTTGATGATCTGAGAGGTCTTTCCAACCTTAGTGATTCTATAATTCCTCCTGGGGAATAACTGCACCATTATAGAGAGAAAGCTCTGAAAATATTGCTATGGACTGTCATTTCTTGTGTAGGCTGCCACAGTTGTTCTTTGTTTGTTTGTTTGATTGCAGTAGAAATTAGTAAAGCTACATAATTTTTTTTGTGGCCAATGCCAGATTAGCACTATGGGGTCTCTCACTAAAGAGGCCCAAGGAGCTTAATCTACACAACCAAGTGACAGTTGACACGAGTGCCAGTAACATCCCAACAGTGCTGGGATTCAGCAGTTGCTGCTTAGGAGGGTCTAAGTACCAGTTTGCTCAGTTTCACATTGCAAGCAGCAGTGACCTTCCTACTGATGAAAGCACAACACTTGGTGAAAATGTCAGTCCCTAGCTCTTTGATGAACCTTCTACCTTAAGGCATTAAACTTCCCTCTTGGCTGTTAAGCAAAATTCACTGTACTGGGTATTCCCTTTAGTAGGAATTATTCAGGTGCTGCAGTCTTTTTCTCTAAAGGTCATGGTTTCTACCCCAGAAATGATTTTACTGTACAAGTCCATTCATCCTTTACAGCTGCAGAAAAGTGAAAGTTTTCAGGCAGTAGATGTTTGTGATGGTTGTGCCCCAGCATTACTGCTGTGACTTGGGCCCTGCTAGATCAGGCTCCCCAGAAGACCGAGACCATCCCTTCCCTGCTGAGACCTTTCAGGAAAGGGAGCCATCCTTGCATGCTGACCCTTTCATCTTTACCAAGCCATGCTGGCACTCCCACCTGGGTGGACTGGGAGACTGGGTTATTAATTCCAGGGGAGCCAGCATTGGATGCAGCAAGGAGCAACCCAGGAAGGAAGGGCAGCCAACAGTGGCAGCAGCTCAAGGCCCAAAGGATGACTTTATGGCTCAAGGCAAGACCAGTTGACATCCCACTGGTGGAAACCCTTGTGTGAGGATACTGGATTCCTTGGAGAGCAATGCACAAGCATGTCAGAGCCTGCTGTGACACTGTTCAATCTGTGCCTGTTTGTGTGTGGAGATCATCCACACACTTGGGGGTACACACACACAGTAGGTGGTGCTTCAGTAGTTGTACCTAGATTACATTAAAACATGTTTTAAGCTGTGTTTACGTGTTTTCTAAACATCTGTGCAGGCCCTCTTGGGTGGCACTGTTAATTTTTGCACAATACACAATCTGGTTGTATGAAGTAATAAATGTGCACTAGAGTCTGTCTGTCCTGCTCGAGTGAGTGCTTTGCTAACTGCTTCCAAAGGCTGCCACACAATGTGGATCTCTTCAGGATGTCGTGGTGCTCTTTCACCAGAGTCCTGGATGGAGAGCAGTTAAAGCAGAGTCTGGGGTTTTTGGATAAAGCTGTCAGCAATTCTTTCTCTCTAAATTGGCCTTTTGTTGCCACAAGCTATAAAATGAAGAATACTCCAATGCTCAGCACATGGAAGGGTGGGCAGGGGAAGAGCAGAGGCCCCAGCAGATGTTCAGTGTTAGTACCTGATTCAGACCTCACAGAGCCAGGCAGCCTTTTTTATTACTTGCCCCTGGGCTGGAAGTATAATCAGGCTCCAGAGAAGCTGTATCATCAGCTGCCTGCTAACCAGGAGACTTTCAAGAGCAAAACTTCTATTAGAAGGAGCTTTCAAACTTGGAAAGAGAGCCCGTGTCTCCTGGGAATGAGTTGATTATTTGAATTTTCTCACTAACTTCCTTATGAAAGAATGGAGTTTCCAGTGTTTCATAATGCTTCAGATATGAAAGAGTGAGCAAGGGAAATGCTGATCAGGGGATTTCAGGAGAGGTCAAATCTTTGCATAGGAAGTTCAGGTCACCCCAGTTTAAAAGAGACTGAAATAGCAAAGGTGCACTGACTTGTTCTGATCACGGGAAAGATGAAAGAGCTTGTGTGCTGTAAAGAAGTCCTCCATCAAATGAGCAAAGACTTCATGGTACAATGCAGGCATGAAGAGGTAGAAGCAGACAAAGAAGCAGTGATTTTATTTCTTTGTCTGTTATTGGGATAAGCCGCCCTCAATCAGACTGTGAATGGAGATGTTTATTCAGCGCTGTAGTGACAGGGAAGTACGTGCTGAACGCCCAGGTGACACTGTGCTGCCGGGGAGCAGGCAGGGGAGTCCTAGAGCTGTGAGTGGTGTCAGCAGCTGAGCCCCTCTGTGTGAGCAGCAGGGTGGTGCAGAGGGCAGCCAAGAGAGTAGGCTCAGTAGTGCTCTGGTGGGATGAGGCAGGCTGCTGGCGATAGCAAAGGCAGGCGATGGTGCACTTCAGAGAACGTCTCACACAGACATTGCCCCGTGCATGTTAGGGGCTTCACTAGAGCTCTGTGTGAGCCACTTGTGCTCAAAGCCCAGCTGCCACACACACCACAGCTAAGAGAGCTGCAGCAGCCAGTGCTGCTCCTGCATCCACAGCACAGGAGCATTTGACCCTCCACCTTCAAGCCTGCCTGGTTTTGTGTGCTGGCTGAGACCCATTCCTGTGACCCACTTGTGGTTCAGTACCTCTAACAGGGGAGTTTCTTTTGTGCAGTACACAGCTGCCTTTTGATCAGCTAAAGTGCCATGCTTCTACACGTCTGCATGTAGGTGTCTTGGAAACATTCAGGCAATTTTCCTCTTCTTTAGAAGGCCCCCCCAGCTAGCATTAAAAGCAGATGGGATGAAATGTCTTGGCTAGCTTGGTTGCCCAATGCGAGAAAACTTACCTCAGCAGCCAAGGAAGTGCCACAAGGAAAGTTCTGGCTTTGTTATGAAGTGGCAAAATGTGGGGATGTTCCCACGCCTACTGCACAGGCAGAGTTAGGGCTGTGTCATGTCCAAGCTCTGTTTCCTGGGGTTTGTGTATTTGTGATTTCTTAGTTGCAGTAGGAACATTTTTATGAGAGTTAGTAGGAAGTGTTCAGTGTCCAGGTTAGGATTTTGGAGATCCCATGATCTGGTTGATACAGGAAGCAACTGAACCCGTTCCTAGGATGGTTACTTTTGGAGAAACTCATCATGCTTCCTGCCTTACTGTCTGTCTGTACAGTAAGAAGTGTAGCTTTGTGCAAACTCACTTAAATATAATATTTACAATATTTGTTTGACAAAGAGAGAAATTCTTACTGCCAGTTTGCAACTCTATTGCTCTCATTTGTGAGCAGCCCCCTGCATATTTTGTTTAACTGAGGTAAAAGAAAATGTCTTGGAATTAAGAATTTTTTGAACTTGACTTTGGAGAGCAAGAAGGTAGAAAAATATTTGCCTAGAGGAAGCTGCAATTTCTTCTTTCTGTGGCTTTCCTTTTTGTCTAGCAGTTGCACTGCTGGGCTGAGCTTTCTGTTTCCAATTTGTTTTTAAATAATTACCATTGTTTATCCATCTCTCAGACAGCCTTTGCAGATGATTTGGTTGCACAGAGCCCTTTTTGCTTGGCGGTTGGTGTTCTGGCACAGCGTGTTGTGTGACATCTGACTGAACAGGCTGAGATCTTCCTTGGGAAGGAAAGGTCACCCAAATGGTGAAGGTGAGAAGAGCTGCACAGAATACCAATTGGACTGGCAGAAACCATAGCAACTCTGCACAGGGTTTATAAATACAGCCAAGAAGAAAAGGGGAATACCCTCAAGGAGATGCTGACAGCACTGCAATATGCATATTGATAAAAGTGTGGGTCTTTGCATCTTCACCAGTGAGGAGAGCCGATGTAAGAGGGTGGAAGTGGCTCAAAGGAAACCAATTGCAGGCACTGCCAACAGATTTCATCACCCAGCCTTGCTGCTTTATAACATGCCAATGTCCAGGGGCCAATTTGTTACTGCTGCTACAAAAGCTGCCTTTTAGATAATCAAATTGGACTTTCTAAAAGCTTGCTGCCCATCTTGAAATGTCTTCAAACTTTGGCGTGTGGTGTGACTGGAGCTGTGTTTGGAAGGCTAGAAGAATAAGGGGATGTTAATAGTGGTGTATTTCTGTAAGGTCCTGGGAACAATCTGGGTGTGCAAGAAGAGATGCTCCAAATGCTTATGGGGAGTTTAGATGGTAGAAGGATGAGAAGGATGGAGAGAGGGAGGTGGAAGGTCCTGGGATCCGGTGAGGAGACAAAACTGTCCTCTGATTCCCAGTTCCCAGCCCTAAAGCAAACAGTAGTATTTTTTAATTGTTTTTTGATTTGCAGCCCCCCTAGCATTTTTTGTACTGAGGCTGAAGATCTCTGTATTGGAATTAAATAGAGCAAGTTTGTTTTTCTTAAATGCCTTTTGCAGAGCCTTAATAGGTCCTCCTGTGGGCTAAAGATGAAAGTCTGAAAAGCACTGGCCCATGTCATCCTAAGCTTGCCTGAATTTTTATGGAAGAGAGTCTATAATGGATGGTGTTGATTTTATTTTCTACTTGTTAGTTTGCTCAGAAAGATGAAGCTCAGTGAATGTGAGGTGCTTCTGGGGAGTTTATTTACAGTGTGTTTTCTTCTGTGCAGATTAGCATTTCATCAGCATATGGCACAGCCATTTAAAATAAATATTTGGCTTTCCTTATATTATGCTTGTGTAGAAAGGTCCCTGAGTATGCATATCTGTCCCTCTGTTGTATCTAATTAGACATTTCTACCGTGGTGCTGGGGGACCAGACTCCTTCCCTCTCACAGAGGAGCCAAGAGCCTGCTCCTGCCCTGCCTGAGGGATCTGTGTGCCCCAGCTCAGGGGGAACAGGCAGGCAGCCCACCCCTTCCCTGTGGGGTTCCAGCCACACACTGGTGGCACTGCCAGGGCAGCATCCCTCCCTAGACCCTGGCAATTCAGATTTATTTAAACTGGGAGCATCCTGTCCAGGCTCCCTTCCTTCACCTGCCAAGGCAGCTGTGCTTTTGCAAAACACAGCCCTGAGCAAAGCCTGGGGGAAGAACTGTGCAAGAGGCTGGGGAGGAGCTCAGGCACTGTTGGGGGAGGATGGGGTAGGATGGGTAGGATGGGTAGAATGGGATAGGATGGGTAGGATGGGATGCTGGGCTGCAGCCCTTTGTACCCACCCAGTCTGGGCAAGGGAAATCAGCAGTGAGGAGAGGGAACAGCATTCCCTCAGGCATGCAATAGAGATGTGGATGGGAGAAGAGCAGGAAGCTTATTTTAAAACATAGGAACAAATGACAAACTAAGCAGTTTTAAGATGGAGTGGAGCCTGTAACTCAAGAGGCCTTTTACATCTCTTTGGCATATCCAGATGTTTTGTTTTCTCACAGATGATTTGGAAGTTGTTTCCAATCTAAGTTCTCACTTGATTTGTATCCATCTGATCTTGTGCTGATAGCACTGTCTAACAAATATTTCTCACTCCCTGATATTTACCCTACATCCCTGAATGCTTTCATAGACTCACCATATAAAGCAGCACCTTGTGCTTTGCTGTACTGTATAAACTCCTTCAGTCTCTTATGTAATCTGGATTCTCCTCAGCACCCTTCCTTTCTGACTGAGCCTGTTTTTTATTTAACACAGATCATCAGGAGCATACATGGTGGGTCCATAAGCCACACACAGCAAGTTACTCAGTAAGGCAAAGAAAAAAGAAATTGCTGTCATGGTACATTCCTGTAATCAAGTAAATAAACCAAGTATTTGGTTTTATGACCTGCAGGGAGGCAGAAGATTTGGGTATATTATTATTGCACAGCAAACAGGCCTCATTAGATAACTGAGGCATTCATAGGCACAGGGAAGTGGTGGAAGATGCAGGAGCTCTGCAGACAGCAGTGAGAGAAAAGATGTGCATATTCTCTGTGCAGGTCTCCACATGGTTGGAGACCACAGCACTTTTGTGGATGTTTGGATGCTGCCCAGACAAAGGGGAAGAAAATATCTGGGACCAGCTAACACACACCAGGGGCTCATGGCCACCAGTATCCAGGGATGAATGTGAGTGTGGAGGGGCAGGATGGAGAGCAGCTACCTTCTGCCATTCTCACTGCCTCTGCCTTACTCTTGGCGCCCAGGCACTCACACTCAAGTCCCCACTGCCATTAGTACCCAGTCAGTCTGTGCAGGACCTTGCTGGTACAGGATTCTCCAGTGCATGCTCCTTGTTCTTGAGCTGTCCAAACACAAAACCAAACTGCAGCCTGCCAAAGGGAATTGTTAAGCATTTGGCACCAGAAACCCTATTATGCAAAAAAACTTAGACTGAGTCTGTTAAAGAGATTCCCTTCATATCTGCTGGTGGCTCTTATAGTCAAGGTGAGAATAAAACTATTGCTCCTCTGCTCCTCAGTGACAGGGCTGTTTTGTGGTTTTTCTGTTGTGTTGCTCTGCTGGGACTCTGTGGGTGTGCCAGCAGCCCAGAGTGGCTGTGTATAGAGAGCCACAGCTTTCCTGCTTGGTGGCCCTGGGAATGCAAAGGCTTTCTCCCGTTAGAGACCCAGCAGCTCTACTTCTCAAAGACTTCTTCCATCCAGAGGTATTTTATACCATGTTTGAACTCTCAGTCGTTTTGTTAGAAGTTACCTGCAGGCTGCCTGGCCAGTCTTTTCCTCTAATTGTGCAGGGTGGTTTTAAGAAGACAAAAAATCTGTCACACTTAACGAAAAAAAGTGCCTGGCCAGGTTTGGTGAAGGACAGAACACAGGAACAAGGTTGTGTCTGAACCCCCTGGCAGAGGGCCACCACACACTCCCCAGATGGGAGCCACACTTACTTGAGATGGTGTTGAAGGGAAGGACCATGGGACAGCATGAGGAAGAGACAGGTGGCAGGAATTCCTGCTGCTGAAGGTAGTCCTGGGACAATGATGCAGCTCCCAAGTGAGGATCCATGGATGCTTTAGGGGTATGAGTTTGGAACAGGCTCATAGTTTACATGGCTTTGGTGGTTAAATTGTGGTTTCTCATAGCTGTGAGTTTTGCTAGCACTCTTCTCAAGGGAGGGGGATAGAGGTCTCATAAAAAGGGTATGACACAAGGAATGACAACCCCAGCCTGGACACCAGAGAGACAAGCCAAGATGGGAAGGAAAAGGCAAGGCAAGGAAGAGGCAAGAGCAGGGGCAGGAGATCCATCCCATCATGGGTGCAGCCAGGATGTGCTGAGCTTGCTGCTGTCCCTGCTGCTTGCTGGCAGCCCTAGGGAAGGTGTCTCCCAAGGGCTGAGGTCAAACACAGCCTTTCTGGAGGAAGCTGTCCAGACCACAGCCACGGGATGGTTTGCAGTCTGGGGCACTGTGGGGCATGGGCAGCTGGGAGCACGGGCAGCCTGCTCTTTGTGAAGATGAGGTTGAGACCATTTCCATCTGCTCCCAAAGAGAGATGGTGCAACATCTCCTGGCTCAGCTTCCTGAATGTTTCCTGGTCCCACCAGGATTTTCCAGCTGCTGCTGCTACACTCACAGAGCTGGATCATTTGAGTCTCCAGTAAGCTCTGCTTTCAGCTTCTGTTTTAACCTTGAGACAAACTCATTTTTTCCTTAAGGATTGATTTAGCACTCCATGAAACAAATGTTCCAGTGTCTCCTCCAGTCTCTCAGGACTCATTACAAATTTACACTTAAGCCTTGTTTTTCATTTAAGCCTTGGAGTTTTCCATGTAATTTTCCTGTACAGAGAGCAATGTGCAGGTACTGAGTGTGCAGAACCCGCTTGCTCAGCCAGCACAGATCCCTCAAACAGTGTTTTATATGCCATTTCCATGGAGTTTATAACCCCTTTGATTTAGGGTTCTTGGGCTGTGCTGCCCACACTGGATTGATAAACACTGAAATTTCTTAAGAAGCACAGAGGCTGCACAGCATAAGAGCTCAGCTGGAAGGGATTCAGAGTCCTGCTGAGCTCTGAATTCTTGACGACCACTTGACTCCTTGATCCAGCAGAAACCTCCCAAATGCAGCCATCTGCAGAAATCTGTCCTTTAAGGCAGTAAGAAACTGTCAGGGAAAGGAAGGGTTCAAACTGCTTTCAAGCTTCATAAGCCCTGAGGAAGCTGGAAGAGCTGAGCAGTTGCTCTGGATGCCCCCAGCAGCCGTGGCTGGGCTGGGTGCAGCCCCCAGCCCTGGGGCTGGGCTCGGGCAGGCACCTCCTGCACAGAGCAGCCTCAGCTCTGAAGCCACTGCACAGGTTTGTGCACAAAGTGCTGACTGCAAGCATCCAGCACGAGGCAAGCCGAGAGGAATGTGATGCACCAGGCTTGTTTGGAAACCGCAGATGATTTACAAAGTGCTCCTAATTGGAAGTTTCTCCGTGCGGCTTTCTGACGTGCTGTTTTTCTGATGCAGACGTGTAGGAGTCTTTGGAAAGGTCCATGTTTACTAAAGAGGAGTTACATAATTGGGGGTATATTTATGAAGTGCATATGTGCAGGATAGTGAAATGGCTTGAGCAGGCACAGCAGTGCAGGAAAGGGTCTGGATGTCTCAGGGCACCACCAGCCCAGTACGAGGGACCAGCACCCTGTTCTCTGGGTGGAAGAAAGCATTTCCTGTCCTTATCCCCTGGGCATCTGTTCCAGTGCTGGCACTGAGGTTATGAGAACCTGGGAGATCTGATTGTGTCCATACAGAGGCAGTGAGGAATAGAAGAGGTGAAAAGAAACACAGTCTGTTGAGGAAGGTGCTCAGAATGATGGTCATGCATTTTTAAAAAGAAAACTTTAAGGGAGGTTAACCTGACATTTTTCTAAAAAGTCTATTTTTAAATCGAGTTTCAAAAAATCTTTTAAACTCTAAAAAAATTTGAAGAGGGACAGGATACACCATTATTGGTGTCCACTGTGGGAAAGGCAGAGGGAAACAGGCTCAAGTTAATGCATGGGGTATTTATGTTAAACATCAAGGGAAAAAATGAGAACATCCCTACAGCAAAAATTGGAAGTGTTGTGGAGACACCATTCCAGCAAGATGTGTCTGGACTAAAAATTGTTTCCTCACAAACAGCACTGGAGGAGCCATCCTGCCTGTGAGCAGGGAAGTGGACTGAGTGGTCATCTGGACCTAGTTTTGATGAGTTCTGCCACAATTTGGGCTTTACAGCCTTTTTCCCTTCTCCTGTACACCAAAGGAATGAGTTTATGAGGGCTGTTCATGGAGTTGCCACTGGCACCCACCAGCAGAGGCAGAGGGAGAAGTTCAGTTTCAGGAGTCTGATGACACTTTTCCACACCCAGCTGGGTGGGCATTTCCACACTGGAAATACTGGGGCTAGCTGGGGGGCTGGCATTCACCCTGTGCTCCACAGTCCTGGAGGAGTTCACATGGCAGCAGCCTCACAGCACACATCCTCACAGCCCAGCTCCCCCTCCCTATAACCCCCAGCCTTAAAAGTGGCCATTTGGCCTGGTATAGGCTATTAATACTTCAGAGACTGAGCTGCCTCCCTGCCACAAGGATTTTGTCCAAGAACATGATGGGCAACAGGAAGAAAAGGCACATAAAGCAAAATGAGGAACTCTAGTTTTTGTGAAGGCATATTCTGTTGCCTCCCAGGTTGTATTTGGGCAACCTCACCTCGATTTCCATCCACTAGGTAACCCTGCCTCTATCCTGACATGTGCAATTAGCATCCAGTCTTGTCTCAAACACCTCAAGAAGTGCAGTATCCATCACTTGCTGTGCAGTTTTCTCCAGAAGGTTCATGTCCTTATGGTTAAAAAGCATGCCTGGTTTCTAATTCAGCTTGGCTCGTTCTCCAGTGCCCATCATTGTCTATCTGGGAGCCTTTCTCAGACCAAATTTTTAGTGCCCTCTTAACATTCCACATTTTCTCTCCACACATGTACTTCTACACATCATCAGATCACTTCTCAGTTTTCTTTCTGACAAGTTACAGAGGCTGACCTCCAGAAGTCTCTCCCTGGAAGTGATTTTCTTCAGCTCTCAAACCATTTTTTATGTCTCTTTTCTTTACCAGCTCCAATTTTTTGATGTGCTCTTTTAAATATGGCACCTCAGCAGGATGTGGTATTCTGGTGTCAGCCTGACCAAGGACATGCACAGAGATAAAATCACCTTCTATTCCACTTCACAGTCCTATTGCTTACGCACTGAAGGACCAAATTAGCTCATTCTGCTGCAGCAGACAAAAAAAAATTGACCCCACATTTGAGAACCAGAAGGCCAGATAGTGGTATTAAAAAGAAATAAATGGAGCCAACATGAAAGCAGAATTACAAACCAGGGCAGGATTAATAGCACACTGTGATACTAGCCTGGACGCATTAGTTGAAATAAAATGCTGAGAAAACAGTTTCTTCCCCTTCAGAGCCGATGCAAGGCTGTGCTGCTGGGAGGGCTCCTGTGTGCTGGGCAGGCTGTGCTCAGGGAGCTGCAAGTGCCGGGGCAGCCCCGGGAGGGTGAGTCACTCGGGATGGCACGGCTGCCCTCGGAGACCCGTGCTAAACTGTGCCCCAGGCTCTCTGAGGAGCTCTCATCTTTGTGCTCTCTGTCTGCTGCATTCAGGAACAGGCAGGGGGGGTTTTCCTTAGCTCCCGTGCCTGGTGACACTTGCTGAATGCAGTCAGTGTGTCATTTGCAAACACATTTTCAGTACACATCCTCATCTTCCTCTACCAGGAACAGTGACCTGACCCCAATTGCTCTAAAATCTTTGAGGGATTCCCTGAAGCATCTCAAGGGTAATGTGCCCTGTGCCAGTGATCAAGTCTCCTGGTCTTTGAAGGATTTATGTGAGATAGCTCCTTAGTCTCCTTCTTCCTCATTTCTATATCTGTAAAATAGGTTTAACAATCTCGGGGTTGATAAGAGGCTCAGATCTCATGCTAAGATTTTTGTTTGTGCTGCTGCAAACCCTGTTGCACTGCTTCTCTCCCCAGAACGACAGTGACAAGGTGTATCCTTCTCCCTTGCTGACCTGCTAGTTTGGGGTTTGGCCCCTGGTGCTGGACACTGAGGGCACTGCCAGTCCTTCCTTGCAATGTGTGCTTCTTGTTGGACACACGTGGGAGGGTGTCCCTTCCCCAGGGATGAAGCAAAGCCAGGGAGAGGAGCACTGGTGTGTAGAGACAGCTGTTGGGGGACTGATGAGCTGAGGAGAGCCTGCAGGGGGTCACCAAGCTGGCTGTGCATATTGAGGCACCAGGGGATGGTGAGAGAGCTGAGCTTTTTCAGCTGTATGAGGAGAAGGCAAAGGAAAGATCCAGGTTTTACCTGCAGCCACCCTGTGGGAGGTAATGCAAAACATGAATCCAGACCTTTACAGGATATATGTGGTGAAAGGATGGGAGACAGCACAGGAAATTCTGTGTAGATATAAGACATCAGGATGGCACTGTGGGAGTGTCAAACACTGGCACTGGCTGCCCAGAGAGGTGCTGGTGTCTCTGTCCTTGGAGGTGTTAAAATTCATTGTGGTCCTGATCAGCTTGCTATGACTGGACCTACTTAGAGCTGGGCTGGTACTTCCATAGGTCCCTTGTGACCTGAGTTATTCTGTCAGTCTCTGACACACTTGAAGGAACCTGCAGGACAATGACAGCAGGGAGACAACAGCCATCATCCCTCGAAATGAAGCCTATGCAGATGGCTTATTGGCATAGGAACAGGATAAAATTTAATCTTCATGCAGCACCACCTTCCTTTTTCACTTATTAAAGAAAGCAGTGTAATCCTAGTCCATGGAGCAGCATTTCACCTTGGACAGGGGCAATGCACAGAGGGCTGAAGGGGAGCTGTGCTGGTGATGGCTCTTTGACCAGAGATGCTCCAGGTGCCCCACAAGCCCTGCTGGGAGCCCTCAGAGAGGCAGCAGCTGCCCAAGGCCCTGGAGACAGACCTGGGAATCCCACAGTCGTGACCTCTTGGCCTGTGGTCCTAATTAATGCTCAGGTCTTTGGCAGTGATAAAGAGAAGACAAGTGAGCATCATTTGGCCAGATGGGGGTGATGTGAGAGGTGGTGTGAGGTCATGTCACCTCACTTCAGGTCCTGGGGGCAGGGCTGGAGCCCAGCTGGCTCCCCTTCATCTGTGGAAGGGGGTGTGCTCCCCTTGGGGGATTCAGCTCATCCTGAGGTGAGCTGACAGTGCTGGTGAGGGTTTTTGGAGTTTACTGTCTTTCTTTATTGGCTGCAGAGGTGGAGTCTAATCTGGAGATTAGAGGGACAATAATCTTAGACTTGGAGAGTGGAAACAACCCATTTTGGGGCTTGATTACTGGTGTACCTTAAGACTCCACATGGCTCAAGATATCTGGGAAGGGACTAAATCCCTGTGAGTGCCAAGCTCAGCACCAAGGCAATATACTGCCTTCATGGGAGCAGAAATCAGAGTTTTATATGGCTAAAGCTAGAGAGGGAAGTCAAATTCCTGATGCCACTATCCTGAACTTTTTGCTCTTTCAGAGTCAGTTTTTTAATCCTGGAGAGCTGAGGAGTTATGCTTCCTATAGGAAAAAAAAAGTGTTCACCTTTGGTGGAAAAAAAGCAACACCTCAGCTTGATTTGTCCTGGCCAGACTACCAAAGGCATCCATGTGTGTTATTCTGTCCCCATTCTTTCTTCCATTCTCTGATTCCAGACACCCCTCCATTCCTCCTAAATGGTATCCATAATTTTGTTTGCTGACTCTTCCTCCTGTGCTAGCAGTGCCTCCTCCCCCTCCAGGCCCAGCTCCACATCGTGTTCTGCAGAGATTGCCTTGCAAGACTTCAGAAAAGCATTCTCTGCTATCCAAAGAGAGAAGAGCACATTGCTGTTTGATTCTTAAAGGCAGCCTGTGTTTTGGTCAAGAAAAAACCTAATCAGTGCAGAAAGATGGAGAATAAACCCAAGAATGATGAATTACATCTAAAAGTGTTGTGCTCTTTCAGCACAGATGTGGAATATATGCTTTGTGTCTGTGGAAATGCCAGAATAACATTTTGGAGGATACCTACAGGTGTCCAGACAAACCCCTATGCAGGAGCAGGCAGTTCCCAGGGAAGGCTCTGTGTCCCTCAGGATTCCCAGCAAAGCAGCACTGCTGGCTCCCAACACACTTCCTTTCATGGTAAACAGCACTGGTGGAAAAGCAGATTTGAGCTCGTTCCACAGGTATTTTCAATGAAATAAGATTTTGTTACATTTGGAATTTCCTTACAGAACTTACAGAATTCGGAACATTCAGGAAGTTACTCACAGAAATTGTTCCACCATTACAAAGCTCTTCCCAGATTTTAAACATATGATTATGCACTTCCAGCCCTGTGTAATGCCATGAAGAACTACAGTGTTTCACCTCTTGTTCAGTGTCTCACATGTGTGCACAAGGTCAGTCTTTTGGCTTTGGATCCGAGGGATGGAGCAGTGTCCTCTGCCCATGAGATTGCTCGTGGGAGGACAGAAGTTGGTTCATTCAGTTCAGCCTCTAGACTGCCCTCACCAAGATTTCTTATTCCCCCCTGAGCTCCAGCCCTGGGGCTGTGCTCCCTGCTGATGCAGGGATGCAGGCTGGCAGCCAGCTCCACCAGCAGCGTGTCCGTGGGTCTGGCAGCTCCTGGCTCACACAGGGACTGCTGATTGCCAGAGAGGCAACTGCTCTGGGAGCGCTGTCCTGGAAGCAAACTAATGAAAGGCCTCTCTTCTTGCTGCCATGGAAACTGAACAGACTGAACAACTTGTTACTTCTCTCATCTCCAGCAGTTCAACACCTGAAGTGACTTGACCTATGAAGATATTTGCATCAAGTATCACACGATTGCTGAAAAAAATGGGATTGAATGGAAAAACAAAAGAGAAGAAAAATGTCCCAAAGGTCCTCTGAGAGCTGCTGGGCAAAGGGAGAGTTTTTGAGAAATTGAGGCATTTCTCTGGAATGACAATCAAGGGAACAGAGAGGCCAAGAAGAGTTACTATGGACCCAGAAGAGTGGAAGAAACCCAGAAGAATGGCTCCAAGCTTTCCTGGGACACACAAACTGCAGGACCAGCAGAGCTGCAGGCTTCATGGTATGTTGCTCCTGGAGAGCATTTTCCATCCAGCACCCCATTTCTTCTTCAGGTAGCCCAGGCAGTGTGAAGCTGCCCTTGCTGGGGAGCAGGGATTGTTGCTGGAGTCCCATCTCACAAAGAGCTCTCACAATGAGATTCCTGGACTAACCTCCAGCATTCACTGCAGCTCTTGCAGGACCCTGCAACAGCTGAACCTCCCCTGGAGGGATTATTAAACAAAAAGTTGTTGGTTTATGTATTTAATGTGGTAGTAAATTAGAGGAACTCTGTATTTATTTGTGAAGTTCAAAAATCCAGATATTAGCCATGAGCCTTGACATCTTCCCAGTGATATTTTTTGCACCCTCGTGGCACAGGCTGCTCAGAGCTGGTATCTTTGCTCCCAGCACATCTTTCTCCTAAGCAGGGAAGACTCTCTGGTGCCTACAGCAAAGCCTTCAGGAATAAACCTTCTCACCATGCCCTGCTGGCTCCAGAGCCCACTTCCCTTTTGCCTGCTCCCACCCACTGTGACTGCAGCAGGCAGTGCTCAGGCTCAGCCCCTGCGGCCCTTTGGAGGCTGGGATGGAGAAGCTGAGTCTGGCAGCAGCCCTGAGCACGCAGCAGCTCGGTGATGCCAGCCTGCAGAGCAGCCCCGAGCTGCACAGTGCTGGCCAGGGGCAGGGCTCTGGCCATCCCCACCTGGCCCGTGCGTTCTCCTGAGCGATCCCAGGCAGGCAGGCGTGGCCTGCATCCAGGCGCTGCTCCCTGGCGAAGCAGTGTGGTTTGCTTGGCTGAGGAAGCTGCCCCACCTGCCAGCTGGGTGCTCCTGCAAGGCAGTGCACACTGTGCGAGTCCCTTCTCCCTGCCAGAGAGGGGCTGAGCTGGGAGGGACAGCCCAGGAGGTCAGGGTCACTCACAGACACAGGCTGCCTCTGCTGCTTCTTGCAAGCAGGCAGGGTGATGATGCAAGGGAGAAAGATGGCACCTGCAATAAACTGACTGTCGAAACCCCACAGCACCATGTAGCCATCCTGTGCCCCACCCTTTCCCTGGCCTCTACACCAAATTGGGCAGCATTCTGCTGGGGACTCAGCTGTGATACCCTGGTTCAATATCACAGCTCCTGGACCTGCTCCACGGTTTGTCATTTGGGACTTTTCCCACTTCTTCTTTTTTTTAAATTTTTTTTTAATTTTTCAGTTTTTAAAATTTTGTGCTAGTTTTTTTTTTAATGCTTATTTTCTGTTTTAATTTCATGTTGAAATTGTTGGCACTCTCCCACTGGGGGCTGGGCATTGATATACCCAAGCCACTCCCACATGGACTCTATTCTGAAACAAAAATATTTAATTCTGAATAAATAAGTTTAGGACTGAAACCATTTTTGCTTTACTGAATCAGCCAACTGCTCTGCACTAGTTTCTTCAGAGGTGATTATTTCAGCCTGGTTTTCCATGAAGATACTTCATGCATGTGCAATTCACTGAATAATGATCACAAAATAGTCTTTTCTGGAACATCAAACAAATTCTTCACAAACATGGGGTGTCCCAAAGTAGTGTCTCCCAAGCAAATGCCTCCCAAGCACTAGGTGCTCCTGCTCCTGGCTGGACTAGGCTAGGAGTGCAACCATAAGTGGTTTTGTTGTTGCTGGATGGTGTCCTGGATCAAACATTAGGGGTTTGGGGCATGGTTTTGGCATAGCAATAGCACTGCCTAAAGAGGAAACAGATGATGGTTCTTTGCCTGTGTTAGTTTTGGCATGAGTCAGTCTTTCTCACAAAATAACCTTTTAAATCAGGCTAATGAGGTTTCAGACTAGACAGGCTCTCATGGCATGGAGGGGAGGAAGGAGGTGTATCCTGTTGGCTGTGCCGAACTGTGGAGAGAGATGCACACCACCAGCCACTCAAATGCACCAGAATTATATCCAGAATAAGTCCAAGTTGTCCCTGCCAGGGCCCAGCCATGGCATTTTCCCCAAAACTCCTGTGCTGGGATGATGATGTGGGAAAGGTTAGGGCAGAGATCCTACAAATTAAATATAAGTGGGGAATCCCCTGGGAGGGGGAGGTGACCTGTAGGCTACCTAAACACACATCTCTGCATCTCTGGGGAAGGATCTGGCATCACCCCCCCCCAGGGGAAGTGCTGGGGTGTTCCCTGGAAGGATTTGGATTAATCATGCCCAGCATGGATGAGCCATGGTGGGACACTGAGGTCTAGTTCCACGGAATGCTGCCTACCATGCTCACAATGCTAACAGGGATGTAGCTGGAGAGTATCCAGCTGAGAGGATGTATGAAGGAATATTCCAAATCTCTGTCCAGCATTTTTTGACGTGTTCCTGTGAACTAAGCACTAGTGATCTTACAATTTGACGTGCAATTTTGATCTCAGAAAGCACCACTGACTGCTGCCTTCTCAGCAGCCCACTGGTCCACAGGGTGACAGGGGATGGGTACTGGAAGGGATTGAGGCTTCAAGTGTGTTAATTAATTTGTGGCAATTATTTAGGGAAATGGGGGGAGAGAGCACCAGACAAGTGACGGTGCCAGCAAACTTTACCCATTTGTCTGCCCTGCCTCACCAGCAGATCTTTTTCTCTGAGTGCCTGGGAAGGACTGAGTTTGAGCTGCCCCATTCACGGTGTCCCCACAGCATCACCTGCACCTCACACTTATTTACAAGTGATCCAGACAGGCAACCAAAGTGCTCAAGCAAAATCCTGCCGCGTGCATAACAAAACCCAGGAGCTGCTTTGTTCTACACCCCGCAGTTTCGCAGCCACGTAAATAGCTCCGGGGCACCAGTGACTTGAACACTGCTTTGTCATGGCTGAAAAGTGATTCTATTTATTGAACATTTGTTTTACACTTGAGAGCTAAAAACTTGCTTTTCCCACCTCCTGCTGGAGACGCAGGCTCGGTGACTCATGGAGATCCACTCTGCTCAGCCTGGGGGCTGTGATGGAGAAGAATCCCTCTAAAACCGCAAAGGTTTTGGATTCAGAGCCCTGTGGCAAATGCATGAACAGGAAAGTGGAGCAGAGATGTGTGTTGGGTGGGCAGGGGTCAGGCACTCCGTGGGTGTGCTGTGGCCGGGGAGCATCACTGGCTACCTGGGTTTTGCTTCGAGGATGTGCAACAAGTCTTCAAGAGGATGCAGAGCTCCCCTCACCTCAGGGGTGGGATCATAACATTTCACCCCACAGGGCTTCTTCTGCCAGGGAGGCTCCTGCTTCCCTCCCTGGCTCGCTTTCTGAGTGGCTACCATGTGTGTGACACCGTGTGTGACATCCTGGCAGCACTGCTCAGCACAGGCCAACCCATCCACCATCCCCAGAAATCCTTGCCCTGCCGAGCACCAGGAAAAACTGCTGCACCTTGGGGGTGACAAAGCACTGCCACTGGTTGTCCTGACAGCTGCAGAATCTGTGTTGCTGATAAGAATTATTTTGACAATAATTGATTTAGTTACAATCCTCTGCACAGAAGAGGAGCCTTGCTTTCTCAAGTTAGGCCAGAATATGCAAGATAACAAAATATTACACTACAATACCCACTTTTAATTTTAAACCTCAAAAAGTTAAACAGTTTTAAATACTATAGCAGAAAATGAGAACAAGCTGAAGTGGGAAAAGAAATCAAAATGTGGCTTGTCATACTTTCTTTGCTAAAAATGGCCCAGACTATCCTGTAATATGGTCTAAGTTGGGCATTACTTTGTTCTGAAAGCTTCATGTTTTAACAACATTAGTGTGATGGTGCAAAATAATTACAGGTACAGTAGTGATTTGCACTGTAAAGTTTCGGATTCTTTTATCCATAATTCCAAGTTTTCATTTGAGGAAATGAATGTTTAAGAGAGAACTGCAAACCTGGTTTGCAATATGTGCCAGGAAAATTCATTGTATATACGATAGGTTACATTTTATTAATAAATAGTTAAATCGTTGGAAATCATTCAGAGAACCTGAGCTGAATATGAATTTGTGTCACAGTCAATGAGTAGTGTCAGGTAAATGAAGGCTGAGAATGTTGTGTTGCAGAATCACGGTATCATGGAATTGTTAAGGCTGGAAAAGACCTCTAAGATCATGGAGCCCAGCATTAACCCAGCCCTGCCACCTCCACCACAAAGCCACTTCCCCGAGTGCCACAAACACACATTTTCTGAGCACTGCAGAGGCTGGTTCCCTGTGCCTGTGGGGAGCTCCAGCTGCCTGTGGGAGCATGGTGTGGTGCAGCCTGGGGCTCTGTGCACCTTTTTGCCCTTAGGCTTTGTCGAAAGCTGCAGAAATCTCTGATGGCTGAGTGGCTGTGGAGGGAGGGGTGGGGCTGTGTCATGCTCTGGTCCTGTCCCTGTCTGCGCCTGTGGCTGTAAAAGGAGAACAAACCGCAGGGCAGCCACCCTGCCCAGGGCTCTGTCAGATTCTTGATGCCTTAACTTTCAGTCCATGTCCATGTAGAGACAGTGAACTTCTGTGTGAGTGGCCAAGCGCAGGAATGTGCCATGGCCCAGGGCCCGTCCCTGCCTGGGATTGTGGCTTCAAAATGCAAAATACTATCAACAACCAAAGGAAGCAGCCACCCTGGCTCACCTGGCTGGACCCACATCTCCCTGGCACACAGGGGACACTCTTGCCATGGTGTCATGGGCCACCACCAGGCAGCTGCCTGCCCTGGCAGGGCCACCACACCAGTAGGCTGGTGCCAAGAGCTGCTGTCATTTTGGATTGCTTGACTCAGTGTTGGTGTCCTCGTACAAATTAGGAAGTGTCTGGCTCCATGGCTGAAGAGGGGAGTGCACCAGGCTGCTCCTGCTGTGATATACCTGGAATTGTTGGTGGCCATGCTTGGGTCAGGAACATGTGTGTGACATATCTCTGGTCCCACTGGTGTGCTCAGCACCTTTGGGATGAGTGGTGTGCCCTTCCCACATATTTTCATAGGAACATGGTGAAGCACCAATGAAATGAGCTGCAGGTGTGTTTTCTATCCTGGAGGTGTGAAATTGCCACGGCAATTTCCTAATTAATTATCATAGTTAATTATTTTTCCCAGGGACCTCTTCCCTGCTGACTTTTCAGTTTGAAAAGACAGGATGTCTGCAGCACTGTATGTTGCAGATGGAAACATCGTGGCTGTGGTTGCTGTTTGCTGTATGATTGTGTTTATCCCACATACAGAGAAAGTGTGGCAAATGCCAGGATATAAATCCCAGAGTAGACTTTAGGAAAGAGGAGTAAGAAAACACTTGTGACAGAAGATGGGCCCCAACAGTACACCTTAGCCTTTGGGAAGAGAACAAAATTACTGCTGAAGCCAGCAAGCATTTCCAGTCCAAGCTGGTTTGCCACACACAGATGTGGATCACCTAATTGCCTGACCATAGCTATTGGGAAAGAATGGCCATAAACTATTTCTGGGATAAAATTTCTTCCACTCGCCCTCTTCAGTGATGTTTATGTGAGAGCTAGGCCTCCTCTGATCTGTTTACTGAGGAATGCTTTGCAGAAAATGCATCTCTAACGAGGTTGTGCCCTTCCTCACGGCTCTGTGATGCGTGGTGTGTTCCTGTCCCAGGTCACCCATCACTCACACGTGGCAGTGAGTGCAGGGAGAGGGGAGCAGGGGCAGCCTCCCCCCGCCCGGAGGGTGATCCCACCACACGGCAGAAGGTGAAAGGCATTCACCCCGTTCTAGCATGGGCTGCATGGACTTTTTCCGGGAAACATCCAAACCCCATCAGGGCCGGGATGAGGACGGCATCCCTTAGGTCTGGGACCCCACACATCCTTTCCTGCGGAAAGGCAGCAGCTTCAGCGGGGGCATCCCAAGGACCGAGCCGAGCTCTCGCCGGGCAGCCGGACCAGGCTGGAGCTCCAGCAGCCCCGAGAGGCATTTTTGCAGCCGGTATTGCCGCCAGAGAGGGGAGCGGGGCCGGCGCGGAGCCGCTCCGTGCGCCGGGCGCTCCCGGGCGCTCCCGGCACCGGCACCGGCACCGGCGGGGTGCAGCCGCCCTCTGCCGGCCTCCCGCCGCACAGCTCCCCCGGAACAGCTCCCCCGAGCCGTGCCGCACCTGCCCGGCTTCCCCAGGCTGGCCGCCCCGAGCGGGGATGGCTGAACCGTGCCCAGGGGGTGCAGTGCGCAGTGTGCAGCGCCCGCAGTGCCTGCAGAGGCTGAGAACCGAGCGCCTGGTGCTGGTTTTCAGTGCTTCAGTGTCGCTGGATGCTCCTTGTGCTGTTGGCATTCTGGCATCTGGGGTTCAGTGCCGCAGAAGCCGGCAGGGCGCCCAGCCTGGGTGTGACCGCGCAGGTGACAATGCCGCTGTCTCCCGCGGCCGGGGTGGCAGAGCTGGTCCTGGTAGCTCTCACATTACTTGGGTGCTCCAGAATCTGGGTTTGTTCACTCCCCGTGGCCAAGAAGCAGAAGGACAAAGTCCCAGCTCTGTCTGGTTTCCTCCTGCTAGGTCTTGCCAAGGGATTTCTCAAGGATGCTGTGAGTGATGCTGTATCCATCCATCCATCCCAAGGTGTGTGGAGGGGATAGCTGTGACTATAAACTGAGTCTTGAAGTTGCATTGCTGTTTAGCTTCACCTGACACAAGGATGCAGTGTTACCCCAGGTTTTCTGTAAATTCTCTTTCCATGCAAATGTCAGAGAGAGGCTGGAATGAGATACCATGTGAAAAATAACAGGCTTTTTAGTGCCCAGCTGGGTATGATGTCCAGCTGTGCACAATTCCAGGAAATGGCTATACAGGGAGAGCTCTGGAAATGCATTTTTCACTTACCATAAATGATGAGTCAAACCAGGAAGGCCAGGCACAGAAAAAGGCAGTCACAGTGCCTGTGGGCTGTGGAAGAGCAGAGGGGCAGAAGCACTGCTGAGCCAGGTGCACAGGAATGCCTGGGTGAGATATTCAACCACAGCATCCCATGGAGGTCTCAGGGCCACTACAGCATGTGGTAGCATTTCTGTGCAGGAAACTTTCTCCTACTGAACTTTGTTTTCCTTCTGTTTTCTCTCCATTGCAGTCCTGGGTGTCCCAGCCTGCTCCACTGGGTGCTGGCTGGGCAATGCCATGACATCTCCAAATTCATCATCAAAGCAAAGTCCCCACACCTGGTGGTGCCTGCAGAGCAACAGCAGCAGGAACAGAGGGAGTGGGAAGTGCAGCCTGGGAATGTTAGCAGAGAAGAACAGGAACTATTTCTCTTGCTCCACTTGGAACAAAAAAGATGATTTAAAGTGGAACAGTCCCTCTCATGCTTTCTAATTTAATGTGATTGATGATAATTTGGTTGGACAACTACAATTCTCACAAATACTTTGGTGTCATTTTGGGGAATGGAAAAAGCATTATGTTGATTTGAGCTGCAGAATTACCAGTGGTCACTGAAGTGTACAAATATAAATAACTCTTCCAGGATGGTTTGGGATTGGAATACTGAAATGCAGTAGTGGTTGCTGCTTTCAGGAAATTGTAGATTGAGTGATTCAATATTAACTGTTTTAAACATAACTATAAATACATCAGAGTTTTAATTAAAATTGCCTAGAAGTAAGTAATTATTTTAGCAATTCAAACAGGAGCTAAAAAATAGGTTCTCACCCTTTTTAAAAGCAGGACACTGTCAAAGGATGATCTTTTTTTTTTTTTTTTTTCCTGAAGAATTTAAGATTTTATTCTGGGTCTGAAGTGGCAAAAAGTGAGATTATTGTTTTGCCCAAGACAAGACAGCAATGAGCAAGGAGCCTGAAGGAGAATGATGTCCCCACTCCAGCTCCTTGGGCTTTGAGGCCAGGGTGGTCCAGTCTGGCAATTTCAAGAGATGCTGCAGAACCAGGATTTCCATGGCCAAGGCAGTTTTGTGTTGTTGTGTTCTAGAAGATCTCTGGCAGTGGGGATCTGGGTCCCAAGGCTCAGGTCCTGTCAGAAGAGACATTCATCAACTGCTGAAAACATGTCTTCAGGACAAAGTTATTTTGAGGAGGAGGAATTGCAGTTATATCCTGCCTGGTGAAGCTCTATCAACCCCTGACAGCCTCTGGGGCTGGGGTTTGGTGGCAGCTGGCATGGGATCTTGCCATGGCTGTGAACCACTGGTGTTTTCTGCTGGTCTGGACCCTGAGCTCATGAGTGAAGCTGAGCATCTGCTTTAAAGCTTCAGTGCAGGGGTGTCTGAATGAGAGCTGGAGATTTGCTCCCCTCTTCAGACCTCACAGACATTCAGCCTAGAGTTACTCAGACTGCACAGCACAATTACCACTTAAACCTGGCAGCAATTACTTCCCTGTTCCCTGGGATTTCAGGGAAAATCCTTGTCCTGGAAGCTGCACTTCCCATCCCAGAGATAACTAACTTTCTGCCTAGATGGCCAAAGCTGCAAGAGTAGGAGTGGTGGAAAGATGAACAAAGATGCTGTTATTTATGCACTTGTTACTCAGCTCTTATGAAGCAAGTATTTGTAGTCACTTCTCACCATAGGGAGGCACTGATACACACTGTGTGACATTTTCTGTGGGTGCCAGGCTCCTCACTCAGCTGTGCTCTGGCCCTGCTGGCTCTTTGCTGGGCTAGTGGCTGTGGGTAACCCTGTGGATCCCACTATGTGCATCATCACCAGCACAGATGCCTGTGCCAGAGTAGCAAATCACAGGACAGACAGCACATCTCAGCCTCTGTTGCACTGCCAGCAGCAAAGGTTTCCTGCAGTCAGTGCAGTACTGCTGCTGGAGAGGGGGGCAGTGGGGACAGGAGAGGGAGGAAGGCTTTGCTGTTCTTTAGTGAGGCTTGGGCCCCTTGTGTTTTTTCATTTTCTGGTTAGTTTGTCTGTTTTGAACATGTCCAAAAAGCAGAGTTGGGTGAGAGATGGGAAACTGCTGGTTGGGTGAGCACATGCTGCAGTTTCACTGCTACAGCACAGTCCTGTGTGAGCTCAGTGCTCTTGGGGGCTGTGGGAGCAGCTAAAGTCTACCAAAATAAAAATATAAAAGTGCTTCCAGGCTCACCCCTCTGCTCAGAGACTTGTGAGATGTTACACATCCTCTGCCAGGCAGTGGGATGCAGATCAGAACTCTTTTCGTGTGGACCCCCCACCCTGAGCCCCACGGTGTGTGGGCTGCTCCCCACCCCCAGCAAGGGCGAGTGGGGGACTGACCCAGCCTGGGGGCAATAACCCAGCTAGGGGAGCATCCCTGCCCACAGGAGGGAGCCTGCATCCTCAGCTCCCCTGTCTGCCAGGAGCCCCGAGGTGCCCTGCAGGTGGGAAGCACCCCCAGGCAGTTTTGGTCGTGGCTGCAGGACTGTGTGTCCTTCCACTCTGTCTCAGCCAGGCAAAGATCTCTGCAGACACGCTTGGCTCATCCTGCTGTGTCAGGGAAATTTTTTCAGACATTCAGCCTGCATTTCTGCTTTCTTAATCTCATTCCTAATGTTCTTTTCTTAAGCCCTTGGGGCAGTAAATAGGAGGCAGTTTAGCAGGAATAGCTAAGTAGCTGTAATGAGATTTCTGCTCAGGACAGTCTTGCCTCTCTGTTCATCTGTGTCATGCCACTTCTGCTTGAGTCAGCGTCCCCTGGAGAGACGTGCTGCTTGCTGAGGTCTTCCCCCAGGATTTATATTTAGCCCTTTCAAATCACAATCAATTACCTTTAGATGCCTCTCCCTCTGTTCCTGTGGCTGACTGTAGGTTCTTCAGCTCCTAGCAGAAACTGGAGAGCACAGGTCCTTCCCACCTTCTCAGTCACAGCTGCTCCTCACCATCAAGTGCTCCCTGCAGATTTCCACGTGTAGGAGTAGGGTCAGTGTTGTATTCACTTTGACCTCAAGACACAAGAGAGTTTTTGTAGGTCTTGAGCTTCCTTTCTGCTCTGACTCTTACCTTTTTATTTCCAAGATTTACAATTTCATTTAAGTGTTCTGCAGTTACTGCTTTCTATTGACTTTATTTACTTTTCACTTTTGTCCTGCCTCATTCTTTCACACTTAACAATGAAGTTCTCTGAACTACTGCCCACTTTTTCTCCTCCTCCCCTTTCACACTTCTTTTTCCTCCCGAGACACTCATCCTGCTGGGATGGGCAGCAGCTGCAAAGGTCCACAGAGAAGCTGCTCTTGGCCCTAAAATGCAGCTGTAAATGAGAGCTAACTTCCCGTGGTACCCAGCCCCCCCATTTCACCCAGCTGATAGGAAATTTGCCTTCTGAGCCTGCTGCAAACTGCTCCCAATTATCCTAATGGTCCTCTAGTGCTGTATTCCTACAGGCACTCTTACCCTTGGATGCCCTCCAAGCCCTTCTGCTGCACCCCAGGGCACACAAAACACACCCTTGGCACCCTTTGCTACAAGAAGGCACTACACTGGCAGCCTGTGACACATCATTTCAGCCCCTTGGAACTGGGAAACCATGGAAAAACAACCATTACACTTAATGACTGTGGGGGCACAGTGCAGGACTCCAGACCTGGGCCAGCTCTGAGAGGCCAAGCCACCTTCCAGCAGGCTGGGCACAAGCCACTGCCTGCCCCAGGAGATGGGGACGCTGTCCCTGGCTCGGGGAGGACACTGAGGTGCCTGCCATCAGATGGAGAGGTGCCTGTGCTGCACAGCCACAGAGCTCAGTCCTGCTGAGCTTGGGCTGCTCAGAGTCACCGGGGGCTGCAGGGTGCTCAGCTGTGCTGCTCCAGCTCTCTGAGCTCACCTGCAGCAGCTTCTCCTGCAGTCCCCCCAGGCAGGCACAGCTCCTGCGGGCCAGGTGGAGGTGCAGAGGAATCTGTGGCAGCAGGCAGGTTTGCTCTGTGTGTGGCAATGAGCAGTAATGGGTGCAGCACCATCCACTTCTCCTCCGGCACTGCCTGGCCCCTGCTGACCTGCACCCACCCGGAGAGGGATGGATTGGCTGGGGAGCAGTTTTCACAGTTTCAATGCCTTAGCACAGCATAGCTTCAAATATTTTTTAATTATATTGAATATAATATATTAAACTGAATTTTATTAAAATATGCTGGAAGCTTCTTTTGGCGTGTGGTGTGCAGGAAGGATGTGAACAGCTCATTCTGGGGTCTCTGATGGATGTTGTTCCTTGCAGGTCCATGCCTTTGCCAATGTGTTTCGGCTCCTCCCATAATGTTTATCACCTCTGAAAACACCCACAGGATTTGAATCAGTCTATTTGGGAAGTAATTGATGTTATCAGATGTGTGTGTCAGAAGGAATTTGTCCCTAGAGCAATTAGGTTGGTTGGTTGTCTTCCACGGGATCTCTCTTGATTTATATAAATTGCAGTAAATATAGGCTTGGCCTCCTGTTAGTCAGGCTGGGACTGGTCTGACTGGGTGATGAAAAGCTCCTGGGTTTAATGTCTCTGCATATTTCCTCGCAGGTGAGCTCCTGCCTTTGCAGCCTGCTCGTGTGCAGGGATGCTCACCGGTATGCAAGCAGCAGCTGCATCCTGCAGCACAGAGCAGGGCAGCCTCACACCACCCCTGAGCCATCATGTCAGCACAAAAGGGACACTTTGCTTCAAACTCCTCCTCGGAGCAGCTGGCACGAGATGCCCCTGTGGCTCTTCCTGTTGTGTTACAAACTGATGTGCAAATAATGGGAGATGTGAAATGATGCCCTTCCTGTGCTGCACACAAACAGGCTCTGACCCAGGCACCTCAGGCTTTGACTAAGCCTCTTGATGGGCTTCAATATCACATGTTATGTGTTTCCTGGGTCAAGGAAATGCCTGCTGGTTCTGGAAGGCAAAACAGCCGTGGGATGTGCTGGGGCAGCAAGCGGGGTAGAAAGCCACCTGAGGATGAGAGCATGCTCTAGTTCCCATTTAATGGTGGATCTCAGGTCTAGAGACCTTCCTCTTGTAAAGACTCTGCTCTGGAGGGGGCAGGGAAGTCACATCTCCAGTCACAAATAAAAGTAATATATTTTCTCCTCTGGGGAGTGGTTCTGGAAGAGCTGAAGTTGTGCCAAGCCAGAGCTGTCCCTGCCTGGCAAAGCCAGTTTGCTCTCACAGACCAGAACTCAGACCTGCTCTTTCACAGGTAGCCAGGTCCACCCAAACCCTCCTGCCCTTGTGGTGCCTCCTGATGGTGACACCCACCCCTTGCCCTGGTCAGGGTAGCCTGGCATTGGGGATCTCACTTGGGGTGAGATGAGGCTTTCAAGTCTGGTTCTGCCACCGCAGTGGTTTGGGAGAAATGCAAACCAACCAAAAGCTGAAGCAGTGCTCAGGACCCAGCTGCCAGTGCTGGGACAGCTCATGGGTGTGCAATGTGTCCCAGCATGACTTCCACCCCAGCAGCAATCACAGTGAGACACCTCCTGTGTCTTTAAGTGCTTCCTTCCCTTGTGCCCTCCCCGCTGCCCCTGCCCCACGTGGAACTACTCGCAATTCCCACTAGGGTAGGTGGGCACATTCCCCAGGACCAGGGGCTCCCTCGTGGCCTTTTGCAGCAGGGAGGGGACACTGGCACTCCCACCCTTGTGCCCTTGCTCCTTGTCTCCCTGCACCCAGAAGTGGGCACTCACCCTTGTGCCCTTGGCTTACCTTCCTGCTCCAGAAAGCACTTCCATTGAAACTCTGCTCCAGCACAGCTGGCACCTGCAAACAACTTCCTAAATCAAGGGGCCACTCTTACCCAGGATGCAGAATTACAACTTGCCCGAAAAGAGAAATCTTGGTCATTGTCAGGTAATGCCTTGGTGAGCTTTGCTGATGGTGGTGCTCGTGTATCTTACTGCTTCTGAAACATCCTCAAATGCCTAAGAGTTTGCATAAATACATATTCTAGACAATATTCATACTTCACATGTTAACACAGCTGCTAAGCTACAAACAGCAGGTGAGTAAAGAGAGGAAGGAAGATGCTTGATTGCTGTAGGAATGTAAAGGACAGTGGAGGCAGGGAGCAAACTGTTTCCTGGCTTTGCCCAGAGGCAATTCTCTAATCATCATATCCAGAATTCATGTGCTCCTCTAAGGAGGGTCCTGGGTCACGTGCTTTTTGTTCCAGGGCCAGCCAGAGAATGAAGATCCCTGGATTTCTTCTTGTGACTACTACACGTGGGTATTTACTATTTGATGCTCAAGCAAACAGAAACGTGCATAAATGTAATGTTATTATAGTAATAATGATAAAAACCAAATGGCAGAATGCAAGAAGACACCAAATTACTCTGAAATTAGTCAGACTGTCAAAAATGAGAAAAATGCTAGATGTCAGTGGAGCCTTAATTCCCACCCACCTCTGGGTGACACAGGCTGACAGGCTGTAATTGCACCATGACACACCAGTTTGCTCTCAGGCTGGGATGAGGGTTTTCAGGAGGAGGGAGGTGGCAGGAGAGGAGAAGCAAGCCAAGCATGGCCAGCAGTGCTGGTGACTCCAGGTCCGTGCTCTAACCTGGCATCTTCTCCTGCATCAGCTGCAGGTCTGGAGCCTTCACCCCCTTCACTTACCCCCTTTTTGCCTTTACTATCCACCTCCAGTTCATGCCTTAGTTGTGTGCACCCAGGTATTCCCTGCACTGGATTTATAATGGTGAGTTTGCTCACAGGTGCATCTGCAATGGTGCTGGTGTGGCAGCAATTTGCAGCTGCTGTGACTCTGTCTCCTCTGCTCCCTTGCAGGCACAGGCCAGCCGCCCCTCAGCTGTGCAATGAGGGGGCTGGGGTCAGTCTGCCCACCTCATCCAGGCTGCTCAGGGCAGGGTATTTTCAGAGGGCAGAGCACATTTCAGTGCAGCTCTGTGTGCCTAGCCTGCCTCAAAATCACACTTTGCTCTCCCTGCCTTCTGGCTGTCTGGGAGGCAGGGAAATCACATCACCGTGGGCTGGTGGGCTGTGGCAGAAACAGAAATATCACAGGTTCAGCAAGGGTGGATCCCCATTCTCTGGCAGGGCCATCAGCTCCTTCAGCCTGTCACTTTAGCCAGTCACTGTTCCTCTTTTTTCCTTCTCAATTGCATCACACAGGCAGTGATCTTTCAGGCAGGAGCCTTTCCTGTGCATAGCCCAGGGAGCATGTATTCCAGCCAATCTCCACTATGTGACCATGTAATTAATTTTTCTAATCCACAGGTTAAGTGAAAGATGCAAGTAACTTTTGTAGGATGTACATTTAAGGAGTAATAATATATTGTATTTATGTACCCTAGACCAGCTATATCATGTACATACCATGCTGGTAGAAACATGTTCTGAAACTAGTGGTTTAAAATGCTGACCTATCAGTTTTTCTGAGCACTTTGATTAGTTGTTATTTTCTGTTTGCACAGCACCATCTAAATTCAGCTTTCCCTCAGGTCTTAAACAGTAAAAACTGCAAATAAGCCTCATTTACAGGGAGATCCAGCCTTTAAAATGTTCTTCAAAAGCATGGCTTCTATGGGGGAAAGACCACAGGTGACCCTCACCAGCCTAGAATGAGTCTGATCAGTCCTACAAAAGCAAGGAGAAACACTGAGGCATGTTCCCCATCCCCAGCTCTTCCTGTGCTCATAGTAGACTACAGCAAACCATCAACTAAGCAGGAAAATTCTCTGCTGTGTAATGACACCTGCCAGCCTTCTGTGCTTTCTTGTAGTGGTGTAAAAGCCACAGGCAGGTCATTGGGATGCAGATCTTGCAGAGCTAATGTGCATGTTCCTGCTGAAGGGTGGCACAGCTTGTCTGCCACAGCCCTAGTCCTGTCAGGGGTCCTGGTACGAGCCTGGCCAGAGATGGGCACTGTGTGGGAGTGAAAGTGTGTCAGATAAATATGAAATTACTTTGTAGTGGGGACAGGTGTGTAGAATTTAAAGACAACCATGCTGATATCTGCCTACCCTTGGATCAGTTCCAGGGAGGCTCTGTCACTCAGGGTGCTGCAGATTCTCCTGGGGGTGCAGCCAACTTCTCCTGTGGGTCCAGCTCTGCAGCCATGGAGGAAAGGCTGCTTGGACCTTCCCTCTGCCCCTAGGAACAACCCCACCCTTTTATCTCAGAAGAAAATCTTCCCTTCTTCCTTTCCCCAAGTGTTACTGATTCTTAGCTTGTGCAGGGGGCAGTTTATGATATTCCTGCAGCACCTTTTTGTCAACATTCCCTCCCTGGAGGAGAGGGGTGGGCACAGTCATCCCCTGGCCTGACAGCAAGCAGTACCCTTAGCAACATCTTCATCTTAGCTTTACTAAGGGATCAGCACTTCCTCCAAGGTGCCCTCTCTCTTCATGTGGCAGGGTGGAAATCTTCAGTGCAGCCATGCTTTGGCCCAGTATGGGTTGGCATCCTCACCTGCCCAGTGTGACCCTGCACCAGGCAATGGACGGTGGAGCCTCTCCATAAATCCAGCTTTTGGATGAATGAGTGAACTAGCAGCTGTTCTCTATTTGCAGTTATTGAGACATTCCTGGGGCTGCACAGAGCCCAGCCATAGCAGTAATTGCCCACATTAGGATGCCAGGGATATTGGGGTCAGCCTGACCAGCCTGCTGGTGCAAGAAGCCCTTCCCTGGAGAGGCAGATGAGCACAGAGCCATGAGGAAGAGCAAGGCAGTGCTCCCTGCAAGGGCAGCCCTTTGTCATGCAGCAAAAACCATGGTGAGGGTGTAACAGGGAGACTGGGTGTGCTCCACACACACACCTCATTTCTTGAAATTATAGGCTTAAAAATGACTTTTGCTGCTGTGGTGGCCCCACAGGAGCTTCTATGCCTGGAGTGTGGTGACTTGGTGGCCTACCACTCATGGTGGAAGAGACTCCTCTTGCTCAGCAGTGAAGAAGGCCAGTGGGAGCCTGCTTTGTCCTGCCAGGGCTCACTTTGAGGGATTGGACTTAGTCCATTGAAAACAGCGAGGTGGCAAGCCCAGAGGCAGAGCGACACAGCATGACCAAAGCAAAGAGAGCAGCTGTCACTGTCACTGCTGCTGGCTCTGCTGCTGCCAGGGTGCCACGAGGAGGCAGCAGGGCTGGTGCCAGGGCCCAGCTCCAGAGACAGCCAAGCATCCCTGCCTCCACTAAGCAGCTTTCCTCAGAGCTCCCTAGGGCAGGATCAGCACGGGGGGTGAGCCCCATGCCCTGCCAGGACCCCACAGCTGGTGGCAGGCTCAGCACAGCCCTCCTTGGCAGGGAGAGGTGGGCATGCACAGAGCAGGGAACCAGCCTGGTGCCCCATATGGTCTGCCCACAGGTCTCTGTTGGCTCTCTTCCTCTGTCATAACCGTGTAATCCCTTCCCAAGCCAGCCAGGAAAAATCTTGCAGTGGGTGCTTGGTGTGTCACATCCTGCCTGAGCTCCATCTGGCCTGGAAATTGGAGGGGGGGGAGCTTAGTCTGCAGCTCCCTGTGCAGTGCCAATCTTCCCAGAGACTCCCTTGTTACCCCAAATGCCCTTTTTCTGATAGCACAGCCAAGGGGGAACTGCTGAAACACGGGCATCTTTCATTTTTATGTTTTTGTGGGGTGTGACTGCCCTTGCACTGTGTGCTGTGCATGGCAAACCAATGGAGGGCTGCAGGATGGCCTGGCAGGAGCATTTTGGGGTTGGCTCTGCAGTGAGGTGGCTGTTTGTCTGTCTGTGGAGCTGCCTGCAGCCACCTGGTGAAATGTCACCTCCAGTGGAGTATGGCTGTGGCAGTGTTGTGCCCTGTGTCTGCCCCCCTGAACAGAGGCACAAATTAAGCCATTTAGCAGGGACACAGTCTTCAGATGTCATAAGTGGCTAATTTTGCTTCCAGGGTGGTGTGGCAGCTTGCACAGAGACAGAGATGGTGTGCTTGTCCCTTGCCTCAGCCAAACATGCAAATACTAACAACTGGGTAATCTTGGGTGCCTGGTGTAGCCCTGAGGCATCCCTTATTTGCTTTGCAGCAGCAAACATTCATGGCTGACAAGAAAATCTTTATTTTGATAGCTTTCTCTTCTTCTTACAGCAAACCTTCAACTTTTCTGAAGGGCCTTGGAGAAGCTAATCCTAACATCCGAGGTTTCACCTACCACCCACCACGCCTGTCAGTGGTGGGAACACTGGGTAGTTGGGGCTGGCACACACTGGAAGTGTGCTTCCACTTTTTGCCTGCCAGGAAAATACCCCAGACTCTGGAAATACCTCTTGCCAAGGAAGGGAGCAGTGCTAGATAGATGCTGAGCTCTCAGAAATCATCAGTCTTCCTCTGAAGGAGGAAGGCTCAAGTTGTGCCATGGTGATGGGAAGCACGAGCCCCAGAGGGGGACGTGGGGGTCACTTTGTGCAGAGACATCTCACTAGTTTGGTGCAAAGACCAAGCTGATCACCAGCCTGCCACAAAACCAAGAAACTGAAATGTTCACTCTGTGGTCTGTTCTGGCTCCCCTCAGGCTGCCTTGCAGCATCTGCAACACTTGCACCCCCACTAAAATACTGATTTTGCTTCTGTCAGCACCCAGAGTTTGTTCCTTGGTGTCAAGCTGACTCGTCAGTCAGTGCTTAGTTTGGTGCAGGGCATGATGGCACAATGCATGGTGGGGCCAGGTGGACACAGCCCTGCTGAGGCTGTGTGCATTGTGCATGGTGCAGAGCCTGCAGCACCTTCCTGCTGAGATTCTTCCTGCTGAGTGTCCTGGAAGGTAACATGCATGAGAGGACAAAAAGCAGCTGATAGCAGCAGCCTGAGACCCTTAAGGGCCTGTCTGTGCTCCTGGCATCTCCTGGCTCCTGGGTACCCTGTGCCAAAACAAATCCCAGATGAATGTGTGGTGGACTCTTGCCTCCACCTGGAAAGTAAACTGGTGAGTTTACCAGGGGGAGAGGAGGCATGCTGTGGTCTGTCCCCTCACAGTGTGGTGCCACTGCTCCCACAAGGCTCCTCCTCTCTTTCATGCAGCTTAGAGCCATTGCCCCCAGCGTTTTCCTGACTCACCTTCCCAAACCAGCTCCTCCCTTCCCACTCGCACTGAGCTGCAGGTGAGGGCAGCATTCAGCAGAGGTGTGATGCTAATGACAAGGTGTAGGGCAGCATAAACAGGAAATCCTGCCACAAGATACCTCCACAAACACTTAATCAGGCTTTCAGAGCAAACCATCTCCCCAAAGAGATGGAGCAACCCCACATCCTCTTGTAATGCCAGGTGGGAATGATGTTGTTGGGGTGACAGTACTGTGCCTGGTCCAGCTGCCTTGCCTTTGGCAGCTGTACCCTCCAGAAAGCAAATGTGGGAGGGAGCCAGATGCCTGGCAAGTCCAAAGGAGAAAGGTTGACTTGCCAAAATTATTTGGTCTGTTCAAGGCAGAGTAATAAATGCTTGTCTGAGTAGCGTCTACTATTAGTGGACGTGTTCCAAAATGGTAGGAGACGTGATCAAAAAAAGTGTTTCCATTTTAATAACTAATTAAACAGCCTAACTTAGCCAGGGACCGCTGCTGTGGAACTGAATCCAAAACCTAAAAGAAATAGCAGTAGCTGTAGCCTGGAGCCTTAGCAGTGAATGAGTGATAGAGCAAAAACATCTGTCCCTTGGAAGAAGGTCAGAAAAGGCTGATAGCTCTCTTCCAAACAGAGAAAAACCTCTCCAGACTGGGAAATAAAACTGCTCTCATTGGACCCGTGCCCCCCAGCCCTTGACAAGCTGGCCAGGGCAGTGGCAGATGCTCAGTCTGTTCTGCTCATGCTGCTGTGGTTCAGGCATATGGCTGTGCTTGGGCTGCAGTGGTCCAGGCTTAGCACAGAGCCAGGGTGATGCTGTGCTGCCACAGCAGTGGCTGGTGTGCCCCAGCCTGGCCTGGCCCCTCTTGTGGTGTAGCTGGTCTATTAAATCATCTGCTGGGCTGACAGCTCCCCAGTGTCCCCATGGCTTTGCTGCAAAGCTGGCTTGATTCCTGGCCTTGAAACAGGCTGGGAACACAGCATGCATGGGGATTTGCAGCTCTCAGCACGTTTATAAGGGAAAACCTTTTCCATGAAAGTTAGGGTCAGCCCACAGCCTCCCCCATCACATTATGCTTGCATAAGCCATCTTGTTCACCTGGGTTTCCTGATGTTGCACTGATGCCAGCTTTTTATCTGCTTTCCTCAGCACAGAGGGCATCCTGCCTTACCTTGGGGCTGTTTTTCCCTGATTTGTACAAACATGGTTGCCTGGGTTGCCTTTGCCCTGGTGCTGCATTTGGCTGAGGTAGGCCAGTAAGGTGAAACATTACTCCAGAGAGGAGAGAGGCAGCAAGATGCCCATGCATGTGCATGCCCACAGGGAAGAAGGCTGGAAGCTCAGAGTGTGGTGCCACATGCTGGGATGGAACACCAGAGCACAGCAGCAGCCACTGAGAGCATGAGCAGAGACCTCACCCCACCTGGATTTGCACCCAGAACTGTGCAGCCGAATCAGGTGGGAAAAAATTGCCCTAACTGGTGCCTTTGACAGAAAAATATTTTTGTTTTTTTCCACTGAGAGGTTCCCCAGGCAAATCTGGAAGAACCCAGAGAGGATGAGTTGGGCACAGTTTATGCTTAAAGTGAGCAGTCATCTCTCCAGTAAATCTTTCACATGGAAGTACTTGGCATGGACTTAAATTCACATCTCTTGCTGCAGCCCTCTCAGCTGCACACCAGCATGTCCTATTGCTGCTCCCAGCCTGCTTGTCTGAGCACAGTCTCTCCAGGCTGCTGGCACCTGCCTGCCTTGGGTCACACTTACTCCTGCCACTTTGGGATGAGGCAGAGAGGGAGTAAGAGACTCTTCCTGTGTTTATTTATCAGGGGAGACCATTCTGCATGCCACAGTGGCTGGGCTGTGCTTGTCTCCAGGAGCCATTTGTGGTGTGTGTTTGACCTGCAGATGCTCGTGGAGCAGCCCCAGCACAGCCCCACTGCTGGGGATCATAGAGTTACAGAGGCATAGAGTGGTTTGTGTTGGAAGGGATGCTGAAGATCACCTGGTTCACACCTAACCCCCCTGCCATGGACAGGGATCCCTTCCACTAGACCAGAATGCTCAGATCTCCATCCAAGCTGGCATTAAACACTCACAGGGATGGGGCACCCACAGCTTCTCTGGGCAACCTCTGACACTGCCTCACCACCCTCACAGTAAAGAATTTTTTCATAACATCTAGTCCAAACCTCCTCTCTTTCAGCTTGATGATGGAAAGCAATTGAGTGCTGGGAGTGGCATGTGTATATTAATTCCAAAATAATCCACAACATGACAGTTGTGGTGTTTTGGGCCCTTGGAGCTGGAATTTGTTCAGCTGCCTCTTCTCCTGTCCTCCAGGCTGCCAGGATAACGGCTTCT